>OY987304.1:25625864-28095864 GCA_963920635.1 Pseudeuparius sepicola | reverse complement strand
ATTTTTCTTATTGTTCGTAATATTTTTAATTAAAGACCAAGTTGCTTTTGTTTTTTTTTTCTGCATTTTTAATATATTGAGAATTACTGATTGCTTTTACTTTTTTTATAGTTTGTTTCAATATATTGGAATATGTTTTATAGTATTGCTTACTAACAGTGCCATCAATAACTCTATCGTAGAGAGTCCTTTTTTTATTACTAGAAATTTTTATACCATTTGTAATCCATGTTCTTGATGAGGTCTGTTTGATTTTACATCTCTTTTTGGAGAATGTTAGATTAATGTTAGTCTTTATGATATTATTGAACATAATATAGGCCCCATCAACATCAGGCTCCGCCAGCACATCATCCCATGCACAGTGTTGCATATTTAATACAAATTGATGTATTTTATTTTGTGAAAAGATTCGTTTAGTTATGGGAACAGATCTATTCTTAACCGAGTCACTCTTAAGCTTGATCGTTTGTGCATAATGATCAGATAATCCTGATGTGAGCACCTTATTTTCAGCAAAATTTTGCACATTTACAAATATGTTATCCAGTATAGAGCAGGTTGATTTGGTAACCCTAGTTGGCTCGAAAATAGTTTGCCTAAAGTTAGAACTATTTAGTAGATCGATAAAATTTTCTCTATCTGGGCCCTCCACCATCAAATTTATATTAAAGTCACCACAAATAACTATATTATAATTAACATACTTAGCTAAAACATTTAAAATATTCTCAAGTGCCCGTATAAACATGTCAAAAATTCCAAGACAGGTCCTATAAATTGATAAAACAATGATCTTCCTGATACTGCTTCGAATAGCGGACACCTCAATTTCTCCCTCTATGCTCATGCTTTTTATGTCTGCCATTTCACTAAAATCTTCAAGTCTTTCACTCACTAAGATACAGGAACCACCATGCCCCATAACTTGCCTTGAGTACGTAGATACCATTTCATATCCCTGTACTTTATAAAAGTCTACCTCATTGTTGACCAACCAATGTTCTGTAAGGCATATTATCTCTGGTACATAGTCCAGAGTATTAACAAACATTTCAATTTCCAAGACTTTGTTCCTCAGACACTGTATATTTTGGTGCAAGATTCTTATGCATTCTGGGGTTGATTTTGGGTCGTTCGATTTTCCCGGATGTACGGGGGTCGTCGGATGTGAAGAAAATGGTTTATTATGATCCCCTTTCCCCACATTTCAGGGTTCATTATGAGTTCTCTCTTTTCAGTCGGTACCTGTATTTTAAAGGAGCTTTTGTATCTATCCTTTCTTGTCTTCATTTTCTCACATTTACATGGAATTTCAGTAATTTCTTTGAGATATTCTTGGACTTCAGCTTCTTTTGTATCCGGATTTAAACCCGACAGGAATAGGAATGAGATTTTTTGAGCAGTTTTTAAGGCAAAAACCTCCTTTTCTTCTTTTACTGGGGCCGGACAAGATTGTTTTGGATACCTTGCCTTGCGCTGGACTGTTTTCCATTTTTCTTGTTCTCCTTCCATGTGTAATGCGTTTGTCATAGTTTCATATTGAGCATTACTTTCACCTGTCGTTCTATTTCCTGTATTATTTTTTTGTGATTTGTTTTTTCCTGTTTCCAAACCATTTTCATTGTTGTTTGTGCTTTTGTGGTTAAGGTTCAGACGTGATTCATCTTCCCTTCTTCTTCTCTGCACCTCGATGTTGTTGTGTGCGTTCATGCTGGGACTGTCATCACTGTCATCAGTAGTTTCGCTCACTTCGCGTCATTTGTCTTATTTTTTTGTCGCGGAGTTGGCGGCCATTTCCTTGGAGTCCTGCAGCGTTGCCGTTAACTTTGTTTTGATGTTTATTGTTTTTTTCTAGGTTAGAAATTTTCCCCAAGATAGTTTTTTCCATTAATTCTATCTTTGCGTATAGTTCGCCTATGTGGATATTTCCTTTCCCCAGCGCACTCTCTTGTCTGAGTGATATAATTTCCTTATCCTTCACCAGGATGATTTTGTTTATTTCTTCTTCCCGCGCTTTTTTTGCACACGTTGCACATTGCACTAGACATTTACTGCCACTTACGACGATTAACCCCGATATTCTTAGGGCACACGAATTGTGGTAGTATCCTGCACAGTTTATGCACTTTACACCGTTTTTTTTTTCAACATTTTTCCTGCAACCTTTGCACTTTTTGTCAGCAGCACCCATTGACACATCCTCATCGGACGCCATTTTTTATAATATATCATCAGAACATTCATGTTGCTCCAAAGGGACTAAACACATTTTGAACTTATTAAGTCACTTTAATATTACTCTCGTAATTCTAACCTTTAGTTTAAAAAGTAAGCCTAAAAACCCAAATAGGTAAATTCGAATATGTTAGACCATATATTTTGGAACCATTTACAAATATTTTAGTAGGTACAATATAGTTACTTTACTGAATTCTTTTTATGAAATGGTCTGTGGCTCTAAGAAAAACCGTTTTTTAATAAAGCCCATCTAATGGCGATCCAGGTGTTCAAAATGGCCTCCGTTATTTTGGATGCACATCTGAAGACGCTGATGTGTTGAAAGAACAGCAGTCTCAATTTCAGCTCTTGGGATGTTCAAGATGGCATTCCTAATTCTTGCAATCATATCCTCGCGGGAAGTTGGCCTTGTTGCAAAGACTATATCCTTAATTCTTCCCCAGAGATAAAAATCAAGGCAGGTTAAATCGGGAGACCTAGAAATATTTATTAAGTTTTAATATGTGCGCAATTATAAACAGAATCATTCCAAAAGGCAACATCTAAAGATTCTTGTGTTAAATACTTAAGTATTTTTACAGCAAATAACATTACAAAAACTTACCTTGGAGGCCAAGGGAACAGGCTTCCTCTTCCGATCCAACAGTCAGGGAAGGTGGCATCTAAATACTGGCGAACAGCAAGGGCATAATGGGCGGAACAACCATCATGCTGGAAAAACATATTTTGGCAGATGTCCAGCGGAATATCTTCCATTAAAATAGGAAGAACATTTTCTAAGAAATGTAGGTATGTTCAACCATTTAATGCTCTGTCCAAAATAAAAGGACCAACAACCCGCCCTCCAATTATCCCACACCAAACATTTACACTATATCTCCCTTGATGCTGGACTTATCCAAGCCAGCGCGGATTATTTCGGGCCCAAAAGTGCGTATTATGCACACATTTGACAGAAATTGAGGATTTTCTGCTACCATGTTTAATAGCCAGTGGCAAAAATCTATCCTTCGGTCGAAATCCGGAGGAGTAAGGCCTTGGTGTAAGTTGATATGGTAATGGGTGTAGCCTAAAATAGCAAAAAAATTTAAAAAAAAAACATGGGGGGTAATAATTTGACTGTAAAATATATTAAACTTTATAAAAAGAGGTATACCTCTGTGATATGATATTTAACAGGTTACATACCTCTGGGTTTGAATAATGCGATGAACCGTACTTTGAGGAATACTGAAGTCTTGAGAAATTTTTCTAGTACTAATTTGGGGATTGATTTCTATAGATGCCAGGATATTAATAACATTTTGTTCGTTATTTTGCCTATTTCTCCGATTCATGGCAGGTCTATTGAAACGGTATTTTCCGCAGCACGTTACCTTTAATCTGCGGTTTATACACATGTAAATAAACTCACTGTGTGGGTACTGGGATGTTCGTCAAGCAGGGTCAGACGCCTTGCAAAGTAATTTCTCCTGGTTTTAATTAACATTATTTCATTAGCAAATCAGCCTAAAACCAGCTCGTAATTAACCCTATATCTGATTATCAAACCCAAACAAATCTTAGTGTTTGTCTGGTTGCCTAATGGTGCTTCCAGTGATCCCCTGTCCTTGGACACCCTCTACCGGGGTTTTTGGCAACTTAGCCCAAACCTTTGTAGCGCCTTGCGAGCCTGCAGTGGTAACTTAGTTCCTCTCCCGAGAGATGTTGCTAAGTACCTGCTAATTCAAATTTATTTTTTACATTGTTTTATAAAAAAGGGGCTAGGGATTTTGATAACGTAGAATCGCGTTTTGGAAGCTCTTTACCTTCAACTGTCTTCAAGGTAGCAGCCTTTGGTTAATTTCTTGTTAATTTAAAGTAGATAATTTTATTTAGGCTGTGAAAACCTGGTGCTAGGTGAGAGATTTTATATTGTAAATGATTAACATGGCTAAATGTGAAATTTTACTAGCTTTTAGACTGACCAAAAATATACCAGTACTCCACACAAGATTTTGCCTGTGTTTGATTTTGTCAAACGTAATTCCTGGCATCTTGCACACCCACACGACCCGAAGTCTCGTTACACTATGGATGCTACCCATTGTTAACAGGCGCTGGGCCAAACACACAAACACGCGGCGATGGTATCGCGGTCAATTCGGATAGCGCAAATAGAAGATGCGAGCAGCGATGGTCCCATTTTGAAAACATTCAAAATATATCGCCAGCATATTAAATGCTTCTTGGTTAGAAATCGGCATTTTAGAAAAGATTACAAATTCAAAAAACTGCACTTTCTGAATGTAAACACAACAGAATAATTTACAAATTACGGCCGTCATTTTATAATGCATCGTGTTTCATTTGTTTAATTTTCCAAGGCCTACTTAAAAGTGTAGGGTGCTTTTACTTCACTTTAAAACCAAGCCAAGACTTACCTTGTTTTTTATTATTGCGATTAAAAAGTTATACCTTATACTTTTTAAATTTCAAATATATTTTTTTTTGGCAGAGATGAACTGAACTACCTACCTATCTTTCTTTTTTCCAGGACCACACACCATATTGCAAAAAAACAGCTTAAAACTTTACGCAAAATGCTAGATTTGAGGCATCAAATTTTACAAAGAATCTTTGTTGGTTCCAAAATATATGGTCTAACATATTCGAATTTGGATATAGTATACCTATTTGGGTTTTAGGCTTACTTTTTAAACTAAAGGTTAGAATTACGAGAGTAATATTAAAGTGACTTAATAAGTTCAAAATGCGTTTAGTCCCTAGTTCTGATGATATGTATTTTTTTAAATAATACCTAAATGAATTCTATTTAGACTCACAATTGTCTCTTTAACATCTTATTCATTTTGTAGCTAAATTTTTAGTAGTTTTAGGAAATTTACCGCGCGGTCCTTGGCCTTCAAACATCCATTATTCTCATTTTCCCAATATTTGAGGTTAGAAACGAGATTTTGAAAAACGGTTTTCACTGGCCTATTTAGATGTTATTTTGCTACTTTTTCATAAAGAAAAAGTCATATCATTCCACTTGATTTTTTTGATTTTTTTTGGAATTTGGGTCATGGTGTCAAAACTAGCCCTCTGGCGAAGAAGGATTCAACTAAATTAACTATATTTTGGTTGATTCTTATTCTTATTGCCCAAGGATAAAAAATTTGTTAAAATCTGTCAAACCGTTAAGAAGTTAAAGCAGGTTATTGCAAAAACAATTGAACACCCCCCACCATCTTTGTTTTTGAAATAACTGAAATTTTGTTTTTACGAAAATGATAAACTGGTTCTCTTTACAAATGTGGAAAACAATTTTTTGTTTATTATGCGAAATTTATAGAAAATGCAATTTAAAAATTTAAGATGGCAGTTACGCCCTTTGGTGGTCATTTTTAGAACTTGGAAATATTTACCCAATATTTTTTTACACCAAAGTCAAATGACGCACGGTTCCCGAGATATGGTCGTGGAACAGTCTTATTGGGTCACCCGGTACATAGTAAGAGTATTGTTGAGTATTGAGAGGGGCTGGGGATACTTGGTTATGGTGTCAGACACCTACATGGGCCAATCCGTCCTCGTGATTAGTTATAGACCGTCAGGTAGTGACTGATTTAGGTGCCCCATTTTCGCATACAAGCCCCGAATTTTACTCGACCCTTCAGAGATTTCTAGAGTGTTCACAAGCAAAAACAAAATATAGCCTTACTCCGATGGACAGGTTTTAGCATGTGAGGGCGGGAAGCTACCAGAGTGGCAAGCGCTTCCCGAGCCCCTTGCAGCAGTCCATGCGCAGCAAAACCGCAGCCGTCCTTAAAGGTTTAATTATAAAAATCCTATTCCTATCTATGCAACACATCAAGCACACTTATTATCACATACCTATACCAGTTCAGATTTTTGGAAAAATCGTGGATGCTTTGTTGGATACAAAGTTCGCAGGTAACGTTATTCGAATACCACATTTGTAACCCGGGGAACTAATTAGGTATACCTACATATTCGTTGTGTAACCTATTATAGTGGAGTTCGTCTTTAGTCCTCGATTCACTCTTTTTGCTCTGACAGCAATGGTTTCTATGGCAAACTCCAGGGCAAACTATAGAGGATCAATGCCGAACGCAGCTTGTGTGCTACTTGTGAACAAAAGACGTGTGTGAACCCTGAACCTACTGGTTGTTCCTCAAAACTCTAACAACACCCACAATAGGTCCTTCAAATAACGTAAAAACAAATCCCAAATACCTTTTACATCAACATTATTTATGGAGTATTGTCATAAATGAAAATGATTACCCTTCTTTGTAAGTATGGCAGCACCTATTTATCGGGCTTTCCACAGACTAACAAGTAATACAGACAACTTCTTAGCGGCATGTGTCAAAAAGAGAATCGCTTTTAAGCGAAATATCTTCTAAAGATATAAAAATTGAATTGAACAAATAGTCCATCTTCAGGTTGTACTGTTAAGTTGTAAAACATACCTTCAAAACATAAACTCAAAATATAAATAGCTGAACTGTATGTAATGTAACCAAACAATTTCGTTTATAATGTGGATTGCCACATTACTGATCCTTAACAGAAGCCTTTTTTTATTTTCAAATGTTTTTAGTTTTTTTTTTTAAGAAACTTTACTCCACTCAACCTGTTTTTCTATTTAATTTTGAAAATATCCTATAAGAAATGCTTGGAAGGTAAGGAGGTACAAGTTCTCGGAGCGTCAGCTAAAGTTATTGAAGCAGGAAATTTGCAAAATGCGAAATCAGAAGAAGTCTTTCGAAAGGGGAGGTCTGAGCAGCTGCTTAGTCTAAATGATAGAAGTAAAGACGACATTATAGATTTACGTTTGATGTAGCACCAACATTTGAATTATGTTAAGTGGGGGGACAACCACTTTATGTTTTTATTTGTAGTCTCGAGCAACTCGAGATTGCTTTGCCCAACGAAGGACAAAGAGTCGTTCATTTGGATGCCACAGGAGGTGTTGTTAGAAAACCGAAGCAAGTGCGAAAGAGAATATTTTATTGTGCAGGTGTGATAAAAACATCGTTCAACGAAAGACCATGCCCGATTTTCAAAATGTATAGCTGTGATCACGATGCCACCTCTATAGGAATTTGGTTGGTAAAATTCAAGACCTTCGCTATTTCGAAAAAAAAAATAGCCCTTATTGGAAGTAGTGGTAACAGATTATTCCATGGCTATTATCAATGCCGTTCTATACTTTTGGAACAATATGACAATGTTAGACTACTTGCAGTTTTCATTTGATCGCGTTTACGGCAAACTAAATGAGAAATCAAAAAAGTTACGTTATTAAAAATATGCTGTTCTCATTTTTTTTAAATAGTTGCCAAAGATGTCACTAAAGATGTGGATAATGAAGGTAGCGTGAAATTCTTAAAAGAAACTATGGCAGCTTGCATAAATTTTAACAAATTCGATGATGTCGTAGAGTGGTTTATTTATGTATCTATACTTTTAAATTCAAGCAAAAATTATTGGTTTGTTGACAAGGCGCTCAAACAACTGTTAAGCTTGTGTTGTTCTGGAGAAACCTCGGGCGGAGCTGAGGGCTACGAAATATATAGCGAAGAAAACATCGATGTTTTTAAAGCTAAAGACGAAGAATCCATCAAAGCTGTATACGAGGAAAGTCCCTTTTACAATTTTTTTTTTGCAAATCAATGACGAAGTCCTCAAAAATTTACAAGCATGTACTAAACATACGCTGGAAACAAACCTTTTCTTGAAATCGGCAGTGAAGTCTCTCAAAATCGTCATTAAAAGCTCAGAAATCGGCACTGAAGTAGCCCATTATTGTACGATTTTTTCAATAAGTAGGCCTTGGCGAGATGTAAACATCAAACGTGAGACACGGAGCCATCGCCCGTCAACAGCGACCAAATATTCAAAACCCGTTTAACTTTTTGTACACATTGCGAAATTGTTACCTATAACAGCGCAATCTTTCAGTATAAATATTTTAGAAGGTTTGAATATTATTCTACATGGAGGCAGCACAATAGGCGGCAGTTTGGATTTTCTGTCAGAAAGTGCCGTGTCTCGAGTCATAGAAAGTTGAACTTCAGTGCCTTGGTACATAAATAACTATTATTACAACCCTAAATTTTATAATGTTATTTTGAAGAAATACTTACCTTTTCTTCCTTTTTGGTCACAACTATTAATAGACGGTGAACGGCAGAGTAATGCCATTATTGAAAATTGGAACGGGTTATAAAAAAAATAATAAGCAACCAAGAACATCTACTGAAATGTAGTCGAATGATAAGAACACCGAGGAAGAAAGTGTTGGCAATTTATAAATAGATAAAGCTTAAAATTAAAAAAGCGGCCATTTAGATCTCAAAGTAATTTCAGTGGAACTCTTTCACAAATTCAGACAAAACAAGCATCGTTGGGAGAAAGATGCAATTCTTATTTGCAGGCTTTAGCGGCCGTTGATGTTAACAAAATAGCAGCAGAAACTATTGGTCAGCGCAATAACAAAATTTGGTTAGAGGAAAGAGCCCAACGTCTTAATGCATTGAATTTTGAACTTGTTTGCAAATCAACAAGTACTAAGGACAAAATTAATTTGGTGACCGGCTTGGTTTGTTCAATGGCCGATCAACTCAATACTCCTGCAATCAATCCGAGAGAAAATGGACGCATATACTATCACGAAGCGACGTAGACTTAAATGATAATGGTCAAAATAAAACAATTTTTTTGCAAAAGGTTTAATAAGTAATGCACATTATTTTATTATGGCGATATTGGGAAAAATTATACGGTCGCCAACTTTTTGGATGCCAAATGGCCCAAACTGAAATTCAATGAATTTAATTCCTTGAATGGTAAGTCATGGTTGGACGATGTAGAATGTAGAAGCAAAGCCGAATTCATCGGTTTATAAACTTTAGACTGTGGATGAAAGCTTTTCCATTTTCTACTGTTTTGAGTCGCTGCTCATAGATTTCTACTTATATCTGCCGTCTTTGACTAGAAATGACATTTTGTTAATGCCGCTATCTGTTGGTAGAAACCACTGGTGTTTGGCGGCGGCCAAAATATATTCAAAGCAAAACCCTCTGCTCTATAGACCCTAGTGCTGGTACAACAAAAAAAAACCTACAAAAGACCAAAGAGGCAATGGACCAATTCAAAAAATTCTTAGATGCCTACAAGGAACATAGAAATATTGAACTGGGAGAGGACAATGAGTGGGAAGTCAACGTAATAGACCACATAATACAAAAGGATACATATAATTGCAGAGTATTTATAACATATTTCGCACAACAAATAATAAACGCTAACTCCTTAAGTGAACAGGAGAATATAGATTTATTTAGAGAAACAATTAAGAAGTTAATTCTGGAAAATTCCAATAAAATGAATAATCACTGTCCAATATGTAACACAACTTCAAATCATCAAAACTGTTGTACATGTTCATTGTGTGCGAGAATTATTGACACCGATTGTTATCCAGATACCAAGGTAGGTACTTTTTTAGTTTAACGCTTTTTCGCAGGTATAAGTTTTTCCTGTAAGATTCTTTTAATTCTTAACTCAACCTATGGTGGTTTCCTGTGGAAGCACCCCCAAGAAACATGTTTTCCACCAGGTGTGATTCCACGCCGCAAACGCGCTTTCTTTGTTAGATTTTCTTTTAATTTTATTTTTGTCAATTATACAAAAAAAACGACCACAATTTCTTCCTAGATTTTTTTATGTTATGGTGGTTTCTTGGGGATGCTTCCTATATTTTTCACGCAAGGGGTGATTCCACGCCGCGACCGCATTTTCTTGCTAGAATTTTTTTATGCTATTTTTGAATCCTGCGAAAAAAAAACAACCAATGATCTCACCCTAAGGTGGTTTCTTGGGGATGCTTCCTACACTTTTCATGCAAGGTGTGATTCCACGCCGCAACCGCGTTTTCTTGCTAGAATTTTTTTTTGTCATTTTTGATTCATGCGAAAAAACAAACGGCCCGACCATGATCTCACTCTATGATAGTTTCTTGGGGATGCTTCCTACACTTTTCACGCAAGGTGTGATTCCACGCCTCGACCGCGTTTTCTTGCTAGAATTTTTTTATGTTATTTTTGACCCCTGCGACCATGATCTCACCCTATGGTGGTTTCTTCTATTCTATTCTACCCATGGTGGTTTCTTGGGGATGCTTCCTACATTTTTCACGCAAGGTGTGATTCCACGCCGCGACGTCGTTTTCTTGCTAGAAATTTTTTGTTATTTTTGACCCCTGCGAAAAAATGAACGGCCCAACCATGATCTCACCCTATGGTGGTTTCTTGGGAATGCTTTTCCTACACTTTTCACACAAGGTGTGATTCCATTCCGCGACCGTGTTTTCTTGCTAGAATTTTTTTTATTTTTGACCCCTGCGAAAAAACAATCGGCCCGACCATGATCTCACCCTATGGTGGTTTCTTGAGGATGTTTCCTACACTTTTCACGCAAGGTGTGACTCCACGCTGCGACGCCGTTTTCTTGCTAGAATTTTTTTATGTTATTTTTAACCCGTGAAAAAACGAACGGCCCGACCATGATCTCACTCTATGGTGGTTTCTTGGGGATGCTTCCTACACTTTTCACGCAAGGTGTGATTCCACGCCTCGACCGCGTTTTCTTGCTAGAATTTTTTTATGTTATTTTTGACCCCTGCGACCATGATCTCACCCTATGGTGGTTTCTTCTATTCTATTCTACCCTATGGTGGTTTCTTGGGGATGCTTCCTACATTTTTCATGCAAGGTGTGATTCCACGCCGCGACGCCGTTTTCTTGCTAGAAATTTTTTATGTTATTTCTGACCCCTGCGAAAAAATGAACGGCCCGACCGTGATCTCACCCTATGGTGGGGGGATGCTTTTCCTACACTTTTCACACAAGGTGTGATTCCATTCCGCGACCGCGTTTTCTTGCTAGAATTTTTTTATGTTATTTTTGACCCATGCGAAAAAACGAACGGCCCGACCATGATCTCACCCTATGGTGGTTTCTTGGGGATGCTTCCTACACTTTTCACGCAAAGTGTGATTCCATGCCGCGACCGCGTTTTCTTGCTAGAATTTTTTTATGTTATTTTTGACCCCTGCGACCATGATCTCACCCTATGGTGGTTTCTTCTATTCTATTCTACCCTATGGTGGTTTCTTGGGGATGCTTCCTACATTTTTCATGCAAGGTGTGATTCCACGCTGCGACGCCGTTTTCTTGCTAGAAATTTTTTATGTTATTTCTGACCCCTGCGAAAAAATGTACGGCCCGACCATGATCTCACCCTATGGTGGTTTCTTGGGGATGCTTTTCCTACACTTTTCACACAAGGTGTGATTCCATTCCGCGACCGCGTTTTCTTGCTTGAATTTTTTTTTGTTATTTTTGACCCCTGCGAAAAAACAAACGGCCCGACCATGATCTTACCCTATGGTGGTTTCTTGAGGATGTTTCCTACACTTTTCACGCAAGGTGTGACTCCACGCTGCGACGCCGTTTTCTTGCTAGAATTTTTTTATGTTATTTTTAACCCCTGTGAAAAAACTAACGGCCCGACCATGATCTCACCTTATGGTGGTTTCTTGGGGATGCTTCCTACACTTTTCACGCAAGGTGTGATTCCACGCCTCGACCGCGTTTTCTTGCTAGAATTTTTGTATGTTATTTTTGACCCCTGCGACCATGATCTCACCCTATGGTGGTTTCTTCTATTCTATTCTACCCTATGGTGGTTTCTTGAGGATGTTTCCTACACTTTTCACGCAAAGTGTGATTCCACGCCGCGACCGCGTTTTCTTGCTAGAATTTTTTTTGTAATTTTTGACCCATGCAAAAAAACGAACGGCCCGACCATGATGTCACTCTATGGTGGTTTCTTGGGGATGCTTCCTACACTTTTCACGCAAGGTGTGATTCCACGCCTCGACCGCGTTTTCTTGCAAGAATTTTTTTATGTTATTTTTGACCCCTGCGACCATGATCTCACCCTATGGTGGTTTCTTCTATTCTATTCTACCCTATGGTGGTTTCTTGGGAATGCTTCCTACATTTTTCACGCAAGGTGTGATTACACGCCGCGACGCCGTTTTCTTGCTAGATTTTTTTTGTTATTTTTGACCACTGCGAAAACAAACTGCCCGCTCATGATCTACCTGAATATATATGGCCGTTTCAGGCCAATACCTTCTCCCATATTCCTCCCAATGTAATTCCCATCAGCAGCATTTTTTCCTTATTCATTTTTTAAAAATTCAATTCCGAAACATTGCTAGCAATGTTTCTGAAGCTCTAGCCATGTTTTTACAGTGTTGCCAAATCGGAAACCGTTGCTGAGAAAACCGTTGCTGTCTTCACATTGGTAAGTCTGTATACGTCTTGTGCTCTCATTGGCGAGTTAAGTCACGTGACTTCTTTGGATGTACAGGGTCATTCAGACTCGGCGTCCCAGGCCAATTTTGGGCAAACGAAAAGCGAAAAAAAAATCTGCGTCCGTGGTGTTAAAGGGGCCCAAATAAAGATTAGATCGCAACTAAATTTAAAATTTTTGACAAACGACGCTCGACGTCGCGACGCCCGGTATATTTTTTTTTGTAACGAACATACCTTTTTTATTTGATATTTAGATAGCCCTATTCTTTCTAAGTAACTTTTGTCTTGAACGTTTTGTTGGTTTTTTTTTTCGTTCACAATTTACAGGCAACAATATACAGAAAATTAAAGAAATTAATTGACCTGACTCTTCCATGAAGTGGGCGACGAGCACGAGCGACTGTCATTTGTTTTCCATATATTGACTTAAAGCAAACAATATAATATACTAACAACTATTTATTATAGGATATATATCCATATACATATATATAAACATAATATATAACTAGTTAACTAATTAAATAAGTAACATATTTACAACAAATTTTCAACGTGACCTTCATCATTCGCGAAGCACATCTCTAGGCGTTTCTTAAAATGTTGCGTTGCATTTTTTAATACAAGCGTCCCTAACTTTTTTCTCCACTATTAATGGGCTACAGTTGTTGTATATAATGTAGCTAAACATTGTGACACTTAATTTGGTTTAAAATTTTTTGGGTCATTGAATATTAAATCCTCCGTTGCATAATTTAAACCCATTGCCACATTTTCGTCACTTCTCGGCTTCCTTATTATTTTGTCTTATCTAATGTTAAATAGCCAGAAGTATATCGTTCAGGATATTTTTGCAACTCAACAAACTAATACACCCTCACAGAGGAATTAAAGGATTAAAATATTAATCACAGAAGGCCATAACATTTCTTTGTTTTTGTTTGGTTTAACTTAAACTGTCAAGTTCGAAATTATCAGTGATTAACCCAAAAAAAATGTAAGTGCAATGGCTAGTCATGAAGAAAAAGTGGACATGTTATTTGTTTATGGGGAAGCCAGAAAAAATTCTAGGCTGGCCTGCAATATTTATCGGCAATGATATCCAGAACGATATGCCCCTAGCTACAAAATGTTCCAGCGTTTAGAACATACATTAAGAAATAATGTAGATGCATTTAACGTTAGAAAAGGCAAAACAATAAGGAGAAGGGCGAGAAATGATGAAAATGTGGCAATCGTCTTAAATTATTTTGAAACAACCCAGAAAAATCAATTACTGATGCAACGCGGGATGTGGGGATTTCTTATTCAACGATCCAAAGAATTTTAATGCAAAATAAATATCACGACTTCAAGCTACATTACTTGCAGCAGTTGCAGCCCATTAATGTAGAAAAAATATTAAATTTCATTGCGCAGATGGCTATTCTAGAGCAAGATGATAATAGAATTTTCAAACATATTTTATGGACTGACAAAAGTAGGTTCGTAAGTAATGGCATCCCAAATAGAAAGAATAATCATCACTGGGGCAATGAAAATCTGCATAAAGTTCACCCCATAGAGAACCAAGGGCATTTTGGCACTCTTACGAGTGAAATATATTTAAATTTTTTAATAGAGGATTTACCAAATTTGTTGGATAATTGTATCCCCAAATTATGTGGTTTCAATAAGATGGAGCACCAGTGCATAATGCGAGAAGAGTAGAGGAGTTTTTAAACAATAATTTTAGAAATAGATGGATTGGCACAAATAGTACTATCAGGTATAATCCTAAAGCATAACAAAACAAATACTTTTACTTAAATTCATTTGATTCTTTACATTATCTACAGGTGGCCTCCTAAGTCTCCCGACTTTTCGCCATTCGACTACTTCTTATGGGGGAAATTAAAAAATGAGGTCTATAAAACACGTCGAGGAACGTGAATCATTTAAAACAAAAAACTAGGGACGCTTGTATGACTATAACAAGAAACATGTTAAAAAATGCAACGCAACATTTTAAGAAACGCCTGAGATGTGCTTAACGAATGATGGAGGACACGTTGAAAATTTGTTGTAAATATGTTACTTCTTTCATTTGTTAAATTGTTAAATATATACACTGTGTCTGTAAAGTAACGCATAAAATCATTACTTCTGAAAAAACATGGTTAAAAAAATCCTCGATTTTGTTTTAAAAAATGACATCTTGTGACGTTTCACTCAAATCTGTGAGGTCATCGTTGTTCCGGATATGATGTCATCGGCAATTTTTTCAAATGGCACCCCCCCCTTCTATGAGTAATTAGAAAGACCGTCACAGCCTACATTTAAATAATAAAAAAAATTGTTATATTACAAAAATATGTTTGAAGTTTGAAAAATTTACAAATTTATTCATTTCAAGTGGATGCCAAAATTTGATAGTTTAGTTTGAATTGCAATACTGAAGTAAATGTTTGAAGTGGAGACCATCTTGTGCCTGACAGTATGCTAAGCGGTGAACAAATTCTTGTTGGACTTTGCTTATAATTTCTGGAGAAATATTGGTGCATTCTCTTCGAATTCTTCAATATGTTCCGGTTTGCTTTTGTATACACAATATTTTTGAGGTTTGAATATTTAATAATTGAAATAAATTTGTAATTTGTCAAAATCTTTAAATTACAATTTTAATGTAGGCTGTGACGGCCTTTCTAATTACGTCATAAAAGGAGGGGGTTGTCATTTGAAAAAATTGCCGATGACATCATATCCGGAACAACGATGACCTTACAGATTTGGATGATATGTCACAAAATGTCATTTTTGAAACAAAATAGATGTGTCCGAGGATTTTTTCTAACCATGTATTTTCAGAAATAATGATTTTATGCGTTACTTTACGGACACACTGTATACCTATATCCTATAATAAATAGTTGTTAGTATATTATATTGTTTGCTTTACGTCAATATATGGAAAACAAATGACAGTCGCTCGTGCTCGTCGCCCACTTCATGGGAGAGTCAAGTCAATTAATTTCTTTAATTTTCTGTATATTGTTGCCTGTAAATTGTAAACGAAAAAAAAAAACAACAAAACGTTCAAGACAAAAGTTACTTAGAAAGAATAGGGCTACCTAAATATCAAATAAAAAAGGTATGTTCGTTACAGAAAATATATACCGGGCATCGCGACGCCGAGCGTCGTTTGTCAAAAATTTTAAATTTAGTTGCGATCTAATCTTTATTTGGGCCCCTTTAATGCCACGGACGCAGATTTTTTTTTCACTTTTCATTTGCCCATAATTGGCCTGGGACGCCGAGTTTGAATGACCCTGTACATTTAACTCCATACACGTCCGAAGTAAACTTATTTGAAAATACGTCGGAACTGCATTTTTCTCAAGCATCGTTGCAATAAAGAGCGTATGCCCTCCTTTTTGGCGATAGGTGCTGCTGTATAAAAAAATATAGGGGCACTCACACCATACTGTGGTAGTCGGCAGCAATTAGCACTGCTGTATGAAGAAAGAAGGGGGCATTAGCCCCATATTATGGCAGTCGGTAGCGATGGGCGCTGTCGTTTGAAAAAAGAATATTGAAATACATGAATTATTATTATTATTTATTCATTCAAATAGGAAATCCTAATATATAAACAATACTTATCCACTCTATAAGAGCATAATTACCACATATAAATATATAAATACACAATACACTTCCGAGATATCTTCAAATAAATTTCCTTCGGAACTTCATACATGTATGGGGTTAAATGTATGTGCAAAGAAGTCACATGACTCAACTCGCCAATGAGAGTGCAAGCCTTATACCAACTTTATACGTGGGACGTATAAATAGCAACTTCGTAATATCACCTCTCAACAATACTAACAATAAATGAATAAATAAACAAAACAATTTGCAAAACTCACACTGAAACAAAATTTCATCAATCTAAATCAATGTAAATCGAGGTTGTGTTGAACCTCCAGGGTCGGTGCGGAAGGTGCGCTGTGAGACATGCACTAGACTAATACATCCCTGATTTGTCCTGTCATTCCGGGCAATCTAGAGAATTTAACAAATGTCAAACAAACTGTCAACCTCCTCGCTAGTCGGCGAGATGACTATACATATACAAATTATCTTTCAATCGATCTTGTCTGATCA
Organism: Pseudeuparius sepicola; assembly: GCA_963920635.1. Taxonomy (NCBI): domain Eukaryota; kingdom Metazoa; phylum Arthropoda; class Insecta; order Coleoptera; family Anthribidae; genus Pseudeuparius; species Pseudeuparius sepicola. The sequence goes on along the minus strand of OY987304.1, from coordinate 28,079,071 downwards.
CCAAAAGTTCAAAAGTTCAAAATTCAACTCGAATATCGAACATATCGAGCTGGAACATCCAGTATTTAAGAAAATATGGCTCAGCCTCAATTTCGTTGTGATTTTCGTAATCTACAGCCCAAAATATATTTATTTGAGAAAAATCAAAAAAATCAGCAACCAGTACACAAGGTAAAAAACTTCTAATAACAAGCTCTTTGCTATGTAGATTAACTTAAAATCAAATAAAATGCACATTATTCATGTATTTAGAAGAGATTTCGCTAAAAAGCAAGTCTCCTTTTGACACATGTCGCTAAGGAATTGTCTGTATTACTCGTTAAGTCTGTGGTATAAGTCTTGTGCTCTTATGTGCGAGCTGAGTCACATGACTTCTTTGGACGTACATTTAACTCCATACACGTCCCAAATAAACTTATTTTAAGATAAGACAGAACTGTATTTTTCTCAAGCATCATTGCAATAAGGAGCATATGCCCTCCTTTTTTGGCGATAAGTACTGCCGTATGGAAAAAATAAGGGGTATTCGCACCATATTGTGGCAGTCGGTAGCGAGGGGTACTGCCGTACGAAAAATGAATATCAAAATACAGGAATATTAAGAATGCCCTTCCGACATATCTTCAAATAAGTTTACTACTGAACTTCGGACATGTATGGGGTTAAATGTACATGCAAAGAAGCCACGTGACTCAACTCACCAATGAGAGTGCAAGACGTATACCTACCGACTTTCATATATGTCGGACGTATAAATAGCCACTTCAAAAAAATACTGTAAAGTCTCTGTATAATTCAGTTTTGGGAATGTTTGGTTTCCATGGTCATATTAACCTAAAATTTCGGAAAATAGGCCACAGCCCCAATTTTCATTGCGATTTTCATAATCTGCAGCCCAAAATACGCTTATATGGGAAAAAATCAAAAAAATCGGCAACCGGTATGCAAGGTCAAAAATTACCAACTTAACCTAACTAACACTAAGTAGATATTCTCGAAAAAATACATTAAGTAGATATTCTCGAAGGAATGCAAAAACAAAGCTAATAGTTACCTACCGATGCTGTCTCGTTAGTTGTAGCATTTAATATATTGTTGCCTAGTGCCCTATCTTGGCATCCCATAAAAAAGTAGGTGACATTTCCTAGGGTAACCTGAAGTTGCTGAGTGTTCAACGGGGCCAAATTTATCTCCACATATTCCTCCAACTTACAAGAACATGGATTTTCATTAAGGCAAGTTTTTACATGACTACCCTGCATTGGAGACCATAATAAAATTGAAATTATTATTTCTACGAAAATAAATTCTTTGGCCATGATTTCATTGCTTGACTAGTAAACTATTAAACAAAAAGAATAAGTAGCGTGCAAGGTTACTATACTTAAAATTGTAGTAGCCTTGGTACGGTGTTATTTTTCTCAGACTATTTATTCATTAGTCTGAGTTATTTTTACTTTCTTTGCACAGCTTTTCTTATTTTATTATTATTATTATTATTACAATTTACAATACATCAAGGTTATTATAATATGAAGAGGAGGTTTTGGTCTGGTTTTAGCATTCATTAAAAAAAAGGGGGAAGGGGGGGGTGAGAGCAGCAAGGGGACGAACTGGGCCAATTGAGTTGGTAGCATTGTCGCATGAAATTCGTGATTTAGTAAATCCCTAGGCATTTTTAGTGGGGGAGTCAGAGAAATGGAGGAGAGGAGAACGCACTTTGCCCTACTGCTGCTTGGTGAAAGAATGAGGTAAGTCGGCACTTGCATCGTTCTTGCACTAATCTGCTTCCGGAGGTAAGTTCAAAACTCGAGGTCTAGGCAACCAGGGATGCACTTACTTACATTGTTCTTGCACCAGTGGATATCAAGCTTGGCGAATTGTATACAATACCGACTATGGATACCTACCCCTACCACATACGTAAGTGTATCGTACCCATTGAATTGACAAGTAGATGGAAGGAGTGTAGAGAGAGAAACTGGTAGCCAAACTTGAGTAAGTGAAATAGTAAATAATTCAGCTGATTCCGGCAAAAACCACATAACACAAAAGATGTGGTGTATTTTGGTGTCCTGTGCTTCAAACAGTTCCGTTGTCAAACGTCATTTTAATTTTCCTTCTGTCCCAAGAACGTTAAACCAGACAGGATAGCTCAATCTGAATGGTGTAATGTTCGCCGAGGGCGTGACGTCACCGTTAGACGTCGATAGGTGAAGGTTACATCGTACGTTCGTTGTTTACCTTTGTTTTTCTAGTTTTCTATCGTATTTCTTTCGGTTTTACTTTTTTTGAGTTTTACCTGTAATAAAGTGTAGTTGTTTTTATTTGATTTTTGTGCCGGGTTCTTTATTATTATTCAGAGGCACTAAGTGCCTGATACTTGAATTTCTATAGGGAAGGTGAGCATTTCTTGACATAAGTGTATTAATATTAATGTCCGAGGTTGATAATATACTACTTTACAGAATAGCCCTATTCACGAAAATATGCCGGGGACTAGGCCAGGGGGAACAAGGTGTGCCGTGTATGGGTGTAATAACACTTATGCTACAAAAGCCCAAACTGGGCAGAATATCATATTTCATGCTTTTCCAAAACCAAAGGACCTTGTCTCTAAAACTATACAAAGTGAGTGGATATCAAGGTGCAAAAGAAAAGACAAATTCAACCCTAACACTAGGCATATATCATATATTATGTGTTCACAACATTTTGTAGACAATGACTACGAAAGAGATCTTCGAAATGAATTATTAGGTAAGTAAAATTTTCTTTGCTATAAGTGCAAGAATATAAATATTTATATATATTTTTTTTAATTTAAGGCTTACCTTTAAGAAAGCATTTAAAAAAAACCGCAGTTCCTACATTAAAAATACCTTCGACAAAAACTATTACTGCAACAACCTCTGCAACAACTAATAAATCACGTTCTGATAGACTTACCGAAAGACAAAGAAAGAAAGAAATAGAAAAATTACTTGTTGATTTGTCTGAAATAGAAGGTGGAGAAACTGCAAATTTAGAAGGCAGTTCTTCCCTAGCGACACTTACTGACATTGGAATTCCCCGACAAGCATTTATTCAGCAGATGAAGTTTTTAAAAAAGAAGTTAACATGCCTTTTGTAGTTATAAAAGATTTTTGTAAATTAAGAACTACTATTAGAATCAATTTTTGAAATTTAAAAGCACGACATAATAATACTTCAACTTACAATCTTCATAATCCAAAAATGCTCTTCAAAATCAAACTATATCAAAGGAGGCCCACAATTATTAACAGAATAATTCTGTACCTATATATTATAATCTGTGTGCCATAATAAGAACTATTTAAGGCAAAATTCGCACCTTCTGAAAACACATTTCACTTTTTGTTTTTATGAACTTTTTAAAAAAAGCACAAGTCGCTTTCTGAAGACGCGCGATTGGGTGTTTCGTGGTGCGAGTTTACGCAGTAGGTCTAACTGTGACGTCATCAAGTCGGGCGGCTCGGCGGACAGATTCGCGTGATTGAGCTATCCTGTCTGGTTTAACGCAAGGTCTATAGAGGATAGGTTGTCTCACTTTGCCGGGGGGAATGACGTCACGTAGTATGCTGGCGACCCAGGGGCGGCATGTAAACAGTATTCGAAGTGAAATTCGAACCACTTATTAACATTGAACCAGGAATGTTAGAAGTTACACAAATGGTAATATATTTTGCATCAATAAAACGAGGTATTTGTTTAAGGCTCTCATTCTGTTTTCAAATCAGCATACTAGCTGACGTCACTCACCAAAGTGAGGCAACCTATCCTCTATAGACCTTGGGTTTAACGTTCTTGCTTATGTCCCAAGTCCCAGTGTCCCAGTACGAATAGGAGTAATTATTGTACTATTTATATTTGATTTGAGTTCGTGTTGTGGTGGCAGTTTCGTATAAAACGGCGTTGAGTTTTCTTAGTTGGTTGTAGATCGGAGAGAAAATTTAATTTCTGTTATACGCACATATGACCGATTTTAACGAAATTTGTTACACTTACGTATATTGAGGCGTAGATTACGAAAATCAAAACGAAATTTGGGGCAGAGGCTTAGTTTTCGAGTTACACCTTTGTAAAATTGCTAGTTTCAAGGTACTTGTTTTACAAACCGCCGGTACTGTTTGTATTTGACATTTATTTCCTCTTCTTCTTTTTATGTTTTTTGCTGGGTTTTATTCTCATTTCTAGTTACATGCAGTGTGGAAAATTGACATTTATGTTGGTAGAATTGTTGACGCCAGGACCTACTTCATTTCAAATTTTAAATTTGGCAAAGTTATTCTTTTTTATCTGATATTAATGCGTTATAAAACAGTACCTATCTTACATTTTAAAATGAATTTAAAAACTACATAAGAAAAGAGAATTGAAGAGTTCTTTAGAACGACAAAAAACACGTATAAATAATAATATGGTTACCCATTGCTATGGTTATTTTGTATTCAATGTTTTTGATGTTTAAAGCCGCGTTCCTTTTGCTACTTTTCGTTCAGTATGGGTATATGCGGCGCAGTTCGTTGGTGCCTCTTTAAAGAATCAGAGTCGGCCTCTACCTCTGCTGCACCTAAAAAAATATGTTTTCTCTCCTTTCTTCAAAAGATATCCCATCATTATCGACTGTTACCAAAAGGGCGTATGCCCCCTTCTTTTTTCATACGGCAGCGCCCATCGCTGCTGGTTGCCTCCGTAAAGGGTGTATGCCCCCTTTTTTTCAGGCGGCAGCGCCCATCGTTGCCGACTTCTACCTTAAGGGGCGTATGCCCCCTTCTTTTTTCTTACGGCAGCGCACATCGGTGCCGACTGCCACCATAAGGGGAATATATCTCTTTTTTTAGGTAGCAGCGCTCATCGTTACCGGCTTCTGCCTTAAGGGGCGTATGCCCGTATGCCCTCTTCTTTTCATACGGCAGCGCCCATTGTTGCCGACACCTATCTTAAGGGATGTATGCCTCCTTCGTTTTTCATACGGGAGCGCCCATCGTTGCAGACTTACACCATAAAGGGTGTATGCCCCCTTCTTTTTTTATACGGCAGCGCCCATCATTGCAAGTTAAGGGGCATACACTCTTTACCGATGGGCGCTGCCATATGAAAAAAGAAGGGGGCATACGCCCCTTAAGGTGGAAGCCGGTAACGATGGGCGCTGCCGTATGAAAAAAGAAGGGGCATACGCCCCTTAAAGTGGCAGTCGGCACCGATGGGCGTTGCCGTATGAAAAAAGGAGGGGGCATACGCCCCTTAAGGTGGCAGTCGGCACCGATGGGCGCTGCCGTATGAAAAAAGAAGGAGGCATACATCCTTTACGGTGCAAGTCTGCAACGATGGGCACTTATGAACAAAAAATGGTTACCTATTTGTTTATTGAGGCATTGGGTGATGGGAAAGAAGGTGCACCTTCAGCTGTATATGGCTGCCTTTGTCATAGCTACTTGGAACGATGGACGCTGCCGACAGTACAAAAAAGAGTGAACGAACTTGAAGATGATGGGCCCTGCCGTATAAAAAAGAACGTACACCAGATTTTCGTGTTAAGCCAAAAAGAAAGCAATAAAAATCTTCGCAAAATCAATTTGCGGCAATTTCTTTCCTAAAGACGTAATTAAATAATAAAACCTAATATTGCTAAAAGCCAATCCCAACTTTTTGATAACATTTTTATACATGTTTTGTGGTGACATTGACATGTGTCAAAAATCATAAAACAGTTGAAAACAACACAGGCGGTTTGTAAAACAAGTACCCTGAAACCAGCGATTTTGCAAAGGTGTAACTCGAAAACTAAGCCTCAGCCCCAAATTTCGTTTTGACTTTCGTAATCTACGCCTCAATATACGTAAGTGTACCAAATTTCGTTAAAATCGGTCATATGTGCGTATAACAGAAAATTACCGAAAAGGTAATTTAGCTATGTGGCTATATTCTCTGTTTAAGTTGTAAATTACAAAAAAGAGGGTCAACTCCTGTTGTGTATTTGGATGTACCAAACGGGGCGGAAAGATTAAGAATAGTGGGGTTTCTTTTCATTCGTAAGTCTTAAAAATCTTTGCTAATAACTTTGCAGTTTTTCAAGAGAAATTTTGTACTGTCTAAGAGTATTTACTTGCATTTGTAGTCAACAATTTATTGAGAGCAATTTCATAGAGAATTTTGGGCAGCGCAAACTTAAAAAGTATGTTGTTGTGAGTATATATTCGCAACGTAGCTTTTTTATTTATGTCATTTATACAACTTATTTATGTCATTTATACAACTTATTTGTTAATAATAAACACATATCCATAACTACTGATATACAGAGCTGCCAAGTAATAATAATGATACATCATTATATTCATGATGGAAACTCTATCAAGGGAAAAACTGGCAAAATATTGTGCTAATGAACCTACAACTTAGTAGTCAAAGATGGAATTAATCTTGAGGTTCTGGTCTCTTTAATAAGGTAATTATTTGTAATTATTTTTGTTAGATGCCTAAACATTAAAAATTATATAAAAATATGTAAAAGCTACCTGTCTTACATGCTTTTCCTATTAAATTGAATTTTAAAATTAATAAATCAATTAAGATAAGTAATTAAAGTTGAAAATGTATACCTTATCGTAGATATTTTGTCGCCTTTATTTTAAAATAAACTTTTATTTTGGAATTTGTATTTTATTTGTCTCAATTTACTTCCAGTTACATAAAATTGCCATGTAATTTTTTTAAACAATTCACTGGTTTTTGTGCAATATTTACATAATTGTGGTTATATAGAAAAATTCTCATTCCTACAAACAAGCCCCGAATTTCGGAATACAGATCATATACAATAAAGAGAATTACGGACATGCCCATTAAATTCGGCCATTAATATGCAACAACCCTATATAACTCCTTTACCTGAATCAGCTGACACGTTCATTACGCGTCCTTGTCTTACTTATTGCCATTTGAAACCTATCTCTCTAGAGTTGGCTGCCCCAAACAACAATGAAAGTGGTACCTGTGCAACTTTCATTGTACTTATCTATATATAAATCTCTTGTCTATGGTACTTATCAATTCGATGATCGTGCCACATACCTACCTACTAATGGTGTCAAATCTCATTTTCGCCAAAAAATGGACTTACCTCGTTCTTGCAGCATTGTCTTCAGTTAAGTATCGCTCCATATCTGCTTAATATAATAAGATGTATTTTATTTCATATTTTAAATTAAAAATTAACTCTAAATCCTAGTGCACAACCACATTGCCCAATAAACTATGTATACCTATTTTGGATTGTATCCAAGAAGTAGTACAAGGGTAGTAGGTAGCTGATAAAATTATCGGAATTGAACAGAAACTAGAGTAGATGTTACCTGCTACATGAAAATACATTGTTCGGTTGTGTTTTAGATTATATTATACAGGGTGATTCACTTTTTATGTTTAGGACTTCAAGGGCGGCTAAATCTCGTAAAATCGAGACTTTTTTGTAGTATTCACTTTTTCATACAGGGCCTTCGTTGTCGAGATACAGGGTGTGAAAGTTAGCAAAAAAATAAAGATTTAATTTTTTTATTTGAGAACCACTGAAGATATTCAAATGAAATTTGGCAGATATACTACGTTGACATAGTTCATTATGATGTGATAATATCAAGTTTCTAGATCAACCAGCGGCGGAGATACGGGGGTTCGGTGCAAGAAAATTCTTTAAAAAAATATCAACACCCTGTATAATATGAAAACAAGCATCATTTTTGGATATAAGAACTTAATGCCAACAAGAATGTACTCTTATGGTTTTTTAATATCTGTCACCGTTTCACGGCAAACTGGATTCTTGTGATCTGACTGCATGGATGTAAAATGGTGTGGGCACAAAAACATAATAATTTATAACGTTATGAAATGTAACATCCAATGAACAAATAATAACAATAACGGTTGCAATAAATGTTCGAAGTGATGTCCTTGAACTTGTATGCACTTCTCGCACCGCTTGATTAGGTTATCTACAGCCCTACTAATCATTAGGGTTGGTTTGAAGTGTTTGACGGTTTGTTTCGATTCGATTCACAAGCATCTCGAGATTCTCTGCTGGTACATTATAAACTCTGTCTTTCAAAAATCCCCAGACAAAATAATCAAGGGGCTTTAAATCCGGCGAGCGCGGTGGCCATGCAACTGGACCAATAGTAGGCAAAGGATGTGCAAAATTTCTATTGCGGATTCGGCCAATCCAACAATTCGGATAGTTCTTCAAGCCATTGTCTTATTAATTTGATGACCATAGTGAATTTAATCTGGGTGGCAAAATGTGTAGGCCACATAGCGTATCATCAATAATTCCTACCCAAACATTGCAGCTAAATTCATGCTGAAAAGAAGTGGGTCTTATTCTGTGTGGTTGTTCGTGACGCCAAATTCGTAAGTTATGGAAGTTTATTACGCCTGATCTGGTGAAACTTGCTTCATCTGTCCATAGTATGCGATGCAACAAATGCGGACCGCGCCTATGACTATCTAATACCCATTGGCAAAATTGCACGCGCTTTGCAAAATCATCAGGCATCAAATGTTGTACTGGTTTTAAGCGGTACGCAATTCTTTTATATCTTTTTAACGTTCTAAAGACTTTACTTTGTGTGAGCTGAAGCTGTAATGCAGCTCTACGAGTACTTAATTCACCTTCATTTGCATCAAACAATGGAAGAATTCTTTGGTTTAATAAATTCTGACGTGTGTACGGACAAATACTGATGCAGCAGGGGTTCTTCGGTTTGGATACCTTATTCGGTATTCTTCTACTGCGGCAGCGGAATTCCCGTTATTCAGCGTTAGTAAAAAATGTTCTTGGCATTGTAATTTTTATTCACTAAAAATTTACGCATTGAAACTGTCAACATAATGTAGCTAACAAACTTAAAACAAACGATTTCAAAGCCTACTTTTTTTTTCAAAATTTTTTATTTCCTATATTTCATTTTTGTTCGTAGAGAAGTGCGTGGAAGTTCAAGGACATATCTTCGAACATTTATTGCAACCGTTATTGTTATTATTTGTTCATTGGATGTTACATTCCATAACGTTATAAATTATTATGTTTTTGTGCCCACACCATTTTACATCCATGCAGTCAGATCACAAGAATCCAGTTTGCCGTGAAACGGTGACAGATATGAAAAAATCATAAGAGTACATTCTTGTTGGCAATAAGTTTTTATATCCAAAAATGATGCTTGTTTTCATATTATACAGGGTGTTGATATTTTTTTAAAGAATTTTCTTGCACCGAACCCCCGTATCTCCGCCGCTGGTTGATCTAGAAACTTGATATTATCACATCATAATGAACTATGTCAACGTAGTATATCTGCCAAATTTCATTTGAATATCTTCAGTGGTTCTCAAATAAAAAAATTAAATCTTTATTTTTTGGCTAACTTTCACACCCTGTATCTCGAAAACGAAGGCCCGGTATGAAAAAGTGAATACTACAAAAAAGTCTCAATTTTACGAGATTTAGCCGCCCTTGAAGTCCTAAACATAAAAAGTGAATCACCCTGTATATAAATTTAATACATTAATTTTAACAAATTTTTATTTTAATCTTCAAATTTACTATTAAGCCGTATTTGTTGGCGAAACCTACAGTTTAATTGTGACCTTCATCAAACTTCTTACTTTTTCATAATTAAATTGTAGATTTTGCCAACAAATACGATTTAGTAACAGTACTAATAGTAAATAAAATGAATAGGAGGAGCTTTTCAAATAACCCGCCTTTTGTTTAGTACCTACAGGGTGTCCAACTTTAAAACTGTACAAATCCGTAAAATCTTCATTTTTGGATATAATCGCCTAAACTTTTTTTGTTTGAAAGACCTTCAAAACCGCTTCTTTTGACTTTCCTGCCATTTTCAAAAGGCAAATCCAGGGCCGGCTGCGATTTTTGTACACCCCCGAAAACCGAAAACGATTTAGCGATTTTTTTATTTAAAATCTGACCCCACAGTGTTAGTCAGAACACCCCAAATCCCCCATATACCATATTTGAACAAAAAATATACAGGGAGTTCCATTCTGTAGGTTGTCAAAGTTGAGCAAAATAGGAATTTTAAAGGCATCTGCCGATTCAAGTGTGCCATGGAATCCCCTCAAAACAGTTGAATGGTCAATAGGACCACTCAAGGTGTTGGTGTGCAAAGGTCCAATACAAAATATACAGAGTGTTCTTATCTGTGCCATCTCAAATTACTGATTTTTTGGAACTTTATACGGCTCAAAAATCGAGTATATCAAAACCGCTTCACACACTATAAACGAACTAAATCTAAAACATACAGAAGCCTGCCAGTCAGTAAGTCCATATCAGTTATGGTGGATGGTGTGCCACAACAGGAAACGCACAGAAAATGTATCATCTTAGACGGTGACTTTGTTGAGAAAGGTCCAATAATTTAAATTGTTTTTATTTGTTAGTTGGCAGTTTGTAAAGAAATACATTAATTTTGTGTTTATCAATATTTTTTCAACGATTCCAGAGCACTCTTGATCCGTATAAGTTTCATAAAATTTCAGAATTTTGAGATGGCTCAGAGAAAAATACCCTGTATATTTTTGTAGTAAATATTTTCACACCAACATTTTGAGTGGTCCTGTTGACCATTCAACTGGATTGAAGGGATTCCATGGCATACTTGACTCGCCAGATGCCTTTAAAATTCCTATTTTGCTCAACTTTGACATCCTGCAGAATGGAACTCACTGTATATTTTTTTTATTAAAATTTGGTATATAGGGTTTCTGGGTGTTCTAATTAACGCTCAGGTGTCAGATTTTAAATAAAAAAAAATCGCTGAATGGTTTTCGTGAAAATCGGGGGTATAAAAAATCGCAGCCGGCCCTGGATTTGCATTTTGAAAATGCCAGGAAGGTCAAAAGAAGCGGTTTTTGAAGGCCTTTCAAACAAAAAAATAGTTTAGATTTGTACAGTTTTAAAGTTGTACACCGTGTATATTCCGCACCTCTTAGATGGCGCGCGTATAAGTTTGTGAGGTACCTTGGGAGAGAAATAAACTACATCATTAGAACTATAGGTACTAGACCTAATCTTATTAGTCCATCCCGAAATCTGTGAAAGTTCTTTGGGTAGATACATTCAACAAGGGAAGAAAGTTCAAGTATACATATTATAGGTACTACGAAGGCGTAGAAGAGCCAACGATTTTTTTTATTTTAACGCAGTTTGCAATCGACAATAATTGTCGGCCTGATCGACAATTATTGTCGACCCGATCGACAATTGTCGACCCGATCGACAATGGACTAATACACCACTTTTTTTATTTGCTCATAGGATAGTATTGGGTGAGATACATGATATAAAGAGGGAAAGGTATGATACCTAGCCGCCGCGCGCAGTTACGTCATTGCGTGCGTGGTCTCTATTGAGATGCATACGTTAGAGGCATGTAAACATTACGTTTTACCTATTTTCTCTATTTCACAGGAAAATTTGTGCCTTGGGTGAAATGAAAAACTAATTACAAATTAATATTTATTAAATAAATTTAAAAAAGCTCATTTTAAACACAACCTTCATTATAAATGAGCCAAAACAGTTGTATTGAAAACAATATATTATTTTGAAAAAATAATATACGTTTACTTTCAACTAAAAAAGGTTTATTAACCATAAGTAGCAAAAAACAGAAAATAGACTACGTTTATCTCGACGAGTTCGATCCGATTGAGAGAGGTTTGAATTCCCTGGAGCGGACTCAAATAAACGGCGTAAACCCTACAGATTGAAATTCAATCAGATTTAAAATTTCAAGTCAAGCCGCTATTTCCACACAGAAGTTGGCCAGAATGTGCACCAACCTACTGTGGAATAAGTATAATAAGTTAATGTCCCTAGAGGGGATTGAAAACCGTAGGATTCAATACTGATGATATAAACGTAGAAATATAAAGATTTGACATAACTCAATCAGATCCATTTCAATCCGATCGAGTTGTCACGAGATAAACGTAGTCAACTGTCCGTTTGAAAGGCGACTTTAGTTTTTAGAAGTTATTTATATTAGTTTTTCTTAATTAATAATTTTTGTCATCTTTCTTTTTTAGAAATCGTTAAATTTTTCAAATCTTGGTTGAGTGCCTTTATTCTAAAGAACATTCTTGAGCAAAAAAAGAGCCGTTTAGTTTCCATAGAAAGGTGATTATGTAAAAACCCAAACATTTCATTTTTCAATATTAAAAGTAGGTATAAGATATCTAAGAAAATTACATACTTACCCATTGCAAAGATATAGGTTGTATATATCTTTGCCCATTGCAAATTTCTTCCAGAAGTTGTTTTCTATTCCTTTTTTTATAACGAAAATCTCTTGCAGTATTTTGCTTCTTTTTAGCATTGGTAGATTTTTGGAAGGCACTGCTTCATTTTTTAAAGCTCTAAATCGACCATTTCTCGGGGAATATCCAAGTAGTTCGTGTTGCACATTACGTACATAATCATCTTTATCAAAATGTTTTGAGCAAATACGTGCAGAAGTTGTATTAAATTTATCCTTACGAATACACAAGTGAACCCATTCATTACACACTTTTTTGTCTTTGGGAAAAGTAAAAAACCTTATATTTTTATCGAAGTTTTTGCCTTCGTTATCCACATCACATCCGTATACAGCACACCTCATTATTAAAAGTTTTTTAATTATTATTTAGATACTAAACGCGAAATAACGGAATACTAATTAAATGATTGGCCACAGCAGTAGGCTTTTAAAAAACTTTATTCGAAAAGCTTTTGACAAAGATCGGTCTTAATCTGAACGCGCTTTGTGATACAATAAATATATAAGATTTCGGATTGCTGAGTTTGCAGGAGACGAGACGGTTCTGGAGCTTCTACAGTTTTCTTGATGATGCATGAATTTCTGCCTAGATAACTCCTCCATCCTTAAGAGGCTTCTTCGGGAGTGTAGAGGATCGAAGTAGCCGTAGCTTTTTCTTCCTTTTCTTTTCTAGGTTTTCGGAACTTCCAATATTTCCAAATTCCATATCCAATTAATATTAAGAGAACCATTACCATTGTTATCCATAAAATCCAATTTGTTGTGTACGTATTTGCAACTTCTTCGACGACCACAGGACTAATAGAGTTAATATGTTTTCGAAGAGCATGGATATCGTCCAGTGATATGTTCCTGATGTGGAGTTTGCCAAATGTATTGATGTTTTCTTGAACTTCGCCAATTTTAATCGCCGGCAATACCAATGAATGGGTTTTACTGTTTGATTTATTATTTCCATAAGAAATTCCATTAATTTCCATGCTGCATCCGGTAGGTAACCAAATTAAATGCGGTGTCTTTATTATGGCATATTCCATGTTTTTGCATAACAATTTAATTTTCGATTCTTCTTTCGGGACAACAATTATAAATTCGTCGTTGACTCTTTCAATTATTTGATTGTGAGTTTGAACTTCCATAACGTTACAACTTGGTTCTTCGCCAGAAATTAGTGCAGCTATGCAATCTTCTTTTGGAGTTGCTTCTAACCGTTCTTGTAGACAAATATAAGTTCCATTTATTTCTTCGCAGGAATTTTCCATATATTGGTAGCTAGTAGTACTAAGAGCCATGTAGGGTTTGGAAGGAATAATTATGGTATTTTTGGAAGAAGGTAAAGGATATAAATGATAATAATCAAAATTATCTGGATGAACTAAAGGGACATCTAGGGCAAAAACAATTTGATTTTTTGAAATATAACTACTTGTTTTAATTACAGAGTACCAATCATAAAAATTAATATTAATAATTTCGTTTTCTGAATAATGTGTTTTTAAGTCCGTTAATATCTCTTGTAAGTCGTCGATATTCAATATATCAGGGTGAATAGTATGTAAACGTGAAAAGGTTATAGCATTTTCCAAGTTGTCTAGGAAAGTAATTATTACATTAGCATTGATAAAAATTTGATTAAGTATACTTAAATATACAGTATATTTATAGAATATATCAGTTTCTCTTTTTATTAATTCATGGTAACGTTCTAAATATTCAGAAATTTTTCGTTGATTATCAATTATAGTTTCAATTGAGGTTCCGTAGTGATCAATTAATTTTTTGAATAAGGAAATTTGTGTGTTTACTTCTGATACAATTTTCTGTTGATTTTTCTCAAGTATTCTTATAGCGTTGTCGTATCTAATACCGTCATTTGCATCAAGCGATCCAGTAAACCATTTATTTACCGTTCCTATAGCATTAAAAAGTCCGCGTTTACTGCGTTTATTTATATTTTTCTTAAATATTATGTTATTAAATTTACGTTCTATTTCTAAGATTAAAGGTTTAAGACTATCATAGTTATTTCGTAAGCTAGAAGAAAATACAAATTGTGTTTCTTTAAAAATAGAAATGTTTAAATCATTATGAACCGATCTAAGATTTTTTATTTCGTTACTTAAGGCTTTAATTTGAACATAATGTAGAAAAGTGTGTTTTCTAGTTATGATCTTTGCATTTCCTAATCTAAAAGGTAAGACTCCAGGTGAATCTTTCAAATCCGTTATTTTAATTTCCTGTACTTGGACCTGGGATATCAGGATCAGGGATATCAGGATCATCAGGTGGTTTCTCATGTCTGTCTGAATGTCTGTCCTGTAATAAAGATTTTTCTGTCAGTTTTCTTGGTCTTTTTAAATTCTTTTTGTGAATTATTTTGCGTGGTAATTTCGCTTTTATACCTAAGTTTTTCTGAACGATTACCTTTTTAAAACGGGGTTTTATTTTTGAACGGTTTTGAACTCTTTCGTAAGCGTATTCATTTTCATTATATTCTATAGGATCTTCGCGATTTTGGTTCCTTTTTTGAATGATTTTTTCCTTTGTAGATTGATTGATTTCATGAATTTTGTCATAAAGTAGACGTGTTCTATTTTTATGTTCGTTAACATATTCATTTATAATTATTTCAGAAGTAGTATCGAAAGCATCAAAACTATCGGTATGTCCACTAACAATGTTATATGGAGTTTGTTTTGTTACTGAATGAACTGTATTATTATATGCCAAAATTGCGTAGAGCATGAGTTTGTCGATTCGACTGTCTTTGTCAGTTAATCTTAAACATCTTATGTGTTCAATTAATGTAGAGTGTAAACGTTCAACTAAACTGTTGCTATTAGAATTATTAGGAGTAATAAAATGAATATTAATTTTGTGAAGTTTTACAAAATCTTTTACGGTTGTATTATTAAATTCTGATCCATTGTCAGATACAATGGTTCTTGGTAGACCATGATGTGTTGCGAATTGTAAGAAACAATCAATGGTGTTTATAGCTGAAGCTCCACTTATTTTGTATGCTTGTGCATAACGAGAGAATGAATCTATTATTGTTAAAAATTTATTGTTTTCTATTTGGAAAGTGTCAACATGTATGACTTCAAAAGGTTTGGTACTAGTGGGCGTCAAATTAAATTTTATTTCTGCGGGTTTTCTGTCGTATTTAGCTAACTGACAAATTTCACAATTATTTACGTATTTTTCTATATCAGTTTTTTGTTTTGGCCAGTAATATCTTCGTTTTAGGGAATTTTCCATTTCATTGATACCTCTGTGGCAAACTTTACCTTCATGATAATATTTTAGTTTTTCTTGTTGTTCGTCAAAAGTATAAATATCTTCTAAATAGGTTGAACTTTGTATTAGTTTAAAAGAAGAATTTTGGAATGTCTTTTGGATAATGTTGCAAAATTCTGGGATTATATTAGGAGTTTTAAAATATACACAGTAAACCTTTTTATCTTCTACGTATTCTTTTATAAAAGCTATTGTTTCACTTTCGAAATTTTGGAGAGGTAAAGATACCGTTAATCGTTTATTTTCGTTAAATGGTTTGTTTCGAATTACATATTTATGTTGTGTCTTGTTGTTAGAAGAAACAATTATTTGATTTTTGTATGAGTTTACCGATTTTTCTGTTATCGGCATTAGTAAAACAGGATCTTCGACTGCTGTATGGACAGTTTCGTTTATATTATTTCTCGGAGCGTTTTCTTGGACATTGAATGCCGGTCTAATAAGTATATCGGAAATAATATTAATTTTTGGTTTTTCAACAGGTTTTTCGTTAGGGGTAATTCCTAAAATTTCATTTACATCTTCGCTTGAGATTTCCGGAAGGTTTCCTTCATCTAAATTTTCTAAAAAGGTAATAATTTCGTCATCTGAATCACCTAAATTGGCTGTTATTGATTCGTTTTCTAAAGAATTTTCTAGTGCATTTATTTCTACTCGAGAGAGTGCATCCGCGTTGGTATTTGATTTTCCTTTTTTATATACTATTTCGTATTGATATTCCTCAAGTTTGAGTCTCCAACGAACGAGACATGAACTGGGGTCTTTAAGGGAAAATAGCCATTGAAGGGGTTTGTGGTCAGTGATGATTTTAAATTTGTGTCCAAACAGATAAGGTCTAAAGTAATTTGTGGCCCAGACAATTGCTAACAATTCCTTTTCGATAGTTGAATAGTTGCATTCTGCGGGATTAAGTGTACGAGAAGCATATGCCACTGGAAGATCTTGGCCTACAGTACCTTGTGATAATACTGCACCTATAGCGTAGTTTGAGGCGTCTGTCGTCAAGTTAAATGGCTTAGAAAAATCTGGATATTGTAAAATTGGGTCATTCGTGAGTATATTTTTGCACAACTCGAAAGCATTAATAAAAGATTCATTGTGAATGACCTTTTCTCCCTTTTTTAAACATTTGGTGAAAGGTTTTGTGATTTTTGCAAAGTCTTTTATAAATTTTCGATAATAACCTACTAAGCCTAGGAATGATTTTATTTCTTTTGCCGTTTTAGGAATTGGAAACTTTTGAATAGCCTGAATTTTTTTTATGTTTGGTTTGATTCCGCCTGGTGTTATTATATGTCCTAAGAATTCTACTTCCTTGCGGAGGAATTCACACTTATCTAATTGTATCTTAAGATTGTATTCACGTAATTTTTTGAAAACTAGTTTGAGATTGGAAATATGTTCTTCTAATGATGATGAAAATATTATGATGTCATCAATGTAAACTAAACAAACTTTTCCTTGGAGTTCTCTTAGAATGTCGTCCATAACACGCTGAAATGTGGCTGGCGCATTTTTTAGGCCAAATGGCATTCTATTATATTCGTAATGACCGTTGTCTACACTAAAAGCTGTTTTTTCTATACTTTGGGGGTGCATCTCTATTTGGTGAAAGCCGGAAGCTAGATCAAGGGTAGTAAAATAAGTACATCGGCCTAACTTGTCTAAAATTTCATTAATGTTGGGAATTGGATATCGGTCATCAATAGTTTTTTCATTGATTTTCCTGTAATCGACTACTATACGCCACTTTTTTTGTCCGGAGGCATCCGATTTCTTGGGGACAATCCAGATTGGTGAAGACCATGGACTTGAAGAAGGTCTAATGATTTCGTCATCTAACATTTTTCTTATTTGTCTTTGAACTTCATTTTTTAAGGCATAAGGATACCTATAAGACTTTGTGTGAACAGGGACCTCGTCGGTGGTTTTTATTTCGTGTTTTACTCTGTTCGTAAATGAAAGTTTTTCTCCTGTATTATAAAATAAATCTGAAAATTCTTGACAGATTTTAAAAATTTTTTCTTTCTCTTCAGAATTAAGATGATCGGATCGTATTATATTTTTCACATCATATTTTTGTTTAGATTTGCTTTTTTTGTTATTAAAAATTTGTTCGATATTAAAAAGAGAGTAATCATTATTGATTTCTTGAAAACTAGCTGTAGTGAATGGTTTATTTAGAGATAAGACTTTTGTTTCGTCTGAATGATTTTGAATTTCGACAATAGCATAACCATTCTTAGCAGTGGTTAGAATTTCCGGAATAAAACAATTTCTTGAAATGTCTTTTCTTGGAAAATAGATATCTCCTGAATTTACAGAAACAGGTATTTTCGCTTTACATGTTTCGTGAGGGTTGACTTGTATAGAAAATAAGTTAGATTGTTGATTGTGTCTATAAAAAATATTAATACAGATATTTTCGTTATAGAGAATATTTTTGTCAAAATCGGGTATTAACTTTAGTCTTTTTATATCTTCGAAGCCTAGTAATCCATCAAAAAAATCATGAAATTGAAACAAGTGGAAAGTAATCTGATCGTTTAAACCTAAAAGTTCATTTATTGGTATGTCAGCTTTGAATCTACATTTATTTGTACCGTTACACGTTTTTATTTGAAAGTCTTCATGATAGATTGTATTAGGGAAATATTTTTCTGCAAAACAAGGATTTATTATTGATTTTGAAGCTCCCGTATCAATTAAGAATTTAAATTTCGGGTTATAAGTCTCAATATAGGGTAAGATATTAGTATGAATGTTATTAAGATCAATTATTGTCATTTTCTTTTGTCTACGACATTGGTTTCCTGAAAATTTTCATTTGAATTTTCATTTTTTATTTCCTCTAGATGTTCTGAATTTTCTGGTAAACTAGTATAACTTTCATATTCCGTATTATAGAGGTTTGAATAGTCATGTTCAAAAAGATTTTGATTTGAATTTTGGTTATATTCTTCAGGGATATAATAATATGAATTCTCTTCGTCGACAAATAAATTTTGGGGGTCGTAAATTGGGTTGTCGTCTTCTATATTATATAGTTCTTCCGATATAAAGTTTCTGGGACCTGAACTTTGGAAGTAGTTCGGTACACGTTGCGGTACTTGTTGGCGTAAACTTGGTATTGTCGCGTTTACTGACATAGGGGTTGGTTTGTCATTAGTTGTTCGTCCGGTTGATTTAAATACGTTGGTTTGGGGTTGTTTTGACCCGAAAACTTGTTGGTTTGTAAAATACTTTTGTTGTAGTTGTCTTGGTTGGGGCATGTTTATAGGACCTCTGGGAAATTGGTTATTTTGTGGAAATCTTTGGGGTTGGACATGTTGTGGTAATATTTTTGTCATTTGTTGGTTTTGGAAAAAGTTTGTCCTTGGGGTATTTGGGAATTGCATCTGAGGATTGAAAAAATTAGGTTTTGGGATATTTTGGGGATAGTTTTGCGTCTGAATTGGTCTTTGAATTTTTTGGATATTATTTTGAGGTTGAATTGAGGAGAAAAGGCGATTTTGAGCATAGAGAAAATTTTGTTCTTCAATTACTAACGCGATAGCATTTTCGAGACTATCAGGGTCTTTAATACGCACAATGTCTTGTAGTCTGCCGGTGAGACCTCTTATAAACGTCTTTAAAGCTAGTTGTTTATAATTATTCAATTGTAACTGTTTCATATTTGGTGCTAAGTCGCTAGAATTTAATTTGGAAATAATTAAGCTATGTGCATCTTGGATCCTAGATCCGAAATTTACAGGGGATTCGTTTTTTAACGGTCGTAAAACTATCAAATCTTGAACAAGACAGTCGATGTTTCTATTATCTCCAAAAGTTAAGCGTAAAGCATTGCGAATTTCATCCCATGTCTGAAGTTCTGTTCTTGTCCCTATTAATGTTAGTGCCCTACCAGCGAGTTTTCCGATTATTGCACGAATTAAAAATTTGTTTATTGGATCGTTAGGAATCGCTCGGTTTGTATAAGTTTGTACAAGATAATTACAACTGTCAATAAAAATTTCGAGAGTATGTACATCACCAGAAAATTGAGGTATATTTTCAATATACATGCGTAGTAATTGATAATTAACATTTTGATTTTGGTTTTGTTGCTGGTTGTTCATTGTAGAAAGATTTACTTGCCCAAACAAATCAACTAAAATTGCTAGATCTGTATCGTGATCGATACCTAACCTTCCTACGTTTTCGTTCTCCTCTTCACTTTCTGAATTACTCATAAAAATTAAATTTTTGCTACTAAAATTACTTAAAATTAAGTTTTCCTAAAAGAAAATCAAAATTTGAAAATGTGAAAAATCGTTTTTCGAATTTGAATTCTTAACCTAGTGAGATTAAGTCTTTGCCCCAGCAGAGAGTATAGGATAGTTCAACGAAGGGAAATGGCTCTTACCGTTGGTAGCTAGCCCTTTTCTTCTTCGGAACCTCAGTCCTTGCCCTCCTGGTTGAAGCCCAGTTGCTGCTTGGCCCGAGTCGTCTAACGGTGGAGACGATGTTGCAGGACGAACCGCTTAATCGGAACCCGAAGGAAAAACGCGAGTTTCGGCGACTGCAAGGCTTGCCCGAATCGCAAACTTCTGCGATTTTCCGCGATACGTCCTACCGACTGCGCCAATTAAATGATTGGCCACAGCAGTAGGCTTTTAAAAAACTTTATTCGAAAAGCTTTTGACAAAGATCGGTCTTAATCTGAACGCGCTTTGTGATACAATAAATATATAAGATTTCGGATTGCTGAGTTTGCAGGAGACGAGACGGTTCTGGAGCTTCTACAGTTTTCTTGATGATGCATGAATTTCTGCCTAGATAACTTACTACGGTGCGGCGGCGCCGGATAGAACGCTCGCAATGACGTCACAGGCCAACCGTCGCCTGCGCGGAATCTTATCTTTCGTTTATTGTATCATGGGTGAGATATACTTCCCGCGGCCCCGCGTGTGTTACAAGCTTTTATTTTTTATGATTTGAACTATTTTCACCATTCATTCTAATAATCCATGACGGAAATGAAATTCTATTTTGCTGAGGAAAATGCTGAGAACACTAGGTATTGGTATTGATGATCCGGACGTTATGCTGGTTGGTTTACAAACCTTTTTTTATTGGAAACAAGTCGATTTTAGCTATAAGAGGTGTACAAAACGACACAATTCGTAAGTACCAAACTGAAGTTGCACAAATTAGATATCTAGACTTGCTGATATATTAAAGACAATAAAGAACCAACCAGGTGTAACATTTTAGCTGAGGATTTTAGATAAAGTGGCTCTGCCAAACGATTTTTTACTTGTTATCAAATATATTCCACCGATTGCTAGTTGTTTGAAGAAACTGATGATAATATTTTAGCCTCAATACCTAGTGTTAATCAACAGCATTGATTGGTTATAAACTAAATGGAGAAGAGTCAATCCTATAGACGTCAAGCACTTACCTGGTCCGAATATAAAAAATTATTACTTTAATTTTACGAGCCCTTACTTACAGAATAATGTAAGTTAGTAGTTAGACCTGCATCGGTTAGAAATGTAATGCTAGAATATTGGAGAAGGTGCCAGTTCTTGGTGATGTTAGAAATATAACTTATGTAAAACGCAATAAAGCCAAGTTTTCAGTCGAAAAACTTTTATAGTAGGTCATAGCTTGAACGCTTGAACTAAGTATTTTAGACTCATTTAGGTACATTATATTGTGATTGCCGAAGCATCCTCATAAAAAATGACATAATTCTTTAGAATTTGTTCACTATACATATTATATATTTTTTCTCGAAAATAATATCTAGATTTTTTGGTTTTAACAGATGGAACACTCTTCATTACTGAGATCTTCCAAATTAATTTTTGGAGCATTTAAATCCCCCTTATATATCTTGCTAAAGGAAAATGCAAATAATATATTATTTACCATACCGTTATAATGACAGAGTACATAATGATAAAATAGTTACTTATTGTATTACTTTTTCCAATTTTATTGACAAATAAAACTTATAACAAAATATTTTTGTTTAGGTAAGCTACAGTAGGTACACCTACCTATTTGTATATCAGCAAATATTTCCAATATTATCCTTTAAAAATACCATTAATTGATTTATTTACGTTCTTCCTGTTTTTGTTATAACTAACAATAGCAACAATACAGAAAAGAAAACAATGTGCACCAGAGTTAAGTTAAAAAAAAAACTACCATATGGCTGGTTAAACCAAACCCAAATTTTCATAACCATATTTTGTGATTGTGGTTAATGGAAGTTAAAAATAAAAAATATAATGCATCAGCCGCCCAAAAATTAAGATTTCTTTAATTTGCAAGAAAAAACATTATTTTGCATTTTATGGCAAAACCCCAAATAAGTTATCTATTAAATTTAGTGAAAATATTCCAAACTCAAATAATACAGTTTTCATGTCGCATGCACAGAGTGTAACAAACTGGATGTTTTTTTGGGGGTTTCTTCTATTCTGCGAAGAGATAGACAAAGAGTAGGTAAGTGTACTGTGCTCGATTTTTGAGGGCAGTTGAAAGCAGTTGAATGTAAAAATCTCGATTCGTTTGGGAGATACAGGGCATTTTTCATTTTTTAACATGTCAGACAGTCCCTCCTTGTAATATGTTTTGATTTTTGCCAAAAATCTTCCTTCATAATACTCCAATCTATAATAATTATTGAGGTATGTCTTTGTCTTTACTGATGTTGTCCATGATTCTTCGTTTTTTCCAGGAAGTCAGCAAAAAAAGCAATACCTTGCTTACATTCGTCTAAAATAAGTTTTCCATATGTACCTGCAAAAATTTTACAAGCATAGTTCTATTATTACTTGACAAAGTTAATGCCACTAGTGCGGAAAAGTACAACTTTCCGCATCAAAATGGATACGACAAAGTATACTTTTCTGCACGCTCATAGAAAAACATATTTTCCACACCATGTCAGGTCTAGTTACAAACTACGGACTTAATTACTTAAATACTTCATTAGATATGATACAAGAAAAAAAAATACCCGCAAAAAGTAGTCATTACTGGACTGATCCAAAAATTATGTTTTGTTGGCAGTTTTCGGGCGGGTTTCCATGCTCTAATGGAAAACCTGTTTAATAAATTGTTACACTCACTGATGCTAGGAAAGCTCGTTCTAGTGGTGGTGCATGTCACTTTTTTAAAAAGTGGCATGCAAAAAATATACCATTCTGGTGGCGTATCAATTTTCAAAAATTTGTTATTAATAGATTAAATAATTCTTTGGCGGGGGCCCCGCACTTTCATCCGGCACCCATACCCACAAAATCTTGAGCCGATCCTGAACCCCCCCCCCCCAAATTGTCGCTAGATACGGCCCTGAGGCAAGACCATACTGACGATTTACCATTGAGTGGAAAATTGTCGATCGGGTCGACAATAATTGTCGATCGGGCCGACAATTGTCGATCGGGCCGACAATTGTCGATTGCAAATTGCGTTAAAATAAAGAAAAATTTGTTGGCCCTTCTACGCCTTCGTATATTACAAATGGATTGAGGAACCTTGTAACAAGGTACAATAGCGACAACTTAAATAAGCAAAATCGGCGCTACTTACTTACCATACTTTTTACTTAAATTCGTCGAAATAATTGCTGGAAATCAATTTCAACAATAAAAATCAATTTCTTTCATTTGACAGTTGCCACATTCTGCACTTGTATACACAAAATTGTCAAGTCTAATTTTTAGAAATCATGGAAACCATTATATAATTTTTACTAACAATCAAAGTACCTGTTATATTCATAGCATCGAATTGATAAGTACTATGGAAGTCGCACAGGTACCACTTTCATTGTTGTTTGGGGCAGCCAACTCTAGAGAGAGATAGGTTTCAAATGGCAATAAGTAAGACAAGGACGCCTAATGAACGTGTCAGCTGATTCAGGCAAAGGAGGTATATAGGGATGTGGCATATTAATGGGCGAATTTAATGGGCATGTTCCGTAATTCTCTTTATTGTATGATCTGTATTCCGAAATTCGGGGCTTGTTTGTAGGAATGAGAATTTTTCTATATGACCACAATTATGTAAATATTGCACAGAAAAAAGTAGTGGATTGATTAAAAAAATTTACCTATGTGTCAATTTTATGTACCTGGAAGTAAATTGAGACAAATAAAATACAAATTCCAAAATAAAAGTTTATTTTAAAATAAAGACGACAAAATATCTAGGATAAGGTATACATTTTCAACTTTAATGACTCATCTTAACTGATTAAAATAATTTTAAAATTCAATTTAATAGGAAAAGCATGTAAGACAGGTAGCTTTTACATATTTTTATATAATTTTTAATGTTTAGGCATCTAATAAAAAGAATTACAAATAATTACCTTATTAAAGGGACCAGAACCTCAAGATTAATTCCATCTTTGGCTACGAAGAGCTAGCTTCATTAGCACAATATTTTGCCAGTTTTTCCCTTGATAGAGTTTCTATCATGACTTGGAAAATAAAAAACTGTAGTAATTACATACTTTTTAAGTCTGCGCTGCCCAAAATTCTCTATGAAATTGCTCTCAATAAATTGTTGACTACAAATGCAAGTAAATACTTGTAGACAGTACAAAATTTTTCCTTTTTATTGCTGCAATCCACTTGTCTCTAATATCACCTTATCTCTTGGAAAACTGCAAAGTTATTAGCAAAGATTTTTAAGACTTACGAATGAAAAGAAACCCTACTATTCTTATTCTTTCCGCCCCGTTTGGTACTACATCCAAATACAACAAAGGAGTTGACCCTCTTCTCTCTTTTTTGTAATTTACAACTTAAACAGAAAGATTATAGCCACATAGCTAAATTAAATTTTCTCTCCGATCTAAAAATAATATTAAGCCAAACACCAACTAAGAAAACTAAACGCCGTTTTATACGAAACTGCCACCACGAACTCAAATCAAATATAAATAATACAATAATTACTCCTATTCGTATTGGGATTTGGGACAGAAGGAAAATTAAAATGACGTTTGAACTCGTTTGAAGCACAGGACACAAAAATAGAAAGTTAGGACACCTCTTTTGTGTCATGTGGTTTTTGCCGGAATCAGCTGATTTATTTACTATTTCACTTACTCAAGTTTGGCTGCCAGTTTCTCTCTCTACACTTCCATCTACTTGTCAATTCAATGATTCATAGATTCTCCAGTAAAATGGCATACTTGGCATCGCTGAGACCATTATGATGAAAGAATAGGCCTCACGCCTCACTTTGGAAAGTATAATGCTGGGTCCCCTTACTTTAAAGAGTCCCTGGTAAAGCCACTGTATAACGGACCAACTCAGAAAAATAAAAAACATAGAAATGGCATCTGTAGATTGAATTTTTGTTTGTAAGGGCTGGACCAACACTATATATAGTGTCGGTCCAGGTAAGGGGTAGTACTTTTTATACTCTATTATTTATTTACTATTTAAAGTTTAACAGCGTTGCCAATAATTCATAATGAAAAACTTATTTCTCTGGTAAATTAAAATAATCTTCAAGATCCAATTGCAAGTAGTTTTTCAACAGTGGTTTCCTTTGCATGTAGGTACTAGGGACATACCCAACCAGTTGCAAATACATTTGCTTTGAAGCAAATAATGGTAAATAATATATGATATGTAGGATGGGCCGTTTTCATAAAAATAATACACGATTTCTTTGTTCAAAAGTTTAGCGTTTATTGCATCAAAATTCTCTTGAGCTTAGAATCACCTAACCTCACTCTCTCTGACATTTCCGGTGCGCATAATAAGGCGCGAAATTTGAATTTTCGAATTCGTCTTACAGCTCGGCCATATTTGACATGTTGAATGGCCTCAATCAACCACATAATTGTAACAACATAAGTGACATAAATAACATTTCAGAAGTTAACAACATAAGTGCGACATAAGTTAGATTCTAAAATTTACTAAGTACACCTAAATAAGATACACATAAGGACACAATAATTTCTTATGCAAATACATAAGTGAGATAAACATAAGGGTCCACATCAAGTTACAAAGTCATAAGTTTATAATTAATCATAATCGGTAATACTAAAAATCTCATTAAGGATTGGTTATGATAAGAATCAATCAGTCGTACTAAGGTTGTTGGGTTTGCTCTGTACCCCAAAGTATAATTCGAGAACTATCAAAGATTGCTTCAAAAGGTCTCTGTGTAATTTGAAAACCTTCTACGTCTGTGATCACATATCGGTCGTGGGGTAATATTTTCTTGATTACATAAGGTATCATAACATAATCCCCGATCATAAATTGTAGCTTTCTTGTGTCTACAATTGTAGTTTTCCTCATTATAACTTTGATTTTGTTGAATTTTTTCTCAGGCTTCTTGCCTTAATCTTTCAAGATCTCAATTTTCATCTAAAAATCCTGAATCACTAAGAGACTAAGAAATTTTTCATTGAATCCCGAATTGTACCTAATTGTAGTACTCCAAATAATAGTACAGATGGAACCTGTCCCGTTGATTTATTTATTGTATTATTGATAGCAAACTCTACGTTTGGTAAAACCTCATACAATTATTTAGGAGCATCAACTAGTATAGATATCATAGGAATAATGGTTCTATTGAGCCGTTCTACTTGGTCGTTAGCTCTAGGAACACCAGTAGCTACTTGTACATGACAAACATTATTTTCTTTCATGAAATCGGTGAAAAGTTTAGAACTAAAAGCTGTTCCTCTATCTGAAATAACTCGTAAGGGTCTGCTATACGTTTCAAAGTAATGTTTAAGGTGTTCTAAAATTTCCTCCGTTCCTGTTGATTTGCAGGGATAGTCTTATAAATGTAGTGAAAGCATCGATCACCGCAAATATGTGCTTGTTTTATTTTGAAGACTTCTCAAGTGGGCCACAATGGTCCATGTGTATTGTATAAAATGGTGATGTAGTTTTAGGAATACTATGGAGAAATCCACTTTGCTTACCACTATCTGAACTAAAAACAATACATTTAAGACAATCGTTTACATAATGTTTCACCCTGATTTTTCCTATACACAATACCATTTCGTAACTCAAAGTTTTTACTCTCACTTTTTTTAATTCCTCTTTTATTTTCAAAATATCTTAGTCTTGCGTTTGCTTTATTCTTAGGTTCATCTCGAAACTAGTCTCCTCAAGTACTAACACATGTGAAAAATGTCTACTAAGGGCATCTGCATGCTTAATTTTAGTATTATCGGGATGTTCTAGTGTGTAATAATAATTTTGCAATATTAAAGACCAACGCATAATTTTAGGATTAATTTCTTTCTTTTTAAGTGCTAAATTCAAGCTGTTACAATCTGTCACGATTTTAAAGGAAAGGCCCTGTAAATAAACTCTAAATCTGTTTAAACTATTGATTATTGCCAACATGTCTAACTCAAAACTATGCAGCTTGGAGTCACTCTCCGTGGTGCGCCTGCTATAATAAAATACAAGGTGAAACAATTTGTCTTTCTGCTTCTGCAATAAAATACCACTATACCCGTGTGTTGAGTATCTGCCAAAGGCGAGTAAAGAGCTAAAACTGGTCAGGAAATAAGAACATTCTTAATTTTGTTGAAACTTTCAAGGTGTTCCGGTCCAAAGATAAACACCGCATTTTTTCGTAAAAGGCTATATAAGGGACGTGCTAATTCGGTAAAGTTTGCGACAAATTTTCTAAAATAAGTAGCTAGACCAATAAAACTAGTCAATTCTTTTGTGTTCCTGGGTGTTGGGAAATTTCTGATAGCGTTAATGTGATCGTCACTTGGCTTAATATTTTCACCATAACCCAAATAATTTATTTGTGTATTAAGAAACGAACAAACTGAGTTTGTTTTTAACAAATCTGTTAAACAAAACTTCCAAAATTTCTAGAGTTTCATCAATTGTTTCTGTCGCTATCATTATGTCGTCAATATAAATTAAAAGTTTTCCTTCAGTAATAAGATCTCTAAAAATTAAGTTAATATAACGGGTGAACACAGAAGGACTGTTCTTGAATCCAAAAGGAGCATTCAAAAATTCGTATTGCTCCGTTGAAGTTACAAATGAAGTATATTTTATGGAATTTGGTTCAATGTCGACGTGGTGAAAATCACTCTTAAGGTCTAATACGCTAAAATATTTCTTATCCTTCAATCTCTCGATTAAGTCATCAATTAACGGAAGGAGGTAATTATCTCGTAAACATATCTTATTCAAGTACCTAAAGTCTACACATAAGCGATATTCCCCTGTTTTACTATAGGGGAACTATATTCAGATTCACTTCTACGAATAACATGATTTTCTTCCATCTCATTAATAAGTTTCTCTACCGCTTTGTTCTCAGAGTAAGATAGTCGACGAAGTCTAAGGAAAAATGATGTATGTCCTGGTTGTACTAAAATTTTCATTTTATACATAGTTTTAGGATATGGTGGTCGAACAGGTTTCACGTAAGAATCGTTAAAAATGTCAATAAGTTTTTGTTTATATCCGGGTGCTATGTTGGGATTAATTTCAAGGTTGGTTTCATCTTTGCAACATAATCGATGCTTAAAATAGACGCCATTTCATTTGAAAGGGTTTCGCTACTTTTCAAAGGTTCAATATCTAAGTTCTCTCCCTGAAGTATAAATGTAATTTTATCATTGCATAATAAATCACGATCTTATAAACAATCACAAGGCATTGCCGTATCTTTTACTACGTAAAGGTTTGAATTCAACGTTATATTGCAATAGTAATTAAAATATTAATAAAACCAAAAATTTCCAAATCCGACTGATGATTAACTCCCTCATATTTACCATCATCAACATAATTTTGCATAACTAGCACAACAGACTTCCTAATCAAAGTTATAGCGCGACCTGGATCATAGACTGCTTCCGTCAATACTCTGTGTCCTTGAGCTTCCCAGTACACTGGTATCAGGATTGGATTAACTGATTTTCGTTACACTATTAGCGTTTGTTCTGTAGTTAATATAATTAACTACGTCATGTTTTTGTACAATTAACTACATCAACTACATAACTTTAACTACGTGCCAACTACGCAAAATTTAAACATTTAAAATGCGTTAATTTAACTAAATACAATTTTTAATAATTTGTTTAAATTATATTTATTTTAAATTAAATTTAATTATATTAAATTATTATATCTAGTCCTAATCTAATAGACAGCAATAACAATGATAGCATATATTGAGTATGAGTATAGAATTGACGGTCTTCAATTTTTACACGGTGATTACGGTGATAATACTGATGATAGTGATGATTGATGATGAGTCGATGAATGATGACATTTGGCAGTGCATAAGACTAAAAAGATTTTACATGCTCACATTTTACATTGTTCACTGTTCATTTATTAAAAATTTACATATTCATTACTGTTTATGTTTATTGATTAGATGTAAAAAAATTAATAAAAGAACTAAGTTAAAAGAAAAATAATCATTTTTATTTATAAAATATCAAAAATAAAAATTTGTCAACTTAAATTCAGTCTTGGACATACCCAATCTTGTGCTGAGAAATTTCAGTTCTTCATATTTGTTGTGGTATTCTCGTCTAGCCATGATATTCTCTTTTGTAAAATTATTGTAAATGTAAAGTGAGGTTAGAGAGCGTGTGTTGACGTCGACTATCGACAAAAATGACCTTCAATAAACCAATAAAATCATTTATTACATTAATTACACCGAGTTAACTACATTTCGAATTAATTACGTAGTTAATGTAGCTAATGTAGTTAAAGTAATTAATATAAAATTTTCGCTACATTCCCAACCCTGTCCACAGCCATAACAAGATCCTCTATGACGAACAGGTTTCGGACACTCACTCGGCACATGTCCCCGTTGATTAGAATTGAAGCAGCTTCCTCCTTTGCCCCCATCATGTCTCACTAAATTTGCTGTACTACCTTCTCTCTTGCCTTCAGGTTTCCTAGACTCGACCATTTTGCCTTCACCTTCTTTCCTCACCTTAATCCGAAGACGTCTGGCACTATCAATCTTCTCAAATGTTATAATGTACTGGTATAACTCATCTTCATCCAAATGATCTCTTGAAATTATAAAGTTACTGAGTTCTTTCGACCATGAACCAATAATGATTTGTTTCTTTGTTTCGGGAAAAAGAAATCTAATTCTCTAAATAAGTGAGCTTTCTCATAAAAGTAAACTGTAACACTCTCTTTTGGTTGCTGAACTCTGGTTTGCATCTTTTGCCACAACTCTGTCTTGCTTGTTTCGTACATAATTGATCTGGAAAAAGCAGCTTTAAATTGTGACCAGTTTTTTATGGTATTTAGCCGGCTGAGCAACCAGTGTTTTGCGGCACCAACATTTGATATCGCCACTTGGAAAGTAACTGTTTCGGGCCAGATAGATTTATTTGCATCCAGTGTAGTATCCTACTCCGTTAGATGTTATTTGGCGAGCGGTATTATACAGGGTGGTCTACAAGATTTTCTTTTAGTGTGGGCCTAAGGTTGTATGATGGAGACACAGGGTATAGTTTAAATATGTATATTAAGATTAATTACGGAACAGTACATTTCGTTAATAAAATATAGTTTAAGAGGAAGTTTAAAAACATGTGCAATAATTAAATAATGAATAATTGTAATAAATCTATGATTTCGCACAACGCCACTCAAGATATCCGAAATATGAACTCTTTTCATGTAACACAATCCAAGTGTTTAAGAAGATACACTGTTAAACAATTGAACTTAAATTAAGGTACAAAACAATATGCCAAAAATGGCACGAACACAAACTATGTCAATAAAATGACAATATTCAGATCAAAAGTACAAAAATTGCAAAAGATTTCCCAAATAGCACAAAATTAATTGATTACTCTGTACGACAAATTGGCATAAAATGTAAATCAATATTACTCAAGTTTGTAGCATAAAATGGTTCAATTAAAAGACAATACTCTTGCAAGCAATATCAAAACAATATGGCTCAGATTCAGAATAATCGTATAAAATGAATAAAAGTTCTTAATTGGCATAAAGACTACATAAAACACTCATTACCTCAAGTGACATAACTGCACATAAGTTTACCCAATCCTTGGTATAAAAATGAAAATAAAAAGACTCAATTTCTGATATTAACTCTAAAATTCAAATAAAATGCACAATAAATTCAATATGTCTCCAAAGTTTTCAAAATGATTTCAAAAATTCAAAATAAAAGGCAATTCAAACACAAAGGAATCAAAACAAAAATATCTTACTACTTTGCCAGTCCAAACTTACTCAGGTGCTTAGAAGAATTTTGGTGGTTTTGTTGTCCAGAGTTTGCTACGACATCTGGGCTGAGGATACGGACCACGGGCCCAGTCCCGCGACTTCTCTGCTGCTGGATGGGTTGATCGTCGACTACTGTTGCTTGACTACTGGCTCCATGGCGAATTTTTCCCTTGTATTTATACGTCTCCGGGTGCCCCGCTACTCTCCCCCGCGGCTTGCCAATTTTTCAGAGAAGGCTGGCTCCCGCGAAATCAATTAAGGCAATTATCGTAAATCAGTCAAAGTTAATTACTGCAATTAGCATAAATCGATCACTTTGAGACGTTTATTATATCAATTATCGTAAATCAGTCTCACTGGCCATGTTTTCGGTCAATTTATGGTACCCTTCCTTTGGCGGCACCGCCGGCTAATGCAGTACCCTAATTAAAACTTTCATTTACTGCGATGGATATTGGGAACTAGTTGGGGCCCCGAGGAGAATCTGGCGAAAAAACTAACGTAAAGTGACCAGTTTGAAAACCGAATATTATATATTTCTGTTAGAAAATCCCGGGCACCACACCAGAATTAATAATTCCAAATGCAGAAGATTCGCTTCGTGGTTTAGAGACCCCGAATCCGAAATTGTTGATGCATTTACAATATCTTGGGCTAATTATAACTTCTATGCTTTCCCACCTTTTTCCCTTGTTGCTAAAGTACTACAAAAAATAATTACGGATAATGCCGAAGGTATCGTGGTGGTTCCTTGTTGGCCAAGTCAACCATGGTACCCTCTATTTAAGGTTTTGCTGGTTAAACAGTCAATAATTTTCTCTCCTAATATCGTTGTCCATTGACAGGACGCCCCATGCTCTGCACCGGGAACTTTCCCTGGAAGCAGGACTCTTATCAGGTAAGCGATGATAATCAAAGCGGTTCCTGAAGAGGCGGTTGAGATTCTAATCTCGTCTTTAACAGAGTCATCAATAAAGCAGTATGGAAATGGGTTTAAATTATGGTGGGAGTTTTGCGTCCAACGGAAATTGAACTGTTTTGAACTAAATATTCATACCATATTATACTTCTTAACTTCCCTGTTCAATTTTGCCATGTCATATAGCTCCTTGAATACGATACGCTCAGCTCTAGCAATGCTTATTTCGCCACGAGTTGGCCATGACCATCAAATCAAAAGGTTTTTTTAGAGGCGTTTCTAAGCTGCCACCGCCTTTGCCTAAATACGATGTAACATGGGACCCGACTATAGTTTTAAATTGATTAGAAACTTGTTACCCTAATGATATCATTTGTTTAGAAATACTGACTCAGAAAGTATCGATGTTAATGGCCCTGATAACAGCGCATATGGTGCAAACATTCTCATTAACAGAGGTTCAAAATATTGAAATATCGAGGGAGAAAATAGAAATAAAAGTTCCGGCCAGGATCAAGACTTCAGCTCCAAATAGATACCAACCTTTATTAGCATTACCTTTCTTTCATGATAAACCCAAACTATGTGCAGCCAGTGCGCTTAATTGTTAGGTACTTGAACCGAGGCACACGGGATAGAAGGCCTGCAGCCATCCCCTCCCCTCCGCTGCAACGTCACACTGTCAGGATCATGCCAGAGCTGGACCAACACTTATATAATATAATGTTGGTCCAGGCCAGAGAACAACCAAGTTGTTTTCTGCTCATGCTAAACGCCTTGTTCACGCTCTCAGTTCTCAGTCGAGGCGCACCAAGGCACGCGGCTTTACGGCATGGTGTTCGTGCATATACAGCTAGAAATTCAAATATTCAGTTATCCTTTCTTAGATAGTGTTTAGCGCAATTCAGGTATTCACGCCGTATATCATAATTTAATTGAAAAAAAAAACAGGGGCAGTACGTAATTACAGATGTGTTGAACTACTGGAAATTTGTCTCAAAATTCTGCAAAATATGTCGTTGTTAACAGAAGGAAATATTAGTTCTTGCGATGTATCCTATCATCAGTTAATTGTAAAATGTTTGGCTATACTGGCAAACATATACCTATCTCGATAATTATCAAAAGATTCAAAATGATAGAATAATGGCGCAAAAGGCTAAGAGAAAATTAAAGAAATTAGCTAGTGAGTGATATTTATTATTTTCATTCATTATATTATATTTATTTCTACGTACTTAATCGCTAAAGAAATATGCATGTGTTTTTATTAATTTTCATTGAGCTTATTACATTTGTTTCTACGTATTATCACTTCACTGCCTCTTTATTATCATTAATAAAAAGATAAATGTTCATAAGGTTGCTTGTTGCACGAAGTTTTTATGCAGTTTTCATTTCCTTAAAAATGCATTACTATCTCACTAGAAGATAACCCACTTTTATCTTTGTAATCTGCTGTAATCTGCTCTATAAAATAATAATGGAGTTATATAGAAGCGACGATGAGTGCTGCACAAAGCCACCTTTAATAATTGTTGAATTTTTGTTTATTATGTTTATTACAACGAACTTAATTGTTTAGAATGATTTATTTTCTGTTGTGCGTAACATATTTCGGTTTCTTATGGTATATGTTAATAAAAAATAATCTGGAAAATAAAAAAAATTGGCTGTAAAACTCCCCAAAATACAGCAACGCATAGAATATCTTAGTTAGAATCGGCCTGAGTGTGTGACGTCATCGATCGAGTCGGCAGGCCTTCTATCCCGTGTGCCTCGCTTGAACCGAACCGCTGCTTTTAGACAGGCAGGCAAATTTTCCAAACTTTTTCTGACTTACAAGAAACCTTACAGAGAGGCAACGGCCCAATCTATCAGTCGCTGGATCCGGGTGGTCCAGTGGCGGTGATAGGGGGATGCTGGGGTGGGCGGGAGCCTACCTCACAAATCCAAGCGCCGGTCGCCGCTCACCCTGGAAATTCGCCGCTGGGCTAATAATGTTTTGACAACGCGCGTCCGCATCGGCGGCCATATTGTGGCTGCGCACTAGCGCACTAGCCACTGTGACTGACCCTTGCCAGTTGCCAGATTGAGGTTATGTTGCTGTGTCACTAAAGAATTAAAAATATCAAAGTTCTGTGGTCTCAGTACTAACAGAGCATATAAAACAACCAGCAGTATAACTTACTCTTGAGAAATCATCCTCAAATTCAATGACCTTGTCGCCATATTGGGGAAATAGAAGTCAGAGGTGTATTCGGGAAAATCAATTCAGAAATACAGAGTAGTATTAAGAAAGTATGTGTGATAAGCACAAGCAGGAGAAATTAGTTCAGAATTTTAATATACATAGAGCTTTGACTCCTTCCTGGGACTCTTTATTTAAAGATAGCACAAAGCACAATTTACAAAAAAGCACACTCCACGGCACTGCACTATTTCTCATACAGCCAAAAAATAACTGCCCAATCGCTCCGACACTGCATTCATTTGACAGAATCTATTCCCAAATGGCGGCTGCGCGAACAGGTGCGCAGAATTTTCCCGCCATGGTGACTTATACTACTGGTTGTTTTATATGCGCTGGTAACAGACTGCGGGCCGACTGAACATGAATAGAGAGAGACCATAAGCAATACTTCAACCATTATTTCTAATGTTTTTTTTTTTTGCCTATGCCCCTTGTGGACTTTACATCGGTTGTACCATCATAGGGAAAGTTTTAGTTCTGTATTGTGTATGTTGGTTGATTACAATGCCATATAAAAAAGGAAAGTGTATATATTTTTGGTCTGAGCTAGTAGCTTTGTTTATGGATATGAAACCCATTACTCTATATCAGAGACAGGTGGGGCCAAAAATTAAAGTTGTCCAGTAATTGTCCACTAATTTTCTTATATCAAAGCCAATCAAAAACTTTGTCTGGAAAACATTATTTCTTGCAAACTCTGTCCCATGTATCATGTCTTTATGACAGTGTCAACACACATTAACTATAACTAGGATATCCATTAACAAAGATGGTGGATATAGCTGCTCAATAATGTGACCTTATTTTAACTTCAAAAAAATTCCTTAATGCTTTTGTTATAAGTTATAATCAATATTAATATGAAGGTGACCTCACTTCAACATTTGAAAGTTTACATGATAGGGTTTCTCAAAATTGTTTTCTTGAAATGTGACCTTATTTAAACTTCAGAAAATTTCCTTAATGTTTTTGTTATAATCAATATTATTGTGAAGGTGACTTCACTTCAACATTTGAAAGTTTAGGTGAAAGAGTTTCTCAAAATTTATTTCTTGATTTCTTGGTATAAAACGTGCTTAAAAAATCAATTAGTCGAAAATGGCCCTTTTTCTTGAGGTTAAAGCAAAGTATAACCAGTAGCCGACTCAAATATTTTCTGACTGCCACGCTTTGACTGATTTCAACTCTTCTTTATTTTCTGACTCGCACGCTTTGACTAATTTCAACTCGGCTTACTTTCAGCTCGCGAAGGGCTCTGTTGTAACCGATTATTTTGACATGTCAGGTTGTCTCTGACAGAGCCATACCCGTCCATGTTTAGTAGTACATAATTGCAACATGAATGTAACGGTACTTTGTGTGGCCAAAAGTTGCATAAACAATTCAATTAATTGTGCACATGGTTTTTTTAATTTCCAAAGGATAGAACGATAAAAGGTGTTATATTTTTTAAGATTTTTCTAGCGTTTTTCCAGACAACAAATCATTAAATCCGTTCTTATGCTATCTGGCGTAGAATGAGCTTGAGTAAGACTGCAATGGGAGATAGACATATTGCTGGGTCGAGAACAAAGGATCGTCAGTGCCAGTTATGTTACTGGTATATTATACTGTGGTAAAAAAGTTAGGCATTTTGTGTGATTAAAAAGAAAGCACATATTATTCAGTGCTTTTGTGAAGTGAAGCCCCGTATTATTGGCAAGAACAGTAATAACAAAAATTTAAATTTGTCCTGCCACATTTTGGCTATAAGGTCACCCTAGAAAGCTATACTATACCCAGCACCACAAACATTTAATTACTTGACTGGTATACTCATATTTTGTCGTGACTTATCAAAGTATTGAACACCTTAAATTAAGCCAGTCAAATTCACTATAATCTATTGTTATTTGATACAAAAATATCAAACAAACAATTAACTGCCACCATTTGAAATCTTACCTTTACATTCTAGTTGATTTTATTTCTTGATCTTGATACTTAAAAATCAAATGCTATGTCAATGTTACAAAACACGATCACGAACTTTTTATTCACTACTCACATCAGTTGATGTAGGCCGCAATAAAATAGCTTTCAACTTATACGATGTTGCTCTTTCTAACTTCAACTTTACCAAAGTGAATATTTCATAGAGGATTTTGGGCAGCGCAAACTTAAAAACTACCTATGTAGTTACTACAGTTTTTTATTTTCCAAGCCACGATAGAAACTCTATCAAGGGAAAAACTGGCAAAATATTGTGCTAATGAACCTGGCTCTTCGTAGTCAAAGATGGAAATTGAGGTTCTGGTCCCTTTAATAAGGTACTTATTTGTAATTCTTTTTGCTAGATGCCTAAACATTAAAAATTATATAAAAATATGTAAACGCTACCTGTCTTAGATGTTTTTCCTATTAAATTGAATTTTAAAATTAATAAATCAGTTAAGATAAGTAATTAAAGTTGAAAATGTACACCTTATCCTTGATATTTTGTGGCCTTTATTTTAAAATAAACTATTATTTTTGAATTGGTATTTTATTTGTCTCCATTTCCTTCCAGGTTTAATCAATTCACTACTTTTTTCTGTGAAATATTTACATAATTATTGTGGTTATATAGAAAAATTCTCATTCCTACAAACAAGCCCCGAATTTCGGAATACAGATCATACAATAGAGATAATTACGGAACATGTCCATTAAATTCGCCCATTAATATGCAACAACCCTAAATACTTCCTTTGCCTGAATCAGCTGACACGTTCATTACGCGTCCTTGTCTTACTTATTGTCATTTGAAACCTATCTCTCTCTAGAGTTCGCTGCCCCAAACAACAGTGAAAATGACACCTGTGCGACTTCCATTGTACTTATCAATTCGATGCTTTGAAGTAATGAGGTGACCTTGGCGCGCGGCGTAGTACGAGAGGGCAACTGGTTCGACTGTTGTCTTTGTTTAGCTTTGAAATGCGTGGCTCCACCTGTCGGCGGAAGAGTGGACTACATA
The DNA here is from genome assembly GCA_963920635.1 of Pseudeuparius sepicola. Lineage (NCBI taxonomy): Eukaryota > Metazoa > Arthropoda > Insecta > Coleoptera > Anthribidae > Pseudeuparius > Pseudeuparius sepicola. The sequence continues at coordinate 28,041,939 of OY987304.1, read as the reverse complement.
GTGATCTATTCGAAAGAGGCGGTGTAGTATCCTGCCCTGGTAGATGTTAATTGGCGAGCGGTATTATACAGGGTGGTCTACAAGATTTTCTTTTAGTGTGGGCCTAAGGGTGTATGACGGAGACACAGGGTAGTTTAAAATATGTATATTAAGGTTAATTACGGAACAGTACATTACGTTAACAAAATACAGAGGAAGTTTAAAAACATGTGCAATAATTAAATAATGAATAATTGTAAAAATCTATGATTTCGCACAACGCCACTCAAGATATCCGAAATATGAACTCTTTTCATGTAACACAATCCAAACGTTTAAAAAAAGATACACTGTTAAACAATTGAACTTAAATTAGGGCACAAAACAATATGTCAAAAATGGCACGAATACACAAACTATGGCAATAAAATGATAACATTCAGATTAAAAGTACAAAAATTGCAAAAGATTTCCCAAATAGCACAAAATTAATTCATTAATCTGCATAACAATGAATAACGACTCAGTACAAAATTGGCATAAATTGTAATTTAATATTACAGCATAAAATGATTCAAATATAAGACAATACTCTTGCAAGCAATACCAAAATAATATGGCTCAGATTCAGAATAATCGTATAAAATGAATAAAAGTTCTTAATTGGCATAAAGACTAGATAAAACACTCATTACCTCAACTGCCATAAGTTTACCCAATTCTTGGTATAAAAATGAAAATAAAAAGACTCAATTTCTGATACTAAGTCTAAAATTCAAATAAAATGCACAATAAATTCAATATATCTCCAAAATTTTCAAAATATTTTCAAAATTCAAAATAAAAGGCAATTCAAACACAAAGGAATCAAAACAAAAATATCTTACTACTTGGTCAGTCCAACTTACTCAGGTGCATAGAAGAAATTTGGTGGTTTTGTTCAAGGGTTGCTAAGACATCTGGGCTGGGGCCGCGGGCCGCGGGCCCCGCCCCGCGACTTCTCTCCTGCTGGATGGATTGATCGCCGAACACTGTTGCTTGAGTACTGAACTGCTACTGGTCTTTGCGAGTGGGCCCTCCCGGTATTTATACTTTTTTGGATACCCCTCTGGTCTCCCCGCGGTTTGCCAATTTCAGAAAAGAGGCTCCCGCGAAATCAATTCAGGCAATTATCGTAAATCAGTCAAAGTTAATTACTGCAATTAGCATAAATCGATCACTTTGAGACGTTTATTATATCAATTATCATAAATCAGTCTGGCGGGCCATGTTTTCGGCCACTTTTATGGTTTTTCTTCCTTTGGGCACCGCGGCCTAATGCAGTACTCCCATTAAGACTTTGATTTACTGCGATGAGTTTTGAGGCCTACTTGGGGCCCCTAGGAGATTCTGGCGAAAAAACTAACGTAAAGTGACCCGTTTGGGAACCGAATATTATATATTTCTGTTAAAAAAAATCCCGGGCACCACAGCGGTCATACAATAATTATGATCGAACTTCACTTAGGTAAGTTCGTTTAATCCTATAATTTTCCAGGAACATATCTATTTCCGAATTTGTAGGCGACTAGTTTTATTCCTTAGAACTTTTTCTTTTTGTTTGTTTAAAAAATAAAAGCAAATGAAAACTTGGTAACTTCAGGCTTCTACCACTTTAATCTTTGCTTCAAAAATGGAAGTGAAGTGATTTTTAATTACGCTCTTCTTTGAAGAGCTGCAATATTTTTGCTGGCGGTGATCTGCAGTTAACAGGTTTATTTGCTGCTGCCTGCTGCTGTTTGCATTTCTTCCGTTAATTCTTTTTGTTCCAGAAATGTGGCTCTCTTCGTCGTATCGAGAATTACAATGAACCGGAAGGACTTTCTTTGGTGGTGTTACCAATTTGACTCCACTGCTTCTTCACTTAGGTTTCTACAGGATAAGTGAGCCAATAGGTGAAAAAGACAAAAACATTTCTAGTTCAAATTTGATCGTTTAAGGTTCTGACCTGCTTGACTGGAAACTAATTACTAGCATATTTTCGTTTTGAAAAAATCAAGATGGCGTCAAAAGCGACTATTTATTTATTTTTATTTTAGGTGAAGTGCCTTTTCCTTTAAAGATAGCGAAAAATTTTATTAAGAAAAGTGGTTCACAATTAAAAATTACCTCCGGGTACTAAATTTTGGAAAGATCGGCCTTCTTTGTTTTTCCCACTTTTGTCTTTCTAACGCGCTAAAGAAAAAAATGAAAAAAATAAGTAAGCTGATTTTCTCAAAATTTCGCACACGGGGATATCTTTTAATTCTAAACAACTTTTTTTTATGAAATTTTTCGATACCTTGTATTTAAAAGCTACTTTAGCGCGCTAGAAAAAGAAAAAGTGGGGAAAACAAAGTACGCCGATCTTTCCAAAATTTGGTGCCCGGGGGTAATTTTTCATTATGAACAACTTTTCTTAATAACATTTTTCGCTATCTTTAACGGAAAAGGCACTTCACCTACAATGAAAATAAATAAATGGTAGCTGTCGACGCCATCTTGAATTTTCAAAAACAAAAATATGCTAGAAATTAATTTCCAGTCAGGCAGGACAGAACCTCAGACGATCAAATTTGAACTCGAATTTTTTTTGTATTTTACACCTATTGGCTCACTTATCCTGGGACACTCTGTAGATGGTAGAGCCCCACTTTTCGCGTTATTTCGTGTTGCATTAAAAAATCCTGTTCATCAAAATGAATAGAATACGCATACATAGAGTCCTTCCAGAGAATATTATTGTCGATGACACCTAGAGTACTAACTTTCTAAATTTAGTTTTTCTCTTGAAAACCTAAAATCAGCAAGAAATTAGATAATATCAATGAAAAAACAATATTATATATTTGGCAAAAAATTATACCTATTTACTTACCTATAGAATGTAATAATTTCATCACAATCTGGATATAAAAGTCTCTTATTCGCATTTTTACAATGCTTTACAAAGTCATTTTTTGATCTTGTAAATATGAAAACGAAAAGCTATTAACCGTACAAAATATAAAGAAGATATCGCGATTAAAAAATAAAAAAGCATCTATCAAAAAAGCATGTCATTGTCACGCTAACTTTTATGATTTTACCGGTGCCTTCAAAAAGTATAATGCAATTTCATTCATACAGTATAAAAAAATTTAAACAAGGAATAAAGTAGCCACCATTCAAACTGTCAATATAGTATTAAAATGGCGGCGAATTTCATCTCTTTTCGTTCCCTGCGCCTTGCCGTGCGCAATAGGGCCAAAAGCGGTATATTATGTTAATATACAGGTATCGTTGAGTGAGGAATCCTTCATTCAACGCAGGTATGTATGTGGTACATAGGCGTACCTAGTTCGGGGCACGGTAAAAGATACCTTTACCACCAGAAGGAAAATAATTCTCAACATTGGTATCAAACGAAAGGGCTCGGCGGTCGGCGGGTAGACAACGGCCAATAGGTCGACCGGGCCTATTGGCGCAACGAAATGATTAGGATAGTAATTCCCCTGAAAGCCTAAAGAACTAGAGTAGGGGTCGTAGAGGCATAAATGTTATTCGGGCATTCATCTTTAGTATTATTATGATTCTAGGCCGTGAAGCCCGTGGCGCTGTGGCCTGTGACCTTATCTCTTAGTGTGGTTGAATGGTGTGATTAACCATATCCTTATAATTCTTTGATTAATGCATAAAATTGTGGAATTATTACAACTTTGAGATTTTAAACTGAAATAAGAATACTTACTTGTATACTTAGTCATACATTTAAATTAGTTGCAGTTGGAGCTACTTTAGTTGTGTGTTGTGCTTTTTTAAGTAATCTCAGTTTTATGTATGGTATTTTGTAGGTAGGTACTACCTATGAATAAAGAACCCCAGGAAGGAGCAAATTTGGGCTTTACGCTGGACAGGTCCAGTCTCTGCATATGGCGGCATGCCGTTTCCGGTTTACAAAAGTACTTACCGATGGAATGTTATCCCCCAAACATTTTGTTCTGGTAGTCACGGAATAGCCACAGGCTGCACAGCTAACCATAATAGATCTCCAAAAAGTACTTATCGAAGAACTACACAAATATCTAATAGCACAAACCACCGTGACAACTGTCAAATATAAAAATATTGTGTCAAAATTCAGTCTCCATACAGGGCGATTTCCGTCTCACGTATCCTGGGGTTCTTTATTCATTGGGTACTACCCACATGTAAATAAAAATATTTAATTATATGAGGCGCCTCGTCCTTGAGATCACTTAGGTTTACTTGGTAGTAATGTTCCCGTTCGGAACGGTGACATGTATTTCAGAGGAAGAAGAGAAACAATTTATCTCTCTCTGCCTCTCCTTGCTAACTTCATTATGTTTTCTCGAGCGAAAGGTGAACACGTGCGTTGTATAAAACTCCAAGAAAAACGAAGTAAACTAGAAGTTGTGATGGGTAAAGAAAGTAAGAAACGCGAAAGGAGGAAGTCACTATCTCCATCCATTCGTAAATCCATCCGGAAGATCATAGAGGAGACCTTAAACCCAGAGAGACGCCATTCGCATAGCTCCAAGCGTCAGAGAGGACATTCACCTCAAGCAAGTAATGAGGTGAGGTCCGCGTCACTCTCCCCAAGAGTTCACAAACGTCGACACCATTCTCCTAGTCCTCTTAGTGCCAAGCGTAAAAAGCAAGACCAAACCGAAGAAAGTAATGAGGTGAGGTCCAGGTCACATACCAGGAAACAGGAAAAGCGTCAGAGTGGAGACCAACCTCCAACAAGTAAGGAGGCAAGGTCCACATCATATTCAACATCTAGAGCAAGTAGCTCTTAACAAGGAGATCTAGTAACATCTCTGAATCCTCTAACAGTAGTAGAGGACTTACACCACCCTCGTTGGATCAAGAAAACCTTTCCCCTGACCGACCTCGGCAACAAGAAAAACACTCTAAAACTGGGGAAAAAGAGCTCGACAAAGAGATGCTGCAACTTCTAGGGAACGACCCAGGTGACAAGGATCACCCTGCAATATCCCTCCATTCAGCCATAAGTACACATTGGCTGCACATCGAAAGTAATGGTCTCGACAAGACTATAAACGTTGAACTTGTCGACAGATACCCAACTCCACTGAATTGCACTTCTCTTAAGGCGCCGACTTTAAATCCAGAAGTATGTGGTGCCCAGCGGGCATCCCAAGCAGAAAAGTCTTTAATTCATGATATTTCTACGATATCCCAGTAGGGGCCCCAGGCAAAATTATAAAAATATCACACTTATACGTGAATCTACTGTGGGCCTGGAAAAAGCCGCTGCCGGCGGTACCCTTTGAGATGCCGAAAACATGCACACCCTAAGTGCTTTTCGATGTTCGTTTCCTTTGATTCCGATGCCGCCGAGATCCCAGGTGTTGGGGCTCCCTAAAGAAAATTGGGTAAAATTCGGTATATATAAGGAGGCGAGCCGCGAGTCGTGGTAGCAGTCTCCATACAGAAAGCATTTGCCGCTGAAAGCCCTGCCCGAAAGAAAAGGGCAGGCGGCAGCCCCTGCGGCTAGCCAGCCACAGGCTGTAGAGGTACCTAATGAAGAAAACCAAGAAAGAAGTATTTTCCTAAGCACCGCAGTAAGCTTGGACTGACCCAAAAGTAAGATATTTTTGTTTTAATTCCTTTGTGTCTAAATTGCCTTTTATTTTTGAATTTTAAAATTATGTTGAAACTTTTAGAGAAATTGAATTTATTGTGCATTTTTAATTAATTAGAAATAATTTCATAACTTTTGTGAACCGTATATTTTCTAAAATTTATTTGTGGCGCAAACAGATCCATTTAATTTTTAATTGGGTTTTTCGCCACCAAACTGATTGAAATACAACTTTTTCTAAGTTGCCTCGAAAATTCATAAATTCTTAACACTGAATGAACGAAACTTTAAACGTGTAACTCAAAAAATAACTTCAACAAATTTGTTTTCTGAGCTTTCGGAGAATAAATCTTCCTCCTTTCTCAAAATGTGAGTATTTAATGGACTTTTTAGTGATAAGCGGACTCTCGTATCCGGTAATATTAGGGTGCGATTAAAATAATGGGAAGGAGCGGACCGATTTAGGAGAGGAAACCGTTCTAGAAATAAATAAAGGGGAGTTAAAAGAAATCCTGGGTGAAGGGAGACTAGGAAATATTTCAGCAGAAGTCGAAGAAAAATTGTTACTATTGGTGAAAGAGTTTTCAGGGTTTTTTTCAGATAAACCAGGGCGGACTGATAAGTATGTGCATCCATCCGATTAATAGACGAAAAACCGTTTTTTATCAAACCATATCCCATATCCCGCCATATCTCAAAGATCATGTCACGTCAAGGAAGATTTATTCTCCGAAAGCTCAGAAAACAAATTTGTTGAAGTTATTTTTTGAGTTACACGTTTAAAGTTTCGTTCATTCAGTGTTAAGAATTTATGAATTTTCGAGGCAACTTGAAAAAGTTGTCTTTCAATCAGTTTGGTGGCGAAAAACCCAATTAAAAATTAAATGGTTTTGTGAACCGTATTATGATTTTTGGGAATTTATTTTGAACCATATTATTTTACTGTAGATGTCAGAGTTATAGTTTATTCAAACAGAAATAATCTTGTAACTTTTATTGGGAAATTTGAAAGGGTTTTGGGAAACTATTTAGAGCCAAATTAATTGGGGTTGAAATCAGAACTTTGTATTTAATTTAACTATGTATGTCAGAAATTTCGAGTAATTTGAATTTCATTTTTATAGAAGCTTGTACTGAGTAATTAAGCAATGTTATGCAGAGTCAAGTAATTGTATTCTATTTAGGGAATTAAGTATTTTATTCTATTTGGGAAGCTTTTGCAAATTTTGTATTTTTAATCTGAAGGTTTGTCATTTTATGCCATAGTTTATGTATTTGTGCCATTTTGTCATATTGTCTTGTATCTTATTTTAAATTATATTGTTTATCAGTGTATCTTTTGAAACGTTTGGACTCTGTTACTTAGAAAGGGGTCATATTTCAGATATCTTGACTGTAGCATTGTGCGAAATTATAGATTTTTAATTTTATTCTATAATAATTATTGTACAGGTTTTAAACTTCCTACTTAACTGTATTTTGGTAACTCAATGTACGGTATCGTCTTTAATTTTAATATACATATTAAACTATCCCTGTGTTTCCGTCATACACCCTTAGGCCCACACTAAAAGAAAATATTGTGGCTCACCCTGTATATATACCGCTCGCCAATTACCACCAACAAGGGCTGAGATCTCCACAAGTAAAAAGGGAAAAAAGACTATTTTCTTTACAAGAAAATTTAGGTGCCGGTATTACAGCAGTTGGTACAGCTCTAAACGGGGTTTTGACGCACTCACAGGAGAGAACGAACCTAGTAAATCTCCTAAGCAATGCAGGTCGGATTCTCACAAATGTTCAGTTCCTAGTATCGATGAACAGGCGCTCCAACCTAAGCCCTTTCTTGTCTAAGGCTGCAAGAGACATCGCCTTTAACAGTCCTCCGGGCTGTATGCTTCTAGGAAAGGATTTCGGGGACAAATACGAGAACTTAAAAATCCTCGAGAAATCTAGCGAAGAATTAATACCAAAAACTGTTATTGGTCCAGTAAACAGACCTAGGCATCGCCGACATTTTTGTATTGAATCTTTGCACACCAACACTTTGAGAACTCCTGTTGATCATTCATCTGTTTTGACGGGATTCCATGGCACACTTGACTCTCCAGATGCCTTTAAAATTCCTATTTTGCTCAATTTTGACAGCCTGCAGATTGGAACTCCCTGTACATTTTTTGTTCAAATTCGGTTTTAGGTTGTTCTGATTAACGCTGTGGTGTCAGATTTTAAATTAAAAAATCGCTAAATGGTTTTTGTCATTTTTTACTAGAAAAAAATGTGTAGTAGGCTTTGAAAATTGACATTAAGACCTGAAATTTTGCACCAACGTAGAGTTTTTTGTGGCCTATTTTTAGAAAAAACGCGGCTAAAATCGGATGGAGAATACAAATTTTACGGGGGTGTTCGCACTTAAGATGAAACACCCTATATATATATATATTGTCTGGTATTTCTTATCCTAAACTTAACCTAGACATGTACAAACATAAGTACAAACACAACACCCATGGCACATACCGTGGTGGGACTCGAACGCATAACGTACGGTGTCAAAGACCCACTCGTACACCGCCGTCCCAATGTAAGCAATTAAAAACTGCATAATTCAAATCATTCTTGCGCCTCTGGTGGGCGGCAGCACCATGTATAAACTAATATGGGCGGCACATGTATCCAACTACATCTTCTCGCACGCTTTGTTTGGAAAGAGCAACGAGAACGTCGAACGTCCTATATCCTTGTCTATCCGCCTTATTATAGTCTATCTCAGTCTTGATATTGTTGATAACGTTAGAAAAGTGTGTGGTGTATTAAATAGTTAATTACATTGCGAGATACTGATGGGTAAGCGCACTTTTTTGGCCAAGGAGGTTGTTTAACGCCCGTGTTGCCTCAGGTCAGTGACTATAGATATAGTCACTGCTCGGGTCTTAAAACTATCTCCGAGGCCAAAAAGAGCTTACGCATCGAGCAATGTATTACATTTTTCCTGCTACTGACAATTTCATATCAGGTGGGTATAGGTACTTTGAATTTAAATACACTATGGAGTAGATTGTGAGTAATAATTTTCATAATAACCATTGTCCAATTATTACTAAAAATGATAATCAGTGATAAATATGAGAGGTGGAATGCAGCGATAATAAAAAAAAATCTTGTAGGATTAAACCCGGAACCTGCGAATTACTTGTCCCGTGGCCTCACCATTCAATCAAATATTCAAACCTATGCGACACCCTTTCATTGGCGTACTTTGCTCGTTAAAATAAGACAAAAAGTTCATATTAACATGGGTCCAAAAACTCTTCGTTACGAAAATACAGGGTGATTAAACTTTCAAAAATATATCTATTAACAATCAATTATTTTTTTATGCCTTAGCGCCTTACTAGTAACGAAAATTACATACTCCTACTGTCATTCCATTTGAAAATTATTTCGTTTACTTCAAATAATAGTTACATACCTCAAACCGAAAAAGCGTTAGAGTCGAAAAAAGACGACAAATCAGAACACTCCAACTTTCCGCGAAAGGAGAGAGATATGAAAAAAATGAAAGAGGCATTTTTTGTTCCAAATTGTATTGTTTATTCAATAACATAATAAATTGTTGTATTGTACAGGGCCATTCTATTTTTTTTTTGTTTATTTTATGGTACCGATTACCCTTACCTCCGCCACTGGATACTTTCGCGACCTGATATTAGCATTTCTTGTCACCCTATGATGGTATTATTGTTTACCAAATTTGGTTTAAATATTCTTATTGGTTTGGAAGGTATAAAGAAAAATCGATATTTTTTTCAAAGTTTAATCACCCTGTATCTTCGAAACGAAGAGTTTTTGGACCCATGTTAATATGAACTTTTCGTCTTATTTCAACGAGTAAATTACGCCCCTGAAAGGGTGCCGCATAGTTTTGAATCACCCTGTATATACAACCTAGATATGCAGAAACACCGTCTCCTCTTAAAAAGTGAGATTTGCGTCATCTAGTTATAATAAGTATAAACCTGTATTACCTAGTCATGAACCGATGCCTCTGGGAGTATCGTTCACGCCTAATATTAATCAGGCCACGCGCCGAGAAAGTCGCCCGCACCACGGTCCTTTTGCAGCTAAAAATAATTGTAATATGACATTTTAAAGATGTTTTTTGTCATAAAACTTTTTTAAAACTCTTTTGAAAATATGTGTTTTTTTAATTAAAATATGAAAAAAGTCCCCTTTTCATGCAAATTGATACATCGGGATTTTTAAAGATATTCTGAACAATTTGTGACTAATAATCATTAGAAGAAATTTTATGTCGAAATTCCTGGGCGTCTATCATATCATTGAAAATTTAATTTAATATAAAACTGAATAATAAATTTCGACATACAATTGACTAAATCTACCAGGAACTAACACTAATTAGAAGAAATAGAAATGACAAAAACAAATCGCAGTGAGTAATGGGCCTTTCCCATTACTTTTTTTTGTTTGTTTTTTTTTTCGATTTATTCATGTATAATGTCTTCAAAGTCTCAAAAAAGCTCACAGTTGTTCCTTTTTTCTCCTAATTTGAGTTAAAAATCATAATTGAAATTTCAAAATAAGGTTAGTGCTGACGCCAGCACCTATTCTTTAATGGCTATAATGATTGAAATAGATAATACTTACTTCATTGAAATAATTATACTGTATATTGCTATAACTTATATTTTATTAGGTATATGCCTAAATAGGATGTTTTTTGTTTTGTGGTAGTAGACTAAAAGTGCCTACCACGTGTCGACTTAAAAAGTGGGCCTAAAGCCTAATAAGGTCTAATGGTAGGGTTATCTTTAATCTAAGTAACTTTCAAATTAAGAAAAGTTTGTTTATCTGGATATTATTGATATTACGAACTTGTGTCTTGTGATGCACTTGAGCAACTAAACTGTCTGTATTCCACGAATTTATTATTGTAGGTGATTTCAAAGTACCTCACTTAGTTTCTAAGACTTTTGATAGCAAGTTTAGTTCTATAAAAATTTTCTTAAATACATTTAGTTTTAAACAATATAATAACATTGTCAGTGACCTTGTTATATCTAACATTAATTGTGAAATCGAGAGAGATATTATATACCATTGGTACCAGAAGATGTCCGCTATCATCCCGCTCTAATAATTGGTTTTCTTAATTTTAATTGTACTAAAAAACCATTTGCAATCAATGTTGCATTTAGTTCTTATAACTTCAAAAAAGCAAATTTAAATCTTTTGAATATCATCATCATCGGGAGTTCCACAAGGGTCAAACTTAGAACCACTTTTATTTTTAATATTTATTAACGACCTCACTTCAAATATAATGTCAAATATAATTATTATTCCAAATTTTTCTATAGCATCTCTGATAATAATGATTATTTGATATTGCAGAGTGATCGTGTTGAGCAGTGGTGTGTTAATAATGATTTGACGTTAAATGTGAGTAAATGCAAAATTGTATCTTTTACGCGGAAAAAGATAGGTACCTCATTTAATCACTTATACTTTGAATAATAAATGTATATTTAACTCGTTGTGATAAATTAAAGGATTTAGGAGTTTTTTTGACTCACTCAGATTTGTAGATCACATATCTCTGAAAGTAAATCAAGCCTCTAAGGCCTCATAATTAGAGACTGTAAGTCCTTCACCAACATTGAGGCACTATATAAAATCTCTATAATAATATTACTGTTACGTCAGATCTAAACTGGGATATGCATCAATTGTATGATGTCCTTATTATGTTTATAAGTTACAGATTGAAAGAATTCAGAGAAAATTTCTGAAATTTCTGTGTTTCAGGTTTCAGGGTTGATGGGATATATCCAGAGAGAAGTGTCTCGTACACTTAGACGCAAATTTGCCTCAACCACTTTTTTTATACAGCATCTTGAATAACTTTGTTGATTCTTCATGTCTGTTAGATATTTCCTGGGTCCTCGATCAAATTCTAGTAATTATCACGCATTTCATTGTCGAATAGCAAAAACAAACTTATTGTTAAGAAGTCCTTTATACCAAATGTGTCATAACTCTGTAACGGAAATTTATGCTAATCTCCGTTGCCACGATTTTTAATTTTGGCTCGTCCAATATACGGCGAGATATTTATTGAAGGCTAAATAAAAATCTCCCCACCACTATGCAACCATGTATACGCAAAAAGTTTCGTGCTGTAATTTTGCGAATTTGGTTTCATTAGTTGATATATAGGTACGTTATTGTCTATTATCTTAAAATAACATTAAATTAATCTTAACAGTTTCAAACAATACTTATTTAGTGACCAAAAGGTATGTAACAGACCAACAGATTTTAAACCATACAGAATCGGTGAGGAAGAGGAGCGCCTGGGTTGACAGAAGTATAACCTAACCTTTGTGTTTTGTACCGGAACCCGTCAGTTCGCGGTTTATTTTTTAAAGTTTTTCATTGCAAGTGCAAGGTAGGCAAAATACGAAGGGCAGGCCATGGAGGAAAAACAAATGTGATGAAAGACAGTAGTTAAGAAAGCATTAGTTTTATAAAAAAAAACATTTTCAGTTAGGAATAGGATTTTAATATTTGTCGACAAGTTGATTTATTTAGGCATTTGTTTTTCCTTCATGGCCTACCCTTCGTATTTTGCCTACCTTGCACTTGCATATTAAATGTATTGATTATTATGCCCTACACGTTTTTTTTTACTTTTTTGAACTAGTATACTTTTATATATAAAAAATGATAAAATTATTAAAGTTTATCATTAAATCTTAAAAAAAGACAAATAAGAATAAATTCCGATGTAACATCGTCTTTTTAAAATTTTATGATAAAACTAAATTTTCTTTCTTTGATATTTTCAGCTAGGAATAGGATATCGAGATACGGTTTTCACTAGCCTATTTAGATGTCATTTCACTACATTTTTATGAAAAAAAGTAATACTATTGCATTTAATTTTTTCGAGAATTTTGCAATTTTCTGTTATTATATAAAAAAACGCGCTCTAGCGGCATCACTGAGACTTAGACATATCAAGGGTAAGATGGGTTTGATGGACCAATAAGTGCTTTTTCAAGTTTGTTAAAATCCGTTTAGTCATTTAGGAGTTACAGCTGTTTATTTAAAAAAAACATTGAATCACTCCCCACCACTTTATTTTAATAGATATGTCAAAAAATGTTAAACAAAAATTACTCGAATAAAGCTTACCTTTCAAAAGCATATATTATTTTGGTAACATTACTAGGTGGATTTCAGTGAAAAATCACTTTAAAAGTTTAAGATGGCGGTTACTATCTTGGAAATCTGAAAATAATTTCCAGGTTTTTCTTTTGGCCACTTTATTCTAAAAAAATTTTATCGCAAGTCTCTACGACGAATAGTTTCCGAGATACAACACTTTGCATTCTTATCTGACCACCCTGTACAAAGTTTCAAGGAGGAGGTAATAAAATTTTTTTGAAAGCAAGGGTCCAAGGACTATAATAAACCTCAATTGTCGAGTTTGTTTATTGCCGGGCGAGCTTCGACATTAATATGACGAATATAATAATAATTTTATAATTTATACAGGTTTATCTATTTTATAAAACAATTTTGGCTAATTTTGAAAAGTAAAATTATATTTTTGTAAGCCAAAGCAAGCGTTGAAACGTCCTATTTTACGTAAGTGGTTACTCAATTCGCTCGTCCCGTCCCGCAAATATCATACTCTTAAAAGCAGACTTTTCTTAACGGGTTTCGTAAATAGCTGTTTAAGCAACTATACTAAGATTGAAGCTAAAGTTTCTTCTTCAAATTTTCAGACTTAGTCCTGGTCAAGAGAACGTGGTCAAACTGAAGAAAAAATATACAGTAAACAAAAAGAAACTGTGTCGAGCAAACGAAAAGATAAAACGTTTGAAGAAAAGGGTAACTCATTTGAAGTTTGTAATTCACGACTTAAAAATGAAGAAATGAAGTATGGGCTTTCAAATAATGCTGCTGAACATTTAGAGAAAACATACAGTGAAGTTCCAGATATTCTCATGGCTCGAATTTTAAAAACAGCCAGAAATGGAACTTGTCGACAAAAGTACCCCGAACTCTTAAAAAAAATTGCAATAACTCTTCATTTTTACTCATCAAAAGGTTATGATTATGTAAGGAAAAGATTTCATTTGGCATTACCCCATCCAAGTACTATTCGAAAATGGAGTAGAGCAGATGAATATAACCCAGGATTTTCACCAATTTGTTTTGATGCCCTAAAAGTGAAAGTGATGGAAGCAAACGAGAGGGGGGAAAATGTCATATGTGCTTTAATATTCGATGAAATGTCTATAAAAAAAACAAATAGATTATGATGGTCAAAGAATGTGGGGATATGTGGACATTTGCCTGGATTTGAAATCAGATTTGGTCAACCCAGCATCGGTAGTGCTAGTGGTAATGGTCGTATGTTTGAAGGCAGCATGGAAACTTCCCATTGCATATTTTTTTATCACATCTTTGACAGCTGCAGAGAAGGCAAATATTATTAAAGAAGCATTAATACGACTTCAAGAAGTAGGAGTTGAAGTGACCTCTGTCACGTGTGATGGTCCTGCTACAAATTTGTCCATGTTCGAGCACCTAGGTTGTAGATTTACAAACATGCAGGAAGCTATCACGTATTTTGCTCATCCAGGAAATCCTGCAAAAATTGTATTTGCCTATTTAGATCCATGTCATATGTTAAAATTACTTCGAAATGCATTGGGTGATTTCAAAATATTTCATGACCATGAAGGGGGAACAATAAAGTGGCAGTTTATTGAAGCCCTTCACAAAATCCAAGAAAAAGAAACTTTAAGGCTTGCAAACAAATTGGGAACAAGGCATCTTCAATGGCAAAAACTCAAAATGAAGGTATTTAAAATTTACTTTAATCAAATAAACGAAGACAATTATTTATGTTTTCTATGTCATTTTAAGGTAAACTTAGCAGCTCAAACTATTAGTAACAGTGTGGCTGAAGCAATGTTGTTCTTAAAGGAGGATCTGCATCACGTTGAATTTGAAGACTGTCATGCAACCGTAGCATTTTTGAAACGAATTAATAATTTGTTTGACATATTAAATTCCAAAATTCCGTGGGATCGAGGATATAAATGCCCTTTAAGAGAAGGCAATGCAGAAGAGTGGATACATTATATAGAAGAGTCAATTCAGTATATATTGCAATTAAAAGATTCCAATAGCAGGCTGTTGTGGAAAGGGCCCAGAAAAACAGCATTTATGGGATTTGTAATTTGTCTGAAGTTTTAGTTTAACACATAAACTTAGCCAGGACCATTTGAAATTATTTTTCTGTGCTATGCGGTAAGCAATTTTATTTTTATAATAGTAAAAGAAATAATTAAGCAATTGTCTACTTTAGGTCTCGAAATGGCTGGAATAATAATCCATCGGCTCTACAGTTTATGAGATCATATAAAAAAATTTTGTTACATACGGATATAATTGGGACAGGTGGAAACTGCAAAATTATGGACACAACCACTATTTTGCCTGTGACCATCAAGCCGAAAGAAAAAAATCCAGAAAATGTTGATATTAGCAGCATGAGAAAAAACTTTTTGGCAATGGAAACTGTACTTTCCGAACATAATTATGATGTTGTACCTACTTACATAGATTTGAATGAATATTGTGACAATGTGGTAACATATATGGCAGGTTATGTTGTAAATATGCTCAAAAAGGCTACGTATTGCGAGCATTGTCTCGAATTATTAACAACCAGTAATACCAATAATTTGAGGCAATGTTTATTAATAAAAAGAAGAAATTTAGGTATGTCAATAATTATCAATCCTATATTTTATACATTATGTTATTATTAACACATTTTAGGTGCTTATTATTACCCATCGGCAAGTGTGCAAAGAATTTGTAAAGAAACGGAGCTCTGCATTAGGAAAATAATGTACATCAATGACAATACTCTGCCTTCTATAGATTTGCTGGGTGACATTATCTTATACGTGTCTGAAAAGCTTTCTGGAATATCAAATGAATTGTTTCCCCAACACTATGACCACAGCTATACATTACTAAAAAATATTGTTAAGTCATATTCAAAAATAAGGCTTCATAATTTATCGAAAAAATTTACCACACAAATACAAGGTGATGCTGTCCGCAGCAAATTGACAAAACTTATATTGTTTAAACACCAATAATACGTTAATTATAATTTCATAAATTGTAATCAGCAGACCAACCTGTAAACTCGAATTAGGTATTTAATAAACTTTGTCTATGTTTGTTGTGTATTGAATCCTGTTTTTATTTCCAAACTCAAACCCCCATCCTATCATAAAACTGCCTTCTAATTAGTCTTGAATTTTTGTATTTAACGTCTTAAACATTTTAATCCTTTTTTGGCTTTTTTACTTTGGTCATTAACTATAGGAAAAAGTAGAACAAGTTTAATACATACCCACCTACTATCAGTTTAAATAATATCTGATTATCCTGTTATCTGTGCCTGCCTAATATTTCTCTTGATTTTTATTTGCAGGAACAAAAATCCATCATTATAGCGCATATGTAGGCAACTGGACTTACGAGCCTGCTGGCAGGAAAACATATATGCGTCAGAATTCGCGTGGTTACCATGGTAACCGTCGCATAGGGGCATCAAATGGCGTCTAGATGAGTTTGGAAAAGTCCGCAGGTCGTACCTCTCTATTCAGCAGTATACCTATGTATCTTTATGTATATGGGAATTTCGAGGCTTTTTCCTCTCTGTTCTTCAAGCGACTAGTTTCGGTAATCGGTGAGATTGTGCACACTGATATTGTTTTATTTTTCGAATCATCTTTGATCATCGTGCCCAGTCTTCACCATTTTTGAGCGGTTTAGTGTGAAAATCTTCTTTGGCGATATAATTGACCGTGCTGTGCTAATATTTTGGTATTATTTTCATGTAACCACCATCGAGGGTCGTTGGGTTGGTTTTCGGCGAGCCTTGCCGTGTTGAGCGATTGGTGACCGAGGAACAAGAGTTTAACGAGCAGTTTGGGGTCCCTGCTACGGCTACACAGGAATCTGGGTGAGTATTTTTTAAATAATATTTCTTAGAAATTTTGGCTTAGCCACCTTTATGAAAAATATCTCACCACCCAGATTCGCCGTTTCTTTGTGGACCCACAGCTGTCTTATAACCCTATTCCGTTAGATAATTTTGTTGTGAAATATAGCACAAGGTATTAAGTCATAGCACACGGTGTTTGTTTTCTCGTTACTTACCAGTTATTTAGTTTTGCACTTTAGGAGTGTCCTTTCACACTAGATCAGCTGTTAATAAGTACCGTAACTGGTCGGTTGCTTATTACTTAAATCGTTCTTTATTATATATTAAGTATTTCATTTTTTTTTCCCGGAACAGAGAGAAGCCGAAGTTTTTTCTTGTAAAACTTAATTTAAGTTGCAGGGAAATCAACGTCACTGGACGTTCTTTAGTAACTTTAGCAAGTCATTGTCATATTTTTTTTCTACGTCAAGAATATCCTTTTTCAATCGTTTATCGAGTCATTAGGCTTCCGACTAGAGCTAGTTCCGGAGGTTATTGCACGATCAAAGGAGTCTGGGTGACGTCTGGCGGACAAGTGACTATTTAACACGTTACCAAGGTACCCCTACAAGTCTCGGTGGTCCAAAATTGTAAGCAAATTATCAGGTTCAGTGTTCGAAGCTAACCAAGTTTTTTTATTTACCAAAAATACTAGCTTTAATTAGTTACTTCCATTTTAATTCAAATATTCAATTGTACTTAAACTTCTAGTTTTTCAACTATATTTTCTATTGTAAACAGCCCAATAATTTTCTGTTAATCTGTCAATCTCAACCAAAAAGTTATCATTAAATCTTGTAATTTTTTAATTGTCTTGTTTTATTTGAAATCCAGCTTCTGCACTCAGTTTCTGTTTTAAAATATACATATAATTATCTGGCGACCAACAATCAGAGCCCATTTTGTTATAGCTCATAACTTTAATAGATCGTTGTGTCTGGATGATGAGTTCAATGGATTAGCATGTCTTACTTCTTAACCTCTAAATGGTTTGAAACTTTTGGGCAATAAACGCCATTATTATTAATTTTTGCACGAGCGTTTCAAAAACAATATAAGTTACGAAGTTGATCAAATTGTGGGTGCCCAAGAATGTTTCTTTCGATTTTTAAAAAAATGTTTTTCTGGCTTTATTTGTAAAAAACCAATGACAAATTATTTTTCTTGCAACTTAGTCTGGATAAGTAGATTTGTAAGCAAAATTTCATTTTTGAGGTATATGTGAGAGAAATCTCAATGATTAGCTCAAAAGTACAGGAATCTCTTATATTATAGACCTGGATAACAATTAGAGCATATTCTGATATTTTAATAAAAAAATTGAATTTAGGTAAAAAAGCCAAAATTATACAATTTTCTACATTTGCAAACATGTTGTTAGGAAGGCTAATAAAATTCATATCATATTATGGTTGTATTCATTTTAAGAAAAAAATATTTCTCTCTATTTTGTGTCTGTAAACATCTAGGTACTTAAAAAGGGCCAGAAAAAATCTGTGAAATCAAGGATTTTCTATATTTATTTCAAATCGATAATAGAACGCTGTTATTTAGAATATGAATCTGAACATTTTATTACATTTTTCTTTAATAAGGATTCCACATTGTGAGTTATCAAGGTATCACAAGCAATTGTTTTTACGTTGTTTTTTACATCATTTTCCTACTTCTAGCTATATTTATTGCTAAATATCGACAAATAAAATGATATTAACGTTTTAAAACTCTTATGTTTGGTGCAAAGTTGATGTACCGTGAAGCAGTTAGGATATTAATTTAATTACATTAAATTTTGCTGTAGGAAATTGATGACAAAATAATAATAAATAAAAATATTATAACCAAACTATTTCACTTGCGTAACCAAAATTTAGGACGTTTACGGGACAACTTTGGTCCTTTCCTCTTAATTATTGTGTTTTAGTCCTAAAAAGTCATGAATTTTGGTTAGATACGTGAAATAGTTACACGATATTTTAATTTATTATTAATTTGGATCCAATTTGGTACAGAAAATTTAATGTACCTAAATAAATTTATATCCTATCACGGTTCATCAACATTGCACCAAACTTAACGGTGTTAATAGAGCGTTCAAATTACGTGCAATTGAAGAAGAAACAATTTTTTCAAGTAAAACTTTTTGAAACGTTAACAGGAACTAATTTTCAGGCATTTTAGTTTTCAAATGTCATTACTGACAGAGAGCGAAAGTTACGAGACCACGTTTGAGCGAATAATTTTTCATCTGTTTGAAAGCAAAAGGTAACCCGAAAGTTGAATTTAAAACTAAATCATTAATTAAAAATTCCCCCATGGTGCGAGCTTTTTGGATGACACTGTGTAACTTTTTAACGCTGAGTAAAAATGGTACTGGAAAAAATATTTTAAATAAAACGGGCATTCTAACGGCATGTTTGAAAAAAAATTGAAGGCATCGCGACTTCTAACATTATGAAATTTTTTCACCAGTTTTTACGCCTTTTGAAGTATGTGTGGCTAAGAATAAAATACATTTTTCATAAAAAATCTCCAGCTGTTTACGAAAAAAACGAGCTGCTTATAATAATTGAATCACCTTGTCCGATAGGGACGTTCACAAAAAAAATTTTGTTTAAATGTTATAAAATGCCAGTAAATAGTCTCCACATTAAAAAATCCAGGAAATATACAGTGTGTCTACGGATTGAGTGCACGTGGGGTGTAAATGACAAAAAATTTTCGAGTTGAAATTTGACCTTTTGGGGATCAGCTCTGCTTGGTTTGAAACTAATTTGTGACGTAATTTTAGTTTCGAAAAATCACGTATGCCTTGGGAATTTTGAAAAAACTAATTTTCCACATCAGTAAAGTGCCCTTTTTGTAGGTTTTACGATAAAATGTTATTAAGGAAACATGTTCAGAATGAAGAACTGAGTAGGTTTGCGAAATTTCGAAAGTCTAGGCCTACTTTGATTTTTTGGCATTTTTTCCCACTTTTCTTTAGAAAATTGCACTTTGTGTAGCTTTCACATTAAAATGTTATTAAGAAAACTTGTTCAGAATGAAAAACTGAGTAGTTTTGCGAAATTTCGAAAGTCTAGGCCTACTTTGATTTTTTTCTGCTAAAAAATTAAAATGCACAAAAATCAAAGTAGACCTAGGCTTTTGAATTTTTTCACACCTATCCAGTTTTTCTTTGAGAACAAGTTTCCTCAATAACATTTTAATGTGAAAGCTACACAAAGTGCACTTTTCTAAAGAAAAGTGGGAAAAAATGGCAAAAAATCAAAGTAGGCGTAGACTTTCGAAATTTCGCAAACCTACTCAGTTCTTCATTCTGAACATGTTTCCTTAATAACATTTTATCGTAAAACCTACAGAAAGGGCACTTTACTGATGTGGAAAATTAGTTTTTTCAAAATTCCCAAGGCACACGTGATTTTTCGAAACTAAAATTACGTCACAAATTAGTTTCAAACCAAGCAGAGCTGATCCCCAAAAGGTCAAATTTCAACTCGATTTTTTTTTTGTCATTTACACCCCACGTGCACTCAATCCGTGGACACACTGTATATAATATAAATACAAAAAATAAAAAATAAATACAAACATCAAACTATATTTTCTGAAAAAAAGGTGGGAGTACTTGCATTCATTTTAATTCGCGAAACGCTCATTAATTTGATGATACTACCGCCCGACCCTGTCCTCTGTGCATATTACCACATTATAAACAAAACTACTCGTATTATCGCAGTCACGTACAAGCAGCTAAAACTGCTTCTGTGAGTTTTTCATGTTTATTTGTAATTTATGTTTTCTAGCAAATAAACATTATTATTATTATTATATCGACTTAGCCAAAAGGCATTCGCCCTCCCTCTCTGGGGAACATTCACTCAGATCCCGGGTATCCCGGATACCATAAGGATCTGGCTCGGACGAGACCCTTGCCATGTTATCGGGCCTTAGGTGACATTGATGTTGTTGGACGTTCCTGCACTCCCCATGAATTTCCTGACGGTTCGGGCTGTCGCAAGTAGTACCGCTTTCTGCATGGACCTGTAAAGATTATCAGTTAGACCCAGCTCTTTGATGTTTCTCAGCAAACTTTTTGATATGACACCAGTTGTTGACACGATGATTGGAATCGTCTGAACGTTGTCCATTTCCCATTGCCTTCTAATTCGTTCTTCTAAGTCTCTGTACTTCGCGATCTTCTCGACTTGCTTCACACGCAGGTTGTTGTTGTTCGGGATGGCCACATCAATCAGAGTTGTCTTCCTAGAAATTTTATCAACTATTATAAGGTCCGGTCTGTTATGGGCAACTCGTTGATCTGTCAGAACTGTACGATCCCAGTACATCCTGTAGTTGCTGTTCTCAAGAACAGGCTCCGGTGTGTAGCTGTAATATGGGATCCTCTCTGCCTGCACAAGCAGAAGTTTTTCCGCCAGTTCCTGGTGCAAGATCTTGGCAACCGAATCGTGTCGTTCCTTATATTCCGTTGATGCGAACATCTGACATCCTCCTGCTATGTGCTGGATTGTTGCTGAAGTTGGGCACCCGTATCTGCATATGTCATCCACCACCGATGCATCTCCTACAATGAATTTTAGGTAGTTGCGAGTTGGTATAACCTGATCTTGTATGGCCAGTAGGAAGCCTTCCGTCTCGGGGAACATTCGTCCCGAGGTCAGCCAATAGTTCGACGCTAACTTGTCGACATGTTCCTGGTTAACCTCATTAGGATGCCTCCCGTGCAGCGGCTTCCCCAACCAGCTCTGTAGTTTATCGTTGTCGGTTCGGTGGTGATTTTGACGCTCGTGTTTCGTCAGACGTAGCGGTGTTGAGATGTCTGCTCCGCATATAGCCCTATGTAGTGTGGAGCTGTTGGCCTGCCTGTAGAAATAATTACGCAGATTTAATATTTGTTGGTCCAATTGCTTGCTGAGATCTGCCAATCCTCTTCCTCCTAGTTGACGTGGCAGAGTTGTTCTTTCTACGGCGCTACGGGGATGATGTTTATGAGTTTTTGTCAGTAGTGTCCTAACTTTTCGTTGCAGGTTGTTGATGTCCGTGTTGGTCCAATTCACTATTCCGAACGAATAGCTGAGTACAGAGCACGCATACGTGTTCAGGGCCTTAAACAAATTCCTGCTGTTAAGATCAGTTCGCACTAATTGTCTTACTCTCTTGATGAATTCATTCGTTAAATCAGTCTTCATTGTTCGATGGTCTATCCTTTGAGCTTGTTTCATCCCGAGATACTTGTATGTATCTCCCATGCTCATTGCTTCGATCTCCTGGCCGTCCTGCATCTCGTGTGCGCTTTGTGTGAGCTTTCCCCGGATGATATTAAGGGTGCGGCACTTGTCCAGTCCAAACAGCATTCCGATGTCCCTGGAGAACTTCTCTACAATTTTAAGCATTTGCGTTAATTGGTTTTTGGTCGCGGCGATCAGTTTTAAATCATCCATATATAATAGGTGATTCAACTTGATCGCTTCTGCGTTGTTGCTTTTGATAGCGAAGCCATATTTTGTAGAGTTCAACCGATGTGATAGAGGGTTCATCGCCATGCAGAACCACAGTGGACTGAGTGAATCTCCTTGGAAAATCCCTCTTCGGATGTTGATTGTGTCGGTCTCGATGTTACTGTTTGCGGTTCTGAGTTGTATCTTAGTGCGCCAGGTTGTCATAACGTGTTCTAAAAAGGAAACTGTATGATGATCTATTTTATACAGCTTTAAGATACCTGTGAGCCAGTCGTGAGATACGGAATCAAATGCTTTTTTGTAGTCCACATAAGCCATGTGGAGGTTTCGTTGCTTGGAATGAGCCTGGTTGCAGATGACAGAGTCTATGATGAGTTGCTCTTTGCATCCCATTGCGCCCTTCGAGCAGCCCTTCTGCTGCATTGCAATGATGTTGTTCCGCTCGCAGTGAGCATATATTCGCTGCGTAAGGCAAGATGTGATTATCTTGTACAGCGTAGGCAAGCAGGTTATTGGTCGGTAATTGGCAGGGTATGGCGCGCACCTTTGTTTTTGATGTTAGTTGGTCGAGCGGTACCTTTAAAGGTGGTCCATAAGTTAATTTATTTTTGGTGTGGGCCTAAGAATTAACGGAAACAACAGGGGAATTTTAATACATATATTAAAAAGTAAATGGTACGCCTATGGCGTATAAAATATACTGGTTACGAATTACACAGTAAATGAATTGAGGATGCACAGACGTGAACAAAATGAATTATTAAAATATTCCTAAGTAAATATTACAGAAAAGAATCAACAATAAAGAATTTAGCGCAAGATAATTTATCTTTAAATTTTAGTAACTGGTTTCAAACCTAAGTGGCGAACAATACTAGCTTATAGCATAAACTTATAACAAAAACCTGCGAAAATAGTACGTGAATTAAGCTCAAATTATTCCAAGAAATAATACCAAAATTATTGGCACACAATTTAGTTAGCCTGATCACACAAACGCGATAATAAAATATGTAAATTAATAATGATTCGAAATTAATAATAGAGACACAACATTATTAAAATCACTTGAAATTGGCACAAAAACGTATTTAAATATACCCAAAATTTAGCGTAAAATATTAATATTGACTTAATACGACACTGCTATGCTAACAGCTTTTTAAATACCCATAATTTAGCGTAAAATATTCAGAACTGTAACGACACTGATTTAAAATATGACAAAATATAACAATCCTTTACGACACCTCAAATAAACACTAATAGCACTCAAAATAAAATAAAATCAAATAAATTAATTAACTAGAAATAGAAAGGCAACTCAGTCGACAAAACCCAACAAAACAAAATTCAATCGCTTACTCTGTGGTCAGTTCAACGGACAGCATACTGTACTGAGGCTCTGGTGCTGGATCTATGGCAGGCAAGGCGGCAGACTCTAGATGACTCCTCGGGCAATACTTCGCGATGCACTCGGGATCTTCTACGGCTGGCGCGGCATCGGACACTCGCTGGGTTGCCTCGGACACTCGCTGGGTTGCCGGGAAGGCTTCGCCCGGCACAAGGTGGTCGGCAACGACTGGCTCCTGTCCGGGAGCAACCCTCTTTTATTGGGGACATTGTTTTCGACTCGATTCGGGGTCTGCAGGTGTTCACTATCCGCTCGCGAGCTTGTCGGCGGGTAGGATACATAAACAAACATGTTTTTCGGGGGACATTAATTACCCTGGCCAATCTATCTAATATAAACAACATGGTTTTTCGATTTAATTTATTACCCGATATTCGGCGGCTTGGTCTCTGGCGCGATGAATTTGAAACAAGATATTTTAAGGAAGTACTTAACATTGTATCGAATTATTTGATAAAATAAAATGAAAATTTTGGTTGGTATATACGGGGTACCTCATTGGTATCTACGGGGCATCACAAGGGTTATCCGTATTCCGCTGGTCTTTTGGTAACAAGTAGGTGGCACCCTGTGTAAGAAACAATGGCATTTTCAGAGGATCGAGCAAGACTTCATTAATTAAGGTAGTTATTTGTTCATGCGTGCACCACAACTTCTTATTCCAATAATTTTGGAGATGATCTGGACCTGGTGCCTTCCAGTTGTGGGAATTCTTGATGACATTGGAGACCTTCGTATTATTATTATCTCGACTTAGCCAAAAGGCATTCGCACTCCCTTATTATTATTATCTCGACTTAGCCAAAAGGCATTCGCACTCCCTCTACGGGGAACATTCACTCAGATCCCGGGTATCACGGATACCAAAAGGATCTGGCTCGGACGAGACCCTTGCCATGTTATCGGGCCTTAGGTGACATTGATGTTGTTGGATGATCCTGCATTCCCCATGAATTTCCTGACGGTTCGGGCTGTCGCAAGTAGTACCGCTTTCTGCATGGACCTGTAAAGACTATCAGTTAGACCCAGCTCCTTGATGTTTCTCAGCAAACTTTTTGGTATAACACCAGTTGTTGACATGATGATTGGAATCGTCTGGACGTTCTCCATTTCCCATTGCCTTCTAATTCGTTCTTCTAAATCTCTGTACTTCGCGATCTTCTCGACTTGCTTCACACGCAGGTTGTTGTTGTTCGGGATGGCCACATCAATCAGAGTTGTCTGCCTAGAAATTTTATCAACTATTATAAGGTCCGGTCTGTTATGGGCAACTCGTTGATATGTCAGAACTGTACGATCCCAGTACATCTTGTAGTTGCTGTTCTCAAGAACAGGCTCAGGTGTGTAGTTGTAATATGGGACCCTCTCTGCCTGCACAAGCAGCAGCTTTTCCGCCAGTTCCTGGTGCAAGATCTTGGCAACCGAATCGTGTCGTTCCTTATATTCCGTTGATGCGAACATCTGACATCCTCCTGTTATGTGCTGGATTGTTTCTGAAGTTGGGCACCCGTATCTGCATCTGTCATCCACTACCGATGCATCTCCTACAATGAATTTTAGGTAGTTGCGAGTTGGTATAACCTGATCTTGTATGGCCAGTAGGAAGCCTTCCGTCTCGGGGAACATTCGTCCCGAGGTCAGCCAATAGTTCGACGCTAACTTGTCGACATGTTCCTGGTTAACCTCATTAGGATGCCTCCCGTGCAGCGGCTTCCCCAACCACCTCTGTAGTTTATCGTTGTCGGTTCGGTGGTGATTTTGACGCTCGTGTTCCGTCAGACGTAGCGGTGTTGAGACGTCTGCTCCGCATATAGCCCTATGCAGTGTGGAGCTGTTGGCCTGCCTGTAGAAATAATTACGCAGATTTAATATTTGTTGGTCCAATTGCTTGCTGAGATCTGCCAATCCTCTTCCTCCTAGTTGACGTGGCAGAGTTGTTCTTTCTACGGCGCTACGGGGGTGATGTTTATGAGCTTTTGTCAGTAGTGTCCTAACTTTTCGTTGCAGGTTGTTGATGTCCGTGCTGGTCCAATTCACTATTCCGAACGAATAGCTGAGTACAGAGCACGCATACGTGTTCAGGGCCTTAAACAAATTCCTGCTGTTAAGATCAGTTCGCACTACTTGTCTTACTCTCTTGATGAATTCATTCGTTAAATCAGTCTTCATTGTTCGATGGTCTATCCTTTGAGCTTGTTTCATCTCAAGATACTTGTATGTATCTCCCTTGCTCATTGCTTCGATCTCCTGGCCGTCCTGCAACTCGTGTGCGCTTTGTTCGAGCTTTCCCCGGATGACATTAAGGGTGCGGCACTTGTCCAGTCCAAACAGCATTCCGATGTCCCTGGAGAACTCCTCTACAATTTTAAGCATTTGCGTTAGTTGGTTTTTGGTTGCTGCGATCAGTTTTAAATCATCCATATATAATAGGTGATTCAACTTGATCGCTTCTGCGTTGTTGCTTTTGATAGCGAAGCCATATTTTGTAGAGTTCAACCGATGTGATAGAGGGTTCATCGCCATGCAGAACCACAGTGGACTGAGTGAATCTCCTTGGAAAATCCCTCTTCGGATGTTGATTGTGTCGGTCTCGATGTTACTGTCTGCGGTTCTGAGTTGTATCGTAGTGCGCCAGGTTGTCATAACGTGTTCTAAAAAGGAAACTGTATGATGATCTATTTTATACAGCTTTAAGATACCTGTGAGCCAGTCGTGAGGTACGGAATCAAATGCTTTTTTGTAGTCCACATAAGCCATGTGGAGGTTTCGTTGCTTGGAATGAGCCTGGTTGCAGATGACAGAGTCTATGATGAGTTGCACTTTGCATCCCATTGCGCCCTTCGAGCAGCCCTTCTGCTGCATTGCAATGATGTTGTTCCGCTCGCAGTGAGCATATATTCGCTGCGTAAGGCAAGATGTGATTATCTTGTACAGCGTAGGCAAGCAGGTTATTGGTCGGTACTTGGCAGGGTTATCCGTATTCCGCTGGTCTTTTGGTAACAGGTAGGTTGCACCCTGTGTAAGAAACAATGGCATTTTCAGAGGATCGAGCAAGACTTCATTAATTAAGGTAGTTATCTGTTCATGCGTGCACCACAACTTCTTAATCCAATAATTTTGGAGATGATCTGGACCTGGTGCCTTCCAGTTGTGGGAATTCTTGATGACATCGGAGACCTCAGCGGTTGTGAATTGCTCGTGTTGCATCTGGCTATAGTTCCGGCCCATCTCGCGTTCTTCGCTGATCCAGCTTGCACTGACATTGTATGGACCTGGTGTGGCAAGTTGATTTCTCCAGAAACCGTCGACCTGTTCTCTGCTAGGGTAACTCGCATTTGTGGCATCGGCGCTAGAATTAAAAGCACGGTAGAAACCCTTTTCTGATCGTTCAAAGAGTTTGTTGTCTCGTTTCCTGTTGTTACTAGCCTTGTATCTCCTCAGACGTCCTGCGAAAACAGAAAGTTTTTGTTTTAATGTGTCAAGACATTGTTGAGCAGTGATGTTCGCGGGGTCATGCCGAGAATGCATTTGGGTGCGGCTCATTATTGCCTGCACCGCCCTCTGGATCCTTCTAGTTCTAACTCCTCTGATATATTCCGTCACTTGTCCTATGTCTTTACGGAGACTCTCGATCTTCCGATTTAGTCGCATTTCCCATTGAGCCATTCGTGGTTCTGGTCTTGCACGATTCAACTCTTGGGCCGTTCGGATCTTGGCACCCATTACAGTGGTGACTGCCGTTGCGGCACAGTAGATTAACATGTGCATACGTTCTAATGTTGGTGTCACTGAAACATAGTTTGGTAAAATTCGTGTGTTCATAAGATCGAGCACGATCGCAAGTTTCCTGGAAGAATTTAATCTTGGTAGCGGTGGCCTGCTCAGTGGGTCTGTGCCTTCGTATCGCAATACTGCCTGTCTCATATGTGCGGTTAAGCCTTCAAAATGTTCTTCGTTAACCGATTCCAGACTCTCGGTTGTTGGTTCTACCGTTTCGGCTTCTAGTTGTTGTCCAGGCGCTTGAAGTTCCCCATTGTTGTTGTTGTCATCTATGTCTATGTGTTCGCCGTGGATCTCTAGCTCAACTTCCCGTTTGATAGCGTTAAGTCGCGTTTCTGGAATTCGGTTATTTCTTAGAATAGTTCGATACTGATCTGACACTCTTTGTTCAGACACTTGCATGTGTGGAAACTCCCTGCAGAACTCGGCATGCAGTTGTTGTCGGTAGCCGATCATCTCTTGTCCTAAGTTTGTCACCCTGTAAAAAATACGCATAATCGATTCATTCATGGACACAGTCCATTTCATGCGTCGTCGTTGTAATCCCGCCTCTGTGAACGCTGGCTGAAGTTCCCGCGCAGCACCTTCGGTGGGTGGAACCCTAGTTCTCGTTTGGCTCCCATGTTGTAGATGTTCGTGTTGTTGTTGGGCTGTAGCTGTTTGTGCAACAGGGGCCCGCCTCATCAGCGCCCTGTCACCGACGTCCCGCTCGCTGTCATGCCCAGCGCCGGCTCCAGACATGCCCTGGCGATCCCCAGGCAGCGGCCCTATGACAATTATTATTATTATTATTATTATTATTATTATTATTATTATTATTCCGACTTAGCCAAAAGGCATTCGCACTCCCTCTACGGGGAACATTCACTCAGATCCCGGGCATCCCGGATACCAAAAGGATCTGGCTCGGACGAGACCCTTGCCATGTAATCGGGCCTTAGGTGACATTGATGTTGTTGGACGATCCTGCATTCCCCATGAATTTCCTGACGGTTCGGGCTGTCGCAAGTAGTACCGCTTTCTGCATGGACCTGTAAAGACTATCAGTTAGATTCAGCTCCTTGATGTTTCTCAGCAAACTTTTTGGTATAACACCAGTTGTTGACATGATGATTGGAATCGTCTGGACGTTCTCCATTTCCCATTGCCTTCTAATTCGTTCTTCTAAGTCTCTGTACTTCGCGATCTTCTCGACTTGCTTCCCACGCAGGTTGTTGTTGTTCGGGATGGCCACATCAATCAGAGTTGTCTTCCTAGAAATTTTATCAACTATTATAAGGTCCGGTCTGTTATGGGCAACTCGTTGATCAGTCAGAACTGTACGATCCCAGTACATCTTGTAGTTGCTATTCTCAAGAACAGGCTCAGGTGTGTAGTTGTAATATGGGACCCTCTCTGCCTGCACAAGCAGCAGCTTTTCCGCCAGTTCCTGGTGCAAGATCTTGGCAACCGAATCGTGTCGTTCCTTATATTCCGTTGATGCGAACATCTGACATCCTCCTGTTATGTGCTGGATTGTTTCTGAAGTTGGGCACCCGTATCTGCATCTGTCATCCACTACCGATGCATCTCCTACAAT
This sequence comes from Pseudeuparius sepicola, assembly GCA_963920635.1. NCBI lineage: Eukaryota > Metazoa > Arthropoda > Insecta > Coleoptera > Anthribidae > Pseudeuparius > Pseudeuparius sepicola. The sequence continues at coordinate 28,012,962 of OY987304.1, read as the reverse complement.
GAATTTTAGGTAGTTGCGAGTTGGTATAACCTGATCTTGTATGGCCAGTAAGAAGCCTTCTGTCTCTGGGAACATTCGTCCCGAGGTCAGCCAATAGTACGACGCTAACTTGTCGACATGTTCCTGGTTAACCTCATTAGGATGCCTCCCGTGCAGCGGCTTCTCTAACCACCTCTGTAGTTTATCGTTGTCGGTTCGGTGGTGATTGTGATGCTCGTGTTCCGTCAGACGTAGCGGTGTTGAGACGTCTGCTCCGCATATAGCTTTATGTAGTGTGGAGCTGTTGGCCTGTCTGTGGAAATAATTACGCAGATTTAGTATTTGTTGGTCCAATTGCTTGCTGAGGTCTGCCAATCCTCTTCCTCCTTGTTGACGTGGCAGGGTTGTTCTTTCTACGGCGCTACGGGGATGATGTTTATGAGCTTTTGTCAGTAGTGTCCTAACTTTTCGTTGCAAGTTGTTGATGTCCGTGTTGGTCCAATTCACTATTCCGAAGGAATAGCTTAGTACAGAGCACGCATACGTGTTTAGGGCCTTAAACAAATTATTGCTGTTAAGATCAGTTCGCACTACTTGTCTTACTATCTTGATGAATTCATTAGTTAAATCGGTCTTCATTGTTCGATGATCTATCCTTTGAGCTTGCTTCATCCCGAGGTACTTGTATGTATCTCCCACGCTCATTGCTTCGATCTCCTGTCCGTCCTGCATCTCGTGTGCGCCTTGTTCGAGCTTTCCTCGGACGATATTAAGGGTGCGGCACTTGTCCAGTCCAAACTGCATTCCGATGTCCCTGGAGAACTCCTCTACAATTTTAAGCATTTGCGTTAGTTGGTTCTTGGTTGCGGCCATCAGTTTTAAATCATCCATATATAATAGGTGATTCAACCTGAACGCTTCTGATCTGTTGCTTTTGATAGCGAAGCCATATTTCGTAGAGTTCAACCGGTGTGATAGAGGGTTCATCGCCATGCAGAACCACAGTGGACTGAGTGAATCTCCTTGGAAAATCCCTCTTCGGATGTTGATTGTGTCGGTCTCGATGTTACTGCTTGCGGTTCTGAGTTGTATCTTAGTGCGCCAGGTTGTCATAACGTGTTCTAAAAAGGAAACTGTATGATGATCTATTTTGTACAGCTTTAAGATACCTGTGAGCCAGTCGTGAGGTACGGTGCCTTCCAGTTGTGGGAATTCTTTATGACATTGGAGACCTCATCGGTTGTGAATTGCTCATGTTGCATCTGGCTATAGTTCCGGCCCATCTCGCGTTCTTCACTGATCCAGCTTGCACTGACATTGTATGGACCTGGTGTGGCAAGTTGATTTCTCCAGAAACCGTCGACCTGTTCTCTGGTAGGGTAAGTCGCATTTGTGGCATCGGCGCTAGAATTCAAAGTACGGTAGAAAACTTTTTCTGATCGTTCAAAAAGTTTGTTGTCTCGTTTCCTGTTGTTACTAGCCTTGTATCTCCTCAGACGCCCTGCGAAAACAGAAAGTTTTTGTTTTAATGTTATTATTATTATTATTATTATTATTATTATTTTTTTATCTCGACTTAGCCAAAAGGCATTCGCACTCCCTCTACGGGGAACATTCACTCAGATCCCGGGTATCCCGGATACCAAAAGGATCTGGCTCGGACGAGACCCTTGCCATGTTATCGGGCCCTAGGTGACATTGATGTTCTTGGACGATCCTGCATTCCCCATGAATTTCCTGACGGTTCGGGCTGTCGCAAGTAGTACCGCTTTCTGCATGGACCTGTAAAGACTATCAGTTAGACCCAGCTCCTTGATGTTTCTCAGCAAACTTTTTGGTATAACACCAGTTGTTGACATGATGATTGGAATCGTCTGGACGTTCTCCATTTCCCATTGCCTTCTAATTCGTTCTTCTAAATCTCTGTACTTCGCGATCTTCTCGACTTGCTTCACACGCAGGTTGTTGTTGTTCGGGATGGCCACATCAATCAGAGTTGTCTGCCTAGAAATTTTATCAACTATTATAAGGTCCGGTCTGTTATGAGCAACTCGTTGATCTGTCAGAACTGTACGATCCCAGTACATCTTGTAGTTGCTGTTCTCAAGAACAGGCTCAGGTGTGTAGTTGTAATATGGGACCCTCTCTGCCTGCACAAGCAGCAGCTTTTCCGCCAGTTCCCGGTGCAAGATCTTGGCAACCGAATCGTGTCGTTCCTTATATTCCGTTGATGCGAACATCTGACATCCTCCTGTTATGTGCTGGATTGTTTCTGAAGTTGGGCACCCATATCTGCATCTGTCATCCACTACCGATGCATCTCCTACAATGAATTTTAGGTAGTTGCGAGTTGGTATAACCTGATCTTGTATGGCCAGTAGGAAGCCTTCCGTCTCGGGGAACATTCGTCCCGAGGTCAGCCAATAGTTCGACGCTAACTTGTCGACATGTTCCTGGTTAACCTCATTAGGATGTCTCCCGTGCAGCGGCTTCCCCAACCACCTCTGTAGTTTATCGTTGTCGGTTCGGTGGTGATTTTGACGCTCGTGTTCCGTCAGACGTAGCGGTGTTGAGACGTCTGCTCCGCATATAGCCCTATGTAGTGTGGAGCTGTTGGCCTGCCTGTAGAAATAATTACGCAGATTTAATATTTGTTGGTCCAATTGCTTGCTGAGATCTGCCAATCCTCTTCCTCCTAGTTGACGTGGCAGAGTTGTTCTTTCTACGGCGCTACGGGGATGATGTTTATGAGCTTTTGTCAGTAGTGTCCTAACTTTTCGTTGCAGGTTGTTGATGTCCGTGTTGGTCCAATTCACTATTCCGAACGAATAGCTGAGTACAGAGCACGCATACGTGTTCAGGGCCTTAAACAAATTCCTGCTGTTAAGATCAGTTCGCACTACTTGTCTTACTCTCTTGATGAATTCATTCGTTAAATCAGTCTTCATTGTTCGATGGTCTATCCTTTGAGCTTGTTTCATCCCGAGATACTTGTATGTATCTCCCTTGCTCATTGCTTCGATCTCCTGGCCGTCCTGCATCTCGTGTGCGCTTTGTTCGAGCGTTTTGTTGTTGTTGGGCTGTAGCTGTTTGTGCAACAGGGGCCCGCCTCATCAGCGCCCTGTCACCGACGTCCCGCTCGCTGTCATGCCCAGCGCCGGCTCCAGACATGCCCTGGCGATCCCCAGGCAGCGGCCCTATGACAATCATCCTATCATTCTCCATTCCATAGTTTTCTCCCGTAACGTGGGAGTGACGGCCCTCGGTCGCCTTTTACGACTCGCGGAGCCACGATAGGAGTATTCTAACCCGCTACCCATACGGGTCAACTAGGATAACGCGGGATCGTTACTCCCGAGGATCTGCCCCTGTCACCGGCCAAACCCCTCCTTGCGTTAACTGGGAAACACGGGATCGTTACACCCGAGGATCTGCCCCTCTCACAGGCTAGACCCATCCCTGTGTAACTGGGAGTCGCGGGATTGTCACCCCCGAGGATCAGCCCCCGTCACCGGCTAGACCCCTCCCTGCGCAACTGGATATCGCGGGATTGTCACACCCGTAGGTCTGCCCCTGTCACAGGCCAAGCCTCTCCATGCGTAACTGGGAATCGCGGGATCGTTACACCCGTGAATCTGCCCCTCTCACAGGCCAGACTCATCCCGGCGTAACTGGGGAGCGCGGGATTGTCACACCCGTGGATCTGCCTCTCTCACAAGTCAGATCCCCCCTGCGTATTTATTATTATTATTATTTATTATTATTATTATTATTTTTATTATTATTATTATATCTGTACCTACTAACTTCTCTTTGAATAACTGGCAATAATATTTTACTGAATTCCATGAACATTCAGAATAAATGCTGATTCTTTAATTTTTCGTCTATTTTCGTCTTCTTTGAGAATTGGTTTGGACCTATCCCACAAAATCCTATGATTGTTACTAAAAGTGTGTTCACATATTTTTGACTTCCAAATTTGATTTTGCCTGATAAGTCTCCCCAACATAGAACTTTCCACATTCAGAAGGAATTTTATAATTGCAATTTTTTTTAACTTTGTACCCCACTTGATAATTGTAATACCTCTTTCAATGCTTTAGCAATGTCTCTCCCTTTCATTGAAGTCGTCGAATTAAAAAAATATCCAAGAGGCAAGTTCCAATTTGAAAATATGCCTCTTGCCAAGAACAGCATTGCTTGTGAGCCAAACTTTCACGATCTTCTGCCGTTCATGCTTTTTGGTATATTTAAAACAAAAATTCATCTCGTCAAAAATTACCATGCAGTATTTTTCAGTTGTAAGCATGGTAGTTAAATCATATAGTTGTTAAATCTGGGAAAATATTATGATTTCCCAATCCAGGAGGACAAAGTAGATGTAAAGTGATTTTTAACTGGTCTCAAGAATTTATAAATGCCTGTCGGCTTCAGCATATGGGTATGTATTCGAAAAGCCAGTTCCTGTTCATATCCTTTCCTTTTTTATGGTACCACTACATGGTCGTTATGTCTTCGAGTATGAAAAATCAATATTTTCTAAGGGGTCCTTGTCGCCGATTGACTTTATTTTTAACGAAAATAACAGCCAGTGTACACTAAAAATGGACCATCCTGTACCTACTAAGCGCGTTCGCTAAAAGCTACCTACTGTTTCCTGAAAAACCAAGTACCTATTAAAAAATTAATCCGAACCTATTGTAGGTAAGATTATGTGTCTATTATTCAGTTTTTTCGCATTTTTTTTATCGAAACAGAAAATTTTCCACTCATGTAGTAATGTGGAAGTACGAGTGCAGCGATTTATATAAAATAATCGACAGCATGTTTCATTAATATGTTTTTACAATGTAGACACTTGCCTACTTTTATTTCTCCTAACGCTGCGTCACGTGCAACCCATATTATTTTATAGAAATGCTTAAGCCACTGATGACCACAAAATATATAGGTTCTGATGACTATAAGAGTAGGTAATACCTTTACCGGGATACCTCATATTTTCTTCCGATATTAGTTGGTGCGGGCGGTCAACATACCTCTGTCTGTCCCACTCCCGCCTCACCTCGACTTTCTCGAACTTGCCGTCCGCACAGTTGTCTGCGATTTTTGCCGGCGGCTTGAAAATCGCGAGACATTAGGCGGACCCCCGTGATGCTCGGTCTCCGAGTATCTAGGTTGTATATATCTTTGATTCAATTAAAGAAGTGCTTGTTAAATTTGTACTTTTAGGTGGTTCTTATTTTTGACCTACTTACATCAGATCCCTCTGGAAATGGATCGCCGAATTGTTTATTTTAACGTTCGATTTGCTTTGTCCCTTCTCTAATTCTGTACTGGACAGACACCATATTTATAAAATTGTATTTTATATGACCGACACTACAGACCCGAGCATGACGTCATATTTCATTGTTGTTTACGGCTCGGGGTGGCGCCACTCGACGAAAAAAATAGCGACTTATTCATAGTTATTTTATATGCTCTGTTTATAGGTTGTAGGGGTTATTGATATGTCAGTTACTGACGTTTAAAATGTCCCAAATTTTAAATATCCACCTTTATGACGATTTGCCTTATTTTTACGGTAACGAATTGTGTTTGCGTCCAGCAGTTTTATCCTATTAACACAGCTTTTATAGGTAGGTAGATTTGTTTGTGATAACATGAAATTTCCATGCACATGAAGAAAATGGTATGCATACACTGCACAGATCATTAGGTGAATTTCAGAAGAATAAACTCTATTTTGGAATTATGGGATGATCTGATCAACCAGCTGAAGAAGCGAAAATTCTAGATATTATTTTGGAAGAGTATTTTGTAACGTATGCAAGAATGAAAATAGAAAATTTTGTTTATAGCTCCAAAGCGAACCAATAGTCCTCCACATAAAGTAACCTATATATTTTGTGACATAAAGAAGAAACTGAAAAATCTTATGCTTACTTACACTAAACTAGCCATGGACTTCATTTCAAACCAAAAGGTTGCTTTTTGGACTCACTTCTATCTTAATAAAATGTACGGAAATATGCCATGTGAACTTATCAAATTAGAAGGACATAACAAACAAATATTTTATTTTATTTTGGATATTAAATTCGTTGTAACAGACACATTTGCATGCGTTTTTATTTTATAAAAGGTTTTGCAACAATGGGGTTTTAACATTAAACCACCGTGTGTAAATTTGTCGTGTGGCGCCGGTGGCGATCGCTTGAAACAGCGCCGATCATAGAGATAATATATATAGGTAGAATGTTGGACGAAGTTTTTTTATACATAGGATGCGCGCAAAATCTTTGACGAATTCAAAATCACAAAATAGTAAAAAATAGTAATAAATAGGCCTAGTGGACATGCGCATTTGCAATTTGAGGTAGTGTTTTGTGAAACTTGACACTCTTTGACACCCATTTGACAGCGAAAAACCAAGTATAACCTACCGTTGTTTGCATCATAGACGCTGTGTGGCATAAGTTTTAGTTGTTTGAGTGTTTTATCTAATTAAGTGATCATCTCGAATATGTTTTGCTCATTTTACACCAGAGTGTGTTTAAAAACGAAACGAGTCAAAACGCAGCTAATTGAAAATGCGGTACCAACTCTTCTATTAAAACCACCTAAACCATCATTTAAGAAAGTATATTAACATGATTGTGGTGTAAGAAACTATTAGTAGCCTATTTGTTTTAGTGTTAAAGTTATAAAGGTAGATGAAAACAAGTCAAGTTCTAGCATCAGTGAAGCAAATTATAGTAGTTTGGACGAAACTAGTTTCACAAGTATAAACGAACCTAAAGTCTATCCAAGTTACAGCGTCAGTAGATATACCTAAACAAAGTCACATGACCGCCTTGCAATCGATTACCAGGGTCGGACTAATATGAGATTCCAAGTGGCTTGTAATTCTGAACTAATTCTTGTAGAAGTTCTAAAATTTGTGTTTCTACCTTTCGTGGTTCTTTATAAATTTCCTTAAATTAAGTAGCAAAATAAATTTACAGAATATACTGCTCTCGATCCGATCTAAAATATGCAGGAAACTCGACTGAGGGAAGAGCCGGCCCTGCATTCTGCTCGCCGCGTAAACACTTGACATTTTATGACGGCCAGACCAATAAGAGAATAGGTCACGTGAGGCCAATGTTTTGATCCACTGCCTCTGTAACTTAGATAGACTTATGGAGTTTGTTGGTGCTGGAGAATAAGCACGAACTCCACTTAAAATAATAACGATGTTGTCGATTTGACAAATTTTATTAAACTGATTTTACAACTGTTTACTTAGTTACTAAAATATTTTGTTATTTTTGTAACCGGCCAAATCTTCATTGTTGTGGCGAGGATCGCCACACCAGCGAGGGTCGCCACACCATCCCCCTGCGGAGTGAGTTGCTACGCCTTGTAGAACTCAGTGAAACGAACACGTCGGCCTGAACGTGTGACGACTGTAGGGCGAGAGTTGTTCGTTAGAGGACATGGAGATAAAGACTTGGTGCTACCATCTGGATGTGTAGAACTCAGTGAAGATGGAGTCGACAATGATTGGTTCTTGTTCTTGGACGGAGGAGACTTATTCTGGTCGGCTAGGTAGTAAGCGGGCTTAAGCCGGTCCAACGACACTGTTGATCGCTTGCCCTGGACCATGATGTCGAAGGTCTTGTCAGCTCGGGACAGCACTAGGTAGGGTCCAGTATATGGGGGCTGCAGGGAGGTGCGGAGGGCGGCGGTGCGTAGCATGACGTGGGTGCAGGTAGCCAGATCACGGTAGATGAAGACATCGGGTGAAGCATGTCTTGATGCTGGGACGGGACGGAGTCTAGACATAAGACCCCTCAGGTGTTCCACGAAGTCTGAAGGCTCTAGGGAAGAGGGCGACGGGGAGAGGAACTCGCCAGGAACGCGCAGTGGTTCACCATAAACCAGCTCGGCGACAGATGACCTGATATCCGCCTTCCAAGCGGAGCGCAGGCCGAGAAGAACCAAGGGCAGCGAGTCTGTCCAGGACGGGTCTTCGTGGCACATGATGGAGGCCTTCAAACTGCGATTCCAACGCTCTACCATACCATTGCTTTGGGGGTGATAACTCGTCGTTCTAGATAAAGAAATACCACACAAATTAGCAAGTGATTTGAAAAGTTGAGACTCAAACTGTTGTCCTCTGTCAGAAGTGATGCGAAGTGGACAACCGAAGCGGGAAATCCAGGTAGCCAGAAGAGCCTTAGCGACGGTTTCGGCGGAGATATCTTGCAAAGGTGCGGCTTCTGGCCAGCGAGTATAACGATCCACGGCTGTCAAGCAGTAGCGAAATCCGTTTGAAGAAGGAAGTGGGCCTATCAGTCAATGTGCACATGGGCGAAACGGATCGGAGGAACAGCATAGTCACCTAGTGGCATTGAAACATGACGGGATACCTTGCTGCGCTGGCACTGGATGCAGGAACGAGCCCAATCGCGATAGTTCTTATTCAGGGACGGCCAGATGAAGCGCTGAGATACAAGGCGGCGAGATGCGTTGGTGCCTGGATGACTTAGTTGATGCAGGCTATCGAAAGCTTGACGCCGGAAGGAAGGTGTAAGGTATGGACGAGGTCGGGTACCGCTAACGTCGCAGAAGATTGATGAGTCACCACCAGGGATGGGAAACTTCTCGAGCCGGAAAGAGGAGCCGTGATCCAAGAGATCGTGAAGTTCCTCCTCCTGAGAGCGGGCGAGTGCAGAGAAGTCCAGAGGAGCGGTGACAACGTCTATTCGTGACAGGGCATCAGCGACCACGTTGTCTTTTCCGGAGATATGTCTGATGTCGGTAGTAAACTGCGAAATAAAATCTAAATGATTAAACTGGCGAGGAGAAAACTTTTCTTTCTTCTGTATGAAGGCGAATATCAATGGTTTGTGATCCGTGAAGATGGTAAAGTTGCGTGCCTCCAACATTGGTAGAAAATGCTTAACGGGTTCGTAGACGGCTAGGAGCTCGCGATCGTAAGCACTCCATTTTTGCTGCGAGGGACTGAAGTTCTTCGAGAAAAAGGCGAGCGGCTGCCAAGAAGTCGGGGTTTTCTGTTGGAGTGCCGCACCAATGGCTTGTTGACTGGCATCGACGACAAGGGCCAAGGACGCCGAAACATCTGGATGGGCCAGTAGAGTAGCATTTGACAGGGCGGCCTTGCAATCCTTGAAGGCTCTATCTAAATCTGCAGTCCAAGTGATGGGATGTGAACCTTTTACTTTTGGATCAGAGAGGATAGCGTGGAGAGGTGCCTGGGCAGCAGCAGCGTGAGGAAGATGGCGGCGATAGAAATTTACCATGCCTAGGAACCTTCGAAGCTGACGAACAGTAGTAGGTCGCGGAAAAGTCTCGATGGCAGCAACTTTGTCGGGCAGAGGTCGACAGCCGGTAGCTGATACGGAGTAGCCCAGGAAGATGACGTCGTCGGATCCCAGCACGCACTTCTTTAGGTTTATAATGATGCCGTGTTCGTTGAGACGGCCAAACAGCGTGCGCAAGTGGTCTCTGTGCTCTTCTTCAGATTTGGAAAACACAAGAATGTCGTCCAGGTAGGCAAAGCAGAATGGTAGGTCTTGTAGGACGTGGTCTATGAAACGCTGCCATGTTTGCGCGGCATTGCGCAGGCCAAAAGTCATAAAGATGAACTCGAACAGGCCAAACGGGGTGATGATGGCGGTCTTGGGCACATCTTCTGGGGAGACTGGAATCTGAGTGAAAGCTTTTGCACAGTCAATCACGCTGAAAAACGTGCAGCCGGAGAGCGCGTGCGAGAAATCTAGAAGGTGGCGAATGGGATACCTGTCTGGGACTGTCCGTGCATTAAGAGACCGGTAATCACCGCAGGGTCGCCAGCTGTTGTCCTTCTTAGGTACCAGGTGGAGAGGAGACGCCCATGGACTCTCAGAGCGACGCGCTGTGCCCTCGCGAACCATAGCTTCAAACTCGGTCTTCGCGATGCAGAGGCGGTCCGGAGCTAGTCGGCGAGCTCGACAGAAGACTGGTGGACCTGGAGTGGTTCTGATGTGGTGTAGCGTGGTATGGCGTATTTGGCTGGGTACACGGGGCGGGCGAGTGATGTCTGGAAACTCATCTAGAAGATTACGAAACGGTGAGTTGTCTGCAATGGTCTTTATGCTGGACTGGCCACAGTAGGCACGTCGCCCTGTAACAGAGAGACCAGTAACGGCATCGATAAGTTTAGCAAGCTTAACATCCGGAAGCAGGTGGTAATGGGCAAGGAAATCAGCACCCAGAATAGGTTCTGCAACATCCGCTATGACAAAGCGCCACTGAAAGCTACGGCGAAGTCCAAAATCGAGCTTGAGAAGCATGGTACCGTAAGTCGCAATCGTAGAGTTGTTGGCTGCGGCGAGGTCGTAGTTTTCACGCTGGAGACGATTCCTCATAAGCTTTCTGGGGTAGGCAGTCAAATCAGAGCCAGTGTCCAAGAGAAAACGATGCTTGGAGATCAGATCAATGATGAAGAGGCGAAGTGAAGATGGTTGGCAGTCAGACGTCGCCCCAACTACTGACTGCTGTGGGCGTTTGGGGGTACAAAGCTGCATGGGGTGGTGCATTTCTGTGCTTTCTTACCATACCGACGATGGTACCAGCAAAACGGCGAGTTTTCTGTTGAGGATGACCTGGGTTCATCTTGATGGCGACTGCTGGAACGAGATCTGCGGTTGGTACGACGAGCAGAAAGAACAGCAACTTGGCGCGAAAGCTCTTCGATTCTTTGTACGAGGTTTGTCATCTCCATTGATGAGGAGGCAGGGGCTACAGCAGCAACCTGGTGATGCGGGACAATTTCATGCACTTTATCCGCTAGTTCAGCGATGGATTCCAAAGGCGCATTTTGCTGAGTTGCGATGACTACTTGAACATGCTGGGGGCAAGTGGCCGATCCACAGAGTTCGTAGAAGCGCGTCCGGGACGGTCTCAGTACCAGCAAGACTTCGAAGATATCGGAGAAATTGTGACAGTTTCCTATCACCAATGTCAGCTTGAGTAAGTAATTGACGTATTTGTTGTTCTCTGGAAGCTGATACACGGCGGATGAGTTCTGATCTAAGTTTGATGTATCGATCGGCAGGTGGGGGAGAGGTGATAATGTCCTCAACTTCGGCAGCATACCTATGATCCAACTGGGAGATTACGTAATTGAACTTCCTTGTATCCAGAGTTACACGAGAGATCTCGAATTGAGCTTCTGCCTGTGCGAACCAAAGCGCAGGTTTATCAGGCCAGAAGGGTGGGAGATGAACTGCAACTCTGAAGACGCCTGTAGGATCAGTTGGCACGGGGTCCGTCATGGTTCGCAAGTCGTGGGTCACCACTATGGAGTTTGTTGGTGCTGGAGAATAAGCACTAACTCCACTTAAAATAATACCGATGTTGTCGATTTGACAAATTTTATTAAACTGATTTTACAACTGTTTACTTAGTTACTAAAATATTTTGTTATTTTTGTAACCGGCCAAATCTTCATTGTTGTGGCGAGGATCGCCACACCAGCGAGGGTCGCCACAGACTTTAGTTGTAGTTATCGAAGTCTTGACCAGTCCACGTTGAGGTGAGCTTAATTTGTTATCAATATACAAGTTTGTAGGGAGATAGTAATTCAGAAAAACAACCACTGTTTTGAATTGCGCGGTCTGAAGATCTAATGCGCATGTTCGATAGGCCCATGCGCAAATCCACAATTTGCTAGAAAAACTTATTATTAAACACTCTACCTATATCTATGATCTCTGTGCTTCCGATCGATCGAGCGGTGTGACGTCACGACTCACGTCCATTCCCGCGCTTTTCTTGTCGTTTGAAATGAATATAGGTTGCGGTCACAATTTTAATTATTTATTGCAAATTAAATAATGCGATTTGAGGGCTGATATTTGGTATCTGCTCTTTCTATAGATGGGCAAATGTATTAAAGAAATAAAAAAAACTATTCAAGTTCCCCATTGTCTATGGATTGCAGATTGCAAAGATTATGCGGTTCTAATAAGATAGAATTTAATCAAATCCTACTGATAAGATAAGTAGATACTTAAAAATAATATATTTGATTTTCTAAATTTTCTTACATATTAATAAAAGCCTCGTTAGAACCATATTATGAGGAACAATATATAAGTATTTAATAGCTGTCCACTTTTAAACATAGGCAGGCCCTATTCAGAAAAAATGTCCTCAAACTCCAACCAAATAGTTGTTGTCGGCTCTTGCATGATTGACTTTGTTAGGTAAAGTGGAATATCTAACAATCTACCAGCTTTGATTGATAATATTTTATTTTCTTTAGCTATTGCCCAAGGATTCCAAAACCGGGAGAAACGATACATGGTACCAAATTTGTTACCAATTTTGGGGGAAAAGGGGCAAACCAATGTGTTGCAGCATCTAGGTTAGGGGGTCAAACTGCAATGGTGGCAAGGGTAAATATAGCTATACCTACAATATTAATCAAGTGCAAAATGGGTCGGCAGCTTCATTGTTGAAGCATATATTAACAGGGCCCGTTCTAGTAATAATGCCGCCCTGGACAAAACAAAGAATTCACGCCTTTTTCTTAGTCTCAATTCTATGTGGGCGATTTTTGTAATTTAAAAAAATAATGCAATAATAATTAGCAATGCATATTTTTAATATTTTTATTAAAAACAACTTTTATCAATGTTGAAATTGTCAAAATTACAATTTGCCGCCCTGGGCAGGGGCCCTAGGCCCTAGGGCAGACCTTGCTATCAGCCTTGTATATGATAGCTTATCGCAATAATAAATAAATAGTACCTAATTTATTTAGCACTTGCTAGTAATGCGCTTTTTAATGTGCTTTTGCAAGAAAATTTAACTTTTTTTAACTTTTTTTAAATAAAATAAAGTAAATAGTTACAGATAAATCGTTGCGTGTGGACAGCAGATTTTCACAAAATTTAGAACTGTGCAAAGTTGGACGTCAGAGTTGAAAGTCTGAGCCGAAAAACGTAGATTTGGGAGATTTGCGCATGCAAATCGTAACGTGTGTACGCTTGTCAGAGATTTGTACAGTTTTTAGGTGCGACGGTAGCTGACTCCTACCTATTTTAAGTCCGGAAATTATTAAATTAATTAGAACTAAAACAATAACTGATTTATTTTAAATTTGTTAAGAAATATGTCGACCATTTCACATAATTTTATAATAGAATTCAATGGTAAAATAGACTTCGTTTCAATAACCATGCTTTAGACCATCTAGTTCTATTTAAACGTTTCCTGATTTCCCTCTTCCTTTTAACATTTAAACAAAACGTCAAAGTACTCAAAAAAACCCTTCCTCCATGATTATTATATCAAGCGAAAATTGCAGCTTTACTACAATAAGTTGTTATAATGTGGACGCACTGAATTTGTAACGATTTATCTGTAACGATTTACTTGCACATGCAAATCGTTTGATACATCGTTGCGTGTGGACCGGCCTTTAAGTATGCGTGTTGTATCTTGTTCTACTTTGTAAGTTTTTATTGGTAAAAAGAAAATGGTAACCAGCATCAGTCAATCAGTATATAATGGGAAAATTGTTACTTTGTCAAAAAAAATAAAAAAGTAATAAAAAATTTAAAAAAATTCAAAAAATATCTCGACAAATATATACTTATTATTTTTTTAAAAACTCAAAAAATACAAAGACAATTGTGTTGTCCGGATTTTCTCTGGTAACCCTAGTTGAAGCAGATTGCATGTCTTTATACAGGGTGTTTCATTAAGGGTAAAGAGGTACCATATCTCAGGAATTAATAGTCCTGGAGCTTTGGGAAAAAAATCTTCTTAAGTAATGTGGTCACGAGAAATCGCTGGAAATTATTTTCAACTTCATAGTTCGGCCGCTAGGGGGCGTATTCGAAACAGTAAATTTGAAAAATGAGTTTTCTCAAAAATATGACTAATAAAGGTATATCAAAAATAATTTTATTGCACTCTCCTGCAAATTTTGAACAATTTTCGTTAAGGACTTTCTGCTCTAGCTCTTCAAATAGAGGTGAAACGAGCGGATAAACCTTGACTTGAAAAAATGCCTGTAACTTCGGTTTGGCTTAACCGAATTCATCGAATTTGGGCTTGTTGAAGAGAGCTTTCCTTCTTCTATCAAATGATTGTCCAGTAAGGTCATTTCGAATTTCGTAGTCACCGCTAGTGGGCGCAATTTGAAAAATTTCCCTTTTATTACAATTTTCTCTGAAATTTTAAATGCAATGACATATTTATTCTGTTAAAATCGAAAAGTAGATTAAATTTACAACAAAAAATACCCAAGGTACAAATCGATATCTTCATTAGTTTCGGAGTTATCGCCAAAAGAATAATTATTAAGAAAGAAGAAGGTAAGTATTTGTTATCAAAGATTTCCGTGGTCACACATGCCATGAAATGAACAAAAATCTTCTTGTGCTTTTCGTAAATTGCTATTTTTCTCACTTTTTTGTTTAATTAATTAATTTAAAAAAAAATTAAAAAATTAATTAATTAAATTAATGAATTAAACGTATTTCTAATTTACTTTACTTACCTTACCTGTCGTATCTCGTATCGATTTGAAATTATATCGGAAATCATCTAGTAAGCCATGAAAGAAAATCGTTTGGTACCTGACATCGTATTCACGTTCCGCAAGTGAGCATGTTCAAAATATTTATAATATACGGCAAGTATGTCGTAAGCCTCGTCATTCGTCTAAGGCATTTTTTAATAAATTCAACACACCATTTTAACTCAAAATTTACAAAAGCCAAGATTTGACACAACACAATACTTAGTTCATGTGACGTTTACTTTTTTGCTTCCCTAGAAACCAAACGATTTTGTTTCATGGCTTACTAGATAATTTCCAAGATAATTTCATATCAATACGACGGGTAAGGTGAGTAAATTAGAAATACGTTTAACGGAATAAAAACTGAGAAAAATAGCAATTTATGGCATATTTGACCACGGAAATCTTTGATAACAAATACTTACCTTCTTCTTTCTTAATAATTATTCTTTTGGCGATAACCCCGAAACTAATGAAGATATCGATTTGAACCTTGGGTATTTTTTGTTGTAAATTTAATCTACTTTTCGATTATAACAGAATAAATATGTCATTGCATTTAAAATTTCGGAGAAAATTGTAATAAAGGGGAAAATTTTCAAATTGCGCCCTCTAGCGGTGACTGGGAAATTCGAAATGACCCTACTGGACAATCATTTGAAAGAAGGAGGAAAGCTCTCTCCAACAAGCCCAAATTCGACCAATTCGGTTAAGCCAAACCAAAGTTACAGGCATTTTTTCAAGTCAAGGTTCATCCGCCAGTTTCACCTCTATTTGAAGAGATAGAGCAAAAAATCTTTAACGAAAATTGTTCGGAATTTGCTAAAGAGTACAAAAAAATTATTTTTGATATACCTTTATTAGTCTTTTTTTTTTAGAAAACTCATTTTTCAAATTTACTGTTTTGAATACGCCCCCTAGCGGCCGACTTACGAACTTAAAAATAATTTCCAGCGATTTTTCGTGACCACATTACTTAATAATATTTTGTCCCAAAGCTCCAGGACTATTAATTCTTGAGATACGGTACCCCTTCATCCTCAATGAAACACCCTGTATAACAACACCTCTGATAGCCAAAGTACTTAAGCTAATGCTATCCTAGTTCTATCCGGAGAAGTCGGCTCTAGCCGCAAAAGACAACCAATAGGAAATAATAGTGATTGCCACTCCTCCCCCACACAAGCATTTGGTTGCTTTTGGGCTATTTTGGAGTATTTTGAGGGTTATAATCATTATTATTAATATGGTTTGGTCAATTTCATAAATGGACAAGTCCTTTGTTACAAATTCTAACCCAGTAAACACCAGGCAGATACAGTTACTTCTTATGGAAGTCGCACTGTTGAAATCATCCTCGCATGCGATGTCCTAGGTGATTATTACAGGAGGTTTATAGAAAGCCAAATGTCTGCCACATCATGTCAACAGCATTAATAAGTAATAGATATCTCATACTCGATCTCATAGAAGTCGAACTGCCTATTAAAATTTTACATGCACCTTGAACTCAACACCACCTGAATTTAAGGGCTTGCCATAGAGTTCGCAACTTGCACATTTCTTTATATCCTTATCAGAATAGCAGAAACTGGTGAGATGACTATGTGATTCGAGACGTGACTTCTACATGTAAAATTCTTTTAGTTCACTTTTAGCTGTCTGTTTTGGTTACTAGAACAGAACACTGTCTGTTATAGGCATTCATTTTTATATGCCTAGAGGTATTCCTTTTTAATTGCCCATAGGCCTTCCTGTTTAATTGCCCATAGGCATTTTTATCATCCATAGGCATAAGTACCTACCTATTTAATTTTTAGTGTGGCACCAGATGGACAAGTTTGTGGCGTCAATACAGTTGAGCATTAATGTCTTGTCTAAGAACAGTTGCAAGTCAAATAATGATATTTTAAGTGTTTACTGACTTGGCATTTTACAATGAACAAGTTAAGTGCGTATGACCTAATTGCTTTTACTATTTTAAGTACTAATTTAAAATGAGTTTGAAATAAAGATAGGTCATTGCTGCTGTATGCCACCTTTATTGCACCTTTTTACATTACTTTTTTCTCTTCATCTCTTTCCTTAACTTTGTTTAGCATGTCATAGCGAGTCTTTTCTTATTCGATTAACAAAGCAATAAATCATTGGTTTGAAGTTTTACATGGTGGCGAATCATCCAAAGCTTTATTAAAATTACCAGAGACTTAGACATATACCATAAAAAATCGCCAGGTAAGGTAACACATTTATCAGAGAGTAGAAAATGTTAGGCATGATTTGGTTAATAATGTTACACCGTACTGATGATTGCCAAATAGCATGACACACATGTATGCGGTTACTAGTTTTTTCTTTTTGTTAACTTTGAGTGTTTGCCCATTTTCACCTTTTCTTGTAATTATTACATTTACACTCGCTAATCTTACATCCTTATTGTCATTGTATCTTGGGTTATGAAGATTTCCACGCAGGTCGCTTTAGCAGCCTCCGTGGCGATGTTAGTACAAGCCCCAAAATAGAGGATGTGCTGACTGAAGCTGCAAATGTGATGTTGGCTCCTGCACTGAGAATAACCGTCCAACTAAAAAATATAGTTGAGAAATATCTTGTAAGGGTAACTATATTTCAATATAATTTTTGTTGTAGCAAATGTGTTCCATCAGTTACTATAACTAAAAAATCTATTTTTGCCCCTCGAGTAGCAGGAATAAGGAATATTTGTAGTGGTAAATAAGTTCATTATTAAATCTGACTCTTTAACTAATTAGTTTTAGTTGTGATTACTAGTACTAAATATTTTAGTTGATTACTAACTACATTTTATAGTGATAACTAGAGTATTTGCTGTTACAGCTATTCTAATAAATGATGTTTATTTGCCTTTATGAAGAAAACCTTGTAATTTTCTGTTTGGGTCCTCAGATCGGGCGCCGCGCCGCTGCGGGCCATTCTCGTTCTAGCAGTGATATAGGTTAGTAGTTTCGCCGTTTCCCGTCGCCGACCGCCGGCGTTCAGAAATCAGTGCCTTCTTATTATTATAGCGGGTGTGCCTGTACGTCTTCTCGAGTTGGTATGTATAAATATCAAGTTTGAATCGTGTGAATCAATAAAAGGGTCATTATTTAGGGCGACAGGCGACAGGTTCGATCAAGTTATATGCCCTCCGTCCGGAGGCGGCATAACGTGAAACAATATGGCCTTTTCGAATGGGGGTTCCAAGAGTATGTTGGAAAATTTGAAGGTAAACGTAGCATACGACATAATCCGCAGATATAAAAATATAGCTGACTGAAAAAATAAACCACTTCCATTATAAACTTTGACGTTGCTGTTGCCGACAACCAAGATGTATGATAAAAGTGTCGCCTAACAAACGATAATCAAATATACATAGATGAGCAGCGAATGTATCGCGATACAGTTGTGGCATGCATAATGACATTGTGTGGCGGGACCGTGTAACTGTCCTTTATGTCGAATCAGACAATTTTTTTCTATTTGGAAAAATTATCGATTTGGCACCCCCGCAAAGTTATTAGGGCGTTGGACAAGGGAGAATTTCCCTAAAATTTTATCTGACGACAAGGTTGCCACTTTAATTTCATTACTTTTATTAAACGATTCTGAAAAAATCATCTGTGAGGAATTTTATGACCTTGTAACTGACATAACTTTGCAATGTTATGACGTCATAAAATTTAGACCCTCAGCTGTTTTTTTTTTTCAAAATCGTTTAATAAAAGTAATGAAATTAAAGTGGTAACCTTGTCAGATAAAATTTTAGGGAAATTCTCCCTTGTCCAACCCTAATGACTTTGCGGGAGTGCCAAATCGATAATTTTTGCAAATAAAAAAAATTCTCTGATTCGACATAGAGAACAGATACACGAAGTTTAACGGTGATGTAATTACAATTTTTTTTAAGAGTTGGCTCCAGGACTACAATCCAAATTTTACACTTTTAACTATATATGTGTCCAGACGTTATATTTTTGTTTTATGTCTTGTGTAATAACATATGTATAATACATATATTGTACTGATACAACCAAAGAATTTGTTTTACTTTTGTATAAATATATTTATGTATGGAATATATCGTTTTTTATTTACTTCATGTTTCTCTTAAAAAAATTTTAGCATGACTTGGATTCCGTTCTTCTCGATTGAATGAAAACTAAAAATTTAAAAATTCTCCAGCTTGAGCAAATGAAATTATTAAATTTTAATTGTGGTAGCTGAAATACAAAGCTGGATCAAATGAACCTGCTTCGTATTTCTGCTGACAAACTTCTTAATTTCATTTTTTCAAGCTGGAGAATTTATAACTTAGTTTTCAATCGATCGAGAAGAACGAAATCCAAGGTTCTTTTCTGCTGCATTTCTATTACTTTTTATCAGTAGTAACAACTAAGAGAAGTAGTTACTACAACTAAATAAAATAATTGTCATAACTTACAGCTATACTTAAATTTGTAGAGACAACTAAAAATATGTAGTTGTCAGAACAACTACATATAGTTTCTACTACACACGTAGTTCCTTGGAACAACTACTTGTTTAGTAATAGTAACCATAAATGTGTAAAGATAACTAAAAATATGTAGTTGTCACAACAACTACGTATGTAGTAGAAACTACATACTAGTTTCTTAGAACAACTACATTGTGTAGTAATAGTAACTACTTGTTTTTAAATAAAATATAGTAGTAATGTTTACAAAAAAACTCCTAGCAAACCCGATTTAGTAATGACTACAGATCCACCTTCCTGTCCCCTATTCTATTACAAAATTTTGCAGTGGGTATGTGTTTTTTAGTTGTGGTTACAAATTTTTTTCCTCAGTGTGCCTGGACATCATTTGTTGCTTCCCAAATCATGCCTATCTTTTGATTTGGTTAATGTTACACTGTACTGATGATTGCCAAATAGCATGAAACACGTGTATGTGGTTGCTAGTTTTTTCTTTTTGTTAACTTTGAGTCTTTGCCCATTATCACCTTTTCTTGCTTGGATATCAACGACAAATATTATATCTATCAAATGATGATTATTAAACAGTTGGCATTCCTATGTTTCAGTAAGTAATACATGAGAATGCAAAAAAATATACCTAATTATGTACAAAAAATAGTGAATTCATTGCAAAACTTTTCACTATTTTCAAATATATGTCCGCCTATATACCTACCTTAGTGGATTTTTAGATAAAACCTTCCTTTAGCATTGACTTAATTACAATACTTATTCAGAAAAAACAGTAAATACCGCCAAGTTTTAAAGTCAACACCAAAAATCGGATTAATCGTGATGTTTTTAGAACGTTTTATAGAATTAAAAAAAAAGGAACAGAATCAGAAAACCTTAAAAACTTAATCGTATTTGAAAAATCAAAAGTTCTTTTAATTTATTTTTATGAATAAAAAAGTAACAGCCTTGTATATGTATAGTCTTTTCATATACCTGCAAGGGTATCAGTCATTAGTTGCATTACAGATTATTATTAATAAACTAAGGAATCAATTAACTAGTCACCAAAGCAATCAATTTATCATGGAGTATTATAACGATAGCACACCCGAAGGTGCGGGACAAAACCACCCGTCTTGATCGGCAAAGGCTCACGCCAGAACTGCCGAGACCCGCCATAAACCATCTCTAAAGCATCGGTTAACTAACCGAAAACATTGGTAGAAGAAGAAAAGCTTGTAAAAAAAGATTGATAGTCGTAAATTCATCTTTTAGGCACGTTTGTCTATACCAATTGATAGTCGGATGAGGGATCACTGTCCCGAAACAGTACTGTATATGGTCGACTATCACTCTTTTTACAAGCTTTTATTTAACTTCACCTGTTAGTGTGGGTCAAATCTTGCAAGCTGAATTAGAACCACTTGCTGACATCCGATTGAGCTGAAATTTTGCATACACCTTTAGTTCCGGTGAGAATACAATATGCATTACTCAATATTGTAATACTTTCAAAATGGCCGTCGCTCCAAGATAAGATGGCGGATTACATTTTTTTCAACCCCTTAATATGGGTATCATATGAAAGGGCTTGAAGAGTAGAAAACTAAAACTAAATTCAATATGGCCGCCGCTCCAAGATGGCGGATTACCTATTTGATACCCAACATAGGTATCAAATGAAAGGGTTCGATGGGTAGAAAACAATAAGGAGAATGACTTCATACGAAATCCAATATAGCGGCCTCCTCAAGATGGCGGACTAAATTTCTTGACTACCCTCCTGACATAGGAATCAAATAGGTACTAAAAAGCGCAAAATAACATTGAAAATAAAAAACCCTTTTTAGTAAGCTTTTATTTAAGCCATATACTAAAACGAATAAAATAATTGTAGGTTTTCGTTAAGATAATTCAATTCCAAATTGCGACAAGTTTTTTCAAATTGAAAAGCTTGTCGTGCGAATTGTATAGAAAAAAAATGCATACTTTGGCAAATAGGTACTTGCTTATCATTGTCCAATAAAATTAATTTGTACCTACTTTCATCAACATCTCGCACGACAAGCTTTTCAATTTGCAAAAACTTGTCGCAATTTGGAATTGAATTATCTTAACGAAAACCTAAACTTATTTTATTCGTTTTAGTACATGGCTGAAATAAAAGCTTGTTTTTAAAAAGTTTTTTTTTTATTTTTTCTTCTATTATTAATAAAGGTTGTGGGGTTCCCAGTATAAAAACACTCATTCAGTTATAATGGCAATATTGCAAACAATGAAACACTGACGACACTTATACCTAATATATTTACACTATATACATAGGGTTACCAGACTTCCGGATTAATCCAGACATGTTCGGGTTTTTACTACATTCGTGTGAGTCCAGGCGGATTTTTCATAAACGTCCGGATTTTAAAGTATGTGTGGTTATAAAAAACAAATAAGGAAAAATATTAAACTTTTTCACAGTTACTAAAAGCAGCCGAATTTCTTTTTGCAATCCCATCTCACAATGCCAATGTAGAGAGAATTTTTTTTACTATTGCTGCCCAGTGAACCAAAGAAAGAAATAGACTGCTTTTATTTTCTGTGAAAGGAATACTTATGACTACTTATAATTTAAAAAATATCATCTGTTCAGAGTTTTACGATTTTGTGCTTTTGCCAGAAAATTTAACTTTTTTAAATAAAATACAAAGCAGCGAAAAGTACCTGTAAAATGTGAATGTTAACTTGTTTTACATTGCAAGAATTTGTGAATAAAATTTTTTCCCTTGGGCCTTGCTTTATAAGTAAAAAGAAAATGGTAACCAGCATCAGTCAATCAGTAGATAATGGGAAAATTGTTAGGTACTTTGTCAAAAAAAATTTAAAATAAAAAAATACAAAGACAATTGTGACGTCCGGATTTTGTCCGGATTTTCTCAAAGGCTTGTCCTGGGTAGACAAGTTTTCATCTGGTAACCCTATACAGAGTGAATCAGTTTTTTGTTGCAGGACTTTAACAGGTAATATTTCTTCAAAAAATAACCGCACTTTGTCGTATAAACTATATCTTTTTAAGGCCTTAGAAAAAAGTTACAGGGTGTTAAAGTTGGAAAAAATATGTGGAGTTTATTTAATATTTACCAAACTAGTTGAGATATTTAAGTCATATTTGGTATACGTTATAACGGCATGGGTTAGCATAAAACCTGCTAATATCGAACATCTTGCACAAGCAGTGGCGGACAAATGGGTAATTGGTAAAATTATTTTTAGAAAAAAAAAAGAATCACCTTGTATTGTAATAAAAGGTATTGCATATAAACTTACCTATTTAAGGCTATACTTTTGAAGTTACAGGGTCTAACATTTAAGGAAGACACAATTAATGTTACGCTCTGTATCTTGAAAAGTAAAACCTTGAATGGGTTAGTTTATTGGAAAAAGTTACTTTATTTAAAGTAAGAAACACGTTTTTTATATTTTAAGTCTTACTTACGCCAGCCATACACGTAACGATATACTTGCGCAAGTTTAGACTTGCGCAAACACACATCATTCGGTAGAGAGCACAGACGGCACAAGTATACTTGAACGACATCATTTTTGATGAGAAAGTCAGTGGAGCAGGCAGTTGGGTTTTGTGTTGCGATGATGGCATCCATCGATGACGCTTTGGCGATAGTTGGATTAATATTTGCTACAAAAAATCTGATAAGACCTAAAAGACACCGAACTATATGGTGTAAAGACTGGTTAATGAAAAGAGAACATTATTCACACATCAATTTATTGAATGAACTGAAATTTGCACCCAAAGACTGGCAAACTATCTGCGTATGGACGAAGACACTTATTTGAAAGTTCTGTCGATGATTACGCCATTTATTATAAAGCAAGATACTGTTATGCGAAGAGCCATATCATCACATGAAAGATTGACAGCAACTTTGAGATTTCTCGCAACTGGGAGGAGTTACGAAGACCTGAAGTATACAACGATAATATCACCCCAGGCACTAGGTGTTATTATTCCAGAAACATGTGAAGCGATATACAAAGTACTGCGGAAAGATTATTTGAAGGTGAATAAAAGTTTTTTATTTTTATACGTTTATTGGCAATCATTAAAGCTAGATACAAATTCCCGGGCTGATTGTCCTGGAATAGATAATTGCACTAAAGTATGATCAGTTGAATCTTGTGAATCTGAATTGTACTGCACTGAAGGCGTGGATGAATAATAGTCACGTTCCTGTTCGTTTCCTGACCCTGAAGTGGAAGGAGATGGAGATGGTAAACGAATGAACTGCTGGGACTGATGTGTTGGAGGAGTGGGAATTGAAGTTGTATGCTGGGACTGATGTGTTGAAGGAGTGGGAATTGAAGTTGCATGATTGAACTGTTGTGACTGGTATGTTGGAGGAATGGGAGTTGGTAGTGCTGGAATGAACTGTTGTGGCTGGTGCAGACGAAAGAACTCATCTTCATAAAACTGTCTTTGTGGGAATCTCAAGTTGCCCATTTCCGCTTGAAATAATGTGTCATTAATGTTTTTTTCGGCAATCACTCTTTGTTGTTTCGGTAGATCGCGCAGTTTCATTGCGACATTTTTGCCAAAAATGTCAAATCGGTCTTCCTTTAACAAAGGACGTTTGAAATGCTCGTTGATGGATTGCAATACTTCGTTAGATAAATCTGTTGAATCTGATGAATACGTATTACTTTTTCTTTTGGGTGGTCTAGGGCGACTTGTCTGTGCAGACGTAGTAGGTGTTTCCAGAGAATCATGATATCTATCTTGTGAGGACAAATCATCGTTGTCCATTGAATCCTGTTCGTTTTCCTGAAACAATAATTTTTACTTTTTTGGTTTTCAGTTTCCACAAACAGAAGACGAATGGAAAAATATAGCAAAACATTTTGAAGATAGATGGAATTTTCCACATTGCCTTGGCGCCATAGACGGAAAA
This sequence comes from Pseudeuparius sepicola, assembly GCA_963920635.1. Taxonomy (NCBI): domain Eukaryota; kingdom Metazoa; phylum Arthropoda; class Insecta; order Coleoptera; family Anthribidae; genus Pseudeuparius; species Pseudeuparius sepicola. Next base: position 27,988,952 of record OY987304.1, on the reverse strand, counting down.
CACATAGACATTATTCCTCCAAGAGGAAGTGGCTCCTATTTTTATAATAATAAGGGTAGGCACAGTATGGTACTTCTTGCAATAGTGGATGCTAGGTACCAATTTATAATGTGTAATTTTGGTGTTAACGGTAGGATATCAGACGGAGGTGTGCTTCAGACTACCACATTCTATGAAAAGCTTCAGAACAACCAATTAAATATTCCGTCAGATGAACCTGTAAAAAGGAGTTCTAAAATACTTCCTTATGTATTTGTCGCCGACGACGCGTTTGCTTTGAGAACGGACATGATAAAACCATTTCGACAAGCAGATTTAAATTCTCAAGAAAGAAAAATATACAACTACCGAGTATCTCGGGAAAGACGCATTGTAGAGAATGCGTTCGGAATTTTGGCTTCCAGATTTAGAATATATAAAACGCAAATTAATATAGAACCAAAAAATATTGATAAAGTGGTAATGGCAAGCTGTGTTTTGCATAACTTTTTAATGTTGTCATCGAATTCATATACTTCAGCGGAATGTTTCGATCATGAAAACATAGAATATGGAACAATTACACCAGGTTTAACTTCACATGATTCGAACTTGGAACCATTGTATCGAAGAAATTCGGGGAATAATCCAACTGCCGCCAAAAAAGTTTGAGAAAAATATGTACAATACTTTAATAACGAGGGAAGTGTACCTTGGCAAGATAACTTCATTCATTAAATACTTACCTATCTGCAGACAAAATTTGACAATGAATAAACATAGTAATATTTAATTTTGTGTACTTACTTGGGAACTATCATGTTCGTCCATGTTGGAATGAGAAGATCTTGGAGTTCCTTGGTCGTGATCGAGAAATTTCATTAAATCATAATACCACAATGTGGGTACATAAACATCATTGGTGCCTGCTCCAGATCGAATAGATTCTTCTATCTTCTTCTTTTCTTTCCGGTAGTTGGTACGTAGGCCATTAATTTTTTTAACTATCATATCTCGGTTGGCACTTGGATCTATTTTTTTATACACTTCAACTAATTTGTTATAAGCGGTTGTTTTTTTATCTCTATTGTGGTAATCTTTGTTTATTATTTGCCAGAGGCATAGTTCATTTTTATAGATATTTATAAAATCTTCCAAATTTTCTCGCACTCCACGTGTCTCGTCACTCATTTTGGCGCTATAAACCCAAACAGACGTGCATACAAGCAGACAGCTAGGATACCACTGAATCCAGCGAACGTCAATGAGTTCATCTGCGCAATGGTGCCACACACGTTCAAGTAAACTTGTGCAAACGTAAACTTGCCCAAGTCGCGGAATCGAAAATTGAAACTTTCTGAAGACTTGTACAAGTCTAGAATTTGCGCATAAATCTTCCAACACACGTTACTGTATACTTGCGCAAGTCTAAACTTGCGCAAGTATATCGTTACGTGTATGGCTGCCATTATGGAGCAAATTTTTTAAATAATTTTTCAGAAATAAGAAATAATACAAAAAAAATATATTTGCCATTAAACTATAATACATGGGAACAAATACCAAGAGGACATTCAATACCTTTTATTACAATACAAGGTGATTCATTTTTTATTTCTAAAAATAATTTTACCAATTACCCATTTCTCCGCCACTGGTTGTGCAAGATGTTCGATATTAACAGGTTTTATGCTAACCCATGCCGTTATAACTTATACCAAATATGACTTAAATATCTCAACTAGTTTGGTAAATATTCAATAAAGTCCACATATTTTTTCCAAATTTAACACCCTGTAACTTTTTTCTAAGGCCTTAAAAAGATATAGTGTATACGAAAAAGTACGGTTATTTTTTGAAAATCTATCACCTGTTACAAAAAATCTGATTCACCCTGTATATACACAAAAAAAGTACCTACTGTTAACCATTTGCAAAAAGGTTCAATATAGGTAAGCACTTTATTAATTAGATAGGATATTTATTATCTCAATGAATTGAGGTGGTATTTACTTTTAAGTTTCGAAACTTTAAGTTTATATAACCCCCATTGTTAAATTAATATTTTGTTTCTAACCAAAGTACATAACCTATTGGATGTAAAAATGATGCTTATCCCTAAAGAAAACTAGTTCAGCATATAAAATAACTTATTTTTGACAACTAGATAGTTTTATGCCAAATGTAGGTCGCTAGACAAAGTTATCTAGTTATAGATATAACTTAAGTACTTAAGGTAAACTAAACTGAAGTTAGGTAGTCATTTAGTCATAATCATTTAGTCATAGTCACAGTGCAAATAGTCTAGGTAAACTTATCTGGATTTAGGTGTGCTTGTCCAGTGGTAACATTCTGGGGGAGGAAGTCTCTGCTTGCTGCGCAGATGGGAGACAAATCACGTGATCACCTCTCACGTGCAGGTAGTTGTGGTCCACCCTGTAGGTGTGTGTGGTGTCGTCCAAATAGATCAGGCACCAATCACCAAGATAAGCGAGATAAGTACACAAAAAAACCCTGAAAATTATCCCTATTTGTGCAAAACAAGTAAAACATATTTACAAAAAAATCTTACCACTTCCTGTGGGTTTTTTTCACCTAAGAAAGAAACTGCAATTGGTAGAAAATCGGCAGAAGATACGACTAGAGTTTTTCTGTTTAGAGAAAAACAGGTATACGGCAGTATTCCAAAGGTATGAGGAGTATTTGCATTGAGAAAATGCCTGGAAGTTGGAAATTTGAATTAGGCGTATAAAAAACTACAAAATGGAGGTGCTTACCCGTACTGCGAAGTGTACTGGCGAGAAATATGCGATAAAGACGGCACTGAGGTGAAGGTTGCGTGGTGATATGAAAATAGCTTAATTGCCGTGATTCACTCACTTCTGATCCGCATTTTAATTCACCTTCGCAAATTCTCCCATGTGACCTGTACAATGTTTTGCAGTCGAAAGAGGGGTTTGATACTCTCCTTGTCTCGAAACACATGGTTTTCTTGAGGCCTCTATTAAAGACTAATCGAAATTGCCTAAGTAACTACCAGTGGAAATGATTTTCTGCATCAATCTCGATCTAATAATAAATCAAAATAAACGACCTGACCTGGTGCGGTAGGCGATAGGGATTTTCTACCTTAGTGGCGGCACGTGGGCCAGACTACAAAAGCAGGGAAACATTATCGCTTCCAGAACACGCGGCCATAGGCTACGATTCCAGATATAGCAGAATTTTCAAAAGCTACACTACCCCCTTCAAAAAAGAAAAAATGGGCTACAAGGTAGTCTATTTTTTTATAAACTACTCAATTAAGCTGCAATGGTATTTTAGACATAAGATACTAACTAAAGATACATCTAACAGAATATGTGGATGCCCATGGCACGATATCTACATGTATGAAACGTCCTAAAAGGAAACTAGATCGGTGGGGACACAATTAGAGAGGGTCATAATCGGGAAGAGTCAAAATCGGTGGGGACTAGACACCACGGTCATCACGTTACTAAATAAGAAAGTAAGTTATTATAAATTATGATAAGGGACTTAAACCTAAGAGAATCAAAGTTCACTGTACAAAGAGAATCTAAAGTTCACTGTCAATCATCCGAGAAATCTAATTTTCGGAATCATGATAGGGAATACTAGTGACAAAATCAGGTACGACATTTGAACTACCTTTTCTGTGAATTAAGTTAAAAGTATGTTGACACAGACGAACTGCCCAACATGCCCCAGTTACCCACATTTGACGTAAAACGTCAATTTAACGTATTTTTATACCATAAAAAATACGTAATGAAATTACGTTTCTAGAGTAGCGTTAAAATAACGTCATTATTTCGGCATCGTTAACCACATTTGATGTATAACGTCAATTTAACGTATTTTTATAACAAAAAATACATAGCGTTAATATTACGTCATTACTACGATACCCAGCTAACCACGAATTACCTATAAGACGATATTTTAATAACGTAACAAATACGTAGCTCAATTTACGGAAATATAACTTTATAAGTTAAGTCGCACACACAAGTCCTTTAAGGACTCCTCGTGCTTATGTATGTAATATTAATTATTGTAATTGTAATTTTCTTGGAGCAGTAAAATAAATAAATAAATAAATAAATACACTAAATAAATAAATACATCAAAAATGACATAATAAAAATAAGTAATAAAACTAGCGTCAATATTACGTTATTACTACGGTACAGATACTCCCGAATAATAAAACTTGGACCAAGGTTTTTGGGAAATCACAACAGAGTCCTTTCCTGAGACGATTAAGATCCTTTTGGCTTTGTCCCCTCCGTTACATGAATTTTTAGGCACCCTTTATTTTATTTCTATTTATTTCTGTGATGTCATCGAGATTCTAGCTTACACTGTTTTAGGCAATATTTTTCATGTGCTTCGGTAGCTTAGTTGGTACGAGCGTCGACATTAATTCCGATGTTCGTAGGTTCGAACCCTGGTGTTGGTGTGCGAATTTTATTGTTTATGAAGTTATATCTACGTTAAGTTTATGAGATTATTTCTACGTCAGCTACCGGACTTTTTGTCATAATTATACCGTTTGTTTAACGTGATTTTCCTAACGTTATGGAGTTATAACTATACGGTATTTTGACGTAAAAAAACCGGTTGGTTAGCTGGGGCTAACTTGCCCATAGCAACGAAAAGTGGTCCGTAACCACAGTAAACTTGGTTCCCTCTATCCATGGACGAAACTTTTCTATAGCGAAAATGACGGCAAGGCACTCCAATTCTGTAGCAGAATAGTTACGTTCTGCTCGGGAGAGTGAGGGACTAGCGTGTTCCGCACCATCAATGTTCTGGATTAGGATACCTCCTAGTCCAGCGCAGCGTCACATTCAACAATAAATGGTTTAGCGAAATCAGGTTGAGAGAGAATGGGGTCAGAAACAAGTAATTGCTTAATTTTCAAGAAAGAAACTTCAGCCGGAGTCCAAACGATAGGTTGATTTTTTTTGCTTTTTAGAAGGTAATTAATAGGCAATACAAGAGTCGAGAAATCTTTGATGAATCTACGGTACCAATAACACATTCCGATAAAACGTTTTATTTCAGTTGTGGTGGAAGGATGAGGATAATTCACCATACAAGAAACTTTTTCGGGGTTTGTTTTCATGGAATTGGAACCAACGAAAAAAACCTAAAAATTTTAAAGACCTTTTCATGTACTCACAATTTTCGACATTTATAGTTAAGCCGGCAGCTTTGAGACGATTTTTAACTTTAGATAAGAGCTGCATATGTTCCTCAAACATTTCAGAACAAACTATTATGTCATCTAGGTAACAGAAAATTTTAGGTTCATATTTCGGACCAAATATTGAATCTACTAAATGTTGTTGCATTTGCGCAGCGTTACCCAGCCCGAAAGCCATGGTCACAAACTGAAATTGCCTTCTCCCAATGATGCTAAACGCAGTCTCCGCTTTAGACTCAGGAGACAAAGGGATTTGCCAGAAACTCAAATCAATGCTAGAAATGAAGTTAGCATATCTCAGCATGTTCAAAATCATATCAATGTTAGGCATAGGGTAACTATCGTGTTTGGTTATTTCATTTAGACCCCTACTGTCAAAGCAAAACCTATACTAGTTATTTGATTTCTTTACTAATAAGACTGGAGAGCACCAAGAGCTCTGACAAGGTTCAACAACACCAACTTCAAGCATGTCATCTAATTCCTTATTTAAAATTTTCATCATGTAAGGCTATAAGGCATATGGGCGTTTCTTAAACGGCTTGGCGTCTCCTGTTTCAATTGACATAGAAACTAAGTTAGTTCTTCCCAATCTATTCTCACTACTTATTTCATTAAAAGAAGCTATCATACACCTCGCCCTAGAACGTTGTTCAGGGTTAAAGTTGTCTAAAGTGAACAAGAAATTACTGCAACATATAGGTAAGGGAGACTTAAGCAAAGCTATTGATGCACAAGGATTGCAGTCAATCTGTGGAAACCAAGACTTGGTTTTGTAGTCTACAAAGATATCAAATTTTTTCAAGAAATTGCTAATGTAATGTAGATACTATCAGAGTTTTTAAAGTTCACAGTGATTTCCTACTGTGATAGGTAAGTCAATGTAAGCTTTGACGATCTTCAAAGTACCGTCTGCGGAGAAATGCTATATTATCGTTGCACGGATGGAAAGAGAATCCTAAACTTTTTAACATAGGGATGCCTTTACTACCCACAATTGACGTGGTGCACCCAGAGTCTAACAAAGCTGTTATTTCTTGGTCGAAAATTTTAGCTACAACATAGGGTCGATTATTGCCCTTTACATCACTAAAAAAGATAAACTGTCTCGTACTTAGAAATATTATTTTTGTAAAAATCTTTTACTTTATTCAGCCAATTTGTACGATAAGCTAAGTTGGTAAAATTTTTAGAAGAAATTGAATTATAGGTAAGCTTAGTCCTATTCGAGACTTTTTCGGTATCGCGGAAATTTGTAGCCTTCGAAATACAGGAGCGCTGGGGGCTATGCCCAGATCTCCCATTTAGTCGTTTTTTGGAGAATAATTTGGACAGGCAAAGAGTTTGACATCTTGATGTCCACAACGGAAACAAAATATTTTTCGCTTAAGGGGGCAATCAGTATATACATGATTTGGTTGTTGGCAATTCCAGCAGACAACACTCTTAGGGACTTTCAGAGATATTGAGTTATTACTTTCCACACGAGAAGTACTTAGAATAGCCAAGGTATCAGTCTTTTTGGAGAAAGAAGTATTTTTATTAAAAGATTTATTTTTGTTCGCAAGATAGTTATATGGATTTGAGGAGGCAAACGGTATAGAAGCAGTTAGCACTTTCTGTAAAGCCGATACTTCAACTAAAGCATGAGCTTTTGCTTTTAGAAAAGAAGCTTCTTCTAATTATCTACACAATGAAGTAAGTTGGTTAACCGAGTTAATTTCAGATAAGGCTAATTTAGAAATAAAATCTGGAAGTACATTCCTTCTAATATTTTTAACTTTAGTAGAGGATGCGATAAACGGCTACAAAGGTTTTCCATTTGAGCAATAAAAATTGCTACAGATTCACCAGATTTTTGGTTTCTAGATTGAATCTGCTCCCAGATATCCTCTTCACAGTGAGCAGACAAAAAAAATCAACTTTTAATCTACTAACTAAAGCTTTCCAATTATTGACGTAACTTTTTATGCTTCTAAACCAAGCAAAAGCATTACCGGTAAAAAGTTCAACAGCTGATTCAAATAAATTCTGATCAGATACTTTACGCGAATGTGCTAGCTCGGTAACCCGCTCTATAAAATCATGCACCTTCAGATCTCCATTAAATTTGACAGGCCAATCAGAAATATTTGGTCTATTTACATAAGTAACAACCGGAGATAGTTTAGGAGACAAAGGTGGTTCACGAGTATACTCAAGAGAATATTTGGCTTCATCTCGTTTAAGTTTCTCATATAAATCTCCCTCTAATTGAATAACAGTCGCGTAAGATTCCATTTTATAAGTTTCGGCCTCCTCTTTAATATCCTCAGATACTTGTACTCTTTTAATGTGCCCCGTAATATGCTTAATAATATCCTTGACTTGATGCGTTTAAAAGCAGAGTCTGTTTCATCACCCTTAAATTCGACTATAGCAGATGTAATCGCTTATAAACTAGAGTTAATTTCCAGTTTCTTCCGCATATGATTTTTTATATTTCAAGAGATCTACGTCAGCATCAGGTTTCATCAATTTTTAGCCAACAAACGCCCTAACATTTTTCGTTTTTTGGGTAAGGTTCTTCTTTGTTTCAACCCCCCATATAGTTAACTCATAATCTACTTCTTCGCTAACACGTTGTCTAATTTGGAACGACTCAGCCATCTTGAGAAAAAACGTACTAAAATTGATTACGATAGATTAAAAACTGCAAAATTTTTGTTAATCAAAATTTGTCAAATCACGACGTATGCTAAAGTCACAACGAATGCAAGGGTAAGTTTTTTCTAGAAAATTTCTTAGGCCAAAAAATTACTTTCGAAATTTTTTTCAAAGGGATAGATAAGTTAGCTTCTAACTTCTATAGTTTAAATTTCGTAATTAATTGAAGTTAAGGCAAATTAAAATTTCAAGGTAAATTTTGTAATTAATTAAAGAAACAAGTTAGGTAAGAGATATTTCGTTTTAGGTTATTTCGTTAAAAAAATTAGATAGGTAAGTAATTTCTCCCAGAAACGTTAAACCAGATAAGTAGATAGATATTTGCCTATACTGGAAAGGGTACTCAGTGTCGAAAAATTGATTGTGGGTAAGGTTTGATGCTAGTTGCTAGTTGTTATGAGGCTTAGTTTAAGGAAGATATTTTGGATGCCACCTAGCTCTTTTATTTTACTTTTAAAAGCGATCTTGGAAAGCTGGAAAACCAAGAAAATGGGATGGAAAACTGTTATTTGTTTTTACCTCTCAATATTGCAAACAATGAAATGAACACTGAGGCACTTATATACCTAATATATTTACACTATATACACAAAAAAATAGTACCTACTGTTAACCGTTGTTAAATTGATATTTTGTTTCTAACCAAAGTACATAACCTATTGCATGTAAAAATGATGCTTATCCCTAAAGAAAACTAGTTCAGCATATAAAATAACTTATTTAGTAAAAAAAAACTAGATAGTTTTATGCCAAATGTAGGTCGCTGGACAAAGTTATCTAGTTATAGATATAACTTAAGTAATTAAGCTAAACTAAACTGAAGTTAGGTAGTTTAAGTAGAACTCATTTAGTCATAGTCACAGCGCAAATAGTCTAGGTAAACTTATCTCGATTTAGGCGTGCTTGTCCAGTGGTAACATTCTGGGGGAGGAAGTCTCTGCATGCTGCACAGATGGGAGACAAATCACGTGATCACCTCCCACGTACAGATAGCTGTGGTCCACCCCTTTAGGTGTGTGTAGTGTCCTCCAAATAGATCAGGCACCAACCACCAAGATAAGCGAGATAGGTACACAAAAAAAAACCTGAAAATTATCCCTATTTGTGCAAAATCACTAAAATATATTTACAAAAAAACTTACCACTTCCTGTGGGTTTTTTTCACATAAGAAAGAAACGACAATGGGTAGAAAATCGGCAGAAGATATGACTAGAGTTTTTCTGTTTAGAGAAAAACAGGTATTCGGCAGTATTCCAAAGGTATGACGAGTATCTACATTGAGAAAATGCCTGGAAGTTGGAAATTGGACTTAGGCGTATAAAAAAAGTACAAAATGGAGGTGCTTACCCGTACTGCGAAGTGTACCGTCGAGAAATATGTGATAAAGACGGCATTGAGGTGAAGGTTGCGTGGTATGAAAATAGCTTCATTGCTGCGATTCACTCACTTCAGAAGATCTGCGTTTTAATTCACCTTTTGCTCCGGAAAAACCTTCGCAAATTCTCCCAAGTGACTAGTACGACGGTTTGCAGTCGAAAGAGGGGTTTGACACTCTCCTTGTCTCGAACGCATGGTTTTTTTGAGGCCTCTATTAACAACTAATCCAAATTGCCTGGCTAACTACCAGTTGGAATGATTTTCCGCGTCAATCTCTTCAAATAAAATACAAACTTGGACAGAAACACGACTCTACGGATGACAATCTAATAATAAATCAAAATAAACGACCTGACTTGGTGCAGTAGGCGATAGGGATTGGTTACCTTAGTCACGGCACGTGGGCCGGACTACGAAAGCAGGGAAACATTATCGCTTCTAGAACACACGGCCTCATGCGTAGATGGCGCTGAGTACCCTATCTTCAAATAAAAATAATGATTCCAGATGTAGCAGAATTTTCAAACGCTACTTTTCTTGATCACTTCCAGCGGCTTTTATTTTCGTTGATATTGAGCAGTCAGGTAAAAATGCGTTGTGTTTAAAAACGACCCAATGATGAAGCAAACTTCAAATCAAACATAATACAGTGTGACCCATTTGTTTTGGGGTCAGTCTGTAAAAAGTGTATCAATCGTGCGATTTGGCTGATTTTTTTTTTAAATTGTAGAGCTCGATGAACTGCACATTTTAAACAAAAATTGCCTGGTTCGCATAAAATCCAAAGCCTACTATGACTGTTTTTATGAGCAAAATTTTAAGAAACCATATTAGCGTTTTTTTTTGAAAAAATCTGTGTGCGCCAATGGATTGAGCACCCCTCGAAATGGGTATGTACAAAATTTCATCAAAATATTTCAAGTAATAACGATTTTGTAGAAAAATTAAAAATGCAGCCAAGGTACGTCTTTATTTTCAAAAATTCAAAGTTGGCCATGGAAAATAATTGAATTGTTTACTTTTATTAAGTGTCAAACTGTCTAAATTGAGTTCAGAAATTGTTTGTGCTCAATACAATTAATTATCATAATTATGGAATATTTAAGCATAAGAGACAAAATAGAAATTGTTCGACTCGTGGGCGACAACGAGCGCTCGGCAGCAGAAGCTGCGGCCGAATTTGACAATAGACACCCAGGTAGATCAGTGAGTCGAAGTACTGTACAACGTATAAACAATATTTTTGATGAAACTGGATCGATTTCTAAAAATTTATTAAAAACTAGGCAAAATGGACGCCGTGGACTTGTTGAAAATAACAATCAAATTCTGCAATACTTTAGTGACAATCCTCGAAATAGTGTTCGAACGGCTAGTTTAGACCTTCATATACCCAGAGAGAGTATAAGGAGATGTTTGAGACAAAACAAAATAAAACCGTTTAAGCCAAAATTTTTGCACACCCTGGAACCAGGAGATGAGGAGAGAAGATTAGAATTTTGCTATTGGCTGCAAGGTGAATATCTCCATAATGGCAACTTTTTAAATGAAATTTTATTCACCGACGAAGCCACGTTTACTACAAATGGTGTAGTATCAAGTCAAAACTGCCGTCACTGGTCAGCTGAAAATCCAGAGTTTATAATAAATGCAAGGAGACAATATTCACAAAAAATTAACGTTTGGTGTGGAATACTACGCGACAGAATAATTGGCCCATTTTTCTTTGAAGGGAATTTGAATGCGGCTGGCTTCTTGAATTTTCTAGAAATTGAATTTAGAAATGCTTTAGATGAGTTACCATTAAGATACCGTTTAAATTTAAAGTTACAGTTAGATGGCAGTCCTATTCATAATGCTCGTTTAATCAGAAACTGGCTAGATAATAATTTTGAAAACTGTTGGATAGGGCGAAATAGTCCTTTCTGTGAGTGGCCACCGAGATCTCCGGACTTAACTCCTTTAGATTTTTTTCTTTGGGGTACACTTAAGCAAAATGTTTATAAGTCAAGACCCCATAATTTACAAGAACTGCAAGCTAGGATAAACCGTAGTTGTGAGGAAATTACTCCACAGCAAATACGAAATGTAATTTTGAATGTACGCAAGAGGAACGACAAATGCATTGTAGAAAATGGAGGCTTGGTAGAAGTTACAAAAATTTTATAATTTTAATTGTTTTTATGTTTTGTGTTTATAAGCATAAGGTTGTATTATTACAATTCAATTATTTTCCATGGCCAACTTTGAATTTTTGAAAATAAAGACGTACCTTGGCTGCATTTTTAATTTTTCTACAAAATCGTTATTACTTGAAATATTTTGATGAAATTTTGTACATACCCATTTCGAGGGGTGCTCAATCCATTGGCGCACACAGATTTTTTCAAAAAAGAATGCTAATATGGTTTCTTAAAATTTTGCTCATAAAAACGGTCATAGTAGGCTTTGGATTTTATGCGAACCAGGCAATTTTTGTTCAAAATGTGCAGTTCATCGAGCTCTACAATTTAAAAAAAAAATCAGCCAAATCGCACGATTGATACACTTTTTACAGACTGACCCCAAAACAAATGGGTCACACTGTATGTTGACTTTACAAACGCTTTTATGGAAATGCGATTTGTTCAATTAAGCAACCAATTACTTTAAAAACTTGCCCTATATCCGCTGTACTTGTGCCTAGGTATTATGAGCTTCAATAATAATATTTACAGTACCTATTAGATAAAATCACAAAATGGACGCGTATATAAAGGTCAAAATCGCGATGCTTCTACACAAAAGTGTGTGACAATGCGATGTTAAAATATGTGATTTATATATGCGCACTTTTGGAAATTCATTGTATGACATATATATTCTTCTACACAGTTAAAACATTGCTGGTTGAACCAAAGCTGTATTTCTATAGGAGATCATTTTGGGCACACCATAAAACCTCAACAACCTTTATCTTATAGAACGTCTAAAAACGCAGCATTGCAATGTTAACATTTCCTATATATTTTGGCAGTCTCTCAGAGGTTATATAATATTAGATATTTTAATTTATATCCATAAATTTCTCTTTTATCATTTTATTCATGTACACATTTCAGAAGTTTAAAATAATAAATAAGTTTGCTTTTAATAGGAAGTTATTTTAGGACCTACTAATAGAAGTGCGTTTGAGATAACCTGAAAAGTCCCAGGGTTGTAACGTGTTTATTGGGAAATGACAGCACTATCGGGCAAATCGTTAAAACAGCGAATACCACCATAAAATACAGTCCTTTGCGATGAAGTTGTTTTTACCATGGAAATATTATGAGCTCTAACAACTATATGTTGGACCAAGCAGTTATTTTGGGAATAATGAGCTGTCTAACTAGGTACTGTTTAAAGACATTTTTAATTAAGAATTATTTTTTCCTTTTATTGGTGCAATTATTTAGGCATTTCCTGAGCACGTAATTGAAAATTATTTTTTCTGGCTTAACCACTTATAGGCCAGGGAAATTACGGTAAAAAATAACGAAACCTAGACAAAATTCATAACCGCATTTTTCTAATGCCACCACAAAATATTGGTAATAAATGAACGCCGGAATTGTTTTTTATACAAAATAAACATACGCGTGTGGGCGTTTTTTAGAAAAATACATTTTCTTGTTGTAATAAAGACGGCATGAATATTAACTGCGAATTTTAAGCTGCATTTATTAGTAAGTAAGGTATATAAAGTTGAAATTGATAAATTAAACAGATTACGTTTGCGTAAGTATCCGAATGATATAAAAAATTACATTTTGCGTAATATTTTGTTGGGCAAAAATATTAACCGCATTTTTATTATTTATAATTACCTTAAAAATCAAGTATTAACAGTTTGTTCTGAAATTAAACATATTGTTTCGCCGGAAATCGCATTTTAAAGAAATTTGAAGCTGTGTTTGAGAGCAAAATTATTAACTGGCTGATTTTTGTTAAACTTTGTAAGTAGATACTAAGTCTTGTTAAGTTTTTTGAAATTAAACAAAAATTGGTAAGTAATATTTTTGCTCTACCGATACAAATGACAAATGTCAGTTGACCTACATGCGTGCTAAAGAAATGTTTAATTTCGCTATATATGATTTAATATAGTTATATTGTAAAAAGTTAAACAAAAAAAAAAACAGTTAATATTTTTGCTTTTCCTAAAGAAATGATAAGTGACAGTTGACCTATATGCGCCGTAAATAAATGTTTAATTTCGCTTTATATGATTCAATATAGTTAGTTATATTGTAGAAAGTTAAACAAACAAAAAACAGTTAATATTTTTGCCTATTCTATACCTACCAATGAGAAGTGACAGCTGATGTACATGCGGCTCAGATAAATGTTTAATTTTGTATACGTTACATTCTATTTGTAAAAGGGAATGATCATCTGCAATAAAAACGTAGTTAATATTTTTGCTTTTGCCGAAATAGAAAATTATCCGATTTTTATCTCTCTTTGTTGATCTAAGTTACTTCCATATTCTTAATATGTTTCATTTCTTAATATATGTTAGCAAGGGAATTTTTTTACCTAAAGAGTCTAAAAAAATCCAGTTAACGTTTTTGCTCGAAATTTCTAACGAAAAATAAGTGTTTTTTGAGGTAACTAAAGTTTCCGTTATTTCAAAATGTTTAATTTTTGGTTTCTACCCACGTATTTACTTATAACTTTGATATGATACAACAAAATTGCAGTTAATATTTTTGTCTAGGTCAAATTCTATTTTCCCTGGCCTATTATCCTAGCAAAATTTTGCAAGAGAGGAAGAATCTTCCAAATACATTGTTTTACTAAAAAAATATATCTGATTTATCAGTAAGTTAATGACATAAAAAATCAGAAGATAATAATAATAATTAATAATAATTCTCACCCTCACAATACTCCATACTAGAAGTACCCCAGAAGCAACTGAATGCTTGTGCGGGGTAATCACAATTATTTTGTCTTCGTTGCCATTTGCGGCTAGGGCCGACTTTTCCTGGGAGAACTAGGATAGCATTCGCTCAAGTACTATGGAAAACCCTACAAAACCGTAGTAATCCCAGTGAGTGTAGGACAATTAGTAAATCACACTGATAAAGCTATTTAGGAGCAATACCGTGAATCCACAATTTGTCTAGCACTCTTGGCCATCAGCGGTGCTTTTCTATAAAGACATGTGCATGCATCTGCCTTGACTTTGGTTAGAACCAAGGTTGATCGAAGGCAGAAAAACATGTAGTCTAAATAGTTATAGCTACACAATATGATGTCACTTTTATAATACATCCGGTTAATAACAGCCGGTCACTATTCCAACAGAAAACGTCATTTTATAGCCCAAAACTCGGCACTAAAAATTATTAAAATCAATTTGCACGTTTTTGAAATTTTTAGGAAAAAAACTATATTTTTTTAATCTTTGACGCCCTCTGCAGGCTAATTGAAGCAATTTTGGATATAGGTACGTTCGATTAAATCGACCTATTTTGACGTCTTGAGTCTGTCATCAAACGTTGTATAATCTATAATATACATGGATGAGTTTTTTTATGACCAGTGTGGGGATCTTGGAAACTAGCAGAGATAGAAGGAAGGTTAAATGAGAAAAGAATTGCAGTTTTGTGGGCCCAATTTAACGCACCTTGTGTATTTTTGAAAAAATCATGGCTTACTAGATATTTGGAAAAACGGAATTTTGGCGATTTATTCTAATTCGTCTAGGTTCGTTGTTTCTGATTTTAGATGAAAAGTGTAAATACCAAAGTTGGAGGGATTTGAGTCCCTAATGCGGTTATCATATCCTACTTTCTGTGACAGCTGTCATTTTTGAGATATGACACAAACGTGTGTTTTTTTAATGGAAACCTTAGTTGGGCATGGTCTCAAAAAATCAGGCATTTTTAGAGCTTTCCAAGGATATAATACTCGATATGGTTATTCAGAAAAATAACGGAAATAACTATGGTTTCCATTAAAAAAAACACAAGTTTGTCTCATGTTCGAAAATGGCAGCTGTTGCGGAAATTAGGACATGACATGATTTTTAACTACTTTTCTTATTTCATGAGTCTTGGCTTTGCTCAGAAATTTTCACACTGCGAGAACACAAAATCTCATGTTTGGATTAATTCTTTAGAAGTAAGTTTTAATTTTAAACTTTTATTTCATCTATATTTAAACTGTTTTTTTTATGAGAATTAACTACAAGTTATACTTATGTTTTATTTTTCAATAAACACTTAAGATCCATAAACTACCCATTTAGTAATTACTTGTCCTAAACAATATGAAAACAATTCTATTACGGAAATCTTGGAATTCGATTCCGGGATTCGGGGTTTAAAATCCATCATCCCAAAATCCCAGGATTAAATTTTCGGGATTGGATTTCCTATCCCCAGCCGCAGTGCCAAATTTCAGTTCAGCAGCTTGAATATTTTGGCAGATATTGCCATAATTAAATTTGAAAAAAAGAACTTCATCAATTTCAGTCAACAAGCGTCTAGGAGAAAAATGTAATACTCACATTTTTTTAGCATGAAGTACCCATGAAGCATAAATGGGTCACCCTGTACATACAGCGTGTTCAGATTTGATCTGGAACATCCCTATAAAATTGTGATGCGCTGCTGATGCGCTGCACACTTTTGATGATTTTTTTGTTAATTTGACATTTCTACAGGACGTTAAAGTTGGAAAAATTATTTTTTTTATTTTTAATTAAGAACCAGGAATGCTTTGGAAATATTCAGTAAATCAGGTAAACTTAATCTCAACATTCCAAAAATATCCTACTAATAAAGAAAACAGAAAAAAACACCATCGTACCGAACATTAAAGAAACTCAATTTGAGCAGAAAAGTTCATATGAGCATGAGTCAAAGAAAAATTAATAAGAGAAGTACGGGTGGTTGAAAATTTTTCAAGTAGCTAATTTTTTAGTGCAATCCAAATTTGCGAGAAACATTTTTTATGTGAACTTGAATGGGGATTATCAGGAGTCCAACATTTAGAAAATTATTTCTAAGTGCGGCCTGGTGCTATTGGGAGAGTTGTCGAGGCTGTAGAGTGTAAGATTGAGCTTGAAATATTATTGTTTTTGTGCTAATAGTTTACCACTTGTGATAAAACGAACTTGCATTATGGTTAGACCACCACCGTTCATTGTCTGTTTTGAAGCCTCACAGTGATTCAGCACAAATAAATTCTGAAACTTCAAATGTTTTCAGGGGCTCCAAAAAGTAAATCGAGATAGGTGATATAGTTATAGGAACTTTTTTATGTGGAATCACATTCCTAGTCACCCAAGAAATTTGACAGATAAAATTTGGTATATTCCTATATATTTTCCAGTCTTCCCACTGTGTATTTTACATTTAATGTCTCCCATAAACTCCTGATTTCTCTGCCTGTAGCAAAAAGACAAATTTTCTATATGGATGGTAAAAGATCAATGGGCTTCACAGGAGTGTGAAAAACATATATCTTTTGCAGGTAGAGTACCTAAAAATAATTTAGGACATAATTTTGAAGTTAAAATGTACAGGAAAGTGTAGAGTGTTCAAAATGGAGGCATTAATCTTATATTCAACTTTGATAGCCCCACTCACTTAAGTTCTTCAAGTTATTCTAATATCAATAATTATTTACAGGTGGGAGATGACTTATGGGGTACCAAGTATATTGATAACTTTAAAACAGAAAAAGTTGACACAACCTTTGTGAAAATAACGCCAAACATGAGCAGTGGCATTGCGCAGATCAATGTTGCGGACTCTGGTGACAACCAGATTATCATAGTTGCAGGTGCCAACAACAGCTTAAACATAGAGGATGTGGAGGAGGCTCATAATGTCATAACTTCGGCTGCTGTTGTTGTTACTCAATTGGAGACTTCAGTGGATGTGGCATTAAGAGCAATACAACTGTGTCGTGGAATTTCTATTCTAAATGGAGCCCCAGGACTGTCCAAATACGATCAGTCCCTTTTACGATTACCCACAATATTTTGTGTGAATGAAACTGAGGCATCTCTATTCTCTGGCTTATCAGTAAATGATGAAAGGTAATGGTGGAAATTTTCTGGGGTGGGAAAAGTTGACTGTTATTTAATTTGATTTTCAAGTCATGATTCTGGGGTAACCTATTTCATCTTGGCATACTGTGTGTCACCAAATAGGTATCAGAATGTGTAAATGACGAAATAATTTTGTAATTTTTGGTAATAAATCCTTCATGGCCGAGATGCAATGAAAACTGGCAAAATTGGTTAATAGCAGAATGTTTTTGGAGTTAGTTTTCATAATATGAAATATACTGGATGGCCCGGATTGTCTTGGAAAGATTTGGAAGGTCATTTGAAAAAAATATAATATAATTTTTATTAAAAATCACCAAAATGTTGCAGAAAACATGTAGGTATTTAAAAAAAATAGAATAATATTTATCAATGTTACACATATTTGGTATCATATAAAGTTGAAAATGGGGAGTAAATAATAAGAATCACATATAGTATATACAGTATGTCCCCGGATGGGGTTTACAAGAGGTGAAATGTCCGAAATTTGTAACTTTTCGCAAAAAATCACTCGCTTGCTTTCTTCGGAATGAATATTCGCGTTGAGAAGATATTAATTTGTTACTACCTTAGCGAAAACTCTTGAACTAATTTAAAAATTTGCAATTTTGGAACAACCCATATAACAAATTGATATTTTCTCAACGCGAATCTTCATTTCAAAGGAAGCAAAAACTTGTATGTAGAGTGACTTTTTGTAAACTCCATAAGGGTGCCCCAAAAGTAATGGGACATAGAGCAACTGCATATATTTTGGGCCAAAATATGACAATTGAGGCCAATATGCCTTATAGAAATGTGCTTTGTTTAAGAGATACAGGGCCTTGAAGTTAATTTTTTTAAAATAAAATTAATGGCTACATCTCCCAAACTAATCAAGCTGCTGAACTGAAATTTGGCACTGTTGTGTTTTTGGCGATGGAGAATAAGCTGAAAATGTAAATTTCGCCATATCTCATAGGATAGTGCTTTTACTCGTAACTTTTTTGAGGTCATCTTTTTGGTCCTGCAGGTCCATCATTTTAGTGCATCTTTTCATTCTGCAAGGTACTCTTGTTTCATAACGATAAAATCTACCGTTTGACTTCTACGGGTGACTTCAATATTCGAAACATAAAATTTCCACCTACCGCTTTCAAATGTTACAGATCGACTGTACATTCAAAATGATGAAAAAAATGCCAAAAGGGCATTGGTCAAAACACCATTGGTTTTCCTGAAATAGAGTGTCAAAATTTTGTCAAATTCAAACCTTTCCACTTTGAAAGCGAATAATTTTTGGTACAATGTTTATAGGGTTTTTTTTTTTCACTTTATATGGTACAGTTGATCTCTAGCACTTGAAAGCGGTAGGTGAAAATTTTATGTTTCGATTATTGAAGTCAACAGGTGTTTTGGGGCACATTTTGGCAATTTCAACGCAAACGGTTGATTCATCGTTATGAAACAAGAGTACCTTTTTCTTGCAGAATGAAAAGATGCACTACAATGATGGATCTGCAGGACCAAAAAGATAACCTCAAAAAAGTTACGAGTAAAAGCACATCCAAAAACAGTGCAAGTGTCTATGAGATACGGCGAAATTGACATTTTCAGCTTATTTTCCATCCATAGCAACATAGCAGTGCCAAATTTCAGTTCAGCAGCTTGATTAGTTTAGGAGATGTAGCCATAATTCTATTTCAAAAAATGAACTTCAACACAAACAAACAACATTTCTATAAGGCATATTGGCTTCAATCGTCATATTTTCTAATGTCCCATTATTTTTGGGGCACCCTGTATAGCATCTGGTCATTGCTGGCTTAGTTTCTTCTTACCACATTCAAAGGGTAGGAGGAATCTAAGTGATCATTTGCAAATAGAAAAAAAAAAGAAAATTTTGAAATTTTACTAACCTAAACCTCTTAACTTTTTTATTTTTATCAAAATTCGTACAAAAATAATGTAGTCAAAAGTTGCAATAATATGTTTTTGTATATAATTTTCCGGGAGAGGTAACAGTTGTTTACTGCATCATTTTCAAAGGAAGGAGAAAATTGATTTTGCTGATTTGAACTTGCCTAATAGTTTTTTATATTATTATCGGTTAAAAATTTGATATTTTTACGCCTTTAAAGTAATTATAATAGTTATTTAAGCAACTCGTGTAAAGAGTTTATTGTTTATTGCATGAGAAAAGTATCCACTGGTGTCAATCAGAGTTGGATGATAACCCACCACATGCAATAAACAACTGTTTGCACAAGATTACAATTTTTTTCACAACTTATTGGACGCAGAGGATTCCTTTTTAAAATATATTTTTTTGGGTTACAACAAATGTAAACGAACAATACAGACTGAATAAAACAAGTGTCTTCGAAGAATTTATAAGATCGGTGTAGCTGCTGAGTCGGGGAGGTGTCGTCTTCATATTTTATATGGCAGGCTGGATTAGGAGGGGTGATATACTTCCTCCCCCCGAAGATTCAATTGTGCGGGTTAGCGAGGCAATTGAACGGTTGCAAGTTCGATGGGTTGTGGTTTGATCTTCTTTCTTCTGTGGAGCTAAATATGATAGTCCAATAAATAAAAGTGCATAGATTGATGTTGTCCAATAGCTAGGAACTGTAGACACTTCGTTGAAATTTATATCTAGCTGGTTTTCATAACGGATATTATTATTATTAATTTGAGTTCTTACGGAACTCAGTTCATCTAAATTTATTCTGATTTTTTCGGATGTTTGTTCTTTAGTTATTAAATTAATATCTTGGATGATTTTTTTTTTATGATTTTTTAATTTTTCTTTTTGATTGGTAATTATTTCTTGAGGCATTAAA
The DNA here is from genome assembly GCA_963920635.1 of Pseudeuparius sepicola. Taxonomy (NCBI): domain Eukaryota; kingdom Metazoa; phylum Arthropoda; class Insecta; order Coleoptera; family Anthribidae; genus Pseudeuparius; species Pseudeuparius sepicola. Next base: position 27,968,733 of record OY987304.1, on the reverse strand, counting down.
AATGTGCCCATAGATAAAATTTGTACTTCTTGTTGGTCACAATGCAATTTAATTTATTCTTTGTTCGGCAACAGCTAAATATATTGATTCGTTTCTTCTAAATTTTTCACAACTGGTCTTGAGATTTCAATTGAAGTTTTGCAGCATATTGGGGGGGGGGCGTATTTTTCTTCCGAATTTCTTGTAGGACAAATATATTGCTGGGGCGTCCATTTGTATATAAGGCTCATTGAAAAATGAATAGTGCAATTTGTTTTTTAATAAAAATTTATCTCTTCTATTAAACTGAGGAAATAGTCCATTTCTTGAAGTGGAGCGGGAGAATATGACGAAAGGGGCAAAATATACAGTCTCAGCTCCACAAACACAGTTTTATAATTTGAACTGTACCTACATATGTTTCAACCTTGTCTATCCATTTCTAGTCAGTTAACCGTATTTCTAAAGTAATCCATACGATGGCGCTACTAATCCGGTTGATGAAAGATATTAATATTGGAATCAGCGCTCTCTAACAATGGGTGGTATATGCACGCAACCTACTGGAGACACCATTGTATCTTGATGCGACGTTGCCAGATCAATAAATTATTTATGGCAGAGTTCCACAAAATACCATTTTTAAATATTTCAACTTCTTCAGTTGAACCACAGTAAATTGAGTAAATAGATACCGTCGATGGAGGAAGGAAATCTACGTAGATACCTAAATAAAGAGCAGGACAGTTCAAGTTTTGTTTTTACAAAAGCATCAAATGAGGACAAAGCGTGTATTTTTTATCCACGCATATTTATTGCATAAATCGATTGAACTTGGGGCGTATATTTATGAATGAATCCAGAAGCCGACTAAGTGAAAATGGAATATTAGAAAATAGGTAGGTACGTACCTTGTCTATCCATTTAGACAAGGGTACTTAGTTTTAGAAATATGCGAATTATATTCAAAACAGTAAAACAGTTTTTCAACAGAAATATCGATCTCCTAGCACAAACAGACACTGAAAACTAACGCAGGTACAAAAACACCCTATTTCTTGTTCTATCAAAACAGTGCAAATTAAAATAAATACTAGACCGGCTCTGCTAGGGCCTAGGGCCTAGCTCTAAACTCGATCCACTGCTTATTTATCTATACAGGGTGTTTACTTTTAGTGTTTACACCGTAACTAAATTTGAAGGAGGTAGAGTGGATTCAATTAGAAGAAAAGTTGCGCATTTCGATACTCTCTAAGACCCTTAAAGAAATCGAAAATAGTTCAAAGGGTTCAAGTCGTTCCTGAAATATCCTGAAAAAATAAAATTGGTTATTACAAAAAAATAACCGCACTTTCTTGCATAAACTATATCTTTTTAAGGCTTTATAAAAAAGTTACAGGGTGTTAAAGTTGGGAAAAATATGTGGACTTTATTGAATATATTTACCAAACTAATAGAGATATTTAAGTCATATTTGGTACACGTTATACCGGCATGGGTTAACATTAAACATGTTAATATCAAGCTCTTTTTACAACCAGTGGCGGAGATGTGGGTAATTATAGTACAATAATTATTTTTAGAAAAACAATGAATCACCTTTGTATATACAGTGTGACCCATTTGTTTTGGGGTCAGTCTGTAAAAAGTGTATCAATCGTGCGATTTGGCTGATTTTTTTTTTAAATTGTAGAGCTCGATGAACTGAACATTTTGAACAAAAATTGCCTGGTTCGCATAAAATCCAAAGCCTACTATGACCGTTTTTATGAGCAAAATTTTAAGAAACCATATTAGCGTTTTTTTTTGAAAAAATCTGTGTGCGCCAATGGATTGAGCATCCCTCGAAATGGGTATGTACAAAATTTCATCAAAATATTTCAAGTAATAACGATTTTGTAGAAAAATTAAAAATGCAGCCAAGGTACGTCTTTATTTTCAAAAATTCAAAGTTGGCCATGGAAAATAATTGAATTGTTTACTTTTATTAAGTGTCAAACTGTCTAAATTGAGTTCAGAAATTGTTTGTGCTCAATACAATTAATTATCATAATTATGGAATATTTAAGCATAAGAGACAAAATAGAAATTGTTCGACTCGTGGGCGACAACGAGCGCTCGGCAGCAGAAGCTGCGGCCGAATTTAACAATAGACACCCAGGTAGATCAGTGAGTCGAAGTACTGTACAACGTATAAACAATATTTTTGATGAAACTGGATCGATTTCTAAAAATTTATTAAAAACTAGGCAAAATGGACGCCGTGGACTTGTTGAAAATAACAATCAAATTCTGCAATACTTTAGTGACAATCCTCGAAATAGTGTTCGAACGGCTAGTTTAGACCTTCATATACCCAGAGAGAGTATAAGGAGATGTTTGAGACAAAACAAAATAAAACCGTTTAAGCCAAAATTTTTGCACACCCTGGAACCAGGAGATGAGTAGAGAAGATTAGAATTTTGCTATTGGCTGCAAGGTGAATATCTCCATAATGGCAACTTTTTAAATGAAATTTTATTCACCGACGAAGCCACGTTTACTACAAATGGTGTAGTATCAAGTCAAAACTGCCGTCACTGGTCAGCTGAAAATCCAGAGTTTATAATAAATGCAAGGAGACAATATTCACAAAAAATTTACGTTTGCTGTGGAATACTACGCGACAGAATAATTGGCCCATTTTTCTTTGAAGGGAATTTGAATGCGGCTGGCTTCTTGAATTTTCTAGAAATTGAATTTAGAAATGCTTTAGATGAGTTACCATTAAGATACCGTTTAAATTTAAAGTTACAGTTAGATGGCAGTCCTATTCATAATGCTCGTTTAATCAGAAACTGGCTAGATAATAATTTTGAAAACTGTTGGATAGGGCGAAATAGTCCTTTCTGTGAGTGGCCACCGAGATCTCCGGACTTAACTCCTTTAGATTTTTTTCTTTGGGGTACACTTAAGCAAAATGTTTATAAGTCAAGACCCCATAATTTACAATAACTGCAAGCTAGGATAAACCGTAGTTGTGAGGAAATTACTCCACAGCAAATACGAAATGTAATTTTGAATGTACGCAAGAGGAACGACAAATGCATTGTAGAAAATGGAGGCTTGGTAGAAGTTACAAAAATTTTATAATTTTAATTGTTTTTATGTTTTGTGTTTATAAGCATAAGGTTGTATTATTACAATTCAATTATTTTCCATGGCCAACTTTGAATTTTTGAAAATAAAGACGTACCTTGGCTGCATTTTTAATTTTTCTACAAAATCGTTATTACTTGAAATATTTTGATGAAATTTTGTACATACCCATTTCGAGGGGTGCTCAATCCATTGGCGCACACAGATTTTTTCAAAAAAAAACGCTAATATGGTTTCTTAAAATTTTGCTCATAAAAACGGTCATAGTAGGCTTTGGATTTTATGCGAACCAGGCAATTTTTGTTCAAAATGTGCAGTTCATCGAGCTCTACAATTTAAAAAAAAAATCAGCCAAATCGCACGATTGATACACTTTTTACAGACTGACCCCAAAACAAATGGGTCACACTGTAGGTACAGGGTGTCCAACTTTAAAACTGTACAAATCCGTAAAATCTTCATTTTTGGAGATAATAAAAAAAACTTTTTTTTGTTTGAAAAGCCTTCAAAAACCGCTTCTTCCGACCTTCCTGCCATTTTCAAAATGCAAACCCAGGGCCGGCTGTGATTTTTTTATACACCCGATTTTCACGAAAACTATGTAGCGATTTTTTATTTAAAATCTGATCCCACAACGTTAATCAGAACACCACAAAACCCCCATATACCAAATTTGAACAAAAATATACAGGGAGTTCCATTCTGTAGGGTGTCAAAGTTCAGCAAAATAGGAATTTTAGAGACATCTGGCGAGTCAAGTGTGCCATAGAATCACTTCAAAACAGTTGATAGGATCACTCAAAATGTTGGTGTGAAAAGATTTACTACAAAAATATACAGGGCATTTTTCTCTGAGCCATCTCAAATTTCTGAATTTTCATTAAACTTTCTACTAGTCAGGAGTGCTTTGGAATCATTGAAAAAATATTAATAAACACAAAAGTAATTAATTTATTTATAAAATGCCAACCAGCAAATAAAAACAATTTAAATTATTGGACCTTTCTCAACAAAGTCACTGTCTAAGATAATACATTTTCTGTGCCTTTCCTGTTGTGGCACACCAGCCACCTTAACTGTTATGGACTTACTGACTGGCAGGCTTCTGTAGTTTTTAGATTTGGTTCGTTTATAGTGTGGAGCGGTTTTGATATACTCGATTTTTGACCCGTATAAAGTTCAAAAAATTTGGTAATTTGAGATGGCACAGAAAAGAACACTCTGTATATTTTCTATTGGACCTTTGCACACCAACACCTTGAGTGGTCCTATTGACCATTCAAGTGTTTTGAATGGATTCCACGGCACACTTGACTTGGCAGATGCCTTTAAAATTCCTATTTTGCTCAATTTTGACACCCTGCAGAATGGAACTCCCTGTATATTTTTTATTCAAATTTGGTATATAGGGGTTTTGGGGTGTTCTGATTAACGCTGTGGTGTCAGATTTAAAAAAAAAATCGCTAAATAGTTTTTGAGAAAATCGGGGGTATAAAAAAATCGCAGCCGGCCCTGTATTTGCATTTTGAAAATGGCGGGAAGGTCAAAAAAAGCGTTTTTTAAGGCCTTTCAAACAATAAAAAGTTTAGGCGATTATCTTTAAAAATGAAGATTTTACGGATTTGTACAGTATTATAGTTGGACACCCTGTATGTAATAGAATGTATTCAATTTCTTATGTAAATTTTAATTGTAAACAAAAACGTCCTCTTGACATTTTTTATGTGCCACGATTTTTCTGAAAAATTATCTAAAAAATTTGCTCCATAAGTAAGACTTAAAGTAGTTAACTACTTTAAATAGTAACTTTTTCCAATAAACTTACCTAAAATATTTAAGGAAGATAAAATTAATGTTACGCTCTGTATCACGAAAAGTAAAACCTTGAATGGGTAAGTTTATTGGGATAAGTTACTCGAGATAATACGAAAAAATCAAATTTGCTAGGAAAACATGACTCATATGAAAAAATGCAAAGAGAACGTTTTTTGCTTACAATTAAAATTTACATAAGAAATTGGATACATTTTCTTGCTATAAAAGGTGATTTTTTCCCAGAAACGATTGTACTATAATTACCCACTTCGCCGCCACTGGTTGTTCAACGTGTTTGATATTAATGGGTTTTATGCTAACCCATGCCGTTATAACTTGCACCAAATATGACTTAAATATCTCAGCTATGGTTTGGTAAATATTTAATAAAGTCCACATAATTTTTTCAATTTACTTACTTTTTATAAGCCCTTAAAAAGATATAGTTTATACAAGTGCGGTTATTTTTTGGTTTTCTACCACCTGTTGAAGTGTCCCAGAATAAAATTGAATCACCCTGTGTAGGAACACAGCGAAACTTGCTAAGTTTACATAAAGTCGACATGGGCTATCATCAGGAAGTTTCAGAAAATATCCATGCCCACTAGATCTTCATGATTTTATAACCATCTTTTGATTTTCTTACGGGCGCCATATTGGTTTTTTATGCCATTAGTAATGCAAATATTGAAAATTACGTGATTCTACATTTTTGTATTTTTTCTGTATAAATTCGAGTAGGTACTAAAGGGTATCATTAATATAACAATTTTTTATAGGGAATTTTTTTCAAGTTTCTAACTACCTAGGTACAATTTTAGTTTTTCACTTGCACTTGTAAAATCATTGAAAAATAATAAAAACCAATAAAATAACACCCTGAGAACACAATAATAACTACACTACCTCCTATCTGAAACGCAGGTAGGCAAAGAATAAAAATTCTTTGACATTCACACCCCCAATATCAATAAACATGCCCGCTCCCCGCTCGAATATCTCGGTCCGTCGCATATATAACCTTTATATATATGGTCGGTCGTCTGCTTCTGCCGGGTTCAAGGTAATTTTTTATGGCAATACTTGTTCTCATGAAGCCCTTCCTTGTCTATATTGAATAGACATTGTAACATTATAGAAAAATCAAAGCTGGAAAAATATTTTTAAATTAGGTAGGAACTTCTATGGAGGAGTAATGAAGTTATGCAATAAAATTAGTTAATAATAGGGGCTTACCTTTCTAGACATAGTCAAATTTTAGTATGCAAATGTGGAAAATTGATATGACTAATTATGACTTTAAAAAACCTATAGGTAATATAAAATGGAGGAATCTGAAAATGACAAAGAAAAATTAGTCAAAAAGGCCAAAGTAGCTTGGCAGAAAACATGCATCTTACCCTGAGAATATTAAGTCGTAATAATCACAAAATTTGGAGGAATTAAGAACCAATTGGACTCTTGTAACGAGATCTCTTGGGGGTTCCGAAGAACCAAAAATTCATATTAAATTTTTCGAGGAGAATATGTCAAGTCACCATTACGATTGAACACAAAGTAATATGTATGTTGTCTGTCAAATGTCAGTGTCAAATTGAAGCTGTCGAAATGGAAGAAAGGATTGGTCATGCGTGAGAAACTATGAGATAATTCATTTTGCGGGAACTATGAAAAGCAAATTATATTCAAAGTGTGGTCAAACCGACGCATTCACCAAAAATCCAGGAAAGTTAAATTGTTATTCTGCGAACAAAAACTTATCTATAAAAATTCAAATTCGAAAACTTCAACTGATCATTCACAATATGATTATGTGGACAATTTTTAGCCTTAAAAATCTCCAAATTTTCAAGTAGGTTCAATGTAGCACCCTTCGTTTGAAAATGTAAATAAGAGACATCATCACAAATATCAAAATTATTGTTGCTATTAACGATGTGTTCAGCAAAAGAAGATTGGAAAAAAAGGGGGGGGGGGGGGAACTGAGAACTTTTTAGAATTTCTTTGTTGTGTTCAATATCCCTAGTGGAAAACTTTCTACCTGTTTGAACTATATCAAAGATCATGATATTCGAGAAGATATCTCACCAAGTGGGGGCAAACGACTAAAATTGGTTTCCCTGGAGCTCACTAGCACCTCTACATACCAGAGAATGTACTATTTTAACAATTTCCAGAGAGATCGCCATCAGCAACCTCTAAGCGCAGACTGTTCAACTAAAGCAGCATCGGGCATGGAAGCTGTAATAATTTACAGGTGCCTGACCCACGTTTTATGCCCCCACCTATGGTTTTCCCCTAACCTACCATTTCCCCTTTGTTGACGGCTTTTTCAGTGTCTGGTTACGTCATCTGTGGTATCTGCAAACAGCTGCCTCATTTGCTTTCGATAATTGGGTCTATTTACGGATTACTCTTTGTTGTTACGTATTTTTGTTGTTGTTTTGTTTGTGTTATTGTGATTGTTAAACGTTGTTACACTGTTGGATCGGTTTATTGTTGTTGTGTTGATTTGGTTTCTGAAATCGGAATGTCCTTTGCGACACTTGTGTTTACAGTGGAGTTCGAAAATGATCCTATTGTGCCATTCCGTTTGCACTTTATTGCTAAAATATAAAACCAAGGCAAAGCCCGCGTTGCCTCGGTCCTTAAAAACCTCCGAGGCCAAAAAAGAGATTACGCATCGTGCAATGTATTATATTTATCCTGATTCCGACAAGTTCCTATTAGGTATATAATAGGTAATTTTAATTAAACGCTAGAGAGTAGATTGTAATTCAAAATAACCATTGCTCAATTACTAAAAATTAAAATCAGTAATAAATATATATAAGAAGTACAATGTCGCGAAAAAAATAAAAAAAACTTGAGTTTTGTGTGGGAATCGAACCTGTGATCTATGGTTTACTATCTGACCGCTTTTAACCCAGCGCTACGACGTCCACTGCTGCCTGAATTTGCTATTAGCCACATTATTTGACACTGAAAAATATAATATCGTTATTCTTAATTTTTCTTTGGCATAATCGGTAATTACAAGCGCGCTATTGAGTCTCTTATATGTGCTGCCGCTATTACTTGGATTGACATGATACATATTTTTATTGTATCATGTTAGATTGAGTAGGTATATTATACCCGTACGATAGACGATAGTCTACCACTCCGCTCTCCGCTTTATACCCAGCATGCACCAGACTAAGGGAGCCTCTTTATACCGAATAGGCACCGGATTTTCGTAGTGGGCTTCTTCTCAGGAGAAGGGGCTTTAAATCGGCGCGGACGCTTGCTTTCGCATCTGTCCTGTACCTAATCTGTGGTAAGGATTTAATTTAGCCCATTTAGCACCTCTTTGCAAAAACACGATGCTAAACGACGTGGCGACAAAATTTTTTTTTCGAGCGACATCACTTCTGTGAAAGCCCTAATTTTTGCGAAAATTTTTATTCAAGCCATTTTCCTTTATTTTCTTCCGTTAAAAAATATTTTCATTTTTTGTTCATCGCAATTGCCATGGAGGTCGTAGTGTTTTTAAAGATTATTGCTTAATTTATCAGAAGGAAGCTGTCAAGAATAACTATTATAATCGTCTTTATAAATCGTAGGTTGATCGTTGTAATAAAGGCCTATATACAGGGTATCTACTTTTAGAATTTATACAAATCCATAAGATCTTTATTTCAAATTTTGAATGGATGACAAATAGCTGCCTTTAATATTGGAAATGTCGATCATAATTAAGGCAACAGGGCAAATCTGGACGAGAATACTTAATATGTTCTTTCTTTTGAATCATACAAATTACCAAACTTGAAATGTTGAGTGACAACGACGATTCAATCTAGTGAAAAAGGCTCATTTGTTCGCAATAAAAGTAGCTACAAAATGGCGCTAGAATGATTGTTATAAATGCAATAATTGACTTGCAAAATTGAAAATACTGCAGTCTTCGTTTACACGAAAATTAAGAGCTATTTTTAAGTTGCTGTGAAAATTCAAATAATAATTGTTCAAAATAAATGAAGCTCATACAAAATATACTTCAAACTATTTAAAATAAGCACCTTTAACTCCGATATCAGACATGCAAAACTTTTTATTTAACGAGGTTTTGTACACCTAGTGTGCTTATAACTTTGGTTTTTGCACAATCCAGTAAAAGTTTCGCATACCTACCAGTGGATTTGTGCATAAATATAGTGCAAGATGTTTTGAACTCAACGATATAAAGAAACAGAAACATTACCAAAGGCAACTTGTTTTGTTTCATGATTTTAAAAAGATGTTATTGTTGGCACATTCAAGGTTTCCAGTTCTTTTGTAACGATTTAGGTTATTTTGTAAATATAAGTTATTACCTCTGACACCATAGGACTAATCAAGACACCCCAAAACCCACATATACAAAATTTGAACAAAAAATATAGAGGATGTTCAGTTCTACACCGTGTTAAAAAGTTGAGCAAAATAAGAGCTTTAAAGGCGCCTAGCGAGTCAAGCGTGCCATGGAATTATTTCAAAATAGTTGAAGAATTAACAGGACCACCCAATGTGTTGACAAACGATGTTTTTCTCTACATGCAGAGTAGGAAATTTCCGGTTTTTCTTTTGAATCTTATGCTGGTCAAGTTTGCCTTGGATTTTTGAAACAATGTTACTGTTCAGTATTCGCCTATTTTATTTGTTCATAAGTTACCATTATTCTTAACTTTAGTTATTAGTGGGCTTAGCTTAGAATATTCAATAATTCTTGTATTTTTACTTGTAATTTTGCGTACAATCTCAACCTGGGCTTAAATGATATACGCTTGATCATACAATTTGCGTCCATGAAGAGATGCCATCCCGTTTAACATGAGACGACAAGTTCGCCATCTGCAGAAGTCAATGTCAAGAATTGAATTCGAAAATCTTCCTTGAAAAAGGCCCGATAAAAAACTCTTCCCGTGACCGCGCTCGGTCTTATCCCCCCACGTGCTTATCGTTAATTAATATTACCGCGGGCTTTTGCCATTTAACGTTAACGAACAGTTCCTGAGAAAGAGAAAACGGCACCACCCAATCTACATGCAGAAAGACCTAAACGGTTGAAGGAAGTGAGAAGGCAAGGCGTTAAGGTCAGTAAAAGCTTTGGTTGAGAACGTAACCGTTTAGTAGTTATTTCTATCGTAACATTTAATGGTCCTTCGAACCCGGATCTCGAAGGAACTGCGTGTAAGCACGCACCGCACGATTCCACTCAGGTTCGAGAACCAATCTCGTTTTCCCCACTCTTTTTCTTAAAACTCTCTATAAGTAAGTACCTATTTGCTAAGACTAGAAATTCCATTTTTTCTAGGGAGATCATGTCTGCAAAAAATATAAAACAAATTAAAGCCTTAAGAGACACAGCTATAGATAGAATTTCTATCCTATATGATATTGCTCTTTCTTCTGTAAAAGACGAATTAAATCACGCTTATTTTCGAGTACGTTACCGCGAAATCAATGATACTTTCGAAGAGTTTAATAAGCAGCACACTTCTTTAATTCAAATTTTATCTAACCAAGACGGTGCGGATTTAGAAACAGAAAAACTTCTTCGGCAAGAAGTAGACAAAAAATATTATTATATACTCAAAATTTATTATGAACTATGTGATTCATCTCCGTCAAAAACAGAAAATCATACTGAAAATTCTTCGGTTCATGTAAAGCTTCCAAAAATAAATATCCCCACTTTTGATGTAGCTTAGGCTCTTGGTCAAATTTTATCGACTTATTTACCACTCTTATTCACGCTAATAAATGCTTATCGGATGTTGAACGTCTCCAATATCTTCAAGGTGCTGTTTCAGGTGAACCATACAATCTTTTAAAAAAATATTCACTAAAAAATGAAAATTATGAAATCGCTTTTACTACTCTTTGTGATAGATATCAAGATAGACGTGCTTTAGCAACTTATCACGTCGAAGAGTTACTTAATGCCCCAAAACTTACTTTTGAATCTTCAAAAAACTTGAGAAAATTGTTAGATACTTTTAACGATAGTCTTCAAACTTTAAAAAATATGCATTTTAATATAGATGAATGGAGTCTCCTACTTTTTGTAATTTTACATAAAAAATTGCACCCAGAAACAGAAAAGAGATTATTGAACTTGAACACTCTCATGTCGAATTACCTACGTATCAACAGTTGTATGACTTTTTAGTAAATGAATGCAAGGCTTCTAAATATATACAATGTCAAAAAGCAAGTAGTAATTCGAACTTTAAAAGCGAGCCGCGGTGGCGTCGCTCGTACCGGCGCTGACTTTTTAGACTGCATGTTTTTCTGCCTTCGATCGACCTTGGTTCGAGGCAGGCGCATGGGCATGTCTTTAAAGAAAAACACCGCTATGGCCAAGAACTCTGGACAAATGTGGGTTCACGGTATTGCTCCTAAATAGCTTTATCCGTGTGATTTACTAATTGTCCTACACTCACTGGGATTACTACGGTTTTCTAGGGTTTTCCGTCCTATTCTATCCTGTCCAGTGCAGGGGGTGGCCGCCTTAAATCAGCCCGGCACGTAGGCCACAGTGGGCCCGTTGTGCCCCCACGGCCAGCATCACATGGCAGCCAGCAAGCCGGTCCTCTTAATGAAGGCCCGCAGCTCACCCACCCCGACACCATACACATCCTCTGCGCTCAGCTTGGCTGAACCGAAGGACTCGAATCTCACCCTGTCCAGTGCAGGGCATTCAGTGACCAAGTGGTGCGGTGTCTCCTCATCCTCCAGACACCATCTGCACTCAGACTCCCCTCCCACGCCTATAAGGTGCAGGTGGCGAGCCAGGCAGCAGTGCCCAGTGAGGACCCTCACCACTCCCCTTAACTCTGTCCTAGTCAGACGCAGCAGCTCTCTAGACAGGACGGATGATGGCCCACGAATCATGAGCCTAGTCTGCCTCATCCCCGGAGCCCTGCGCCACTCCTCGACGAACCTGCCATGCAGCCATTCGTCCAGGGCTCCAATTGCGACCCGTGGTGCACTCCCCAATATTGGTTCTGGCCCCACCGGTCTTCTCATGGATCCCTCTCTAGCCAGTAGGTCCGCAGTCTCATTCCCCGCTATGCACCCACGATAGAACGATCCTGTTCCCTTCGGCTACCAACCTGAGCAAACTCGTTCTACAGTCCTCCACCAATGGGGACCAAGTACGATTAGCTCTCAGTGCCTGTAACGCCGTTTTGCTGTCAGAGCAGGTCAGCCTTCGGCCGGGGTTTTCCGTAGTACTTGAGCGAATGCTATCCTAGTTCTATCGGGAAAAAAGTCGGCCCTAGCCGCAAATGGCAACGAAGACAAAATAATAGTAATTGCCCCCCTTCCCCGCATAAGCATGTGGTTGCTTCTGGGGTACTCTTAGTTTAGAGTATTGTGAGGGTGAGAATTATTATAATTATTAATAATTTGATGCATTATGTCCTTGATAAACAGTAAATTTTCTCTGTCTGCTTGATGCTCCACAATTAAAGCAATGCAAAACTGGATAGGTGTGAAAGAATTTCAAAGGTATACTTTGATTTTTTTCTGCTAAAAAATTTAAAACTCGTAAAAATCAGAATAGTAGTAAGTAGGCCTAGACTTTCGAAATTTCGCAAACATACTCAGTTCTTCATTCTGAACAAGTTTTCTTAATAACATTTTAATGTGAAAGCTACACAAACTGCACTTTTCTAAAGAAAAGTGGGAAAAAATGCCAAAAAATCAAGGTAGGCCTAGACTTTCGAAATTTCGCAAACCTACTCAGTTCTTCATTCTGAACAAGTTTCCTTAATAACATTTTGTCGTAAAACCTACAGAAAGGGCACTTTACTGATGTGGAAAGTTTTTTCAAAATTCTCAAGGCATACGTGATTTTTCGAAAGTAAAATTACGTCACAAATTAGTTTAAAACCAAGCAGGGCTTATCCCCAGAAGCTCAAATTTCAACTCGAAAATTTTTTGTCATTTACACCCCACGTGCACTTAATCTGTTTACACACTGTATGTGATATTTGCTGAATAGTACTATTGAAGTTGTCAATTAAATTGAGAGATAATAAATGCTGTCTTTTCACAGACAAAGCTAGTTTTGCTTGTTTAGTTTGTAATTCTCTAATTAATTTGTCGTCCGAGTCTAAATTTCCAGAAATTGGTTTGAAAATTGTGCCTAAACCATTAATGAATCCTCACTTAACTCGTTGTGACTGTGGTAAAATTTCTGATATTTTTTCTTTTACTTTTGATTCTGAAAAATTTACTATTTTCCGGTAATTGATTGTTTCAGAAAGGTGTTGTGTGTTTTTCTTTACTAATTCATATATCATTTTTGATTTTGACTGCAGCTTTCCAAATTCTTCTGGTAAGTCATTGTAATAGATAAGAAAGTATGACTACTTTGTACTTTTGTAGATCCTAGTTTCACAGGTATAAGTCCGGGGTTATTTTTTAAATTTTGGATTCTTGTTTTGTTTTGCAGAGAAATGGGGAACTTGTACAAAAATTAAATTTGAAAATATTACTGACAAACGTAATTTATTCCCATTAAATAAACCACAGTTCACAAAAAAAACTGGAAATATTGGTCAGGAGTGCTCTGGAAGCATTGAATAAATATTAATAAATACAAAAGCAATTTATTTCTTTACATCATCCAACCAACAAATAAAAACAATTCAAATTGTTGGACCAATAAAGTCACTGTCTAAGATGATACATTTTCTGTGCGTTTCCTGTTGCGTTACACCAGCCACCTTAACTTATATGGACTTAGTGACTGGCAGGCTTCTGTATTTTTTAGACTTAGTTCGTTTGTAATGTCTGGGGTGGTTTTGATATACTCGATTTTTGACCTGTATAAAGTTTAAAAAATTCAGCATTTCGAGTTGCTGCAGAGAAGAACACCTTGTATATTTTTTATTGGATTTTTGCACATAGACACTGAGTGGTCCTGTTCATCATCCAACTGTTTCGAAGTAATTCCATGGCACACTTGACTCGCCAGATGAGTTTAAAATTCCTATTTTGCTCAACTTTGACACCCTGCAGAATGGAACTCCCTGTATATTTTTTGTTCAAATTTGGTAAGTGGGGGTTTTAGGGTGTCCTGATTAACGCTGTGGTGTCAGATTTTAAATAAAAAAATGCCTAATAGGGATTTTCGAAAAACGCACCCCTTTAAAAAATCGCAGTAGGCCAGGATTTCGCGGCAATGCCAATGCCAATACCTCGCAAATGATGACCTTTGAGGGACATATTTATAAAAAAATTGCCCCGTTCAATTCCCCCAGCCTACTTAGATTTTCAGGGGTGTTAACACGAAAAACCAGACACACTGTATATGTTTTTTAACAAATGCTGTATATTGATTTTCGAAAATTTCAGGGTCATCTCGATTTTGATTTCTTTTACTAATAACACATTCTTTATTTTTGATAATATCGTCATTTATTTTAGAGTAAAGTAATTTAGATTTTAGTAATTTAGATTTTTCTTTGTGTTCATTGACATAATCATTTAACAATAATTTTTCTATTTCCATATCAAAAGGGTCATTACTTGTAATATGTCCGGTTATAACATCAATAGGTTTTAATTTTGTAACTGAATGTAACGAGTGGTGATAAGCTAAGATTGCATATGCCATCTTCATTTTGACAGGAGTTTTGATAAAGCGTTGAGCAGACGGATGTGTTCAGAGAGGGTCGAGTGAAAACGTTCAATCATGCCATTGGATTGAGGGTAATTTGGAGAAATAAAATGAGTAGTAAGAACTGTAATAAATTGCCTGCAATTTCAGTTGAGTTTGCGGAAGTCAAAAAGTAGGCTTGAGCATACTTTGAAAAGCTGTCAATTATTGTAGGAAATTTTGAAGTTTCGAAAGTGAATGTATCTACGTGAATTATTTCAAGTGGTTTAGACGCTGTGGGAGTTTGATTCAATTTAGTTTTGATGGCGTTTCTTTCGTATTTTGCCTGTTGGAAAATCTCGCATCTATTGATATAAGTTCGGATAGCAGTTTCAAATTAGGCCAATAGTATTTTTCTTTAATTCTTATAGTAGTTTCATCAATGCGGCGGTGATTTGATTTAGATTCGTGACATTTTTGTATTATTTCTTGTCATTCTTATTAATAACGTCCAATAATTTTTTGGTACGTACACCTTAAAAATTTGATATAGGGCCGACGAAAGTATTTTTGAAGAGTATTTGAAAAAGGTTCATATATCAGCATTTGCAAAAAAATATATAATATTGGGTATCTGGTAAAACATAGGTAGTTTTTGACAAAATTTACAACGTGTTCAAAATTGTTTTGAGATATTTGTACTAAGCTACGTTTTTTTCTTTTCAAATAAAATTTAGATCCGGGGTTTAACAGGACAAGGTAAAACAGTGGAAAATATAATTTGGTTTTGACTAAAATTTACAGGACAATCATTGATAGGGATACTGATAATTGGGTTTTGTTCATTATTAGAGTGAATAGTGTTGTCATTTGCATTATTTACATCATTAATATTCGGAGTTTTATCATCTGTTTGTGGTAGCATCGAGAGGTTATCTAGAGAGCCAATGTCGTTTACAGGGGTTTCAGTTTCATTGTTATCTGGTACATTTATTTCCGTACGTAGTCTTAGAATTTCTTTTATGTAATCTTGTACTTGTTCATATGTGAAGGATAAAGTTTCTTTAGTGTGAATTTCAACTCAAGATAATGCATCTGCATTCGTGTTTAACTTACCTCTCTAGTAAATTATGTCGTATTATATTATATTCATCTAATTTTATGCGCCACCTAAGTAATTTTAAAGTCAGGCCTTGATGATTTCGAGTAATTCACGTTCGATAACTGAATAATTTTATTTGGAATCATTAAGAGTGCATGTACCGTACGCAACTAGTAAATCGCTTCCTCTTGGTCCCTGAGAGAGAACGGCTCTCAAAGCTACGTTAGTGGCGTCTGTAGGGAGGTTAAATGTTTTTGAAACGTCAGAGGGTACTGTAAGATAGGTCCAGTAATTAAAAGAGTTTTGAAATTTTCAAAACAAGTTATGAATTCATCATTATGTTCTATTTTAGCACCCTTTTTCAAACTTTTAGAGAGAGATTTGTCAATTTAGCAAAATTACTAATGAATCTGCGATAGTAGCCAAGTAAGCCAAGAAAACCTTTTATTTGTTTGGTCGTTTTAGGAACGGGAAAATTTTTGATCGCTCTAATTTTGTCTGGATTTGGTTTGATACCAATTGCAACTTCCTTACGCAGAAACTCGAATTTGTCTATCTGAATTTTTAAATTTGAATCACGGTGTCTTTGAAATAATGTCTTAAGTCATTCTAAGTGTTCTATTGTAATGAAGTCGAGAATGTGATCACATCATCAAGGTATACGGCCAAAAATTTATTTAAGTCATTGGGATTGCCATCAAATTGGTTACATTTGAACAAGATAATTTTGATAAAAGAGTTTTTTTCGACAATACTTTAGAGAATAGGTGTATAATGAAATTTACTATTTGGTTTGAGTCAGTGGAATTGCTAAATTCAAATTTTCAAAAATATTTGTTAAATTGTTGATATCACTCATTAAACAATGAAAACAACAAAACTACAAATTTGCACTTACAAAATCAAGAGGAACCTCTGCATAGCAGTATCTATAAGGACGACGGCTGGATCAGCAATTTGTGTCTTCACCAAAACCAATTTGCCTCGCGAGATCGGGCAATGGATGTCCGGCCTCCGATGTATCTTTTTCCAGGGGTCCTTGGTCCGTCGATCGGATGGGCTGCCTCAAGTTCAAGGGACCACTCCAAAAACTGTCCATGGAACTCGAAACAACAGTTCCATTCTACGGTTAATCGAAAACAACGAAAATCGCGCAACGTTCGATATTATCACGACCCAAAGAATCCTACCGACTGTGCCAAATAACTTATCGAACGTAGAGGATTTTTTTAAAGCTTTATTCTATTTAAAATTTTTGGACAGCTCTAGGATTATCCGCAAACTGAGCGGAACTGTTTGTGTCAAACACGTTTCATGAACTGCCCTGGTTGTTTTTGACCTGAACAGTTACTAAGTAGTAAATAATATGCATGCACTGAAGTCGGTCCATACTCTTGAGCAGGAACTGGTTTTAATGGTTCTAGAACTGTCCCAGAATCAAACCCGAATACAATATGTGATTCTAGAATCGTTCCGTGAGAGTTCGAAAATAAATGTGAACTAGATTTTTAAAATGCGCATGCATCAGGTAGTTTTAGGACAATTCAAGTTATAACCCGAATAAAGCTTTTACTTTTGGGTTATTTCATTTTATTTTTCTGGACTTCTGAGACTGCTAGTCTTAATTGTGCTTTTAAAACCATGATAGCTGCAATGACCGCAGTAGCCGCTCACTTTTCACTTTTCCTATTTGGAAATTGTCTGCAATGATTTGGTATTACTACTTTATTTATTTAGACTTACTATTGTAAAAGTATATTGGCAGACAGCTTTTTAATCTCGTTTAACCAGAACTTAAACGAATTTTTGCGCCTGTCACATGAAACTTGCTTAATGGTGTTGAAATGCTATTTGCTGAATTATTATAAAACTACAAATTTTAGAGAACATTTGCAGAGAAATAATTTACTATTTTATAATATATAAGTAATTTTTCTGCAACCGTCAACAAAAGTAACATTGTTTTCAATGCACAAACTATGTATTGTTTCTATTTTTTGAAAATGTGCAAAATAGGTCTTCGCGCACTATCATTTCAGCCACTTGACATGAAGGCAAAGAGGAAACGTCAAGTCATAGAACTGTCAGTCAGCTGCGAGGATAAATAATTATTACTGGCATCACTTAGAGCGATTTCAGCTTGCTTTTTTACAAAACGGTTATAGAAAACATATTTTATGCAACTTGTGTACAAAGCACCTTTAGCGTGTAACGGATTTTTCCATTTCTAAATCCGTTACTCGTTTTTATATTTTTTTGTTAACATAAAGCCATTATTTTCGAACATATATCTCAAACTAAATAACTAAATTTATTTTTCGTACAGTTTCAATTCATTCACAATATTGTATTCAATTTTATTACGACTTTTTCAAATTTTAAAACTTAAATTATTTCAAATATTTCATAATTGCTAAATTTAAATATTGGAAATGATAAATTAATTTATAGATAAATTTAAAATGCGAAAATGAAGTTTGAATTGTGTGTGTACCTATCAGCAGGTATGTAATTAAAAATCGGTATTATGAATTAAGCGATTTTTCGGTTCTTTTGACACATAATTTGGGTATAACCTCGGTTTAGTTTATTAAATGCGTTTTATGCTAAAACCTGATTGGTCGAATGTGGTCTCATGACGGTGGTGCCGCTCGGCGCTTGCGCCAACAGTTTGCTCCCGGCCTCGTTCGAATTAAATTTCATCAAATTTAATCAAAGCTATTTTAAAAAAAAATCCCATATAGCCTGTTTTACATTCGTCAATTTTCTCATAAATTTATTCATCAAGTCGAGCCGTCAATAAACTTGATAAGTGTAATACAAAAATTGACATAAATAAATTGATGAATTTCTATGCGTATTTATTGACGGCTTAAAACTCGGCATAGAACAGGTTCTATTTTTGCGTCACTTTCAAGGCTTGCAACGGTAAAATTGTGAAGTTGCAATTAGAAAAACCAGAGCTGCAGCTTTTTTTTCTTTTAGACTTATTCTTGACAGGCGTTATTTGTACAGTTTTTTCCACAGCATTTTATCCATAATATTTATAGTAAAATAAACCGTAAAAACACCTCTCAACAGGACAAGCGTAAGATAACATAACCTCAAAAATCAACATAACTTTTGTTCTGTTGGTAGCAGCCAGAAATTGACAGTTTGGCCAGGAAAATTCATCAATTTCTTGACAAGTGTAAAAGGGAACGCGATTTATAAATTGACGAACAAATTGATCAATAAATCCATCAAGTTATTAGTAAAAAAATTGACAAGTGTAAAGCGGGCTTATGGTGCGGACTTTATTGGTGACAGCGGGTACCCTGTGTTAAAAAAATGTGACTTTGTCATATAACATTTTTCTCTTAGATGCTTGTTGACAGAAATACAAGGTGTTGAAGTTCTTTTTGGAATATGAATTATGGCAATATATCCCAAAATAGTCAAGCTGCTGAACTGAAATTTGACACTACTGTGTTTTTGTGGATGGAGAATAAGCTGAAAATATCAAAAAATCGCACAGAGATACTTGCGCTATGCTATTTTTGGAGCGTGCTTTTACTAGTAACTTTTTTGAAGTTATCTTTTTAGTCTCGCAGGTCCATCATTTTAGTGCATCTTTTATTTTGCAACAAAAGTGTACTGTTTAATAACGATAGAATCCATTGTTTGGGTTGAAATTGCCAAAACGTGCTCCAAAATACCTGTTAACTCCAACAATCGAAACATAAAATTTTCGCCTACCGCTTTCAAATGTTACAGATCAACTAACTGTAGATTCAAAATGAAAACATTTCAAATCGACATTGGTCAAAACACCACTGGTTTTCTTGAAATAGTCCAAATGTTGTCAAATTTAATCTTTTCCATTTTGAAAGCTCATATAAATATAGGTCCTAAAGTTCTTGGTTTCTGAGATACAGGGTATTGTATTTCCCTTTTTAAAATTGAATTATGGCAATATCACCCAAAATAATTAAGCTGGTGAACTGAAATTTGGCATTGCTGTGTTTTTTGGGGATGGAGAATAAGCTAAAAATGTCAATTTCTAAGTATCTCACAGAGGATGCCACTTGCGCTATTTTTGGGCCGTGCTTTTACTCTTACTTTTTTGAGGTTATCTTTTTCGCCTTGCAAGTTCACCTTTTTAGTGCATCTTTTCATTTTGCAACAAAAGTATACTCTTGTTTAATAAGGTTAAAATCAACCGTTTGCGTTGAAATTTGCAAAATGTACCCCAAAACACCTGTAACTCCACAATTTTTAAAATAAAATTTTCATCTACCGCCTTTAAATATTAAAGATGAATTGTACGTTCAAAATTAAGAAAAATAGAGCCAAATGGATATTGGGTAAAACATTATTGCTTTTTTGCAATAGG
Source organism: Pseudeuparius sepicola (assembly GCA_963920635.1). NCBI lineage: Eukaryota > Metazoa > Arthropoda > Insecta > Coleoptera > Anthribidae > Pseudeuparius > Pseudeuparius sepicola. The sequence goes on along the minus strand of OY987304.1, from coordinate 27,948,687 downwards.
GTGTCAAAATTTTGTCGTTCAATTTGTTCCATTCAAAAGCGAAACATTTTTGGATCATTGTTCGTAGGGTTTTGATACTTGAAATAGTAGAATTTTCTTTAAAATTTGAAAGCGGCAGTTGAAAATTTTATTTTTTTAAATTTTGGACTGAACAGGTATTTTGGGGCACATTTTGCAAATTTCAACCCAAACAATTGATTTTATCATTATAAAACAACAAAAGTGTATACTTATACACTTTTGTTTTATATACTTTGTTGTTTTATATACTTTGTTGTTTTATATACTTATACACTTTTGTTTGTAAATGAAAAGAAACTCTGCAAGACCAAAAAGATAACCTCAAAAAAGTTAAGAGAACGTTAAAAGTAAAATAGCGCAAGTGGCCCCCTCTGTGAGAGACATAGAAATTGACATTTTCGGCTTATTCTCCATCCCCAAAAACACAGCAGCAACCAATTTCAGTGCAGCAGCTTAATAAAGCAAGAACTTTCGGATATGGTGAGGATGCAAAAACTAGTTTATGTGTAGCATAATTTTTGTAACATTGAAATTGAAATTTATTAGACAAAATTGTTATATACATATATGTTTTCTCTACTTTATAAACATGGAGATTCTATACGGTTCATATTTAATTAAGAATTAAGAGAAGGTTGCTCGGTAGTACCATTTTCGACAATTTCTCTAAACGTATATGTAAGCGTTGTCTGAAGCATCATTTAAAAATCCTTTTAAATATTTTTTCCGTCAAAAATCCCCATAATTTAACATGGATTTTAGAAAAATAGTTTTTTTTAGCAACCTACACAAAAGCTATTTATTTTTCAGGGAGGCTGAAATAGCAGCATTCAATTTACTCGCCAAAGGTTGCAATAGTGTACTTATAACATTGGGACCTAAAGGGGCTCTGTATGTTTCAAATGGAGATAAGAAGGTTATTCATGTTCTTACTCCCCAGGTGGATTGTGTGGATTCTACAGGAGCTGGAGATGCATTTATAGGTATTAAAAAAACACAAACACACTCGTTTTAAAAATTATTCTTTTTAATTGCCTGTATTGAAAGTAGTAGTGTCTTATTTTTATATTAAAACATGTTCATTTAGTTAGAGTCCAACTCTTCAACTTAATTTTTTCATAATTTTTCAGATAAATTCAAAGCTAATTAAACACTAATTTGCAGGTTGGAAAAGTCAAATCCCAAAACACTATCTTATCGCCATCATATATGTGTTTGTTAGACCCTTAGACAATGAGCTCGATAATATGTTTTCCGATTTTTTTGTGACTGGGAAAAGTGCTAATACTTCTTACTGTGTTCAACCTGAAGTCTCAATGCCCAGCTCAGTACAAAGTTTAGATCAACAATCCTGTGCTCTTTAACGATATGGGATTGTTGCTGCTCTGCCGGCTCAGTTGCAATTGTATGTTCCATAATAGTAAAGAAGAATTTACAAATATGTACAAAATATATTATAAGAGCTGTATTTTTGAATAATAACAGTTGGATGAACGCTCGGATGAACGTTTCATCAAGTTCTAAATGCAATCTCAACTTAGGTATGATAAAAATTTATATTTTTCTTCTCTGTCTTACTGAAACTTTACATGTGCTCATAACATACCTCTCATTCTCGGACTTAGATATGAAGCTAAATTCATGTAATGTAATGTAAATACCCAGCCAGCAACGCTATAACCTTGACGTCAATACGACGTCGAATATTGGTGACAAGCTGTGTACTAATATTTTTTAAAATATAGGACGTCGAATCGACGTCGATTTTACGTATGTTCCACTATTGGAGATTATAAGACGTCGAAATAAATTATTTCTATGCACAGTTTTTATTCTCGTGATAGTTAACGTCGAGAAGACGTAATAATGACGTACTGCAGCCTGCGCTTGCGCAGTGCGTGTCCTGGCCGCGCCGCCGCGCCGTCTCCCTCTCCGCTTTCGGTCTCGAACGCAGCACGCCATGCCGTTATTTTCTGGAGCTGTTCCGCGAGCACATGTCGCTCCCTGTTATTAATCTAGCTATTGTGTGGATCCGGTGTTCCGGTGCTTCGCGTTGTAGTACTTGAGTGAGTTTTTATTGTCTATTATCCCCTATGTAAGTTGTAAAAGCTTGAAAAAAAGTAAACATGTAGCCCCTATGCCACACCGCTTCTCTAGCCACCATGATGGATTTACATTACGCAAATTTTAACCTAGCATAAAAATAGCCCAAATGACATTCAAAGTCCTTGTTCAAAGTGATTTAATTGTCCATTTTATACTGCAAAATTCAATACTACCTTCTACCATTTTATTTATCCCTATTGTTTTGTTATTATAACTTGGGTTGTGGATATTTCCACATAGGTTGTTTTAGCTGCCTCCATGGCAACGTTAGAACAAGCCCCAATCCAGAGCATGTGCTGACAGAAGCTGCAAATGTGCTGTTGGCTCCTGCCTGGACTTCATTATTGTGTTGCTTCCCAAATCACGCCTATGTTTCTGATTTGGTTAATGTTATACCGAACTGATGATTGCCGAATAGCATGAATTAGGTACTTTCTCCTGTATTCTATTTTATTTATGTTTTTGTATTGTTTTTTATTTATTTTTTACTGTGTTTGTTGGTACTTAAAATATAATAAACGTATATTGATTAAAAAATGTATTTCATTTCATTTACAAATCACGAACCCTTTTATATATCTTTTGAGTATAAAAAGTTTGTTCAGCGAATGTTCGGCCCTACGTCACAACTCCCGTCCTTGTCTGACTCGTGAATATACAACCAATATCCATCGTATATTCACGAGTCAGACAAGGACGGGAGTTGTGACATAGGGCCGAACATTCGCTGAACAAACACCATGCGTTGCGATGCCATTAAGTAATTTTTCACGTCTTATTAGACGTCACCATTACGTACTTTGCACCTCCTAATACACGTCGTCATTACGTAATGTTGCACGTCTTATTAGACGTCGCTGAGCACGTAAATTCTCTGTGACATATTGCCGTCGATTCTACGTGTTTTCTGCGCCGAAATTTTCGTCGATCTGCGGTACGTCTATTCAACGTAGAAGAAACGTCTTTTTGCTGGCTGGGTAGAACCGGACGACCGTCGACCGGTTACCAATCGAGTCGTTAGACGGAATTTCAAGGTCGTCTCAGAGGTGAATTTGGCCCATATTGGCCCCGCATCGTCGCAAGCTACAAATGGTGGGGGATTTATGGCGCGATCAGGGCGATTCGAAGATTTTAGATTTCATACGTGTAGCGCCCTCTGTTAAACAATTTTTAAAGGAGTGGGAATTTAGTTCCCATAATGAAAACCACGGCGATCACGGGCCGCCTTAAGATCACATTTTTGAGGTGTGACGTCATGCCCCTAAAACGCTGATTGCTTCAATTTGTTGTTGTTGTTGTCAATGCCCTGATACTATATCTGGTTCTCACATTTTTTGAGCTGCCAAAAAAATGTTTCAATTTAAATAGATGATAAACAACTGACTTTAATCACAAACCTATATAGCTTCGCTACAGACTGTGCTTTGCCATATATTATTAGGCGAACCCAAAAGCATGCTAAGGTCCTCGAGTTGGCATCCTTTGTGGGAATTCGTGCAAACAGTTTGACTACCGTGTCATAGAGATCACCAAGTTCTACATTTTTCCACTCACCATTGCCAAATGTCGTCTATCCAGCAGATTTTAGGGATAAAAATACAGCTGCCACCATCCATACAACCAGACGTATGAAGTATATATAATATAGGTTGCGATATAAAGAATAAACTCGTTTTTAGTCAAAAATAGAAGGAAGATGGTAGGAACAATTTGTCGAGGTTCATGTATGCTTAAAATTGCCAAAAAAAACTACACCCTGAAAAATAATAACTTCACTGTTTCTGGACCGATGCTTGTTGTCTTAGCAAACTGGTTGAAAGAATTTTGCAGGCAAAAGCTACTCCACCCCCACCCCTCTAAGAGATATTTGTTTTTGGTCTATCGCGTTGGGGCATTCACTATATTCTCTATTTCACGAATCCATGGCTGTAAAAATTTATCAATCAAAAGCTACCCCAGAAAAAAATAATAACTTAATTTTTCTTCCTCGGAAGAATATACCTATCCTCTCCGTTTTTAGCAGACATTCCAAATGATTCCAGACGTACCAATCCGCGGTTGAAAAAATTTGCCCAACAAACCTACCCCCTGCATACCTTTAGGAAGAAAACTTGATAACTCCATTGTTTCTGGTCCGATTTTCGCAGTTTTCACAGGGACATTCAAAAAAGTTTCAGAAATAAAAAATGTTTGGCAATAAACAGCCCCCGTGCATCCATTTAGGGAAAACATTTGCTAACTCAATTGTTTCTGTTCTGATTATTGTCGTTTTCACAATGATGTTCAAAAAAGTTTAAGAAATAAAAAATACTGTACAAAAGACTACCCATCCCCACTCCCGAAGAGAGTTGGTCGGATCCTCGCCATTTCAGCAAGGATATACAGGTGCACGAATACGTGGTTGAAAAAATTTCCCGGACTGAAACTACCCCCTTCATCCATTTAGGGAAAAAATTTGATAACTGGATTGTTTCTGGTCCGATTATCGCCGTTTTCACAATGACGTTCAAAAAAGTCTTAGAAAAAAATTGTCAGACACAAAGCTACCCCTCCCTATTGTTGTTTTTGGTCGAACCCTCACCGTTTTCAGCAAGGATATTCAAAACGATCCCAAGTACACAAATCCGTAGTTGAAAAAATTTGCCGGACTATCTATCTGGGAAAATGGGTGGCCACCTGAAATCGGCCTGGCATGTATGGGCCCATTGTGTCCCCTCAACCAGTATCACAGGGCGACCAGCATGCCGACCTTCTTAATAAAGGTCCGCAGCTCCCTCATCCTGATAGCATACACAACCTCCTCGCCCATCCTAGGATTCAGTCCCCATGTGGTGCCGACTGCTCTGCGGCATGCCCAAAGTGCACTGCAGGCTTTCTTAGCCTTTGTGAGAATGTTCTTCAAAGGCCAATTTAGAGTCAAGCCTGACCACCAAATATTTCACCTTCTTTTTATTCAATACTTGCACCCATTGTAACTCAACAAGAAAGGGGCGGTCTACTTTTCTCCTTCTGGTAAATGAGACTAGTTAAACCTTATTAGCATTGTCACTCAATCCACTGGAGGCGCACCATTGTGAGAACCTCGACAGAGCACCAGGATCACAACATCATCTGCGTACGCCTGTACGTAGAACCCTGCTCCACCTTCAAGACTTGCAGCAGCTCATCAACCACCATGCACCACTGGAGGGGGGACAGAACCTCGCCTTGCAGACAGCCCCTAGATGCATTAACAGTCACTGTCTCTCCACACAGCTCGGCCTCGACCTACCTGCGGGTGAGCATAGACCGGGTTCATCCCACCAGGCAGAGGGCTTCTCCGACACCTACATCCCCCACTGTCTTTCAGATTGAGTCCACAGCTGTGTTGTCAAAAGCTCCCTCTATGTCCAGGAAGACCCCCACCGACACAAGCCTGCCATCCATCCCCCCATCCAGCCTAGTGACAAGCTGGTGAATGGCCGAATCAACGGACCTGCCCATCTGGTAGGCGTAATGAGTAGGACACAGGGGTGCTGGGAGAGTAAGTTGCTCCCTAAGATATCCGTCCACCAGTCTCTCCAGTGTCCTTATCAAGAAGTTGGTGAGGCTAATGGGTCTAAATGCCTTGACCTCAGTATAATCACTGCACCCTGGCTTTGGTATAAAAATAACCCTGATCTACAGCCACCGCCGAGGGACATGTCCTCAGGCGATAGATGCCCGGAACACGCCCACCATACGCCAGATGAGGCCCCCCCATCCCTCTGTAAGAGAGTCGGGAAGACTCCATCTGATCCATCCGCCTTAAAAGGGAAGGACTCAACGGCCCAGCTAACCCTGTCAATGCTGACTTTGTGGCCAAGTCATAGTCATTTATCCACCCTGCCCCAGTGAGGAGCTCGGGAAGTGAGTGGCCAGTAGGTATAGTAGTGTATCATGGGAGGATGAGGTGTACCTCCCCTCCCCTACCTAATTTGGCTATAGGGTCTCTTGAGACTACGTACGACAGAGCCTTGATGCCATGGGAGTACGATTGACACTCACACAGTAGACACTCCAGGTGTCCCTTTGGGAGCACCTAATCTCATGTTTGTAGACTCTCTGAATGACTTTTTTGATTTGTTTCCTGGTAGATTTTTTTAAATTAATAACGAATTTCTTGGGGTTTTTCTACCAAATATATTATTTTTTTTATCAATACATCTTCGTAACTACGTATGTTTCTGCTTTGCTAGCCATCATCAGGTTACAATATTACATGTTAAAAGCAATTTAAAATATCTAAAAGAGAAACGAAACATTTAGAAAATTTTTTTCCTTTATACAATTTTCCTTTCTTATATTAAGTACAGACCCATAATAATTTTTATTTTTTTTTATAAATCTGTTAAATTTGTTAAACGTATTTATATAAAAATTATAAAACATATATAAAGTTTTCTTTGTTATGATACTTATGACCTTCAATTTACATTTGTCAAACAGTTGGAAAAGTCGTAATGACTGATTTTTACGAATTAAAATACATCTTTGTCAGATCTAAGTTTATAAAATCTTTAAAAAATTTTGCATTATTTTGTCGATGATATATTTGGAAATGCGGCAGGAAGTTCCACATTTCATACAAAAAACGGCTGGTTGAAAACCCAAAAAAAACATATCCTTGTCTCTTTTGATGTTACCTCACTATTTACAAATGTACCCATTGAACTCGCAATAGAATGTATCGAAAAGAAATGGAATGTAATCAAAGAGTACACTACACTCCCTTTAGATGAATTTTTAATCGGTGCAAAATTTTGTCTTAACTCTACTTTTTTTCAATTTAACAATGATTTTTGTTTCTCAAATATATGGCACTGCAATGGGATCCCCTCTTTCTTCTACTACAGCTAATCTTATTATGGACGAACTTGAGACAAAGGTTTTGGATGATTTACAAATAAAACCACATTTTTACAAGAGATTTGTTGATGATTGCATATTGTGTATAAATAAAAATGAACTTGAAAACACTTTTAATAAATTTAATAATTTTCATCCCCGTTTAAAATTTACTTTAGAAAAAGAGAAAAATAACGCCTTAAATTTCTTAGATCTCACTATTTCTTACAATAATAATGGAAAAATATTCACAAATTGGTTTATATGGTCTGAAAGATACTTAAACTTTGACTCCAATGTCCCTATCTCGTACAAAAAAAGCGTGATTAATAGCCTTACTGACCGTGCAATCATTCTTTCACATGAGCAATTTAGACCTGACAATCTTAAAAAAATTCATAATACCCTCAAAAAAAAAATTACCCTGAATCTTGTTTCAAGCCCATTATAAGAAAACTTCATAAGTAATTATAATAAATAATAATAAATTCATAAGATCTACAATCTGGCAGATACTTCGGGTCCCTCTAGTTCACTAAAAAAATTTATCTCCATGCCTTATGTCAGAGGCGTCTCCGAACCTATTACGAAAATTTTTAAAGATCACAATGTTCAAATTGCCCACAAAAACCAAAATAATACAAAAAAATTCTTCTCTAACCTCAAACCAAAAATCACCAGTGAATTTCAAACAAATATCATCTATAAGATTAAATGTTTAAATTGGCCATCTTCTTAATATTGGCCAGACTAGGCAACACTTAAAGAAAAGAATATACAAACATTAATACGATATAAAAAATAAAAATGAAAATGCTACTGCCCTCTGTAAACATGAAGTTGATAACTCCCACAATTTTGATTTTAAGAATGCTGAAATATTATGCAAAGAAAAAGACTATCTCAAACGAAATATCTTTGAAATGATACACATTAAAAAACAACAAAATACTATAAATTTCAGAACTGACACTGATGGCCTCTCACACATTTATCATAATTTAATTACATAAATTTCTTCTTGACTATTATAAAATAGTTGATAGAAAATTTTGCTTATTTTGGGTATTTTAATGTTTGGGTTCTTACATTTTACATACTAGTTGCCTCTTTTATGTATATATACCTTTTTGCTTACATTGTATAAAATATTTTTACCATATTCTGAAATTGCGTTTCTCCTACTATACTTATAAAAAAATACTCAACCAGCCATTTTTTGTATGAAATGTGGAACTGCCTGCCACATTTCCAAATATATCATCGACAAAATAACGCAAAATTTTTTAAAGATTTTATAAACTTAGATCTGACAAAGATGTATTTTAATTCGTAAAAATCATTCATTACGACTTTTCCAACTGTTTGACAAATGTAAATTGAAGATCTGTAAGTATCATAACAAAGAAAACTTTATATATGTTTTATAATTTTTATATAAATACGTTTAACAAATTTAACAAATTTATAAAAAAATAAAAATTATTATGGATCTGTGCTTAATATAAGAAAGGAAAATTGTATAATAATAATTTCCAATATTCTAGATAAAAACCAATTTCATATCAAAGATTCCTGGGATTTTCAAAAATTAATAAAAAATAAATGCATCCCAAAAAACCATATCCTTGTCTCTTTTGACGTTACCTCACTATTTACAAATGTACCCATTCAACTCGCAATAGAATGTATCGAAAAGAAATGGAATGTAATCAAAGAGTACACTACACTCCCTTTAGATGAATTTTTAATCTGTGCAAAATTTTGTCTTAACTCTACTTTTTTTCAATTTAACAATGATTTTTTTTTCTCAAATATATGGTACTGCAATGGGATCCCCCCTTTCTTCTACTATAGCTAATCTTATTATGGAGGAACTTGAGACAAAGGTTTTGGATGATTTACAAATAAAACCACATTTTTACAAGAGATTTGTTGATGATTGCATATTGTGTATAAATAAAAATGAACTTGAAAACACTTTTAATAAATTTAATAATTTTCATCCCCGTTTAAAATTTACTTTAGAAAAAGAGAAAATAACGCCTTAAATTTCTTAGATCTCACTATTTCTTACAATAATAATGGAAAAATATTCACAAATTGGTTTATATGGTCTGAAAGATACTTAAACTTTGACTCCAATGTCCCTATCTCGTACAAAAAAAGCGTGATTAATAGCCTTACTGACCGTGCAATCATTCTTTCACATGAGCAATTTAGACCTGACAATCTTAAAAAAAATTCATAATACCCTCAAAATAAATAATTACCCTGAATCTTTTTTCAAGCCCATTATAAGAAAACGAATTCATAAGATCTACAATCAGACAGATACTTCGGGTCCCTCTAGTTCACTAAAAAATTTTATCTCCATGCCTTATGTCAGAGGCGTCTCCGAACCTATTACGAAAATTTTTAAAGATCACAATGTTCAAATTGGCCAAAAAGAAACAAAATAATACAAAAAATTCTTCTCCAACCTCAAACCAAAAATCACCAATGAATTTCAAACAAATATCATTTATAAGATTAAATGTTTAAATTGTCCATCTTCTTATATTGGCCAGACTAGACAATACTTAAAGAATAGAATATACAAACATCAATACGATATAAAAATAAAAATGAAAATGCTACTGCCCTCTGTAAACATGCAGTTGATAACTCCCACAATTTTGATTTTAAGAATGCTGAAATATTATGAAAAGAAAAAGACTATCTCAAACGAAATATCTTTGAAATGATACACATTAAAAAACAACAAAATACTATAAATTTCAGAACTGACACTGATGGCCTCTCACACATTTATCATAATTTAATTACATAAATGTCTTCTTGACTATTATAAAATAGTTTGTTGTATCTTTTAGTTTAAGGATAAGTAATCCGTTCTTAATTTCGGGAAATTGGGGTATTATATTTGGCAACGCCGCGCCAGGTTTCGAAAACCGTTGGTTAGTCTTTTTTGCGACCTAAAAAATATTCAGTTCGGGAATCGATCAGTACCGGTGAAGAAGTCGACAAAAACGGGCGCGGCGGGCGCGTTAGAATTATTTTCTTTATTTCACAATCTTACCGGGTTCACGGTTGCAGATCGGGACAATAATTATTAGGTGTTTTCCTGTAAATTTCCTTCTTTCCTTTTCCTGCTTACTACCTAAACACCGAACGAGATCTGGATAAGAGCAGAGTATCATCTCCGGTAAGTGACTTATTAATTTTTCGTACCAGCGACCTTTATTAATTACAATTTATCATTTACGTGGTTTTGTGCAGACCGGTGCCAAAACATTTGGTCCTTATCGACCCGGATTACGAATTTGTCGAAATTTTGCAGTAAACTATCGGGGTTTTATTGTAAAATTTACTTGGTTGGAGTTTAAAATTGCTTCAACGTCGGTCACTTTCAACGGTGCTCAATTTATAAAAACGTCTGAGTTTTTTTGTCAGATTGTTTTCGGAACTACGGCGCGGGGCTGTTAGTTGAAAATTTGTTGACGGTTGGTACTGAAAAACGGTTTCAGTACATTATATAGCAGTATTTAATAAACATTTACATTTAGTAACGTTGGTGTTTGGGTTATAATTTACTTTCTTGGTTGAAAATGGGTACAACGCCAGAAAGAGAATTTAAGATGCTTACGGCAAAAAAAGAGTCTTTGTATTCGATTCTCCAGACAATGTATGATTTGTCAAAAAATTTGAAGGTTAAAGGTAATTTAGAAAAATTCCAAATGTTGTATTTTTCTCTGGAGACTACTCGGACCGATTTATTGCGGGTTATAGATGAAATTAATTCGGTGGGATTTGAAGTTAAACAGGATTTTTCCCCGGATTATAAAGTTCTGCCCACAATAAATGAAATTTGTTGTCACATTCGGAGTGCCGCAAACAAACTCGAGTTAGTGCCGTCCACCAATCCTTCTACCGCTAGTTCTAGTCAAAATGTCGGAAATGTAAACGTAGAGGAGTATCGCGGTTTACCGTCGTTGCCAAAAATCGAATTGCCAGATTTTTCGGGAGATATTCGCGATTGGGAAACGTTTTATTCGATTTTTAAAACACGGATTCACGATAATAAATCCATAAGTTCGGTGGATAAGATGCATTATTTGGTCGGTCGTTTAAAGGGTCCGGCACGGAGTGTTTGCGCGGGAGTTTCTCTCACGGGAGAGAACTATGAAATTGTATGGCAAACATTGCTTGATAAATATCAAGATAAGCGATATTTGGCGAATAGTTATTTAGATCAAATTTTTGATTTCAAGCCACTGCACGGGGAGTCGATAAGAAATTTAGATATATTCTTGGAAAAATTTGATGTGGCAGTGAGCGCTCTTAAGAAGCTAACAATTCCGGATTTGGCGGATTTTATGCTTTTGTATTTAGCAATCGGAAAGTTGGACTGTGAAACGGTAAAAGGGTTTGATATGAGCGAGCGTGGAGCGGGAGAGATACCTTCGTATAGTAAGCTTATCAAATTTGTAAAGGAACAGTCTAAACTACTTCATTTACACAAGCCTGGTTCTTCACAAAACGTCGGTAATAAACAAAAAAATCCAAGAACGTTTTTTGGGCAAGCAAAAGGAAAAGATTATAAATTGAAGACCACTTCATGTGTTCTCTGTAACAAGGTGGGCCATTATTTAAGTCGGTGTAGTCAATTTAGATCTTTGGCGCCTTTAGAACGTTATGAGCTTGTAAGAAAGAATAATTGGTGTTTTAATTGTTTATCTAGCGCTCACGGGGTACGGTCCTGTACAGTGGATAGAACGTGCATAGAATGCGACAAAAAACATCACATACTGTTACATGGGGCTAAGGTGGAGCAAGACAGTAATGCTAGAATTGAATCTTCAAGGCAAGAAAGCCATAAGGAATTCAATGCAGGTGAAACCTCTCATAATGTAACACTTTGTACTTTTATCGATTCGGAAAATAATTTAAAGGAGCACCCGGTAGTGATGTTATCTACGGCGGAAGTGGTAGTTTTGAATAGTCCTTTAAAAAATAATAAGGCTAGAATTATTATAGACAATGGGAGTCAAAGTAATTTATTAACGAGAAAGGCTTGCAAAAAATTGGGTTTGAAGCCGGAGAGAACTTTCGCGTCGATTGTAGGTCTCGGAGAGAATGAACAAGCAATTAAAGGGGTAGTCAATGTGGTTGTCAGCTCACGTTATGATCGCGACAAAAAATTTGTTTTCCAAGCGTTTTTAATCAAAAGCATTACGCGTAAGTTTCCTGATACTAAACTAGGAGAAGAAATAGTTAGTAAGTTTAAACATCTTCCTTTGGCGGACCCTAAATATTATTTACCGGGGGAGGTAGATGGTATTATAGGAGCGGAATTATATCCTTTTCTGATGGGTACCAAAAAAATGTTTGCAGATTCGGCGGCGGCTCTGGAAACAGTTTTCGGTTATGTGATATCAGGCAAAATATTTGGGCCATTAAGTACCGTGGCACGTACATTTTTTACGGCGGAGCAGGGAGTGTCTATTGAACACTTGGTAGCCAGATTTTGGGAATTGGAACAAGTTCCTAAAATGAAGCTGGCTCATCCAGATGATGAGATTTGTGAAAAGATCTACCAAACTACGGTGATTAGGGATTTGAGCGGTCGGTTTTCGGTAGCTTTACCTTTTAAATTTCCTCCTGAAAGTTTGGGAGATTCTAAGCACGGAGCTTTGTCGAGACTCAGATCTTTAGAGAAAAGATTGAGTAAAGATGAGAAATTGCGAATTCATTACAATGCGGCTATGCAGGATTTTTTAAGTCAAGGTCACATGAGGTTGGTAGAAAATTCATCCGAGTCACAGTTTTCGTATTACCTTGCGCATCATCCGGTGATTAAAGCTGGAAGTACGAGTACTCCCGTACGAGTAGTATTAGATGCCAGTTACCCTTCGGATAATAGTCTATCACTAAATGACTTGCTATATTGTGGACCAAAACTTCAAACGGATATTTGCACTCTATTAATTAATTTTCGTCTATTTTTCATAGCAATGACCGCAGATATACGGCAGATGTATAGGCAGATAAAATTAATAGAAGAACATTGGAAATTTCAGAGATTGTTGTTTCGATTTGATCCTAACGAAGATATAAAAACGTATGAAATAACAGTAGTAGCTTTCGGTATAAAGTCTTCTCCATATTTGGCTTTAAGAACAGTTAATGAATTAGTAGCTAGAGAAAGGGAACATTTTCCATTAGTCTCAGAATTTGTTTCTCATGGGTTATATATGGATGATTTTGTATGTAGTGTAGCTTCGGAAGTTGAGGCGCATAAACTTTACAGCGAAGCGATTGATTTATTTGCGGCGGGGGGTTTTGATTTGGTCAAGTGGTCCACAAACTCTGGTAATCTTTTGGAGAAAATTCCGGAAAGCAAACGTCTTTCGGACAAAGTCGTTTTTAAGGCAGACACTAAAATTTTGGGAATACAGTGGAACCCGGACACGGACATGTTCAGTTTTTCCATCCTCACACCAAGTGGCAAATGCACAAAACGAAATATTTTATCCGCAGTAGCTCGTTGTTATGATCCATTGGGTTTAATTGCTCCTTTCATATTGCGTTTAAAGTTATTAGTCAAAGAGATGTGGAAACTGAAATTGGAATGGGATGTGCCAGCACCTCGGGAGATTCTTATTGTTTGGGATCAGTTGCGGGATGACTGGAAGTTGTTGGAATCTTTGCAAATTCCTCGGCACGTAGGGGTTAAAAAAGGGTGTCCAGTGATTTTAGTAGCCTTTGCAGATGCCAGCCAAGAGGGTTACGGAGCGGTTGTTTATGTAAAAACTCTAAGTTCTGACGAAAATAATAGTAAAGTGGCGTTGCTTTGCGCTAAATCGAAAGTGTCCCCGTTCAAAATGACCACTATTCCTCGATTAGAATTGTGTGCGGCGGTTCTTTTATCCTCCCTAGTAAAACATGTTTTAGAAGTTTATCAAGAACGGATTCCTATTTCTCAAGTAGTCGCTTTCTCGGATTCATCTACTGTCATTCAGTGGATTCAGTCTTATGAATTAAAAGACATATTTGTGGCCAATCGGGTGGCTCAAATAAAGGATAATATTCCAAATACAAGTTGGCGCCATATAGATGGCAAGGAAAATCCGGCGGATTGTTTGTCGAGAGGTCTTACAGCATCGTTGCTACTGAAACATGAATTGTGGTTTTCGGGTCCGGCGTGGTTGCAGAAAAATGAAGCGGAGTGGCCTATAACAGTCGTTCAAAACTTTTGTAAAACATTGGTCGAAGATAATTGTGTTTTGATGACAAGATCGGCGAAGTTGACAAAAGAAAGTTCGGATTCTTTTTATCAAATGATGGAGAGAAATTCTTCCTGGATGAAAATTTTGCGAATAACTGTTTGGGTTCTCAGGTTTCTAAAACGTTTGCCTATGAAAAACTATATTGGAATTTTAGATATTCAAAGGGCAGAAAAAACCTTGGTGCGGATTGTGCAGTCGAGGCATTTTGCGGTAGATATGTTGACATTAAAAAATTCAAACGAATGTGCCCCTCGATTGAGAAAACTTCATCCTTTTGTATTAGATGGATTACTAAGGGTGGGGGGTCGTTTGCAAAATACCAATTTAAGTTTAAGGCAGAAGCATCCATTAATCCTACCCGCAAAAGATATTTTCGTAGAAAGATTAGTTGATTTCTATCACAAAGCGCATCTTCATACGGGACCCTATTTATTAGAGGCGATACTTCGACAAAAATATTGGATTGTCGGCGGTAGAAATCTTATTAGGCAACGAGTGCATACATGTAATACATGTTTTCGGTTAAAACCCTTTTCGCCCACCCCTCTGATGGCCGATTTACCGGCTCATCGAGTGTCAGGAAGTAAAGCTTTTGTGCATACTGGGGTAGATTATTTCGGACCTATTAGAATAACTTTGGGTAGAAAGAGGGGCGCGGCAGTTCATAAGGCGTATGTGTGTCTTTTTATTTGTATGAACGTGAAAGCAGTTCATCTGGAGCTGTCCAGTTCCTTGTCCACAGCGCATTTTTTACTTTCTTTTAAAAGATTTTTGGCGCGACGCGGACCATGCAAGGTTCTATATTCGGATCGGGGCACTAATTTTGTCGGGGCAAAATCGGTGCTTGCAGATATTAATAAGTTTGTTAATTCTGCAGATTTTCAAAATCACCTTTCTTCCGAGTTAACCTTGAATGGTGTCGAGTGGTGTTTTAATACTCCCGCGTCTCCACATATGGGTGGTCTCTGGGAGAGTAATGTTAAATCGGCGAAA
Source organism: Pseudeuparius sepicola (assembly GCA_963920635.1). NCBI lineage: Eukaryota > Metazoa > Arthropoda > Insecta > Coleoptera > Anthribidae > Pseudeuparius > Pseudeuparius sepicola. Next base: position 27,933,409 of record OY987304.1, on the reverse strand, counting down.
AATCACATTTATCGGGTGTTGGGAGATCAGTTATTAACGTACGAAGAACTGGCTTCACTTTTGACTCAGGTTGAATCGGTCCTGAATTCTCGCCCTTTGTGTAAGCTTTCCAACGACCCTTCGGCTCCGGAGGCGCTAACTCCGTCGCATTTTTTGACCTTACAACCTCTCCAGAGTCTCCCAGCGGAAGACGTCACCGCAATTCCGATAAATAGGCTAGACAGATTTCAATTGATTGATCGGATGGTTCAGGATCTGTGGAAAAGATGGAGATTGGAATATTTAACTACTTTACAAGTTCGAGGTAAATGGACTTCCAAGGTTGCTAATATCACGGTCGGCACTGTGATAGTCCTAAAGGAGGATAACACCCCTCCATTGCATTGGCCATTGGCAGTGATTACCCAGGTTCACCCAGGAAAGGATGGGATCGTTCGAAATGTCACAGTCAGAACGAATAAAGGCACCTTTTCACGGCCAGTCGTGAAAACATGTCCTTTACCCAACCAATAAAAGCAGAGCACGTATTTTTTTTTAGAATAAGTTTATTATTTTTTTGTGTGTGCTGAAAACCGTTTTTCAGGGTGGGGGGTATGTTGTATCTTTTAGTTTAAGGATAAGTAATCCGTTCTTAATTTCGGGAAATTGGGGTATTATATTTGGCAACGCCGCGCCAGGTTTCGAAAACCGTTGGTTAGTCTTTTTTGCGACCTAAAAAATATTCAGTTCGGGAATCGATCAGTACCGGTGAAGAAGTCGACAAAAACGGGCGCGGCGGGCGCGTTAGAATTATTTTCTTTATTTCACAATCTTACCGGGTTCACGGTTGCAGATCGGGACAATAATTATTAGGTGTTTTCCTGTAAATTTCCTTCTTTCCTTTTCCTGCTTACTACCTAAACACCGAACGAGATCTGGATAAGAGCAGAGTATCATCTCCGGTAAGTGACTTATTAATTTTTCGTACCAGCGACCTTTATTAATTACAATTTATCATTTACGTGGTTTTGTGCAGACCGGTGCCAAAACATAGTTGATAGAGGATTTTGCTTATTTTGGGTATTTTAATGTTTGGGTTCTTACATTTTACATACTAGTTGCCTCTTTTATGTATATATACCTTTTTGCTTACATTGTATAAAAGATTTTTATCATATTCTGAAATTACGTTTCTCCTACTATACTTATAAAAAAATACTCAACCAGCCGTTTTTTGTATGAAATGAATTGTTGGAACTGCCTGCCATTTCCAAATGTATCATCGACAAAATAACGCAATTTTTTTAAAAGATTTTATAAACTTAGATCTGACAAAGATGTATTTTAATTCGTAAAAATCAGTCATTACCACTTTTCCAACTGCTTGACAAATGTAAATTGAAGATCTGTAAGTATCATAACAAAGAAAACTTTCATGTTTTATAATTTTTATATAAATACGTTTAACAAATTTAACAAATTTATAAAAAAAATAAAAATTATTATGGATCTGTACTTAATATAAGAAAGGAAAATTGTATAAAAGAAAAAAAAATTCTAAATGTTTCGTTTCTTTTTTAGATATTTTAAATTGTTTTTAACATAATATTGTAACTCTAATATAGTTTGGTCTTCAGTGTAACATTACACAAAACTTTCCCATAATAAGACCATTTTTTACAAAGTTTATATTAACAAATATTGTTATAAAAACTCGACGTTTCGCTCCTGATTCGAAGCTTTCTCAAGAGTAATTCCTATAAAAAAATTAACATTAAATAATATAATTAAATTATAGCAACACTGAAATATTACACGGTGAAAGAAATTACTGGAAAAGACTTTTTCTTGAAGCCTGTTATATTAATTCATTAGGAAATAATTTTAACAACAAAACAGATATAAATTATTTTGTACAATTTTATAAATATGTTTTTCCTAATTTGAATTTCTATATAATAAGCCAACCAATAACTGTACTTTCTTTTACAGTATCCACCGTTTTTTCTTTGTAACACAGAACCGCTTGTATATATAAAATTGTTACCTATTTGTCAATATGATAGTCTTATAAATATTTTTCTAATTTTATGTCTGTCAAAATTTTTCCGTCGTTTTTAAATTATAAATACCCGAAACAATTCTTTATATCTAACAACATTTTGCAAATTAATCTTTTTAAACATTTTTGAGGTCATGTTAAGGTAGGCTGTTTACAATTTTATTTATTTCATAGATTTTTCTATTTGTATAAAATTTAATTAGTACCTATTTAATGTTAATTTTTTTTATAGGAATTACTCTTGAAAAAGCTCCGAATCAGGAGCGAAACGTCGAGTTTTTATAACAATATTTGTTAATATAAATTTTGTAAAAAATGGTCTTTTTATGGGAAAGTTTTGTGTAATGTTACACTGAAGACCGGGAAACTATATTAGTATTAATATCAAGAATTTATACACAAAAGGTGTCTTTTGTTTAGAGTAAACCCTACCTGACCACATGGACTCTAATGGAAGAATGGTCTATACCAACATAAGAAGTAATTTTGGGGAACATGTTGTACTGAAACTAAAGAATATTTCAAAATTTATGCTAAATATTACCAAGAATAAAAATAAAATACATTTTTTAAGAAGATGTAAAGAAGAAGGTGTTTTTCCGACTTTTTTGAATTTCTCAACGAGACATCTTTTGCTATCTTTTCGTTGTAGAAAAATTATTTGGGATTGTAAATTCAGGGTTTTGTGTTCAAAGATAAATGAAGCTGAACAATCTTTAAAGTGGATGTTGGCGAATAAAAATAATCAGGTTAGTGAGATTAGTAATTTTTTACCACATGTTGTTTTGACTCAATTTTTAGAATTTGAGCTACAAAAAAATGAAAGAATCTTTAATATAATTAAAACTAATAATATTAAAAAAATAAATAGTCTCATTTTAAATTCTGATTTTTGCTTTCATGTTTTTGAACGAAGTATAAAAAAGAATATTAACAGTTGGTTCAAGAATTTAACCCTATTAAATAATATATAGCCTATATTTTTGCATTAGGACCAAAATTTAATATACCTTCTAACAATTATAATAATAAATTCATTTTCGACTTTATTAGTTCTATTGAAAGTAGTCTAAAGTATAATCAAGATAATAATAATTACACATATTATAATAATGATCAAGTTCATATTCTGAGACAAAAACTAAGTGTTTTGTTATACAAATTGAAAAATAACATTTCCAGCGAACTTTTTGTCTTTTATAAAAGACTCTCTATTGACATTAATAAATCTTTACGTTTTTTAAAGTTATATCCTGATGTAATTTTAGTCAAAGCTGATAAAGGGAATGTCAGTGTGCTGATTGAGAAAACTGAGTATGTCAATAAAATGAATGAAATGTTTAATGATCAAGATACTTATGAAATTCTTAATTCTAATCCACTTAATTCCATTTTGAATAAAAACAACAAATATGTGAAGGCACTACATAATGAAAATTTTATTGATGATTTTATGTATAAAAAATTATGTTGTCACAATGGCACTAATTCTAAAGCTTATGGTTTAGTCAAAATTCACAAAGAAGGCAATCCGTTAAGACCAGTTATCAGCACTTTTTCTTCTCCTGTGTATAAACTTTCTCAGTTTTTAGCAGACTTATTAAAACCTTTGACACAACATTCTCCTTATACAACTAAGAACTCTTTTGAATTGGTAGATAAGTTAAAAGTTCTAGAGTTGGACAATCAGCACAATTATAAGATAGTCTCTTTTGATGTTTGTTGCTTCATTTTTCACAAATACTCCTATACAATTAACTTTAAGATATACAGGGTGGTGCACTTTTATGTGGTAGGACTTTAACATTAGATAGAAAAATGTTTTACTCGTCGTGGTATAATTTAGAATTCTACAAATTTAGAATTATAAAAATTATTAAGAAATAATACTAGATTTGATAAAAATGTTAAAATGATAATAAAGTAATGTACCTCAAACCAAGTGCCAGTTTATTTTTAAAATTGTTTCCATAAAATTAAAAATAAAATAGCTGAATCCGATAAGTGTTCCATAATTAATTTCTGTTATTTGCGATATTTATCAATAATCTTAGAAAACACATTTTTAGGCAAAAAAGGCTGAGATGGAAACGAAATAATTTATTTACTACACAACCGTGGCAGATACAAAAAAATGTCAAGATACACTTTTTGTAGAGAATTGAAAGAACTTTACGAAAATTTACGTTGATGTGAGACAGGTCCGTACTAATTACTTTTTAAATTTAGTGATAGTGAAAACCCATAACTCCACCACTGGTTATTTCAGGACCTTCATATTATCACTAAATATCGTAGTCAAAAAGGTGGTACTACACATCAAATTTGGTTTAAATATCTCCACTGGTTCGGACAGTGTAAAAAATACTTCATATTTTTTACAACACTTCAACGCCCTGTATCTCGGAAACTAAGCTTTCCCCGATATATGTTGATATAAAATTTTCATTTTAGATTATCTTTTTCTATCTAATGTTAAAGTCCTACCACATAAAAGTGAACCACCCTGCATAGAAGAAAATTTTGAGATTCTTAACACTGATATATCAAAAGACCTAGTTATATCAATTATCGGGTTCATTTTTAGTTCTTCAGTTTTTTCTTTCCACGGTGTTTTATACAAGCAAATATATGGTTGCCCAATGGGCCTTCCTTTAAGTCCAATTTTTGCTGATATAGCTCTATTTGCTATGGAAAATAATATTTTATCTTCTATTGAATATCCAATTCCATTATATATCCGATATGTTGATGATATATTGATTATTTTACCACAAAATGAAGTTGACAATTTATTTAGCCGTTTTAATTCTTTCGATGAACGCCTACAATTTACAATGGAAATTCCATCTAATAATTCTACCAATTTTTTGGATATCAATTTAGAACTTTTAAATAATAAAATTAAAACTAGATGGTATAGAAAGCAGACATGGTCAGGTAGATATTTAAATTTTTATTCTTTCCATCCTCTTAGATACAAAATTTCTACGATAATAGCTTTAGTAGATCGAGCTTTTCTTTTATCGCATGAGGATTATTTGGAACTAGATTTGACTGCTACCCTAGAACGTTTGTCAATTTTATTATTAAAAAACGTCTTAATCATTTACGCTTTCCAGTTGTTGAGACAACATTACAAAACTCTTTAGATCCGAATAATAACATTTTGAAATTTGTCAAGTTACCTTACCATTCAAGTCTAGAGAGCATACAAGATTTACTGAAACCTTTTGGATTTAAACCAGCTTGGCAACCCATGAATTGTATTAATTTTTTATACAATTCACTAAAAGATAAGACAGATATTAAACTTAGATCCGATATTATTTATAAAATAAATTGTTTACAATGTCAAGGCAATAAATGTTACATTGGCCAAACTTCACAATATTTACGAAAAAGAATCTACCAACATAAATATAATATAAGAATTAATAATGATCAACATTCTGGATTATCTGACCACACCTTAAAAACAGGACATTCATTTGATTATGACAACACGGAAATATTACACGGTGAAAGAAATTACTGGAAAAGACTCTTTCTTGAAGCCTGTTATGTTAATTCATTCGGAAATAATTTTAACAACAAAACAGATAAATAATTTTGTACAATTTTATAAATATGTTTTTTCCTAATTTGAATTTCTATATAATAAGCCAACCAATAACTGTACTTTCTTTTACAGTATCCACCGTTTTTTCTATGTAACACAGAACCTTGTATATATAAAATTGTTACCTATTTGTCAATATGATAGTCTTATAAATATTTTTCTAATTTCATGTCTGTCAAAATTTTTCCATCGTTTTTAAATTTACAAATACCCGAAACAATTCTTTATATCTAACACCATTTTGCAAATTAATCTTTTTAAACATTTTTGAGGCCATGTTAAGGTAGGCTGTTTACAATTTTATTTATTTCATAGATTTTTCTATTTGTATAAAATTTAATTAGTACCTATTTAATGTTATTTTTTTTTTATAGGAATTACTCTTGAAAAAGCTCCGAATCAGGAGCGAAACGTCGAGTTTTTATAACAATATTTGTTAATATAAACTTTGTAAAAAATGGTCTTATTATGGGAAAGTTTTGTGTAATGTTACACTGAAGACCGGGAAACTATATTAGAATTAATATCAAGAATTTATACACAAAAGGTGTCTTTTGTTTAGAGTAAACCCTACCTGACCACATGGACTCTAATGGGAGAATGTTCTATACCAACATAAGACGTAATTTTGGGGAACATGTTGTACTGAAACTAAAGAATATTTCAAAATTTATGCTAAATATTACCAAGAATAAAAATAAAATACATTTTTTAAGAAGATGTAACGAAGAAGGTGTTTTTCCGACTTTTTTGAATTTCTCAACGAGACATCTTTTGCTATCTTTTCGGTGTAGAAAAATTATTTGGGATTGTAAATTCAGGGTTTTGTGTTCAAAGATAAATGAAGCTGAACAATCTTTAAAGTGGATGTTGGCGAATAAAAATAATCAGGTTAGTGAGATTAGTAATTTTTTACCACCTGTTGTTTTGACTCAATTTTTAGAATTTGAGCTACAAAAAAACGAAAGAATCTTTAATATAATTAAAACTAATATTTTTAAATAAATATTTTTCTAATTTTATGTCTGTCAAAATTTTTCCATCGTTTTTATATTTATAAATACCCGAAACAATTCTTTATATCTAACAACATTTTGCAAATTAATCTTTTTAAACATTTTTGAGGTCATGTTAAGGTAGGCTGTTTACAATTTTATTTATTTAATAGATTTTTCTATTTGTATAAAATTTAATTAGTACCTATTTAATGTTAATTTTTTTTATAGGAATTACTCTTGAAAAAGCTCCGAGTCAGGAGCGAAACGTCGAGTTTTTATAACAATATTTGTTAATATAAACTTTGTAAAAAATGGTCTTATTATGGGAAAGTTTTGTGTAATAATATTGTAACCTGATGATGGCTAGCAAAGCTGAAACGTACGTAGTTACGAAGATGTATTGATAAAAAAATATATATTTGGTAGAAAACCCCCAAGAAATTCGTTATTAATCTCTGAATGACCTTGTGGGCCTCCCAGTGAACCCCAAACCGAAATGTTTAGCTCTATTAAAGAGCCTCCTGACCTATTTCCTGTGGTGCTCCAGGTTGCCATTCCACCATGATGTCTTTCCACCCACTGTCCTCCTTCTCAGAGGACAGTTCGCCTCGTCAGCAGCATAGAGATCCCAGTTGGTTGCTCTAGACTAAAACTACCCCCTGCATCCCATTATGGGGAAAATTTGATAACTCGATTGTTTCTCATACGATTGTCACCGTTTTTAGAAGGCAGTTAAAAAAGTATCGGAAATAAAAAAAATCGTCTGACAAAAACTGCCAGTCTCCACCCCGAGGAGTTATTTTCGGTCGTATCCTCGCCGTTTTCAGCAAGAACATTCAAGATTAGTAAGTAAGTAAGTAAATATTTATTCATAATTATTACACAAGAGTACTTTTACAAGTCAAAATGGATATAAAAAAATATACAATCTCTAATAAAGAGAACATGCTTAAGTTTTAAAATTTTTATAAAATTCAAAATTTAGAGTTAATAACACCTTAATTAACAACACAGACAGTACAGGCACTTGTGATAGTTACACATTAAGATGGTCATTGAAATTGTTATCGAGGTATTCCTTAAAAGAATAAAAAGAATTTAAGATTAAATATAGTTTAATTTTTCTCATGAAAATTGTATGCTCCAACTCTTTGATGGGTGGAGGAAGGACATTAAAAAAAGGTACACAGTAGTAATCAGTGCCCCTTCTGGTTCGGGCCAGTCTGCGAAATTCAGGTACAACGTTGTTGTTGTTGTGCGTATCATAGCCATGTACCTCACGATGCTGTGTGAAAAGATGCATGTTTTGTTTAATAGAGCAGAGACATTGCAAGATAAAAGCATAGGGGAAAGTGAGTAGGTAGACCAAGCTCTTTAAAGCAGCGACGACAGCATTCGCGGTACCCCAGCCCCACCACAGCACGCACACATCTTCGTTGGACGCCAAAAATCTTAGCAGCCCGGGCTGAATGGCCCCAATAGAGAATCCCGTACAGCATGCTAGAACCAAAAAACCCATGGTAAGCCATTATTAATACTTGCAGCGACACGCTCTTTGCAAGATTTTTGTGTAAGTAAGTTACTTTAGATAATTTTTTACTAAGTTGCGTGACATGCTCTGTCCAGGTCAATTTCGGATCAAGGAATACACCTAGAAACTTAACCACACTATCTGTTTGCATATTTGAGCAGGGGGTTCTAAGCGAAAAATTCAGGTTTTGCGTCTTGGAGTCATTAAGGCTTAGACGATTGGACAGAAACCACTCCCCCATGGCAGTCCATGCATCATATGAATAGGTTCAGAAGGATGGTAACTTATAAAGTTGGTGGTGTTGTCTGCGAAAAGAATCAGATTACTCTGCGAGAGTGCTAAGTCGTTGACATAAATAAGGAAAAGAACTGGTCCTAGCACAGATCCTTGGGGTACTCCATGCTAAATGGTCTGTTGACTGGATTTATCACCACCATAACAGACAAACTGTTTACGGTCAGACAAGTATCATTCCATAAGAAGGATGGCCTCTGAGTTAAAACCATAGTAGGACAGCTTTTGCAATAGTATATGATGGGAAACACAGTCAAACGCCTTTGTTAAGTCAAAGAACGAGGCAAAAGTATCCATTCCCCTCTCCAAACCGGCAGGTATGGATTTAGTAAGAGAATCGATGGCTAAGGAAGTTGATTTTTTGTTCCGAAAACCATACTGGCTCTGGAAAAACATGAGATTAGTTTCAAAGTAGTCATTAATTTGGGTCTTCAATACTGATTCAAAGATTTTGGAAAAAATGGGAAGGAGGGAGATCGGTCTGTAGTTGCCTACATCATCTATAGAACCCTTATTCTTAAAGATAGGTACTACTTTGGCAATTTTCAGACACAGAGGAATGACACTACTCTCTATGCACTGATTGATTAGGTTCGTAACAGGATATATTAAAAGATCTTTTAAGTTTTTTAAAATGTTTGTGCTGATATGAAAGCAGTCCCTGCTTTTGCTATTCTTTAGCTTATCAATTGTTTGTCTAACATTATTATAGGATATCGGCTTAAAAGAGAAATGTTCATTGTTAAAAGTTCCGATCAAGTACTCTGCGAAATGTTTTTGTGTTGTTGGCAATATTTGCAAAATAATTATTAAAAGATTGAGCATTAAGTAACTCGGAGGTTTTGTTAGATGTCTTTGTATTGTTCTTAATAATGTCCCACATAGCGGACTAGTTCGTATGCGTTGATCATATGCAGTTTTTTTTAGCTTTAGATAATTCACTTTTATAATACTTTTTGTAATTTTTCACCATAAAAAAGGTGCTAAGTAAAGGGTTTTGCTTATTTATAAGCGACAGCATGTGCAGTCTCTCCCTCATAGCCCGAAGATTATCATTAAACCAATCAACAGAGGTATGTGGCTGCTCAGAGGAGACCACCCTCGATTTGACTGGGAAAGAAGCATTTGCTGCATTATTAATTGAGTCGATAAGCAACTCAAACTTATCCTCCACTGAACTCTCCCGACAGGTGAGAAAATCACAGTTCATCATCTCCACTTCATGATACAGCAAAAACAGACCTCGCTCTGTTATGGGGAGTTAATACGAGTACGAGTGCCGCCCATACCAGTGTTGCAGTATTCAAGTGTCGACAGTATGCCATGATGGTCCGATAGATGGTAAAGATCAAACAGTTCAGAGTCAAAGAATTCACAGTTAAGATTGGTAAATACATTATCAAGACACACCCCCGACCTGGTAGGGAAGCTAACGGTCCCAGCCAAGCCGTATGACTGCATATGATTGCACAGATCAAGCGTCCTTCGACTGTTGTCAGAAAAATTCACACATTAAAATCGCTGGTTAAAACAATATATTTGGATAGATTTAGACTATTGAGACAATTTGCCATAATTGTAAGAAACCGCTCAAAATCACCATTTGGGGACCTATAAACGGTCACAACTTGTGTATTTGGTTTTGTCAGAAAAACGCCCGAGATCTCACAATGTATCTCCTCAGAGAACCTAGAGACACAAAGATCGGTATAATCCAAGTTGCCCCTTAAATAAATCGCCACCCCACCGTGACCTCTCACAGACCTACAGAAACCAGAAGTGGCCTTTTATCCACTGAGATTCGTTACTGAAAACTCATCAGCTGTTAGCCAATGCTTGTTAAGGCAGACACAGTCAAACTGATTTTCATTGAGAATTACCTCGAGTTCTAAAGTTTTATTACGAATACTTTGTATGTTAGCATGTAGAATTTGAAATTTGTCGTATAACCGTTTAGCCGAAGTCTCCTTTATAGGGGATTTCTTTTTTGTTTGACGGGATGAAGATTCAAAAAATGGTTAATACGCACACCATTTGGCCATATTTGGGGATCCATAATTTTGTTCTTGAGATCCTTTGGAGCACTCAGTTTAAAAGAACTTATTTGTTTTGACTTGGTTCTCATTTTTTCACAAACACAGCCGTTGTGTAACTGCCGGCTTTCTAGGAAGGCAATAATTTGTTATGGTTCAGTATTCCTCGACAGCCCAGTAATAAATATCCAATGTAACTTTTGAGCAACTTTGAGCGAGTTTTCTTCACTATTAGACCCTAATAGTGGCTCAGGTCTAGCATTTTTACCAGTATATAACATTTGTAGTTTTTTTTATCTTTTCGTTTTCGTGACACTTTCTGCCATCCATTTCCATCATTCCGTCACCATCATCAACTCTGCCTTCTTCTTCATTATCTATGTTGGGTTTCAGTCCGTTTTCTGACAAGTTTAGCCTTTCACAGGTATTCGATCTACTATTCCCCGGCTCAGCAGGTATACCCCGATTACTGTATGGTGCCCACCTTTGGTTTAGATGTTAGTTGGTCGAGCGGTATGTATAAGGTGGTCCATAAGTTAATTTATTTTTGGTGTGAGTCTAAGGATTAACGGAAACAACGGGGAATTTTAATACATATATTTAAAAAAGTAAATGGTACGCCTATGGCGTATAAATTATTACAGTTAAAACTACAGAAAAATGACTTGAGGATGCACAAACGTGAACAAAATGAACTATTATAATATGACTAAATAAATATAACAGAAAATAATCGACAATAAAGGGTTAAGCGCAAAATAATTATCTAAATTTTAGTAACTGGTTACAGACCTAGGTGGCGAACAATACTAGCTTATAGCGTAAACTGATAACAAAACCTGCAGAAATAGTACGTGAATGTAGCTCAAAATATTCCAAGTATAATATCCAAATTATTGGCACACAAGTTAGTTAGCCTGATCACACAAACGATAATAAAAATATGTAAATTCTTAGAAATGATTCGAAATTGGCCCAAAATCGCATTTCAAAATACCCAAAATTTAGCGTAAAATATTCAGAACTGTAACAACACTGTTTTAAAATATAAAAAATATAACAATCCTTTACGACACCTCAAGTAAACACTAATAGCAATCTAAATAAAATAAAATCAAATAAATGAATTAACTGGAAAGAGAAAGGCAACTCAGTCGACAAGACCCAACAAAACAAAATTCAATCGCTTACTTTTTGGTCAGTTCAACGGGCAGCAACTGTACTAAAGCCGGCTCTGGTGCGGATTCTATGGCAGGCAAGGCGGCAGACTCTAGATGATATCTCGGGCAGTACTTCGCCCTGTAACTCGGGATCTTCTAAGCCTTCTTCTCATGGCTGGCTCGGCATCGGACGCTCGCTGGTTCCTCGGGCAGAACTTTGCCCTACAAGTGGTGGTCGACGACGACTGGCTTCCATTTGGGAGTAACCCTCTTTTATATCAGATGGGGACATTGTTTTCGCCGTGATTCGGGGGTCTGCAGGTGTTTGCTAGACGCTCGCGTATTTGTCGGCGGATAGAATATTATAAACAAACTTACTTACTAAATATAAACAACATGGTTTTTCGATCAAATTTATGACCCGATCCCCCGATATAATTTGAAACAAGATATTTTAAGGAAGTAGTTAACATTGCATCGAATTATTTGATAAAATAAAATAAGAAAATTGGTTGGTATCTACGGGGCACCTCAACTGTAAGAAGTCCCGATTTTGTCAGATGACATTCTCCACAAAATCCCTAGAAATTTTCTATACCATGGGTATAGCATTGGTATATGTGTCTCAACCAGTTAATGACGTCACTCATTGATTTCTGATGTGAAAAGTTACCCAAGTGATACGAAAAAAATAAACATAATAAAATAAAATCCTATTGCAATCACGTTTATGTCGCTACAAATAAAAATAACTACAATTACAACTCATTTTAATAATAATTTCAAACGTCATGGAAACACTTTCATTTTGGTATAATCAGCTACTCACGGCTGCGTCTATGGTGCGTACTCAGGCAAATTGTATTTCGGTATTGTGAAGTGACCGTGAAGGTTTTCCGGATCGTTCAAAAGGGTTCAAACTTTGGGCAGTGAAAATATTCGCGGATTTTGTACGTTTCGTGAGTTTTACCGTTATCTGTGTTGTTCTTGTTCGTGTTATTAGTAGTTATTCATTGTGCAAATGAGCTCGTTACTGACCTGGACTTATGACCCGGTTGCTGCATTAATGCCAACTTAGGATGGCGACATTACCAATTGAGAGTCCCAGTAAGGACTTCTTAAAATAATTTGACTATAATACCAGGGGATTTAATGTTGGTATCACATTGCTAACTTCAGGTGGATCTACCTCCAACCTAACCTGGGTATTCTGTGTGTAAGGATCTAACCTTGGTGTTTTGTGTGTGGAACCATTGTCAATGACATCAATTTTTCCCGCCATTTTTTGCTTGCTTTCCAGGAGCTTTTTCATTTTTTCTTCCAGGTACAGTATTTTCCCCCTCAACAGAATTCCATTTTCTTCTAGAATCTGGTTTTTTGATTGCAATTCTCGCACCAGGGTACGCATTAGTGCAGTTTCTGTCGACTCGTCTTTTAAGGTTAGATCATCACTTTGCTTTTGTTTTTCCACTTTGTGTTTGCAGTCCGCATTCGCTGCCGTTGCGGCCTGTTCCATGCACGAAGGGTGAAACTGGTGTTTACATTCCGCACATTTCACCCATCCTTTCACTGTTTTTTTTTACAGCAAAAACAATAAACTTTTTTAGGAGCAATTTGCCACTCACTGTTGTTCGCCGTCATTTTTTGTTTTGCACTTACAAGCATGAAGAGGAGGTAGATGCGAAATTAAAAAAAACAAATAGTAGAACTCAATGCCAGCTGAATGGGAAATAAGGAAAACATTTATTATAAACACAAAGAATTTTTAATAACTAAGCTAAAAACTACAAATCTCTTTAAATTTTGCAAATAGGAAAAAATCTTCTTTTGGTGACAAAAACAAAAATTAAAAAATTTGAAGAACATGTAAATTATCATTTTAGACCGGGGTTAGAGACAGATTTTTGGATGTGATTTTACAGTATGCCTTTCAGAGGGCGTATATTTTTACGATAATAAGGTACGAATTAGAAAATCATCATGGGTTCTTCATATATTATGGAAAAGCAAGTCTTTATTTATTGAAAAAGTATGCCTTGAATAAATAACTTCCATGCATGCCCAAGCACATTTACATTGAATGGTATTTAATAATTTACTTGATTTATTCAATGTAAACTGTACCGTCATCTGGGGTGAGTTCGGACACATTTTGGTGTTTTTTTCCAAATTACGTCTCCCAAAATTATTTAAAAAATATGCAAAAAATAATATAAATTCCCTGAACCTTCTGCTATGAAATATATAGTTCATGTTTCTTTTTTTCGCACTATTTTTAGCAATTTTTTTATGAAAAAAGTGTCCGAACTCACCCCTATGGGTGGGGTGAGTTCGGGCATGCCTTTATTTACATTAGAAACTGAACATAGCATAGAGTAGAGGTGAGTTCGGACATTAAAAATTAACAAAAAATACATATTTTAGCAAAAAAATAATTATAAAAAAAGGAGGATCAATAAAATAAAAAAGAAGTGGCACATTAAAATGAAACCTTTTTATTATTTTAAAATTTCAATAAAAATAGTGTTTTTAAAAAATAAAAGCATAAACAATTGTTCTTAAAATATAGATAATGTGTAAAAAATAAAAACATAAACTTGTTCTTAAAAAAATATAAAATATTGTCAAAAACTATTCAATATTGGCATCAGTCGGAAGATTTTTAAAGACATGTCTTCCCCTTCTAGTTCCAGTTTTTGTAAAATATCTTTTTTAAAAACAACCCTTCGTCTACAACATCTGGAAATTTAAAATATACAATATTTTGTTTTTTGATTCTTAAATATCTTCTTTATCATCGACAACTTGATCTATGTGTGAAAGAAAGTATCAATATATTTTTTTTATTTTTTCTTATTGTCATTTTCTTGTCCTTCACATATCTAATGGCCCTTTCTAAACTTTCTTATAAGTAATTACTTCTTTGTTTAACACCTAAGGGGCACCGGTAAGTTCGTGGCATTTTGTCCGAACTCGCCCCTTGCTTTCGTTGTTTTACCTAAAATAAATCGTCAAATTATCAAAAAAATCAAAATAAAACAAATTTTGGTGTCAATCAGCAGCCAAGGCATAGGGCTAATAAAAAATACCGAACATTGATCTATCACCCTATAACTACCCCTTCTTCCGGGCAATTGTTTCTGCCCACCATTGAAATATCAAAATTATAGCATATTAAAGATTATTTTTACTTACTTTAAACGTGGCCCTACCGTGGTGTGAGTCAAACCCCAGAAAAAGACGAATCAGAAGTGGCACTTGGTATCGGCGCCTTTGAAGTCGCGGTTCGAATTTCCCCTCTCGCGCATAGGAAATGAACTCTCCGCCGTTGACATCTGCGCATTGGCCACGCCCACCGTAGTTTGGACAGAGTAGAACTTGCCCATTGCGTTGGCACGGTCAGGTCCGGGCTATAGAAAATGTTGTGTTTTATATAGCAAAATTAATTTTTAGAATAGTAAAGTTTTTTTCTGGGATTAGATCTAGCTAAATTTGGATCTCCAGAAGTGATTTTAAGTAGGTATTTTACTAATGAAAAAAATATGAATATTAATATTTTATTAATGAGAAAAATACATTTTATTTATTGTATATGGAAATTTCACAATATTTCCTCTTTATTATTTTATACTTACCTATAATAATTAGAAACAACTATGATTTAGGATCAAGTGAACTATTGGACTTGGGTGGTTGAAATATTACAATATTTCAATCGACTTGCGTCAAAACTCAGCTTGGCAATTAACTTAATTTGTTTTTTTATATAGATCCATAACAATTATTATTTGCAAAATTGGTTGACCTTCGTATCACTGGTAGTAAAAAACGATATTTATCAAAAATGTTTATTACTAAAATGTATAAAAAATTAAAAACAATAGCACATAAAATATAATACCTATAAATACAAAAGATATTATAAACTACTTACGTACATACAGATCATACAAAATTTGAAGGCGGAGAATTCTAGGAACTAGTTTGTAAATAATACCCAGAAAACCAACCTGCACAAATGAAATTAATATAGACATAATCACAGAACAGCTAATTATTACTAATTCCGAAAGTGACTCCTCCGATGACGATGTTAGTGACTATGCATCAGATTGACAAATATTACCTATTGTAATTGTAAATTATTATACTTAATAGTTGTGTAAGATAATAAATATATTATTTATTGTTAATAATTATTTAAATTATTTTTTAATAAAATTCATCACTCGTAATTTATTTCTGTGCAATTACTCTCCAAACACGCCTCTGAAATCTGTATTAATATTTACGATTTCCTACAAATCTATTCTAGGAATTCTCCGCCTTCAAATTTTGTATGATCTGTACGTGGTGATTTTTTTTCTTTTTTCCTTCAATGTATTATGAAAGCCAACAATGGTATCGGAAGATCTATTGTAAAATAAAAAAAAAATTAATGACATTTCGACAATACAAAGAATGCACTGTTTTGAAGAATCCTCTAAATTTGTAGCTTTTTATTTAATAACCTCAAAAATGAAACTGTTAAGACCTGCAGTTATATGCCATTTGTTAGTTATTCTTTGAAGAGTGCTTTTAGATGGCAAATAAAGTGGTTTCATTAAAAATCTATAAGCATTTTTTTAGTGTATGCACCGCCCGATTTTCTTGTTATTTTGGCTACCCCCTATTTTCGAGGTCCCTCAACACGAATCTGACCTCGGTGTTTTGAGGTCGGACATAGTTTCCGAGAAAGTGAATTTTCAAATTTCCTTTTGACACCCCACTTTTTCACGATGATATTTGGTTATAATCGAGTTGAATTTAGCTCAAACTGATCACCACCCTATTTTGCACCTTCTGCAACATCGAAACTTTGCGAAAACAGCGGCCGGGCCGGACGTAAACACGGCATAAATCTTTCAAAATTTCGGTTTTTCCGCGGGTTTTCGCGAAGTTTCGATGTTGCAGAAGGTGCAAAATAGGGTGGTGATCAATTTGAGCTGCGTACACTAAAAATTTATCCGGATTATAACCATAAATATCGCCTTCAAAGTGGGGTGTCAAAAGGAAATTTAAAAATTCACTTTCTCGGAAACTATGTCCGACCTCAAAACACCGAGGTCAGATTCGTGTTCAGGGACCTCGAAAATAGGGGGGTAGCCAAAATGTCAAGAAAATCGGGCGGTGCATAAACTAATTTCCATAATAACCAATGAAGGTACTTACATGATGAGAACACAGTTGGTATTGCTGTTTTCTTTAGCCTAGACTTCGACTGGTTTGCAAACATACTATTTTCAAAGTGCATTGAACAAACTTTATAATTAATAAAAAGCTGTGTGGGTGTTTTTTCTAACAAATCGTGCCTTCCCCAATTTCTCACCCATTCATAGCACCTGGAAAAAATTAAAAACAATAGTTAGGTAAGTATTATCAGTAGGAAACCATTTGTGGGTTTTCTGGTGTAGGTAATACCCCAGTGAAAGGGGTAGTACGTAGGACATAAAATTTATAATAATTATTGTGGTAACAAGGTAGGGACAAACTACACATAGGTACCTACCTGTTTTCATCACCAGGTATTTTGAAAAAACTTCCCAACATTCCTCGTGTTGTTAGAACATCCACGAACACAGCAATATTGCGGGGTCATTTCGTCACAAAAACTAAGCACAAAGTGGGTTTTCTGGGGCACAATGCACAAATACAGCAACGAAGTATTCGAAGTAACAACACAAGCAGTACTGACACTGACGATACTAATCGTAGTGTCGCAACTGATCTTCAAGTTGAGCTGAATACATATTGTACACCTTGTCTGGTCCCTGTTTTGGCTACTTTTATCACAGTCATGATAATAATACTGGGCTTTTTTACTTAGAAATTGTTAATCGTTTTATTGTTTACGTTTTATTAGGGGTTGTTTAACCTCAATTGAACATCATCGATTTTATTTTATACTAATTTTTAAAGAATTAAATTTGCATTATATTTTTGTGGGTTGCCTTGGTTAACGGCTCCCGACTGGATGATCTGGCAGTACCGCAAAAACAGAATCTATGGCGCCGCGCCGCGCCGTTGTCAAGCATTCCGTTTCATAATCAAATCCCAGAAAACAGGGGTCAGGTTGTGGGTTTTCTGGGGTCAGATAAATAGAATAAATGGTTCGTAAAACATTATAATTTTACTACTTGGCACACATTAGATAATATTAATTGCTTTCATATTTATTTTATTGGTATACCTACCCAAAATGAATAAATGATAGTGAAAAATATGTTGATATGTTTTAACCTTTCTTACGATCTGGCGGCCTAGCAATACTCTCCGTCCCCACCACCTCATAAAAAATACCCCTCTGCCGTCTTAATTAGCCAAGTGCCACTTCTGATTCGTCTTTTTTCTGGGGTCAAACTGAGGCAACCTGTGGGATTGCATAAGGTTATACTAAATTAAAAACTCGTATCCAATAACACGCGCGCGTATGATCACGTGATTTCTCCATCCCCGCGCGCCTATCCGAACTCGTACGACGCGTCCGAACTCACCCCAGATGACGGTACTTGGGCATGCAGATCATAATGCCCCTTGAAAGGCATACTGAATAAAATCACATCTAAGAATCTGTCAGTAAACCCTGGTCTATTTATTCTATATTATTGATAAAGATTTACTATCCTCTACAGGGTCAGTCTTTGACCATACAAAAAACCACAGGTAAAGTTAGAGCCCCTAGAGAACTCCTATGAAGTAATTTTTTTAATCAAAATTACATATTTAAAAATCGTTGGGACCTCTGACTGTTCCATCAGTCATCCTAATTTAAAGTCTGCAATATGAAAATATATTAATTATTTATAGCATTTGTTATAAGCTGAATTAAAAATAGCTATTTTAGCTATTTAGCTATTTTTTAAAAAACATATTTAATTTATTTTCATTTTTTCTTTAAATAACTTCACCTGTGGGCAACTTACCTCTGGTTAAAATTTTTATACAGGTCAAAGACTCGCCCTGTATAATAATAATTAATAATAATAATAATAGTAATTGGACATTTGCACAGACAGAATATGATGAATCTGAACTTCTTCCAGATTAATCCTGCGTCTGTGAAACTTCTCATTCCAAGCTTTGGTCCTCGATTGCATGGGACATCCTCTGGGCTCGGCGATCACACTAAGACTGGTTGTTCTATTGTCTATTACCTGTGATGGTTCAGATTCTTAAGGTGTTTAAAGATTTCAATGGGTTCAAGAATTTTTCATTAGATAGGATGGGACGACTTCGATAGGATTTAAGTATCATTAGATTTTAGTACTGTTAAAGTTTTTGTATGGCCTTCAACTATACTCAGAAGGAGATGAGAGTGGGTTCTCCAAAGTTCAAGAAAAGAATTTATTACGGGGTTCCAAGAGGTTTATGATATGCCAAAGCCATACTACTATTCTACCAAAATTGATAAAAAAAACTAAATATCTCTTGGAAGAAAACAAACATTGTTATGATAATTAAATGACACCAATATAATTAGGCATATAACAAGTTAATGTTCAACACAAAATCTAGTGCTCTAAATCAGTGTCTCTAGACTATTAAGATTTCTGAAGTGGCAGTACTATAGTACCAGTTCTAGAAACGATGACCATAATTAAGTAAATATAATTCTTCACATGGAACTTAATGGAAGATGGATTAGTTAATAAGGGTGTATAAATTCTGACGGTGGCACAGCTGTATGCTTTAAAACCCAACTCCCAGTTTCACCTTCAACGAATACTTGCCCACCACTGGAGAACGTTGTAGTTAAGCTCCTCCAAAAGATTGAATACTACACCCATGTCAGGTCCATCTGTCACCGATTGTCACACCCAACCACAAAGTTTCATCAAACATACCAGATCTTTTCACCAACAGTATTCTTTGATGTCTGAGGCATTAAAATGAATAAATAGAAGAGGGTCTAACTCTTTGGAAGGGACGTCAATGAAGCACTTTTCTGATGAAGCCGTGCTTGCGAGAAAGAGAACTCTAAACAATATGTTTTCTGAAATGGATAATTAACCGATAAAGGTGCAGAACTGAACCGTGATCAGGGTTTATTTTTACATAGTTGTTCACAATCACATTAAATCATCTCCTTATTTTTTCCCACAGTTTGGCCTATTCCCTCCATTTTCCGAGGATACGCCAGAGGATGCCATGTGAAATCGGGAACAAAAGCTTGGACTGAGATTTTTTTAACGTCCTTGTAAAAATCGCAAAAATCATACTAGAAATAATGGAGTTATCAAGTTTTTTCCCTAAAGGGATGCAGGGCCTAGTTTTGCATGGCAAATTTTTTCAACCGAGGATTGGTGAATTTTGAACGTCTTTATTTAATAAATATACTAATGGGCCCGTTTTTCACTTTTTTTATTTTTGATTATTTTTCTTAATAGTAAATAAAACACGATAATATTTGTTTAAGATTTTTTTCGGCCGGAAAATGCCCTAAAATATTTTTGAAACTTAAACGCTGACACGATTTATGGCAATATCGATATGTTTCTTGTATTTGAGATTTGTGAAAACTGAAGAAGAAGAAAATTTACCTAAGTTATGATATTTTGTGGCAAAAGCCAAATAGACATAACACATGACCTCAATATCAGGGTGCTGCGTGGCGTTGCACGATGGGTATTTTGTGGTACCCCATGCCATGGCACCGTACGTGTGGGTTCGATTCCCACCATAGCAGTGCCCTGGGTATTGTGTGTTTGTCTTTAGGTTCAGGATTTATTCTCAAAAATTATAAGGAGGTGGCGTATGCCCCATAGTGGCTAGATTGCCCGAAAAGAGCAGAGGCCATAAAAAGAAATAAAAAATGACCGCAATATCAATTTAGTAATATACCAAAATCACAATGTTTTTCCCTTTTTGAGTTAAAAGTTACTTGCAGTATGATCACCAACTTGTAAGTTGTCGCAACCTAAATAAATCTGGCTTATAACAACATGTTGCCAGTTAACTACACATAATCTTGACAATCAAAATTCAATTTATTAACTCAAAATATTCTGACATTGTTGGTTTTTGCCGTTGATCTTCATTTTACAATTGTTCTTAACAAGGCTATCAAAAGATTTTCCGGATGATCAAAATATTCCTTTCTCTCAATTACGGGATCTATCACTTTTTTCAGTCCTTCAGGGAGGTAACAATATTTACTGATAATGCTAAATAAGTGCTTAGCACCATCCTTATTACAAGACCAGTTGAATTTAATTTCATACCAGCATACAGTATACACTTTAACTTTTGCAGGTTTTCAGAAAAACATTTAGTTTTATTAGTTCGGTTTATATTAGAGAATGACAGAATGACATGACCAGCCCACGGATTATTAGACAGGATACCCGACCCACAAAACAACTACCTGCATCTGTACGGTCGAGTTCGGACAACCGCTTATACAACTGTCTTTCTCTAGAGAATCGATTTCGATTCAATGTGCACGTCTGAGATTAGAATAGAGATCGAATTTTTGGTGCTTCGATTACTAGTATAACCGACAACGTCACAAACGCAATTTCATTGCTCCAAATTAATGCGCGCAGTTTAAAATTTTTATATATATTTTTTTTAGTTAATAACAAAATTAGGTGTTGATGAGAAAGATGCTGAGGGAGATTTTATTAAAGAGTTATGTGATTAATTTCATTCTAGTAGTAAGAAATATCGAAATTCAATTTAGTGAACAAGGCCCATTATTAGTATATACAGTTGTGTAGTTTGTTGTATGTACTTAAATATTATTCAACTTTTGATAAACCTCGCTCTTCCTGGCTACTTTTTATTTTTTTCTCTGTTTTATCTGCTTGCGACATGACGCAAGTAGCTGTAGATCGCAAAAATGCGCTAGTGGCTACCGTATTATTACGCCCACTATGGGTCCCCAGGCCCCAGGCACCATCTGTAGCGAAGCTATATAGGTCTGTGCTTTAATATTGCAAATGTGTATGATTTGATTAACCTCAGAATTATCCTTGGCATGAGATGTCTATCTCTGCACTTTATATACGATTTTATCGTTGTTCAATTTAAATGCTTAACCAACACAGAGATGAGCTCTCCCCCAACAACATTTGCATCCTCGCATTTCATCACCGTGCACCATGATTCCTTACTCAGTAGCTCAGATAACATATTATAATTGATTATCTCTATGCATTTTTTTACCACTATTTACTTGTTTATTTGGTTCATTATACAATTTTAGATTCAAAAAGATAGGAAAGTGATCTGTCAGATCGCTTTTCAGGATTATAGCTTTAACGACAAAATCAATGTATTATCTAATTTAAATTCATAGAGAGGTCCGAAAGTTGTAATCAAGAGCGCTCTAGCAGCGTGCTCGGTAATTTTACTTTAAAATTAATACTTTTATCGGATTTTGTAGCCACTTATAGACGTGCAAAATAGATTATATACGTATTCTAAAATCATTTTATTGATACATAAATGTATTATGATAAATACTATTTACAGAATGAAAAATGTTAAATCTCATCGTCACTGTATGACTCTTTTGGAGAGGAATTTAGTTCACTCAAAACATAATTCCAAGTCATCCAAGGGGTGATTGATGTCATCTTCCATTTGTTCCAATTCATCTGAAACCATACTATTCATGAATCAATTTTAAAGCACTACAATACCTTCGAACCATTTGAAAGTACATTGGTTTCCTCCAATGACCAACCTTAATTTTCCAAATTCAGAACATCTATAGCATGTTTGTGTGCGTATCACCAAATATTCGCAATGTTGATAGTGCATAAAATATGCTGTCTCAGTTCTTTGGGAAGCAAAACTGACCCATCGCAATTTCTGTTCGTCATTTCGAATATATTACTTCTATCGTTGAATTTGTGTATTTTATAGAAGGCTATGACTCTCGCTTGATTTATACATTTGAATTTTTTTGTAACCATAAATTTGACACGCATATTCGTCGAAAACTATTATTACATTACAACCCGGGAGAGATGGCGCAGCTAAAATTGAAATCAATTATCTCGCTTATTTTTTATTATTAAAATAAAAACAACCAGTTGCAAACTAATATTATGCGATAACTATAAGTAAGCAACATAAATTTTAATTCAAACACTACACAAATAAAGATATTTAAATTTTTTATTTTTGTTTGATGCGCCATCTCTCCCGTACTAGTACGGGGCAGATGGCGCATACACTATGGGAGAGATGGCACATTAAAAAACTAGCTAAACTTAGAGAACTAACAGTAAGATAAGTCACTTATTTTTCTTTGAGACCTTCCCACATAAATCGCGATAGTTTTTGTATTTTGTGCAGTCTTCATGAAGCCATTTGTGACACCTAACACACTTAATCCAGTCGGTAGCTTTTTTGGTGGTGTTGTAGTTTTCGTCATCATCACAGAATTCGATCCTTGTGTCATCGTCATCAGAAGGAAATTCTTGCCATGCATCCACTTTCCTACTTTTTTTCTTTAATGAAGTTGCTTTTTTCTCGCAGGTTCTATTTTTGCTTTAGATTCTTTCTTTAGTTTAAGTAAATTAATGTTGTCTTCTGAATTTAAAACTGCAGCTACACGTCTAAATTTGCACGCGCAGTTTTCATGTGTGCTGCAATAACAGGTACAGGGGAAATCACATCAAGCATCTTACCGGGAGTGATGTCAGCCTCTCCATTATTTGTCTGATTATCATCAATATTGTCTCTTGAAGTACCTGGGATGGGCGAATATCCTTCATCGACAATTTCATTGTGCTCTGATTCTTTTGGCGTTGGTGTATGTGGGTTGTTTAGAACTTGTTGGTTTTCAGTGTTAAAGAAAAAGTGATCTGGAATTATTTCTCGATTAAAAGGTAGGTATTATACCTGTTGCTTGAAACTGCGAAATTGCATTTTTTGCAGAAGTAGCCTTTGTCCATTCCTCAGAGAAAATTTTGCCAAACACTAGACGATTAATTTTCCGGCCGGGATTCATTTTGGTATAATTGTTACACGCCTCATAATAGTAGCCTTTTAGAGCCTTAAAAAAGCACCTATCAAGGGGTTGTAAAAAATGGGTGCTGTGGCTGGGGAAGCACAGTAATATAAAATGGGTGCTGTGGCTGGGAAAGCACAGTAATATAATTGTGGTGATCTCAGCCCTTTTGTTGGTGGTAAAAGTTGGCTAGCGGATTTGTATAGGGCGAGCCACAATGTTCTTTTTAGTGTGGGCCTAAGGTGTATGACGGAAACACATGGATAGTTTGATATGTACATTAAGATTAAATACAATACCGTACATTGGGTTAACAAAATACAGTTAAATAGGAAGTTTAAAAACATGTGCAATAATTATTATTGAATAAAATTAAAGATCTATAAATTCGCACAATGCTGCACTCAAGATATCTGAAATATGACCCCTTTCTAAGTAACAAAACCCAAACGTTTCAAAAGATACACTGATAAACAATAGAATTTAAAAATAAGACACAAAACAATATGACAAAATGGCACAAATACAAAACTATGGCATAAAATAACAAACCTTTAGATTAAAATACAAAAATTGCAAAAGATTCCCCAAATAGAATAAAATTACTTGATTTCCCAAATAGAGTAAAATTACTTGATGACTGTATAGCTTTGCGTAGTTTCCAGCACAAGTTCGTATAAAAATGTAATTCAAATTACTCGAAACTTCTGACATAAAATAGTTCTATTAAAAACAAGATTCTGATTTCAACCCCCAAAATAATTGACTCTAAATAGTTTCCCAAATCCCTTCAAATTTCCCAATGAAAGTTACAAAATTATTTCTGTTTGAATAAACTAAAATTCTGGCATCTACAGTAAAATAATATGGTTCAAATAAATTCCCAAAAATCATAATATGGTTCACAAAATTTATCAAATTATTTCTAATTAATTAAAATTGCACAATAAATTCAATTCCTCTAAAAGTCTCCAAAATAATTCAAAATTCAAAAATAAAAAGGCAATTCAAACATAAAGGAATAAAAACAAAAATATCTTACTACTTGGTCAGTCCACTTACTCAGGTGCTTAGGAGAATTTTTGGTGGTCTTGTTCAGAGGTTGCTGATGCATCTGGGGCTGGGGCCGCAGGCCGCAGCCGCGTACCGCGACTGCTCTGCTGCTACCCTGGATCGTCGGGTACTGGTTGACAACTGATCCATTTGCAGAGGTCTCCTGGTATATATACCCGGTCTCCATGCTCGGCGCGTGTTATTTCTCAGCTCGATTTTTCAGGATTACCTTATATGGTCAGGCGTTTGGGCTTTTCCGCGAATTCGGTGGTGTGATTC
This sequence comes from Pseudeuparius sepicola, assembly GCA_963920635.1. Taxonomy (NCBI): domain Eukaryota; kingdom Metazoa; phylum Arthropoda; class Insecta; order Coleoptera; family Anthribidae; genus Pseudeuparius; species Pseudeuparius sepicola. Next base: position 27,908,394 of record OY987304.1, on the reverse strand, counting down.
TAGCGCGAGATCTCGCTCGCATATTTACACGAAATTAGGCCACCTGGGCCTGGGAATATTTACATTAACGTAATAAAACTTTACAAAGAATCTATTCATTATATCGCGACCTGAATTTAATAACGTTATAAGAATTTTCTGGGGCTCCCATCGGGGCATCACATCCCTCCCTTCTTATTAAAAGAAAATTAAAAATACTATTTTAAATTTTCTGGAATGCTAAAATTTTGATTCGTTTTCTTCTCAATTTTCTTCCATACAATTTGCAAAAATTTAAACTTCCTTTTCCCTACTTACAAAAATTTACCTACATTCCTTACTCTCTATGATTACATAATTCCTATCTCTACTAACTAGATTACACAATTTCTTATTCTCTAGACACAATTCCTACTCTCTATGATTACATATTTTTATTACTACTTTTTGTTAATACCTTTAGTTTAATAATTAAGCTAAAGGTACTAAATTGGTTACTATACGTGCCAAATTCTTATCTCTAAACTTCTTATATGCTATAACCCACACGACACACGCGTCTTTCTTTTACCGGCACTCACGATTTCTGAGTTATTTTCACCTGTTTTTCAACTGAAAAAAAGTCCTGATGTTTCCCGACTCCTTTTTCAAGAAGTCTCGACGACTCCCGACTCCTTTTTCAAGAAGTCTCGGCCTATTGCAATGCCGATTGCTGCTCCATTACCATACGTCACTATTTACTTGTTGTGGCTGCTCCCATTGTTCGTTGGTGCGGACCATCCATATCCTCGGCGGCTGTACTGCTGCGCGGCGGCGCGACGCTGGCGCCTGCCGGCTAAACTTAGGGAATTTCTCCCTAGTTCCGTTGGCAACACTGAAGCTGCTTCTTGATGACGAGCGGCGACTGCGGCGAGCGGTGGCCTTGCTTGCGTTGTAACGTGACGCGGCGGCGTCCCTGACCATGCCTAATCTGACGTCCCATGCTCGACTACGTAATTTTGCCGACTGGTGAAGTACTATACTGCGTACCTCACGTATACCCTTTGTCTTCAGCACTACTTTGGTTAAACTGGCCAAATTTTCTAGCAAAACTTTCTGTTTTCAGACCTTATATACCTGGATTGCCTAATTTGTTCTTATTATACCTTGATTTTATTGTGATGTCTGATTACTTTTGACTTTGCAATCTTTGGACCTATTGGTTTTAGTTTTAGCCATAAGTTTATATTTTCGTGCCTACTCATTACTCATCTCTTATGTAGGGTTTGGTTTGTTTACAATATAAGGGTATTGATTTTCTGACCTCAAGTGCGGCACATGCAGCATATTATCTTTCTTAAAATTGTTTTCATTGAATTTTTTGTCTTGGGACTACCTACTTACCTACCGTTATTCTCGGAATGAAAGGTGCACTTCATATAATAGCGGTTTATTAAATGTGACACTTCTAGCCTAATTGCAATTTAGTGTTGAAGTTTTGTTTCTATAAGCGCGACCTAAGTTTTTGGTTAGCTTTTCCTTCGTGATTGGCTTTAAAATCATAACAGCGTGTCAACTTCTTTCTGTAACTAGAGATTATTTTATTACTCGGATTATAAGATGTACCTATCAGTTTCCCAGTACTATATGTATTTAGAGACTATAGCACTCGTAAAAGTTTCTTTATTTGTGTGACTCATCTCGAATTGTGCGTAAACGGCTTTAAGTAAATTAAGTTACCTCTTCTTCTAAATTTATTGTCTGTTTAGATTTTTTTCTGTAGGCGATTCTTTACGTGGTCATTGTCTTTCTGTATTTCTACATCTAATAGCTAACTAGTTAATTAATTTTTACTTTCTTATATTATATTATTTATTATTATTATATCCCTATCTTACTTTATAACGCATACCTACATCTAACTAATTTTTGACACGTATGAATAAATAATTCAGTTCCCTTAATCTTTGCTTCTGCATTCTTAAAATCTTGGCATATTAGTTTATTAATTCTCTTTCTTAAATACATGGTTACATTTTCGAATTTTCTTACTAGTTGCTTTTTCATTCGCTAATTTCTTATTTTCTTTTCCTATCTTCCCTAAGGCCTAAAATTTTAGTTATCGTTTTTCCCTGGTGGTATTTTATTTTCTAATTCCCTTCGCGGTTGCAAATATGACTTTAGTATTTCTTCGGAATGTCGGATGCGGCGTTCTGACCTCGCGTTCGATTTTATTTCACACGTGCGTAACCTCTGGATGACTTTCGGCATTGAACTTGGCTTATATTAGTTGGGTGCCCTCCTTCTGGCGCTTTTTGAACTAGATAGAGAAGGAACTGCGAGTATTTCTCTGCTCTTTTGCTTTGCGCTTCTAGATTTTTGGTTTCTTTCTTAAGTAAAATGACAGTGGTTTAATTATTATTATTATTTATTTATTTAATTACTTTCCGCGTTTTTATACGTATTAATTTATTTACCGGTCACTTTTGTTTAAAATATATTTTTAACTTCTTATTTTATTAATTTCTCACTTTTAATTTTCACTTTTCGCTACTTTCTTTTGCTGCACTAATTTTGCTATTTCTTTTGAGTCCTGTATGCTCATTTTTCTTGTCGACTTTCCATTTTTTTGGATACCTACTCTTTTTCCTTTGCTTTATAGCTTTTTGCTAGAGTTCTCTTTTTCTTTTGTACCAACAATTTTTGATCTGTGATATTTATTAATTGATACCATCCCTTTTGCCTTATGTCATTTTTCTGTTAATTATTATACCGTGTGTCCTGGTTTTGTTCGGCGGCTAAAATTTGCGGTTTTCTTGCCTAATTTTTCTTTACAGCTGTTATACATACTCCTTGACATATCGGGGAATTACTAAGCCCTTTTTGGTTCACTTTCATCCCTTTTTGAGTTGTGTTTCATCTCTTTCCTTAGAAATACAGGTAGTGTTCCAGCGTTGGCAAACTTTCCTTAAGACGGTGTACACGCACTCTGAGCTTGTACTCGTAACTCTAGGCCTTTGTATCTTCCCTCTTTTAAGGTACAACTTCCTTCCTGTCGCGTTGAGTGTTCCATTTCTCTTCTTACGAAAATTAAGAGGTGTGGCCCTTGGGCGAATATCCTCAAAAATGGCAAAACTCCTGGAATTGGTACTTGTACCTGTCTGGCTTTCAATCTTTTCTTCTTTTCTGGATCTTCTGAATTTTTCTCTTGCTATTTCATTCTTACCTTCGTTTTATTTGGCTTTTCTACTTTCTGGGAAGTTCGCGCTTCCCTGAATGTTGTTAATTTTACCTGTCTGTTTGCCTTGTTAATTTTCGTGTAGTGTTCAGAACAATTGCCCAAAGTCTGAACACTGACATTCTTGATCTCGGGCAAAGAACAAGAATACGCGGCGGCTCCTATTAGGCTATTTAACCTCATTCCCAAATTGTTTAACTTCACTTCACAATCTTTCATTGTTCTAATAAAATATCACTTGGTACTACATTTCACTGGCGCATTTAGCACATCCCGTAGTCACTTCTATTAATTTAATTTATTTCTTTAATTTCCGACTTTATTATGTCACTTTTTGCTTATAGCATGTTTCTTTTAATTCTTTTAATTATTTTAATCATTTTACCACTAGAATTTGCGCATTATTTTTCATCCTTCTAACGACATTTTTGTCTTATTACTTTAGTAACTCACTATTTCAGTAATTTATTACTTTAGTAACTTCACTAAGTTTTTCCTAACACGCAGATAATTCAAAAGATAAAAACAACAGAAACAACTACTCCGAGGGCAAATACCCCTTCCGGCGTTGAACTACACTTTTGATTCTCCATTTTCCTTGATCTACCGTGTGGATAATTCATTTTTTTTTCTATTAACTTTTGTTAATTTAGCATGTAGCTTATTCCTTTTTTTGCTATTAGCTTCTCGTTTTATTCTTTTATATAATTTCTAGTCTTAATCCCAACTAAATTTCTGCATTTAATTTTCACGTTTCTCGATACTGTAGCCTATGCTTTGCTGTAGCCTTATGCAATATTTTCTTGCATCTGATAATTCAATTATTTTTAAATTAATATCCCATAATTTGCTATATTACTTCCCCGTATATTACCTACTTGTAATTTTATTTGCTGGTTTCGATAACTAAATTTCCCGTCTATTTTTGAGTCGGCTTTCTGTGCATTTCCGTACAAAATGGTCTAATTTCCTACTATTTTAGCAAACTTGATTATACTAACTCTGCGGCGACTTTCTTCTAAATTTTGAGCAAAATATCCAAATTTTATTAGCTAAAACACTTGAAGGCGATTCGCGGTGACGTTCTCTCTTCGGCGATATTGCGTAATGCGTTCGGTTGTCCGCGGTACAATCAGGCTGTATATCACCTACCTCGCTTACTTGTACCTACTCCGCGGCACTCTTTAGTATACTGCGGCGGCCTAATCGTTCTTTCTATGGATTCCTCGCGTTCGGCGTAGTCTAGTGCTTCTGCCATATTTCTGGGCTGTAGTGATAATACTCGTTGTTTAATCGGCATTAAAAGACCTAACACAAATTGCGTAGTAACGTCCCGTTCTAGTTTTGTTTTCTTGGAGAACGCTATTTTTTACTTGACCTATTTCGAAAGTTACTGTTCTAATTCCTAAAATTTTTTAGTCGTGTTAAAATTTGCCTACAATTTTCGCCGTAATTTTGCTTAGCTTCTAGGAACATTTTTATTTAAATTTCTGTTCTTGCTGTAATTCGCTTTTTGAAGTATTTCTGTAAAGTATAGCCTTAAAATTAAGCCAATCCGTTGTCTCTTTTGTAATTCTGGTTCCGCTTTGATTTATAGCTTCGTCACAGATTACCAGTTCTGTGGCTTCGTGCTGCTTCTTAGTTTTAACCGGACTATAGCTATTTTCTGTCCTTCAGACCAAGTTGCCAATAATGTCGTTTCTTTATACTTAAAAAATCCTATGTTAGCTTTCCCGTTGAATATTGGTACGGTTTCTATTCTATTATTAATTTTGACGCACGACCTCATTTCTGAATTTTACCTATGTTCCCGTTTCGTTCTGCTTCTGTCCTTACTACTACATTTTTCCTTCGTTTTGCATTTTTTATTTTATTTTCTATATTCTCTATAATTTACCTTAATTCACCCAAAAATATTTTTAGTTGCTCCTAGTTTTCTTGATGGAATTTTTCTTCACCTGAACTCTTTTTATTTCTAACCCTGGATTTTTCCTAGCAACTTTTCTTTTTATTCCGTTCTTCCTAAATTTTTCTGACCGTTTCTCTAAGCTAAACGGTGCTTAGTTTCCCTTAAAATTTTTCCATTAATAATTTTCTGATAAAAAAAAATTCTGACAATTTACTGACAATTTTCAATTTTGACAATTTCACCCCTATCATTACCCCTTTTTGAACCATAATAAAAATACCGTTACATCTTTTCTATGCCTCAGAGTCGCTATAAAAATTATTTCCTGGAATTTTCTGAAAAATTAATTTTCCTGTCAAATTTGACAACTTATCCCTATCTGTTAATCCTTATTTACTGCACACTAGTATGTTACTTTTTATGAACACTAACGAATTTTCCTCAAAAAATTTTTCTTACGATTTTCCGAAATTTTCCCTAAAAATTTTCCAAGCTACCCTTAGCCGTCATCCCTTATTGGACCCCACAAGTTTGATCTACAAAAGTTATTCGACAAAAGTAATTCTACAAAAAAATTATTGATATTTTTTTCCGAAATTTTCCTAAAATTTTTCCAAAACTACCCCTATCCGTCAACCCTTATAGGACCCCACACCTTACACCATTTGTGGTGATCTCAGCCCTTTTGTTGGTGGTAAAAGTTGGCGAGCGGATTTGTATAGGGCGAGCCACAATATTCTTTTTAGTGTGGGCCTAAGGTGTATGGCGGAAACACAGGGATAGTTTGATATGTATATTAAGATTAAATACGATACCGTACATTGGGTTAACAAAATACAGTTAAATAGGAAGTTTAAAAACATGTGCAATAATTATTATTGAATAAAATTAAAGATCTATAAATTCGCACAATGCTGCACTCAAGATATCTGAAATATGACCCCTTTCTAAGTAACAAAACCCAAACGTTTCAAAAGATACACTGATAAACAATAGAATTTAAAAATAAGACACAAAACAATATGACAAAATGGCACAAATACAAAACTATGGCATAAAATAACAAACCTTCAGATTAAAATACAAAAATTGCAAAAGATTCCCCAAATAGAATAAAATTACTTGATTTCCCAAATAGAATAAAATTACTTGATGACTCTGTATAGCTTTGCGTAGTTTCCAGCATAAGTTCGTATAAAAATGTAATTCAAATTACTCGAAACTTCTGACATAAAATAGTTCTATTAAAAACAAGATTCTGATTTCAACCCCCAAAATAATTGACTCTAAATAGTTTCCCAAATCCCTTCAAATTTCCCAATGAAAGTTACAAAATTATTTCTGTTTGAATAAACTAAAATTCTGGCATCTACAGTAAAATAATATGGTTCAAATAAATTCCCAAAAATCATAATATGGTTCACAAAATTTATCAAATTATTTCTAATTAATTAAAATTGCCCAATAAATTCAATTCCTCTAAAAGTCTCCAAAATAATTCAAAATTCAAAAATAAAAAGGCAATTCAAACATAAAGGAATAAAAACAAAAATATCTTACTACTTGGTCAGTCCACTTACTCGGGAGCTTAGGAGAATTTTTGGTGGTCTTGTTCAGAAGTTGCTGATGCATCTGGGGCTGGGGCCGCAGGCCGCAGCCGCGTACCGCGACTGCTCTGCTGCTACCGTGGATCGTCGGGTACTGGTTGACAACTGATCCATTTGCAGAGGTCTCCTGGTATATATGTTACGGGCGACGTGAAGACGAAGACTTTTTAAAAAAACTTTTATTTGAGTAACGCGAGTTACAGAGTTTCGGCTTAGACTACAGACAAGACTAGAATTGACACTCTTACTTTACTAGGTCCTATTTATACAGATCTGTTATGCTGAGGTGTTGTGGTTCTCATGGGAAAAGAATATAATAAACAAAGGGAAGATCAAATTCTGCAATTCTTGCAGTAAACTAGTTTTAACAATACTCAAAAGGAATATGATATGTTCTAGTAATCATTCTAGAACAATATACAATGGAAAATGATATCTTTGCAGTAAGCATCTTGAACAATAGAGAATGAGAACATAATATCCAACAGTAAACAGAATCAAGGGTAAAAACAAGGTTATGATCAAGGTGATGCTTGAGGTCGGATATAACACCTTCCCCCTTATATTAAAAATTTGTGTTAACAAATTTTGACATTAAATTAGGCATATGTTTTAGTATTAGAATTTAGTTCAATTTCTTCTTCTTCGCGAGGTTCGTCCAATCTATACGAAGGTCTTCTTTTGACAGTAACAAATTTTCTTAAATTTTGAAAAACGCGATTTCGAGTTCTAGGAGGTTGTGGAGGATCGTCTCCGTTATTAGTAGTAATAATGCCTATTTTAATGTTCCTAGACTTTTTACATTTAAAATAAAAGTACACAATAATTAAAAGTATGATTAAAGTCATTACTTTAATAATAGATATGTCAATATTGGCGTATACTTATTTACAGTTCGTTAATAATATTATCAAGATCCTTTGCATATTCGTCTAATTTATGCTTTACGACATTTAAATCGTCATAATTAAATTTATTTAGTTTTAAAGGTTTTAAGTCAGGAAATTTTAGTTTATTTGGAGTTTCTTTGCAACATTCAAATGGTATATTAATTGGGTGAAATTTATAGGTTTGATTAGATTTATTTAAATTTTTCGTTTGAATTTTAGTACTTCCAATATAAGCAATGCATTCGGATTTTAACGTTAAAATTGAAGTTTTGTCTAGGATTATAGTCAAAGGATTTTGATTTTTACACTTAATAGTTATAGGAAATATTTCACTTAAAATTATTAACCATTGATTCTCTTGAATCAATTGTACATTGTAACTTTCAATTGAAATTGTGACTATGTCACAAGTATTAGGTAAATGGGTTTTTACCTCTAATAATTGAGCTTCACATCTTGAATGTGAGTCAATAGGAGTAGGATTTATAAATCTTTGCACATTATTAAATCAAATGCTAGTTCTTTGCAATTTTTTATATCATAGAGAATTACATAGAGAGTTGGGTCATCGCTTTTTGCTACAAATTTAGTATCAGTGGATACCATGTGATAAAATCCAGTTTTATTGTCGAAAATTGGAATAGGATAAATTCTATAAAGAGTATACCATTGAGGTTCTACTAAAGGAATGTCTAATATAAAAACAAGCCTATTTTCTGTTTGAAAAACCTTTAGTTCTATAAAATCAAGATAAGTTGCAACATTTAGAAGTTGAGGAGTTAAGGGCAAATTATTTTTATTTAAAGTCTGAGCGATTATTTGCAAATGATGAACCAAGTCTTCGGGAGTTATAACTGATGTGTGAATGATATGTAGTTTTGCAAAAGTAATAGAGTTTAGAATGTCATTTAAATTGCTTTCGATAAAGGTATAGGATTCTAGGAGTCTTTCGGCCATCTCTAAAACTTGTAATTTTGCAGTGTAATAATTAAAATTATCAGAAATGTTATAAATGTAATTTTCGATTTGTTTTATATCATTATTAAAAGTAATTTCATCAATTTGTAATTTGTTGATAGAATCATTAAAATTTTTGATAACTGAAGTAGTTACTAAAATTTGTTTTTTCATTAATTTTTCTAATTCGTGTTCGTCTGTTAATTTTGTCGATACAATCGTTATAATACTGTCCGTCTGAAGCGTCTAAATTTCCGGTAATAAATTTCCTCTTTTATATCTTCTTACATCAATAGCTAATTCTTCAAATTTGAGCGCAATGTTTTCGGAAAGTTGATTTAGTAAAGTGAGATGTGACTTAACTTCGCTTAGAAAGGCGGCCATTCGTACGTCTTTTGGTTGAATTATAAATTGCATATTTTCTAAAATTTTATTATTATTTTCGAATGTTGTTTTTAGAGATGAAATGTCTTTATACACCGATAAGCTCCACTTGTCATTAGAAATGTTGAGTCCGGATTGCTCTTGATAGAACACGCCTATACTACCTATTATTAATTGGTCGCAGTGTATATTGTGCCATAGCGGTAGCGAACAAAGAAAATCTGTAACGAAGTTTCAGAATTAGGAACTTGGTTCGATATAACAAATTATTTTAATATCAGTATTTTTGAAAATATATTTGATCATAGGGAGAACTGTGTCCCAATCTAATTTGTCTAATCCACAAGCTAACTTGGGTATAGCTATAATTTTATCTTTTTCATCAGTGCTCTCGAGACAAATTGTTCGTAATTCCTTTAAGCAATTAAATAAATAAGCATAAGTTGGTTTATAATAGAAAAATTCTTTAGTTATTAAATAATAAATATTTCTTGTCGGAAGTTGAAGTACTGCTATTTGACCAATTGACTTATTTTGATTTTTTAGTTCATCTACGTGTCCAAATTTATTCTTAAATTCTTTTGCAATTCCTGCATTCATTTCTAAGTCTTTAGATACACAGTGAGCTAATGAAATATTTTCAGGGGCATCAAATAAATTGCCCAGTTCAATGGAAACGTTATTATTTTCAATAGGGATTTTTCGATCTAGAGTATAAAAGAATTCTTTAACCGTTAGTTCTTCTTCCTGTAATTCGTGACATTTCTTTAGCATATCAAAATTCATTTTTGTAGTTTGGTTAGTAATTGGGTTATGTAGCAAAGCTGAATTCGTATAAATTTCTTTAATTTTATAGGGTCCATTAAATTTGTTAGCTAGTTTATTTTTTATTTGGGACTCCTTGACATAAACCTTTTCTCCTACGCGAAATTGTCGCTGCTCCGAAACGTGTGTATCAAATCGCTGTTTTGCCTTTTGCTTGCGTATATCCGTACGCTTTCTTGCCACTTCATAATAATGCTTTATTTTATTGTTTAAATCGCGAACGTACTTAGAGATTAATTCTTGCTGATTATACAAAACTTCTGGAGGTCGAGACGAGGTGTGACCGAATAGCAATTCGTAAGGAGTAAAGCCGTGTGTTTTATTTATAGAATTGTTATAGGCTATACAAGCGTAAGGAAGCATTTGAAATGGGTGCTCATTTGGATTTTCTGTACTACACGCACGTATCATTTCAGTTAAGGTAGCATGGAATCTTTCTAAAGAACCATTTGATTGCGGATGGCTAACACTAGAGAAAGTTAATTTTATATTGTATAATTTACAAAGATCTTTCATTAATTGATTATTAAATTCTTTACTTTACCTACATCGCAATGGATTCTTAAAGGAGTTCCAAAATGTTGAAAATAGAGTAAAAGAGCGTCTACTACAGATCTCGCTGTTTTATTAGGAAGTGCATAAGCCTGTTTAAATTTTGTCAGTTCGTCTTTTATGGTAAGGATATTATTTTTCACTGGGATTTCTAGAATATCAATATTTATTCTTTCGAAAGGAGTTTTAGGAGTTTCGGTAATGACTAAGGGACTGTCCAAGTTTTGTCTACAAATTTTTGTCTTTTGGCAGATTTCGCACTGCCGAATAAATGTTTCAACGTCTTTAGTTAGTCCTGTCCAATTATATTTTTGTTTGATGCGTCTAATTGTTTCGTGTATGCCTCGATGTAAGTTTGTCTTGCCTGAATGAAATTGATCTATTATTATAGGTCTTCGTCTATTATTATAGGTCTTCGTCTGGTATAGTCACAATGTTCTGACAAATTGTTAATTGAAAGTTTTTGTCTGAGAACAAAAAATTAAACATTTCTAAAATTGGAAAATCTGGTTTGTTTTCAATGTAATAAGTTTTATTTTCTTCGAATATATCTTTACTGTAATGAAGAGATATGAAGAGTACTTGTATTGCGGTTTCAAAATTAAAAGGAACAGGAATTATATAATATTTTCTTTTAGCTACGGTTTGACTGGAAAGAACATTTGCTTTATTATAGTTAAAATCAGGATTTAGCTCAAGTAAATCATCAATAACTTTTTCGTGAAGGTCTGTTAATTTGTCTTGTTGAAAAATTAGTACAATGTCTTTGTGTGTTTTGCCTAAAAGTTGATTATTTGTGTATTGGATTTTAGAATAGTCGATCATTGAAGTCGTCTTGTATAGATCAAAAAATCTACATTCATTACAGATTATAGCAATTTCGTCAGTCTCATTATTGTCAATAGGCGGGTCAATGTCTTGAGGATTATCATGGGAAGTAGATGGTTCGTCTAGGGAAGTATGAAAGGAAACAGCTTCTTTTATATGATTGATTTTGATTCGAGATAAAGCGTCGGCATTTCGATTAATTTTTCCAGGTTTATAAATTATTTGATAATTATATTCTTCTAATTTAAGTCGCCAACGTGCTAAACGACTACCGGGATCTTTTATTGAGAAAAGCCAGGTTAAAGGTCTATGATCTGTAACCAATAAGAATTTTCGTCCGAAAAGATAAGGTCTATAGTTTTTCACGGCAGCAATTATTGCTAAAAGTTCTTTCTCTATAACGCTATATTTCATTTCTGCTGGACTTAAGGTTCTTGAAAAGTATGCTATGGGAAGATCATTTCCAACAGGTCCTTGCGAAAGTACCGCGCCAGCAGCAAAAGCGCTTGCATCTGTAGTTAAAACAAATTCTTTTTCAAAATTAGGATATATTAGAATTGGTGAAGTTATTAATGCATTTTTAAGTTGTTCGAAAGATTCACGACAATCTTTATCAAAAATAAATGGTACGTCTTTTCTTAAAAGTCAAGTTAAAGGCTTTGTCATTTTTGCGAAATTTGGAATAAACTTCCTGTAGTAACCAGTAAGACCCAAAAATTGTTTAATTTGTTTAGTATTGGCAGGTTGAGGAAAATCGATTTCGAGCTTGTACCTTTTGTGGATTTGGTTTAACCCCTTCAGGTGTAATAACATGTCCTAAATAAATTACTTCTTTTCGTAAGAATTCACACTTATCTGGCTGTATTTTTAGATTTGAATTTCTTAATCTTTGAAAAACTTCAGTAATACGAGAGATATGCTCATTAATTGTGGAAGAATAAATAATAATGTCGTCCATGTAAACTAAGCACTTTTCGTTTTGTATCCCCATTAGTATATTATCCATAACCCTCTGAAAAGTTGAGGGCGCATTACGAAGGCCAAAGGGCACACGTAAATATTCAAAATGACCATTTTCAACGGAAAAAGCAGTTTTCGAAATGTCTTCTGGATTCATTTCAATTTGTTGAAAACCAGAAGCCAAATCTAAAGTAGTAAAATTACAATTACCCAACTGATCTAATATATCTGAAATATTAGGCAGTGGATACCTGTCATTAACTGTTAATTCATTTAATTTCCGATAATCAATTACGATTCTCCATTTTTGTTTGCCTGAAGCGTTTAATTTTTTTGGAACGACCCATACTGGGGACGACCATGGTGAAACAGAAGGTCTAATTATTCCTTGAGAAAGCATTTCATTAATTTGTGTTTTTACTTCTTCCTTGTGAACTTGTGGATACCGATAGGATTTAGTAAAAAATGGCTTAGCGTCGCCTATATCGATAGTATGTTGTATTTCATTAGTGAAACTTAGGAAATCTCCGTCAAAGTAAAATATATCTTCAAAATTCAAACATAAATTAGTAATTAGTTCTTTTTCTTCTTCATTTAAATGTTCTAGCCTTAACAATTCTTTTATTTCTTCTACTCTGCTTTTTGTTTTATTAAAATTACAAATAATATTAGTACTAGCGTTCGTTTCTTTAATGTAAGGCTCAAATTCAAATTCTTCGAAACAAATATCCTTTGTTATGGCATTAGCGTTTAATATTGTGGTATAAAAATTACCGTCTTCGTTTATTTTTACAATAGCGTTTGGCACATATACTTTTTCTACTCGTTGTGCGCATAAAATCATTTCTTTATTCGTATACTTATTCGTATGAAATTTGCATATTTTTTCGCAACGCGGTTCTATCGTAACTTTATTTATATTATAACTCGTATTTTCGCTTTCAAAATTATTTATACTTTCCGTATTATCATTATTATTATTATTATTTCGTTCATAAGCGTTTATATGAAGGCTATCGTACCTTTCGTCGACATTAACTTGTCTTTTATAAACAACTCGATTATTATTATTATTCGAAAGCTCATTGAATTCATCTCCGTCTTTTAGTAGTTCATATACTTTATAGTACGTAATTAATTGCTTATTCCTAAAATCTACTACTGCACCGTACCTTTCTAAAAAGTCAGCGCCTAAAATTCCGTCGAATCCTATATCTAGATCGCAAATATAAACTTTATGGGGAGAAAGAGGACCCGTAAAAGAAACAAATACCGCTTCAGTAATAGGAATTGATTGGCCAGAAATACCTTTAATTTGAAAATTTTCTGGACATCGATTTAAAAATTGTTGAACCGTCTCTGTGTCAATTAAAATTTTGTACTTATCGGTATTATCTTTAATATAATATAAGTTACTATTGTCAATGGTATTTATGCAAACGTTTGGTCCGTATTGGTCATACCAAGATTCTTGAAGTTCGGAATAGGATTCTGGTCCGAGGCTGTTAATTGAAAATTTTCGCTTTGGCCCAGATAATGTTGTTGGGGAGTTCTATTTTAGTTATTTGGATTTGAATTTGGGAATCTAGGAGTAAAATTTTGATTAGAAGGCTGGAAACCTGAATTATTATTAAAAGTTCTGGGGAAGTTATTTCTTGGAGCATTATTAGAAAAAATTCTAGGAGGTTGATTTCTTGGTTGGAAGTTTTGAGGGTGGTTCCTAGGTTGGAAAGAAGGAGTTTGAAAATTATTTTGCTGAGAAAAAGATTCTCTTTGATTAAACCTATTTTTGGAGAAATTATTTCTTTGGGAGTTATTTTGGAAATTGTTAGAGAAGCTAGAAGGATTTGGACCATTTCTGTAATAATTATTTTGATTTTTTGTTCGACATTCATTGATAGTATGTCCATTTCTTTTGCAATAATTACAAAATTTTGGAAAACTATTATTAGTTCTCTTAACATTATTATTGAAGACTGGTACACGATTTTGCCTCTGAAATTTTTGATTTTCAAAATAAGAAAGTTGCAATTCTCTCTTAATTAAAGCTATAGCATCCATCATGTTTGGTGGATTGCTAGCACGAATTAGTTGCCCTATTCTTGGTTCTAGACCTGTCAAAACTGTATTTAGACACATGCTATCGATTAATGTAGCTTGCGACTCTTTTTGTTCCCTAGTGAGAAGGCTTTGTTTTCCTATTGCGGCATACATTTTTGAGCAGTGAGTTTGAACTCTGCCTACAAAAGTCAAAGCATTTTCATTTTGGGATTGACACATTCTTTGTAAATCTTGAATTAATGAAGTTAGATCGCGAGGATCTCCGAAATGAACGTTAAGTAATTGTTTGATTTCGCGCCAGGTACTCAAATCTCTTGAATCGATAAGTTGGGCTGCACGTCCCTTTAATTGATTTTTCATTTTTATTACTAGTAAAATGGCTTGATCGCCAACAGTCATTTGCATGGCCCTATCACATGCAATGATAAAAGTATTTAAATTGATTTGATCCCCATCGTATTCAGGGATAATAGAAAATATTTCGCTTAATTTAAATGGTACTTCGTCGTTATTTGAAGCGTTTGCTTCATTGTTTACATTAGAGTTTATTGCCTCGTTATTCGGCATGTTGAAATGAAAAGGTAATATCGTTATAACGTAGAAAGTTCAATAATAGCAACGTAGAAAGTTCAAAAAAAAATCACAAATAAAATTCACTTCAAGTTTTTCACTTACAATAGAAGTAACTTCATGCTCGCTGGATGTCGTTGATGCTGCTGTTGTTGCTGGATGCTGGCCTCAGGAGACTGTCCTTCTTAGTGCCTCCGGATCTCCCTGTCGAAGACCCTTTTCAGCTGGCTCCAATCGTAGTGGTGTGGTGACCCCCGAGGAGACTGTCCTTCTAAGTGCCTCCGGATCTCCCTCGTTGAAGACCCTTTTATCGAGGATCCCACTTCTGACACCAAATTGTTACGGGCGACGTGAAGACGAAGACTTTTTAAAAAAACTTTTATTTGAGTAACGCGAGTTACAGAGTTTCGGCTTAGACTACAGACAAGAGTAGAATTGACACTCTTACTTTACTAGGTCCTATTTATACAGATCTGTTATGCTGAGGTGTTGTGGTTCTCATGGGAAAAGAATATAATAAACAAAGGGAAGATCAAATTCTGCAATTCTTGCAGTAAGCTAGTTTTAACAATACTCAAAAGGAATATGATATGTTCTAGTAATCATTCTAGAACAATATACAATGGAAAATGATATCTTTGCAGTAAGCATCTTGTACAATAGAGAATGAGAACATAATATCCAACAGTAAACAGAATCAAGGGTAAAAACAAGGTTATGATGAAGGTGATGCTTGAGGTCGGATATAACATATATGCCCGGTCTCCACATGCTCGGCGCGTGTTATTTCTCAGCTCAATTTTTCAGGATTACCTTATATGGTCAGGCATTTGGGCTTTTCCGCGAATTCGGTGGTGTGATTCTAGCGCGAGATCTCGCTCGCATATTTCCACGAAATTAGGCCACCTGGGCCTGGGAATGTTTACATTAACGTAATAAAACTTTACAAAGAATCTATTCATTCGACTGAAGCCAGGGGTCCCAATATCGCGACCTGAATTTAATACTGTTATAAGAATTTTCTGGGGCTCCCATCGGGGCATCACATAATATTCTGTTCCTCGGCGTATTCTAACATCTCTACTAAAGTACAGTGGGATGAATGTCCGTCTAATATCAACAAGACAGTTTCTTGAACTTTCCTCGGGACGAATTTTGTTTTCAGCCACTCAAAAAATATGTCATTAGTAACATAGGCTGATTTTTGTGACATTATAATGTTTGAGCCTGGAGGCATTCCGTCTTGGTATTCGGATTTACTATTTTTTCCTTTAACGATAAATGGAGGTAAAAATGTTCCGTCACCATTGCAGCAGACTATAACAGAAATAGTTTCCCCTTTCTCTGCTGAAGTGACATTCACTACTAATTTGGACTCTTTAGCTGCCAAAACATTGCCTGGCCGACTATTCAATTGGACTCCAGTTTCATCTATGTTGTAGATTTGGCCTGGTTTTGCCGAAAGATTGTGGGTAATTATAATTTCGCTCAGCAATTCAAAATATTTGTCCACATCAGTCTTGTTTATTTCACATCATGACAATGATATGGATTCAGCTTTCCTAACGCTTAGATCAGTGTTGCGGCGAAGGAAAAGTTGCAGCTACTTGTTGCCAGCCATTTCTAATTCATTATTAAAATTATGTTTACGGTTAATTGTACCGCCAGTAAGCTATCACTCAAACTTCTTTTCTGGTTGCTGCAAATCCGGATTTTTGTAATTTTTTTATATGGGTAACTAGTTTTTTTTTTCATTCTCTATGCCTAATAAAGATGACGGACCCATAGATTTCTTAACAAAACACTGATTTTTCAATTTTCTTCTAATTGTGGTTGCTGGCACACCAAATCTTCTAGACTAAAGCTAATTCTGGAAGCTGATCTAAATACTTGCATCTACTGAAAATTTTCCCGGAAATAAATCCGTTTACAGACCCACTATCAATCAAACCATAATCAACTAGGATATTTGTAATGCCGCAGTTTTCTATAAATTTTCCTATTGCTTTAAAATATGCCATTTCTACATGGAATTTGCCTAGGTAGATAAAAATATCATTGTATGTAGGTGCTTCTTCACTCTGAAGTGTTAATTTAACTAAGGCAATACTGGTTGGAGAGTCGTTAATTGTGGTCACGAGAGAATCTGTTTCTTACTCCCATCTTCAAAAATCCAGCTACTCTAGCCTATCGACATAGGAATGTTTGACAGCTGTAGGTAGTGTGACAACATCCACGTGAATTAACGTCTGTAATTGATTTCTGCGAGAACGGCACAATGACGTCATGAGGATAAGCAAGTGACAACAGAGTTTTGTGTAATTTAATTTCAGATAAGGTTCAATGTCAAAAGTCACTGCATCCATCGTCCATTGCCTTTTTTATGTTGACGTTCGTTACTATCATCTGGAAATTCTAACATCTAGTTTTCTTCCACATCAAAATGTTCATCTTTATTTATAATGTATTCTGTTGTATCTGCTACATTCACATTGATATTTTGAAAGTTTTATCCCATCTGTATCGTGCAAGGTATCTTTTCCTGAGCTAGTTTCGATGAAACAGTCAAAATTGTTAAAAGTTACATCTCTAGAAAGAGTTGGCGCACGAGGAATGTCTTCAAGACATAATTCATTTACATTTTTATAGTATAGAACGTGCTTCAGTTTTGAGCCTTTCTAGTTCGCTGTAGCTACAGCATTTACTAAATTTGTTTATAATATTTATGATTTTCTTACTATTTGTAAGACTTCTTAAAGCGAATCCAAGCATTAGATGTTTTGAAGTTTTTACACATCCTTTCTGTACACGAAAAATCATATCTTGATAAAGAGATGATATTGAATGCCTGGTATGTTCACTTTTTTCTCTTCTCGCATTTGTTCTGCAATAAAGTACAGATAGAAATGTACGTAATGATGACAGTATTTAGCATTTGCCCCTAATCAGACAAATTTAAAATTTCATGTCATAGCTGTTGGACTGCTTTTCTGATCTAATCGTCTTTTTGTATGTTCAGTGCATCTTTTTCTAGAACAGTTGCTTCATATGGAAGGACGACTTTCTATTTTTTACATAACGTATCACAATTTGTCTTCTGTAATGACTCAGAAGTATCTTCTTTAAATGCCACTGCATGCAGTCTATTGAATTCATTACAGTATAAACTTTTTACATATGACAGAAAAAATTTGCTTTTATTTATTACATTGACTCTAACGAAATGAGCAACACTGGAAAAAGCCTCTTGGTTATCATGTTGAATTTGATGCCACTCTGTTTTTCCTGTTTGGCTAATCTCACTAATCTCAATTTATTTTCAAAAGATACTTTGCAGGGTCAATGATACCAAATGAGTTTGTTATTGATTTTGTCAAAGATTTCATCTAGTTGTAATGCTGCCAATTTTAAACTGTCAATTATCTCCAAATTCGATCACGATAGTACATCGTACCACCGACCTTTTATTTTCTTGCGGCTTCTTCACAAAAGATACACGATCCATTTTCTTCCATCAGATTCATCGTTACTTTCTTGTAGTTCAGCGACATCATGTTACCAGCACATTCGGTATTGTAAATACTGAAAACAGATAAAAAATAATTAAGTGCATGCAGGATATTTTTAGGAGATGTAGAAAAAAACAAATTCCATTATTTTATTATTCACTCTAACAAATAGCATTAGTCTCCTGAATTTCATTGAGTCAACAGAATGACGTAAGAAGAAAAGAAGGAACTGTTCAGTTATCGCTAATCTACTGGTACTCCAAATGTACAGCGTGTCCCAAATAGTTTGTCCTACCCCTGAATCTCAGGAACCGTAAGAGATACGAAAAAAACTTGAATACAAAAGTTGTAAGGTTGGCAGTGGACGTAACCTCTCTTTTATTTTCACATATACAGGGCGATTCGTATTTGCAGGACAATTGCATTATACCTTTGGAATATTTGCATTCTCCATGAAATTTTCTATAGATCCGTTTTTTGTTTTGTGTTTTGGATGCAGCGTTGCCAAGATATCGAATTTTACTTGGAATTTAGGGACTTCATGGAGGTTATGGAAACTGAATGCTGTATCTTTATTTT
Organism: Pseudeuparius sepicola; assembly: GCA_963920635.1. NCBI lineage: Eukaryota > Metazoa > Arthropoda > Insecta > Coleoptera > Anthribidae > Pseudeuparius > Pseudeuparius sepicola. The sequence continues at coordinate 27,889,567 of OY987304.1, read as the reverse complement.
AATAGATATCAAGGATATATTTTAGCCGAAGTTTTACAGCACAACCGTGTGTGGTGTGATATGTCGAAATTGGTTTTTGCATATACAGTGTGTTCATAACAGGCTCTCAAAATCCGATAATTTCAAACAGCAGTAACTTATTTTTTTCAAATGGAATGACCCATATTTCTATAGTTTGTTGGATGCCGGCGTCCAAGCCTCACATTTTATGTAAATAACATTCTATACCAAAAACTACCCGTTTTCGAGATATTTAGTATTTAAGAAAATTTCTTTGCATTTTTCATTCAGGGAGAAGGTTTTATCAAGCAAGCCATAACTATTTTTCCAGACAGTGGCAGAAATAATTGTCATTTTAGATAATACGGGAAATAAAATTCCTATACCCGTATACAGTCTGTCCACGGATAGACATCCCAAGAGGACAAATGGACCAAAAATTTCATTTTTCGACAAAAAGTCATTCTTGATAAAAGTTTCTGCTTCTCTAAAAAATATGGTTCACGAAGAAAATTTTCGATTTTTTTATACAGGGTGGTCCAAAAATAAACTGCCTTTATTTTTAAAAATATCAAAAACTTTTACTTAAAAAAGTTGTTTAGAATTAAAAGATATGTCCGATTGTCACTTTCCAAACAAATCAGCCAACTCCGTTTTTATTTATTTCCAAGCAGTGCGAAACTCCTTTGTGTTCAAAATTATCAAAAATATTTATTTAGAAAAGTTGTTTAGAATTAAAAGACGTGTCTGATTGTAACTTTTTAAGCAAATCGGACGACTTTGACTTAAATGGGTAAAAAATTACCCTCTGACACGTCTTTTAATTCTAAACAACTTTTCTAAATAAGTATTTTTGATATTTTTAAAAACAGGAATTTCACACTTGGAAATCAAAAAATCGGAGTTGGCTGATTTGTTTGAAAAGTGACAATCGGACACATCTTTTAATAGGGAACTTGACGATTTTTCAAAAGTATTTTTAAACTATACCTAAGTGATAGTGAAAAACGAAAAACGCATTAAAAAAATTTTTTTTAGTTGCTGTTACTGAGATATGAATTTTCCAATTTCAATTAAATACGTCTTTAATTTAAATTCAAATTAAACATTTATACAAGTTCTACAGACTCGCCACAGAAGAACAAAATTGTTACAAGCTATAAAACGTAAAAATAATTTTTCCACTAAAACTCTTATATTTGTATGTGAAGATCATTTTTATGTAAGTCGTAGCCAGGTAATATTTTATTGGTTTGGGTTTTATAATGCTTTTTAGCTAAAAGAAGACATGGAAAAATATATATAATAGATCATTTATTAGGAAAATTAGAGTGGTTTCTCTGAATAACATATTGATACGAATGATATGTACGATTCAACTTTACAAGACTTCTTAAATAACTGTTGTAGTGCTTTTAAATTTGAACGTAAAAGTCACGAATCATGTGTTGGCATTTTTGTTTTATAATAATTACATATTGTTAATAAGATTTTATTCTAGGCAACGAGATATTCACCTCTCGAAAGAGAGTAGAGAAAAGAAAAAACTGTCTAGGTAAATTATGTTAAAAATAAAAATTGATTTGTAACAACTGCACTATTTACTTCATGCCTAGATATGCCTTAAGTTCAAATTACTTCAATATACAGTAAAATACCTGAATTGGCCACCTTGATTTATAATTTGAGCACTTTTCGTTATCTATAATCTATAATTATGCCCACGCCCGTAAATATCGCTCAAACGCTCGGCCTAGTTCTCCCACTCCCGGCCTTCAATAACATTTCATTTTCGTAGCCCGGCGACCACACGGAGTGGATAGTGGATGTGGATACACTTGTCTTATTCACTTTGGCTATGCCTATGCAGCCACGTTAAAAATTCCACGGAATGTTTGCAACCTCCTTGGGACGCTGCGCAGTCTAGACATTGTGCTGTGCCACTTCATCTATTTCACAAACTACTGCATAATTTTTGGAACAAACCTTGTGTTCTGGGCATATTCTGGTTGTTACAGTATACTTTCCTGAGTGTCTCTTTAAGTGCACATAACCAACAGCTGAATCATCATATCTCTTGCCGCACTAAAAGAAATATTATATATTAGGTACTTAATTAATCATTAATATTGTTCTTTAGCTTACCTCTGTGTCTTAACTCCACGAATTTCTGCTGAGTTATAGAGCTTGCTATTTGTAAAATAATATGCCACAATGAAGACATCAAGCTTTGGCAAATTATGTGATTATAAGCTTTCATTATTCACTAATAAGGTTATGATTACAGTTTGACGCCTGACACTGACAGCTGCTATTCCATAAAACACAATAGGTATTCCAGCCAAAACCCCATGTTGCCAAATTTACCATGTTTAGATATAAGTGACGTCAGAGCTTTGTTTAAGCGCGCATTCAAAAAGCCATTTTCGGAATCAGTTTGCCAAAAAGGAAACAATTATTTTGCAGTTTTTATTTGAGGAATGTTATCCTGCATACAAAAACTTTTCATTAAATATAAATTGAACAAGAAACAAAATTTGTGCAAGTACCCTATTCTAAACAACTTTTCTAAGTAAAAGTTTTTGATATTTTTAAAAATAAAGGCAGTTTATTCTTGATTGCATTTAATGTTTTTGTATTTTTTGGACACCCTTTATAAAAAATCGAAAATTCTCTTCGTGGACCATATTTTTTCGAGAAGCAGAAACTTTTATCAAGAATGACTTTTTGTCGAATGAAATTTTTGGTCCATTTGTCCTCTTGGGATGTCTATCCGTGGATATACTGTATACGGGTATAGGAATTTTATTTCCCGTATTATCTAAAATGACAATTATTTCTGCCACTGTCTGGAAAAATAGTTACGGCTTGCTTGATAAAACCTTCTCACCTGAATGAAACATGCAAAGAAATTTTCTTAAATAATAAATATCTGGAAAACGGGTAGTTTTTGGTATAGAATGTTATTTACATAAAATGTGGGGCTTGGACGCCGGCATCCAACAAACTATAGAAATATGGGTCATTCCATTTGAAAAAAAAAAGTTACTGCTGTTTGAAATTATCCGATTTTGAGAGCCTGTTATGAACACACTGTATATGCAAAAACCAATTTCGACATACCACACCACACACGGTTGTGCTGTCAAACTTTGGCTAAAACATATCCTTGATATGTATTAAAATAAAGATACAGCATTCAGTTTCCATAACCTCCATGAAGTCCCTAAATTCCAAGTAAAATTCGATATCTTGGCAACGCTGCATCCAAAACACAAAACAAAAACGGTTCTATAGAAAATTTCATGGAGAATGCAAATATTCCAAAGGATTAATGCAATTGTCAAAATCTCAATATTTTATTTTAGTCCTGCAAATACGAATCACCCTGTATATGTGAAAATAAAAGAGAGGTTACGTCCACTGCCAACCTTACAACTTTTGTATTCAAGTTTTTTTCGTATCTCTTACGGTTCCTGAGATCCAGGGGGTAGGACAAACTATTTGGGACACGCTGTACATATGTACAAATTCGTAAACAAGGAAACTAATCATATTTGAAACTCAGATGGGCGTGTGTGTTTGTACAGAACACAGGAAATTTCACGGAAGTATACGTCAGCAAGTCATATATCTCTAGTCATTTTTAAGAAATAAAGTCATTTTTAAACAAATTATCTCTAGTCAATTAACAAATAAAACATTGCGAACAATTTAATTAGATTATATATAATATTACTTATGACACCAAATTGTTTTTGAAAAGGGCAATGTACTTTCTTGAAGTAGATGCTACTTCCTTGTCCATTACATAAGATGGTGTTCGTTGCGGTTCGGCTACTGCATCAATTTTATACTTTCTATTCAAAGCAGTGACATTTTGATAACATGATGAATGGTAAACATTCTATGATTTTTCCGAATGCTCGAAATCGATGTACGTTTATTCATTTTATCAGCGTTAAACTCCAAGATTTTTGGAGTTTTTTTACCACAGAAAACACACTTCTACAATTTAGGAATGTTTTCACAGAAAACGCGGGAAAGGAATAACATTCCGTTGTTCGGAGCAGCTACTCTGAATGTTTGGGAGAACGAGAGAAGAAATAAATAAATGAAGAGGCAGAGCCACACCGAACAGGGGATATCTTCTTTTCTACCTGAACAGACACAGATTTCAATAGCCGAGAAAGTCTTTTTATTGTGGGTCAATGAAGTAAAATTTGACAATTATTTTTTTCAAATTCTTTGGAATATTATTTAACAAGATAATTATAAATATTGGAATATATCGATTTACATTTTTTATTCTCCATACAAATATATTTTTTAAAGTAAGGGAATATCATAAAACTTATTGATTTCATTGGAATTTATATGGGATGATTACAGCATTACAGTAGACTAGCTCTAAAAGAAATTAACGAGCGTGTGCTGCGGGAGCGCTCTTGATTACTACTTTCAGATAAGTGTAAGAACTCATTTGTCCCGCTTACAAGCCATAAGAATGTTTTTTCATTGTATTTCATTGTATGTAGTTTAAACATACTGTTCTGTTAGGATTAGTAAGTAACCTTTGTACTCAGTCCGGCAACGCCGCTCTAGAGACAGAAAAAATGTGTTAGGTAGGATGACAGACGGTGCTCGATATGGCGGAGCAACGCGAAGAAACTCTGTACAATTGAGTGGAATAAACGTATAGAAACAATCCGAATTTTAGTGAAAGAACCCTTAACGATACATGGTGGCAGCGGAGTGCTAAATTTCGGAGTGTGAAGTGTTCTAAACACGTAAACAATGCCGGAAAATGAACAAGAATTCACGGCGATGCCACAGGTACAGCCAGCCCAAGCCATTTCCGTACCGGTGTCTCCACCGAACAAATTCGACTTCACAGCGCCAGCAACTTGGCCACAGTGGCGAAAACGTTTCGAGAGATTCATGTCGGTCTCAGGACAAAATACGAAGCCAGACTTCGACAAAATAAATATTTTGATGTACGTATTGGGCGAAGAAGCCGAGGAGGTTATGCTACAGTTTAGACAGGTTCCAAACACCTACAACGAAACACTGAACGCATTTGAAAATCACTTTATACCTAGAAAGAATATAATTTTCGAAAGGTACAAGTTCAATACACGTGTTCAACAGCCGGGGGAAACGGTTGAAGTTTTCATTACATCGCTTCATTCTATGGCCGAAAATTGCCAGTTCGGTGCATTAAAAGAAGAATTGATACGCGACAGGATAGTAGTTGGAATGGTAGATCGTAAAACTAGCGAAAGACTACAGCTACAAGCGAATTTGACCCTAAATGACTGCGTTGTTGCTGCAAAACAGGCTGAACTACAAGCTAGTCAAAGCAAAGAGATTCAAAATCCTACATGGACGACGCGCGCAGTTGCGGGACTTCAAATCCAGTCAACAAGAAAGGCAAGCGGCAGAGAGAAGCAAGCGCCAGCGCCAACCGATCAACAAAGAGCGGCAACGACCGCGGTTGCCAAGTCTACATACTCTCAGAAGGAGGGAAGGAATTGTGAGAATATCCCGAAGAAATGTATGTTTTGTGGGTTAGCAGCTCATCCACGAGATAGATGTCCGGCAATCCAGTCTACCTGTAAATACTGCAGGAAACAAGGACATTGGGCGATCGTTTGCAAGGCGAAAAAGGTCAGATCTTTACAACTAGAAGATAGTCATAATTCAAGCTGTTCTAATTGTTCTAAAAATATTTCAAACGATAGTTTCTTATGATGTATTCGAATAAATTCGATAGGCGACAAAGATGACGAGTGGACAGTAGCTCTTAAAGTTTTAGAATTAAATAAAAGCATTTCTTTTATGATAGATTCTGGTGCAGATATAACATGTATGCCTGTGGAAGGTTTGGACGAGGATGTTATTCAAAGTTTATTAGAGAGTAATAAAAAAGTACTAGGCCCTTCAGGTACTCATTTAAATGTATTAGGTGTTTTTCATGCTACTTTATGTACCTCTAAGAAAAAAGATTGTACCACTGTTTTTGTAATAGAAGAACTATGTAAACCCATTCTGGGACGGTCCACTATCAAAGCTTTGGATATTCTTCAGTTTGGTGAAGGATTCGAATCACAAATTAAAACGGTACAATTAAAGACCAGTCTCAGTCCCATGGACATTCAGGAAAAATTTCCAAAACTTTTCGATCAAATTGGCACTTTTAAAACCGAAATGGAAATAAAAATTGACAACTGTGTACAGCCACATGTACAGTCAGTGCCCCGAGTAGTACCCATACCGTTACTAAAACCTTTAAAGGACGAGCTTACTCGACTCCAGAGTTTAGATATAATAAAACCTATAGAGGAATTCACACCTTGGGTAAGTCCCATTGTTATAGTGCGAAAAGGTGACAAAATACGCTTATGTGTTGATTATACTAAATTAAATAAAGCGGTACATCGTACTCCATTCCCCATTGGAAAAGTTGAAAGAATATTAGCTCAGATTCAAGGTTCAAAATATTTTAGCCGTTTGGACACGACTTCTGGATTTTATCAGATACGTCTGAAAGAAAGTAGTCAACATTTAACTTGTTTTATAACTCCCTTCGGAAGATTTATATTCAAAAGACTTCCATTTGGAATAACATGTGCCCCTGAATATTTTTCAATGCTATTAAATAACATTTTAAAAGACATCGACGGAGTGATATTTCACATTGACGATATTCTTATACATGCTCCTACTTTGGGAAAACACAATGAAATACTTTATGAAGTTTTAAGTCGTATACAAGCCGAGGGCATAACTTTAAATAAGCAAAAATGTTTATTTGGGGTCCAATCACTGGAATTTTTGGGGCATATCATATCCAGCGATGGCATTTCGGTAGAACCGGGAAGAATTTCAGCAATAGCAAACTTTCCCGAGCCGAAAGATAAAAACGAACTTTTACGCTTTTTAGGCATGGTGAATTTTTCTTGTCGTTTTATCCCAAATCGTTCAGAAATTCTTGAGCCTTTAACATCTTTGTTAAAGAAAAATGTTCCGTATTCTTGGGATATATGTCAACAGCGCTCATTTAAAGAAATAAAAAAACTACTACAGGACAGTCTATGTTTGTCTTATTTTGATGCTTCACAAAAAGTTATAATTTCCGCAGATGCTTCATCTTTTGGTATAGGTTCATGTCTACTCCAGGAAGATAATGACGGAAACAAAAAAGTAGTTAGTTATGCTTCCAGATTGTTATCAAAAACCGAACAAAGATACGCGCAAATAGAGCGAGAAGCTTTAGCTTTAACTTGGTCATGTGAAAAATTTTCTGATTACATCTCAGGTATTAAAGTTTTGATTGAAACTGATCACAAGCCGTTAGTGCAGGTTTTGCAAACAAAACCCATTGACGAGCTGACGCCACTTTTACAGCGTTTTAGATTGCGACTTATGAAGTACGAATACGAAATATATTACGTTCCAGGAAAAGATTTAGTAATAGCTGATGCGCTATCGCGTCAAAAATCAAATCAAACTATTCCGGATGATGATGAATTAGCTAGTGAAACTGAAGCCTTTGTGAATTTGATTGCGACCTCTTTTGAAGTAAAACCGTATTTTCTTGAAAAAATTAAACAAGAGCAAGACAAAGACCCGATTTGCAACAAATTAAAAGAATTTTCATTATACGGTTGGCCCAACAAAAACTCTCTAGAGTCCAATATTAGTCCTTATTTTCAATACAGACACGAAATATCCGAGTGTGACAAATACCTACTTCGTGGAACTAGAATAATAATACCTAAGTCTCTTCAAGCAGATTGTTTACAGTTTATACATCAAGGTCACCAAGGAATTGTTAAATGTAGAGCTCGTGCAAAATCATCTGTGTGGTGGCTTGGTTTATCAACTGAAATAGAAAACTTAGTTCGTAACTGCCCGCGATGTGTAGAAAATAGAGTAAATATTAAAGAGCCATTTTTAAAAGATGTATTTCCTGACCGCCCGTGGCAGAAAATAGCACTAGATTTATTCAAATTGGATGGTTGGTATTTAATTGTGACTGATTATTTTTCACGATATTTTGAAATTTTTAAACTCAATTCACTCACAGAAAAAATCATTATTACCAAATTGAAAGAAATATTTTCGAGATTAGGAATCCCAGAGATAGTGAGGTCAGATAATGGACCACAGTTCCAGAATGAGTTTAAAAAGTTTGCTCACGATTATGATTTTAGACATATTACTAGTAGCCCGTATTTTAGCCAGTCAAACGGATGTATTGAGGCTGCAGTAAAAACAGCAAAAAGCTTATTAAAGAAAAGTGACGATATGTATTTATCTCTTTTAGCTTATCGAACAACTCCCTTGGAAAATGGATTCAGTCCTGCTGAATTACTTTTTAATCGAAAAATTCGATCTCATCTTCCTATTTTTCCAAATATTTTAAACAAAACTGTCAACACTGAGCCTATTTTAGAAGGGGAGAGAAAGTACCGAAACAAATGTTGTAGAAATTATAACAAAAGACACCGTGTTAAGGAATTGTCTAAATTGAATATTAATGATAGTGTTTGGGTGACAGATTTGAAACAATATGGTAGAATTGTTCAAGAGTTAAATGAACCACGATCATATCTTGTCGAAACTCATAGTGGTATTTATAGAAGAAATCGATGGAATTTGATTCCAGCCCAATATTATAACTTTGTACCCAATCAGTTTGAAAGTACAAAGCCTGTCACTCCAGCTCTGTCTGAGATTGTTAATACTACTAACCCTAGTTGGTCTACGGATAAATTAAACATCATTCCCGAAAATAATGTGGAAAATGTAGATTTAGGCAGTGATGGTGCTTACGAAAGTGACTTAATTAGTGAAAGTTCTAAGGAAGTTGTAAGTGACAAAAAAATTCATGTTCATTCCCGTCCTGTTCGTAACATAAAGAAACCTACGTATCTTAACGATTATGTTACGTATTAATCTTTGTAAGGGGGGGGATGTTCTGTTAGGATTAGTAAGTAACCTTTGTACTCAGTCCGGCAACGCCGCTCTAGAGACAGAAAAAATGTGTTAGGTAGGATGACAGACGGTGCTCGATATGGCGGAGCAACGCGAAGAAACTCTGTACAATTGAGTGGAATAAACGTATAGAAACAATCCGAATTTTAGTGAAAGAACCCTTAACGATACACATACCTCTCTATGAATTTCAAATTGAATATTGTCATGACCCTCACGAAATAAAACATGTTCGACCACTTGTAAGAACATGTTTGTCCCGCTTGCCAGGTGTAATAAATATTTGTTCATAATCTATTCATCGAAAAATAGTTACCCTTACAATTTCAACATGAATAACGTTTGACAAACCCTTTGATTTTTTATCCCCTCCACAAGTGTTACCCCACCCTCTAGACATAAGAAACGACTTTTCGATATAAGAAGGATGTAATCTTTTGATTAAATAGGGTTTCCTGGTGAATAAGATATGATATAAATTTTGGTCGTGGGTTCCCGATCAATTAATGACTTCAGAGTTACATTAAAGTTATTATTATGCTCAGAAATAGATGATCGATACAAGATTGTGCATTATCCTGTACTCTTATTGCTTTATTTATTAAACAATTGAAACCACTACCATACAAGCAGTTCAAATATTCCGCCACCGGTACATCACAATTATTTACTTCAGCCCTAAAATACCCTTATTGTCTGAGAGAAAATTATTCTATTCAACTGAAGGTGGTTTGTATATCCCTGTTACAGCTATATTTCTATTGTTTCTATTTAAAATTACTCTGAGAAATTTAGATTTCTTTATTTCAATTACTTGTGTTTTAGTGAAAATGATAAAATCATCAAATTTATTTAGATGGCTATTGCTATAAATGATATTCTAACCCTCTACATGAAAATCACTCAAATTTTGGGCATTATTTCTCTCCAACATTGCAATTACGTGAATATCAGTCTTCACCGATTCCATGTACGCTATAATTTTATCGAAATTATTTTTAATACTGCGGATATTAAGTAGTTGCACTTATCCTCAAGATAGTTCTGTAAAAATGAAACTGGCTCTATTGCTGAGTTGGTAACCACAACAAAAAATGGAAGGCAAAGAAGCTTTCATTACTGTTGCTCCTTGTTCTATCCCATTGTTAACAATTCTTCTATATGATTTAAATATTTTACTCGTATCAGATCATGTTCAGTTCCTTATTTATATAAATGTTTAATAATTCTGACATTCTACAGTTAGTCCCTGTTAACTTCCCTCTGGCTGCACGTTTTTTCAGTATTAAGACTTTCTTGTTGTAATCCTTCATGGTGATTATTACCAATTTCTTATGTTTGGTTTTAGTTATATGAATATTTGAACAGTCTTCCAATGTAACTTCCTCATCCAGCTGCTTAATGACATGCAGGACCTTGCCTTGAAGAGCTTCTTTAGGAGTGTTTTCTGTTTGTGTTATGCCAGTAATGATCAAGTTATTCTTAAGCGGTTTGTTTCGTGAGTGTTTATATATGTCTTCATTTCTTGAAGCTCATTCTTTAGGGTTTTATTTTCACTGTTTATTTTGTCAAGCATTTCAGTTAGAAAGGCTGTTTTATTTCCTTGCTCCTGGAAAAGTGCATTCTTAAAATTCATTGATGCTTTCAAATTCTTTGACACCATCAATCTGTGATCACTGATGAACTGACTATCTGTCAAATTTGCTCACTTTTAGTTTATATTACTATCACTCTTGTCATTATTGACCAAGTTGCCAACTGTACCGGATTTCTGAATCAGTGACATCAGAGATGTTTCTAAATGGGGTTACCAATAAAATCCCAAAAATCTTTTCAATTAAAACGAAACAAATTCAAAGCAATTTTGGTTCTCATCTGACACAAAACCATAGCTTCAAGTTACTTTTAAAAACAGTCAAGTACCCTATTGTGATGGTAATACAATATTAATCAAGGTAATTAAAATGTCAGTGAATACTGCAATAAATTCAGGTAGAAGTCGGGGAAAATTGAACAATTGAAATTGCTGTAATCCGCTGAAAGTCATGGAATTTGACTTTTTGATATTTTGCATTTTTTCTGCCTTTAGATAGGTATTGAGCTTTTGAAATGTTGTTAAACTGACTTAAAACTGTGGTTAGAAGTGATAGTGGTTATATTAAGTGAACAAAAAGATGTAAAAGATCAACAATTTTCCGAGTTGAAATATGATCATTTGTCAACATATTAAGGTTATTAAATTGTTAAAAATTAAACATTAAGTGTGTGAAATTTCAAAATCCTAGGCCTACTTTGATTTCTTTTCAATGTTTCTCTCGTTTTCCATCACAAAATGTTACTAAAAAAATGTTCGGGATGCAAAATTATAGGCCAGTCGGCAGGTGCACTGATAGCGGGAGCAAATCCGGACAAGCTGGAATAAATATTATTTTGCTTGATTTGGTGTTGGAAAGCACGTATTAAATTTGCACCTCCGTCAAAGCCCGGATTTGGCCGCCATCTAGGAAAAAGTGGCTAAAAATGCATTTTTTCCCCAGTATTTGTGAATAACTCGATTCCTATCAACTTTAGTGCAAAATATGTAGTTACCAAAATTGAAGAAGAGTAAAAACTGTTCTATGTGTTTTTTTCCTGCGACTACCCTAAGTATCGAATTTTAAGGGAACAAAACTAAAGTTTGATATAATATATGTGTTCGATTAGCCGGGGTTAACTGTACTTGTTTCCACACCACCTTGAGCGGCACCCCCGAGAGATAAGGCCTACAAACTTAATTTGCTACTGATTGGCATAACAATGAAAATTAGACTTGTTGCGGGCATCTTGAAGTTTCCATAGAAACGCAAAAGAAATTTTCACTATGACCAAAAGGTGGCTAAATTTGTATTGTTGCGCGACTGGTGGAAAATCAAGTTTAATAGCATTATCTCTCGGGGTGCTGCCTCTCGGCGCATTTTTTTAGTGGTCTCCCCAATTGGCCTAATCTTCTTCGTTTTTTTGATGTTACCTGTTGTTCAATATAATCCTCAATATCATCCTGAATATATTCAGCATCTGTATCATATTCCGGATCTGGTTCATAAGGTGCAGAATATCCTCTTGATTGATCTTTATCGATAGGAAAATTCTCCTCGTAGTCTTCTTCGTCTAATTCTGCCACCTCCAAAGTATTCGAACAAGATTTGCCCTGACAACGTGCACATATTACCGAGCAATGCAAACCTGCTTTACGACAACTACAAGATGCATAACAACTTTTGTCACATTTACAAAAAATAAGTTTTAGTAATTCTTGGGGAGCTGCATCTTGTGAAGTAGCAATAGGCAACAACCCATTCTTTGAATTTTTCCATCCCCAATCCAGAGCTGATATTTCATTTCCATACCATAGCTGTACCTGATTTTAAGTACGGAAGGAGTGAAAGTGATCTGCGTCTTTGGTCGGCGGTAATGATGCTAGGTTTGGTAAGCTTTTCGTAATAGATTTTACAAAACATTGGTATCTTTATTTATTTAATGAGTCGCATTTTTTGGATCCATATAGATAAAGAAGAAATTGTTCTCCAACTTTATATTTTCTGGGGATGCGTTTGGGTCTTTAAACGTTTGTACAGCTTTCTGTAATTATTTTTCTTTCTGTAAAACTTTTAACAAATTTCATTTTCCCCTGTGTAATGCAGATGTGGTGTCGCAGCCACTAAATGCGTGTAGAAATAAAATGTTGTCCATAACTGAAGCATCTAGATTCATATTATGGGGTGCATAAGTTCTACTTTGCGACTTTCCCTTGCCTGGTCTCGAGTAGTTGAGCAGCGATCGTACATGACCTTGAATTAAACATTCCGCAGACAACGGGTGGATTCTCTGGTAGAAAACAAATATGTCTAGAATATAGAAAATAATAAATGCCTATAATATATTCAACTTTTTTAAGCGGATATAACTTAGACACGGGTAGTCGTAAGGAAAAACTATATAGAACATTTTTTATAGTTTTTACTTTTCTTTAATTTTGGTTACTACATACTTTGCTCTAAAGTTTATAGGATTTGAGTTATTGACAAATAATGACAAAAAAAGCAAATATTTAGACACGAGATGGCAGCCAAATCCAGGCTCACTGAGGCGTGCAAATTTTATACATGCTTCTTAACATCAAATGAAAAAAACTAAAATTATTTCCAGGTTGTCCGGAATTGCTCCCGCCATCCGCTATTTTATAATACGCCTATTACGTCCCTCTAGCAAGTTTAAAAACCATCCGCCTACTTTAATTTTTTCTAGAATTGAAAAGAAATCAAAGTAAAATCAGGGAATTTAAAATTAGAAATGCGGTGGCAACCCTGTTAAAGAGCATCTTGACCTTATACGGTGTGTCCGAGGATTGAGTTCTGGTAAGGTGTAGATAACCAAAAATTTTCGACTCTGAGATTAATGTCCTGGGAATCTCCCCTGCTTCATCTGAAACTCAAACTGAAATGTTGATAAAACTGTCAATTCAAACTATACTTATACTTTTTTGGACTAAATAACGAAAACTCGGAAATAGTAAACTACCTTTATATTCAAAGATACATAAGAATTTTATTTAGAAAAGTGGTTTAGAATTACACAGTAGGTCGACGTTCAAAATTTCAGCCACATCACCCTACTTTGATTTTTTAAGTTGTTTTGCTGAAATTTTGAACTGAAATATTTTTTTCTTTATGTTTTAATTTAAAAATGATTTACTATTGTGGAACTTTGGTTATTACGTCCAAAAGCACCCTTCATATTATGGTTTAAACTGTTTCTGTTTCATAGGAGGCAGGGGCGATTCCCAGGACATTATATCCAAGCCGAAAATTTATGGTGCAGGGAAATTTGAATTGGGGAATGTTAAGGCAGAAAAAGATTCTTACAGTATGTGGTCTTTATTTGAGTATCTAATGTTTCTTTTCAAAAATATTGAAAATTTTGCAACAAAGAAGTTCAATCTAGCATATGACACAAGAACATTAATCAAAAATGTTCCTACCCATCGACTACCACTAACTGAAAGAAATTCTAGATAGGTTCATAAGAATTTTCAACAAACTGCAAAATAGTCTCAAAGTACTGCAACATTTTAGACATTTCAGAGCTAGTGTAAAGAAACTTTTAATAGAGCTAGAGCCTTACAGTCTTGATTAGGGCCGCGCCGATACTTAGTGGCCCCTGTGTGCAAACATTTTCATGACACCCATGAAAACTTAGTTAAAAACACTGAATGAATATGAATAATGACTAAAACACCACATACACAATATGACAGTGTTTCTAATGTTGTGAAAAATCGAGATTTCGGCTTTCCTTGTATAAATCTTTGAAACCCGACAAGTTGTGACAGATCACGTCACAAATAGGATTGTTGACCAAATTGGAGCCAATAAGCCGGTAGGAGCTTACCCACACCCTCCAAGGCAGCTGCTGTTAATTAGACGGCAGGCGAGGCACCGTGGCGCGTCTTCAATTCATGATTCTGCTTATTTCTAATAAGGCCTGCCGACCGTATTATTTTTATTGGATCTCTATAATTCATTTCTCTTAACATGGCTCAAATAAGTGTGCAATTTGCAATGTATAATATTAAATAGAGATTATTAAATTTGTAAATTATTACGGGAGATCTTGACAATTCTTTTTTTAAAGGGATTGTCATTTTCAATGTTTGAGGTCAAAAACCTAGGTTATGTCCAATTAATTGGGGCGCCATTTGGCGCTTTGATGCCTTTTGGCACCCCTTTGTATCTGGTGCCTGTGTGTGCTGCACACATTGCACACATGGATGGCGCGGCCCTGGTCTTGATGAATATTTAAACATAGAGCTTCAAACATAATCTTTGTTGATTTCATACCTTGACATCTCTTTTCACTCAGTCTTTTGATTTCTACCTGTATCATAATCATGTATATGTCAAACTATTTGATGAATAAAGTATATACTATTCTATTTGCACCTTACCCAAACTAAATTCAAGGACGCACCGTAACTCATTCAGTACATCACTTATCATATTTTTTATACAAAATATTTCATTTTGTCATTTCAGGTGCCTTAGCATTTGTTCTAGCAAACAAAAGAGAATTGAGCATGGAGAAAGCTATTAGTGTAGCGTGCCATGTAGCTGCAAATAGTGTCACCAAGCCTGGTACCCAGATTAGCTTTCCAGGACCTGAAATAATCCAAGATGTCTGTGATTGTAAATAGAATATATTATTCTGGATAAAACATTTTTAGCCTGTTTCACACATTCTTGACGAAACTGTCTGACATTGGATATCCATTCATGAGTTGTATCAAATGATATTGTAGCATTCACATGTATGTCTGGCTGCTAGATGGCGGATAGAGATCGGGTGGTCCCTGGGCCAAATCTCGATGCTGTCTGGACAAATGCCACAATCTATGACTACAATTGGGAGCTTACACATGACCTTTCTGGCAGTTGCCCAGTGACAAAGCAAGCGGCCGGATATCAATTAATAAATCTTTAAATATCTTATGAAAAGCACCATTCTTATTTCTGCTATGATTAATGGTGTGCATTGAATAATTATGTGTTTATTTTGGCATTGACGACATTGATAGAATAAGCGAACAGCACTATCACTATACACAACTCATGGCAGATTAAAATTATACTATAGGAACAGGGTGATTCAACAAAAATCTCCTCGGCTTCATATCTCAGCAATGAAATGAGTTATTTTAGTTCCGTAAAAAATGCAAGTAGAGCTCGCTGAAGACTGTATTCCTAGGCTCAAATTTAATTTTTCTATTAATTTGGGACACGCAAGTGGACAAATTCAAAAATTGCAGAAAAGTGATCGGTTATAACTTTCTCATCAAAATGGAAAATAATTCTTCATACTCGCAGGAATAGTTTTGTTATACAAATTGTAAATAATTGAAAATTCAATTTGGAACTTTGATACATACCATTTTACTCGTTTTAATATACTATTTTTTTATTTTGAATCTACATTGTGCGTGGTTTTTGCCGTGAATGTTTTTTTTTGTCAAAAAAGTCCCAAATTACTTTCTTTTTGCGATTTTGGCAATTTTATTCCTTATTATTTGTTTTACTAATTATAATCTCTGCTTGGAAAGAGCTACAAAAAACAAAATATTGTCAGAAAGTTCTTTGTTGCGCAAACAGATCCATTTTATGTTTAATTTAACAAAATATATAACACAGATCAAACATATACACGATACATATAAGTTCAAAGAGCTTCTATTTGCACGGAACACCAGCTATTGTTTTTATTTTTATTACTTTTACTGACGATAATTGATGCATAGTAAGCCAATTATAAGGTATGAGATGTAAAAGTTACTAAAAAATTGGCGGGAATTTAAAATTCGGTCAAACTTGTCAACTTTGTTGGCTTGAAGCCCCCAGGGCCCCATTTCCTTTTAGTTTCCATTGTTTTCTCTGTAGAGCTTCCATCAGTTTCTCTAGGAATTTGCTAGAACTTTGATTTGTGCATCTGTCATTGGCCAGGAATATTCTAGCGTATTTTCCAGGCTTCCATTTGAATATATATGCCCTGGGAATTGGGCATGGGCCTAAGGGAAGTGGAAGGTTATAACGCGATTTTGGTGCGATTTTTGGAGCTGATAGAGTATTCTTGGTCAGTGGCAGTATTTGACAACTTTATTTGTGATTTGTCAAGGCTAAACAATAAAAGTAGTAACTAAGGCAACGAGTTTGGACTGTGATTGTTGAGATTCGGTATATTTGGGGACAGAAGCGCGATTTTGAGAGGACCCCGGGGTGAATGCCCACAACCAGAAAACAGACCGCATTGGAAATGGAAAAGTTGATGGAAAAGTTATGAACAAATTTGATGAAATGGACAAAAAACACGAAGAAAGATAAAAGAAACAAGAAGAATTAATGAAAAATCGTCAAGAAGAAATGAAGAACGAATTAAAGAAGAATTACTAATAAAGAAATTTGAAGCAAGAAGAACTGATGAGTAATCTTAAAGAAGAAATAAAAACCGGGCGAGACGAAACCAATAAGAAATTAGAAGATTCAATTAGAGTTACAAAAGAAAATTACCAACTTCGAAGGGGTTGTTGAAGAAGAAATAACCCAAATGAAGATAGAAATCAAGGTGGAAGTGCAAAAGGAAATCTGAGAAATGAAAAATGAGGTACAAACTGAACTTGATAAAATAAAAACAAGATTTGACAACAGTGAAGGAAGAATGGAATAGCTGGAGGCGAGGATGAATCAGCTATCGCTACAGGGTGTATCAAAATTAGAAGCAGGCATGACCACATCCTCTATGAAAATGAAGCCTCCCAAGTTTGATGGAAAAGTGGCATGGAACACCAACCAACCACCAAACCAACCAGTTTGAGGCTGCTGCAGAAGGAAACTTCTGGACAGGAGAAGAGAAAGCTCGGAATTTGAAGTGTCTACTAGGTGAGGCCACCGAAGTGTTGCGAACGATACCGGCCGACACTCAGCTTGATTATAGTTCGACAACGCACTGAAGAGACCCTGCAACAATTTGAAGCCGACAATGCCTGCCTGGTAAATCTGGCCTATCCTCGGCTCCAGTTGAATTCCGGTAACAAATTTCAGTAAGCGGCTTCATAGATGGTGTGCGTGACAGCGAGACTAGCCAAGCAATTCAGCTAGCCCGCCACAAAAACACCTCAGAGGCCTTGGCGCATGCTTTGGAATTCGAAGCCGCCACGCAGGCAGCACATAGACAAGTGAGGTTAAGACAGGTGCGACCGCAAAACAGAAGCAGTACCAGTAATGCCAACGTAGAACAAATGATATAGGATATCCAATACATCCTTTCACGTGCTACGACCTCCAAAGACAGGATGGGTGTTCGAAGAAGTACACCACTGCGCTGTTGGAACTGCGGAGTTGAGGGGCATTTGAAACGCCAGTGCCCTAATTCTGTTGTCAGTGAGAAGCAGGAAAACTCCGAGTAGCCAGCTTTGAGGGGCGAAAGCTGGTTGGGTGCTACCAAGCCCCACCTATTAGGATAAAAGTTGCCGAATTCAGGAGACAGCTTGGTAGTACCAGGAAAGATCTGCGGCCGGGAATGTGACATTGTGGTGGACACTGGTTCTAGTCATACCATCGTGAAGCCGAACATCATAGCCTACTGCAGGATTGCGCCACCACCAAACTACGTAGTGGAATTGGCAAATGGTGTTAGAGGAGAGCATGACGCCTTTATAACCATAGGCTCTAATAAGTTTTAGCACAGAGTCCTTGTGGCAGAAATAACCAACGATGTCATATTAGGACTGGATGTCATGCGAGAACAGCGGTTCAAGATAGAAGTTCACAAGAGGATTTTGTGGACAAAGACAGAAGAAATTCGGGTGACATGTCCTAAACATGGCTGGCAACACTACCCGAACTGTAAGCGCTTATGAAAATACCACAGTTCCGGCTAATTCAGAAAAGGTTATTAAGGCCACCTATGATGGACTGAATGGCGAAACAATTATTGTGGAACCCGAAGAAGAATGCGGACTGTATAAAAGAGTGCAAAAACGCTGACCACCAAAAGAGGGCGTGTAATATTTGTGCGGATTGCTAACCTGAAGAACTATGACCAATTTTTGAGCAAAGGCGAAAATATTGGGTTATGCCACGAAGTTCAGGCAATTATGAGAAATCAGGTTGCACCACAGCAGGTTCCACAGCCCCTACCAGAGAGTCTGAAGAAGATGGTCGAAGCAGCCGCTGCTTACTTAACAATGGAGCGGCAGTACCAACTGCGAAAACTGATTGAAAAAAATCGTGATGTGTTTGCTATGTCTGAATGTGATTTTGGAAGGACAGGTTTGGTTCAACACAGGATAAATACTGGTAATAACCCTCCGATCAAACAGGCTCCTCGAAGGATACCTCTTGCTAAGCAAGAAGAGGTCTCAGCTATGTTGAAAGAAATTGAACAACAGAGAGTCATTGAACCGTCACAGAGCCCATGGACTTTTCCAGTTGTCCTAGTGAAGAAGAAGGATGGTTCTGTGAGGTTTTGCGTAGACTATCGACGGTTAAATGATGCCACTAAGGACAGCTACCCTCTATCCAGAATAGATGACACTTTAGACACTCTATCTGGCTCTAAATGGTTTTCCACGTTGGACTTGAAGAGTGGGTACTGGCAAGTCGAAATGCACACTCAAGATAAAGAGAAAACTGCACTGCATTTTCTACTGGTACAAGTTTATGTCAATTTAATGTTATGCCATTTGCCCTTTGTAATGCGCCAGCAACCTTTGAGAGGCTCATGGAGTCTGTGCTAAAACGAATGCCATGGAAAACCTGTCTAGTATATCTGGATGATGCCATTATTTTGAGAAGAACATTTGAAGATCACTTGAAGAATGTCCGAGGTATTCCAGAAGTTACGAGAAGCTAACCTAAAACTAAGCTCAAAGAAATGCTGTTTCTTCAAGAAGGAAGTTACATATTTAGAGCATGTAATTTCAGAGCAAGGAGTTAAAACAGACCCAGAAAAGATAGTCAATTGAAAAATGGCCGCGACCGAAAGATCAATATGAATTAAGCAGCTTCCTAGGCCTGTGCACTAATTACAGGAGATTTGTCCTGAACTTTGCACACATAGCCAGGCCGCTGCATTACCTCACAGAGGATGGGATGATTATATGTGGACCTCAGATTGTGAAGAAGGATTTCAGACCTTGAAGAAAGCTTTATGTTCTTCACCGATATTGACGTTTCCCGTTCCTTGAAAGACATTCATTTTGGATACAGATGCCAGCAACTTTGGTGTGGGAGCAGTGCTGTCCCAGGGGCAGGAAAGGCAAGAAAAAGTTATTGCCTAGTTCAGTAAAACTCTGTCAAAGCCAGAGAGAAACTACTGCGTATCAAGAAGGGAACTGCTAGCAGTGGTCAAGGCCGTTGAACATTTCCACAAGTATTTAGAACAGATCACGCATCACTAAAATGGCTATTCCAGTTCAAGAACCCAGAAGGACAAGTGGCAAGATGGCTTCAAAGGCTGCAGGAATATGACTTCAAAGTGGAACATCGCAAAGGGGACAATCATAAGAATGCTGATGCATTGTCAAGAAGACCCTGTAATGAAGACTGTCATCACTGTAGTCGACAGGAATTAAGAGAAAACCCGGACCTAATTTTATGTAAACAAATTACTGTCCGTGGACCTGAAAATTGGGATTCGGAAGTCATCGCCAGAGAGCAAAGCGAAGGTCCCATATTCGGTATAATATTTGACCTAAAATTGAGACATATACCCACACCTGAATGGAAAGATGTTTCGGACAAATCACCAGAGTTGAAGGCATACTGGGCACAATGGGACTCGTTAGTAATTAAAGATGGTGTACTAAAGAGAGTTTGGGACAGTCTAGATGGAAAAGAAAAGCTATTTCTGACAGTACTTCCCAAGAAGAGTGTCGGAGGTCCTGAAAGAGGTGCACGAAGGCGTTGGCGGTGGACACTTTGGCATTAGTAAGACCTTGAATAAAGTTAGAGTGAGGTTTTACTGGGCAAACTCTCGGGAAGATGTCGAAGAGTGGTGCCGCCGGTGTGAAGAATGTGCTTCGGTGAAAAGACCAAAAACTAGGAAAACTGGTAAAATGATGCAATACCTGGTCACAGCTCCTTTTGAAAGTATCGCCATCGACATAGCGGGACCGTTTCCAACCATCGAATCTGGCAGCCGTTATGTGTTAGTCGTCATGGACTACTTCAGCAAATGGCCAGAAGTTTGTCCAATCCCCAACCAAGAGGCCACCACAGTCGCAGAGGTCCTGTTCCAAAATTGGATATGTTGTTTTAGTGTCCCAAGAGGACTATACTCTGATCAGGGCCGCAATTTTCAGTCGGAGGTGTTCCAAAATGTCTGCCGCCTGCTAGGGATTTCCAAGACAAGAACAACACCCCTGCACCCCCAGTTTGATGGTATGGTGAAACGGTTAAATAATACTTTAGAAACGTACCTGAAGATGGTAGTGAATCAGAAACAAAGTAATTAGGACACATGCATACCACCGTTTCTATTGTTTTACCGTTCCGCTGTGCATGAAGCGACAGGAATGTCTCCAGCTAAGATTATTTTCCGAGACAATCTAAGGCTCCCTATCGACATCATAACCGGCCGACCAGAAAATCCAGAATCTACTGATCACCTGAGAGAACGTCTCCAGTTGGTTCATGAAGGCGTTTGCCAGAAGTTGCATCAAGAAAGTGGCAAGATAAAGATCCACTAAGATCTGAAAGCAACCAGTGTTGAATGTAGAGCTTCCATCAGTTTCTAGAAATTTGCTAGAACTTTGATTTGTGCATCTGTCATTGGCCAGGAATATTCTAGAGTAGTCTCCAGGCTTCCATTTGTGTGGAAGGTTATAACGTGATTTTGGTGCAATTTTTGGAGCTGATAGAGTATTCTTGGTCAGTGACAGAATCTGACAAGTTTATTTGTGATTTGTCAAGGCTAAACAATAAAAGTGGTAACCAAGGCAACGAGTTTGGACTGTGATTGTTGAGAGTCAGTACAATATAATTTTCAAAAATTCGGTTTTTCTTAAATATCTCAGCAACCCATAAAAATATTTTAACTTTCTCAACGGCACATTGTTAGGCGCCCAAAGGCGCAAGCGTTGACTGACGTATTAATAAAGATTGCTCACGGCTGTCATGTTTGACAGTTCTCTGGCTAACCATGCGCCCCCCGGAGACAAAATACAATGCAAAATACATTGTTGACCATAGGCGCCATCTACTTTCCAGGACATGAAACTATAGCCGTGAGAAGTCTTATTAATACGTCAGTCAACGGTGCAAGTTTGCCTCCATTTGACCGACTTCGTATCTGGTACAGTTTCCGAGATCCCCCTGCCGAGCACCGGAACTGAATCACCCTGTATATATAAAATTAAATATTTCAAAAGCGGTAAAGATAATGTTATGAGATTTTATGCTGTATTGACCGTAATGACGAGTGGATTTCAAAAAACTAAAAACATATGAGGTGTTCCCATTAACAAAACATTTGAAAGGTTTGCCCGATTTTAATAAAAAAAATCTTGTCTGAATTTTTAACAACAAATGTGCAAATGACAACTAAAAGCATTATGTTTTGTGCATATTTTGTGGTTTAAGGTTTAGTGGCTGCAATAATGGTTAAAATTTTGTTGACTGAAAAAGTGCCCCGAAAATGTAAAGGAACCTATTTATTACTAATATATCTTTTTTTTTTAATAAAAATAAAGAAGTTCTTTAATTATATTATTTCATTATTTGATTTTTTTACAATCCTGTAAACTACATAAAACTAACTTTACCGCAAACAATTTTTAAATTTTTCAAAACTTGAAAAATTTACGTTTTGAAATTTTACGCCAGTACCATATTTATTTATTTATTTGGCACACTACAGTAGATTACTACTAACTGGTACCTACTTACAAACTAAACGAACTAAAAAATTTTATGTGTAACAAAAAAAATAAATAAAAGAAAAATCATACAAAAATTCACAAATTCAAATTCAAAGGGGCTCCACCATCATACTGACAAGAATTCGAACAGAGTCGAGAGTCATACTGATGATGTAAGTCGAAAAGTATTTAATATAATTACGAACTAACTGATGGACAAAAGCACTTTTACCATAATTAGTTCTATCAGCCCGTTCGTAAAACAGGTTAGGAGCTCTAGTGTGGTGCTGACGTACCAAGAAAGAGATACATTGCGGTAAAGGACTGCAATTAATGTATCCATTTAACAGTTTAAATAAAAATACAAACAGGGCAGCTTTACGATGAAATTAAAGGCTTTTCATTCCACATGACAGTTACCTGGTTCTATATTCTATACCATGATAACCATAACTTGTAAAATATTACAGTTATAAAAGAAATTCATAAAGCAGATAGATAATTTTTTTATCTACAATTTTAATTGTATTTTTTTCTTTGTTAAAAAAATAAGTAAGAAACCATCTCTATTGCGAGCTCTATACAGGGTGATTTATTCATAACTACATTAATTTTAACAGTGGGTAGGGAAAAATGCTATGAACGCGAAATCGCAATTAAAAAAAATTCCAACTTTTTTTTAAAGCCGGAATTATTTTTTTTCTAAACCGCATTTTTACCTATTTGGCCCTCTATTTACAGCTGCCACTGGATTGCTTTCAGGGCGCATGAGGCATCGGACGACGCTTGCCGTTGCGCGCGTCAACATTGTTGCCAGATGTACGCAACTTTCGTAAATTTAAAGGAATGTTTTCAGTACATAATTATTTGTATTGTAGGCGAATGTTCCGCCAAATGCTTGCGGAAACTATGGACAAATGTTAACGCTTACCTCTTGTAACGGTTAGTTTTGCCCTGAGACACCTTAAGGCGAGCCTTAAGGGATAAATGCCAACGAGAAAAATAAATGAAACGACTGCTTACGTGACCTTTTGATTTTTGGATGCTTTATTAAGTAGGTACCTATTCAACTAGGGGGCTTACATGATTTCGTGGACCTCGACACCACTGAAGACGATTTTTTCTCGATAAAACGAACTTCACTCACTTTCGCTTGGGGCACTAATATTTCCGCTCACTAGTTCACTGATAATCCTTTTTACTACACCAAGACGCTCCTAGAGTAAGTAGTTGTGTTCTGTGATTGTTCTGCTTCCTCTGAAATAAGAACGTCAAAATTAGCCAACATCTCTGGGATACAGTTGCTTAAAATTACCTTACTTTCCGCTTAAGTTGGTTGCCATCACCAACGATACACTTCTCATTCCTTTATTTCTCGTTATGTTTGCTTTTCATTGTTACTAGGGATCCATATTTGCAATAGAATCGTTTCCGTGGGGGTGGTCCTCCTCTGTGACATTGGTTCAGTCGTAAGTACTTGAATCTTTCTAATTTCCACCTTTCGATCTTTACAGCTTTTTCTAGTTTCTTTTCCTGCCGTTAGATATGTTACCGGGTATAGCCTGATGTGTAACCTACTGAGTCTTAGTATTATTTCTGGGCGAGTTAGGGACGATGGGTTGCTAAAAGTCCTTAGCTTTCTTGACTTCTGTTTGTCACAACCCTTGTCGTGCAGTCGTTAGTAGGAGTAGGAGGATGTGTGTAGCCCGAACTCCGCAAAAGGAGCTTGGCGATTGCCCGTGGCCGAGAATTTCCGGCACGCGGCGCGTTGGTGTTTGCGGCATTGATCCTTGTCAAGTTTCTGCAGAGTGCACTGTGAATTTCCTCGCACTCCGCCTCACTAATCGCACATGTGATGTTATTGTTTCCCGTATTTCACAGTGCACATTCTCCGTATTTTGGTTTGGATATTTTTAAAGGTTATGTCCCATGTCGCATTCATTGACACTACTTCGTTCGTAGAAAGCATTCCCGTAATGAAACGTCGTTGTGGTTTCGTACTTAGTTTCGCTACCTGCCGATAGGTGGCGCGCTTCTAAATAGTTCCGCGGTAGCTTGACTGACATTCTGCAGGCATTCTCCATGAAGGATCATTATTATGTCTATCATTTCCGCATTTGTCTAGAGAACCGTTTTGGTAAAAAAGCAAAAATGTTGCACAAAGAGTACCGAATATACCTACACAATGTAGGCAACTCTGGTTTCTGTAGTACGTGCTGCCATCTATTAGAAAGGTTCGCTAGTTACCGTGTCATAAAGCGCGCTGTAGACTTTCGGTTTTGAACACACAGAGGGTGACTGAGAGCTCAACCACAGATTCGGCGACGTTAATACCAACGAGATGGCGCCACATACAATAGAAACCGGCAGCAGATCCTTGACAATGACAAGTTTGACGTAATAAATAATAGTTGTGGAATGCGGATGGGACGCCTGTGTTGTTTTTAATAAAACTTTTGTCTTAAATCTCAAAATCTAGCGAATTTCGGAGACAGTTTCAGTCTTTTGAGGTTTCAGTATTTTCCACCCTCTGTAGACACTGAGTGCGTTTTGTGCGTGTGATTGTGAAGGCCTTTTGTATTGTTATAGCGGGTGCTGTGAAAAGTGTAGTGATAAGGGTCTCTCGAGTTAGATGCTGAACACGCCAAGTCCAAGGTGTGCTAACACCCTGTTATTGGCATATCAACTAGGTAAGTAAATAATTAATAAACTGAATATTTTTTCGTAATTAAATTATCAATAAATAATGGCAACGTCGCGGCCGGTGCCATGTGCTGCAGCATAACGTCGAAGCCACATGCGTTCAGGTGCGCCTCGTTACGCGGGATTTGGGATAAATTGCCCCATTATTTAAACATGCAGCAAAAAATTTTTTTTTGCGTTTTCGGTATATATGTACCTCCCTGATGACGTGGTTAAAATTAATGTATTTATGAATAAATCACCCTGTATAATAACGAGGATTCAAGTGTGCTCTTTTGGTTGGATACTTAGGAAACATGGAATAACCTTAAAAATTACTTTCCTACAATTTTTTCATTTGAAAATTTCACACTTACCTGTTTGAACTAATCAGAAACCTTTATTTTGAACCTTTACCATGGCAACCCAAGTATTTTTCGGAAATTTTTTGCTCTCTAATTATAGTGGAAATTTTTTGACATAATATAAAGCGTGTCACTTTTGATTAATAAATTGAGTGAAAGAATAAACTAGCTAAATTTTTACGAAATTTTCTTACCGAATACCACTTGAGGTTAAATTAAAGATCCGAAAATTCCTTCTCAGTCATGTAAATTTGAAGCCTGCGGCTCGGGATAATTTTCAAAATATTCATGCCCTTGAAAAATTTTTCCGAAATAATTTAACCTCTAGTGGTATTACATGTTAAATTTTATCGTTACTGGACTACAAGATGGAGGGCCCCAAGACCCCTAGCTACGCTACTGTTTACGTGCTGGATAAAATCCGAAAATGTGTGTAAATGTAGACGTTTACGGCCTTTTATGTCCAATTCTGGATGCGAATTGCCAGATAGGTGTGAAGTGAGGCTTACATTGTGTTTTATTATAGGCAGGGCTATTAAAACTAATATAAATATAAGAATATTTTATTTTGATATATACAAAATCTCAGAAATAACCAAGGATAGAGGGAGCAAAAGCATCAAAATGCACATGTTTGTAGTCAACCAACATCTTAAGCAAATTTACCACAATAAACAAACATTTCCATCCGATTCAAAACAGTTTGCATTGGCGTACGCGAATTTTTATAGTAGAATAGAATAATTTTTATAGTAGAATAGAAGATAAAAATAAAAAAGAACTTGCAGTATTTTATCCTAGTTCCATATAAGATTGAGAATTTGAATTGCACTATTCAATATTGCCAAAAACTCACATATAGACCATCAGATAGTGACAGATTTAGGTGCCCCATTTTGGCATACAAGCCTCGAAGAGGGTTGAAAAGTACATCGATGTTGAGTAGAATGAAGAAAAATGTCCGAGTGGCTCCTGGGGATAACATGGAAAATTTGATTTTCCTTAACAGAAATAAAAGGTGGTTGTTGCCCATATTTTCACACAAGCCGTGTTCACTAAATGATTAATAAAACCCAGCTTCAGAAAAACAAAGGCTTGAGTGTTGCAGGTGGCTAAAGGGTTAAAATAAGGGCATAATTTTGTAAGGAAAAATCGAGACTGACCAATTTTTCCACACAAACCCATCGAACGTATGAAAATATATAGTCACTAGCCTGAAAAACATAAAAAAAACATGTACATAATTAATATATTATATAGGAACATTGAATTTTCCATAATATGTTATCCCCAGGGGCCACTCGTAAATTTCCCTTCATTCTATTCAAAATCGATGTACTTTTCAACCATCTTCGAGGCTTGTATGAGTTGTATGCAAAAATTGGGCACCTAAATCTGTCACTATCTGATGTTCAATACTTTTCACAAATATTTTAGAAAGTCGGTCATTGATCTCGAATGTATTTTTATACAAAGCTAGCCCATTAAAAATGATTTTTTTCTTCTAAATAGAATTTCAGTTATAAGTATTCCAATTTTTCGAAAAAAATTAACTCTTCCCAAAAACTTTTTCTCAGGCAGCGAAAAGCAAAATTGTATAGGTCCGCATAATGAAAGTGTGAAAGCTTTGAGAAAACAAACTTTTTTGTATTTTACAGCCAAATTTGAATGAAGTTTTCGTTGAAATTATTGGTATTTTCTAAACACCAGTATATGTAACAATTTAGTTTATTGACTTACTTGTTAACCTTATTTTACTGATAATTCTAAAATAGTTTCTAGTTGTTTCCACAAAATACAAAGGGTGTTATTTCTGGAAATGTATAGAAAACTCTAGAAAAACAGATGAAGAGATTAGGAGTTATGTAAATAAGAAGAATAATGAGGAGAGATAAGAAAGTCAGGAAATCTAAGAATATATTGTAATGTTTATGTAAATTCCAAGTGAAGAAGTAATAATGAAAAGAATCATTCCATATGTTTATCATTCAACAAGAGGTTATGGGCCCAGTAGGTATGAAAGGTATTTTTGAAGATTGAAGAAAAATATTTGAACCAAGTAGTTATAAAAGGAAATAAGTCATGGCCGAAGTAATGAAGAGTAACAATATAGTGATAGAAGTATTAAACGAGAAGAATTATCGTTCGTGGAAATATAGAATGGAAATTATTTTAGAAAAACAAGATGTTATAGAGCAAGTAAAAAAGAGATGAAAATTGAGAAAATAATGGATGAGAAGGAAAAGGAAGAAATCATAAAAAAAAAAAGAAAATAAAGCAATATCTCTAATTGTTCAATGCGTTGAATATCTTCGAAATAAAAAGACTGCCTATAAAATGTGGAAAGTGTTAGAAGATATTTATGAGAATGAAGGATATCTGGTCAGTTATTTTTAAAGAAAGCTGTTATCAAAATTGAGAGAGAATGAACCATTAGATAAATTTATAATTACATTTGAGGAAATTGTACAATTGAAATTAAGTGGCGATCAAATAGACGAACAAAGTTTAATCTGCAATTTATTGTTAAGTCTTCCAAAAAGTTATGAAACAGTAGTGACAGTATTAGAAAATAGGCAGTGGCTATTTATACATCCGACGTATATATTAGTGGGTAAACGTCTTGTGCTCTCATTGGTCAGTTGAGTCACACTACTTCTTGTGACGGTGTCACAAGGGCGATTTTAAATTGTTGTAGGGATAGGGAATAGTTTGCCCACATTGCTCTGCATTCGCTTTGTTGCACCCCTGTTTTGTTTGGTACTCGCCCAAGAAGCGCTCACAGGTGACGCGAGATTGATCGCTGCCGCTTGGGAGCATGCATGTTTTCACTTTTAGCCGTTGCTGGTCGTTCTTTGTTCGTTTTCCGGAGGTCCTGGTCTGAATGTTGTTCGAAGTTATTTCTCGTATTGTTTTGGTCTGATTGACAGGTTGAGGTTATGATAGCCGTTTGACGCTGTGGTAAAAGTTTCCCAGGGTGTATGTCTGCCCCGATTTTGTTGAAATTTTGTCTACCCCCCTATTTTCGAGGTCCCTGAACACGAATCTGACCTCAGCTTTTAGCGCTCGGACGTAGTTTCCGAGAAAATGAATTTTCAAATTTCCTTTTGACACCTCACTTTTCACGGCATTATTTGTGGTTATACCTAATTGAGATGAATTTAGCTCAATCTGATCACCAACCTATTTTGCACCCTTTGCCACGTCGAAACTTCGCGAAAATCCGCGGAAAACCCGAAATTTTGAAAGATTTTTGCCGTGTTTACGTCCGGTCCGGCCGCTGTTTTCGCCCGGCAGCCGGCGCAAAATAGGTTGGTGATCAGATTGAGCTGCATACATTAAAAATTCATCCGGATTATAACCACAAATATTGCCGTGAAAAGTGAGGTGTCAAAGGAAATTTGAAAATTCATTTTCTCGGAAACTACGTCCGAGCGCTAAAAGCTGAGGTCAGATTCGTGTTCAGGGACCTCGAAAATAGGGGGGTAGCCAAAATTTCAACAAAATCGGGGCAGACACACCCTAGCTGCGTTTTATTCAGATAAATGGAGGGGAAGGGAGGAGTGTCAAGATGCGCGAACTTGCAAATATTGAAGCCTCCATTTTGAAATCACATATACGGGTGATTGGCATAAAGAACTTTACATGTACGAGTTCACTTTCGAAAGAACATGAATAGAATATCTATAAATATTATTAAAGGAAATTCAACGATTAAACTAACTTACCTGTGCAGTTCAATCGTAATTATAGAAGCTATGCCTCGTCCTTGAGATCCCTTAGGTAGCTGTTCAAAGAAACAAGGTTTTCCTTGATTTAACTCGTTTAATTCAGAAGAACAGCCTTTGCGAAATATTGCTCTTCTCTTAGGGGGCATTTATAAAACTCTGCAAACTTTTTAGAATTTCCCGTCCATCCTGCTGTTCTTCTTATGGCTTCGAGAGTGATGCCATTTCTATTAGCTGCCGACGTGGCTGCATGTCGGGTTCAGTAGCCTTTAAATATTCTTGTGTCGATCCATGCACTCTGTAGAGTCTGCTTAATCCACCTGCTTAAGGTAGCTGTTGTAGCTGTAAAATGTGGCTTCTTGGTTGTTAAGAATAAATAATCTTGAGATTCTGATCTTAGTCCTGCTGTCCTTTCGATGTAATCTATGAGAGCAATGGCTGGGCAGATCTCTGGTCTGTTTAAGAAAAAAGGTATCTGAAGACATGGTTGGAAACTTCTATTCTTAGTGGTTTTCAGATGGTCGGTGATTGGAATCTGGATGCCTTCTACCGAGATAATAATATTATCTACTCTTATTCTTGCATATGTCTGTAGACGGTGACCTGTAGCAAGCGCTAGAATTGTAATGGTCTTCCGTGATAGGTCTAGGAGAGAGAGAGATTGGTGTGGGTATCTAATTGATAGAAACGATATCACTGTTTGGGGATTCCAGATAGAGTGATATTTTCTGGAAGCTGGTCTGAGCCTGGAAATTCCCTTCAAGAAGCGTTTCAGATTAGGGGAATCGGATAACTTTTGGTCTAGAATTATTGATAACGCTGATCGAACCGTGTTGAAAGTTCCGTAGGTGTTATTTTTTGCTCTGAACTGATTTGTCAGGAATTTTATTACGTCTGTCTCTGTTGCGGAAAAAGTGTTTATAGCTTCAGAGTCGCAGAATTTCCACCAGCACTTGTAAACGCTTTCGTATTGTTTGATCGTTGCTTCGGAGAGAGATTGGAGCATTATTGAAATTGCTTGTTCCGGGTTGCCTTTGCGGAGTAGTGCTTGCCTGATACGAGCCCTGCCTTCAGCGAGCTATTACTTTTATCCTGTAAGGAAAGATTATAGCATTATTAAGAGTGATGGGCGGAATAGTGCAAAGATTTTCGAATAATAATGCCTGAGTATTCCAGTCAGGGACAATTAAAATGCCTTCTGCCTTATCTGTAATGATTTTGTTGAGTACGCGTAAGACTAAGCAAAATGGAGGAAAGGCGTGGAAGAATCTTTTGCCCCAACAAAAAGTGAAAGCGTCTATACCGATAGAGCGGGGGTCTAATTTGCAAGAAAAATATTCTTTACATTTGGCATTGGATACAGATGCAAACAAGTCAATGTCAGGCATTCCCCACCTTTCGGTAATTTCAATAAAGGAACTTTGTTGTAGCTCTAGTTCAGTATTGTCTGGGAGGAGCCGTGATTGTCTGTCTGCTTCCGTATTGTTTTGCGTTGGAATGTGAACTGCATGTATCCATAAGTCACTCTTTTCACACCATTGCCATAGTTCTCTAGCTGGGTTTGAAAGGGAGGAATATTTGGAACTGCCCATGCGGTTGATATACGCTACTGCAGTGGTGTTATCAACTCTGATCAAAATGTCTATAGATCTATGCTCCCTCACAAAACACTTTAGGGCATAGAGAACGCTTAGCAATTCTAAATAGTTTATGTGGTGTTGTGAGTCCACTTGGGACCACCATCCGTGAACCTTTTTGTCACCACGAACAGCTCCCCAGCCCGATAGGCTGGCATCTGTAAATATTTCAAGGTTAAATCTGTCACTCCGGATGTTGTTGAAGGAGTGCGGGATGGTCTGCTTTCACCACCTTAGTTCCTGTTTCATGGATTCAGAGATCTGCATCTTTTTATTGAAATTGTAATTATTTATTAGCAGGTTTCGATTTTTTGCCCTTTCTAGCTCTTTTGTGTATAACCAGCCGTATTTAACTGCTGGACAACTGGAAATTAGAGTGCCTATAAGTTTTGCGAAATGTCTTATAGAGCATGAGGAGGATCTGAGGAGGTCTTCTATTAGGAGAAGGATCTTTGACTTCTTATCTTCTGGAAGAGATATAGTCATATGTTCTGAGTCTAAAATAAAACCTAAATACTGGCAATGCGTTGACGGTACAAGGTTGCTCTTTGTGTAATTGATAGTGAAGCCTAGGTTTTCGAAGAGTTGGATAGCTAGATATAAGTTGTGAGTTGCTATCTGGTAATCCCTACTAACGATAATTAGGTCGTCAAGGAAAATGCTGCATACAATTCCGTGACTCCTGAGCTATGAGAGGATGGGTTTCCTTAGTTTCGTGAACATGTATGGTGCTGAAGCTAGGCCAAAGGGTAGGCAGTTAAATTCATAGCAGTTACCGTTAGAGTAAAATCTTAGGAACCTCCTACGACTTTTGTCAATAGCTACGCTGTAGTATGCTTCTTTTAGGTCTATAGTGCACAGGAAAGACTTTGGTTGAATCAGCTTCAGGGCTGTTCTGTAGTCTTCCATTTTGAAGTGGGTATATTTTATATAATTGTTTAGTTTTTTTTTAAGTTTAAGATAAGTCTGGGCTTCCGGTCTGGTTTCTGCGCTAAAAATATGGGAGAAGTGAACTACTTGGTTCTGGGCTTGACCCTAGAGATAACCCCCTGTTCGTGGAGATCTTTAATGCAGATTGCCAGGTCCTTGTTGCACTTGTTAAGGGCATTTTGGTAGACCTGAGCATTACCGGCGGGGTAATGTGTTAGAGGCAGTTTGTACCCTTTTACCCAGTTGGGAATTGTTTTGCTGTTAGTAATTTTTTTCCCAATTTTTTGAGAAGTTCTTTAGGTTACCTGGGATACTTGCCTTTAGTTCCTTTGGTAGTTGCAGAACGGGGGCTTCGTTCTGGTCTGTTGTTATTGAGGATATTGCCCTCTGCGTCCCCCCTCCCTCGAAAGGTGGGACGGGCCTCTCCTGTTTAAAGGACGGGTGTTGGTTGTTGATCTCTTGAATTTTTGAATAGGCGTGTCTTTCCTTGGGTTCGGTGGTTGCATAGGAGCAAATGGTTTTAAGTCCTGGCTGGACTTCTGCATCTGTTTGGCATTTTTGAACTTGTCGCTAAAATCTTTGCCCAACAGATATTCATCCACGGAAGTATTGAACGCGGTCTCTCTTGCGGTCTTGGATAGGCACTGACTCATGTTGGAACGCCTTTCCAAAGAGATCAAGTAATGCACGTTCGCACAAAGTCTGCTTGCGTTGCTAGGGAGCTCTAGTGTTTCGTTTTCGGGGAAAGGTTCGTCTTTCAAGAAACCGTTGATCACTGTCCCAATGGCAGTAATGCTTGCCCCCAACTGTTTTTGAACTTTAATGAGGCGGGCCTCTTTCTTTTTGTTGGTTTCCGATAGAAGTAGACCCGCTTCGGGGTTCAGAATTGGAGCTTTTAAGGTCTGACAGTTTGTCCAGAGTTGGGTATTTGTCGTTATTTCCTCGCTCACCTTCCTATCCATTCCCTGGGCAAGGATATGGTGCCACTTCGTTGTTAGGGCGGTGTGCAAGATGATACCCTGGTTTTCTTTATCTGCGGGATTTTCGCCGAGGGCTGCTAGTTTTTGATCATCTAGATTGTTGCTCCTAACTATCCTGGTAATGTCATCTTCATCTTCTGCATCTGCTGGGTGTTCGATATGCTCCGATGCTTCTGTGTTTGAAATCAAGATGGAGGCCGCTCTGTCAGAACTAGCTTTAGAAACTCGGCTTGAGTTTGGATTAGTTGGGTGTAAAATGGATCGGTCTCTGTGTGAGATCGATGTACTCGAGGTTCTGCGTGAACCTACCGGGGACCTAGAATGGTCTCTGCGAGAGGCTGGCGTACTCGAGGTTCTGCTTGAACCTCTGGAGGGTCTGGATCGGTCTCTGCGTGAGACGGACGAAGTCGAGGTCCTGCTTGAACCTCTGGGGATCTAGATCGGTCTCTGCGTGAGATCGGTCTGCTAGAGTTTCTGCTTGAACCTCTGGGGGACCCTGATCGGTTTGGTCGTAGGGTTAATAGGATTGTATCTTCCAGTCTTTTTATTCTTTTTTCTAGCTTACTGCTTGGAGAGCAGGATCGGCTTCTTTATCTTCGATGTTTACCCATGATGGGGGTGATATATTCGGATAAGGAACGTCGTTTATAACGTGGACGTGTGGTGTATAACGCACAAAAAACGAGAATGAAGTTAGGCATAGTAGAGGGACGGGCCCTGGCAGGGGACGTCCACAAAACACAAAATCTTCAAAATTGTGGTGAAATAGCGTACGGGAACGACACTACCTAGGGGATCTCAAGGACGAGGCATAGCGAAATATAATTATAGCAAACACTGCTATAATTTTCTTTGGTGTTATTAGTTACATGAATGACAAAAAAATGTTGTAGACATTGCTTTAATGCATTTATTACAGACAACTTCAGTTTTGAATTATGATTAGGTACATAATATCATAGCCCCAGATAACCCACAGTACAAAAGTCTCCCAGGACACAGAAAACAGCATTGTTGCTGTTTTCTGTGTTCAGAAAACAGCATTGTTGCTGTTTTCTGTGTCTAGAGGTAAAATTATTATGTAACTGAATTATCATAGGTACTAGAATAGCAAAGGCATCGTATCCACTAGACCCAGCAACAACAACAGGTATTTTTTCAAATCTTACATTCGGCAATTTTTTCGT
Source organism: Pseudeuparius sepicola (assembly GCA_963920635.1). Lineage (NCBI taxonomy): Eukaryota > Metazoa > Arthropoda > Insecta > Coleoptera > Anthribidae > Pseudeuparius > Pseudeuparius sepicola. Next base: position 27,855,611 of record OY987304.1, on the reverse strand, counting down.
TTTATTGGGTTTTTGACATACTTAATGTATTCTTTCCACACTCCCCATGTAATGAGAATGACTTTTTATTTTTTAAATATACAAAAAGTATCTAAGAATGACATTTATACATTTAAAAATACAGTTTTTAAAACCACCACCAACTCATAAAAGTCTATATTACAAAATGGAACTGTTCTCTAAAATAGAAAAAATAGTCCATCTTCTTACAGTGGAGTAATGTGATAAAAATTAATAAAGCAAACCTTACAGTCGAAACTCCACAAACAGTTTATATTCTCAAAAAGAAACTGTACATGTTTCAAACCACCAAGGGTTCATCTTCAGCAGCGAAATAATTCATTGTGAGTTATACAAAGCTTCCAAGCACATTTTAAAAAAATTATATTATCAAAAATTCATATCAAAACTTCAAAAGTTAAATGGAGTCGAGTTGTAAACATAAAATACCCAAAATTAAATATTAAAGCCACCAAAAGGCTTTAGAAAAAGTTCATAAAAATCTTAAAAAAAACTTCACTCTAAGAAACCATTAAACCAACAAATCCACGTCGTCAAATTATTTCGCTGCTGAAGATGAACCCTTGGTGGTTTGAAACATGTACAGTTTCTTTTTGAGAATATAAACTGTTTGTGGAGTTTCGACTGTAAGGTTTGCTTTATTAATTTTTATTCTCTAAAAGTAGGTATCTACCCCCAGTTCTTTTGCGTATTAAAAAGGACGGCAATTGTTACATACATGAAACAAATGGCACTATACGACCATACCAGCATAGGGATTTTTTGCCCCGAATTTCCACTTTCCACCTTCCCTTACTTAGAACACATCAGCTGCTACTCCAGAAAGAGAAGCCTAAAAAATGAACATTGAAACAAAGGAAAAAACACTACTAAAATACCTATATTCCTTTAAACCCGGATTTAGGGCCGATTAAGTCATTTGGGAATTTATCAGGGTCTTCTCGTAGTTGCTTCAATATGATGGCTTCAGTTTCTGAAGCTGTTAACGTTGAACTGGTAAAGTCATGAACTTCAGTTCTTCAGTAGTATCTACTTCAACAGAAGAACTTCTGCTACTGTTATCAGAGTCCTTTCTCATTTGTCTATCGAAATAAAATATATAAATTTATATGAAGTACCTACCTATACGGAGGCATATACAGTCTTGGCTTTGATTTTTGACCTTTATTCCACTTTTTTTAGGAAAGTGCCCTTTCTGTAGCTTTCTCGTGAAAATGTTTTTAAGAGGGAGTTGCCGACAGCGAAAGTGACGTTAGATTTCGTATTTTTTTAAGTTGTATAGCATAAAATCTAGTAACGTTTTACCTGGCAAAAATTTAGTCTTCATTTTAATCATAAGATCTCTCAGGTAAAATGTTATTAGATATGCTATACAACTTAAAAAAATACGAAATCTAACATCACTTTCGCTGTCGGCAACCACCTCTTAAGGGAACTTGTTCGTGATGAAAAACTGCGTAGGTGTAAAAAATTTTAGAAGCCTAGGCCTACTTTGATTTTTTTCTGCTAAAAAACTGAAAACGCTTAAAAATCGAACTAGAGGCTTAGGCTTTTGAAATTTTTCACACGTACCTACGCATTTTTTCATCATGAACAAGTGCCCCGAAAGCATTTTGATGTGAAAGCTACAATAAGGGCACTTTTCTAAAAAATGGAAAAGGGTCAAAAATCATCGAGTAGCCGATGAGACTTGCATTTCTACTCAGTTTTTCATTCTGAACAAATTTCATTTTTAATATTTTGTCATAAAGCCTACAACTTTACTGATTTGAATAATTACGTTTTTTACAATTTTAATAACGATACGCTTACGGCACTGCAGTAAAGCAAAAAAACAATTAAGTATCTCGACTCTGAATTATTTAAGGGACACTTACGATATCCCTGATAGACCAGGCAGATGATGGATGATGCCATCTTGGTCTTGATCCCTATCACCAATTCTAAAAAGGTTTGAAATTTTCTTAATTTTGTTTTACTTTGACAACCCTCTTGCATTTAATCTCATTCGCAAATATTGAAAATAAAATGTATACTACCTTACCTATTTACTTACACTTACGTCATATGAGATGGTCTTGCTTGGGGATCTAAATTTTCCTTTCCCATTTGATGATCTACAAAAATATGAACATTAAATTAACATAGGGGTAAGTTGCTCAATGTTGCTCCAGTAAAAACGACTCGCTTTACGCTTTACGCTTTACAGCCTCATGCAAGCATTTTTTATTGAAGGATGGTTTTATGGACGATTTTAATGAAAGATATAGATAGGTAATGGTACTGATAAAACAGGTGCATCAATCACGGGTCAGGCTCCAATAATTATTATACTTACTTGGGACTTGCAGAATCACTGTTATCTTCATAAAATGCCAACGGATTGGCATGGGAGGTTAATACCCTGACACCAATTTTATTTTTCTATAAAAATCTTTCTCTAAAAAATGATCCCCGCATATTAATTCTCTCTGAGGTAACTTTTTGTTTGGCTTAAATCCCAAAATTGCAATGTTTTCCTTTGCGTGTAATCTGTTGGAAAATGAAAATATATAAATTAGGATAAGATAAAGGGTTGTAGTTATTTAAAAAAACATGTCAAAACATGTAGTTAAAAATATCTGATAAAATAAAAATCACTTTGTACTCTATACTAGAGGCCCTGTATGACACAAAAAGTGACAGTTATTCGTTGTTAAAACGAATAACTGTCACTTTTCGTGTCATACAGGGCCTCTACTCTATACCTAATTCCTATAGGAATTTATGGATATTTTTTGAATAAAAGGACGATACTGCTCGACAACTCTGACCTCTGATAATAATACCTACTTGCCTATGAAATGGCCGATCCTCATCTTGGAAATCCGTTCTTTTGCACATGCAACACCGTCTCACCATCGTGTTCTTTTACTTTTCTGACACAAGCACTATTTTATAGATAACACAAAACTCACTTATTGACGTCTTTGCGCGGCCATTTACAATTTGGGTTTTATTGTTACCAGACAACAACCACGGCATTGTCGGAACCTCTAGAGGTTTAGAATGTGAGGCATATCTTGGAAGCGTGAAATAGGTAAATAAAGGGGTCTAGTGATACGATGCCTTTGTAGAATAGTATTCACTCAAGTGTCAGAAAACGCAGACAATTCTAGTGAACTGTCATAAAATCGAACAAATACCTACCGCTATTAAACAACTGATACTGTAGATTAACATTTTTGTCTTAGCGTTTTTTTTTTCTGCAGACACAGGAATTGAACCCTTCATGTCGAACCAAAGTAAATCTTACAGACGAAGCCTCTATCAATTGAGCTACAAAGACTGTATAAAAAATTAACCTTGCTTTTTTGTGTAAAAACTGAAAATTAAGCCAAAAACTCAAAAACAACTCGGGACGCTAAACCAAAATTCTGTGAAATGTCAGAAAATTTGACAAACTGATTTCAAAATGGCAGCCTCCATAGTGCAACAGGATTACTTGATGCGCAGTCGTCCAAGCTCATTCTCCCCTCCCTTCCATTTCTCTGGTTTTATTGGTGTGTCACTAGTAACAGAGCATATAAAACAATCAGCAGTCTCACTCCCCTTGGCGGGAAAATTCTGCGCACCTGTTCGCGCAGCCGCCATGTGGGAATAGATTCTGTCAAATTGGTGCAGTGTCGGGGCGATTGGGCAGTTCTTTTGTGGCTGTATGAGAAATATTACAGTGCCGTGGAGTGTGCTTTTTTGTAAATTCTGCTTTGTGCTAGTATCATTAAATAAAAAATCCCAGGAAGGAGTCAAAGCTGCTTGCGCTTACCACACACTATATACTTTACTAATACTACTCTGTATTTCTGAATTGATTTTCCCGACTACACCTCTGACTTCTATTCCACCAATATGGCTCAAGGTCATTGAATTTGCGGATGATTTCTCAAGAGTAAGTTATATTGCTGGTTGTTTTATATGCTCTGCTAGTAATACTGGTAAATCTAGTGACAGAATAACAAGAGACTTTATTAAAACGGGTTAACAGATGTCACCACATTCACAGTGACACCAATAAAACCTACCTCCTGCCTCCTGGGAAACTTTTACCGACGCTGTTGACGTTTTGACATTCTGGCAGAATTGGCACTATTTTGAAATTCGATATTGTTGACGCAGTTTTTGATGATTTGTGGTGTCTACTATTTCCGTTTCCGTCGACTTGAAAGGGGAGTGACCGCGTGGTTGTTGGACTCCAATCAATTCATTCGGTCGTCGGCAGTTGAATTGAAAAGGTCGTTTGTTGGTGGCTTATAAGTGGAAGTGATTTTTAGTAATTCGCCATTTGGAATTGTTGGTGAATCTCACAAGGAGGGATTTGAATCGCTAGATCCACTAAAGGAACACCCACATTGAAGACATTGGGAATTCGGGTAATTGTTGCAGTTTTGGTTCTTCGGGGTTCCGCCAGTTTCTGGGATATAGATAGCCCTGCACCCATGACTTGTTACTGTGCCGTTTTATTTTTCCATCTGACTGAATCACCTCATCTGAAATAGAACCAGGTTTTTGAGCGTCCACCGCAGCCTCAGGGTCATTTTATTGGGTCATCTTGGAGATGTTGCGTAGTAACCGCGAAGGTTAATTGGATTCAACCACGAAGGCGTTGATTAGTTGTTTTTTTGGAAGGAAAACTCTCAACCAGAGGTAAGTTTTCTTGGACGACCTTGTGAGGTGTTTGACAGGACATTTTTGTTTCAGGGTTTTTTTTATGGGCCAGTTTTTTGTAGACCAGTCTTTTTTGTGTGTTGGACATATTATGCGTTTGCTTAGGACCTGTGTTATTATTATTATTTGATAGGACATTTTTGTTTCAGAGTTTTTTTATGGGCCAGTTTTTTGTAGACCAGTCTTTTTTGTGTGTTGGACATATGCGTTTGCTTAGGACCATCTGACCATTCTGAAGTGTCATCGAAGATTTCTGGAGGACATCGTGGTTTGGAAGGCCCAACGACAGCTAAGTCTTACTCTATTTTACTTGTACTTTTATTATGCCCTAATTAGTATAGCTGAATTCAGTACTTGTCCATTTGAGAGCGTACACTGTGGTCACACATTACTACGTTGTACTACTGTTATTGCGGATGTTGTGTTATTATATTTTGCGTACGTTGTGACTTGTAGCGAATGTCGTGTGAACCGTACGTGTACACGTTTGGGGATTTAAACCTGCTTGTAAGAACTATATACTTATGTTTTAACAAGGCATGTAGGTTGCGTAACTTTAAATTTGTTTATCAAGTAAAAATATAGTAGGCAAGTTAAATGAATATAAACTGTTGTCGCAAACCACTTCGTAGAATAAACGAAGTAAATCTAGGAAGACCTAGCTTTTCTTGTTTTTGGCTTAGTACAAGTATCGGCACGTTAAACAAAACAAGTGGCACCCGTATTTTTTTTGCAGTTTGCTATGCTGCTAACGCAGCCCGTCTTCACTGTCTAATAGCTGGCGGCCGTGTTGTACTCGTAAAATCTGCTCAGGGAGATAGCAAACATCTCTCGTGAGTCTTCGAGGTTTATTCTACATTATTTGTTTATTTATATGGTATATTGTGTTTTTTTAAAACGCCACATTCTTTGGACGTATATTTAACCCGATCAAGGACGTATATTTAACCACAGAAAATATAGTTCCACAACAGAAAGCTCCTTAACAATACCTGTCAAATGGACTCCAACTACAGACTCCAAAAACAACCAGATTGAATTTCTTATGAAATGATATTTTCCCAAAATATAATCTTCCCAATTCGTAAATTAGCCAACCTTTAATAGTGGTCCTCAATATCAATGCATTTGAAAAATATTAAGCTTCAAAGTTGGAGCCTATTTGACAGCTGTCGTTAGGGAGTTGTCTGTTCTGAATATATTTTCTGTAAATTAACCCAAAAAGCTATATTTTTGTGGAAAATCTGACAAAAAATAAAAATTCACAATTTTTTTGTTTTAACAGATCATTTTCATGTTTAGGTATTTCGATTACAACCTTTAGATGTGACTTGCTCTTTTATTTGGCTGTGTAGCATACTAACATTATCTTTAATACCTTAAAAAATAAAAATACGTTAAAAAAGCTCCAAAAATAAATAAATATTCCTCTAGCTACCTGAACATCAATCTACTTATTCTCATCAAGTATTAAATATTTCTGTAATACGCTTCGTTTCGTTTTTCCCTGCAGCCTGTCTTGCCCTTTGAGATGAGGAAGCAGCGTACGATTTTTCTGCAACTTCTTGTACTTCGCACAAGTTGTGGAGCAATAACAGACACAGTATTGCTTCAATAATATTCCTTATTAATTAAATGCACAAACAAGAGTTTCCAAAATGCGTACCTGTCTTTTTGGTTCTCTGGGGAAAGTACCGAACAATGTTGTTTTCAATTCATTTTCAAAATCTTGCGCTTATGGAAGTGTCTACTATAAAATGCGTTTATTTTTCGGTGAAAATTTGTACTTTCTATAGTATCTTCGAACCAATTCCTTCCATATTTATTTGTGGATCCCTTCGGGATCTAAAAAACATCGTATCTTCACCATGTTCCTTTGCCTTGCAGACAGCTTCACAACAAATCATTCTTCCGGGCTTCTACAATAGTAAAATTTATAATTAGGTACTTACATTTTTACAATCCTCGACTTTACAGGTTTGTATACATAATCAAAAATGGAAAAGTATCTAGTTAAATGTAGGATATAATATTTTAGGAAACAATGTTTAGAACAATTTTTTGCATCCTACCAGATGGCCTCTATAATAGTGGAGAGGTAGTTTCTATGCGAATTGATCCCTTTTGCACAGGTAAGTACTGAGGATGCTTTTGTATTTTATGAAATGTACATTCACTTTTCTAACAAGTAGAAAACTTCTATATAACGGCTTACCTTTGAACTTTTTATCTTTGAAGGGTTCTGACGAATCTAGTAAAACCAAACTAATAATTTATCTATAAAAATTGTCACTGTATATTTTCACTTTACTCTTAAGTTGAAATAATACCTTCCAAAGGCAATAAAGCAAAAATGTACGAAAGAAATTCACACGACTACAAGGTAAACAAACGGGAGCAGCTGGAATTATATATTAGATGACACGCAACATGGCGGCGATTTTGACCTTGAGATTTGAAGAGGCAACCCCCTAATAAAAAGACCTTGAGATTAATAATAAATTCTTTTATGAATCAGATAATCTAGTAGGCTAATGTCAAACAACTAATTATTATTCTTAGGTGTCATAACTAATTTGTGTTGTGTCCGTTATAAATGCGGGATATGCATTTTGTATGTTTGGCATTATTTTGTTTTAATATCAGCATCGTTTACATTTTCTATGATGTATACATAACAAAGAATTATTTTTCCGTTTGATTTAAATGTGACACAGAGAAAATCATCATCTATCATTATGCGAAGTGACACAGCCGACTTTAGGCAAGCCCTGAAGTTGATAAAACTGGACAAAGAATTATTTTTCCGTTTGATTTAAATGTGACTCATAGAAAATCAAGGTTAAATATCTGACATCATCTGTCATTATGCAAAGTGGCACAGCCGACTTTAGGCAAGCCCTGAAGTTGAGAAAACTGGCAACATGGCTTGGGGTCTGCCTGGCGTAGCCTGTCACTTCCTGTCCGTAGATTTTACATAAAGAAACTTACGAGAATTAGTTTTATAGTGCAGGTAGTGGCATCGTCGTAAGATTTATATGCCGAAGCAGTGTGTCCCTGGGCGGAAACAGACTACTCGAAGCGCTGGCGACACTCGACAGCTTCTTTATAAATTTGTTTTGTTTGTGCAAAACTGAAACATTTGCAAAAGTTCGAAGTGAAGAAGCGAAAAAAGTTAAAGTTAAAAAAGAAGTTAAAGTTAAAAAATAATTAATATGTCAGATAACAAAACCAAGTGCATGTGGTCGGTGTGCAATCAGATATTAGGTAAACATAAAAAAGGAACAAGTATTCATCTCAAGGGAAATATGGATGAAATACCAGATAAATATAATGAGTACATAATAAGCGTAATTCCTGATCTAATGGGAAATGTAAAAAACTTACCATTCAACACTAGTATCATAGAAAACAATAAAGAATAGCTTTCGCAATACAACACCAGAAGAAATATTTGAGTATAGTAAAAAAATCAAAAATAAACATAGTAGCCTTGTTTATGGATACTCTAGTTAGCCAATGTCCGACACTGACATAAGGACATGACAGAAATAAGGTAGATACAGGGGACAGATAGTTACTTCGCTATGAACAATGGTCCTGATTGTGTTAAAGTGCAGACAAAGTGCTGAGTGCGCGGGCACGTGTAGGCTAAGTTGCATTTTGTATCCCTATATATTTAAGCTTTGCTCTATTGTTAATCAGTTCTATCTTGTCTTGTAGCAGTAGACGCTGCCCTGTTGTAACTGTCAAAATAAATTGTTTTAAAAACGTATTTTTCGAAATCGTTAATTTAACTGGCGCAGTCGGTAGGACGTGCGTCCAGTTTCCGCGACCGTAGTTTGGAATCCCCACGGTATCGGCACCGCATTCTACCGCGTCGCGAGAAGCTGAAAGATTTTTATCTTGAAGACGTCGTCCAACAACCTGATCTTCGAGGCATCGCAGCAGCAGCCCCTGGATCAACCCCTGGCAGCCAACACCGCAGAAGCTACAGACAAGATATTGTTCACCTTAGGACTTTGGCCGGCGACCAGAACCAGCTTTTGGTAAGAGGCAAGTGTTCCTTTGGATTCCTATTTTATTCCTTATTTTTTACAATATTTTTGAAGATTTTAAGTTATTTTTGAAGATTTTAAGATATTTTTGAAGATTTTGATATATTTATTTGATGAGTGACGTTGATATTGAGGATATTACAAGTTTATTTTCATAAAGTTTAAGTTTTGACGAACCAAGTAGTTCATCTGACGTTAACCAAGTTATTAAAGAAGAAAGTAAAAATAAAATAATCGCAATGGCAAACGAAAAACTTAACTTACCAATGCTTAAGATGTATGTAGAAACAATTTCTAATTTTGACGGCAATGCAACTTCCTTGCCGAAATTTATCTCGTCATGTGATTACCTTTTTGAAACTTATAATGACATAAATGATGAATTTTTAAAAAATTACTTAGTCAGAGCGGTTCAGATGAAACTCACTGGACGCGCTGAATTATTGATAGGTTGCCGCAATAAGTTAAATACGTGGCAGAAAATTAAGGACGCACTAAATCAATGCTTTGGTGATCGTCGCAATTTGGAGTGCCTAGAGCAGGACTTATTTACGGCTAGGCCATTTAAAAATGAATCTCCTTTAGATTTCGCAAAACAACTTCAGGTTATGAGGAGTAATCTGAGACAAAAAGTGAATTCAGATGTATACTTAACCCAAACCGCTAAAGAAATTTACGTTAGGCAATATGATGAATTATGTTTAAGGACTTTTGTTAGAGGTTTGACAGGTCCCCTACAGACTATCATTCGTTTGAAGGAACCTGCATCTCTCCAAGATGCAATGACACTAATCATTCAAGAAGAAAATTTTAACTATACCCAAAATATTTTTAAAAGTAGTTCTCAAAGTAATTTTCCAAGTTTTCCACAAAATAATCAGAGAACATATCAAAGGCAAAATAATTTCTCACAAAGTAATTTTTCTCGCCCTAACTATCAGAACAATTTGCAAAATAACTTCCCTCGTCCTAGTTATCAAAATAATTTCCCTAGATATAATTTCCAAAGTTATAATAAACAACCTTTTAGGAATAATTCCCAAAATCAGAATTTTTCAACTAGACCAAACTTCCCAAGCCAACCCATTAACATTCAACCAAATTTTAATAACCAACAGAGACGCTTTCCCACGAACAGACAAGTTTTTGGACCACCCCGTAACGTTTTTAGACCCACAGGACAAAATATACAAAGGCAATACGAGCCTATGCAAGTCAATTCCCAAATGACTAGAAATAATACTTTTAATAACACAAATTTTGGAAACCCAGAAGCTATGTCAACAAATTCGCGTGTACCTTCTAATGTACACAGAAGCTTTTCAGCACGACAGAATAATTTTCCCCGAAATAATTATCAGCCGCAAAATAACGCTATAGTCGAAGAACTATATCAAATTAATAATGAAAACGCGAGTAATAATTCAACACAGTCAATGCGCGATGCGTATGACCAAACTCTTTCTCAAAATGAACCCCAAAATCAAATTCAAACTAAAAAAATTAACTCCGGAAATTTTCCATTGGTGAGTCATCCTCCCAAACGGAAGAAATAAACCAGGAAAAAGAAATAGTCGAAATTTATGTGGAACAACATAACAGTTTAGCTTATATTCAAATTAAAAATCCCAAAATGAAATTGCTTATCGATACAGGTTGTTTTCATTCAATTTTAAGACCTTCTATCGTAGAAAAATATTTTCCAAATTGTATTTATACTTGTCCCACGCAAGTCAAAACGAGTTTAGGCGAAACAGAAATTAAATTCAGAGCCAATATTCCGGCTCCAGAGGAACTAAACACTGATATGGTCATTCCGATAATTTTATTTGATTTCCACCCTTATTTTGATGGCATTATAGGCTTACGCGATTTAAAGAAATTAAAATTCCATATTGACCTCGAAAATTATATTCTTGTCAACCATGTAACAACAATTCCTTTTTATTATAGGCGACCGGATGATAAACAATATTCCATTTCAGTTAAGGCACACGAGGCGCTTTCAGCGAAAATACCAGTGAATAAATTTAATAAAGATATCATTGTCCCAGAAAGTAATATAAACGGACTTTATTTTCTTGAAACATTAACGACAGCAAACAAAGGCTTTGCTTATACCGAGGTTCATAATAATACAGATAAGACAATACAATTAACTTTTGTAGAGCCCATGCAGGTGCAAGAATTTTCTAACAAACGCAAAGATGACTTTTATTTATTTAATATTGACAATTTCACATACACTGAGAAAAATAATTCTGACAATATAGACGTTAGGAATATGATTAGGATGGATCATTTGAACGAAGAGGAAAAGAACGCTTTATTTAAACTTTGTAATGAATTTCGAGATATTTTTCATAATGATGGTTCCAAATTAACTTTTACTAATCAGATAAAACATGAAATAAGGACTACTGACGAAATCACAATTTATACGAAATCTTATAGGTATCCTTTTATCATAAAAATGAGGTTCAAAAACAAATTTCAAAAATGTTAGACGATGGTATTATTCGTTATAGTCAAAGCCCATGGAGTAGCCCAATTTGGATTGTCCCGAAAAAGTTAGACGCTAGCGGAGTCCAAAAGTGGAGAATTGTGGTAGATTATCGTAAGGTAAACGAAAAAACTATTGACGATAGGTATCCCTTACCGAATATTAATGACATTTTAGACAAATTAGGCCGTTGTCAATATTTTTCGACCATTGACCTCGCGTCAGGTTTTCATCAAATTGAAATGAATGAGAACTCAATAGAAAAAACTGCTTTTACTGTTGAAAATGGTCACTATGAATATGTTCGAATGCCCTTTGGTTTAAAAAATACCCCGGCAAGTTTTCAGAGAGTTATGGATAATGTACTTCGGGAGTTACAAGGAAAAATTTGTTTACTTTATATGGACGATATAATAGTATTCTCAACAAATCTTACAGAACATATTTCTAATTTAAAGTTTTTATTTACTACACTGAGAAAAGCTAGGTTTAAAATTCAGTTAGACAAATCGGAATTTTTGCGAAAGGAAGTTGAATTTTTAGGTCACGTGGTAACGCCGGATGGTGTTAAACCGAACCCAAAAAAGATAGAGGCAATAAAACGCTTTCCTATACCAAAAACTACTAAAGAAATTAAATCTTTCCTAGGTCTTTTAGGCTACTATAGAAGATTTATTAAAAATTTTGCAAAAATAACTAAGCCATTTACGCAATGTTTAAAGAAAGGTGAAAAAATAGAACATACTGAAGAATTTTTAAAGACTTTTGAAATTTGCAAGAATATTCTATGTAATGACCCTATACTTCAATACCCAGATTTTACAAAACCTTTTAATTTAACAACAGATGCTTCAAACATCGCTATTGGTGCAGTTCTAAGTCAAGGAAAAATAGGTAGTGATTTACCAATTGCTTATGGATCAAGGACATTAAGTCCCGCTGAACAAAATTATAGCACTATAGAAAAAGAACGTTTATTTTACAAATTACTTTAGACCGTATTTATTTGGAAGAAAGTTTACAATAATTACTGATCACAAACCATAACAATGGTTATTCAACCTCAAAGAACCAAACTCATGTTTAGTTCGGTGGAGATTGAAACTCGAAGAATACGACTATGAAATTAAATACAAAAAAGGAAAAATAAATACTAATGCGGATTCATTATCTCGTATTCAATTTGAAAATGACGATAATGTCAATAATATCCTATTTTATGATATTGATAAAGAATATTATGAATTTAGGAAAATTATAGAAAATAATGATAACAATGAAAATAATGGTAATGTTGTTGAAATAAAAAGAAATTTATTTGAGATGCCCGAGAGGTACTCACTGGCACATTGTGTGTCGTCCGATTTTAAAATGAGCGCTGGTATTGCAGCCGAATTTAAAGAAAGGTATGATAACGTTGCTAATTTAAAGAAACAAAACAAACAAGTAGGCGAAGTAGGAATATTAACAGTTATAAATACTAGAAAACGTTTTATATATTATTTAATTACTAAGAAACACTTTTATGAGAAACCGACTTACTATAACATATTTACTTGTCTTAAAAACCTAAGAAGTCATGTGATCAAAAATGACATAAAATATTTAGCTATGCCAAGGATAGGATGCGGTCTTGACCAATTAGATTGGAATATAATGAAAGAAATGATTAATTTTATTTTTAAATCTGTGCAAGCGGAAATAGTCATTTGCTACATAGATAATGATGTTTCAGAAGTAAACCCGATTTTTTCTGCAAATGAAAGTCCACCAGAACCTATATATGGTGTACCAAAAAATATAAAAATTTCTCTAAACAAAGATCAACGAACAATTAATTTCAAAGAACCAATAAAATTTTATAAAGAACGTACCGTTGACGGAAATAAGATAACAGTAAAATATATTCCTGAAAACAATTTTCAATTAAGTAACCCGAATTTAGAATTCGAATTAAAGTTAGACAATTTTAGGAAATCCCGGTGATATTGATGAAGAAATTCATAGATTTTTGAATAACCCTATAACTAATGATGAAATCAGAGAATATTTAGAGGCCGAATTCCCCGAAGAAAATCGTGAAGTAAATGAAAACCGTTCAAAACCAAAAATAAATATAATATTCGATATTCTAATTAAACCTACCGGAGAGATTGAAGAACTTATTGAAAATAGAAACGAAATTGAAACTGTTCATTCTGCAATAGAAGATCCAATTTTAACCATTCCAATAACTGAAAATTGTCAAAACACTTATACTAATCAAATTATATTTATTTTAAAAGACTCTGGAAGATATCATATTATAAAGACATGTCCTTTTCCCAATAAAATTAGACTAACTGTCTACCTAACACTGAAAAATTATGCTTATGAATTAATTAAATTTTTCAAGGAATACATAAATCCGAAACTACTCTACAGTATTTATATTCAAAAGAGTGAAATTGATTTGAAACCGAGAATCTGCAATTTACTAGCAAAAACTTTCAAAAATCATGCGTATAAACTTAATTTCTCTAACATTTTCTTAACCGATGTAACTGAAAAGGATCGTCAACAAGAACTGTTACGATACCAGCATGAAACAAAGACATGTCATCGTGGCATAAACGAAACTCTGTTAGCTTTGAAAAAATTATATTATTGGCCCAATATGAAAAATAAAATAAAATAAAATTTGCCTTAACTACAACTCCGTCACAACCTTTTGAATCCATACATATGGACACTTTTCAAATTTTAGGAAGAAAGTATTTGACAATAATTGATGTTTTTCAAAATACGCTCAAGCTTATCCTTTGGAATCATGTAATTCAACTGATGTAATGGATGGAATTTTTAATTTTGTATCACACTTTGGAATACCAAAATCAATAACATGTGATAACGGTACTGAGTTCAAAACAAGTCTTCTTACTGATTTTTGTAAACTTCATAATGCAAATCTACATTTTACGACACCCGGTAACTCGAACAGTAATAGTAATATAGAAAGATTACATAATACGCTACTTGATAGTATACGCGTACTAAAACTTACTCATCCGAACTCGGAAATAAAACAATTAATGCAGTATGCTATATTAGGTTACAATAATTCTGTTCATAGTACGACAAAACAAAGGCCTTTTGATATTATTAACGGTCACACCAGTGCCCTCGACCCATTCGACATCACAGATGAAATAATACTAAACCAGTACATAGATGAGCGAAAAAACAAATTAAAAATAATTTTTGACAAAATTCATGAGGTTTCACTAAGCGAAAAACATAAACAAAATACAAGCCACAACAAGGATAGGGAAGAACCACAAAATTACGAGCCTTGTACTGTTCAATTCCAGAAAAATAAAGCGTCATTAAGGGATAAAACCAAACCAAAACATACGAAAATCGAAATTAAGGAAGATTTAGGGACAAAAGTCAAAACTTCCGATGACAAAATTATTCACAAATCGCAACTAAAACGCCCAAAATCTAATTTAAACCCTTGTTTACAGGATATTGACATTGATACAATTCCTTCCTGCAGTTATGCTGTCCCTGACGACAACGTTATTAATCTTGACTCCAGTTTTGACACTGACAACGACGACTGAAATGACTTTTACACCTATAAAAACTCCTTTACTACCTTTCCAGTTAGGAGATACAAAAATTACTGAAACAAAACACACTTTTATTCACTATATTAAAATTAATCCTATAATTAATCAATTAAATAATATGCCTAAATTTTATAGCATCATGAAATTATCTTTAGATAAAAATAATATATCAGAAGTCGCTACTAACTCCTATTCTAATGTTTTATATAACCTACTACAACATGTAGAATATTTAATAATGGAAGTAGAAAGAAAATTAGACAATATTACTCCCCATAATAGAAGTAAGAGAGGTTTAATAAATATCGTAGGTAAAGCTTCAAAATGGCTTTTTGGCACACTAGATTCTGACGATGGTGAAAAGTATGATAAAGCGATTTACGCACTTCAAGATAATCAGCAATCCTTTACAAAGGAAGTTTCTCTACAAATCTCAACTTATTGATAATTATAATTCTACTATAACAATTTTGCAATCAAATCAAAATTTGATAAAAGAAAAATTAGAAAATTTTGAGGTTAATATCAATAAAACCATTAACGATATTTGTGCATATTTACAAGCACAAAACATTTTGGATCAAACTATTCTTAATTGTCAAAATCTCATAACTTTTCTCGATAATTTGGAAAACGCGATAATGTTCGCAAAACTTAATACTTTACATAGTTCAATAATTTCTGCATTGCAATTACGTTCCATGATTAAATATTTGAAAAATTTATACTCTATTGAATCCATTTTAAGATTAAAAAATGTAATTTCTTATTATGAACTCGCTGGAATACAAGTAAACTTTAATAATGATAAAATTATATTTGCAATTCATTTTCCAATATTTTCACACGAAAAATTTCAAACATATCGATTGTTCCCAATCCCAATTAAAAATTCAATTGTTATCCCGAGTCACCCTTACCTTATACTTGGCTCGAACCAACAACAGTTCCAGAACGAGGAATGTCCCAAGGTTGAAAATATGTATATTTGTCAAAATTCACTCACGCCTCACTCAAACGAATGCATAATTTCCATGATAAAGGAAGCCGAAGGAAAGTTTTGTCATGGTTTACCAATTAACATAATAAACCCAATAATCCAAGCAATCAACAGTGAATACATTATTGCTATTCCTGCCGAAGAAACACTCAAAATTTCAACAAATTGTCAAAAGCAAGAAGAAATCAAAATTATCAGCGAACCTAATTTGATACATTTGCCAGGAAATTGTGAAATCAAAGTCAAAGATTTCCAATTTATTAATAAAAATGAAGAAATAAATGGAAAACCGTTTAATTTACCAGAAATTGGAATAAATGACCTCAACTTTAACTACCTACGAGCGAAGCCACTTCAACTCCAAACTATTAACTTAGAAAATATTCACAAGCTTCAGGAAAAGTCTACATTATTGCAAGTCCCCGATATTCAGAAGATACATACCCTCAGCTATGGATTCGCTACAAGCATCATTATTACTTACTGGATATATTGGATGGAAAATATATCAAAGAAAATTCAAGAAAAGAAGAGGACAAGTCAAATTTGAAATGGTGGAGAAGGAAACGGAAAAACAACCCTCCAGGTTGATATTTTCGTCTTAAGGAGGGAGGAGTTACGTCGCTATGAACAATGGTCCTGATTGTGTTAAAGTGCAGACAAAGTGCTGAGTGCGCGGGCACGTGTAGGCTAAGTTGCATTTTGTATCCCTATATATTTAAGCTTTGCTCTATTGTTAATCAGTTCTATCTTGTCTTGTAGCAGTAGACGCTGCCCTGTTGTAACTGTCAAAATAAATTGTTTTAAAAACGTATTTTTCGAAATCGTTAATTTAACTAGATTTTGCAAAAAATAAAGTTGGCCAGCTGTTTTTTTTTTGGCAGATTTTAATAGTAGAAAATTAGTAGACATTGACTGGGCCACTTTAATTTTTGGCGCCATCTGTTGCTTGTATCCAATATTGCTCTCGTATCCTTATGACTGTCACACATTGGCTAACTAGGGATTCCATAAACAAGGATAGTAGTGGAATCGATGAAATTCCAATTAGCATTATGAAAATGTCAATTCCGGCAGTTCAAAATATCTTAAGTCATATCATAAATAATTCTTTAAAATATGGAATATTCCCAAAGGAATTAAAAATAGCTTTAATTAAACCTATTTTCAAGAAAGGCGACCCAGAACTTATGAATAACTATAGACCAGTCAGTCTGTTAAATGGTTTCTCAAAGTTGTTTGAACTGACCGTTTGTAAACGATTAGTAGAGTTCATGAATGAATCAGGAATCTTTAGCAAATGTCAGCACGGCTTCCTAAAAAATAAATCTACCTGCACTCCTATTGTTCAGTTCGTTCAGTCGGTTTTGAGACAGTTGGAATTGGGTGACTTAACAATCGGTGTGTTTTTGGATCTTTCCAAAGCATATGACTGCATAAACAGAGATCTATTGTTGATAAAATTGGAAAAGTATGGAATTAGGGGAAGGGAGCTAGAGTGCTTTGCTTCTTACATTTCAGATAGACAACAAATAGTCTCAATTGAAAAAGAAAATAAAGTAAGATAGACTAAAATGAAGTTAAATCCAAATGGTATCGCCCAGGGCAGCATTCTGGGGCTAATCTTGTTTGTTATCTTCATAAATGATCTTTTTCAAATGGATATGCAGATGATACTACATTGACAGGCTCGGAGACCTACCACAGCTTGATAAACGAATCTAAGGTACTTTTTGCTAATGTTGGTGACTGGTTTGCAAGAAATATAGTCGGAGAGCCAGCGTACATGTTCCAGTGATGATTTAGTTAAGGCCTATTTTTTGCAAGGATGTTGGGGGGGCCATAACCAAGTGTCATCCGCGAGGATTAACCCTGACTCTAGTCATAAGGGGGTGGCAGAACGCCCCTTACTGGTAAAAAAATGCATCTTTTTATTATTTAGTTAAGGCTGAAATGTTTTCCAGTGCACCTCTGATGGCCCGCAATTATCGATATAATATTTGCAGAACGATTGGACAGTCATAAGGGGGTGGCAGATCACCCCCAAGATGTCGTGTGAGCAATGAACTTTTTATTATTTAGTTAAGCTTAATTTTTTAATATGTTGTTATGACAACTATTTCAAGTGTAAATGCCAATTTGCAGAACAAAATGGCGGTATTAACACTCTGGCAGAACGATTCGAATGTTCCGTACGAGCCTTCATTGCGTACCATCAGTCCCAAAATAACTTCGCAATTATAAGGGGTACGAAAAAGTGGTCTGAATGTTTTTTCTAGGAAATTTAATTCTCTACATAATAGATCTCTTGGCATTTTTTCAAATTTCGCTTACTTTCTGAGATATAGTGAAGATAAAAAATAATTTACAAATATTTTTTTTTTACATTCAGGCGCGAACATAATTTTTTTTGTGGCACTCGTGGTATCTGATTTTTATAAGGACACTAATTTCAGAACAATATAATTAGTGTCTATTGAGCACCCCAAATATGATATATAATATTTTAATTGTAGTATTATAATAAGTGGAAAACCGATTGCCATGAAAACAGTTACAAAAAACGTTTTAAACAAAATCGAAATTATTGATGTTCTACGATGTAAATAAATGAAAAATATATATACAATAATGTTTGTTGAATTATTAACATACACGAAATAAATAAAAATATTTCAAAAAATATCGTAATGTCAACCATTGAGTAAAGGAATACATATTCCATTACTCAATGTGTCAACTCATTTATTTTTATTATTTCAAGTAAATGGTGAAATTTTTCAAATAATTGCGATTTGCATGAATAATCAATACAAGGTATTTATATTTCTTTGCATTTTTATTCCATTAACATACGATACTAAATATAAAAAAATAAGTATTAGTAAAAAGCATTAGAAAAATAGTTGCAATCTTCTAGCCAGTCGGATATTGTGTGCGTCAGTTCTCCGTGATTTGAAATGAAAAAATTATAGTTGCAGTAGATGGTTTAGTTTAAAAATGACACCAACGCGGAAAGTTTCTTACGATGCGTGTCAGTCACAGCCCTACGGAAAAGCGCCGGCGGAGCGCAACCGTTAAATCTCCCCGCTGCGTGGCGCACTATAGGTGGTGGTGAACCCGCTCAGTATTTCACAGATGTTTTTTTTTCTGCTAAATGTCATTTTAGAACATTTTATTCATAAAGAAATTTTTTTACAATATCTCAGAAACTAAACGAGA
The DNA here is from genome assembly GCA_963920635.1 of Pseudeuparius sepicola. Taxonomy (NCBI): domain Eukaryota; kingdom Metazoa; phylum Arthropoda; class Insecta; order Coleoptera; family Anthribidae; genus Pseudeuparius; species Pseudeuparius sepicola. The sequence continues at coordinate 27,836,489 of OY987304.1, read as the reverse complement.
TACACTAAGATACCAAAAAACCTTTTTTATTGGAAATTTAATTCTCTACACAATTGGTTCTTACTCCTGAGCTCGAATTTTGTATAGTTCTGAAGATATTTGCGCCTGAATGTAAAAATATTTGCAAATTATTTTTTTCTTCACTATATCTCAGAAAGTAAGCGAAATTCGAAAAAATGTCAAGAGATCTATTATGTAGAGAATTAAATTTCCTACAAAAAGTTGCAATGTGTGGACTAGGTTCGTTAAATGATTATACTTTTAGCATGTTTCAATCACTATTCGAATCAATAATGCCGGCATATTCATTGACAATACTTAACCTACACTTATTGACAAGGGTCTACGGATACGGACCACATATCGATTGGAAAGCTTCGCGCAGTCGCAATCGCTCCGTCGCGTGTTTGTTGTTTTATGGATTTGTGAATTTTGTCTTTTTATCACAGTTAGTTGAGGTATTGTTTATCCTGTGTTTTTATGTATTTGGGCCGGTGTTGGTTAAAATATCATATCATAGACAAGAATAATATTTATTCTAGACTTTTTGTGTTGAATTTTCGTGACTGAGACCGTGATTTTGATTAGGTATTATTGAAATAATTACTGGACTTTACTAATGGCTGATTGTGGAGAATCACCTAGAAGTACTGGGTGTGGAGAATGCAAGATCAACTTTTCCAAAATCTCCAACTTACGAGCTCACGTAAAAAGAAAGCATCCAGGTAGATACCTATTTTTGTTTCTGTTTTTTTAAATAATAACCACAGAGAAGACCAGTTTTAAATTACACTACTAAATAAAGAACGCAGTACTTTATAGTTTATTATATCTATTAAACAATATTCTTGGAGTGTGAAAAATTAGGTAATAGTTGGGATCTATTTGATACATTTGACAAGATGAGCACATTTGTGTTCTGGTCTTCTCTGTGATATTAACACGGCCAGGGCCGTGGATAATAACTATACGCGACTGAATTTAAGATGCCAACGCCCCGACGGGACTATGCGAACTAATATATTGCCATCGTGACCATGTGAACGGTGCTAGCCACCGGGACTATACACTAAGTTGTTCTTTGTTATTGTTCATTGTTGGCATGGTCCATAGACTAGTTTAGCATTGAGCTTGTATGGGGCGTATTTCTTATATTCAATGGCGTAGAACTTATAAAGTTTAAACTTTTAGACAAAGTTGACATTTTGGCGCCGAAAGTAAGAAAAGTTGGAGACTTACTCTGCGAAAAATGTAGTAACACCTTTACAAATTTTGGCAATTTAAGGGAGCACATAAAACGGAAACATCCAGGTAAGTTCGAATATAACTTGACAATTTGGTTTATTCACTTGAATACTCTCCTATATACCTACCTACCTATTCCTAACCTTCCTTTTTTTCTCAGAGCAATTGGAAGAATTTGCCCCGATTAATAAAAAAGTGTTTAAATGCCAAAGGTGTGAATTAGAATTTTCTATGCTCAGAGAATTTACTGTACACAAAAAAGTACATAAAGCTGTTAAAATGCTAAAATGCCCTTTATGTCAGCAGACATATGCTTCCAAAGAGAATATAATTAGACATTTTAATTAAGATCACTCATTGAGAATTGTTACTGAAACCTTAGAATTTTCTTCTTTTGATGATTTTCAGGCGTGGAAAGCCAAACTTGAAAAAGACACCTTTGTCTCATTTATAAATCTGCATGGGTCAGGAAAAAATGCCTTTAATAAAAGAATAACATATGCATGTCATAGGTCTGGTGATTCTAAGAATAGCGGCGCCAATATTCGTTCATTAAAAACTCAAGGCAGCAATAAGATTAATGCATATTGTCCTGCTCATATCAATTTACTCCAAGAAACTGAAGGAACCAAATGCACGGTAACTTTTTGTAAAACTCATGTTGGTCATAAGCAAGAGGATATAGGACATCTTTTCCTGTCGATGTCAGATAGGCAAAATATAGCTGCAAAAATAGCTGCAAAAATTCCCTTCGAGACTATTTTAGATGAAATCCGAGACTCAGTTTCCAACTGCCATTTAGAACGTATTCATTTATTAACAAAGAAGGATCTTTACAATATCGAAAATAGTTTTAATCTAAATAAAACATCAATTATACATAAAAGTGACGCTGTCAGTGTGGATGCATGGGTGAACGAACTCAAAGCTAGTGGTTCTGTTTTATTCTATAAAACTCAAGACAGTACATCTCCAAACTATCCTTTATTGAAAGAAGAAGATTTTTTCTTAGCTATTATGACTGAAGGACAAAAGGAACTGTTATTAAAGTGAGTAAACTGTTTATATTTATATTCTCTAAGTATATATCATTTTGTTTGCGTATAGTTGATGCGACATTTAATATTCATTTTATTAATTTAACGATGCATTTTCATAAAAGTTTTTATGTATTCTATGTTCTAGATTTGGGGACGATTGTATTTGTGTAGATGGAACACACGGACTAAATGGCTATGGATTCGAAATGCATACGGTACTAGTATTAGATGACCTGAGGGAGGGATATCCGTGTGCATTTCTGATTTCAAATAGAAATGATGCGGAAGTTATGAAAATCTTCTTTTCTTGTATCCTAGAACAAATTGAAAAGAAGATTGCACCAAAAGTTTTCATGTCTGATATGGCAGAGTCATATTATAATGCTTGGCTTCAGGTTATGCATCCTGCTGAATTTAAGTTAGTTCTTTTTAGTTCTTTTTTGTGTAAAAATCTCCTAAATATATATTTTTTAGATTATACTGCACATGGCATGTGGACAAAGCGTGGAGGAAAAATTTGGATAAAATAACCAACAAAGAAAAAAAAGTTATTTTAAATGGTACATTTTAGTACCTAGCATTTATTTGTAGCAAATATATCATTTTAGGCTCATGTCTACCAGATGATGCGTATGTTGCTTCAAGAAAGGGAGGTATCTAGTTTTAAGATTTTGCTGCAAACATTTTTGAAACAGTGCCGGGAAGATACCGAAATAACTGAATTTGCAAAGTATTTTGAATTGTACGCAAAAAAACAGGAACAATGGGCGTACTGCTTTAGACTCCATAGTGGACTTAATACGAATATGCATGTCGAAAGAATGCATAGAACAATAAAACATCTGTATTTAAGTGGCAAATTTACCAAACGATTGGATAAGGCTTTATGTGCCATCATGAAATTTGTTCGTGATAAATTATTCACACGTCTGATAGTTGTACACAAAGGACAAGTTTGTACTAAACTTGCAGATTTGAGACAAAGGCACAAAAACAGCGAATCTCTGGATATAAATAAGGTTGTTGAAAGTGAAACCGGTTGGATTGTACCTTCCACTTCAGGAAAAGAATTATATCTCATTGAAGAACTACAATCAGAATGTACTTGTAAATTAGTATGCACTCAATGTTTGGTATGCATCCATCGATTCACTTGCTCATGTCTTGACAATAGTATAAAATGGAACATGTGCAAACATATTCATTTAGTAGCTCAATTTGTACAACGAAATCCTCCAACATGTTCTACAGCTGACATTTTGTCAGGTAAGGATTGCAGGACATTTACTTTTTTTAAATGAATACTGTAGGTGTGATATTTTTGCTTTTATGTTTTACGAGTATAGGAATCGCATCAAAATATGGGTATCACTTTGTTGATGATTTTGATTTACCCAGGTGGTGGATTTAATTTAATATTGCTTTAGTGGTTTATAATTTTAACTATTTTTTTAAGCTTTTTGGGATCTCCGTTATTTCTTATATAATAGGTATATTTCTTTGTAGATAACTTGGTCGTTGATATCATTGCGAATGACAAGTCGGAAGAATCAACATGGTTGACAAAATCGGTCAGTTGCAAATACTTCTCGAAGAACAACAAAAAATTTTAGCAACATTCCAACAGCAAATTCTGGGCATTCGGTCATTAGAAGAAACTCATGTAATAAAACAAATGTTAGCTCCCATTAATCCGACATTAGAAGCATTAAGAAATAGTAGAAGGTCTTCGTTAGAGAATTTAAAGAATATTCCTAGTAACAAGAAAATAGAGCCCCAAAGACGACTTTTTAAAACTAAAAAAATCAAACAAAAAAAGCAAGTACTCTCAGCACCATCAACTGACGAAGCGGATGTGTTAGCACTTCAATTATTATGGAACCGACCCTGTAGTAATAATAGTAGTGCCTGTACTCAAAAAGAAAACTGATATAGTTGTACCTGATAGGTATTTCATTTAAATAATAAATTTTAGTTAAGTACCTACCTATGACTTTTATTTATTTTAAACTAATAACATCAGACACCTAATGCCTAGTTATAATAAAATTTCTCATTACTTTATGATTTGTATTTTGTATGCTATCAATCAACTATTTAGTAGGTACATACCTACCATTTTTCATTTATTAGCATTTTAGGTACATTTATTATTTTTTACTTATATTATAATAAATTAAAAGTAAACAAATATTTTTAAAAAAAGCTTTTATTTAAATGCGCTAAAAAGAATAAAATAATCTTTTCTTTTAAAACTTTTACTATCAACTTATAACGTCATTCCACAATTTATATGATATAAAAGCTTGTCGCGAGATTTAAGTAGTGGTATTTACTTAGTTTGAAAACTTAAATCTCGCGACAAGCTTTTATATCATATAAATTGTGGAATGACGTTATAAGTTGATAGTAAAAGTTTTAAAAGAAAAGATTATTTTATTCTTTTTAGCGCATTTAAATAAAAGCTTTTTTTAAAAATATTTTTTTACTTTTAATTTATTTTGTAATTTTTAGTTTGGCCAGGTGTCTGAGTCTATTCATCTCAGTTAACGCATCATTGTTGCAAGGTCGTTTGCCGGTTAGTTTAGAACAGTCTAGCTCTTCAATGAGGAGACCTTCTAATGACCATCTTGGGTGTTCCGCCATGTTGGATTTAGAATGACGTCACACATATAATCATGCATTGTCATCCAAATTAAACGTGTGTACAAAATTTCAGCTCGATCGGTTGAAATTTAACTAGTCCGCCATCTTGAGTGTTCCGCCATGTTGGATTTAGAATGACGTCACACATATAATCATGCATTGTCATCCAAATTAAACGTGTGTACAAAATTTCAGCTCGATCGGTTGAAATTTAACTAGTCCGCCATCTTGAGTGTTCCGCCATGTTGGATTTAGAATGACGTCACACATATAATCATGCATTGTCATCCAAATTAAACGTGTGTACAAAATTTCAGCTCGATCGGTTGAAATTTAACTAGTCCGCCATCTTGGGTGATCCGCCATGTTGGATTTAGAATGACGTCACACATATAATCATGCATTGTCATCCAAATTAAACGTGTGTACAAAATTTCAGCTCGATCGGTTGAAGATATCTGCTTCAAAATTGAGTTGCAAGATTCCACCCGAACAAATTATATACATACATACATACATACATACATACATACATTGCAAGTTAAATAAAAGCTTTTAAAAATATGCCTATTTCACCTGCTTCAATAACGAATGACGAATATTTATTAGTGGAATCGTAGCCATTGGTTCAAATTTTGAAACAAATTAACTAATTTATCAATAATTGGAAACCATCCCGCCTAAAAATGCTCGCGCCTAGGTGAATCTACTAGAGTTTCCAAAGACATCAGTATTTTGTGTCAGTATAATAGGTATAAGCTAAAATAATACATTCTTCCTAACAGTTTCTATATACCTACCTATCTTCCTATATAGTTATTTGTACTTTATATGTATATAGTCTACATTCAAATATATTTTATAAAAGTAACCTGATTACGCTCAGTGAATTGTTTACGATAGACCATTGTCGATATCGAGACACGCGATGGAGCGATTGCGACTGCGCGAAGCTTTCCAATCGATATGTAGTCCGTATCCGTAGACCCTTGTCACTTAATTATTGCTAACGCGGCGATTTGGTAAAATAGCCGACGAAAGTCAGGAAGAAGTTCAATGCTCGGTGGCAACGACCCAACTTTTGGAGGTGTTGCAGTTTTATGCTAATTGGCTTCCTTCCTGCCTTTCAGAAAATACTATTTAAAATATATTTCAACTTAAGTCTAAAATAATATGATATAACTAACCTATATATTTATTACAGTACAAAGTATTCAGACCACTTTTTCGTACCCCTTATAATTGCAAAGTTATTTTGCGACTGATGGTACGCAATGAAGGCACGTACGGAACATTCGAATCGTTCTGCCAGAGTGTTAATACCGCCATTTTGTTCTGCAAATTGGCATTTACAGTTGAAATAGTTGTCATAACAACATATTAAAAAATTAAGCTTAACTAAATAATAAAAAGTTCATTGCTCACACGACATCTTGGGGGTGATCTGCCACATCCTTATGACTGGCCAATCGTTCTGCAAATATTATATCGATAATTGCGGGCCATCAGAGGTGCACTGGAAAACATTTCAGCCTTAACTAAATAATAAAAAGATGCATTTTTTTACCAGTAAGTGGCGTTCTGCCACCCCCTTATGACTGGAGTCAGGGTTAATCCTTGCGGATGACACTTGGTTATGCCCCCCCCCCCCCAACATCCTTGCAAAAAATAGGCCTTAACTAAATCATCACTGGAACATGTACGCTGGCTCTTAGACTAATAAGCTTGTCTTAAATAAGAAAAAAACAAACTGTTTGTTATTCAGGACAAAACAAAATAGACTACTAAAACCGGATAATATAAACATTGCAGATTCAGAATTAAGGCTTGCGAAAAGTACAAAATTTCTGGGCATCCATATTGACGAATTTCTTGATTGGTCCTGTCACATTAGTTTTATGATAAAAAACTAAGTTCAGTCTGTTTTGGACTTAGAATCATGTCTAAATACATGGATAATAAGACGGTAAAATCACTATACTTCGCCTGCTTTGAATCGGTATTGAGATATGGAATAATGTTTTGGGGACGAGGATCGGACTTTAATAGGATATTTGTAATACAAAAAAAGCTTTAAGAATAATAAAGGGAATGGGACCAACCGACTCTTGTAGAAATATGTTTAAATCAGAAAAAATCATGACAGCCTATGCACTGTATACAGGGTTAACTATCACGTAGTACAAAAATTTTTATGGCAGATAAAGAAAGATTAGACTGGCCAAAATAAATTTTTGAAAATTTTCTAACATTAGTCTTAAGCCTATTTTTTTTTTCAAATTGTATAAAACCCCTCAAAAAACGCCGCCTATGGACGCCCGCCTGACGTGTCTTATAATTTTGCCTATGTCAATGGTAGTGACAGGTAGTGAAATAGCGCAGCGTTGCCACGTCCATCAATTTATCCGAGGATTCATCACAAAATTTCGATTTCCTGTTGGAAACGATTACTTTCTAAGGAACATGTAGAATGACTATGAAACACCTACCTTGCTGACATTTCCAGGATTGAATATTCACATTTTCTAAATTTGTTGGGGACCTCTTATTTCCCTCCACCATTCCTTTTGTTTGAAGCGAGGTACTCAGCCTGACGACCACGGAGGAGGAGGATCCCCTCGACATTCTTTGTAATGCAAAGTTTTCAGTTCAATAACGCCGGCATTAAGCATTCTTTTTATTTAGTTTAGATAGATTTTCAGTTTTATTAAAATTATTTTTTTTACACGCAATCAACTAATCTAACATTGACATCGATATCGATAATTATAACGCACCACACCAACTTCTACTGTTTTGTGCGTTTGTGTCCAGTTTTTACTCTACGAAATGTTCGTGGTTTCGCGAGGCGACAAAATCATGTATAAGTTTGCTCTCCTCCACAAAACGCAGTTTTATGTGCGAATATAATCAGGGCATTTTGCGAAAAATTCTAACAAAAATTCGACTTACTACAAATGTAGTCCTCTCTATTTGCCCAAATTTACCATATTATTTGTGGAAAATGTGCCTATCCACACCAGGAATCGTACTTATTTTAAATTCTTATACTTCTGTATATATTTTGTTACCAATTTTATTATTGTCTGTTAAATAAACATACTTACTTAACCTATTATAATTATAAACATTGTTGACAATTTTATTAGAAAAGACAAACTAAGTTAAAGTGCCGAAAAGTTCGTCAAAAAGGCCAATCGTTATTAGACCCGATAGACTGCATAGACCCGTTGAACCATCCTGCTGCGATGAACAACATGAAATCTTGTTTCAGGGGAAAAGATTACATTTAAATTTTATTTACAGAGGATGATTATATTGAAAAATCAACAATCCTTTATATCATTTTAAAAAGATTAGAATATTTCTTCAGTTCATAAGAAAAACTGAAATGAAAAAATAGATAAAAAATTAAATGTCAAGGTAAAATGATATGATTTGCCTAGATTAAGAACTTCCTATTCCATACCCAGGTCTCGGCCTATCCCGCTTCTACAGGGTGTCCCAGTTGTAAACCACAATTTTTAAATAAACCATAAATCGTAATTAAGAGGGGGTTGCCGCCAGCGAAAGTGACGTTAGATTTCGTATTTTTTTAAGTTGTATAGCATAAAATCTTATAACCTTTTACCTGGCAAAAATTTAGTACAAACATATCTGTCTTCAATTTAATCATAAGATCTTAAAAGCATATGCAATGGAATTATTATTTTTCCCAACGTTTTCATAACCTATAAAACAAAACACTGCTTGTAAGATCTTTGATTAAAATCAGGGACCCTTTAAAGTAAGGGGACCCAGCATTATACTTTCCAAAGTGAGGCCGTTTCTTTCCCCATTCTAATGGTCTTAATGATGCCAACTATGCCATTTTATTGGAGAATCTATGGATATAACAGGTACTTTGATTGTTAGTAAAAATTAATATGATTTCTAAAAATTAGACTTGACAATGTTCTGTCAACAAACACAGAATATGGCAAGTGCCAAATGAATCAAATTTATTTTATATTTGAATTTGGTTTTGTAGTATGTAGGTATAATAGGTACGTACTTGAACTTTCTTCCCTTGTTGAATGTATCTACCCAAAGAACTTTCACAGATTTCGGGATGGACTAATAAGATTAGGTCTTGTACTTAGTTCTAATCATGTAGTTTTTCTCGGTGCGCATTTTTGTAATTTTATTTCTCTCCCAAGGTACCTCACAAACGTAAGACCTGACGAAGCTACCTGCTTAATAATTTAATATTTAGTAAATACCATTTTTGTTTTGAACTACTTACTTATACGTAATGCCCACGTAATGGGAATTGTAGGATTACTAAAGGTGAGACAAGAAAAATCTGGTTGCATTTATTGGGACTACTACAGGCGGCCGCATTACCTTTAACTGACTATCTGGAAGTTAGAAAACTTAAAAATTGTGAATTATGATGGGAAATATTTTGCCTCCTTTGGAATCTATGGCACTGGCATGTCACATAAAACTTGATGGCAGTTGGACACTGACATATAACATAACCTTGTACCAGCCCACTTATGTGGTCTCCTTGGAGATATACAGAAAACAAGGCTTCACTTTTCCTATGTGATAGACTGTGACATGCTGGGTCCCCTTATTTTAAAGAGTTTCTGATTAAAATGAAGACAGAGATGTTTGTACTAAATTATTGCCAGGTAAAATGTTATTAGATTTTATGCTATACAACTTAAAAAATACGAAATCTAACGTCACTTTCGCTGTCGGCAACCCCCTCTTAAAAGCTCAGAAATCGGCACTGAAGTAGCCCATTATTGTACGATTTTTTAAATAAGTAGGCCTTGGCTAGATGTAAACATCAAACGTCAGACGTGGAGCCATCGCCCGTCAAAAGTGACCAAATATTCAAAACCAGGCCAATAAAGACCCATTCAACTTTTCGTAGACATTGCGAAATTGTTACCTATAGCAGCACAATCTTTCAGTGTAAATATAATCTATTTTAGTGTAAATATTAATCTATTTTACATGGAGACTGCAGAACAGGCATCAGTTTGGATTTTCTGTCAGAAAGTGTCATGTCTCGTCATACTTGACCTAGGTAGAGCAATCGTCAAAGTCAAGCAACGCAGTGCACAGTCGGTTCTTGGACGGGTGATCCCTTATGATTATTTTGTCGCCTAATAAAATATTTTTTCCAATTTAAAAAAAATATGTACCTCGGCACTGAAGTTCTTTTTATGACTCGTGTGGTTTATTTGCCTCGGCCAGAGGCCTCGGCAACTAAATCCCACATGAGTCATAAAAAGTTGAACTTCTGTGCCTTGCTACATAAATAACTATTATTTCGAACAAAAAAGTTCACGTGCACATGGGTCCAGAGATATAGGGTATTAAAGCATATTTTTTAAACGGTTTTTTAATAATATGTCAAAAACGACAAATGATATCAACTTTAAATTCGATACACAGTATTTGGGTATAAAATGCAATAAACTAAAGCTACCATCATTTTGTTGTCATAATCAGTGGTGTACGGGAAGGTAGGATACGCCCCCTTTTCAAAAATACTTTCTATACCCCCACGGTCTTTTATAAATCCCACAGCATTTTTTAATTGACCAGTCATTTTTACATGAAAAATGTCTGTTGCAAATTCTTCCTAAAACTACTGGTTTTTGAGCAAACAAAGCAAGTCCAAGTTACTGCACAGAGAAAGCGATAACTTCCGGAATGTTTTCAACTTGTGGCCTACGCGTATAAGCACTTTTTTTACTCATTTGATCCAAACAATTTATTGCCGAGGTTTGAAGAGCATAGACAAATAATTAATAAATTTATTTTAAAAAATTTACGAAATTCCAAAAAAAAACTTCCTTTCAAACCTTGGCAATAGATTTTTTGCACCTAAATAACAATAAATGCTTATAACATAGGCCCCAAAATGTGTCGTTTTTTAAACACAGAGTTCAAAACATCCCCGAAGTTATCACTTTTCCTGTGCGGCGACTTGAACTTGCTTTGTTTGCTCAAAATCCAGTAGTTTTAGGGAGAATTGATAAGAGACCATTTTTATGTAAAAACGACTGGGCAATTAAAAAATGCTGTCAAATTTACCAAAAACCTATGGGCGTAGAACTTATTTTTAAAAAGAGGGCATATCCTACCTTCCCGTACGCCACTGGTTATGACAACAAAACACTGGTAGCTTCAGTTTATTGAATTTTATTCCCGAATAAAGTGAATCAAATTTAAAGTTGATATTGTGGTTTTTGGGATATTAAAAAACCGTTTAAAAAATAAACCCATGTTCACATGAACTTTTTTGTTCAAAATAAAATATTCTATCGTTTATTTCAAAATTGTGGTTTACAACTGGGACACCTCGTATAAGTACTTTACTATCAGGCACTGGTAATCGCGTCGAAGTAGGCCCGAATTCCCGAATACGAAATAATAACGGGCGAGGGGCACATGGAAATCGAGGGGAGGGGAGAGACATCCAATATATTGTCAACCAGAGAAAATAAAATCGAGTCCTAACATATTTTTAGACAAATTCGGGAAGTTCATAAACCTCAAAATTATTGCTAAATTGCAAATCCAACATTTCCGTTAATGGCAAATCAAACCATATCGGGCTATTGCCCGCGAAGTGCTGACTCGGTTTCCACTCAAGGCTTAAATACCGGTAGTCCGCATTTCGGGGGATCAGTGATCGACGATTGGTTCCAGGCGCCCCGGTTCGTGCTGCATTACTCAACTTACACCTCAACTCTACTCAACCCTACGGAACGACGCTAGAATACTCTTCGGGATGACGACGAGATACTCTGGTTGACAGCTGGTGACTTCCACCTGGGCTGCGTTCAGGAATTATTACATTGTACACATTTCTTACAGAGTTGTTACATTGCTCGTTCATTAATTCGTATTATTACTCTGTAATGCCATTTCCACGCGTTCAGAAATTGCTGAAATAGTTACCGAGGAAGCGCTTGGGAGCCCATTTCTTACCATGCCTTTTCGTGTGGTAATTTATTACCGAGTTATTATTAGTATTATGAGTATTATTTATTATTTTCCCAACCTAACCTATATATTTTGTGATTTTCTCAACCTATAACCTATATATTTTGTGTTTTCATATATTATATTATTTAATCTGTGTTTTGTGTTATTTTCAATATCGTGCCGCGTGCTTATGGTCTAAACTTTAGTAGTCTTATTATTAAATGAATTGTGTATTTTATATGGTCATACCACAGAATAATTCCCGTATTCTGTGGTCATACTTTGTTGTTTCTTGCCTGTCGTTTATTCCGATTGCGCTTCCGATTTCCGAGTTCTTGCTGTTAAAAATTTGTAATAAAATTTAACAGTACATGTTTTTCTTAATAGACGGACAACCCGTGATCAAAAATAATAAAATTATTTTACAGAATATAACAGGTAAACCCAGCAATCTTCCATATTCCTTGTATTTTTTTATACGTTTAGTTTATTAACTATTTTGTAGACAAATCTTGCGAAGAAGTTTTTCTCAATGACGATCTAAAAAATACAGTTAAGGCAAGTTTTCCTGGTCTACCTAATTTGCTGACCAAAATGAAAATTCAAAATTTTCAGGATATATTGTACGAAATGGACTAAGTCATGTACAAAAACGACTACTACCGGTGAAAAAACAACTACTACCATTTCGGACTAACTACTACCGGCAAAAAATCAACTACTACCACCTGGGAATAACTACTACCGGCGAAAAATCAACTACTACCACTCCGGACTAACTACTACCGGCGAAAAATCAACTACTACCAATTCGGACTAACTAGTGCCGGCGAAAAATCAACTACTACCACTCCGGACTAACTATTACCGGCAAAAAATTAACTACTACCACTTCGGACTAACTACTACCGACGAGAAATCAAATACTACCACTTCGGACTAACTACTACCGACGAAAAATCAACTACTACCACTCCGGACTAATTATTACCGCCGAAAAATCAACTACTACCACTTCGGACTAACTACTACCGGAGAAAAATCAACTACTAGCACCTGGGAATAACTACTACCGGCGAAAAATCAACTACTACGACTTGTTCCGAAGTGGTAGTAGTTGATTTTTCGCCGGTAGTAGTTAGTCCGAAGTGATAGTAATTGATTTTTCGCCGGTAGTAGTTATTCCGAAGTGGTAGTTGTTGATTTTTCGCCGGTAGTAGTTAGTCACAGGTGGTAGTAGATGATTTTTCGCAGGTAGTTGTTATTCCGAAGTGGTAGTAGCTGATTTTTCTCCGGTAGTAGTTAGTCCGAAGTGGTAGTAGCTGATTTTTCGCAGGTAGTAGTTAGTCCGAAGTGGTAGTAGTTGATTTTTCGCCGTTAGTAGTTAGTCCGAAGTGGTAGTAGTTGATTTTTCGCCAGTAGTGGTTATTCCCAGGTGGTAGTAGTTGATTTTTCGCCGGTAGTAGTTAGTCCGAAGTGGTAGTAGTTGATTTTTCGCCGATAGTAGTTAGTCCGAAGTGGTAGTAGTTGATTTTTCGCCGTTAGTAGTTAGTCCAAAGCGGTAGTAAATGATTTTTCGCCAGTAGTAGTTAGTCCCAGGTGGTAGTAGCTGATTTTTCGCCAGTAGTAGTTAGTCCGAAGTGGTAGTAGTTGATTTTTCGCCGGTAGTAGTTAGTTCGAAGTGGCAGTAGTTGATTTTTTGCCGGTAGTAGTTAGTCCGGAGTGGTAGTAGTTGATTTTTCGCCGGTAGCAGTTATTCCCAGGTGGTAGTAGTTGATTTTTCGCCGGTAGTAGTTAGTTCGAAGTGGTAGTAGATAATTTTTCGCCGGTAGTAGTTAGTCCGGAGTGGTAGTAGTTGATTTTCCATCGGTAGTAGTTAGTCCGAAGTGATAGTAGTTTATTTTTCGCCGGTAGTAGTTAGTCCGAAGTGGTAGTAATTGATTTTTCGCCGGTAGTAGTTAGTCCCAGGTGGTAGTAGCTGATTTTTCGCCGGTAGTAGTTAGTCCGAAGTAGTATTAGCTGTTTTTTCGCCGGTAGTAGTTAGTCCAAAGTGGTAGTAGTTGATTTTCGCCGGTAGTATATAGTTAGTTCGAAGTGGTAGTAGTTGATTTTTCGCAGATAGTAGTTATTTCCAGGTGGTAGTAGTTGATTTTTCGCCGGTAGTAGTTAGTCCGAAGTGGTAGTAGTTGATTTTTTGCCGGTAATAGTCCGGAGTGGTAGTAGTTGATTTTTCGCCGGTACTAGTTAATCCGAATTGGTAGTAGTTGATTTTTCGCCGGTAGTAGTTAGTCCGGAGTGGTAGTAGTTGATTTTCCGTCGGTAGTAGTTAGTCCGAAGTGATAGTAGTTTATTTTTCGCCGGTAGTAGTTATTTTCAGGTGGCAGTAGTTGATTTTTCGCCGGTATTAATTGATTTTTAGCCGGTAGTAGTTGGTCACAGGTGGTAGTAGATGATTTTTCACCGGTAGTGGTTAGTCCGAAGCGGTAGTAGTTGATTTTTCGCCGTTAATAGTTAGTCCGAAGCGGTAGTAGTCGATTTTTCGCCAATAGTAGTTAGTCACAGGTGGTAGTAGATGATTTTTCGCCGGTAGTGGTTAGTCCGAAGCGGTAGTAGTTGATTTTTCGCCGTTAGTAGTTATTCCCAGGTGGTAGTAGTTGATTTTTCGCCGGTAGTAGTTATTCCCAGGTGGTAGTAGTTGATTTTTCGCCGGTAGAAGTTAGTTCGAAGTGGTAGTAGTTGATTTTTCGCCGGTAATAATTAGTCCGGAGTGGTAGTAGTTGATTTTTCGCCACTAGTAGTTAGTCCCAGGTGGTAGTAGCTGATTTTTCGCCGGTAGTAATTAGTCCGAAGTGGTAGTAGCTGATTTTTCGCCGGTAGTAGTTAGTCCGAAGTGGTAGTAGTTGATTTTTCGCCGATAGTAGTTATTTCCAGGTGGTAGTAGTTGATTTTTCCCCGGTAGTAATTGATTTTTTGCCGGTAGTAGTTAGTCCGGAGTGGTAGTAGTTGATTTTTCGCCGGTAGTAGTTAGTCCGAAGTGGTAGTAGCTGATTTTTCGCCGGTAGTAGTTAGTCCGAAGTGGTAGTAGTTGATTTTTCGCCGGTAGTAGTTAGTTCGAGGTGGAGGTGGTAGTAGTTAATTTTTCGCCGATAGTAGTTAGTCCGGAGTGGTAGTAGTTGATTTTCCGCCGGTAGTAGTTAGTCCGAAGTGGTGGTAGTTTATTTTACGCCGGTAGTAGTTAGTCCGAAGTGGTAGTAGCTGATTTTTCGCCGGTAGTAGTTAGTCCAAAGTGGTAGTAGTTGATTTTTCGCCGGTACTTTTTGAAGATGAAACGAAGGAAAACCACGAAGGAAGATCAATATTAGGTGGAATAATGTAAACACATCACTGCTGATAAATTTAAGAAAAGAATATGAAAAATCTTTCAACAACAATAAAAAATGATACTGTATGGCAAACAATTGCTGACAATATGCCCGGATTTACTAGAGCACAAGTAAAAGATAGATGGCAATACTCACGTAAACGATACATAAAAAGAAAAGGTAATATGTCTAGCCGTGACACAGGAGGTGAAACTTTGAAGTTTGATTATTTCTCTGAAATGGACGAAATATTATGAAACAAACCAAACATAGTTCCCAAAAATTTGGCCTCATCAAGAAGAGACGATCTGGAGGAAAATAATGACGATATTGGTGAGTGTATTGGTCGATGCCTAGTTTTTAAGCTAAAATCCACAATGGTTGTAATTACTAATCATTTTCAAATATCTATATGTAGCTAACGGAAAATCAAATACTTGTAGGAAAGGCAGGTGATATAATGATGGACGCTTTGCAAGATCTTTCGGAAGACTCTGGTTCGAATAAGAAAATGAAGTTAAGTCCTGGCGTTACCTCTAAAGTTACAAAAAAGTTGACCCGCTCTCAAAGTACTTGGAAGGATTTCAAGCAGATTTAGAGCGGAGGGAGGAATCGAGGCAGGCTTGCCATTCCGAGAATATTGAATTAAGATGAAAGGCCATAGAGGCATTTTCTGAAAAAATGGATAAACTGATTGACAAACTATGATGCAATATGATATAAAATTCTACTGCCAGGCAATATTTCCTTGTGATTTTTAGTTTTTTAAGAATATTTTATTTTTTTAAGTGGCAGATGGTACAAAATAAATTATAATCTAACATGAGCTGATTTTTAGTTACTTAGGCTGGATTTGTACAGTTTGCATTAAACATAATAAATAAAAATATTGTTGTCAATAGTCGGCATTAAACATAACATAAAAACAAGTAGTTACATTGTTGATAACATTAGACAATAGTATAATTGTTGTTTTTCTATTATGTTTAATGCAAGCTGTATAAATCCAACTTTACTAACAATTATTAAAATTTTCCTAATTTTATTTGTTCAATATTGTTGGAATAACGTATGTATTTAGTTACTGAAAAGCGGCATTAATTATGTTTTCTTTATTAAAAGTAGTAACTACTATAAATAATTATAAAGAACACTCTAATTTCAAAAAGAAACCACTGATAAAATAATGTTTACTGAAGTCTTTGCATTCTCTGCAAAAATAATTCTGTACATAACCGGTCCCTTTTTTGGGTTCCATTTACTTGGGCAACAAATGGAAAATTATCTGCTCCATGATTTTCTGGAAGATGCTCCTCATTTTGATCCAAATGTAACAAACCTTCTCTAATGAAATCTTGGTCTAATTCTGAACTTATGCAAAGATTATGTAAAACACAAGCACCGAAAACAGTAGTTGGTATGAGGTCGGTTCTATTCATATCCAAAAATTTCAATCTTCTCCAGCGACCAAATAATAGGGCAAATGCCCTCTCGATACACTGGCGACTTTTTGCGTGCTGTTCATTAAAATATGTTTTAGATGGTGTCATGTTTCCTCTGTTCACATATGGTGGTATACACCAATCAAGTATGGGGTATGCTTTATCTCCTATAATATATTGTTCGTCAGAGAAGAAAGTATTTCTGTCTGATGTGCAAAGGCACATCTTCATATATTGGTGAATTATGAAAAATCCTATTGTCGGACACTGATCCCGGATATTCCATGAAAATATCTATAAATTTTAGGGTAGGTGTACAAATACCTTGTAAAGTTTCAGAGTAGTTGCATTTACGAGTTACATAAACTTGAGGGTTTTCTTTTGGAGCTTTTATATTTATGTATGTGCCATCAACGACACCAATAACAATTGGAAAACCACCGAGTCGATGGTATCTATCTTCAATGTTAATTCTTTCAACTGCAGCAGGCCAGTTTATAACTACTGGAGCCAATTTACACAACACTCGGATTACCCTCATGAAGCAGACCGACAGCGATGATTTCCCTATGTCGAATCTTTCACCAATTGATCTAGAAAATGTATAAGAAGAATAATATGATAAAAAATATCATTGGAGTTAGATTGTGTACCTATCGATAAGAATCGGGAGTGCCAAGTATCCATAAGACCGCTAATATTTGCTTCCTAGCGTCAACCATAGTCCTTCCTGCTCTATCATCTTTCTTTTTTAGATAAGGGGCTAACATCATCTCCAAAACTTCAAATTTTTCATAAGTTAGTCGGAAATGTTCTTGAAACTGTTTGTCTGTCAATTTTCTTAATATAATTTCTATATAATTTGGAATCCTTTCCACTTTATTCTTAGTTTTTTTAATAATTGCTACTTTAGTAATGTAATTATATCACTTTCGTCTTCATCACTTCCATCCACTTCCTCACAATCATCAAAAAGTATATATCTTGCAGCCATAAAAGTTGCAAGACATATAAATTTCTTTTTGTTATTGTTGTTAATGTTATCCATTCATCAAACTATTAGTTTCAAAACCGTTTCACAAAATCCGTATATTACCTATTATTATTTATAATATTCTCATAACGCCACCACCCTTTTATACTCGTGATAACACCTCGTTATTGTGTTTATGTTTATATCCAGGCATTGTGCCAGGCATATTAGCACAATGACATGATAGAAATGACAGAAAAATGTTCCAAAGTTCGTTCAGAAATATATAGCCTGTCATATGTCATTTTGTCACTATTCAGTTACATTTTAAAATGTCATTGTCTCGCATTACAGAGTAAAGTCTTCCATTACATTTTTGTTTCTGAACGCACCCCCTGGTCGGCGAGCGAGACTCCATTTTCAGATGAAGAAAAATAATACCTACTGATCTATTGTTTATCTAAACAATGCTTCAACTCATTTAATATAAATTGTATGGTATATTAGTTACAACTAAATTTCGCCCTAAATCCCGATAGATGCATGGTCAGCATATTGTTTGACTGTATGTAAACCACAAATTGATTATGATATTGATTATTATTATTATACATGTTAACAGATACTTATGTGTTCTTACTTAATTTTTGGATAATTGTAATAATGCTCTATGGATTATACAGTTTTCTATACAATTATTTATACGTTCTAGCTAATCCGAGCTAATCTTAAGAAAATGTTTCATTTCATAAGTATTCCCTCAGTTTACGATTAAGACTGCAAAAAAAAACAATATTCTTGAAGTCCGAAATAGTATCTACTTTTTTCAGATTTATCAAATTTGATTGGTGGCTACAGTAAGGTCGTTTTGTAAAGTTTCGATATATTTAGATTCCATGTTTTTGATTGTAGTCCTACAAAGGGACATAAACACGCAATAAAATACGCACAGAAAATTCTTATAGTTGAAGGAAATGTAAATAGGTAATTTTGTAAACTTTCAGTAGGTGTATGTAAATTATTTTCTATTTTCAAAGATGGTACATGATAGATACCATCACCAAATTCAACGGTCCAATGCAACAATCTTAGAAAGAGTCACACTGGTACAAAAGAAAGTTTAAAGAGGCCATTTACATAAAAAATAAGGAAGCATTTAGCCACCCAAATGTAGAGATACCCAACGTTTGGCGCCGTTTCACTAAACTGGCGGGTACAAAAGGCGGCAGGAACATCGCCGCCAACAGCAGGTAGCCACACAAGATGGGATTAGCATGATAATTATTATTAGACCTAAACATACATATAAACTAATAACCCCTTTTTCTTGTATCCCTCATTACACTTGAGAACGCTCAGAGATAAACACTGTCCGAAACGTCGTGTATGCTCAAGATGGCCTACCCATGGGATCCTCTCCATCACCAATAGTCGCCAATCTCTACATGGAATGGTTCGAAAAAGAAGCAACATTCATAATTTGGGACAAGGAAGACCAAGAACTTCAGCAGTTTCTAGGCCACCTAAACAATTTGAGACCAACCATCAAATTTACAATGGAGAAGGAGGAAAACAACTGCCTCGCCCTTCTAGATGTTCTAGTCCACCGCCAGGAAAACGCCATACGAACGTCGGTCTACAGAAAACCAACGCACACGGGGCAGTATCTGAACTTCTAATCAAATCATGCAAAAACTACAAAGATAGGAATTATCAAGACCCTATACAAGAGAGCAGCCACAATATGCAACACAGAAGAGGCTTTGAACAAGGAAATAGAAAACATCAAGAGTGATCTAATGAGCAATGCATATTCAGCAAAAATCATAGAAGACAGTTTAACATCCATTTCCTACAGAACGACAAACCAAACAAAACAAGAACAGAGCAACAACAAACTACACTATGCATTCCATATGTCAAAGGGGTCTCAGAAAAGATAAGAAGAATAGCCAAACAATACAACATTAGGACAGCCTTCAAGTCCACTGAAACCCTCAAGGCTACACTAACTAAAACGATGCCCACCAACAAAGTCAACAACAAGGAATTCATATATGAAGTAACCTGTGAATGTGGAGGAGTTTACATTAGAGAAACGAAACGACCACTAGAAGTACGACTAGAAGAACACAAAAAACTTACACAAAGAGGAGAAACAACGAAGTCAGGCATTGCAGAACACGCTTGGTCCCAAAATCACCAAATTCAATGGTCCTCTGGGGGCCTAATGAATACCCACGCCACTTGTTGGGGTTTTATCTGGTAGCTCGAAGGAGTTCGATGCTCTCGGATCTTGAGGTTCTTTTAGAGGCTTGAGAATCAAAATTTAAACATAAACTTTTTTATATATTGTTTTTTTTTATTGAATTTCAAAGTGACGGTATTTACATGACAACAACTTGTTACCTGTTTTTCATCTTGTTGGTTTGTTGAAAATCTATGTAACCAAACTTATATTATACAATCCTAGAAAAAGAGTCACACTGGTACAAAAGAAAGTCCAAAGAGGCCATTTACATCAAAAATAAAGAAGCATTTAGCCACCCAAGTGTAGAGATACCCAACGTTTGGGGCCGTTTCACTAAACTGGCCGGAACAAAAGGCGGCAGGAACATCGCCACCAACAGCAGGTAGCAACATAAGATGGGATTAGCATGATAATTAATATTAGACCTAAACATATAAAATAATAACCCCTTTTTCTTGTATCCCTCATTACACTTGAGAACGGTCAGAGATAAACACTGTCCGAAACGTCGTGTATTTTCAAACAAATAAAGACAATGGAAGTCCTTCAACAGAGTATTACTCTAGCACTATTACGTTGCAAAACGTTTCAAATTTTGACCATACGTTGGGACCCGCCGTCATGTTTACCTCGATATAACCCTAGTTTGCACCAAAATGGAGAACAAAATTTTATTATAAATCCTACTTTTTCACGACACGACGTCGGGATTTCAGAAAGAGTTTGCAACAAAATAATTCCCACAAACGCAAAAGCAATATGGATATAACTTATAGGAAGGAATCCTACCTAGGTACAGGCTTTGTTTACTGATGAATGTGGAGATGATTTTAAAAATACAAATATATTGTCGGTTCTCACAACCATTGGTATAATTTTAATTATTTCAGGTAGGATAGACTTTACAAAACGTCCTCATTACCGACCTGTAGTTGGTAAAAAGTAAAACGATGCGGTGTGACATGACAAGTTTGACATTTGACAAATGAGGAATGCCAGTGGCCAGCACCTTTATTTTATTTCTGTTTTTGTGGCGAACGCCAACCGGCTGACCAAAGAAATTCTCTGTTTGCAGTTTGCACAACACCAAAGTCTTTTAAACGGAGGAAGTACCCCATATCTTAAAGTGGAGTAGGAGAATATACGACGAAAAAGGTAAGACTTGTAGTCAAGTCTAGGAAGCTTTGTTGGCTTACTAAAATAATTTTGCTGCTGAAGATGATCCTAGGTGGGTTGAAACATATGTACCGTTTCCTATGAATAAACTGTGTTTGTGGAGCTAATAAGACTACAAGTTTTGCCCTTTTCGTGGGCCTAAGTCTTTTACTTCCATATTTTTTAATTTTCTGTCTATAAAAGGTGGCGGAATGTCTAAATAGCCTCTTTTTGGTTGGCTGTTCATTATTTATTCACTATTTTTGTTTTCCGGCAGACAGCTGTCAACATATATATGTTATCTATGGCTATTCTATACGCAACGACTTACATCCTTCAATTTGCATGTAAGTACAAGTAAATCGTCACCTACCACTGCATTTATAATTTAACCGCAAGTTACATGTGCAAATTGAATTATATTATGTTAAATTGTTATGTATGTACTGGCATTTAGAGATACAGAAAAGTCAATATCAGTTCCTATAATTATATTCTGCGTCTCGCCCTCGAGATCACATATCTAGGACTTCTGGTTCGCGCTAGGGATCACCATAAATTTCACAGTCAATTCAGCCCGCTGCCCATTACTACCTCTATGTTTTGTGCCGCTAACTTCACTTTTCTTTTTTGTGCAATGGCGTAAGCACCACGCTAAGTCAGAGAAAATGCAAAATTGACAATTTTAGCAATAAAATGTGCAACAAACGTATGCGAGAGACATCTTCTTCGACAAGCAGCGACTCGGAGCAAGAAAATCTAAGGCTACACAAGGAATTGCGGCGTATGAAAAGAAAATACAAATCATTGAAAGGAGGAAAGGCCCAGGGGATCTGTGTGGCGCAGCATCTCGATTGAACCTGGTGAGGGATCTCGAGTTTTTCTACCAGTTGAAGACGGTGAGTCTTTTGGTACTGTGTGGTACCTAAGTCGGAAGGCCCTGAGCGGATGAAGGTGAGAACAAATAAGCAGGGTTTGCTTTCAGGTGGGCTCCCATCACGGGAGGAGGACCCGGACCCGTCTGTGGATCCGTTGGGTGACGTCGAGGTGGAAGAGGTAATTCCACTAGACGATTGCATTCTGAAAATTCTGGGCGAGACCTCGTCAGTGACACCAAAGATGGGGGAACCAATTCATCTGGACATAGCTACCCGGTGGCTAAGCTCTTAGCGGACGTACATCATGGCGAATCAGATACTAGAAGAATTCTGGTCGGTTTGAACCTTAAGAAGGATTTAATAAGCACTCTAAATGAATGTGGGGTAGACGGTAACTGGTCCCCGTCCACTTGCCGCAAGTTTTTGGGATTTATCTTTGATACGGCCATTATTAATTTCCACCCATATTGCATTCAGTCACCCTACGCCCAAGTCTGGCCCTAATTTATTAGATTCTAATTATATAGCCCAGACAATTTCGGTCGAAAAATATGTGTAAATAGAAATAATTCTGAGGCCGATATTATAATATACCAATCTGTTCAGAAAAAAGAGGTTTCGCCTAATTATTTTGTAGTAAGATTAAAAATGTGAAAATATTTGATATTTATAGTAATACTTATTGACAAAGTAAATTGTTAGTAAACATCTATTTCAGTGGATCAAGTTGAACTTATAGCTCATCTCATTTTAATTTCTTTACTATTAGGTTCAAATTCGAATACTGTATTAGGTACATAATATTCAGTAGATGTGGAATATTTTTTAATGTATCCCAATCCAGCTTTTCTCTATATTCACTATTTTTAGTTAAGCATTGTGTTACTGTGAATAAGTAATAAATATATTGAATTTATAAAAAATGTCTTGTATTTTCTATTTTTCTCCCTTTGTAAAAATATTAAAATCGGCCCGCCACTGGGTAGTATTTATAATATAATAATAATAATAATAATTCTCACCCTCACAATACTCCAAACTAGGAGTACCCCAGAAGCAACCACATGCTTGTGCGGGGGAGAGGGGCAATTACTATTATTTTGTCTTCGTTGCCATTTACGGTTAGGGCCGACTTTTTTCCCGATAGAACTAGGATAGCATTCGCTCAAGTACTATGGAAAACCCTAGAGTTTACGTGCATTCAGATGGTTTAGCGTTCTCTGGTTTCAGCTCGTGTAAATAACCTCGATTTTAGCTTGTTTGTTTAATCGTCTGTGGCGTACAAGCCACGTACAAGCTAATATTATATGCGCACGATATCCATATGTGACGTCATCGCCTGAACCGAAAAAGTTACCGTTCAACCTACTCTCTACTAACCTTGGGTGACGATGGCCCATATTTATATTAGTTCGCATAGTCCCGTCGCGTCGGGGCGTTGGCATCTTAAATTCAGTCGCGTATAGGTATGGCATATGGACTAGGAATATATACCAGATGACGCCCAACATTGGAGCGATTTTGACCTTAAAAATAAAAGATAAAACCGTTGACTGACGTATTTATAAAGACTGCTCACGGCTGTCACGTCTGACACATTTTTGGCTCACCATGCGCTTTGCGGACATAAAATACAATGCAGAATACATTGTTAGCCATCAGAGCCATCTGTTTTCCAGGACATAAAGCAATAGCCGTGAGAAGTCTTTATAAATACGTCAGTCAACGATAAAACCTTAATCAGAGATATGCCATGTCAGCTTACCATTAAGATAGTATGGAGGGAGAAGCTGTCACGTGACCCAAAATGGGTTCACCTACATCATAGATTACCCGAACAACGTCAATTTGTTGACTCGGTGCTAAAAGTGCATTAAAAGTGTCTAAAAGTGCAGTTTTCCTTGTTATTGTAAGCTATTCACCTCTGGAAATAAATATGTCATGTTCTGTATGTTGTTGCAGTAGCAATTCTAACGTGGACAAAAAGAAATTCACAGGAATTGACTAACTAAACCCAGCTTTTGATTTCGTCGTTGTTAGTTTTCGTTTTTTTACATTTTTTATAATTTTACTAGGAATACTGTTTAATCAGACCCTGGTGTGGCGATCTCAACCTTTTTGTTGGTGGTAAAAGTTGGCGAGCGGTTTTTTTAGAGGTTGAGCCACAATATACTTTCTTTTAGTGTGAGCCTAAGGTGTATGACGGAAACACAGGGACAGTTTGATATGTATATTAAAATTAAACACAAAACAGTACATTCAGTTACAATTACGGAGAAAAGTAAAATGTAAAGGAAACTTCACAATAAGCAGTAAACAATTAACAGAAAATTATTCGATTTCTGACCAGTTACACTTAAGTATAGAATTATGAAGCCTTTGTATATGAATCTTTCACTACGCTTAAAAAAGGTACACTGTTGAATAAGTGAACAAATCTCAGGCACAAAACTAAAAGTCAAAATGGCACAACAAATAATTCTAGGGCGATGAATTTACATTAATCAGATTTAAATTATAAAATTGCAAAAGTGCTCAAAGGACATGAAATTAAATAATGAGTTTGTATAGCAGTGCTAACTCCCCCAATACAAAGTGATATAGAAGTTATTAAAAATTACCTGGATTTTCTGATATAAAATAGTTCAATAAAAAAACACAAATTCTAAATTTAACGACAATTAACTGACTCTAAATAGTTTTCCCAAACCCTATTCAATTTATTATAAGTTACAAAATTATTTTAGTCTGAATAAAGTAAGCTTGAAATTCACAGCGAAATAATATGGTTTAAAATAATCTCCAAAAATTCATTCTTAGTTCATAAAATTACTACAGTTATTTCCCAATAAACAAAATGCACAATAAACTCGATCTTCACAAGACTTTTTGGAATAATTACAAAATTCGAAATAAAAAGGCAAATTAAACACAGAAACTCAAAAATAAGGCACAAAATTTTTTAATGCCCAGACCAGCGCATAAGGCCAGAATATTTAAAACTATAATATTCCTACAGTATATCCTAGAGAGGCCCCAATATTCATATTCCTAAAACTTAAAACCATCCGTTCCTATGGAGTTCTCCCGACCGCACGTGTCAAGGTTACACGCGGAACTCCAGAAGCAGATCACCCTGCGCTGCGCGCGCATCGCGACAAATGATATAAAAGAGCGCCCGACTGGACCTACGGACAGTGCTAATCCAGCCTCCACCAGATGCCAGGGGAACCCCTGCCCGACTGAAGAGGGCAGGTGGCCACCCCTGCAGCCAACCAGTCACCCAGTAAAAATGAAGAAAATCAAGAAAGAAATACTCTCCTAGCACCGCAGTAAGTTTGGGCTGACCAAAAAGCCGAATATTTGTGTTTTGATTCCTTTGTGTCTGAATTGCCTTTTTATTTTTGAATTTTGAATTATTTTGGAAACTTTTAGAGAAATTGAATTTATTGTGCCTTTTTAATTAATTAAAAATTATTTAATAACTTTTGTGAACCATATTATGATTTTTTGGGAATTTATTTTGGCACCATATTATTTTACTGTAGATGCCAGAATTTTAGTTTATTCAAACAGAAATAATTTTGTAACTTTTATTGGGAAATCTGAAGGGATTTGGGAAACTATTTAGAGTCATTTATTTTGGGGTTGAAATCAGAATCTTCTTTTTAATAGAACTATTTTATGTCAGAATTTTCGAGTAATTTGAATTACATTCTTATACGAACTTGTGCTGGAAACTAAGCAAAGCTATACAGAGTCAAGTAATTTTATTCTATTTAGGAAATCAAGTCATTTTATTCTAGTTGGGGAATCTTTTGCAATTTTTGTATTTTTAATCTGAAGGTTTGTTCTTTTATGCCATAGTTATGTATTTGTGCCATTTTGTCATATTGTTTTGTGTCTTATTTTAAATTCTATTGTTTATCAGTGTATCTTGCGAAAAGTTTGGATTTTGTTACTTAGAAAGGGGTAACATTTCAGATATCTTGAGTGTAGCATTGTGCGAACTTATAGATTTTTAATTTTATTCAATAATAATTATTGCACATGTGTATAAACTTCCTATTGTACTGTATCTTGTTAACCCAATGTACGGTATCGTATTTACTTTTAATATACATATCAAACTATCCCTGTGTTTCCGTCACACACCTTAGGCCCACACTAAAAAGAATATTGTGGCTCGCCCTATACAAATCCGCTCGCCAACTTTTACCACCAACAAAAGGGCTGAGATCACCACAAATGGTGTCAGGTGTGGGGTCCACTAAGGGTTGACGGCTAGGGGTAGTTGTGAAAAATTTTTAGAAAAAATTCGGGAAAAATATCAGAATAATTTTTTTTGTAGAATTACTTTTGTCGGATAAATTCTGTGGATCAAACTTGTGGGGTTCACTAAGGGTTGACGGCTAAGGGTAGTTCGGAAAATTTTTAGGGAAAATTCCGGAAAATCGGAAGAAAATTTTTTTTGAGGAAAATTTGTTAGCGTTCATAAAACGTAACACAATAGAGTGCAGTACATAAGGATTAACGGATAGGAATGAGTTGTCAAATTTGACAGGAAAAATTAATTTTTCAGAAAATTCCAGGAAATTTTTTTTATAGCGAATCTGAGGCATAGAAAAGGTGTAACGGTATTTTTATTATGGTTCAAAAAGGGGTAACGATAGGGGTAAATTGTCAAAATTGAATTTTTTTTTATCAGAAAAATTATTACAGGAAAAATTTTAAAGGAAACTAAGCACCGTTTAGCTTAGAGAAACCGTTAGAAAAATTTAGGAAGAACGGAATAAAAGAAAACATGCTAGGAAAAAATCCAGGGTTAGGAATAAAAAGATTTCAGGTGAAAAATTCCATCAAGAAAACTAGGAGCAACTAAAAATATTTTTGGGTGAATTAAGGTAATTTATAGAAAATATAGAAAATAAAATAAAAAATGCAAAACGGGGAAGAAAAATGTAGTAGTAAGGACAGAAGCAGAAAGAAACGGGAATATAGGTAAAATTTAGAAGTGAGGTCGCGCGTCAAAATTAATAATGGAATAGAAACCGTACCAATATTCAACGGGAAAGCTAAAATAATTTTTTTTTGAGTATAACGAAACGGCATTATTAACAAATTGGTCTGAAGAACAGAAAATGACTATAGTCAGGTTAAAACTAAGAAGCAGCACGAAGCTATAAATCAAAGCGGAGCCAGAATTACAAAAAGGACAAAAGATTGGCTTAATTTTAAGGCTATACTTTACAGAAATACTACAAAAGCGACTCATAGCAAGAACAGAAATTTAAATAAAAATATTAATGGAAGTTAGGCAAAAATTGTAGGCAAATTTTAACACAACAAAAAATTTTTAGGAAATAGAACAGTAACTTTCGAAATCGGACAAGCAAAAAATAGCGTTCTCCAAGAAAACAAAACTAGAAGGGGACGTTACTACGCAATTGTGTTAGGTCTTTTAATGCACATTAACCAACGAGTATTATCACTACGGCCCAGAAATATGGCAGAAGCACTAGACTACGCCGAACGCAAGGAATCCATAGAAAGAACGATTAGGCCGCCGCAGTATACTAGAGCATGCCGCGGAGTAGGTACCGGTAAGCTAGGGACGGCATCAACGGAACGCAGACTATCTGTTTCGAGTGCCATCAAAAGCGGGCACGTGTCGCACCGCTGCCCCGATAAAAATCGAAATTAGCAGGAAAACCACCGCCTAATAGAACAGCAAGATAAAATAGAAGCTTTAAATTATGCCGAAAAAGAACATACGATTAGGCCGCTACAATACAATAAGGAATGCCGCGACGCGAAGTAGGTGATCTACAGCCTGGTTTTACCGCGGACAGCCGAACGCATTGCGCAATATTGCATGAATCATAAACAACAGAAAAGTCGCCGCGAAACGTCTTCAAGTGTTTAGCTAATAAAATTCGGATATTTTGCTCAAAATTTAGAAGAAAGCCGCCGCAGAGTTAGTATAATCAAGTTTGCTAAAATAGTAGGAATTTAGACCATTTTGTACGGAATTGCACCGAGAGCCGACTCAAAAATAGTCGCGAAATTTAGTTATCGAAACCAGCAAAAATAAAATCATAAGCAGGTAATATGCAGGGAAGTAATATAGCATATATCCCGTATCCGTACCCAAGGTCTTTATCCGTACCCGTAATCGTGATCCGTACCCGACAGTTCCGACAACTTATACCCATAGACATATATATGATCTCTGTGCGACGTGCGACAACCCGACCCGGAGTCCGGAGTCTACCGTCCTCTGTCGCGGCGTGTGGGTGGGCTGAAACCTCAGACTAATGAATTAACTGAATTAGTCTGAGGCAGAAACCAAGAACGTTATTAACGTTCTTGGGCAGAAACCGATTAGTGTCCGGCGGCAAAATGCCGGTCTTTACCTTCACATGTCGTATCCTGTGATCTCGAGGATACAGTCGGGGTATAGCTCCCATACAAGAGCTGGATAATCGAAATATGGAAATATTGACCTGGTAGAAGCTAGGAAGATAACATTTGAATCTCATAAAAGATAATATAATAATAATAATAATTATCACCCTCACAATACTCCAAACTAGGAGTATCCCAGAAGCAACTAAATGCTTGTGCGGGGGAGGGATAAAATAAATTCAAGATCTGGACGAAATAACCTACGCACTTCATCTAAATTACTAAGATTTCATAAGAAGAGAACAGTTTATATATCACCATAGACAAAGAGAAAGATGGTATGACCATATAAAATACAAATATATAAGGGAAAGTTAAATGGACGACCTTGAACGATGTTATATTTCACACAATAACCACTTGTGGCGCTGTAGCTAGTTTATATTTGACAGATGTTAAATATAAAGAAATTTGAAATTAATAAATTAGGTTAGGAAGTTAGGTTATATGGCGGCAGAAAAACAAAAGGAAAATACCTAATTTTCCTTATAATGTATTATGTTTTAAGTTTTTATTAAATGATTATCTGGAGATAAGGCTGGCCGTGGCCCGTGGTAGTTTAAATGCAGAGTCGTCATTAAGTGTTATTTTTGATGCGAAAAACTTGTGATATCCTTTGTTGAAAATTTTCAAGAAGATATGAAGATATGGGATATGGGAATTATTACTGATACTGATGCTGAGAATTCCAAGTTGGGGTTTGTAGTACTATTTTTTTTTTGTGAAATATTATTTTTTTTGCTCATTTTCTTTCAGTTATGAACGATCGTTTAAGACTGGAAGTAGAGGCTGCACAGACTGCATAGTTGATTTTGTTTCTCGACAAATTGTTTGATAGCCTCAATGCCAATTCTAAAAATGCCCCAATTTGAGGTGTTTTTTAACGAGGGAAGAGGTTGCTGGTGTAGCTCCATTAGAAGAGCGCAATAGTGACATTGAGATTCCGGGATTTGTTAACATTTTAAAAAGAACTAGGGTTCGTGAAAATACCATTGTTTATATAGTGTCTGCCAGAAAGTTGGATACAAATGGAATTTTCTTTATTTGAAGTTTCTCAAAAAAATATATTCTTGATAAAAGTTGGTGCTTTGTGCTCAAAATCCACCCGCAAAAATTTTGAAATTTCGATTCGTATACAGGGTAGGTTGACAAATATGAAAATTCCTCAAGAGTAAAGTACCCTTATTTTTAGAACTACATCAGAGTGGCACTAAGAAAAGTTGTTTGTAATCTCAAGACAATGTCAAATATGAATTCACAGCCACCTACTCAGAAGAAAAAAAAATTACACTTGCGCATTGTTTACTCATCACGCTGTATAATACATAATGTTAGATATGTATTTTAAGGCACATCTTCGAGCATGATAGTACGATACCAATGATTTTTGTTTACGTTTAACTAGCATCTTAAAAACACTTAATAACTGAAAGTTCTGCAAAGTTTTTCGTTTTTTTGTATCCAAGTAAAATACTCCTACAATTTCAAACATAACATAGCATCTAATCT
This sequence comes from Pseudeuparius sepicola, assembly GCA_963920635.1. Lineage (NCBI taxonomy): Eukaryota > Metazoa > Arthropoda > Insecta > Coleoptera > Anthribidae > Pseudeuparius > Pseudeuparius sepicola. The sequence continues at coordinate 27,806,524 of OY987304.1, read as the reverse complement.
GTGGAAGATAAAAATATTTTAATAGAGCAACAATTTAAGAGTTATTTAATAAATGAGAATTCAACTATAAAAATTATACAACGTGATGAATAAAAAATACGAAAAGTGTGAATTTTTTTTCTTTTGGTAGGTGGCTGTGAGTTCATATTTTACATTGTTTTGAGATTCCAAACAACTTTTCTTAGTGTCACTCTGATGTAGTTCTAAAAATAGGGGTACTTTACTCTTGAGAAATTTTCATATTTTTCAACCTACCCTGTATACGAATCGAAATTTCAAAATTTTTGCGGGTAGATTTTGAGTTTAAGCACAAGCACCAACTTTTATCAAGAATTTTTTTTGAGAAACTTCAAATAAAGAAAATTCCCCTTTGTATCCAACTTTCTGGCAGACACTGTATAAGTTAAAGTTAAAGTTATGTGGCTAATAAGTTAAAAACTATATTCATTAATGCTTGTGATACTTGTAAGGCTAACCTAATGGTAAATGTTGGTACAAATCTCAGCTATTCAGAATTTGTTAATGTTCGTCAGTACGAGAATTGCAATTTGGTGAAAGCTGGAGGGTTTCTTCACTTTCACTTCCAAGGTTGTGTTTCAAAAATAATATTTCTAAATTGCTAAGTAGGATACTTTCCGCCAATATAAATTTTTCTGTTTTAAATTGTAAGACGAATAATTTAGGCACGAATGTTAAAAATCTGATTATTCGATGTATTATTATATATAATTCGCCCGGAATAGATCCAATAAAGGTACTAGCCTATAATAAGTATATTTCCCGACAAAAAAAACGTAAGTAACTTAACTCATACCTATCATTCTTGTTTGTTTTATATTTAATTTGTATACTTAGCACTTTTTTGTTTTATGCTTTCTATTTTGCATGCTTTCATAGTTTTGTTTTTATAGTAGTGCATATTATTAAAACATTGTCAATGTGCTTTTTTGTATTTTTATAAATATGAATGTAATAAATGTGTAAATGAAGACAGTCGCTTCTTTGATTTCTTTACACAGCAATAAGAAACAGTGCAAATCCCACCATAATCCCACCATAATAAAACTGTTTATTAAAATGTCGAAGTGGTATGACGGCATGACAGAATGTTCACTTCCAATTTTTCACCGGTAAAATGAGGTCAAAAATAAAGACAAATTATTTTTTCTACAAGTACACTTTTCCGCACGCATTTTAGTTTAGAAAGTGTCACTTTTCCGCACTACTTTTCCGCACTAGTGCGGAAAAGTGACACTTTCTAAACTAAAATGCGTGCGGAAAAGTAAATGCGTGCGAAAAAGTGTAGACTTTTCCGCACGCTTGTAGAAAAAATAGTGTTCCTAACTCTTGCGGAAAGTGTCTTTTCCACACTCGATTTCTTGGCTGAACTCCGCTACGCGTCGTTCAGCCAACTGCAATCGCGTGCGGAAAAGTGCCACTTTCCGCACTTGTTAGGAAATATACTATTATTTTATCTATAATATAAAAAGGTATGTTATGTTCCAAAATTTCATAAAATTGTGAAATGCATGTGAAATTTAAATGAATGATCATGATGCCCATTTGCGACATTTTGTTAAATCAGGATTAGTTGTAATCCAGGAATATTGCTTTTGTAGAAATGATTGTTAGGACAATGATTTCTATAAAAATCCTGGATTACAGATAATTCTGGTTTAACAAAATAAAGCAAAAGCGCAGTCGGATCATTAATTTAAATTTCGCGCTAAAGATAATACACTGGCGACACCTAGTGCCCAATAAAAAAAAGTACATTAATTTCCACAACACCCGTTGGAGGGCGCTACAAAAGTTCTCAGACGATAACATTGACGTTTCCCTTATATTTTGTATTTTATATGGGTATGACCTCAGACCTGGACCAACACTATAATATAGTGTTGGTCCAGCTCAGACTAACGAATAAAGGGGACACCGCATTATAGCGTCGTTATACAGATGTAAACAGTAAGCTGAACCCTCTCACTTTATGGAGATAAATGTATTTAGAAAGACTACCTATGGAAAGATATATTCTCTTTATCCACTTTAGAGGAAAGACACTTGCACTTTATGCACCTTTTTACCATTTTTTAATATTTTAAACGTGGAACCGCACGAAAAACTCGATTTTAGCGTTTGTTCTCTGGTAAAACTAAGCAAATACCGAAGCACACACCAAAACAAACAAAATGGAAAACAAACAAGTTGAGCAAGCGCTAACTTTGGTCCCTGTCAAATTGCCGCAACGTTGCCGATTAGTGCGAAGAATAATGGGTGTTCTCTACTATATCCATTTTGTCAATAATAAAACAGCTACATAATCTTTCTTGAACACGAAAAGGTTGTTTTACTTTACTGTTCCGCCTGAATTTTATAAGTTATAACCAAAATGGTTATGTTTGAGCGCCAGAAGCTTGAACTATTTAATGGTTAAATAAAAAGCACATTTTTCTAATTACAATATATTTACAATTTGGAATTGTACATTTAGTGGTTAACACAAAGTGCAGTAGGTAAACTGAGTAGTTAAATCTGATACTTACAATTTATAATTTGTTAAAAAACTTGAAAAAGGTTAAAGTTTACAATACGATACAATACGGAGATGTTCGTGAGCTTAATAGCAAAACACAAGTAGCACGAAAAGTTCACGTAAGCATTTAAAGTCTTGTTTACGAGCACTTCGAAAATTTGGACGACAGTTCTACAGAGTACCTTAAAACCTTCACAAATTAAAGCTGAGTAGAGGCCACCCTCGCTCCAAGCTCCTTGTTCGTGGATTAGGACCTCGGCTAGGCCTCGAGACTCGAGCGGGTCGTGGGGTGTCCGAGCTGGTGCTGGAAGGCGTGCTCACTACTCTAAGCCAGTTGTAACGTTGGTGTGCTGGTACTTAGTCCGTCACTGTCTCGCTTACGTGCTTCGCTCACGAACTGAAGTGCATGTAACAGAAAACACAACGAACAGTCTCCGAAAACCTGCAGTCGATGTTTCGACGCTTTTACAATTACTAGTTAAATTTATTAAACGTAAAAAGGGGTTAAAAAAGAATTGAATCTGTACAGATTTTGCAATTACATGTGGCAAACCTTAATTAACAACCCCAAGATAGATTAAAGCATGTAACTTTGAATTATTGAACCTTTAAATTGACTGTGAAATAGATTAAAAATGACTATACAGAACGACCAATTATCTCGACTACACTTGACTTATAAATTTACTATACAATATTCACAAGATAAATGGAAACATTAATAAAATATAAAAGTTTGGCGACTTCCCCGTTCGATCTCAAAACACTAGACAAAAAAATATAACAGCTACAAAAGCTAGATAGGTAACCAAAAAAAGGAACCGTGGTAAAGTTCACGTGCCTTGGTCAACTTAAGGGTTCGTTTTCCTAAATTTGTGCTAATAAACAAAATTTATGACCAAAATATGTGGCCACAGCTCGCTGCGTGTAGCCCACAGAGAAAAGGGGTGAACAGGCCTAGGTGAGAGTAGCCCAGGTGTCGTCAAAATGACGTTATTAATAAAAAAAATATTAAAAATTGAGCATATACTCACCCACACTGTGTTCCCAGGGGTCCTCTCTGTAGTTCCACCTGCAGCAGGTCGCTGTTGAAACGTTGAAACTCGATAAATGCGTGGAAATCGTCCACTTCCACAGCCTAATGCCACGTGCTCGCAAACACATGTAAAAAACAGAAAACCTCAATTAGCACAGCGAAAATAAAGGCACACGCTACACAAAACCACTTAAGTCGACCATTAAGTGGGAAATTAGGCCTGAACAGAGATTTTCACAACGAAATTTAGATACAGAAAATTAAAGGCCGAATTTCACCCACGCGACTTTTTACCACGAATGTTCGAAAGGGAAGTCCTCCGATTGCTGTCGCCGGTTCTATTTATAACCTTCCTTACAAATGATGACGACTTCCGTTTCCAGAACGAATTGGAAGGTTTGGGAAGCTAAATCTATGTTGAAAAACAATCGGAAATCGCCATTTAGGACGATGATGGCAGGTAGAACGGTCGGAAACAAAGAGTGACGTTAGTACACGGACTCACCGTGGCGCTTAGTCAATCGCAAACTGAATAAAGTGAATATTAGCTTTATAATTAAAGTCAGACAGTGATTACAACAATGTAACTGTTTTAGTAATACATACCTTCAATCGATTAATAAGATATAAACACTTTTGCTTCCGGCGCATACCCTTTAATAAATGGTTTGTTGAAGACACCAAGGTAGGCAACTTATTATGCATCAGCCCGTATAGATGGTTGCAGATAGCAGGGCAACATTTTTAAAATTGGTAGGTGTAAACGGGGGGGGGTGACGAATGAATCGGAATTAAATACTGCATTTAAACGCTGTAACGGAAATTAGATAAAATGTTCGTAACACAGTGGGGGCAATTTTACGTTCAATGCATCTACTAAAGAAATTGCCGGTATTATGATATTCCTAGTTATTGTTACTCTTAAATGTGACAACATGTTTGGGGCAGGTCAGTAAGACCAATATTTGTAAACATGGGGATAGTAATAAACAACTATGCACTTTTTTTATTGGGCTATACATCTAAGGTAATTTACCCAGTGCCGTGGACCACCCCCGACGTTATGCGGTTTGGGCTTCCACCTTCTTTATCTGGCAGGCACCGTCTGGCTTTTCACCATGGCCTGCCAGATTTGTCTGTTAGATTCTTAACCTAATCTTAAACCTAAAGACATACACAAACATAAATACAAACACAACACCCATGGCAGATACCATGGTGGGCAGGGTTGTGCTTGCTATTACAATTGTACTAGATCTGTTACAATTTACCAGTTGCTATTACGCTATTACTACAACAGCAAAAATCCCAATAATCTATTACAATTTCGACTTCCGACATTATAGGTGCTTTTCATTGAACTGAACTACTGATCCTGATTCCTGTGTCACCTAGGATCACTTAGAATCGCTTGTGATTGGTCGATTAAGCGACCTTAAGCAGTAGATCAGTTATTTGGATCAGTCCGATGAAAAGCACCGCATAACTTTTTACTGTTATTTTAAGTTTATTTATTTTTAACTGTAAAATATTTACTCGTATATAGTTACCTACTACTACTGGTATGGTTTTTTGTTGTTTTTTGTTTTTGTACGATAAAATTTATATTTTTTTTAGAAATTGAACGTTTTATTTTTGTTAAATAAAGCTATATTATATGACCAGAAACTGTTTCAATAAAAAATGGTAGGTAGAATTTGACCTGAATTCGGATCTATTACAATTTATTACAATTTAGTACAATTTTGTGAACAATTCTAGTACATTTGCCTTAGGTCAAAAGCACAACCCTGATGGTGGGACTGGAACCACGACGTAGGGTGCCAAAGCGTGGGTCCAATCGAAAGACCCACTCGGACACCGCCGCCCCGACTATGTACTTAAATTTGGAAACAAATTCGCCGAAGAACGAAGGAAGGTCTTGATTTTTTTAGGGAAGGAGCATGGATAAAATGGTCTAACCTTGATCTGCAAGATCAATATAGGCAACATTCGCGAACAACATTTTTAGGTATATTATTATGTTCTTGTTCTCTGATATTATTGTATTCTGTATTGTCTAGACAGTGCAGTAGTAAAAGAGTGGCATTTTGTACGTCATTTTATTTTTGGCTAGATTTATAAAAAAACATTAAAAATAAAATAATGTTAACTTGTGTACAAAAATTTTACAGCGTACCGCCTAAATATATTTTTAAATTATTGTAATATTTTTTTGTAATACTGGAATATTCATATTAAGTATTATTATCCAACAATAATAGGAAAATGTCCGGAGATCCCAAAAAACTTTATGATCTCTGTATAAATGCTGCTGTTTCGAACAGCATTAGGACTTTTGCTAATAAAAATTTTAGAATTTTACCTAATAATGTCCTCATCGATTTCTATTACAAGGTGAGTGTGCTTTTGTTGCCGGAAGCCTGTTGCGTCTAATAGAAGTTCTGAATGTATAATACAAATTTTAGCGAGAATTTTAGCCTTGCATAAAATTGTGAGATAAATTTCAAATTTATTTTGATTTCATAGATTAAGTATTCCATTATTTATACTTGTAAACCTTACCTATTCTTTGTTTTCAGATGTATTTAGAAAAAAAACTGTGCCTGCTTGCAGTAGAGTTCAGTGAACTAGAAATAATTAAGCGTTTGCTGTTTGTAAATCACAAACGGTTATTATTACTAAGGTGTTTTCAAGCATTAATTGATCACAGCATTGATGTACCAGATATTCTGTTTGAACACTTTAAAAAATGTATGGCTGGCGATGGTGCACCAAATTCTATAAGATTGGGTTTAAAAATGGGATACTTTCTTAACGAAGGTGGTTACTTTAAATATGCCATTGATTTCCTGAATACTACTGAGGTGCTATGTAAGACGCAAGAAGAAAATGTTGAGATCCTACAAAAACTCATCAAAGTTTATGAGGAGTAAGGGGGTAAGATTTCAAATAAAGGTTATTGTTTAATATGTAAATTTTAGGAAAATATACTCAGAATCAATGTACTGTCGCTTTGATGAGGCACAAAAAACATGTGATTCTGCCCAAATTGTAATAAACATGTTGGAAAAGTGTGATTCGGTCCCAAATTTGGCTAGATTATACACAAAATATTCCCTTATGTATTTTATTCGGAGTGAATATGATGAGGTAGGTATTTATAAGTAGGTATTTGTGGACTTCCACTTGTGGCAGGCATTGGCTGCATATTTGAATAAAGAATCCCAGGAAGGAGACATCAAAGCTCTATGAGCATTAAAAAAGATGTGAGACGGAATTACCCTGTGCAGGAACCAAGTTTTGGTAATTATGGAACACACCGTATGCATTGTCCGATTTTCTTGAAATTTTGGCTACCCCCCCTATTTTCGAGGTCCCTGAACATGAATATGACCTCAGTTCGTGGTGCTCGGACGTAGTTTCCGAGAAAATGAATTTTCAAATTTCCTTTTGAAACCCCACTTTTCACGGCGATATTTGTGGTTATAATCGAAATGAATTTAGCTCAAACTGATCACCACCCTATTTTGCACCTTTTGCAACATCGAAACTCCGCGAAAACCCGCGCTGTTTTCGCGCGACATTCGGCGCGCGCCGAACGTACACACGGCAAAAATCTTTCAAAACTTCGGTTTTTCCGTGGGTTTTCGCGAAGTTTCGATGTTGCAAAAGGTGCAAAATAGGGGGTGATCAGTTCGAGCTGCATACAGTAAAAATTAATCCGGATTATATCCACAAATATCGCCGTGAAAAGTGAGGTGTCAAAGGAAATTTGAAAATTCATTTTCTTGGAAACTACGTCCGAGCACCACAAGCTGAGGTCAGATTCGTGTTCAGGGACCTCGAAAATAGGGGGGTAGCCAAAATTTCAAGAAAATCGGGCGGTGCATACTGTGTGTTCCATAATTACCCAAGTTTTGACACAATAAGTATTGACAGTGGGTATTTATACGTCCAATGTATATAAAAGTCGGGATATGTCTTGCGCTCTCATTGGCGAGTTGAGTCCCGTGACTTCTTTGGACGTACATTTGACTAACTCCGTACACGTCCTAAGTAAACAACAAGTAGGTGGGTTTATACACTTTTATTTAAGAATAAGAATAAGAGTTAAATCTTAAATTTCTTAAATTATACAACCGAAATAAGAATAAGAATACTAATAAGAAATAAGGAGTGACCTTGAAGTTGGTTAACATTCAATATTGCTAATACCAAAATTTTGTTTTCGGTAGATAACTTGGTAAAAATTCGGTAGAAATCGGTAGATTTAAAGTTAAGACGTGTTTCTAATAAACCGTGCTAAAAACATTGTTTTTAGGGTTTAATAGTGTTGATTGTTGCGAAATAAAAAACACGGAGAATAAAAAAGTCTTTTTTAAACGAAAATACCTAATTAAAATAAGCAACCAAAAGGATTCTTCAGGGTTCCTGTCAAGTGTCAAACTTTGTCAAATATTATGGCGGCTGGTAACAGCTTTATTATACTACATATATTGGAAGAAAGCTCAGAAGAAAGATTTTGTTCCTATTTATTGCATTTTAGAGTAGCTAAAATTCATTCAACCGGCATATTTTGGTCACGTAGGTACTATTTGGAATTAATCGTCATAATAAAATAAATACCTACTTAATAGTTAGTTTATTGCGAGACTTCCCCTTCTCCTGATGTCACCCGCTCCCCGCTTCCAATGGGAGCGGTCGACAATGTTGCCAGGGTCCAGGGTTGCCACGCCAGTTCAAGAAAATTACATATCTAATCGGGTAGTGTCGAATCCAATTTTATATCTGCATCCTATATATTTTTCAGATAATGAATTAGGTATATCAAATTTTTACTTTATAAAACATAATCCTACAAATTCTGCATCCTATATATTTTTCAGATAATTAATTAGGTATATCAAATTTTTACTTTATAAAACATAATCCTACAAATTCTCTCGGCTCTGTTTTAACTAAGGACAAGGACAAACTAAGCAGTTTACAGAAGAGTGTAGGGTATCGTTTCAATTGCAATGATTGCACTGCAGCAGGTTATGTAGGGCAAACGAGACGATGTTTGGGAGTCAGGATTAAAAAACATATTTCTAAAGCTAACGTGTCAGCCTTCGGACATCACCTTAGATTCAATCAACACAGCTTTTCTCCTACAACTTTCTGCTAGGATAGACGTGCATTGCATACAAGTCTTCTCCTTGGATTATAAAACCCGAATAAACCTAAACTCTGCTCGCGAAAATACAACTAAGTATGGTTATAAAGTTTTATACTGTTGTAATGGTAATGACGAATAGATTCCAACAATTAAGAACATATGTTGGGGAGACTTGTAGACCATTTAACATTGGTTTAAAAGAACATACAAATTAAATCAGCAATTTCCAACTCGAAAATATGTGAACACTCTTTTAATTACAATCATAGGATTTTGTGGGATAGGTCCAAACCAATTCTCAAAGAAGAAGTAGGAAATAGAAAATTAAAGAATCACCATTTATTCTAGAAAATACAGACAACTGTGTTGCTGAATGTCTCAGATGTCTCAGGTACGCTGTCATGATTACTGAGTTTTTTACAGTTTTTTATAATTCTTGAAAAATCACTGACTTCTCAAAAAAAATCCCTAATAGTACTTCATGAAATTTTGACCAAAAGAAAGTGGTATCAGTTGACGTTGGATTTGGTTCTCAGAGCAACTGACACAGTGCTTTCAATGCCCTTGCCGAAAATGCAACGTTGTCAGTTGAACGCCTTTGTGTCCGCACGTATTGGAACGATTTCAAGGGCCGCGCATGTACCATTATTAATGGGACACCTAGTATACGACACCCCTCTACCACTGTCCACCTGTTATAGCATGCATAAAGTAGTGCTATCAGAAAATTAAATATTGTCAAAAAAGTTAATTTTTGCGCCATTTTTCGGCAATGTCTCAAGGTCGAAAACTTAGGAGGTCAATAATTAGTACGTGAAACTTAATAATTATACCCAATATAAACTTTCCTTTGCAAAGTCAAGCCCTTTTTTGCTCTATTGACTGGGCCTATTATTATGAAATTGATTGTTTTACCTTTTTGGCTAGTTTTCATAATGATGACCAATAAACACTAAATAACTGTATGTCAGTAGCAGAAGCAGTTAATGTAATGAACCATTTTCAATGCAGCTAATAAGAAATAGGATAACTAGCGCTGTCTGTCATTACAACTTATTCAATGGCAATGGCATTCCAGGCTACATTGAATTCGGCCACTAACACACATGAGTTAACTAGGGTATCCACAAACATTGGAGATATCTGTCGTATTTCATTTTAATAAACTGTTTTATTACAAATTAAAACAATTAAAATGCCGAATATACATCCTCTATTAACATTTTCGTATATGTACAGGCTGTTCCCATATATTTAGTGCCCCCTTTATTTCTTCGTGAAAAGAAAATGTTTGAAATAAATGTTGTAGGACTTTTCTGAACCGTCAAAATCTGTCACCAGATGAAACAATGGAACATCGCAAAGTTTAGAAAAACAGAAACTTATGTTTTTTTAAATTAAACACTCAATATATTTTTTCATTTTTAAAATCTACTCGTCATTGGGATTCAGTTATGTACAACTTTATACTAATCTTTTACCTTTTTATAAATATGGTATTTTGAAGTTATGTACGTATAGTTTATTTAACTTGAATTTGTGGGTTTCGTGAAAAAAACAGGTTATCAAGGGAATAACAAAAAATATTTGGTTAACGGAGGGAATATCATGTTAAAATTCTAAAATACTAAGAGTTATTTGAGATTTTATTGAAGTTCTGAAGTGAAACAATATATATATTTTAGTTCAAAATTTCAGTAGTATCAAAAAAGGCCCCTAACATTTTGGAATTTTGATGTTTGGACAAAACAAATGTTTCTTGTTATTTCATCGATCACCTGTCTTTTCACAAAATCCACAAATTCAAGTTAAATAAACTATAAGTACATAAAATTTAGCATAATATTTGAAAATGCAATACATATTTCTAAAATGGTGAAAGATAATAGTATAAAGTTTTATACAATTTTAATCCCAACTGACAAGCAGATTTCAAAAATATATTGCATGTTCCATTTAAAAAACCTAAGTTTATATATTCTTTCTTTCTTTGGTGGTTTTTGTATTAAATAATCGGGACACCCTTTTCTGATGTGGCACATAATAATATGTTTTTTTTTTATGAATTTATTATTTATGTTTGGCAAAATGTCGAGTAGTTTGCATTATTATGTGAATCTCGAAAGAGATAAAGGAATTATATTCATAAGATTCATATAAAAAGAGCAAACCAGTTTTTGCAAACATTTTCAATTTACTTCATTATTTCAATATAACAATTTATTTTTAGGCTTATAAATGGTCTCTAGAAAGTCTTAAATTACTGGTGGAAAAGGATTTACCATTGAGGTAAGATATTTATAATTAGGATAGCAATACTAATAACAAAAATGAAGAGAAGTTGTTGTACTATGTACAGTATCCTTTACTAAAATCGTGGACAAAATGCATTCGGCTGTTAAGTCATTACACAGGGTAAAGGTGATAATGGGCAAACACTCAAAGTTAACAAAGAAAAAACTAGTAACCGCATACATGTGTTTCATGCTATTTGGCAATCATCAGTACGGTGTAACATTAACCAAATCAATAGGCATGATTTGGGAAGCAACAAGTGAAGTCCAGGCAGGAGCCAACAGCACATTTGCAGCTTCAGACAGCACATACCCTATTTTGGGGCTTGTACTAACATCGCCACGGAGGCTGCTAAAGCGACCTGCGTGGAAATCTTCATAACCCAAGATACAATGACAATAAGGATGTAAGATTAGCGAGTGTAAATGTAATAATTACAAGAAAAGGTGATAATGGGCAAACACTCAAAGTTAACAAAGAAAAAACTAGTAACCGCATACACGTGTTTCATGCTATTTGACAATCATCAGTATGGTGTAACATTAACCAGGAGCCACGTTCAGTCAGCACATCCCCTATTTTGGGGCTTGTACTAACATCACCACGTTAGTACAAGCCCCAAAATAGGAGATGTGCTGACTGAAGCTGCAAATGTGCTGTTGGCTCCTGCCTGGACTTCATTTGTTGCTTCCCAAATCATGCCTATCTTTTGATTTGGTTAATGTTTCACTGTACTGATGATTGCCAAATAGCATGAAACACGTGTATGTGGTTACTAGTTTTTTCTTTGTTAACTTTAAGTGTTTGCCCATTATTACCTTTTCTTGTAATTATTACATTTACACTCGCTAATCTTACATCCTTATTTTCATTGTATCTTGGGTTATGAAGATTTCCACGCAGGTCGCTTTAGCAGCCTCCGTGGCGATGTTAGTACAAGCCCCAAAATAGGGGATGCGCTGACTGAAGCTGCAAATGTGCTGTTGGCTCCTGCCTGGACTTCATTTGTTGCTTCCCAAATCATGCCTATCTTTTGATTTGGTTAATGTTACACCATACTGATGATTATCAAATAGCATGAAACACGTGTATGCGGTTACTAGTTTTTTCTTTGTTAACTTTGAGTGTTTGCCCATTATCACCTTTTCTTGTAATTTTTACATTTACACTCGCTAATCTTACATCCTTATTGTCATTATACAGGGTGTTAGAAAAAAGTAGATTCTTTAGATTAAACTAATGTGACTTTTTAAAGCCACTTTTCATTTAGACACATCTAGCTCAAAACACTGTCTTTAAATGAGTCATTTATTTGATTTGGTTTATAAGCTTTATATCCATTAACCGCAGATTCTTTGGATTAAAATAAGGGGACTTTTTAAAGCCATTTTTCATTTAGACACATCTAGCTCAAAACACAGTTTGTTTAAATTACTCATTTATTTTCTGATTTGGTTTATAAAGCACTGGGACTTATTTGGCTATTTATTGGCATTTTTTGTTTACTTTAAGCTTGGTTCCTCTAAAAAAATGATTGTGTTTTTTAAATATCTACCTCAAATTTGGCATGAGTTTCTGCTAAACACAATCTTGTAATTTGCCTAACCTAATTTGATAAATTCAGAGTTGTACGTAATGAGAAGCTGGAGAGAGGGATGATTCCAAAACCCCCAAATCTATTAACTTTTGATACCACATTTTTGGTCGATATTTTTCAAGAAACCCAAAATTAACTTTTAAAGGACTAACTTAAAAGGGAAAATCAATAAATAGCCAAATAAGTTGCTTTATCTCATTTTGTTCTGTTTCTTCTTTGGATTTTTTCACTAAATCACCACAAAAAATGTTTCTATATACAGGGTGTATATTGACTGGAAATACAGTACACTTCCTCTAATACGAACCCAAATATTGTTCTCAGTATGGGATCGTTTGTATTCAGGGTACACATTCGGATTCTGGAGCTTTATTTACAATTATCGAATTTTTCATTGTGCTGCCTCCCTCAGAAACAAAACAACTGTAATTATGCCCTCATTTAGGTTAGGTTATGTGGAACATGCCAGGGTCACCTTACACCGAATCAGCTGGTCGTGTGATTTGTGCTTGCTCAGGAAGTCTGGGTGGGGGAAGGGGAGCGTTCGCACTGGGGTATAGTTCTTTCTAGGTGGTATTCGGATTAGCCAGAGTATATTGTACTACTAGTGGCCTACTTTCTGAGATATTTTTGAAAATATTGCCGACAGTTCTTGGGCTTGTAACTTTTTTATTTCAACTTTCTTCATGAAATCTGTGGACAAAACTAATTGCTTTAAGTCTACACTATCAGAATTTGGGAAAATGCCATGGTTTAGTAGGTGATCTCTTAACACATAATAAAAAGTCACTCAATTATAGTCGTCGGGAATTACCTATTTATGCACTTTCAATTTTCATAACACTTGCGCTACATATCCCTTGAGCCTGATTTATATATTTTTTTAATGGAAAATTTAGAAGGCTTGGCAAAATGCTTTGAATGTTCAATTAAATAAAATTTATAAGTTTTTCAGGAAAATGTTGACAGAAATGAGGTTTTTAGTTGGTTTTTTTTTGTAAATATTGTCCACTTTTGAATAAAATGGTAGCGTAGAAAATACATACATATTATGTACAGGATGGCCCACATGTATACGTGCCCTTGTGCATTGAGTATTGTATTTTATATTTTGTGACTTGTATAAGCACTTCTTGTGTATGTTTTACCAATAAATGAATTATTATTATTATTATTATTATCATCATCATGTCCTATCCCCTTATTTCGAGAATTTGGGGAGCTACGGAAAAAAGTTTCAGACAAAAGTTGTTTCAAATCAAGAGAACTTCCTATTTTTTATGTTTAGCATATCCAGGGTGTTGCGAAATTAGCGAAAAACACCAAAGATAAGTTTTTTAAAATGGAATGGGGTTCTTTTTTTATACATTATGTTACTCACATTTAAGAGAGAATTTGATTGCTTTTTTGTTTTTGAAGATTGGTTGCGGCATTGCCAAGTTATTAGATATTTTCTATAATTGCAGGCATTTGGAAAATCAGTGATATTCCCGTTTCTGCTACATACTTTCCGAAGTTAAGATATATGGGGGTAACTGCTAGTGCCTCCTATAGTATAGTGCAGCCAAAGTTCTATTTAGCTATACACGATGTTCATAACATGTTTTTTTTCAAATGGTTTTTTTTTCAAACCACATTGTAGTTATGCGAGACGATTCTACTGTTTAATACCTACAATTTACTATATCAGCGTTACATTGAAATTTTTTATAGTTTTCGAATGATTTGCAAATATTTATTTTTTCATCGATTTATAGGTACTTACTTAGTTGGGCCCCAAACATGGTCTCGCATTTTTCTCTTATTTTGCATCTTTATATTGTGTTGTAACTTTTTTAAAATTGCAAAAAATATGTAAAACAAAACACACAATTGCATGACAAACTAGATATAGTGCCCCATTTTTTAATAACTAGCAACAGTAGCAACATAAGTAAAAACTGAGGTCTGCTATAGTTGGGTCTGTTCAATAAAACCTTGTTACCTCAGTAAAATATATAATTTATTGATCACAATAGTTGAGATATGTTACAATTATTAATTAATTAATTTTAATTTACAATTATAAAAAAATAAATTAACTTTAGTATGAAGTTAAAATTGAGCGACTTACCTGTCAATAGATTTAAAACCTGCTTGAAAGCACAAATAAGTGAGATAACCTGATAACCTTTTAATTTTGCATTAATCCTTGTAGGGTGGTATGGTTGTTATAAGTGTGCTTGCAAGCTGTACTTCTTCTTTTTCTTCAATAAGGTTAGATTGGTATATTGTGATTTATTTTGTACTGTTTTCTTAATTGTAATTGTAATTAATTATTGTTTTTAAATTAGAGGATAAACCGGATGAAATTCTTGTATTTCTTGGCTTTATATGGGCAATAATAATAAAAAAAATAAACTAGGAAATAGTCAAATTTTAGTTAAAAATTGAGAGTTAAATTTTAGTTAAAAATTGGTTTGAGAACAAATAAAAAGATCAAATTGGCTTTACAAATAAACTCTGTTGAGCGCTATGGGTAGGTCCTTTAAGCTTTGATTCTTAAGTTCGAACTGCGTCTTCAGTTGCTTACGCTCAAACGAAGCTTGTTGTAGTGCGGGACGAAGCTAGGGCTTCCTCCGGTCCTTGTCTGCTTGTGTAGGCTCTGATGTTGTTGTGGCTAGCAAATCTCAGGGGTTTTTCGCCGAAGTAGAGCTGACCAGGAATCCACACCTATGCCTACGCAACTCTCGTTACGTCGTTCATCGTCAGAAGGCCATCGCCGTAGCGTCCTCAGAGATGGTGTTGCAAGCGTGAACAGATCAGAAAGAAAGTAGCATTAGACAAGGTTTATAAACCAATAGGTTACGATTAATATTTAAAATTGAATTATGATACTAAAGTTATTTAATGTAGACAATTAATGATGAAAAATAAATGTTTAGAACTAAACTAAACTGTTGGGAACTATGCACAGTTTTTTTAAATTTTTAGATAAGATAGATCAACTGATCGGAATAGTAAAGTGCTTAATATTTAATTTTAAGAAAGAATTGTGAGAATGCTCCAGCTCGAATTTAATGAAATTTAAGAAATTTTAAATTAAATTTAACGCGAATAGCCCATTTGAGACTTGAACGATAAAATACAAAATCTAAGAAAGCTGATAAAGTCAATATGAATTTACTAGAAAACTGAAAATATCGGTGAATTTACTAGAAAACTGAAAATATCGGTGTCAGATTATATCTGAGTGGCCCGCCCGGTACCACAGAATCGAGACCTAACCCGAAAAATAGGGCCTCGTGCAGCGTCGTTGCCACACGATGCCGTGAACATAGAAAAACAGAAAACCCAAAAATATTAGTCACACCAAGTCAATCCCCAATATAAAAATACAAAACCACTCAAACAAATCACCGATGGTAAAAATTGAGCGAGATAAATGCCGAAAAATCGAAAATTTTGCGGGAAATGGGCAGATGCCTCTGCGAACCTAATACAAGCGAAGACCAGAGCAAACTCTCCTGAAAAATCGGACCCGCCCGGCTTTTTTTTTTGTAGGACCAACTGTACAGACACAAAATATCTTCGTACTTCTACCCCCTTTTGCATAACAACCATAATTCATGCTCGTTCAATGTGACTCTTTTTAAATCAATGTGACTTTTTGAATCTGACTTGTGTATATCTCTTTGGTAATGATTTTTAGTTTTTTCTTATTATATACTATATACCTGCATGTGTCTGTTTTTACATGCAACTAAATCTTTTTTGACCAGTCCAAAAACTGTGTTGTTTCAGGGATTGAAATCTATCTATCTATCTATCTATCTAATGATACATTTTTCAGTGTGACTCTTGAACTTATAAGGATGTGCGTAATTGTTATATTTTGTGCGAAAAATCACATTATGGAGAAATAGTTATTTATGTACCAAGGCACTGAAGTTAAACTTTTTATGACTCATGTGGAATTTAGTTGCCGAGGCCTCTGGCTGAGGCAAATAAACCACATGAGTCATAAAAAGAACTTCAGTGCCGAGGTACATATTATATATTTTTTTTGAAATCGGAAAAAAAAATGTTTTATTAGGCAAGAAAATAATAATAAGGGATCACCCGTCCATGAACCGACTACGCGGCGTTGCTTGACTTTGACGATCGCTCTACCTAGGTCAAGTAAGACAAGACACGGCATCTTCGTATAGAAAAACCAAACTGCTGCTTCTTGTGCAGCCTACACAACAAATCTATTGATATTCAAATTTACTAAAATATGTATACTGAAGGACTGCGCTTCTATAGGAAACAATTTCGCAATGTGTACGAAAAGTTAAATGGGCCTTTATCGGCCGGGTTTTGAATATTTGGTCACATTTGACGGGCGATTTCTCCGCGTCTGACGTTTGATGTTTACATCTCGCCAAGGCCTACTTATTGAAAAAATGACGATTTTGGGACACTTTACTGCCGATTTCAAGAAAAATAAATTATTGCATTTCAATATAAACTTGGGTTTTTTTAACAGTTAATAAGTTGAAATTATATGTTTTTGCGATTCCCACAATATAAATAAGAATGGATAATTTAGATATTGGTAATTAAAATCAAGATAAATAACTGCAACATCTCTGACCAGTTTGTTACATTTTTGTATTTTTTAACTGAATTTTCTCTCTGTCATGTCTGGTAGTGGTGTGGGATGGGGTCTATCTAAAGTTATATTATTTTTTGTGTATCATTATTTTCATGCAGTAGATTTGTCGAATATCACAAAACTTACTCAAATTGAAAAGATCATCAGGAAATTAAAATGTTAGAGGTTTTTCATAAATAATTTTCAGAATCCATTTTTCGACAACCTCCAACCGATGCATATGATAGTTCAGGGCACCACCCCACCCAATTATGGCATCAGATAATTGTGTCTCTACCAAGGCTTGGTATAATATTCTAAACATCATTTTTCACTCGAAAACGATCAGAGATTTGTTCTGATCGAAACGTCATGCTTAGAAATAAATAAAGACAATGGAAGTCCGACAACAGATTTTTATTCTAAGATTAGTGGTGTTTTTAGGTACTTGAACTTTGAAATTAGACGCCTTATTTTTCAACTAAGATATTTTATTTGTATATCCCATTTCAGATGTTTATCTAGTTTTACCCCTAAGTACTTGATATAATCTGATTCAGATATAGAAGTTTGCGGATCTATCTGTAGTGGACCCAGATTTGGAATATTGCTAGAGTAACTGGTGAAAGGCAAGTAATATGTTTTTTATCATTTAAGGTTAGCTTATTGTACTTGAATCATTTATTTATTTTATCGAAATCTTATTCAGCTGTTGTTTTTAAACTTTCTAAATTTTCACTGTGATAAAGAACTTCGGTGTCGTCTGCAAAATAATTACCTCGCCCTTTGTTGACATATACATTAAACTATTGACATAGAACTTGAGAACAGGGGACCCAACACTGTGCCTTGAGGCAACCCATATGTAACCCTTCATCCCTAAAAGTATCTTCTATATGTACTTGTTGGAATCTGTTCGATAAGTAGCTGTTTATAACATTGTGTACTTTTCCTCGTAATCTGTAACTTTTAATTTTTTCTAAGATTTGTATGTCCTTTGATAAATCGATAAAAATACATATAGTAGGTTTTGTTTTTATCACTCATATAACTTTGACACTAGAAAATTAATTGCATCCTCTCTTGATCTGCCTCTGCTGAATCCAAATCGATAAGGAGCAATGATCTTGAATTTATTCAAAAATTTGTACATTCTGATCTTTATTAAGTTTTACACATTCTTAGCAACATTAGAAACAAGTGATACCTATAGTTTCCAATATCTTCCTTATCCCCACTTTTGAACAGTGGTTTAATAATACCCATCTTCAAACAATCTGGAAAATTTTCTGAATCGAAACACTGGTTCACTATATGGCTCAAGTAATCACCTATCTTGTTGCACACTACCTTAAGGGTTTCTGCTCTTATCTGACCATACCCTGGGGCTTTCTTGTTCTTGAATTGCATAATGGTTTTCCCGACTTCTTCTGCATTGCAAGGAAACAAATATTGGGTATTTTCTTCATTATGTATGTCCTCTACGAAACTTTCAGGCATTTGTAATTCACTGGCATATTGTTCACCTAAGTTAGAAAAGTATTTATTAAAAGCTTTATTTTCTGTCATTGTGTTGTTGAGTAGTGTAATTTTTTGTGTTTTTGTCTATGGCCTAGTTTTGTTGCAGATTTTAGTCACAATATCCCAAAGAAGCTTAGAGGAGTTTCTATTATTGTTTATTTTGCATTTGAAATAATTTCTCTTTGCTGTTTTCACTTTTTTTGAAGTTAGCTTTTCAAAACATAATTTTCTTTTTTACTACTAACCTGAGAAATCACCATTATTTACCTCATTCCTCTAATGAGAAGTAATATTTCTCTCCCTAGGTAAATAATGATAATAAAAAAATACCTAGGTAAATAATGAAAAATTTTCTATGTAACATTTAAAAATTAGTTTCATTTTATCAGCTTGACAACTGAACTCCCAGGTTACTTGATATTTCGTATTTGAAAAAAGCGAGAAATGACTAAAATATCAAAATCTAATCAAATATGTAAAATATGGCAATATTTCAATGTTAGTAGTAAAACAAAATCTATATACACTTCCGTTGAGAAGGCCACTATTTACCGAGCATTTTTATATCCTGAGGCGCGCTAAAGAATGGCTCACTTCTTAACCTAAGTGTATAATATACTATTAAGAGCATTATTTTCTGTATTTTTTGTCATTGTTTTGTATAGATTTTTTTTGCCGTAATAAGCTTAACAATTCTTTGTTAATCCATGGTTTGTTTGCTTTTTGTTGTTTTAATGTTATTATATTTTATATTTACATCTCACAAATCATTTTTCAGTGTTTTATAATTTCCATATTATCTTTTTATCTCAGGTACCTATTGTTGTTGTTTTTTGTCTTCAGGCTCAAAACTGTCTATGTGGATAGATACTGATATTGGTGTTCGGTAATTCCTATGAAGACCCATGAATTCATTTTTTGATAATTTGAGTTTGTTCTTATAAAAATATGGTCTAAGCAGCTTCTTGTTGAAGGTCTAGTTATTGTATTTATATAAGACAAAAACCCAAAAACTGGCAAGATTGCAGGGTAGCATAGGATGGTCTCTAATGATGCAAATTTCCTCAGCTGAAACATAGCAAAGTTCTTTACTGCTAATTTGCTTGAGAGAGTCTCCACATGTACAGGG
The DNA here is from genome assembly GCA_963920635.1 of Pseudeuparius sepicola. NCBI lineage: Eukaryota > Metazoa > Arthropoda > Insecta > Coleoptera > Anthribidae > Pseudeuparius > Pseudeuparius sepicola. Next base: position 27,786,631 of record OY987304.1, on the reverse strand, counting down.
TGGGCCAAATTGGACATTTTTAAAGGGAAACTCTTTATTTTTAACGGAGATAGACGAAAACTGATATCGGTGTCTCCGGCTCATTTCTTATGATAAACTTAATAGTGAAAACCGCGAATAGATATCTATCACCGTTCTTGAGTTCTGAGCATTTTTTGAAAATGTGCGTTTTCGAAAAGTGGCCTCAACTTTTTTCATGTTGAAACTTTTGTGTTTCTGTAAAAGCAGTTCTAAAGAATTTTTTTACGTAGAATCCAGTGATGCTACTTCATTTTTTTTTTCAAGTCAATGGTTTAAGATTTACTGATACATTATTTTTTAAATATAACACCCTGTATATTTTTGCATTTTTTAAATAGAGCATAAAATTACTATTCCAAAAATATATAACACTTAATGATTTACTTTAGTATTTATCAATTACTAATAGCTCTTAAACATTAAACGAAACTCTTAAACAATTGACTTGAAAAATAAATGTGGCAACAGCATTGGATTCTACGTAAAAAATTGCTTTAGAAATATTTTTGCAGAAACATAAAATTTTCCACTTCAAAAAAGTTACGGCCACTTTCGAAAACGCACATTTTCGAAAAACGCCCTGTAACTCAAGAACGGTGACAGATATCAATTTGCGGTTTTCGCCATTAAATTCATAGTAAAAAATGAGCCTCAGGCATTGATATCACTTTTCGTCTATCTCCGTTAAAAATATGAGTTTTCCTTTAAAAGTGTCCATTGGCCCACACTGTACGTCCCATGAGAGGATAGAGTCTACATCCACACCCAAAAACCAAATAGAATTCTTTTGAACCAAGGATCTGTTAGGTCAATTCTGTGATCTGATAAGAATACTACTTGGTTCCATTCTGCTATTTTTGGTTGAGAACCAGGCACAATTTGTCATTGCTGTATTTAAATTGATTCCATTTTTTGTACACCAATCATTCATTTGGGAAATGCATAGGGTTCCATTCTGCTATTTTTGGTTGAGAACCAGGCGAAATTTGTCTTTGATTTAAAATTATTTCATTTTCTGTAGACCGATCCTTTATTTGGGAAACATAGGGTGGAGTTTCTTGAACTCTCCCGAGTTAACATATAAAGTAATGTAACGAAAAATGCCTCTAAAGTTGTTATATTAGCTTTCAATGAATATGTCTGGTTTTCTAACCTACTCAAAGATTTAGCAGATAAATTTTAAGTTTGGGTATTCTACTTACAGTTTTATAATGTTTGTAATTAATTTAGAGGCATTTCCCGTCACATCTTTGTTGGCCTGAGGCCCCCATGGCCCCATTTTCCTTTAGTTTTCATTGTTTTTCCTGTAGAACTTCCATAACTTTCTAGAAAGTTTGCTAGAACTTTATGATTTGTGAACTATCATTGGCCAGGAATATTCTCCAGTCTTCCTTTTGAATATATAAGCCCTGGGAATTGGGCCTGGAGAAAGTGAAAGGTTAGAAAGCGATTTTGTGTGAATTTTGGAGCTGAAAGAATATTCTTGGACAGTGACAGTAATCTGACAAGTTTATTTGTGATTTTTGAATGCCAAACAATAAAGGCAACGAAGTTTGAACTGTAGTTGTTGAAATACAGTACAGTAATATACATAAATGAGCAGCAAGAAAAGCAAAGGGGACAGGGGTGTCAGAGGGGAGAAAACTACCCCTATGTGCCCTTATGGTGTAATTATACATAAAATATTTTTCATTTTGGAAAGTCTAATTTGGTATAGGAACAATTACCCTCCCCTCCCGAAATTTGTTCACAATCCTAGAGCCCTTGAAGTCGTTATTTAAGTGGGTGAAAAGGGGTGAAAATTCACAATTTTCGTTATTTTTTGTGTTTATCGCCTTGTAGCCATGGAAATTGGCTTAAATAACATAAACAAAGGGGAAAAAATTGAGTTCAAGTAAATATGGCCATAATACCAACTTGTAAAAATCAACAGAAATGGGGTGAGTTGGGAAATAACGCTGCATGGTCGTTAAATTTTCGAATATTTCAACGCCAGAAATGCAATGAACTGTTTGGCGTTATATCTAGAGGCATAAAATGGATAATGTGGATGGGTAGTTACGAGGGCAAAAGAACGGGAGAGGGAGGGAGAAGGGAGGGGGGGTTGAGGGGCAAGTGGTAAGTTCTAGTCAATTTTGTGATGAAATATTGTGTGATATGGAAAAAAATTCAGAAAATTGTGTAGATTACAAAATCATCTGAGCGTTAGTAGTAGGCTTAGTAATTGTTCCTATACCAAATTAGACTTTCCAGAACGAAAAATATTTTTTTACACCCTAGGGGCACATAGGGTTAGTTTTCTCCCCTCTGACATCCCTGCGAAAGACGGCCCAAGTGGATTCGTAATATATGAATTTTTCTGAAAATTTTGACTTATGGCACAATATTTCATCACGAAGTGGCACACGGGATGCCTAAATCAGACATATTAATATCTAAACGGTCTTGAAAAGTAAATATTAATTATATAATTCTGCCTTCCCTGTCTAAGTTATTGTTTATAACGTTTACCTTCCAAGATTTGTTGAGCATTGAAGCTTCTCTTTGTATTTTGTATGTTTTTTTTTCATGTTTTCTCTTTAACATATAATATTGAGCCGTCAAGTTGGCATAATCAGGAAATTGTTTTACTAGATCATAAATGCTCCGAACCAGTCGACCTTCTTCAATAATGTCAGGTGTTATCCATTGTTTATTGGTATTATTGATTTGATCGTCATGAAACAAGAGTACCTTTTTGTTGCAGAATAAAGAGATGCACTAAAATGATGGACCTCAAAAAAGTTACGAGTAAAAGCACGATCCAAAAACAGTGCAAGTGGCGCCCTCTGTGAGATACGTAGAAATTGACATTTTTAGCTTATTCTCCATCCCCAAAAACACAGCAGTGCCAAATTTCAGTTCAGCCGCTTGATTATTTTCGGAGATGTAGCCATAATTCAATTTCAAAAAATGAACTTTAACGCCCTTAAACAAACAACTTTTCTATAAGGCATATTATTCAATCGTAAGATTTTGGCCCAAAACATATCCGGTTTCACTATGTGCCATTACTAATGACTCACCCTGTATAATAGAAAGTGTCTAAAAATGCCTCAAACTTTTTGGAGGGGAATTTGAAATATAGAAGACCTCCCTCCACTCTTATCTTCCTAGCATATCATTAAAGAAAATAATGTTACGTTTTGTTATGCGGTTTGCCAGGATCGGCCCTGAGAATACATCCAGATAGCAAGCAAGGAGGTACTAGTAGATAATATCTACTAGTAGCTCCTTATTATGATGTTCTGTGAGCAAAGTTGACTATTGATATTTGTAAAAATATTGTCTATGAAATCCTTGCAATTTCCTGAGTTCAAGAAAAATCCTCAAAGAGCTTAGTGAACCCATAGGTACCAAACAAATGCACAACCTCAGATGCCCCCTTACCCATATTCAAGAAATCACAGTTAAAATCTGCACAGAGTACTTTGTAACCCCTTTGTGAGTGCACGGTCAATAGAAGACTAGCGATTTTAAAAAGAATTGTGGTCTATATACAGGGTGTCCCTATAAAGACTCCCATCGATGATATCTCAGGAACAAACGCCGTTCGCTAGGACGTGAAGAAAGCTTCATTTGCAACTGCTAAGCGTTCATTTTGATATTGGCGTATAAATGGAGTTGTGGTGCAACGAAACTTTTCGATCCTAGGAACATTGGAATGTAGCGCATCTGAAAGACTGGGTAATTTGGAGAAACTTTTGTTCTAAGGATAACTTTCCTGTTGTTTACCAAAAATGAGCTAACTCGATTAAAATTAACTTTAGAGGAAAAGTTATTAACACGCTGACCGCCGTAATAGAATAAATTTCTTAAGTGTCTAGTAACAATAGGGAAATCATCCATAGAATAAAAGTTTCTCCAAATAACCCAATCTTCCAGATGCGGTACATTCCAACGTTCCTAGGATCGAAAAGTTTCTTAGCACCGCAGCGCCATCTATACGCCAATATCAAAATGAACGCTTAGCAGTTGCTCTCTTCACGTCCTAGCGAACGGCGTTTGCAGAATGAAAATATATTTTTTTGTTTACGAGATAATGGCGACGGGAGTCGCTATTGTTATTAGGTATACTTTTTTCCAATTTTGAGGGAAACTTGTACAGTATGTTCATTTTGAACTGAAAATGCATCACTTCCGGTACTTCCGGTCAAATCGTATGTGTAATAATTTGACACGTGCCGCTATTTTCTTCATCCTATAGTGAACTACAGAGATATTTTTAATAACTTTCTCATCTAGAGTTAATTTTAAGCGAGTTAGCTCATTTTTGGTAAATGACATTGTAGAGTCATCCTTAGAACAAAAGTTTCTCCAAATTATCCAATCTTTCAGATGCGCTACATTCCAACGTTCCTACGATCGAAAAGTTTCATTGCACCGCAACTCCATTTATACGCCAATATCAAAATGAACGCTTAGCAGTTGCAAATGAAGCTTTCTTCCCGTCCTAGCGAACAGCGTTTGCGGAATTAAAATATCTCATTTTGGTCCCGAGATATCCTCGACGGGAGTCCTTATTGGGACACATTCTATATTCCACAAGCGCAGGTACAAAAATAGCTAAAATCAGACTCCTTGAGGTGGAATTTCTTTCAATATGTGATAGCCTCTTGCCAGCCAGATTATCTTCGTGTGACGCGTGCATTCAATGAAACATCCATTGCTAAATGTCCCTTTTATGCTCAGCTATAATCGCCGATCCTCGTTCTCGGATCAGACATAAGCTACAGAATAAGAACATGGTCCAGTGTCTCCAGTCTGTATTTACGTTTTTTCGGGGTGCATATTATTTGCTCAGCTGTTTGTTACTTATTAATATTCAATTATTTATTGATATTAATATTATTGTGAGTTTAAAATCAGTGCCTTTTGCTCGTCGGCCAGAACACGAGAAAAGATAAATAATTATTCAGATGAAACCTAGGCAGACTGGCTTGGAACAAAAAGGGCGGTAATTCTATATTATAAGTACCTAATACAGTGCAACCTCCATAACATAACACACGATATTCCAAACCTCCAATAATCCGAATCGACAGTTAACTCCAGTAGTCCGAACAACTTACCAATCGCAAATTCAATAATCCGACCTACAGAAAAATTTGGGATTGCTGAACGCAGATGTTTAATAAAGGTGACTAAGGCCAGGGTCTATCATAAAATCATAAATTTTATTATGGCTATCCAATGGTACAATAATACATAATAGGAACCCCGACCAGCAGTTGTGTACCTATCCTTCCGTCGTAGTGACCCTTATTTAACAATGTCTTTGAAAAGGAAACATACTACATTAAGTGTTTTTGAAAAAGCTGGAATTTTAAATAAGCTTGATCACTATCACCATGTGCAACACAATTATCTAAAATCTACGATAAGCGATATTAAGAAAAACAAGGACAAAATTCTTAATTGCGTCAGTTCCGCTGATAAAGATCCTTCCAAATGAAAAACTCTAAGGGCATCTAAACATCTTGGAGTTGAATCTGCACTTTAAATTTCTTCAAGAGATAGCTCATCACACGCCACTGTCAGGGGAAGTTTTACGGGAAAAGGAGAAATTTTTCTACGAGAAGATTACCGGACAAACTGATTTTTTAGCAAGTCTGGATGGTTGGATAAATTTAAGAAGCGATTCGGCATTCGTCAATTAACTGTTAGCGGAGAAAAAATTGCAAGCAATGTTTCCGCCGTTGAGCCATTTCAAAGGAAATTCATAAAAAAAGTTTAAGACCTTGGGTTGTCTATCGCCCCATCAAATTTATAAAGCTGATGAAAGTGGATTATTCTGGAGCGTTCTGCCAAATAAAACACTGGTATACAGAAATGATGATTTAGCTCCAGGACGAATAGTTAACAAGGAACGCATTAATCATTTATACCTTGCTCCAATTCTACCGGAACCAATAAATTGAAGCTTCTTGCAATTGGAAAAGCCAAGGGCATTCGCGAATTGCTTGGTTAATTTGCCAGTAGTCTATAGATGCCAAAATAGGGCTTGGGTTACTAGAGAACTTTTCAAGAGGAATTTGTTCCTTCTGTTAGGAAAAAATGCGAGAGCTAAATTTAACATAAAAGGCATTATTGCTCCTTGATAATGCTCCGGGACATCCTTATGAAGAAGAGTTAATAACTGATGACAGCCAAATCAGTGTTATGTTTTTACCACTAAACTGTAGACCCCTCCTTCAGCCGATGGATCAAAACGTTATTCAGGCTATCAAGCTGCATTATAGAAAACGATTGCTTTTGCATGTGGTTACCACAGAAACAGATGTTGCTGAGTCACTGAAAATTGTTAACCTTAATGATGTTGTGTTTTCCCTGGAAGAGGCATGGCAATCGGTAAAACCAACCTTGATCCAAAAATCTTGGAAGAAGTTGTGACCTACCCAGACGGAGAACTGTGGAACTGAAACCAATAAATTCTTTGATGAGGAAGATTTGATTCCATTTGCATCTCTTTTAAGAAAAAAAATCTGAACAACTTGGAAATGGACTGACTTTGATAACTGGCCTTCCAAACAAGGGGAAAAATTAACAATTAATGAAGTTAAAGAATGGGCAATCGGAAATGATAAGGAGCGACATGATACAGCTTTTACAGATGAAGAGATCATTTAAGAAGTAGTGTACCAAAATGATGGAGTAGAAGAAGAAGAGAGGCCAACACGGCTAATTAAACACACAGACTCAATAAAAAGTCTTCAGTGGGCTTCAGAAAATGCAGTTCCTCTACACCATATTATGCTTTTGTGGCAACTACGAGAGAAAGCAATGACGTGTGACTTTAAATCTTTAAATCTAAGAATGCAGGACAAGAAAAAACAATATCTTACTTTTCCTCCAAACAATAGTAATGTATGTATGTGTAGATCGTTATGTGCATGTACTATGTATCTGCATACCTATTTTTATTAGTTTATCTATTTTTATTATTATTACAATATATCATATTTATGTACTTAGATCAATGTAAACTTGATGTTTATAATATGTGAGACAATTTTTTGAATGAGAATTTGATAATCCGAACAAACGTCAAATCCAAACAACCCTAATTCCCAATTAGTTCGGAGTATCGAGGTTGTTCTGTAATAGTACTAGCATTTTCTTTCCACTTAAGTATCACTTACAGTTTGTTCAGCGAATGTTCCGCCCTACGTCATCAAATGTCAAAAACTACAACTCCAGTGCACTGTCAAAAAGTCAGTGGCGTGTCGTTATTTTTAGAAACTAATGGCATGTAAATTGGTTTGCATAAGAAGGTAGATTCAAAAAATGGTGAATACCTCAGGTTTATTTTTTAATAGGATTAGAAAAAAATATTGTCTTGCAACCTTTTTTTTATTAACAAAAACTTACCTTTTTAATGTTGACACAACGCACAACATTAGGGATTAAAGCATTAACATAGACATAAGCCATATAGTTTTTGGTAATAATATAAGGGAACCGTTTATACGGAATAATTTAGCCATAACATAGTACATTTGACAGAAAATAATTCCCTTAAAAATCATCTCATTCAACTTATTCTGTGCTCTCGTAAATGAATTTTTATTGGGACAACAAAAATGAAAATTATTAATAGATCAATATGAAAACATTGCTATGCTTGTGCTTATTACTAAAACAAGCTATATAAACCCACCTTAAAATAATAATATTGTCCTTAACTACACAAAGCAAACAATGGCGGCGTCTAAAAACCCTGTCAACAGGACTTCTACTTTTGATAATTTTTGTATAAATAGGTATCAATAATAAACTATAAATGTGGTGCCCGCGAGTTTTTTCAACAGAAATATCTAAATTCGGTTCTCAACCGGCCCCTTGCTTTAGTTTTTTCGCCAGATTCCCTCGGGGCCCCAACTAGGTCCCAAAACTCATCTCAGTAAATAAGCCTTAATTAGGTTACTGTACACAGGCCGCCGTGCCACCAAAGGAAGAGGTACCATAAATTGATCGAAAACATGGTCCAGGGAGATTGATTTCTGATAATTGATAATAAACATCTCAAAAGTGATCGATTTATGCTAATTTCTGTAATTAATTTTGACTGATTTATGATAATTGCCTTAATTAATTGCGTGGAAGCCGGTCCTAAAAAGTTCACAGGAATTGAAGCGTCCAGGGGGAGAGTAACGGGGTACCCAAATGTATAAATGCAAGGTGCGGTATAGGGAAAAAAAGACTCCCCGAACTAGCTACCGGAACGAATTGATCGCTGCCGCCTCTACAAGAAATGGATTTTAATTTTATTTTATAAAACGCACCGAGGGCTAGTTTTGCTGCAGTGCTATGAATTTTTGCTAGTTTTAATCGCTAATTTTCCACCAGGGTATTCTATGATGAAACTAAAGCTACCTTATAATTTTTAATTGGGTTTTTCGCCACCAAATTTATTAATCTGTCACTTCACTTTGACGTGACATGATCTTTGAGAAAGGTGGAAGATTTATTCTCCGAAAGCTCAGAAAACAAATTTGTTGAAGTTATTTTTTGAGTTACACGTTTAAAGTTTCGTTCGTTCAGTGTTAATAATTTATGAATTTTCGAGGCAACTTGAAAAAGTTGTCTTTCAATCAGTTTGGTGGCGAAAAACCCAATTAAAAATTAAATGGATCTGTTTGCGCCACAAATAAATTTTAGAAAATATCTAAAGCTACCTTAACTTGGGAAACTCCACATTTTGTTTAACTCTCAGTGTAATTTTGTTCTGTAAACTCAAGCGCATGGGAAAATAGTTCTGAGTTCTTTTATTCTTTATATTGTGGAATAAATTCATCAATTATATTTAATAGTCATTGTCGGTGAGAGCGGGCTATAAACCATCATAGTATTAGCTACACAGTGGTTAATTCTTAAATCTACTCTTGTAATAAAAAAAAATGTCATTTATATTTTTTATTTTGTTGTTTATGAGTTTAACTATCATGCTTATTTGCAATAAATTGTCAAATTTACCCCAAGTGTTTCTGTTGAATTCCTAGACTCACGCCAAAATGAAGTGACTTTGTGAACCACCCTGTACAAATCCGCTCGCCAACTTACATCTAACGGGGTGGATACCACAAACTTCGTTTTGCGGATCGTTATCAATGATAGTTGGTATGACATAATATTGACGCGACACGACGCATAACCTCACAAATCACAAAATATATTGATTATACTAAAATCGAGCAATCCGTGCGCCTGGCGTAAATAAAACCACGTGTTCAATGACGTTCCGCGATTGGTCGGTAGGCTATAAAACTTCACCCGACTCTGCAACAGGGACGTACTCGATCGCAAAAGTATAGTTATGCGGTTTTATCTTGTTGTTTTCAGCTATTTAGACACTGCCACAAATAATTTTATTGATGTTTTGAGCCCTTTTAATTCAGCCAATCATTTTTTCCGAAATATTTTGATGTAAACAGTTATAAAACTAGAATTAAATAAAGGTCGTGCCTCAGTGCGGCCCTGGCCAATATCTCGACGCACGTGCTCTTGTTTACGGCAGGCGTAAGAGTTGCTCGATTTTAGTATAGGTTCATTTATTAACATCTGCACTGCGCATGCATGCCTTGTGATGTCACACGAGAGAGAGCATTCACTTAAAGACAAAAAATGTTTAAATTTTAATTGGATTTTTAAGCCCGACAAAGGAATTTTTTCTTAAGTTCCGATTCATTGAAAAAAAGTAAAGATTATAATTTTCTGAATAGCTCACAACGTATTATTTACATTTAATAATAAACAGTGGCTTTGAAAAATGATATACAGCAATACTTATACAAACAAATAGAGCACACATATTTAGGATATCACTGTTTAAGAAATAAGACTTTGTAGTGTAAATAGTAGATACTTAACCGACGAAAAAATTAAAAAAAAATTATTCTCTAAATCGGTTTAAAATATTCCAAAATGCCCAAAAACCAAAATTTGAGCAAATAGTTTGTGTGTGTTCTCACTAGAACTAGGCAGTAGCTAGCTACTTATTAGCTAAGCTACTAGCTTAGCCAAAGTAAATTATTGAAGTTACTTTTTTATTCTGGTAGCTTGTAACTGTAAACTGTAGCTTCAATCATTTTTTGCCAGTATTCATAAGTTGCTTTTTAGAAATTCAAAATAGCTACCAAAGCCACTTTTGTAACTAAGTTACTAAAAGTAGGTAGCTTAAGTTACTTTCAATAACTTTAGTTACTTTCAGTAGCTTAAGCTGTTTCGAGCAGCTTTAAGTTACTTTTATTGAAAATAAGCTACTTTTTGCAAGTTGAGTTTTATCCTCTCCCTCTCCACCATTTACCACCAGTGCACCACCCAAAGGCAATAAATATCTGGGTTTTACAGTTTATTTCAATTCATAGATTGCAGTGGTCTTGTACGAGTATAGTGTTGGTTCGGACAGTTGAGTTAGGAAAAATCGTGAAAATGGCAGAAAATAAGGCGAGAGTTTTTTACTAAGCATCGCATAGTAAGTTCATAATAAGTATACATTAAAGGAATAGGTATAACGTTAGGTTATAGTAGTTATTACATATCATTTAAAGAGTAGCTTTTAGTTACTTTATTTTATAGGTAGCTGTAACTTGTTGCTAGCTACATTTTTACAGTAGCTTGCTCGGCTCTGGTTCTTACGATAACTTTGGAAGGGATTAAGATATCAGTTTCAAATTTGGTATATTTTTGTCTAAAATGGGGCTTTTGGGCAAAATCACACCAAGAAGTAGAAACAGGGGGGATGAAAACATATATTATTTAGTTCTTTTGCCAACGAAATTAGTACATAATTGTTACTAGAAAGCATTATTATAAAAAGAGAGAAGGTGAAAAGAGGTTTATTTGAAAATAGTGAGTGATGTGTCGTTTTCTGTGTTTTTGGGGATTTTAACACGGAATATTAGCAATTAGTATACAGAAAGTAACAAAAAAGTGTCACAGTTTTCATTCCCGACTTTCGGCTTGACCAGAAGTGAGCATCACTTAGTCAGATTTCTGTATATTTTGGGTTCCTTTTATTCTCCAAATTCCAACCATATATAGTTTTATGTAGTTATCTCTAAAAATAACCAAGCAATGAATTTTTATGTTTTGATAAATTTCGTCAAATATGATAAATTCACATCTTTGCATGGAATGCTAAAAATATATTGTTAGTGATAACTATATAAAACTATATATCGTTGGAATTGGGAAGAAAAGGAACCCAAAAAACTCAAAATATACACGGTGCCTCAAAAATATGACTAAGTGATGATCACTTCCGGTCAAACCGGAAGTCAGAAATAAAAACCAACACCTTTTTCTTACTCCCCGTATTCTCATTACTAATATTGTTAATATGCAACTTCACAATTTAAAAAAAGGTTTGTTTAACATAACTTTTTAACAACACCCTGTATATTAATTTTGACGTCATATTTGAATTGCTCAGAAAAGTCTACACAAGTCTGATTTTTGAACCATCAATTTATCTTTAAAATTACCGAGAGAATCATGTTTACTACGTTAACTGGGACTCCCTGTACATGATGGTGCAACTAAATCAAACGGATTTGTAAGAAGAAATGAGTATTTCAAGACAGTGGGAATATCTTTATTATCTATGTTTGTTAAAACTTACAGTACAGTGGATTCTGGTTATAATGAACTTGCATATAATGAATCCTCTGTTAGATGTTCCATATTATTTGGAGATACCAAAATAATTGTATGCATATTTCATTTTACTGTTGTTCTTGTCAATATCAAATATCTTTCTCATAATGATACAATTTTGTAGGACAATCATCGAAGTACTGCAGCAAGCTTCTAAATCATGTGTGGTGAAACGGAAATTCAGTCAAGCAGGGCTTCTTGTACAACAAGCTCTCAATTTAGCCACAATTTTATATGAAGCTGATCAGTTACCTCACTTTTCTGACACGTTATTAGGATATGGTTACTACCTGTTGAATTATGACTCGGTGGAAGAGAGTATTGAAGTTTATGAACGGGCTCTCAACATCTTAGAGGACACTTTCCAGAAAAATAACATTCAAGTTGCTTTGGCACTGGAAGATCTGTCATATGCACTTTATGTTAAGGAGTACAGTTCTGGCAACTTCTACAGAGCAAAGTATGTATACCTAAAAAATTTTCTGTCTTAAGGTATGGTTTTGCCAAGGCTGCTGGCCATGTCTGACAGTTCTCTCTGAAAGTTAGACACACGTAGCAATGAAGCTGAATGGATTACTTTTCATGTCTATTAATAACATGCAAAATGACTTGTGTTTCTGTTATTTCTCACTGCTCCCCATTAGACTGGAAAGTATCAGAGTAAAATAAAATAAAAATGGCAAAAATGCAACCTTCAGCGTCCTGAAAGAAAATTTGTCTGGCACGTTTGACGGCGGTCATCAGACCAGCAAAACCATACCTTTAAGCATATACACTGTATCTGCAGATTGTGTATTGGAGAGATGATTTTAATTTTATTTCTAATTTTTTCATAAAAAAAAAAACAAAAAACCTTTTTTGCATGTTACAGCAAAAGGCGAAATAAGTTTTCTCTTAAAATTCAATGTACAGGGTGACCCCCAAAGAGTACCACCCCTCTTTATTTTATTAATTTTAGGGTATTTTAACCAGAGAAGAGGCATTTCTTTACTAATTTTATCCAAATTTTCTATTTTCTTAATTTTAGGGTATTTTAACCGGAGAAGAGGCATTTCTTTACTAATTTTATCCAAATTTTCAGAATCTGCTATCAAAAAAACAATTGAGCATGAAACAAAAAGTTACGGACCTAACCTCACTTTTTTTGTAACTGAAGCCCAACACTTTTTACATATTTGGATAGACAATTGAAATCTCTATACGACGATATATATATCTATTTATATATATATATATATTTATATATATATATATATCTATTTATATATATATATATATATATATATATATATATATATATATATATATATATATATATATATATATATAAATATATATACAGGGTGAGTTTTTTTCGATGACCACTATGGGGATGTCGAAAATTAGCAGGGCTAGAACAAAGGTTAAATGGGGAAAGAATTGCGTTTTTTTTATTGCACATAAAAGCCAAGAAATACAAGAATTTCATCCGGCTTATCCTCTAATTTAAAAACAATAATTAATTACAATTACAATTAAGAAAACAGTACAGAATAAATCACAATATACCAATCTAACCTATTGAAGAAAAAGAAGAAGTACGGCTTGCAACCACACTTATAACAACCATACCACCCTACAAGGATTAATACGAAATTAAAAGGTTATCTCACTTATTTGTGTTTTCAAGCAGGTTTTAAATCTATTGACAGGTAAGTCTTTGATGTGGCCTGGTAGCCTGTTGTAAAATTTTACACCATTACAATAAACTGATTTGGCCGCCACCATAGAATGAATGTTAGGTAACGAGAGATCTTTAATTTGTCGAGTGCTGTAATCGTGGATTTCTTGTCTTCTTATAAATGTAATATTTGAATGCTTTTTTTACACAGCACTTCATGGACATATGTACACAATTGATGGATGTATAGATGCCGCACTGACATTATCCTAAAATTGTTATACAATTCATTAGTTCTGTAACACCGAGGTAAATATAAATTTCTTACAGCCCTATTTTGCAAGACGTTTACACGATTAATCAATGTTAGGCTTGCCCCATCCCATATCCCAACCAGGTACTGTAAGTGATTGTGAATGAGTGAGTAGTATACAGGTCTGAGTAAACTCGATGGCACATACAATCTTACCCTTTTAAGTATTCCTACCGTTGGAGAGAGTTTGCTTACCAATGAATTTATGTGGTGTTCCCACGACAGAGTTTCATCAAGTGTAAGACCCAGGTACTTTATTCTAGCAGAGTATCTCAGATGTTGATTATCATAAGTTGTTAAGGTTCCGCCACTGGGTGGTCTCAGCTTTTTTGATAAGTACATATAAGATGACTTTTTGACATTCAGGGTTAGCTTATGGTTGATAAACCACTCTGAGAGTGTAACAAGGTCCTCCTCTATATGAGCTTTTATTTTTTCATATGAGCTATCAAAGTATTTCATTTTCATTTGAATGCTCAATCTAATGCTCCTTTTGTATTTTGTATTTTTAAAAAAGTTCATGGCTCACTAGATATTTTGAAAAGAGTGATTTTTTGCTATTTCATCAGATCTCTGTAGCTCCGTTATTTCTGATTATACAGAAAAACTGTAGAGACAAAAATTGTAGATAATTTTGCGCTTAACAAGATAATCTAATCCAATATTTTATGTTGTTTGTGATTTTTGAGATATGACATAAATTTGTGTTTTTTAAATGTAAATCATAGTTGGCTGTGGCCCTATCAAATCGGAAATTTTTTGAGCTTTCTAAAGATATAATACTCGGTATAGTTATTATAAAAAATAAAAGAGCTATGGCTAATTTTCTGATTTTTTTAAATTTTCACATAGTCAGCCATGGAATATTTTCATAATTACGTTCTATTTTATAATAAGACATACTTCAAATTTTCAAATATTTTATTTTTAGCTGGTAACAAAATGTAACAAAATAAAACAAAAATTATCATGATGGAGCTCCACCACATAATTATTTGCCCGTCAGAAATTACCTAGATCAACTCTATCCAAATAGTTGGATAGGGAGAAATAGACCTATTTCCTGGCCGCCCCGATCCCCCGATTTGTCTGTTTTGGATTTATTTTTGTGGGGAACAGTAAAAAATAAAGTATGAGACAATTGGTGAATTAAGAGCAGCTGTTTTAGAAGCAATTGCCAGTCTTGACAGACGCTCTCTAAAAAAGGCGAAAAATTCAGTTTTAAAAAGATGCAATATTTGCATAAATAATAATGGTGGATTGTTTGAACAGCTTTTAAAATAATAATAATTTGAATTTGAGTTTTTTAATTTTTGTTTGATTTTGTTACCAGCTAAAAACAAAATATTAGAAAGTTTGAAGTATGTGTAATTAATAGAACGTAATTATGAAAATATTCCATGGCTGACTATGTGAAAATTTAAAAAAATCAGAAAATTAGCCATAGCTCTTTTATTTCTTATAATAACTATGCCGAGTATTATATCTTTGGAAAGCTAAAAAAATGGTCGATTTGATAAGGCCACAGCCAACTATGATTTACATATAAAAAACACAAGTTTATGTCATATCTCAAAAATCACAAACAAAATAAAAAAATTTATTAGATTATCTTGTTAAGCCCAAAATTATCTACAATTTTTGTCTCTACAGTTTTTCTGTATAATCAGAAATAACGGAGCTACACTGCCATCCTAAGGAAAAACGTATCTACAGAGAACATGAAATTGAGATAATTGAAGTTAAAGTTTATTTAATCACCACTGCTAGGCTTTAAGTTATTAAATTTTGCAAAAATTACTAGATACTCTAAATAAAACAGAAAACACAATGAACCAACTTTTTTCCAAATTCTCGTCAATTAGAACCCAAAAACGCAGATACGGCAAAAAATCTCAGCATGTAATGGCAGCTTACGTCCAGTGCAATTTGCGTTACAAGGTAAAAACGCCGTATCTGGGCAAAATCATTCATATACGTCGTTTTTACTAAGCATAGCATCAAAATATTAATTTGCCGTAACATACTATGCATTTGGGACTCAGTGGCGGAGGACAAGTGCGGCAACGTGCCTAGACGTACCTATTTTGTAATATCCAGTAAGGGGAGCTATGAATAAAGATTAAATGTTTTAATTTAAAAATTTCCAGGAAAATATAAAGAAGCAGTTAATTATGTTTGAAAAACTTTATTCGCAGGTTTACCTAGGTACAAAAAATGTCTTCTTAAAAAAAATAACTAAAAAATACCAGTGTTCATAATACGAAAAATAAAAAAAGAACAAAAATGTATAAAATTAAAAG
The DNA here is from genome assembly GCA_963920635.1 of Pseudeuparius sepicola. Classification (NCBI taxonomy): domain Eukaryota; kingdom Metazoa; phylum Arthropoda; class Insecta; order Coleoptera; family Anthribidae; genus Pseudeuparius; species Pseudeuparius sepicola. The sequence continues at coordinate 27,770,637 of OY987304.1, read as the reverse complement.
TTATTCTTTTCCTGGCAGGGTACGCTAAAAATGCATCCGGTTTTCTGAGACAATTCACTTTCAAATTTTTATTGCCTCCTCTTTTTTATCTTTAGGAAATCCACTACATTGTGGTAAACACTCTAATTCTGTTTTTAAATATTTCGTTGCGTTTTTTCCCAAAAATTCTAATTTCTTTTCGACACACGCACAATCTTATTTCCGCCGCTATTGTCTGTGTGTACTGAATTGAATGAGGCGAGGAGCCTAGTTCCTTGGTAAAAATGCCGCATCTGCATGCGCGGCGAACTATTAAAAGCCGCATCTACACACACTTGCTGCCTTTCCTTAATAAGAACTCCGTACATGCTTAGTACAACGTAAAAACGCCGTATCTACCACGAATTTTAGGTGTAGATACGGCGTTTATGCATAGCAAGCGGTACATACGGCGATTTTACTTGGGAGCGCTTCTGAAATTGCAGATACGGCCACGTTTAATATGTGTTTTTTATATACTTATTATGTAAAAAAATAATAAAAAATATTTGATAAATAGGTACCCCACATGGTTTAGGTTCAAAATATGACGAAATCTTAAATTTCGATTTTTTTGTAGATACGACGTTTTTCCCTAGGACGGCAGTACAGATATCTGATGAAATAGCAAAAAATAACTCTTTTCAAAATTTCTAGTGAGCCATGAACTTTTTTAAAAATCCAAAAGGGGCATTAGATTGAGCATTCAAAACTGCAATTCTTTCCCCATTTAACCTTTGTTCTAGCCCTGTTAATTTTCGACATCCCCATAGTGGTCATCGAAAAAAACTCACCCTGTATATATATTTATATATATCGTCGTATAGATTTCAATTGCCTATCCAAATATGTAAAAAAGTGTTGGGCTTCAGTTTCAAAATAAGTGAGGTTAGGTCCGTAACTTTTTTGTTTGATGCTCAATTGTTTTTTTGACAGCAGGTTCTGAAAATTTGGATAAAATTAGTAAAGAAATGCCTTTTCTCCGGTTAAAATACCCTAATATTAAGAAAATAAAGGAGGTGGTACTCTTTGAGGGGGGGGGGGGTCACCCTGTACAGCACGTATGTGACGATTCAACATTTTTACCCATAAAATGGCTTTTTTCTATCTGTAGCAAGTAACACGCATAATTTAAAACTTTGGTCAATACAAATTTTAATCTAAGTATTTACTCACATTTGAGACAAAAATAATTTAAAAATATTTATCACCACGGCCGTTATTAGGCTTTTTGCGCAAATGCTAATAACGGCCATTGTGATAAATATTTTTAAATAATTTTTGCCTCAAAATGTGAGTAATTACATAGATTAAAATTTGTATTGACCAAAAGTTTAAAATTATGCGTGTTACTTGCTACAGATCGAATAAAGCCATTTTATGGGTCAAAATGTTGAATCGCCACGCACGTGCTGTACATTGAGTCTTAAGAATTACAGAAGAACACCTCTTATATCTTTAAGGGTCCAATCTACCTTTGTGTTTGTTATAGGGACAAAGTTGAGCAATCTATTCGAGTTATGGAGCGTATTCTGCCCAAAGACCACCTGATGCTGGCATCGGCCAAGCGGGTCAAAGCCCTTATTCTTGAAGAAATCGCACTTGATGTACGCAATAACAGTAAGAAGCAAAAGAGTTACTTTGCACGTGCCGAGGAGCTCCACAAAGCTGCCCTTGATCTATCGTATCGTGCATTTGGCGAAAAAAATGTGCAAACGGCAAAGCATTACGGCAACCTCGGGCGTCTATACCAAAGTATGAAGCAGTATGACGAAGCTGAAAGTATGCATTTGCGTGCCATTGCAATTAAAGAAGAGCTGCTTGGGCATGATGATTATGAAGTGGGGTTAAGTGTTGGACACTTAGCGTCTCTTTACAATTACCATATGCAGAGACATGCTGATGCAGAAAAACTTTACCTTCGCTCCATAGATATAAATCTGCGGTTGTTTGGGGAAGCATACTCAGGTTTGGAGTATGATTATAGAGGAATGGTTAATGTTTATACTGAGTTGTGTGACGGATCGGGAATTTTAACCTACTCACGTAAGTTACGAGATTGGAGGGCATTAAGGGAACGCACTCCAACTCCGAGGGTACAAGAACCGCTGCTGCCCGTGCGTGATTTGGTTCGACGTTGCCTGGCAATGGGTTGAAAGATTATTCTATATTTTATATTGCTGTTTAGATCTTAATGTGACATAATAAGGGTCTAATTTAAAGTATGAGTTGTGATAGTTTTTTTTGTTTTTGTGAAAACCACCTCTACATTTACATATGTTACATGAGAAATTGTAAGGTTTCCAAAATACATTTTCTGTTTGAATTTAATTTTGATACATATTGACGATAAAATATTGAGGCTGTGTTGGAACTGCCGTAGGTATTTATTTCATGTTATTTATCATTTTGAATCTCTATTTTGTTTCGACGTTTGAAACTATATCATTATAATGAATACTGTAGTGCAACTTGAGGTTCCTGTGCACATGTAAACAATTTATAAGTTTAAGTTTACATGGGGGCAAGTTTTTAAAGAAGTCATTGATTACTCCATGGAACAAATCGAACTTCCATCAAAGCGTTTGTAAAGTCAACATGTTTGATCTGGGGTCATTCAGCGCGTCGTTTTTTAATTCAACGTAGTTTTACCTGATTGCTCAACGCTTTCCACGAAAATAAAGCTTTTGGAAGCGATTGGTGTGGATGTTTTGACATTTTGAGGTTGTTTCAGCATTGTAATTTTTTTTAGATGTATTTTAGATAAATAAATGTAATTTGTCTTGAAGTCAGCTCCACAATTTATTAAATTAATAATTTATTTAAATTCATACATGTTTCGAACAACCCTGCTGTTCATCATCAGCGGAAAAGGATTGCTTAGTTAACTGAAAATGGTTCAAGTCGAATTATAGAACAAAATAAATAAATTTAAGAGATAAACAGACCAATAAAACAAAATACAATATTTTCCTTACCTTCCTTGGGCAGATTTGTGTATGAAATAAAATTCAATTGTCAGACCATAAAATTCGATCATCAAAGTATTAAATTGAAACAGAAAGACAGCTTAACCAATGTCCAAAGAAGAAGGAATAGAGAAAGAACAAGAGGCTGAAATGGCAAAGTATTTAGGCAATGTTATATACAGGGTGAGTTTTTTTCGATGCCCACTATGGGGATCTCGGAAACTAGCAGAGCTAGAACAAAGGTTAAATGGGGAAAGAATTGCAGTTTTGAATGCTCAATCTAATGCCCCTTCTGGATTTTCAAAAAAGTTCATGGCTCACTAGATATTTTGAAAAGAGTGATTTTTTGCTACTTCTTCAGATCACTATAGCTCCGTTATTTCTGATTATACAGAAAAACTGTAGAGACAAAAATTGTCGCAAGTCTCCTCAAGGATGGTAAGAATATTGTATTTTGTTTTATTGATCTGTTTATCTCTTAAATTTATTTATTTTATAATTTTGTATGTTATACAGGGTGATTCATTGGGAATGGGAAATCCCGAAACTGGGGGTAGGGCAGACCAAAATATTGCGTTGAGTCCAACATTGCTTAAACAAATGTTGTTTGTTTGAGAGATACAGTGCGTTCAAGTTCTTCTTTTTTAGATTGAATTATGGCTATATCTACCAAAGTAATCAAGCTGCTGACCTGAAATTTGGCACTGCTATGTTTTTGGGGATGGAGAATAAACTGAAAATGTCAATTTCTACGTATCTCACAGAGGGCGCCACTTGCGCGGTTTTTGGATCGTGCTTTTACTCGTAACTTTTGTGAGGTTATTTTTTTGGTCCTGCAGGTTTGTCATTTTAGCGCACCTTTTCATTCTGCAACAAAAAGGTACTCTTGTTCCATAACGCCCAAATCAACCGTTTGCATTTAAATTGCCAAAACGTGCCCCAAAACACCTGTTGACTTCAATATTCGAAAAATAAAATTTTCACCTACTGCTTTCAAATGTTACAGATCAACTGTACAGTGAAAATGAAGAATAAAATGCCAAATGAACATTGGTCGAAACACATTTGTTTTCTTGAAATAGGGTGTCCAAAGTTTGTCGAGTTTCAATCTGTTCCATTTTGAAAGTGAACATTTTTTGGGACATTGTTCATATGGGTTTTTTCTCGCTTTAAATGGTACAGTCGTTGTGCAATATTTGAAAGCAGTAGGTGAATATTTTATTTTTCGAATCTTGGAAGTCAACAGGTATTTCGGGGCACGTTTTGGCAATTTCAACGCAAACGGTTGATTTGAGCGTTATGAAACATGAATACCTTTTTGTTGCAGAATGAAAAGATGCACTAAAATGATGGACCTGCAGGACCAAAAAGATAACCTCAAAAAAGTTACGCGTAAAAGCGTGATCAAAAAACAGCGCAAGTGAAGCCCTCTGTGAGATACGCTGAAATTGACATTTTTAGCTTATTCTCCATCCACAAAGACATAGCGGTGCCAAATTTCAGTTCAGTAGCTTGACTATTTTGGTAGATATAGCAATAATTCAATTTAAAAATAAGAACTTGAACGCACTGTATCTCTCACACAAACAACATTTGTCTAAGCAATGTTGGGCTCAATCGCCATATTTTGGTCTCCCCTACCCCCAGTTTCGGAATTTTCCATTCCCAATGAATCACCCTGTATAATTCGACTTAAACCATTTTCAGTTTACTAAGCAATTCTTTTTCACTGATGATGAAGACCAGTGTTGTTCATATAGGAAATTTAAATAATAATAATAATAATAATTTTCACCCTCACAATACTCCAAACTAGGAGTACCCCAGAAGCAACCACATGCTTGTGCTTGTGTAATTTAATAAATTGCGGAGCTGACTTCAAGACAAATTACATTTATTGATTGACACTCTTCTCTACACTGCAAGATAATGGACTATTTTCATCAATTTTAGATCATGTTTAAAACAAAAAATCATAAATAGGTAGTGTTTAAAATTTGTAGGTTATCCGCAGCTTCTTTTTTCTGATGAAATTCAACAGAACGTTTTTAAATTCAATGCTTATTACGAACATGCAAATCAGCTTCCACCAAAACAATTGATGACTTCACACTGGTTCATCCCATAAGTCAATTGTTTACAATAAAAACTTTCCCATGTTAAACAAAAGTGATTTTTTTCTGGTCTGAAAGTTAAGCCTTCATTACAATAATATATTTTTAGTTCAGATAGTATTTTTATATTATATTATTTTTAATTAAGATTTATCTTGTATATATTCTTTTGATTTTGCTCGTAAATAAACTAGCTGAAAGAAATGCCTTTTCATTTATTATCATTATTACAAAAATCACAGGTTTTTAGTACCTAGTGTTTTGTATAAAAGTGGGATGATTTATACACTTCTCTGTTTGTAGCCCTCTCTGTTACAATTTAATTTATACATTTTCATAAGTAATAAATATGTTTAAATGCTTTTGTTACTCGAAACGACCGTATTATAAAAATGTTGGAAAATATGTTCAAATAATGTTTCAAAAACTTGTCACGGGTAAATTTGTTTGAGTTTTTAATGTATTTAATTCCATTTAATTTAACTCAAGAAGTGTTCAAGAAACTATCAGTCGTGATTTGGTTACGGATTGTACCCAAATAGGAAATTGCAATTTTCGGATCTTACCGGTCGTTGCCTTGACTCCTGGTTTCCTGGGTTCAAAAAAATATACAAATAAACAAAAATTGAAAGTCTTCAAAATTTTTGATGGTGCAGCTGAGGATGTTTTACGATATTTCCTGTATGTAAATGGGAATCCTATAGAAGGGATTATGTAAAAAATAATAATAATAATAATTCTCACCTTCACAATACTCCAAACTAGGAGTACCCCAGAAGCAACCACATGCTTGTGCAGGGGAGGGGGAGGGGGGCAATTACTATTATTTTGTCTTCGTTGCCATTTGCGGCTAGGGCCGACTTTTTTCCCGATAGAACTAGGATAGCATTTGCTCAAGTACTACGGAAAACCCTAGAAAACCGTAGTAATCCCAGTGAGTGTAGGACAATTAGTAAATCACACGGATAAAGCTATTTAGGAGCAATACCGTGAACCCACATTTGTCCAGCGCTCTTGGCCATAGCGGTATTTTTCTTTAAAGACAATGTGCATGCACCTGCCTCGAACTAAGGTCGATCGAAGGTAGAAAAACATGCAGTCTAAAAAGTCAGCGCCGGTACGAGCGATGCCACCGCGGCCCTCATCAAAGTTAATACCCAGTTTATGTTGCTGTCTGATGTGAATTTGAAGTTCACGATTTATTTGGTTCTACCTTCTGGGTATTTAACTGGTGACGGTATAGTCAGAGTAATAGCTGCTTTCCATCAAATCTGAAGCTCCCATTGTCATCTAACTGGGAATTTTGGCAACTGAAACCTTTGGTTTGAAACTTTGAAAGATAAAGGTGTTCACATAAAGGCGATCTTCCATCTAAAGTCTTTTCCTGATATTTGATTTTATCGCAACTGAAAATACCCATAGTCATCGTAACTTAGAATTGTGGAAATATGAATCACTAGTTTGGAAGTCAAAATTAAAAAAAGATAGTTTTTTCACATAAAGGCCGTCCTCCATCTCAAGGCCTATTCTATTTTATCCTATTCCATTCTATCCTATTCTATTCGGTTCCCGTTGCCGTTCTTCTTATTTACATCGCTTCTTCGACTTTTGGACTGTGGTTTGGTGTCGATTCTGAGGAGGTGTCACCCAGCTGTCAGGTCAGGGATTGAGGTTACCGTGCAAAGGGGGGCCTGAGGCCTGCCGATCCGATCCATGTCGTCTACCTGCCTCGTCTCTCCAACCAGATAACAACCAGGCAACCAGCCGGAACACAACAGAGATTATCATACCTACCACAGATAAGTTTTTAGTCTATAGGTTATAGTGGTGTACATTTTTCTTAACAGTATAATAGCAAATCATAGATTTGACTATCAGGGTGCTCGTATACCTAAATATTTTACCTTATTTCAATTATTTTGTGCACTACGCGTGATCACGCAAGGTAAACTCTCGATTTAAAAATAATTTACCTGATTTTATAATTACTTAAGTCGGTAGCCAGAGTACCCTACATTATTACTATCATTATTCTTCTTTTATTATAACCATCACTATAATCGTGAAATATCTTAACGGAAATTTTCTTTTGCGAATAAGAAGGGTTAGGAATGGAAGTCTCGCAATAATGTTAACCTAAAAGGATACCTCACATCTTTGATTGTTTTACCACCCAAATAATTTATAAAATTTGATCTGTGATTTCTCTATAAAATCAATTTAATATATCAAACTGAATCGAGATTTTGTAGCTTTTCATTTTATTAACCTTACTTTTTTTAGCTGTAATATAGGAAACTTACAGAACATCGTAGGCTTTCTGGTTTAGGCCACTATAAACCAGTGGCGCTTAATAATTATTTTGAAATACAGATTTTCTCTGTAACCTACCTTACTCTCTTTGATCGGAGCTAGCCGGATTTTGTTGCCAACACAGTTTACCTTTGTTTATTCAGCTTCTCTGATTTTCTTTTTATCATTAATATTATTTTATTTATTTCCGTACCCTATCTATAAAGTTTTTATTATTTGGGAAATTAGTGTGGCAAACTCAAGAAACGACAAAATGCAAATTAACGAATTTCGTAGTACATATTGACAAAACATACATTTATTTATGTGTGGAGTTCTACATATTCATTATGATAGACCCTCATGACAATACTGGAATCAAAATACAGCTTGTTGTAATCCATTTAAATCTGGGAGACCATTTTGCACACTACTTAATGACAGTTAATTTAAACTGACCATAATGGCAGGAACGGAAGGAGTTTTGCTAGGTATGTCCTTAGTATGGGTCAGTCAAATATGGTAAAACTTAGATATAATTTAAGCCACTTAGACAGGGACTCTTTTTACCGCGAAAGCAATGTAAACGCTTCAAATTTTGGGGCTCCCGTAAAAATTAAATTTAGGCCCCTCAAATTTGAGAATACAAAAACTACATGAAGGTGAAACTAGCACAAACTTTTATTTCTTAGTAAATAAAAACAAAAGTTTTTAAAACAAAAATATATCTACAAGGTGTCCAACTTTAAAACTGTAATGTAAGCAATAGTAATATTGCCAATAAACACATGAATAGACAAAATTCACCTTACCAAAATTTAGATTTTTATATGTTTAGGAATTGTCCTGTAAAAAGTGTGAAATAAAAGTGATGTATTTTTTTAATTGTTACGGTCCTCTGCAGAATCTAACTAATTTCCATACAGAATGGCTTTCCTAAATTCAGTAATAATACCAATATGCACCCGAAGGAGTTTATATCAGATTTTGAAACATTGGTAAATGTTCAGAATTTGCCTTTTTCTCAACTCAAAATAGTTTTAAAGGATTGCATAATTGGAGTTGCAAGACCCTGGGCATTAGCTAGACTTAGCAACTTAAATTCTTTTGAGGAATTTAAATTTCACTTTTTAAAGCACTTTTGGGAGCAAGATACCCATTTAGGGTTCGGCGGCAACTGGAATAAAGGGAGTATAAATCTGGTTCGGGCTCATACGTTGACTATTTCTTAGAAGTTTATTCCCAGTTTCAAAATGTAGAACCTCAATACCCTGAAAACATGCTGACCTCAATAATCGCGGCTCAATTGCCTGAGAGTGTTGCAAATTCGTTGATTGGCTCAAACACCATACGTAAATGATGCTCTGCAAAGACTAAGGCAGGCGGAGTTTATTAGAAGCGTGCGGGTGCAATCTAGAGAAAGTGGGGCAGATTTTTCGAAAACCGCGAGTCTAATAGAAGTGACTTCTATAATAATAAAAGAGAAAGTTCTCCAAGGGGGCCCGCGCCTTTTTCTGAGAATCCTTCGGGAAACAAATAAGGAGCCCTCGTTTGTATAAGGGGCAAATGGGGGCACGGAATATAAATACTATTACTTTAAACAATCCCAGAGAACACTTGCTGAGAGACGACTGTAACTTGATCATGATTCTCGTCCCGGCAAGTGTCCATTTACTTCTATTTTTATTTTAAATTGTGGTTTGCCCACTTTGTTGGACTTGGGTAGCGCGGTAAGTGCTATTTCTGATTCTGTGTGGTGCCAAGTAAGGGACTTGGATGGTTCCACCCTGGTTTTTAAGGTGTCAGGGGTTCGAGTTTCGGGGGCATTCCGAGGAAAACAAAGGAAAGTTTCCCAACAAACTTTTTTAAAATTCTCTGTCGCTTCTATTATTTTGATTTTTGAATTTAGTAATATCTGATCTAATATATCTTGTAATTTTAGGATCCGATTGGTTGAGGTAGCTAAACGTGACTTTTAATTTCGGGAAAAGGTTGCTTGAGTTCTGATACCTGAGATGGATGAAGTGGAAGCTAGGCACGAATATGATCCTCCAGAGGAGTCGTTCAGTCTGCGTTTGGTTAGTTTAGACAGGGCTATGCCTAACGTAAGCCCTGGTTTGTCCATTAGCCCCAAGGGTCATAGCAGTGGCTGAGGGATCACCTTTGAACACATCTAAAAAGCCTGCGTTTTTGGAGGTTTTAGAGAGGCAGGCACATCGTTTTAGTGACCGGCCAGGACGAATTGTAGGCTATGAACACAATATTGAGCTCTATAATGAAACACCTTTTAGGTTAAGACCTTTTCCAATTCCAGCGGCCCAGAAACAGCCAGTCCAACAGGAAATTGAAAGTGGGGAGTTATTGAGAGCCTCTACGCCTCTATGCCGTTCTGTAGTTTCTTAGTCACAGTCGTCAAGCGTGATGGCAGCGTTAGGGTTTGTCTCGATGCGAGAAGGCTCAACAGGGTGATGGTTGCTGACTCCGAGCTCCCCCGACCTGTCTGGCGCTTCTGTCCAGTACATGTCCTCCCTGGACCTCACCAGTTCCTATTGACAGGTACCACTGAAGGCCGAGGCTAAAAAGTATACTGGGTTTGTAGTGGGTGGTCAGTGTTATCAATTTACCATTCTTCCTTTTGGTATAAAGACGGCTGTGTCTTCTTTCACGAGGTGCGTTGACCAGATTTTGGGTCCGGAATTTAGATCATTCACTACTTGTTATGTAAACGATATACTTATTCGTTTTAGTTCGTTTAAAGAACATTCACTTCATCTTAATCTGGAGATGTAGAAAGTTTATGTTGTTTGAGGGACCATTTCGAATAAAAAAGCAGATTAATGATCATGTTTATATCCTGCAGGATGAATTGAGCGGTGAAGAAAGGGAACAGTTCCACTAAGTCATTTACGCCACTTTAATGAGGCAACTCTCTCACCTGGGAACCTGCAATAGTCATCGAGGGATTTGGGGGCTAGATGTCCACCCTGTGTGTCCTGTCCGGCGCCACCTTCGCACCACGTACTACTGGTCGAGGAGAGCATTTGTTCCCAAGTCATACGAATTGATCGAACCCACCAAATTCACCCTGTAGATGTGGTTATGCCACATTAGTGAACTTTTCTTTTCAAAGTGCTGATTTTCCAAACATGCTTAAGTTAGCTATTGTTACACCATTGTAGACGGGACGATCCACTGGATATGAAGAATTATAGACAGGTTTAACTCCTTTCAACGATTGGCAAAGTCCTAGAGAGATGTGCTTATAACTTAGTGTCCCCTGGGTAGGTTTTAATAGAATAAAATTAGTAGGCAGTGACTGGGCCACTTTAATTTTTAGCGCTATCTGTTGCTTGTATTGAACCTTGCTCTCATACCCTTACGACTCTTTCACACATTGGCTAACTAGGGATTCCATAAACAAGGCTATTGATCTTATAATATCATGTCATGGGGTTTATCAACTGAGCGTGAGAGGGGTTTTAATACACTTCTGAAAATATTTTTTTGTTGACTTGATTTTTTTTAATTTCAAATTTGTATTAAGCTATTTTTTCCCACCTGTTAAATTTTTTTTACATCATGACTGAATCACCCTGTATAAATTCTGTATACCCCGACATAGAACTACAACTGTTCAGTTGTGTTGTTCTGTATAATGATCTTCCCAATTCACTGAAGTTGTTAAATTTGTATGAAATGTTTAAAAGAGAAACCCGAAAATGGTTGACACAAATCACAAAAGGCATTTTACCCAGTGGAGGAATATTTGGAATGCTGTTCTGAGCAGGACTTTTTTTGGAGTATCGGTATAAAAAAAAAATGAAAACCCGCACCCGTATTGATTGGATTGCTTGTGGTTAGTTTCTATTCTATTTTGAAGTGTTCAATGTGTTTTTAATTATGTGTCTTTTTAATGTATGACTTGCCACCTATATGTTTGTTTTGTGATTAATAAAAACTAAAAAAAAACTAGGAATCTATATAAATTATAAATTCAATAAAATCTGAAAAATCATGTCTACTAAATTTCAGCATTAAAATTATCAGATATTTCCCGGCTATTTTTACAAGACTTCAAGGTTAAGCTGAAGATCAACCCGCAACTTCCTATTTTTAACCAGTTTAATCTGACCTCCCGATAATTGAAATTTTCAAAATTTCACCATCTTTCCTTTTAGTGTTCTTTATATTAAGAAATGTTAATTATACAGTGTGGATAGAAATTGTGGAATATTGCTTATATTTCCTAAAATATTTCTCATATCAAAAACATGTTTTAATAAAAGTGTTAGGGGAAATTATTTCCCGTTTAGTGATATCGAGCAATCTTTCATAGCACAAAAAATGTGGTTGCCATGGTAACCGACTCATTTTTTTTTAAATGGCACCATATACTTTTTTTGGTGAAAATTAATACATTGGAACTTTCTGAATACGATACAATATTATTTTAGTGGGGTCGCATAAGAAAAAAATCTGTACATAAGCTTGATGTGATTCGTAGGACAGGGTCAGACTGAACACTCTTGATTTTGTGTTATTCCAACCCGCCGGCGTGGGTTCAAAATAAATTAATATTGCAATTCCCATCGTTTTCCTGAACAAATTAAAATCCCGGCTTCTTCCGGTTAGTAGACACCTTGCATATGATCCAAAAACGAATACCGCATGTACCATAGCGGTAATCTACAAAGTAGTCCCCTCACCACCGGCAACTTTGTGCGATGGTGAAACCACCAGTTCTTCTTCTCACAGATTGCCAGTGGCGTTTCAGAAGGGGCAACGCAGTTATCGAAATTTGAAAACCAAAAAAATACAGGTAAACAAGAAACTGAGCATATGTTCCGCCAGGAGTCTGATTCCCTCTTCTAAAGACAAAAGAGGCTATAAGGAAGCCCAGTGTAAATAAAGATATTACCCTTTCTGAAGGGAAAATCAGACATAAACAAAAATAACCGATATAAAGAAGTACCTACCCAAACATTGACTATTGCTCTCCACAAAAATAACATGCTATAAAAGTGGCGTGCCCGATCAGGAACTGTGGTGTTTTGAGCTGGAGTAAAATAAAACAAAAACCGTGTAGAAAACAGATGTAAATTTGAATACTGATTTGTTTCGCAAATTTTAGCAATTATTTTCTGTGAATTTAAAAGGAGTTTTTTTTTGGCTATCGAATCGACGATCGTTGGCAGGTCAGACCAGACTATATTTATTTGATTTTATTTTTTGTCTCTGTGCTCTGTTTTTATTGTTCTGCACATCCGTGACCAAGCAATTTTTGATAGCACGCATCGTACCTTTTTTATTGCTCAGCGGATTGCTAACTTTATTCGTTGAAATAATTAATAACGAGGTACCGCCGGCTCAAATAGCAGGTACGCGTGTAAGATCGATATACCGGTTAGACGAATTCGATTTAAATTTCGAACTAAGAAAGTTTGAGTTACTCATCTTAGGTACTATTGAGGAAAAACAAAAATGTCGAGTGAAACCACAGCCAAGGAAGTCGGAACTCGCGTTTTCACAGTTAGGATCCACCACGACTGCTAGGTCACCAACATTTAGCTTGGCATGTACTGTCTCCAGTACGTCTGTTAATATCTCAACGTGCAATACCTCAAGAGTGATCTCAATTGGAGGTTATTCGGTACCGCCATCGCTTGAGCAAATTGTCGGAAAAGCACTCAAAGTTTACAAATGGCCCTTTACTTTCAATGGCAGGACCGATCCTGTGGATTTTCTTGAAAGGTTATAACAGATTTGTACGACAAGGAATATTAATAGGGGCAGGCTGTTGCCTCACATGCCACAATTTCTGGAGGGAGACACGGCAATTTGGTTTCGTAATAACCGGAGACCTTGGACTACTCGGCCGGAATTCATGCGAGATTTTGAGATTGGATTGGATTTATAAGCGGAGATAGGTAGGAGACGACAGCACATTGGCAAACTAGTGTCAAAATATATCACCAACTTGCAAACTCTAATGCGCCACCAGGGGGTAATTCCCAAACAAAACAGCCCTTGCGTAGTTATACCGCAATTTACTGCCAGAATACTGCTTGTATAACCGCCGCAACAATTTTATGGATATATATAGTCCTTTGCACACGTTACCAGAGAATATTTGAGGCATTACAATCAAAGTCAACAAAGAATCAGCGCCGCCCAAGGACCAGACAGTATTGTGCCACATCTTGCAGTGTCAAATAACATGCTGCGTCCACCGCCTACATGGCACGTCTCGAAACTGCCCTTGTGGTATTCTGGGAAACCATTATCGGAAAATTTATGTGAGGGGCAAAAGCTTGCAGAAACCCGTAGATACTGCCGTGGGTAGCAAACTAGACCTCGTAGAGGTACTCCACTAGTGACCGAAAATTTCTGCGAGGGACGCGGGGTTCAAGAGATCCACGGACACTGCCTCGTATTGCGTAATGGACCTCGCGGAGGTTCCTGACCACGGTACAAAACAATACCAAGAAATTTTTGCGAGGGACGAAGAGCTGCAAAGACCCGTGCACACCGCCGTGGATAGCAGATTCGACCACGTACAAGTTTCTGACCGTGACCGCGAAACATACCGAGAAAATTCTACGAGAGTTGATATGTCGCCGGAACCTGCGGGAATCACCGCAGGTGACATAACCAGGCTCAGAATTTTTTGGTCCCCAAAACCGGTGTGATTAGTTTTGGAGAACGCACAAAAACAAAATACCGAAACTCACGGAGACCACCGTGGGTGAGGTATCCGACCACTTACTGCCTTTAGTATTACCTAACAGAAATGGCGACCGATTCCGAAAATGTTGGGATACCGAATCACCGTTATTTGAACATGTGAGAGGTACAACACCCTGGCATCACACAAAATCCGTCCATTAAATTCTGAACCGACAAAATAACTTTACCGCCCGCATAATCTGTACCTAGGAAAAATTAGTACTATTGAGCACCAACCCAAGAAATTCACAAAGCTCATCGTTTCCTTACTGCATGTTACCATATACCGATGTATCTAGTTAAATTACGTTATGTCAAGTTTATTTCACCGATCACTGCAAAACCAAGGATTGACAAGTACCGCTGACAAAAAATGTAAACCATCTACAGTTTTTTTATATACAATTTTCGGCACATGCCAATTAGCTTCATTTCCGCATCCACTCTTTTCCCACCATTCACGGGGTTGATTCTTACTGCCTCCAATTTAAAAGTGAAACCCCAATAAATGTTATTTCAGATGTCACTTAATGAAAATGTGGTGGTAACGTTAGTAGAAATCGGACCTCCTGGCACCAACAACCATATGCTTTTTACGTCACTTTCTAGGAATTATTTCCTGGTGCCGTCCATTCCTCAATTTCTTATACATAAAAGTAAAAATAGCATGTTTGTAAGAAACTTATTTTCGGCAACAGAAGAGACCTATCCTCTAAAAATGCAGTTATCAAACTAATTAGAGACATTATTGAAGCTAATTATACTTTTATAAGAAGAGCTCGGGCTTCCAGAGGCGGTGGCGTAGCTTTTTACATAAGAGAATCCATGAAATAGGTACAAAGTATTATCTCAATTGAAAGAGAATATTCTCTAAGCCATATATATGGATTTCAGTGACAATTTTGGGGAAAAAGGTATGCTTGGGTTCCTTATACAGGTCTCCGAGATCTCTGAGGGCACTTAGCAATTTAGGAAACATATTAATATCTTATTTATCTGAGTTTGATTGTATTGTATTTGGGAGGGATTTGAATGTTAACATGGCTCATAAAAATGACAACTACGTAATACAATTTAGTACTCTTTTATCAAATTTCGGATTAACGCAAGTAATTTAAACACCTACTCGTTTAGCCTCTGGTACATTAATTGATGTCACTTCAAGTACAGACTTAATTAAAAATACAAATGATATTCAGACGGATGGTATATCCGTCCATTGTATAGTTACAGCAAAGTTGAAGTTTAAAAAAGTAAAGAGAATGCCTATAATGTGATTTTTCTCATATTAACTATAATATCTTTTTTAATGACCTCTTGGCTATTAACTGGGATTTTTTATTTTCTTTAACAAATGTTGATGAGATGGTCAGTTTTTGGAACACTAATTTAATATGGGTTTTTTATTTACATGCACCTTTAAAAACAGCCAGAATCACAAAATTGCCAGCACCTTGGATTGATGATAAAATTTAAAAAAACGGGTTTATCACCGAAGGCGAATAAAACGGAACTTGCTTACGCAGAATATAAAGACTTGAGAAATTTTGTTAATAATTGTGTCAAAGGTGGAAAACGGCATATCTCACTAACAAATTTAAATTAGATAATAAATGCTTCTGGAAAACCTTAAAATTGCCAAATATTTCGAAAAAAATAGCACTGTTGAAAATGTTGTCTTTGGTATTTCCACATCTAAGTGCTTACATGACATATATTATAAATGTTTGTTTCAGAAAAGTAGTATTTTCACTATGTTGGAAAAAGGTCGATTTATCTCCAGTTCCTAAGGTCGTAAATCCTCAGAAAGTTAGTTATTACCATTCAGAAAAAATTTTGCCCACCATATCCAAAGTACTACAAAGGATTGTATATGATCAGATGCTGGCATTTGTGTAAGAAATGAATGTCCTACCTTGCAACCAGTCAGGGTTTAGAGCAGTGGCGGCTCATCCATAGGGGATATGGGGCTACAGCCTCCCTGTAGAAAATGGGGAAAAAATTTAGTTCCGCGACTGCTATATTCTTTAATTTGCTTCTTTGTTCCTGTTCCTTGTTCCTTCCCCGCTATTTATACTATTATATTTACTATTCTTTATAAATTAGTGCAACGCCTGTACTGCCCTGTACCCTGTACAGGCGGGCACAGGCGTTGCAGCTAACCTCCTGACTAGCCGCCATTGTACACCGCACGGGCGTAGTTCTGTTTCGGCCGCTACGCCGTTAGTGGCGCTGGGAGTTGATGCCGCCGCGCTAGCTATTTGGCAGTGATAAATTCCGTCGCCCTTCAGTCGATCGCAGGCTGCTCTAGAGAATGCGTCAGTGTTGGCGGCCTCTAGACTCCGTGGGTGTACCTCGCGACATCGTGTTCTAGTTCTTGTACTCTAGTATATAAACAAAATGAAGAATAGCATACAGGACATTTTGGAAGGAAACTTTTTAAGACTTTCATTGTCTGAAAAAGTGGAAATAAAAACTCTTGGCAGGCCAACTCCAGATTTACAATTAACTCAACTGTATAAAAATGCAAACGGCAATTATACGCGACACTTTTCTAGAAGTACGTACGACAAAAACCAGTGGCTATCTGGATGCGACAAATTAAATGCAAAATGCACTGTTTTGTTTTCCCTGCTTACTATTTGAAGGAATGGGAATGGATAAGACATGGACTAGAATAGGATTCAAAGATTTAAAGCATCTAAATCAAAAAATAAAAGAACACGAGCTTTCTATTCGGTAGATTAATTGTTCTACAGAACTAGCATTTTTAGGCAAGGTTAGTATTGCCGCTCGGTTAGATTACACATACCGGCAAAACATTATTAAACATAACGAAACGGTGGATAAAAATAGATATATTTTACAAGCTTTTATTTAACTTGCAATGGATGGTGAACTATGTATGTAGGTATGTATGTTTAGGTCAAATCTTGCAAGCTGAATTAGAACCACTTCTTGACATCCGATTGAGCTGAAATTTTGCATACACCTTTAGTTCCGGTGACAATACAATATATAATACTCAATATTGTAATACTTTCAAAATGGCCGTCGCCACAAGATGGTGGATGATATATTTTTCCTCAACCCCCTTAATATGGGTATCAAATAAAAGGGCTTGAAGAATAGAAAATGATAGAGTTAGTGACATCACACTAAATTCGATATGGCCGCCGTTCCAAGATGGCGGATAATGTGTTTTTTTGTAAACCCCCCTTAATATGGGTATCAAATGAAAGGGCTTGAAGAGTAGAAAACGATAAAGTTAGTGACATCACATTAAATTCAATATGGCCGCCCCTCTAAGATGGCGGATAATGTATTTTTTGTCAACCCCCTTATTATGGGTATCAAATGAAAGGGCTTGAAGAGTAGAAAACGATAAAGTTAGTAACATCACACTAAATTCAATATGGCCGTCGCTCCAAGATGGCGGATGATGTATTTTTTTGTCAACCCCCTTAATATGGGTATCAAACGAAAGGGCTTGAAGAGTAGAAAACGATAAAGTTAGTGACATCACACTAAATTCAATATGGCCGCCCCTCTAAGATGGCGGATAATGTATTTTTTTTGTCAACCCCCTTAATATGGGTATCAAATGAAAGGGCTTGAAGAGTAGAAAACGATAAAGTTGGTGACATCATACTAAATTCAATATGGCCGCCGCTCCAACACGGCGGATTACATTTTCTTTTCCCTTAATATGGGCATTAAATGAAAGGGCTTGAAGAGTAGAACTAAAAAGTTGAAAATAAAATTATTAATAAAAAAATATTTTTAAAAACAAGCTTTTATTTACCTAAATTAAATGCTCTAAAAAGAAGAAAATAATCAAAAAATTCAAACCAAAGCAAACCCATAATTTTGTTACATTATAAATAATTGTATATGATATAAAAGCTTGTTGTGAGAATATATATGTCTTGAAAGTAATTCTAGCTAGAAAATATATTTTTCTATAAAATATTTTTTTAAAAAAGGAATAATAAACTGCATAAAATTTTGTGGCAACTAGAATTAGCGTTGTGAGGGTACGGCGAAAAAAAGACTCTCAAAATTGTGGGATTTTTCGAGAACTAATCGATTTTACATCCGAGTTAGATTATATTATGAAAGAACATTTAAAAAGTTCTACAGTATTCAAGGGTATATAAAAAATGGTACAAAATGAAATTTTGAAAAGCATGCTGGAAGTTTGTCACCAAGAAATTCGAGGGCAAATAAATAAAACAGACTCTTTGGCCATACAGATACAGTGTGATGAAACAACCGACATTTCGAATCATTGTCAAATGGTAATGATATTTAGATAGTGGTAAGTGATAAGTACCTACCTACCTACTTCGGCTAGATTTTTTTTAGTAGGAATTACGGATTTTGCGTTATTAACTTTTTCTTTGATAAACGGGAATTATTGTTTTATGCACTTTTTTACTTTTTATATTGATTATGCAAAAATAAGTGATTTCTACTAATAAGAAAAAATTAAAAAGCCCATGCCGAAAGTAGGTACCCACCTCCACCTCGGTGCCCCCGTATTTTTTAAGTGACGCACGAGTGTGTTCTTTTCAAAACGTAGCCCCCCCCCCCTTTGCATTAACCCACGAGCCGCCACTGGTTTAGAGGGAGGCATAGTATGGCGACTGCACTATTGCACGTCACGAATGACATTAATGTGTTGAAGTTTCTTCTTGGACTTCCATTGTCTTAGTTCGTTTGTTTGACAACATTTCGGTCAGCTGTAATCTGTGACCGTTCTCAAGTGAGAATGAGGCAGGTACGAGTTAAGCTGTCTTTATACAGAGTGTCTCACTTAAGAGTGAAACAACCCTATAACTTCTTTAATTTTTAACCAACCAGAACGAAATTTTTACCAAAGGTAGATGGCATTGTTGCCTACTTATTTCCAAAAAATTAGTTGCCTACTCCAAAGTCAAAGCCACCTGCGATGCCACAAAAGAGGCTAAAAATCCAAGTCATATTGGCATTTTTTTTTCAAAAAAATTTACTAGAAAAAGTTGTTCAGAATCGATTCAAAACCCTAAATAAAAATTTTTGTCAAAATAAAAAAATATTAATTTAAAAAAATTAAATTCCAAAAACAGCAATTTAATAATTTTCTGTGTTTAGAAAAGTGTGCGATGGAAGTTTTGAAGGCAAATTGTTTTCATAAAGTAATTATTTTAAAATAAAAGCAACAAAACAAATTTTAAAAAATTAATTTTTAAATTTTTACTTAAATTTTATTTATTTAATATTTTTTGATTTTGACAAAATTTTGGATTTAGGGTTCTGAATCGATTCTGAACAACTTTTTTTAGTACATTTTTTTGAAAAAAAAAAGCCTAATATGACTCAGATTTTTAGCCTCGTTTGTGGCATCGCAGATGGCTTTGACTTTGGAGTAGGCAACTAATTTTTTGGAAATAAGTAGGCAACAATGCCATCTACCTTTGGTAAAAATTTCGTTCTGGTCGGTTAAAAATTAAAGAAGTTATAGGGTTGTTTCACTCTTAAGTGAGACACTCTGTATACCTGCGTTTTGGCGCGTCTGAGACGAATGACATTTTTAAGTCATGTGTGTCTCATTTTGCTGGATTTCAATAAAGCTTTCGGACCTTAAACCATGGTACTCTATTAAAAAAGTTGAGCTATTTTGGATTTGATCTCTTAGCAATAACATTTTTTGAGAGTTTTATATGCAACAGGCATCAGATGGTGAAAATAGGCAGCAACAAATCCAGTTATGGGGGTTTAGTTCGTTGCGTGCCTCGGGGCAGTATTCTCGGTCCGGTTTTGTTTTCTATTTACATTGCTGATTTGGGTACTCGCTTTAAATTTTGCAATATACACCAGTATGCTGATGACACGCAAATTTATTGCTCTTTTCCATACTCTTTTTATTTCCTAGCAGGATTACGTATTAATGAAGATTTAGCTTCAATATCAATGGCAGTCACAGCTCATGACTTGGTTTTAAATGAGTTTAAGACCAAAGTTTTATTGATTGGAAAGAGAAATAAAGATATAACTAATGATCCTAATTTTGTTATAGAATTAAATGGGGCCAAGTTGTAGTTGAAAACTGTAAAAATTTAGGTGTTTATTTGGATACAGATATACGATTTCAGGAGCATGTTTCTTCACTAAATTATTATATTTATATTCTTGACCTCAATATCAAGTTGAAACTTTGTGGGATCTTTATCTTGTCACATATCAACTACTGCCATACGTTATATTTGCCAGCCCTGACTGCTTGCAGTAAATATTCCCTACAAAAAAATACAGAACAATTTCGTAAGATACATTTTTGTGTTGTAACTAATAAATCCTGCGGAAAACTGCTATGGAAGAGGTTAGATGAATTGGATATTTATAAACGTCATTCAGTTAATCGTTTCCCTGATAGTCTGAATAACCCGAATAAAATTAATAATTACTTTCTTGAAATTTTAAAAAATACTCCACCTGATACAGATTTACTAAAATTCTATAATTCCAATGGAAACACAAACAAATTTCAGACTTATTGATGAAAATGCTGTAGAAAAAATTGTGTTTCATAAAATCAAATTCTTCCGGGCATGATGAAATCAACATTGAGATGATCATTAGATGTGGCTCACATATAATTCGTCTTCTGGTGCATATTATACATAATTGTCTTCTTGAATGTGTGGTTCCCAGTGCTTGGAAAATTGGCAAAATTATTCCTATTCCCAAAACGACAGATGTGGCATCTCCTGGTAATCTGTATCCTATCACTCATCTTCTACTGACTCTTATCAAAGGTCCTTGAAAAGATTATGGTTGAGCAGATTAAACAGCATTTGGTGAAATATAATATTCTGCCAAAAATGCAGTCAGGATTCCGAAAGCGTTTTAGTTGTCAGTCTGCTCTGCTTGATCTTATAGATAAAGGCTATGTTTTGGTATTTAAGCATAACTTTCAATTTTAAATAACTTTTCTTAATAACATATAAATAGGGGTACTTTACTCTTGTACAATTTTTATATTTTTTGACCTACCCTGTATACTGTTTAACTTGCAACCATTCAAAGTGCACCTAATATGATATAACCTCTGTGATAACTTTCGGTAATATTTGTATTTTGGTTGTGCAATTAATAAAAAAGATCCCATATGTTGCTCACTGAAATGACCACATTGTATACAAAAGTATATCCTTGACCAATTTTGGAAAAAAAAACAATGGTTTCTGAGAAAATCGTAATAAGATGAAGAATTTGCAAAATTTCATTTTTTATTAGGAAAAATTCCGCAATAGATTTTTTTTTTTTGAAAAATATAATACCATAAATTATAATTAGTATGTTTATCAAAAAAATAAGTCTATGGGTAAGACACTAAATTGAACTCTTAACTTTTATCAGGTATGTACTGGAGAGCGGCAAAATTCCTACTGTCGCATTCCATAACTTGTCGAAAGCTTTCAAGTGTGCTCTCACAACATATTATTACGTAAACTGGAAATGTGTAGTATTGTGGTATTAGGGGCTGCCACTCTCTTTCAAGTCATACTTAGAAGGACAATACCAGTGTCTGTCAACTGGTGGTGAGGTACTTATCTAAATTCAGAGCCATAAAACAAAGAATCACTCAAAGATTCAATTTTTATGAAAGACATCTCAGATCTGATTGATTACAAGTGCATACTATATGCAAATGACAACTGTGTTAATGTCTCAGACAAAATCTGAAGGCTACTCCTGAACTTAAGAGCCTAAAACCTCTATTTTACATTAGCGCTTTTTACATGGATATGCAATCCTGTCGGCGCACGTTTGGAGGGTACACACCAGGTTAGTTTATACGAAAAAGTAATGACACTACAGATGTGAATGCCAAACCTGTCTGTTTGGAGTCCAGACACCAAAAGCATAGGTATAAATCCAAAAATCAAAAGTTTCGGGCTGGAATCTGGAACTTCCACTTAGTTGGAAGTCCAGTACCACACACCAAGCTAAGTTTACATCATGTTGTGAAAAAAGTTAAAAATTCAGGCAAATACTATTTCTTGTGAGGGCAGCATTTAAGTACAAATGAGAAAAAAATAAAGAATAATTTGAGTAAAAATAATGGCGCCAGGGAGAGGCTAGGAGCATAAAATTTTAAAAATATTTACGTATGGATAATTCTTAAATTTCAATAAATGCCTCAAAGGTTATTCCTTGTTCACAAAATTATTATTTTTATATACAGTGACCGGCAGAAAGTTGGACACAAATGGAAAACTTTTTTATTATTAATTTCTCAGAAAATTTTATTCTTGATAAAAGTTGGTGCATCATTTCAAACCCAAAACGCACATATCAAAATTTAAATATCTCATTTTGGATACGAGGTAGATTCAAAAATGTCAAAATACCTCAAGAGTAAAGTACCCTTATTTTTAAAATACGGTAAAAAGTTACTTACAAAAGTTGTTTGTAATCAAAGGTGGATGTCAGATTTAAAGTCGCAGCCACCTAGTCAAAATAAATGAAATTTAATTTTTTTTGTATTTTTTTCGACCACCCTGTGTATTACAAAAAAACAAAATACTGCAAGCGCAACTTGTCATCGATAATATATGAATTTGCTACTAAACTTTAATTTTGTTCGATTAGCAGCTAGAAATTTAAATTAATCGAAATTAGAGTTTAAAAATATTAACTTTTTGTGTCCAACTTTCTGTCGGTCCCTGTATAAATGTTAAATCGCCCTTGCAAATTATTTTCAGTAATGCACTACCAACGATATATATATGAATAGATGACTCAAGCTAATACAAATAACACGGGTTTTGTTTTGTTTCTACATTACCGGGTCAGGGGGCAGAAGACGAGGTAATTTGTTTACATTGGCATTTTTTAAATTCAGTCTTTCCTATTTTGTAATGCATAATAAATGGTGTTTTGATACACTTTTATATTGTATATATGCTTTGAGATACTTATATTTACAAAATAATCTAAATCGTATCAAAAATCTGGAAACATTGAATGTGCCAACAATAACATTTTTTTTAAATCATGAAACAAAACAAGTTGCCTTTGGTAATGTATCTATTCCTATATATTTTTATTTAATAATATTTTATTTTATTTAATACGGGATCAACCCCATTACATTAGAGTAACAATTTCAAAATTTTCTAATTGATTAATAGCAATAACAATCGAGCTAATGTTAATTTTGGTGTTATTCGCATATATACAAAGCACCTCACCACAAGATAATTCAGTACAACATATTCAACCATAAGTTACGTTGTTTATTCATGACACTATCAGAGTAAAGCAGTACAAACATAGAAACCAGAATTTCTGTATGTATGTAACAGCATTTTTTACTACTTGGACAACTGTCGAAATAGAAAGAAAATAATTGCAATACTGTGGTGCTGTACCTTGTGTTGTTAATTTACGTTATTCGCATATACATTTCTATCGAGATACATACACACATATATACAAAGCACCTCACTACATAATTCAGTGCAACATAATTAATTATAAGCTACATTGTTTTATGGCATCATCTGAGAAAGGCATTACACACCCAGGAACCAAAATTCCTGTGTATGTGCCCACACCCTACACTTGGATAAGTATAGAAATAGCTGGGAAAAGAACTGCAACACTATGGCGCCATACTTTAGACTCCAAAATATATTATATATAATAATATAAGAGTTTAAATCAGAATTTACCCGCAAAACTTCAAAAGAACTGGATGCAAGTGTTGCGATTCACAATATAGACATCAATGAATTATAGTTTTTTTATTAAAAAATCCTTGGAGTTTTTTTGCAAACATTTTTTGGTTTTGATTCTTTGAATCGCATCTGGGAGATTAAATATTTTTGGCCCTATCCAAGTTACAAATATTTGACCTGCTGTAGTATGTTGAATTGGCACAATTAAGTTTCCTCTGCAATCTCGTGTTGTGTTTATGATCTAGAGTTACCCTGAGTTGAGGGTTCTTAAAGTAAAACATTAGCGCAGAGTGAAAATAAAGTAGTCTAATATTTAAGATTTTGTTTTGTGTATACAGGGTGTTCGAAAAATAGACGGAGATATTTTAGAGGGTGATGCCCTGTTAAGAAATATGAAAAAAAGTTTCTATAAACATGGGTCCGGAAATGCAGAGTTTTCAAGATACAGGATGTTAAATATATTGCATGTCACTGGACAAAATTGGTTTATCAATTTTTGCAAAAAAAATCACAAGTGCCTTGGAAAACAAATAATCAAAAGCATTTCTAGGAAAGAGTGTTATTGCAACTTTTCCAATATCATAACATAAAGTACACTACAACCAATTTTGTCCAGTGATATGCAATAAAACGGTTTTTATTTTTTTTTTCTCGAAAACGAAATGAGATAGGAAAACGATACAAGAGGGAAAGAAGTTGTATTTTTAGATGCTTAATCAAACAAAAAATATTAAAGTTACAAAAAAGGTAGTGGCGTACATTTTTTTGATAATAATATTCGCTAAGGTGCCCCCCGGGACGCCACTGGACTTAATAAATTTAATCTAGTTAGGGCGAAATTAGCCTCTTAATACAACGAATAACATTGCCAAATTTCAACAGAATCGAGTAAATAATTTTTAAGACATTAATAATTTCATGTTTTATTTTTTTTTATTTAACATCCTGTATCTTGAAAACTCTGCATTTCCGGACCCATGTTTATAGAAACTTTTTTTCATATTTCTTAACAGGGAATCACCCTCTAAAATATCTCCGTCTATTTTTCGAACATCCTGTATAATCTTTCAGTGGAGAAGAGTTTGTTCTTTTTAAATATAATTTTTAGTAGGTATGTAGTTTTGCATGACAGTGCGTGAAGAGCGTTATTATCCAGCGCTCCCCAGACAAGAATGCCATATCTGATCATTGATTCAACCAATGCTTGGTATATCATGGTGAGATGTTTATCATTTAAGAATTTTCTCATTTAATAGAACTTGTGGATGAAGCATCTTAGTCGTTTATTAATAGTTATGGCTTGACTGTGCCACTAAATTTTTTTATCTATTTGTATACCCGAGTATACTTCTTTAATATTGAATGTAGTATCGTTATGCACTACTGATATCTAGTCCATTTTCCGCGTTCCAAACACCATTTCACCGAATATTCACACAGAGAGATTTGAACTGGACGTTTGGAGTTTACGCGACAAAACTGCCAGAAAAACACCCATAGAAATGGCACAATTTTTAAATAGGACATTTCAGCCCTCATCTGTCAAATACTTGGGGTTTACACTCGGCGTAGATTTGTCTTGGAAGTCTCATGCAAATGGTCACTGTGCTAAATTGCATATTATTCATTTTTTTCATAGAATATTATTTTACGCAATTTTTGTGGGGAACTTGAAACTAACATCTCTAAATAAAGTTCTAATTCTCCAAAAGACGGCCTTTCTAATAAACTTTAGGATGTGTCAAACTGTTTCCTGTAGACCTGTATTCAAGAAACATAATATATTGACAGTAACCAACCAATACATACCAACATGTGCAAAAAAGAATCTCTCGGCGAATACCTACAAATTTGTCATATACTAGACACAAAAATATCTTTGCTCCTTTATTCAAATATAAGAAATCATAAATCCTTTAGGTATGTCAAGGTTTACAATCTTCTTCATTAGAATTCAAACAATTAATTAGCACCAGATTTAAAACTAAAAAAAAATCTGCACGAAAATGTGTTCTACCCAACGATATATAGGTATAGATACATTACCAAAGGCAACTTGTTTTGTTTCATGATACTGAAAAGATGTTGTTTTTTTTTATACGATTTAGTTTTTTTTGTAATTATAAGTATCTCAAAGCATATATACAATATACAAGTCTATCAAAAAACTATTTATTATGCATTACATTTTTAGGAAAGACTGAATTTAAGAAATGCCAATGTAAACAAATTACCTCGTCTTCGTCCCCCCGACCCGCTAATGTAGAAGCAAAATAAAACCAATTTATTTGTATTAGAGTGAGTCATATATTATTTTATATCGTTGATTCTACCAAATTCATGAATATGATGGTTACTTTAGTAATAGAAACTAATGAGTACTTACCATTCTCAAAGAAAGTTAAGCCACCTATCTGTGATAATATCTCACTTTTATTCAACATGTTGAAAAAGCACTCCTTGGAAATAATTTAAGGTTATGTAGTCCAAAAGTGCTCTGTCCCCAGGCTCCTAAGTGACTATTTAAAAATGTATACCTTCATACTAAAGGACCTCATAATGAGATTTAAGCAAACATTATTAAAATCAATAGTAAAATAAAATGTTAGAGCATAACCGTTATTTCTATCTTTAGGAGGCCCGATCTCAGCAAAAATTTTTATTATGAAAATCCTCATAATTTAATTAAAACTCTATAGTATGAGAGCCGGCCGCATGATTTCAACTCTCATAAGATTAGAGAATAAGATGTTATGTAAAATGTAGACAGTATATTTCTTTACTTGAAGCGAGTAGGTTGCCTCAATTAATATGGGACCGATCATTGTTATTCAAAGAAGTTGTAGTTAATTTTTAGGCAAATCTACTCTCATATGATTATAGAACAAAATAGGAAAGAAAGCTCATGGAGCAACAATAAAAAAGGGTTCCTTGGTCCTTTAGAAATCCGATAGGCCTGGTTTCGAGGCCCCGAAAATCCTCCGCTGTTAAATACGGTAAGAATGACTGGGGCAAGTCTGGACCTTGGGGACGCGAGTTGTGTGCGAAGTCCCGCTATACAGCCAGTGCCACATACCGTTTGATGCCCAGGAAAAAATTTTTTTCAAACGCGTTTTTCTGGAGATCTGACAATATGGCAAGATGGCCGGAGAACGGGTCAGCATATTTAACGAAACTTCTTCAGGTATTATTTCCCGTTTTCGAGTTGTTAAGGATTTTTGGCGAAAAAAGCGACCAACGCAGGCGGGACACATCTGTTTTACGTGATTGGTCGGCATTTCCCGTCACCTAAAAGCCAAAGTCCAAAAACTGTCAGAAATTGCACTTTTTCGCCGAGCTACAGCTAAGTTATTTCGGCTTGGGGCTCTGTGGTCGGAATTTTTAAAGCTTCTCTCAAGTCTTCAGGTGACGTGCAGATGCTTCCGGTGCCCTCGAAAAATCAAAAAATGAGAAAAACGTGCAATTTCTAAGAGCGGTTCCTCAGGATTTACCGTCAATTTCGCTAATTCTACAACCACAACTTCTTTAAATAACAATGATTGGACTTATCTTATCTGAGGCAACCTGTTCGCTTCAAGTAAAGAAATATTTTGTCTATATTTTACATAACATCTCATTCTATAATCTTATGAGAGTTGAAATCATGCGGCCAGTTCTTGGACTATATACTAAGTTATCTCCAATTTCACTTCTCATTTTTTAATATGTTGTTGACAGGGCAAAATTAAAGCTTCAACACTATGTGGTCTGAACATAGTCTATATATTTACATTCTATTCTAACTTATTTTTAACATTGCCATATTTTATATTGTTGTCACCACTTTCAACAATCCCTTCCTCATCTTCACACGGAGGTGCAAAAAACTGATGTGATACTATGAGGACAAACTGTATCACCAAAAAGTAATTTAGGCGGTAAATTGAGACAGTTGCATATAACAAACTTAAAATGGCTATGACCAGTGTTGCTATTTCCAGATGGCGCATGTACTTCCTAAAAAAAAACACAAATTGTTAGAAACTACCACCACCAGTGGTATAATTAAATTAAAAAAAAGCCATTTATATATATATATATGTATGCAATTTCAGTGCATTGTATTTATACAGGGTGTCCCGGTTGTAAATGTCACAAATAAAACTGATGGAAAAAAACACCATTTTAAGCAAAAGAGTTCCTGTAAACATAGGTTCAAAAACACTTAATAAGAAAAGAAAGATACCGGGTAGTGTAATGACAGTCTAAGCATACATTAGAAAAAAATGTTTTTAAATGTCATAACTACTGATGTTGAACAATAGTTATTTATGTATCAAGGCACTGAAGCTCAACTTTTTATGACTCATGTTCATGTGGAATTTAGTTGTCAAGGCCTCTGGCCGAAGCAAAAAAAAAACACGAGTCATAAAAAGAACTTCAGTCCCGAGGTACATATCATATTTTTTTTAAATCGGACAAAAATGTTTTATTAGGCAAAAAATAATCATAATAATAATAATCGTCCATGAACCAACTGTGCGTGACGTTGCTTGACTTTGACGATTGCTTTACCTAGGTCAAGTATGACGAGATACGACACTTTCCAACACAAAATCCAAACTGCTGCCTGTTAAACCTACTAAAATATTTATACTGAAAGATTGCGCTGCTACAGGTAACAATTTTGCAATGTGTACATAAAGCTAAATGGGCTTTATTGACCAGGTTTTGAATATTTGGTCACTTTTGACGGGCGATAGCCCCTCATCTGACGTTTGATGTTTACATCTCGCCAAAGCCTACTTATTGAAAAAATCGTACAATAATGGGCTACTTCAGTACCGATTTCTGAGCTTTTAATGACGATTTTGAGACGCTTCACTGCCGATTTCAAGACAACTAATTATAAGCAGAAACATAGAACATAGAAAGATTTTTAATACCTGTAATTATAAATAATAAATTATGTTTAGTGGCATATTAGGTAAAGGATATCAATTGAAAAAAATGCACTCCAGCCGGGACTCGAACCCGGGGCTCCTACTGTGGCCGTAGGCACTTAACCAACTAAGCTACCGGAGATACGGGTTCCATCGGCTAGGTGTTATTTATTCCACCTGCTGACTTTAGTATCGTTCACAAAATTTCAATGGATTCTTTAAATGTGTGGGGGCCCCAACGACAAAAGGTAAAATTGGCAATGAAACTGTTTTCACATATGATTTCAAAATACAACCAAATAGGTAGGTATCCCAAACTTTTTTAATTAGGTAAATGACTGGTTCGATTGTATTAACGTCAGAGTTCCTGAAGAATATAGCTGAGAAAGGAAAAAGGCTATTGGCCTGACACTCGACACCCAAATTACTACTTTGAATAAAATGACTAGTGTTATATCTTCCCTTAGAGTAAAAGGAAAAAGAAGTTTGATACCTTTCCAGAAAGGAATAATAATTAGTAATACATCACTAAAGTAAATTTTAACATACAGATTTAACCAAGATGCGCTGGAAAACCTTTTTGGAGTTGTTCGATCCAAAGGGGACTGCACGATCATCCCAATGCACTGGAATTTAATTACCTGATGCAGGCAATACAGAAATGGACAATACACCGCATTTAGAAACTTTGCCAGAACTTGAACCTGTGGAGATTAAAAATCCAACAAGTGATACCTTAAGTTCAGAGCTTAATGATATTTTGGCTGCCACAAATTAAGAAATATCGAAACAACAGCATCTACTTCTAGCCAACAAAATTTTACATGAGTTGATCATTTATCGGAAGGTGGACTAAATAAACAATCCAAGCAAATGATGAGCCACATGGAAGAATAAATTCCGATAGTTTATTGATTAGCAAAGGTTACGTAAGCAATTTATTGAATACTTCTTTAAGGATAAATTGTTCGGCAGAAATTAAAAAATATATTTTATAAGTCGAGGATGTAGGTATTTCCAATAAAAAAGTGGAACGAGGCTTTACAAGATAAAGCTTTAACTAGAAAACGGAAAATGTTAAAAATTACATCATAAGTAATTTTAATTAATAAAATATGATTTTGTTTAATATAAACAATATTAAACTTCTTGAAATAAAGATGTTTTAAAATTTAGCTTGTATTTTCCACTACCACAATATATGTATATTGCATCCAAAAAATATAGCAAATGTATTCTGCAAAATTACAGTTTTCTACCATTGCCCTGTCCAAAAATTACAGTGATTATTAAATTTTACATTTTTACCTTAAAAATTGACTTACTATTTTTTTAAATTTCTATCTTTTATTTATTTATTTTACATTAAATATAAAAATACTAAGTATTTGCCTAGCACTAAGAATGAAAATGTTAAAACATAAAGCAGTGAGAATGACCCCACATATTAAATGATTTAGATAAATTAAATTATTTGAAAATAATTAATCCCATGCTTGCATATATCTGCGTCATTGGAAAAATTACTAAAATAATTTATCTACAAAAAGAGGGTAACATGCATGGCAAAAAACACATTTTTCAGTTTTTGGTCAAACTTTTAGGCAAAACTGTTTTACTAATCATTTTGTCTTTCAGACCTATCTTTATATGAACAAGCCTCCTCAAAATACCCTTTTTTATCACTTTTGAGAGTTTGTTATAAACAAACCGAAACACCCTGTATATAAAGACACAAATGCACGCATGTCTCTACATTCTAAAACTCAATTTATGCGATCACAGAGTATTATTAAATGTATGTGACTGCTTGAAATCTGTATGCAGCGCCATGTCAGCCGCCGCGAGTGCAGCCACTATTTACACGTCACAGCGGTGGAGGGGATACAGTTCCTGGCCCGTTACCTAAAATGGGCTCCGAACAGGGGCACAACTCCATTTCCGATGTCAAACTTTCTACTTTGTTTTGTCCACTAGAAGGGGAATATTTTATACCCATTTTTTGAGGATTTTCCTAATACAAAGAGTGTTTGGATATGAATGGATTTATGCTCCAAATAGGTAGAAGACTAACACATACGTAGTGTATATCAAGATTCCACTTTTGGCCCTACCGAATATGATGATGGTCAGGGTATGAATATGATGATGCACAGGGTATGAATACACCGACGTTTTGAATCCTATATCGGTAGTTTTTTTTTGTGATTAAATATGAACCCTATTGGCTCTTTTGTATATACAGGGTGATTCAGTGTTATTCTGTGACACTTCAACAGGTGATAGAAAACTAAAAAATAACTGCACTTTCTTCTATAAACTATATCATTTTAAGGCCTTATAAAAAGATACAGGGTGTTAAAATTGTAAGAAATATGTGGACTTTATTGAATATTTACCAAACTAGTTGAGATATTTAATTCATATTTGGCATGGGTTAGAATAAAACCTGATAATATCAAATACCTTGAACAACCAGTGGCGTAGAAGTGGGTAATTAGTGTAATTGTTTTTAGAAGAAAGAAATGAATCACCTTATGTAGCAATAAAATGTATCCAATTTCTTATGTAAATTTTAATTGCAAACGTTCTCTTAGCATTTTTTCATATGTGTCATGGTTTCATAGCAAATTTGATTTTTTCGTATTATTTCGGGGTATTTCTGAAAAATTAACTTAAAATTTCGCTCCATAAGTAGAAAAGATGTGTTTCTTACTTTAAATACAGTAACTTTTCCCAATAAAGTTACCCATTTAAGGTTTGACTTTTCAAGATACAGAGTGTAACCAGGGATGGACTGGGTACGAAAATATTGGCGGGCTGATGAAACCAGCGGCGCCCGCGCCTGGCGCCCACTTTAAAAAGGCAAATAATATCAGTGCGTCTTATATTACTATAAAAATACAAAAAATATAAAAAATAAATATATCTTTTAAAAATATGTCTAAAAATAAATAAAAACACTTTTTCTTGAAATCGGCAGTGAAGTGTCCCAAGATCATCATTAAAAGCTCAGAAATCGGCACTGAAGTAATCCATTATTGTACGATTTTTTCAATAAGTAGGCCTTGGCGAGATGTACCTAGACATCAAACGTCAGATGCCCATCAAAGGCGACCAAATATTCAAAATAAATCCCATTTAACTTTTCGCACACAATGCGAAATTGTTACCTATAACAGCGCAATCTTTCAGTATAAATATTTTAGTAGATTTCAATATTAATCTATTTTACATGGAGGCTGCACAACAGGCAGCAGTTTGGATTTTCTGTCAGTATGTGGCGTGTTTGTTCATACTTGACCTAAGTCATCATCAAAGTCAAGCAACGCCGCGCGTAGTAGGTTCATGAACGGGTGATCCCTTATTGCTATTTTTCGCCTAATAAAACAGGTTTTTTCCGATAAAAAAAAAACATAATATGTACCTCGGCACTGAAGTTCTTTTTCTGACTCGTGTGGTTTATTTGCCTCGGCCAGAGGTCTTGGCAAATAAATTCCACATGAGTCATAAAAAGTTGAACTTCAGTGCCTTGGTACATAAATAACTATTCCTGAAATCGGTAGTGAGATGTTTCAAAATTGTAATAAAAGCTCAGAAAGCCCATTATTGTACGATTTTTTCAATAAGTAGGCCTTGGCGGGATGTAAACATCAAGCGTCAGACGAGGAGCCATCGCCCGTCAAAAGTGACAAAATATTCAAAATCCGGCCAATAATGCCCATTTAAATTTCATACGCGTTGCGAAATTGTTACCTATAGAAGCGCAATCGTTCAGTATAAATATTAGTAGGTTTGAATATCAATCTATTTTTCATGGACGCTGCATAACAGGCAACAGTTCGGAGCTTCTGTTGGAAAGCGCCGTGCCTTGTCAAACTTGACCTAGGTAGAGGGTAGAGCGATCGTTAAAGTCAAGCAACGCCGCGCGCAGTTGGTTC
This sequence comes from Pseudeuparius sepicola, assembly GCA_963920635.1. Lineage (NCBI taxonomy): Eukaryota > Metazoa > Arthropoda > Insecta > Coleoptera > Anthribidae > Pseudeuparius > Pseudeuparius sepicola. The sequence continues at coordinate 27,737,924 of OY987304.1, read as the reverse complement.
ATGGACTGGCGCTTCCTTATGATTAATTTTTTGTCTAATAAAACATTTTTTATTATACTTCTTTGAAAACACCTTATTTTCATCTGTTTTAGCAATAATGAAAGATGTTTTTTTTTTGGGCTAGCGCACGGAAACAGCGCATGGAAAAACTTCCCGTGCGCTGAATAAAAATACCCAATATATGGCTTTAAAATAGAAATATAGAGCAAAGTAAACTAAATTTAAGAAACTCTATATGCTCTCTGATATTTAACATGTACCTATTTTGTATTTTAATTCGTAAGCGTTTCAATATTTAGATACATTTCTGTAATATTTTTGACGTTTTATTCACCTTATCTGACAATAACTAATTTACAACAAAGCACCTTTGAAATAATTTGACAGTAACCATGGAAACACATCATACATACCAAACACTATATTGGCTGCATTGTTTATTTTTTGTCAATTAAATTTATTATAATATGCTGATAAAATGTTTTAAGTTTCCGTTTTCAAAGTATAATAAAAAATATCGTTCATTACACGTCCAGAAATAGATTTTGCTTGCATGACTTCCCGTGTTCGGTTGCGCCTCACACGGGAATTTGTTACGCGCGCACGGAAAAATCTTTATTTCCAGACTCGTAATGAAATATACTATTTACGATTTCAAAAAAAAAAAATAGTATGTACAGCACTGAAGTTCTTTTTATTTGAATACTTCGATACGATATTTGTCTTCTTGAGTCAAAGTAACTTCAGGTGTGGATTCCTCAAAAAACGTCTTAATGTTTAGATTTTTGTTATTCTGTATTTTAACACAGCCGTTGCGTGGCGGCGCTGTTATTAAAAGAAAGAACGGCGCGGCGGGCTTCGCCCGCCAGCCCGCCGGGCCAGTCCGTCCCTGAGTGTAACATTAATTGTATCTTCCTTAAATATTTTAGACCCTGTATCTTCAAAAGTATTGCCTTAAATAGGTAAGTTTAATGGAAAAAGTTTCTTTATTTAAAGTAGCAAACACATTATTTCTACTTTAAATGTTACTTATGGAGCAAATTTTTTAGATAATTTTTCAGGAATACCCCGAAATAATACAAAAAATCAAATTTGCCATGAAACCATGACACATACGAAAAATTACCAGGAGGACATTTTTGTTTATAATTAAAAGTTACATAAAAATTAAATAGATTTTATTGCTATTCAATGTGTTTCATTTTTTCTAAAAACAATTTCACTAATTACCCATTTCTACGCCACTGGTTGTTCAAGGTGTTTGATGTTAACAAGTTTTATGCCAATCCATGCTATTATAACATGTACCAAATATGCCTTAAATATCTCAACTTGTTTGGTAAATATTCAAAAAGTCCACATATTTCTTACAAATTTAACACCCTGTAACTTTTTTATAAGGCCTTAAAATGATTTAGTTTATAGAAGAAAGTGCGGATATTTTTTGGTTTTCTAGCACCTGTTGAAGTGTTGCAGAAAAAAAATGAATTACCCTGTATATTTGGAAATAATAAGAAGCTTCTACCTCCAGGTTGTGACATCACATTCCATAGGTAAGTAAAAATATGTTTTTGTCAAACAAACAGTAGTTATCAGCATTATATGAAGGCAAACAATTATATTTTGCTAATTTACTGCAAACATGTTTTTAGATTTCCAGAAGAAGACATTTTTAGAGAATAGCTGATTACATTAACAACTAGAAGCTGCAATAGTCCGGCAGCCATGGGGGTAAATCCAAAAATATGGGATGAACTTTTTAAAAAAACGAATTTCATATCTCTAGGACTCCTGGTTTTGATATCCAAGTGATGACAACTAACTGTCATCCTTGAGCTATTTGAGATACATGGTACATGAAATAGAATGCCTCTACATTAATTATAGGTTTACTTATTTAAACTTGTTATTCAAAATGCAAAGTTAAAAAAATTATTGAAGGAGAAAAACAAAATTTCAGGCTGTGCCATTCGTCCTCACGTTAATACAAGGGAACAGAATGACATCTGCCCACTGCCTGCCGACTAACACGCCTCACAAACACACGCGCATACATACACATATACAAATGCATGTTCTCAATGGATCGAAAATGGGGACTATAGTAGTATACAAACATATATGAAGTATTTACGAGAAAGAAAGCGGAAATTATTATATTTATTAGAGAATTCGTATTATTGTATGAAAGCTGATAATCACGAGCAGAAATTATGTAGAAAAAATCTTTTGACTAGGAAATCCGAAGTTTAAAACATGTACTTTCACATAGAATTGGTCTCATCCCAGTGAGAAACCTCTTTCAGCTTGATTCTTGGATTCAAAAATAAGAAAAATTGAGTTCTGCGATTTGGGAAATTAATTATAACACGGTTTACTGCAAAAATAAACGAGAAAAAAGAGAAATACATTAAAATAACTTATGCTATCAGAAAGCACACGTTTTAAGCTTCAAAAAAGTCACCTACTGAGTTTCAATATCTAATTTTATGCGGATATTACGAGCTTTGAAATAAACAGGAAAAAAAAAACAAAATTTCAGGTTTTCATTTTGATTTTTTAATTAATTTATTAAAACAGCTATAAAAACTGAAAGACAACTTTCTCTGCTCTATATACTATGCACTCAATAATACCCACTAACCACTTCTTATCACTCATGTCTAATAACCTTTTCTTATATTTTAAAATCTGAAAAAATAAAAAATTATAGTTGTGCCATGAGACATGATATGGCTGTTTTAGTAAGTTATTGGGATTTGATAAAATTACAAGTGAATTACGTTAATTCCCAAATAAACAACTAGACGCATGCTGTTTTCCATGGCCTCCTACTACCTACTTCACTTAAAAATTTGCATTGCACCGTTTGCTAAAATGATATTATACACAATGACGTACATTTCTCAATTAAAAACAAACAAACAATACAATTAGGTCATTTCTTTACAGTCTTAGAAAAAGCACTTTTGTGTTTCTTAATATAAAAATAATAAATTAAAAAAGCATTCTTCTTAAGCACTAAAATATAGGAAATGAAAACTGAGAAGGTGAGTTTTGGAAAAAGGATGAGGGACTAGTAATATAACGTCATTGTCACGGCAATATATCGTCGTCGAGCGTGTAATATCTCCAATGTGAAAAAAATCAAATTTTTCAGGAATGCCAAAAAACTTGTCACTGTTAAATTATATCATATCTAAAATACTTTAATCCATAGTATATTGTAAAAAAATAAACAAACTAATTAATTAAGGTGTGATAGCAGTAAGAGGCAAATAAAGACAAAAAAACTGATTTTTTAGTCACATTGGAGGAATTATATTCTTGTCCAATAGCACATTGTTGGTATTTTTCAGGCTTGTAAATAGCAATAATCTAAGAAGACATGTATTTTTTAATCAAAGTTTAATAATGGAAAAATACGTTTCACTTATACCTACAAATTATGGAGCTATTGAAAAACAAACAAGAATCTCAGAAAATGGCCATGAACCTACGAAGGCCTGGAAGTGACATTCGCCTTTTTTTTCTATTTCCGATTCTAAAAATTCGACTTATAAGTCGAAACTTTAAAATTTCGAAATATTGACCCAAAATTTCGACTCTATAACTCGAAGCTTTAAAGTTTCGACTTATAAGTCGAAATATTGAACTAATATTTCGACTTATAACTTGAAACTTTAAAGCTTCAACTTATAAGTCGAAATATTGACTTATAATGATGATGGTCAATATTTCGACTTATAAGTCAAAACTTTAAAGCTTCGAGATATAAGTCGAAATTTTAAAGTTTCGATTTATAAGTCAACATTTTAGGAGCGGATCTAGAAAAAAAAGCGAGTGTCCCTTCCAGGCCTTCCTATGAACCCATTATGTAGTTCATCTTGTCAAATTGAGCCCGACTTTAAACGGTAGATAATCCATTGTAGGTCACTGTGGATCTTCTTTCTCAGTTTTAAATTAATCTATAATAAATGAAGAACGCAGTCTACTTCATAATTTATCTGAACGATCTTATCAGGTGTGTGAAAAATTACGTAAAAGTTGGGCTCCATTTGACGTATTTGACAAGATGCGACTCTCTGTATTCTGGATTCTGGTCTTCTCTGTGATAGTATGTAACAGGAGGGAGTTCTGGGAATAATTTCCACGATCGATGGGAATCAATTCCAACAATATAAGAAATTATTAACGCAATACATATTTACTACAAAACATTATCCAATATACATGTGATCCAAATGTAACACGGGAACATTATTTTTATAGTTCAAAGTGAAAGTTAGATTTTCAAAATTGTATTTTAGCGAAACATTACCTACGCCCATGCCTTGAATAAATATTAATATTACTGTTTGCGTTTTGGTAGGGAAATTATAAAAAGTGTATTAAAAATTAAATGATTTTTTAAATTATGGTCAAATAGGTATAAAGCGTGGGCCAACTGGCAAATGAGACAGTACCTATATTCTGTAGGTTCATACAATCACATAACATAATAAGGTAATAAAATTTACAATGTGCAAGTAGGTACCTACTTAAAACTATTTAAAACATTCTACTAATATTTGGCGCAGTTATTTAAACAATTTTTTTTAAGCTTTAAAAACTCAAGCACTAAAATTAAATGTACCTAACTATCAAAACATTGAGATTATAAATTTTGCACGAAGAATAGCTCCGATGTACACATCGGAGATATTTTTAGAACGGGTAATATCAACGATGTTACATAAATGCACATAAGAGATGTTTTTGTCTCATTCTGCAGTACCGCGGCACATTAGAGATGTTAATATCAGGTATAGGTAGGGGTAAATACTATTATTTCACATTGTGGGTATTCTACATAGACGCGCAATGTTAAAATGAACCTAAATGTGTCAAAACCCGAATTTGGCCCTAATTGTCACATTGGAGGTATTACACGCTGGACGACGATATGCTATGTGCATTTTTACCTATTTTAAACTGTTTGTTGGGTGGAAATTAGTGCTAAATGCTCTATAAGATGAAATAATGACATGTGCATATTTTCCACCTCAAAGCTAAGTAGGCATGGCATTTTATACCTGCTATGTGAAACAATGTTCGTAATACCTGCAATGTGTGAATTGTTGCACATAGCATAAATTTCTACTTCTAGATGTGCCATTTGACTGGCAAAATACTGCACATAGCAGCTTTTCAATAACCTCAAATATATATGTCAAACCAGTCATTTCTGTATTTTTACAGAAGTTAAGGTGCCACAAACTGTCTTATTTTATAGGAGTAATAATTTAATTCATAAATACATTAATAGTGCTGGGCTGCATAATGTATTCTCGTGGAATGTTGATGGTAGAACTGGCATTAAAAAACCAGTCCAAAAGCAAGGATAGTAGCAATACTGGTAAGTGTTATACATTGATTCTTTCTAAAACTATGTAAAACAAAATTATCTTTTTTATTAGTGGGACCAAGGAATAGTGTTTATCAAGATGATAGGTCAAATAATTCTTTTGGAACTGATTCTGATGATGAACCGCTAAGCAAACTATTAATAAATAAAGAAACTGCCAAAAATGAAGGTAAATAAAATGTAATCTAACGGTGGTGCTATTTCGATTTGGCACATTGCTGTATGGAGTATGAAGAAGTAAGCATTACACTTTTTTGCAGATTGTGTTAAAGTTTGTCAACCCCAACTTTCGTCTGAAGATGTTACCTTCGAAGGAATTAACACGGAAGACCTAGCATGCAATATTGCCGAAAATGATTTACCACTTCGAGTCGATGAATTAGAAGAAGCAAAGTTGTTGTTTGAAGTGACAAACAACAATGCCTTTATTTTACCGCTAGATATAATAAATGAAATGAAAAGTCAAAACAAAATAATAAACATAGAAGATTATAAAATAATAACCGAGAAAAGTCCTGAAAACAACATGCCATTTAGTGAAGTAACAAACTTTATTGAAGATGAAATACAAGATGAAATACAAGATAAGGAACAAGATATTGGTCAATCAAATCAATCTATTGGTGAAAAACTTAATGAAAATGGAAAGAGGCAATGGAAATCAAAAAGAGAAGAAACAAGAACCAAAAGATTACAAGGTGGCCAATACATAGGTTACACACGATCAAGAACCGGAAAAATTGAACACAGTAAAAGTAGAGCAAAAAGATTTCTGAAAACTAGATGTTCACAAAAGGCACCAGAAAAAAAGACCACTAGAACTTTGCTATGTGATGAAATAACAGAAGACTCACGGAAAAAAATATTTCAATATTTCTGGAATTTGACAAGTTGGGCCTCCAGAAAATCTTATTTACAAGGTTTAGTTGCTACTACGGACATAAAAAGAGGAAGGACCGAAAATAAAAATAAAGCTGTAAACTGAAAGAAGCAGTCCCATGATTGTTTTTTGCCGATGGATACAGGTAAAATTATATTTTACATAAAATTTTTCTGCATTATAATCTTGGATCAAGTTCGATAGATTTCATTACAGAATGCTCCTTTCGTTTCCAGGTACAAAAATTCTAGTTGGTCGAAAAATGCTACTAAATACATTTGATCTCGGAAGAAATACATTTGAACGATGGACTACACATCAGCTAACTGAAAATTTAAACAATTCCGAAGAGAATAATCTAGACGATATGAGTGTATCCAACAGAACTGCAACACAATGTACTGCAAAAAATGCAAGCAATTTGAAGAAACAAGAAGCAAGAAAGTGGCTTAATGATTTACCAAAGGTTCCAAGCCATTATTATCGAAGTTCGTCAAAAAAATTATATCTGGAATCAATATTCGATCTACCCTTCATATTTATAAAGAATACACGAAGTTTTGCATGGAGATGAAAACAAAACCAATCACACGAACATTGTTTTCCAAAATACTGAAATCTGAAAACATTGGTATTCATAAACCAAGGAAGGACCAATGTGATCTCTGTTGCTCATGGAAAACCCTCAATGTTTCAGAAGATGTATACAATGATCACATAAGAAAGAAAAATGAAGCCGAATCAGCTAAAAAAGTAGCAAAAGAATCTTTATCAGACAAGAAATTAGTTGCAACTATGGACCTACAAAGTGTCTTGCTAGCTCCTAAGCTGGAAGCTTCAGCAGTTTATTACAAACAGAAATTGCAAATTCATAACTTCACAGTGTATGCACTCAACGACAAAAATGTGGACTTGTATGTTTGGCATGAAAGCAACGGAGGTGTCTCCTCGAATGAATTTACTACGTGTATAGTAAACTACGTAGAAACTAGACAAAAAGAAAAAACTACGAACACATTGTTTTGATATCGGATGGATGCGGATATCAAAATCATAACAAAGCACTTTCAAATGCACTTTTGAAACTTGCAAGTAACTTAAATATCAGTATAGAGCAACTTATCTTAGAACGCAGACATACTATGATGCAAGCAGATTCGGTGCATTCGTCACTTGAAGCCTACTTTAAACCTCCAATTTATGCACCAAGCGATTATATTACACGAATGAGGCAAGCGAGAGACCATCATCCATACCGAGTACACAACTCGGACTTTAAATTCTTCAGAAATTACAATAATGTGCAAGAAAATTTTCCTAGTATAAAGCCTGGTAGAGCAAAAGTGACAGATATACGTGGCTTATTGTACTTACCAACAGGTACTATGAAATACAAATTGAACCATAGTGAGGAGTGGGTAGAATTGGAAAAACCTCGAAAAAATCGTGGCGTTGGAATATCAACACAACGTCCCTCATCGCCGGAACAATTATACCTAGCCCCAATTAAAATAAGCAGACAGAAGTATGAGCATTTACAAGAGCTCAAAAAGGTCATTGAAAGTGACTACCATCCTTTCTATGATTCATTACCCCATAATAATTAGTTGTTACTGAAATAATATTATTTTTTGTAATAAATCATTTCTCCTTAAAAAAATTGTTTTTTTTTTAATTTTTACATGAGAAATACATGTTATGTGTAAATAGAAGAAAAGCAAAATACCCCCTATGTGCAGATAGATATGTTTCAATGTCTGCTATGTGTCTATAAATCCCAGCCACTATGTGCTATGTGCTAATTCCTTCACAATAATTTGAAATTATGAATTAATTTAAGTGAATTGTTATATTTTTGTTTGCTCAACATTTTCACAACTTAAAGTTTCAGAAATCATGGCAGTAAAGTTTAAAGTAAAAATATATAACAAGTAAGACCCATGTTTTTTCTGTCTACCCAAAATTATGCCATTTTCACATAGCAGTTACTACCGTGACAATGACGTTAATATAGGAAAGAAATGTCTAACAACCAATAAAAGGGTTTTATTCTTATGCGTAGCCTCCCAATTGCTATTAATCCTTCCCACGGCCCTCGTTTTTTCCAATACAATCATTTGTCCCACCTATACCTATCCCTCCAAAAAGTTCGCACCATAGGGGGGAAATTTATAATTAACGTTTTATTTTGAAATTTAATTTTGGGATTACCTTTTGCTTTAAAAAAGATGAAAAATGACCCACTCAAACGTGGTCATATGACTTTCGTTATCTGTCAAAAATGACATTTAAAAAAATATATCGCCAAAAATGGGTTTAGTTGTTAAAATACCAAAAAGTTTTACTTGAAAAAGTTGTTTGTTTTTCAATTTTACATGAGTGTACCAAATTTGAACGCTCTACCAAAATATTTAGTTTTTTGCCAATTTTTAATATTTATGAAATTTCTGAAAATTTTAAAAACTCGAAATTTCGTAAAAGCTATTTTATATCACTAGCTTTATCATTCTATTAATTTTTTATTACTAATTACCGATAAGAATAGGTATTTTTCAAAAGAAAATTATATTTAAGAGTTAGAATTCTGTTATGTTTGTTGCAAAGTTGATGTACCGTCTAGCATTTGGGGTGTAAATTTAGTTACATTACTTTTCCCAGTTCTAAATTGATGCCAAAATAATAATAAATTAAAATATCATCAAACTATTTTACGTATCTACGTAAAATTCTTGACTTTTATGGAACAAATAATTATTACCATTAAGTATAATTTCACATTAATCAATATTGATGAGTAGGCCATGGAGAGAATAGAAGCAATTGTTTTTATTTGACAGTTGTTTTTATTTGACAGTTTGATAACTTCTATTCTCTCCATGCTTCTATTCTCTCCATGGCCTACTTATCAATATCGATTAATGTGAAATTATACTTAAAGGTAATAATTATTTGTCAAGAATTTTGCTTAGATACGTAAAATAGTTTGATGATATTTTTATTATTATTATTTTGGCATCAATTTAGAACTGGGAAATGTAATGTAACTAGATTTATACCCCAAATGCTAGACGACATCAACTTTGCAACAAACAACAGAATTTTAAAGCGTAAATATCATTTTCTTTTGAAAAATACCTATTCTTATCAGTAATTAGTAATAAAAAGTTTACAGAATGATAAAGCTTAAAGCTAGTGATATAAAATAGTTTTTACGGAGTTTCGAGTTTTTAAAATTTTCAGAAATTTCATAAATATTAAAAATTGGCAAAAACTAAATATTTTAGTAGAGCGTTCAAATTTGGTACACTTACATAAAATTGAAAAACAAACAACTTTTCAAGTAAAACTTTTTGATATTTTAACAACTAAACCCAACTTTTATATATTTTTTTAAATGTCATTTTTGCCACATAACGAAAGTCACATGACCGCGTTTGAGTGGTCAACCAAAAGGTACTCTTGTTCCATAATGATAAAATCAACCGTCTGCGTTGAAATCGGCAAAATGTGCCCCAAAACTAACTTAACTCCAAAATTCGAAAAATAAAATTATCGCCTACCACATTTAAATGTTACAGATGAATTGTAGGTTCACAAAGAAAAAATGCGTATAGGCATTGAGTAAAACATCACTGCTTTTCTTGAAATAGGGTGTCAAAAAAAAGTTGAGTATAAAACCCATTGAGCGACCCCGCCCTCCACGTCTGGGCGATGGGAATAAATTGTTGCACTTCAGCGACAAGGACTGTACCAAGTTTCATTTAAATTTCATAACTTCTGTAGAAGATTTTGCGAAAAATATGTTTTTCAAACTGTATCTTTATCACCCTGTATCTCTTTTATTATGCATTTTCGGACCCATTTTTATAGGAAACTTTTTGTTCAAACTGACATTTTCTACTATTTTCATATTACGTTGGCACCAACATTTAGAAACACCCTGTATATGTCCCACCGAAAGGTCGGCCATATTGGGCGCACATGTTATTGGCTGTCAAATGCACGAGGGCCGTGGTTAGCAAATGTCATTTTGTGTTGCCACCACAAATTTCGCTTTTCCCCTGGAATGCACTCTAAAATCCCTAGAATACACACAATATGGCGGCTATCCAGGCGGGCGCCAGCGCCCTCTGCCAGATGGCTAAAAATTGATGGAGGGACTAGGGCCCAATGGCGGTCCAGTTTATTTTACAATGGCCATTGTCCTTCCCATAATTCGCATCTCCTTTCTGGATATATATATACACCTAATAGAAAATGCCATTTAAATGAAGTACATTAAATTACATTAAAGTAAAAAATAATATTTCTTTACTATATTAATGTAATATGGTGATGAAATGTACCTATGATGTCCCTATAATTACATATAAAATTCCATATAATGTTTACTGTCTAATATTTTGAGATACCCTGTATATCAAATTGCTCAATGATGACAGCTTGACATCAGTCAAATTTCGCACTTCAGGAAAAAAAACTGTTCCGCTGCAGGACTACAACCACAAAAAAAATCTTGTGTATACTGGATATAGAAATATAGAGGGTAGAGGGTACACTTAGAATAAAGAGATAGTCAATGCTGGAAACAAAGATAATAGAAAGAAAAAAATTGGTTGCATCAAACAAGTAACAGTTTAAAATTATGGTAATTTAGAAAAAGCTAAACAGAAAAACACTCTTTTCATATTTTGTGTAAAATATCAAGCATTTAAATCTACAAAACAATTTATATTTTCAAATCCCGGCTTTATTTAAGGTTCAAAATGGCTGCCAAATTGTTCCCCAGTCTCTTTTGCACAATATAGATTGCTACAGTTATATCGATGCTTCCAAGGCAAAACAACGTAAGCGACATTTTAATAAAAAATGAGATATTGGTTCCATCTGGAAGACCTAAGAGCCACGTATGGATTGGTGGGCTGTTTTAAGCACCAAAAAAATTATTTTTGGAGATTTGAAGTTGCATAAGCAACTGCACATTGGCTCTTATGGGGAGCACAGGTACCATTTTAAGTAGTATTAAAGTGATAAAAGTCACTTACTTTTATTTTGGTAAGTGTTTCATGCTTGAGCTAAGGGAGTTTAACTTCACCTTAACAAAATATTTTTTTCAAATATCGACCAATTATCTTATAAGACATCATTAATTTGGCATAAACCATTGTTTCAGCATAAGTGACAATTCCTATTGAATTTTCCTATGCTATTTTTAACAAAAATATCTAGATTTTTTTCTTCAAGATATTTTATTTAATGAATGTCAAGGCGCAAGATGATAAGACAAAATAAAATAAATTAATAAGTATTCGGTATTATAGGGTTTTAAATAAGCCAGCCACAAGTTCCAGGGTAAATAAAAGAAGGATAAATCTTTCTTTCTTTAAAATATCGTAGCCAATTACCTTAAAAAAAAACTCAGTCAAGGGCCAACTTCATCATACAACTAAAGTAACCATTAATTAAAGGAACTTTTGCAACAATCTCTAAATAATGTTTCGATTGTTACAAAAGCTCAATATTTTAAAGAATACTTTAATGAAATTGGATCTAATACTTTTGGATCAACCCACTAATTTGTATTTTAACACAACATACCTTTAACTTAAAAAGTGATACTATTATTTCAGTTTCTAAAGATTACCCAAATGAATGATAATCACTATAATAAATTCGTGTAATTATTATGCTCCACTCTTCTTCAACAAATTACCATTAGAATATAAATGGCTTGGTCTTTGAAAATTTCATACAAAAAAGTAAAGAATTAGTTTCCCTCTAATGCATCTGATTCCTTAGCAGAGTTCATGCAATTTCAAATAATATAACTATTCCATTAATAAAATACCTTTCAAGTTAGATTTTATTATTCCCCTATACAGGATGATTCACCTAAAACCAACTTTATATCTCAGCAACGAAATGAGATATTTTAGTTTAAAAAAAAAGGCTGGTAGAGTTCGTGAAAAACTTTATTTGTAGGATCAAATTTAATTTTTTCTATTGAAAACTCTAGATGATGCTGCAGTTGAAATAAATTTTCCAAATTGTCCTTCAATTTGAAGCAAATTATATGCTATAAACAAGTTTTGAAAAATTAACCGGTTTTAGTTATCGCAGATTAAAGTTGGTAGTGCATGTGGAAAATCTCTAGTAGACAATCCTAAGATTATTTCCAAAACTAAAAATAAGAAACTAATTTTCTGTGTAGTTCTTACAACTATCCTAATATATCATAGAGGTTTTTTTTTGTTGTCATTTTTAGGATACAGGGTGGCCCAAGGAACAATTTCATCTCCTTAACTCTCTAAGTTTTTAGGTACAAAAAACATTTTAAACAAAAGTTGTAGCTTGTAAACAGCTTACTTACTTACTTTTTCTCAGTTAAAGTGACCGACAAGGCACTAGAAGTTAGATTATTTGATGGCCCAAGGCCTAGGCCATTGGAAAGATTGTCGGACGGACCGACAAAAGACAAATAATAAATAGATGTAGAGAATCCCACGGTAAAGTTAAGCCACAGTAATTGTTAGGCGTATTGTTCTAAGTCAAGATGGTGTTGAACCAATAACTAATGTGAGATCTTCTGAAGATGACCATTCTAACAATAGGTAATTCATGTAGGTAATGATAAGTAGATATCAAAAAACTAAAAACATGGGGTATTCCTATTAAAAAAAAAAACATATCGTCATCGAGCGTGTAATACCTCTAATGTGACAATTAGGGTTTTGACACATTTAGGTTCATTTTAACATTGCGTGTCTATGTAGAATATCCACAATGAGAAATAATAGTATTTACCCCTACCTATACCAGATACTAACATCTCTAATGTACCGTGGTACTGCAGAATGAGACAAAAACATATCTTATGTGCATTTGTGTAACATTGTTGATATTACCAGTTCTAAAAATATCTCCAATGTGACGTTTGGCTGTCAATATTGGATATATTTTGATATATATATATATTAATTTTCTTGACCGTAGATTTTATTCTTTCAACTCACGAATTTTAATTGGAAGTATATTTTGATATTTGATATTGAGTTTTCTGTTTAAATACCTGTGCCAAATATTTGTAAAATGTAGAATTTTTTAAAGACTTTTATGCAAGGTATGGGCTGTGGAGGAGAGGGCTGCGTACCTAAATTAAAATTAAGGTTTAATTCTTTGAAACTACTTTAAAAAAGCGAAATACAATTTTGAAAATCTAATTTTCAAATTGATCTATAAAAAGAATGTTCCCATGTTACATTTGGATCACGTGGACATTTAGGTGGAAGCATTGAGTAAACGTATTCCTTTACTCAATGGTGGAAGGTAAGGCCGGGACTAATGTTTTGTAGTAAATATGTATTGCATTAATAATGTCTTATATTATTGGAATTAATTTCCATCGATCATAGAAATTAATCCCAGAACCCCCTCCTGTTACATACTATCACAGAGAAGACCAGAATACAGAGAGTCGCATCTTGTCAAATGTTGTCAAATAGAGCCCAACTTTTATGTAATTTTTCACACACCCGATAAGATCATTCAGATAAACTATGAAGTAGACTGCGTTCTTCATTTATTATAGAATAATTTAGAACTGAGAAAGAAAATCCACAGTGACCTCCAATGCATTAATTACCGATTAAAGTTGGGCCCCATTTGACATATTTGACATCTTATGACATCAACTAATGATTGAACTTTTAACTACATCTTTGTGAACTATGCCTAGTTTAAAATTAACCTGTGGAAATGCAATACTTAGGTAGTTTTTGTGTCTATTAGATAATGGGTTCAGGGTCATTTTCTGAGATTCTTCTTTGTTTTTCCATAGCTCCATAATGTTTAGAAGTAAAACGTATTTTTCATTATTAAACTTTGATTAAAAAACAATGACTCATTAAATTATTGCTATTTACAAGCCCGAAAAATACCAACAATGTGACAAGAGTATAATTCCTTCAATGTGACTAAAAAATCAGTTTTTTTGTCTTTATTTACTTTTTACTGCTATCAAACCTTAATTACTTAGTTTGTTTAATTTTTTACAATATACTATGCATTAAAGTATTCGAGATAGGATATAATTTAACAGTGACAAGTTTTTTGGCTTTCCTGAAAGATTTGAATTTTTTCACATTGGAGATATTACATGCTCGACGACAAAATGTTTGGCCCGCTTTTAAGAAATGCCCTGTATATTCATAATAGCTGTTTACAATATGCTAAAACTTTTGTTTGAAAAGTTTTTTGTATTTCAAAACTTAGTGTTAAGGGGGTGGTATTGTTCCTTGCGACACCCTATACATTTAAAATGACAAAATAACTCTGTGAGATATTAGAATAGTTGTACGAACTCCTGGGAAATATCATAGGATTGTCTTCTAGAGATTTTCCACAAGCATGCACTGCTAACTTTAAAGTGCGATAAATAAAAAACTGTTAATTTAAGGTCACTGCGATCGAAAAATTTCTTGCGACCGCAGCACCATCTACAGTAGTTTGCAATAGAAAAATTCAATTTTAGCATATGAATAGTCTTTGACGAGCTGAAATATGAGGCTGGGGAGTTTTAGGTGATCACCCTATATACCAACATAACCGATAAACTAGCAACAAGAATTAAAAATACTGAAGTCGACATAAGCGGTCATAAACGCCATTATCTAGCACTTCTTACTGTAGCCGTTTCGACTACTGATGCAATTTGTCATAAACACTATTCAAAACTACTGAACGGTTTAAGCGACATTTTTTAAATAACTATTAATTAGGTAGATTAAGGCTAAAACTTTATCATTATTTTTCATCCTCCTTGGGTCGGCTTCTACAACTAAAAGCATTTACACATTTATTTTACTGATTAGCTGGTCACAGACGGGCGTAATTGTCTTAAAACATCAACGCGCATTCATAGACGCCCATTCAACAACGTCCATCTGTGGTGATAATACCGCCACGTACTTGAATGTGCGTTGAAGAAGTACGACGCACTTTTGAACCTGGTCTCGCTGAAAACATGTGTGTGCATTGATGAATGCAAGTTGATGTTTCACTGTGTGTGTTAACAATCGCGCATCATTGCCGCGGTTTTCTTCACTGAAGTAGATATATACTATTTTAAAATTCCTTCTGTCACTTCAAGTTTATTAGTAATTATTGATTATTCCAGATTTATTACAATAAACACTTCAAATTTTGTTTATTATCGCACTATAAATATATTTTCTCCTCGGATATAATAAATGTAGTTACTACTTACCATACAGTTTTTTAAGTTTTATTATTACAGAGTAATATAACAATATCATGTCAGACTTAAGAAATTTGACTCGAGATTTCCTAAGAGAATTTTTTGAGTTATTTCGAGGTCATCCTTGTTTATGGAAAACCAAGTCAAAGAAGTACCTTGACAAAAATTGAAAAAATGCAGCCTATAATATTTTGCTGGAAAAATTAAAAGTTGTACAGCCAGATGCGACAAAGGGTACAGTTATACAAAAAATTAACACTTTGCGTGGTGGATTCAGAAGAGAATTTAAAAAGATAGCGCACGCTACTGAAATCAAATGCAACTCCGCCGACATCGTTCTGCGAAGAATATGCGTTCGTGTATGTCGTTTACCACGAACTGATGTGCTAAAACATCAAGCAAGGTGTGTGGATAAACAGAGTTATACGTTGATGCACGTCGTATATGAATGCACGTTGATGTTTTAAGACAATTACGCCCGTCTGTGACTAGCTATTCATTCATAAAAAACTGTTTTTTGCGTTTCCTGAAAATTTTGTCAAGTGGCGGTTATGTCATTTTGCCTTGGAAGCATCAATATGACAAATGAAAATGGCACCCTGTTGATAAAAACAATGCAACATGCACTGAAATTATTTATCCAGAAACATACCCATATTTTTAAAAACTTTCACTAAATACATTTTTGTATTCTATTTTATTTAGTTTAAAATATCTAACTACATGGTGTCTCAAATTCGATGCCCCAAGGTTGCTACGGTCAAACAAAAAAATGAAAAAATATTGTGCTTTATGGGTAGTAAATAGAAGAGTTTTTACAAAAAACCAAAAAAAATTAGCATGTGAAATTCTATAACTTTTACTTAAGTCAATTTTTACTTTTTCATTTGATTTAAAAAATGCAAGTCATAGAAAACCTCCTAGATCCAACTTGAACAAATGAAACTGTTTTTGAGAACGTTATGACCGAAAATTTAATATACAGGGTGTTCCAGTTGTAAACCACAATTTTGAAATAAAGTATAGAAATTTTGACTTTTTAAACAAAAAAGTTCATGTGAACATGGGCTTGGAAATACTTAATAAAAATGATGCAGGGAAAGTATATTTTTTAAATGTTTTTTAATAATATCTTGGAAAAGAAGAATGATTAACATTTGGTAGACAGTATGCAGGTACAAAATACAATAAAATGAAACTACTGACGTTTTGTTGTCATAACCAGTGGCATACAGGAGGCAGGACACACCCCTTTTCAAAAATAGTTACTACTACTATGCTTTTTTGTCAAGTCAATACCATTTTTGAATCGCCCATTCATTTTTCCATGAAAAGTATGGTGTCAATTTGCCCTAAAGCTACTGGCTTTTGAGCAAACAAAACAAATTCAAATTGCAGCTCAAAAAAGATTAAACTTTGGAAATGGAGGTAATTATCAGGTAATTTTTTAGAAAATGACAACACATTTTGGTGCCTACCCAACAGATTTTTGCTCTTTTGATGCAAACAATCGATTGTCGAGGCTTAAAGAGCATAGACAAATTAATGAAAAAAATTGCCTATTCCTTGATATTTCAAACAAGATTCCAAATTAATAAAAAACCTATTTCACTTACCTGGAAGAATATCTGATAATAATTACTTGAGTAGTCATGTCCCCAGTTATTACAATACAATTAATTGTTGCTATTTAAACTTTCCATAATTTAATATTGTAAATCTTTAAACTGAATGGCATTGTTGCTAGCCATTGTGATAAGACTAGACCACAGAAATACATGTTTGCACATGCAGAAAAATATTCTTTAAACATTCTTTAATATCTAGAGACATGAAACAATTATAACATTACAAACTTCCAGGTCGATCATTTGATTTATTAATTATGGTTACATTTCATCGAACAAATTAGATGGGTGGGTTGCCCATTTTGTACCTAACCTCCTACGAAACGTGAGCTGTCTACAAAGAACCCCGCATCAAATACAGGGGAAAATGCTCAATCCCTCTAATTGGGACCAATGATAAAAATTGGGGAAATATGCTAAATTGTCGCTATTTTTTACCCACCCTGTACCATAGGCGGCTTCTCTTGTCTTAACGACCGACTGACTGACATGTCAGTTGACTTCCTTTAAACCAGCAATGCTATTATTTGGTTATTAATCATCTAAAAAGTACTACTTTTGGATAAGTGAACCTTACTATGTTTTAGCAAAACAACCATTTTTATGATTTTCAAAAATTCATATCTCCGAAACTAGACATAGAAACTAATTTAAACTTGCACGTGTAACTTATAGTGACTTGTACTACAATATCCCAAAAAATTATCAAAATTGGCAGAGAGCCATTTTCCCCTGTATTTGGTGCGGGGTTCTTTGTTGTCCTTGAACCAATTAAATGTGCTATGCATTTAGATTACAAATTATAATTTGTGAAAATGATAGGAAAATTAAGAGAAAATATTATGTCTATGAATATCGTAATAATAAAACACTTGGATTAATTATATTTATTTAACTATATTTTTTCTACTGGTCAGTATTGTCTGGCGAACAATGTGTAAGAATATATCCGCAATGAGAAATCAAGTAAGTAGAAAAGGAATAGGTATAAATGCGACGTTGTTACTACTGGAGAGCAATAAAACCAGCAACCAGGGTAGGGAGAGGCACGAGTGAATAGCAAATGGGATGTGATTATAATAACATATTATAATCAGTGAATGAAGTAGTGGAATGTGGTGGGGTGAAGCATGGGCAAATTGGAAGCGGCACGCCTTCCCTGAGGTATTCCCCACCTAATCGATTAGTAGGGAGTACTTGCAGTTAGAGCCCGTCCACTGCGATGGGTTGAACCGCCGGCATAATGGAATCGAAGGTTCAACACAAAAAACAGAGGTCACAGTGAATTGCCCTATATTTATTTACTTACCTGTTCATTTTTGGCCAATCAGCCTGCCAGAGCGGAACTGCACAAATACTTAAAACTAATCCTGGTATAAATGATTCATCTGGTGTCAATGCCTTGCTATACCTACAGCAAAAATCAATAAGAGTATACAGAATATACAGCAGCTTTTAAAAAGTTTGCACCATATCTGGGAATCCTTTTTATTAAATTTCTCTGGACAAATTTGAATATGTCCATTACTTTTTCTGTAATAATAACTGAAAATACAGTCCTCAAAAGTTGTTGACTATGTGTGAAATTTAATATTTTGTAAAAAATCTCCAAAACTAGGCAACAATTTTGGAAAAAGTTGCTTGCTAAAGCTCACTTGTTCGTATTTCACCAGTTAACAAGACCAATTCAATTTTATTTTGTGAGCATTCTAACAATTTTACTGAACTTAACAATCACGTGTTGCAATGATGTTGAATAATTAAAGCCCCCTTACTCAATAGGTTTTTTCTTCGGGTATAATACCAAGAGTACTTAAAAATTATCAGGTTAT
Organism: Pseudeuparius sepicola; assembly: GCA_963920635.1. NCBI lineage: Eukaryota > Metazoa > Arthropoda > Insecta > Coleoptera > Anthribidae > Pseudeuparius > Pseudeuparius sepicola. Next base: position 27,718,921 of record OY987304.1, on the reverse strand, counting down.
TTTTTAAACACAAGTGTTTAGAAAGTATAGTCCCCTATCAAATTTTAAAACAATCGGCTTACTTTGATTTTTGATCTCCTTCTAATAAAAGGATACAAATCAAAGTAGGCCAATTGTTTTGAAATTTGATACAGGGACATAATCTGCACTTCTGAGTTACATTTTCTTATAAAAATTTTCGATATCACTTATGCAAGAGGCATTTTATCGAAACCTGGACCAACACTATATTATGGAGCATTATGTTATAATTTCATTGTTGTTTGCGAGCCAGAGTATACGAAAAATGGCGACTCATTATAGCTTATAGGGGGCATTCTAGGGTTATAGGTATGTCTTTTGTGATTTTTGGAAGGTCCCATATTTTAAATGCCCAGCTTTATTACGATTTACATTCTTTTTAGGGTAATGAATTGTTTTTGTGGTCGATATTTCACAGGCAACGCGAATTGCAGAAGAATATACATTATTTTGAAATTACGGGATGATGTGTTCAGTCGGTTGAAGAAGGGTGAATTCTAGAGATTATATTGTGGAAAAGTATTTTGTAACATTTGCAATAATCAAAATAGAAACATTTGTTTAAAGGAAACTCGTTCATGATGAAAAAAAGGAAGTGAAAGTTTTAATTAAAGAAATAATGATAAATTAAGCACTTTAAATAAAATCCAACAATTTTAACTTTCAATAAAGATACAAATTACAAATTTTAGTTACCAACAATCTCAATCTAACATTCTACGATCATTTTATTTTCATCATTTTCATTGTTCATCATACAAATTACCAAATTTACTTACACAAAATAATTAAAATCAACCTAATAGGAAAGCAATCCTTGCTATCTTTCTACAACATTTTATTTTACTAAATGTTTACTTTTTGATCTGTCATAATACAATGTGCATGGAAATATTTCTAAAATGTCAAAAAAATTCTTGTGTAATTCTGCCTAGGGTACTTATAGTTCAACGCAGGAAAGAAAACGTTTCTAAAGAATACGGGCAGCGTTGCAAGATTTCCTATACGAGTAGTCGTTATTTAGTGGCGAATACAAGTTTTAGCATATTGAAGCCGAATTTCTGAACATCTGTAATACCGAAAAAATAAAGCTCGCATCACGCGACCACTTACTCATTTTTAATTATCATTTATTTTTAATGCCGTGTAATAAAACACCTATTATATTTTTTTCAACATCTCGCGTTTACCATCTCCTTTGAAATACGGCAACAAAGTACTTCTACCAGCGAACCGGCCGACAAAACCAGTTAGCCAATGCGGTGTGTGCCTGTTTCTATAGTACGTAAAGGTCGTAAAGTTAACTGCGTATTTGGGCCACCACGCAGCGCTCACTTTTTCAGTTGCCGGCAAGCAGTGAGTTACACAAAATTGAGCTACGCCCCTGAACTGTGACTAATTCTATAATATTTACGAGTTTTTCCTCCTTGCGTCAAACGCATTCTGCCGTAAGGAGGACTATACCAAGAGAACAAATTTCGGATTTTTTCATTGTTATGGCAATATTTTAGAATAAGAAAATTTGAATATAAAATACAGTTGTAAAATTTCCAGTATTTACAACTAGCTGGAAGAACTAGTGAATTTGAAAGTTTACCAAAAGAAGCGTATTTTGAACAACATTAATTTTATAAAAAAAAAAATAACAAAAAAATTAAAACCTGCTTCAAAAATTTGCCCGTATGCAAGGTCCACAAAAATTAAAAAAAAATTGACAAAAAAATAACACCGACTTCACAAATTTGCCCGTATGCACATTTCAACTAAAATTTTAGAAATATTTTTCTTATTCTACATTGAGTTGGATTTGGCGACAGTCAAGGCAAGGAATTTAAATCTATTTAAATACGAATACATCATATCCTAAATACATCATAACTTACTGTCACCGACTCCAAAGATGTCTTGTAAAAAGAGAAAAATATTTCTAAAATTTTAGTTGAAAGTGAAGTCTGTGTTATTTTTTGTCAATTTTTTTATTATTTTTTAGTGGAGTGTGCATACGGGCAAATTTTTGAAGTCGGTTTAAATTTTTTTGTTACAATTTTTTTATTTATTATTTTTTAGGGAATTATTTATCGAAATCGGTCCAATATTAAAATCCATCCCCTATTTGTCCACCCTTAGGATTGAAATTTTTCTCTTCAAATTTAATTTAATTTAAAAAAGAATCATCGAAATCGGTTCAATATGAAATTTCATCCCTTATTTTCACACCCTTAGGGGTGGATTTTTTTCTTCAAATTTAAATGGGGCCACTCCTAAAGTAATCCCTTTCTAATAAAAAGAGAATCATCGAAATCGGTCCAATATGAAATTTCATGCCCTATTTGTCCACCCTTAGGGGTGGAATTTTTTCTTCAAATTTAGTTGGGCCACCTCTAAGGTACTCCCTTTCTCATAAAAAGAGAATCATCAAAATCGAGTGAATATGAAATTTGATCTCCTATTTGTCCACCTTTAGGGTGGCATTTTTTCTTCAAATTTAAATTAGGCCACTCCTAAAGTAATCCCTTTCTAATAAAAAGAGAATCATCGAAATCGGTCCAATATGAAATTTCATCCCCTATTTTCACACCCTTAGGGGTGGATTTTTTCTTCAAATTTAAATGGGGCCACTCCTAAAGTAATCCCTTTCTAATAAAAAGAGAATCATCGAAATCGGTCCAATATGAAATTTCATCCCCTATTTTATTAGAATTTTTTCTTCAAATTTAGTTGGGGCCACCTCTAAGGTACTCCCTTTCTCATAAAAAGAGAATCATCAAAATCGATTGAATATGAAATTTGATCTCCTATTTGTCCACCTTTAGGGGTGGAATTTTTTCTTCAAATTTAAATTAGGCCACTCCTAAAGTAATCCCTTTCTAATAAAAAGAGAATCATCGAAATCGGCCCAATATGAAATTTCATCCCCTATTTTTTCACCCTTAGGGGTGGAATTTTTTCTTCAAATTTAATGGGGCCACCCTTTCTAATAAAAAAATAATCATCGAAATCGGTCCAATATGAAATTTCATCCCCTATTTTTTCACCTTTAGGGGTGGAATTTTTTCTTCAAGTTTAAATGAGGCCACTCCTAAAGTAATCCCTTTCTAATAAAAAGAGAATCATCGAAATCGGCCCAATATGAAATTTCATCCCTTATTTTTTCACCCTTAGGGGTGGAATTTTTTCTTCAAATTTAATGGGGCCACCCTTTCTAATAAAAAAAGAATCATCGAAATCGGTTCAATATGAAATTTCATCCCATATTTGTCAACCCTTAGGGGTGGAATTTTTTTTTCAAATTTAAATGGGGCCACTCCTAAAGTAATCACTTTCTAACAAAAATAAATCGGTCCAATATGAAATTTCATCCCCTATTTTTCTACCCTTAGGGGTGGAATTTTTTCTTCAAATTTAAATGGGGCCACCTCTAAGGTTCTCCCTTTCTAACAAAAAAGAATCATGGAAATCGGTTCAATATGAAATTTCATCCCCTATTTGCCAACCCTTAGGGGTGGAATTTTTTCTTCAAATTTAAATGGGACCATTCTGTAGCTATACCCTTTCAAATAAAAAAGAATTGTCCAAATCGGTTTATAAATGACGGAGTTCTGAGGTAACAAACATAAAAAAAAACATACAACCGAATTGATAACCTCCTCCTTTTTTGAAGTCGGTTAAAAAGCTATAGCCACTAGAAATTTCAAAAATATATGGTTAATTTAGCAGCTATGACTGTCATTAGCATCTATGCATATTTTAAAAATATCCTTTTAAATAAATAAACCTTTCAAATGGGCTAGCTTTTCCAGCCTTGTATATAAAATTCTATTGAAACAGTTAACCGATCATTCTTTTTTATTATGATGCTTTATTTCCAACCTTAATCTAGAAACTACAAGGATATATAAGAATGGTGATCTAGTAACACTATGCTACAGTTTGATAGAACTGTTTGCAGTGTATGTGTTGTGCACTTCTCATTTTTATAATGCGCGACACACAGACATAGGCTCACTTGAATTTGCTACATCAGTCGTTCTCCAGTGGTATTGTTCCAAGAGACAAGAAGACAGCAAGAGTCACTCCACTTTACAAGGACGGGGATATCGAACTGCCATCCAACTATAGACCAATCTCGGTACTTCCGATTTTTTCAAAAATTTTAGAGAGTATGATGAGATCCCGTTTGACCTCCTTCCTTGAGCATACAGGTTTCTTGTTCATACACCAATATGGTTTCAGAGAATCTAGTGACACTGGCTCCGCAACTATAGATGTGATAACTAAATTAAAATAAAAATAGATTCGGATGTTTTAGGTGCTCTGGTGTCGCTGGACTTGAAGAAAGCATTTGATTCGTTGGATAGGGGCATTCTTGTTAGGAAACTAGAAATGGCGGGCATTAGGGGGGGTGACTTTGAACTGGTTCCGGAGTTTCCTCTCGGACAAGAACCAAATGACCATAGCTAATGGAATAACAAGCTCTCGTAAAGAAATACGTTGGGGAGTACCCCAGGGATCCTTGTTATCTCCAGTGCTGTTCCTTATATACATTAATTCTATCTCAAAGTTAAAGCTTCAGGGGCAAATAAAGTTATATACAGACGATACCCTACTACTCTGCTTTGGTAAAAGCAAAGAGATCATAAAATCTCCTGGCTGAATAGCCATAAACTCAGCCTAAACCTAAATAAATCCTCCTTTACATATTTCTCGCACCAAAAATACAACGACGACCCGATACAGTTCGGTGGTTGCTCCCTTAAATATGCTTCCAACGTAAAGTACCTAGGCCTCTATATTGACGAGACACTGTCATGGCAGAAACACATAGAAATGTTGCGTAAAAAAATTGCTCCCCCAACTGGTGTCCTAAAACGTTTAAGTCACTATATTCCCAAACATCTACTCAGAAATATTTATTTTGCTCTCATTCACAGCCATTTACAATATCTGGTAGCCATATGGGGCACAGCAAAAGAAAAATATTTAAAACCAATTAAAACACTTCAAAACAAAGCAATCAAAAACTCATATTCTCTACCTTACAGATATAATACAAGTGATCTCTACCGCAAATATAGAATAATGTCCCTCTCGCAAATATATATACACCAAATATGCACCTATGTCCATCAAATCGTAAAAAAGAAACGGCATTCAGATTTACAGTTTTATTATCGACGAGAAATGCATAATTATAATATAAGAAACACCGTTGCCCCTAGTCTCAACAAACTTAGCACTCAGTTCTATTTGCTATGACGGAGTCTCACTATATAATCAGCTTCCAGCTGGAATAAAGGCTTTAAACTTCCCGAATTTTAAAAAGAATTTGAAACTGTATATAATGTCTATATCCTAGCACCGACAATGCCAACATTTTAACGAACTAATTTGTGATAATAATGTAATAATGTGATAATGTGCAACCTTCTTCTTTTACCATTCATTTTACTTACTGTAAACGTTATATGTATTTTATTCAAATTTATACTTTAATATGTTAAAATTGTGTAGATTAAGTAACTAGACTAATATTAAGAGGATGAACTTATACAGGATTTATACATACTTCCTTTGGTTCAATAAAGAAACTTTATCATCACATCTGTATTCTGAAATTTACATACATGTTAATGCAAGATATAGATCAGACGCAGGGTATCTAAAAATATGAATCTAAAAAAACTATTTTTCCGGGTTTTTGTACCAAAATTCCCTGACTTTGTTCATGACTAATATTCCCTGACTTTCCCAGTCGAGTACGAACCCTGTTCAGGGCAACAATCTTATTTTCATTGTTCTTGGATCAGCCCAGATCCGGTCAGATTTGACAGCCTTTGTGCTTCCTTGTTTTCATTCACTCAAAGGCAATATTACTTATGTGTGCACATAATCTGCAAGCAACTGTTTAAAATAACTTTTGAAATTTGGAAAACGAGCAGATTTTTGAAAAAATATATGTCAAATTTCACATATACAGATGGGTGAGAAGTTTTAGGGACTGCATTTTAGTTATTTTCACACCAAAAAAAAGTGGCACATTGAAATGTTTTGATAGAAATTTAATAAATATGTTTCCCATATGGTGCAAACTTTTTGAAACTTATGATAATTATTTAGATTACTACCTGAAATTGTGCGCCCATGTTAACACGGCAGGAATGTTTAGACATGAAACAATAAACCAGATGAAAAATAGTGTAGAATGAAAGAAAACTGAATTGTGATCTGTAAAATTCTTTGTGTGTTCTTTTTTCATTTCTTTTTGCTCTTTATTTTGATCTTCTATATGTTTGTGTTCCTGCAATTGATTTTGATCGCTTATTTTACTTAGCAGGTTTCGACTCTTCTCTAAAGTTTCTTCAGTCTTTTCAATAATGTTCTCTTGTCTTTCAGTCGTGGTGGTACTTTCAGTACCAGGAACTTCAATTTTATTTAGTTGTTCATTTTGTGACTCATCTTCTATGTTATTCGGTGTTGCACTAGCATTGCTTAGCTGCTCAGTAATACTTCCCTCTAATTCATTGTTCGAAAGTTCTTCAATTGTATTATAATCAGTAATTTCCTTTAAAGTACTAGTAGTAATTTGTTCTACATTATTCTCCTGATTGCTTATTTCAGTTTGTTCGGTATTAGCATGTTCTCTCTTATTCTTTTTTAAAGCATTCTTAACGCTCTTTGTCAGGTTATTTATTACGTACCATACCACATCTTCAATAATATCTTGTGACATTTGTGTAAGCTAAAAAAATAATATTATGTATTACTTTATAACCTCCAACCCAAACTGAATTATCAATTCGTTTGTAGTTTACATATCCACCAAACAAAAATTTAACATTTGCTTTAAATAAACCCTTACACTCTGGATGTACACTATGGATGATTCATTACTATTTGAGGTGAAAAGTGTAAATGAAGACACAGAAAGACCAACGAAGAAAGTACAATCAATTCCGCCTCAAAAAGTAAACACTTTTAATAACTTTGATTTTTTACTTTCACCACTGAGCACAATCTCTGTCAAATCCTGCCTCTAAAAATCAAGGTTGGTTCAACGACAATCTTATTTTCATTCTTTATGGGCCAGCACAGATTGTCATCATCGAGATTTGACACATGTTGGGTTTCTTTGTATTTTTTCGTTCAATGCTTTCATCCAGAGTGTATATCCAAAATGCATATCTGAATAGATTTGTCAGTGCTTTAATATGTTTCATAGTTGTAGTATGCAGGGTGACTCAAAATAAGGAAAAAATGTGCATGCTTAAACTACAAATAGTGTAGGCAAGTTAGATAAAAAAACGACGTTTAGAAGAAAAAATTTATAAAGTTTTGAAATTTTGGTTGTGAACTCCCAGTAGGAACCCGAATACAGATCCGAAGAGTTCCCACCCCCGGTGGGAGCTTCATCCCCTTTTGCCCAAAAAACCACCCCCAAATGTGACCATGACGGTGTTTTTTGCGTTTTGCACGTAAACCATAACTCTGACGAGAAAAAGTTATAGAACTTTTTAGATTTTCCATTAAATTCTCCACAAAAATGGTCATATATTTTTTTTGCGTATCTCCCACCCAATGGTAATAAATGACCTTGGGCACAGAATAACTAAACAGAATTGTAGCGTCCGTATACGCGCATACGGCGACCCGTTAAGGACAGAGTTAGTATCGCCATCTATGTGCTTCCTTAAGTACTGTGTAGATCATAGTCACCCAAGCAAGTAATTGGCACACATATTCGTGAGTATCGGCTTGGTCGACCCGCGGCGCGCCCCACTTTGCAGTCCATCGGGCGGACGATGGCTCGGCTTATATCGGTCGGCGACGTAGAGGTTCGTGTGGGACGCACGCGCTTCTCCCTCCGGTGTGCTACCGCCTGCTCGTAGTCAGAGCCGGTGTATTACCAAAGATCATAATCTCGAATATCATGATCTTTGGTATTACCTACACTTGTATTGGAAGTTTTGTTCCTGGTTCCTGTGTTTCAAAAGCGAATTGTTCTGTTTTGGCGTTAAGTTGTTGTTTTGTTGTGGATTTGTTAAGTACTGTTGTTTGCTGTTAAATTGTTGTTGTGGCTGTTATTATTTGCTGTTAAGTTATGTTTTGTGATTTTGTTCTTTTGCCGAGCAGCAATGGCCGCAAAGCGGTGCAGTTTTAAAAACTGCACCAGTTCTGGACTGGTCGAAGGAGTAGGACGAACATATTTTTCGACTTTCCCAAAAATGACTTTATCCGTGCAATGTGGGTACAGAATTCTGGAAATTTGGACCTAATTAATTTACCCTATTCGGCCCTAAAAAACAAAGTTTTGTGTTCGCGCCAGTTTAAAAACCCTTCGTTTTTGATTCCGGACAAAAAAAAACTATATATAACATTATTCGACTTTATTATTGTTTGTCTATCATCAAAACGTGGTATTTTTTAGTTATGGACCGTTTTTAGGTCGTAATCTGCTAGTTTCAAGAAAAAGTCAACTTACAAGGTGCAATTTTTATATTTTTTCAAAAGATCAAAAATTTATCATTGTCAGAATTTTTGGCTGAAAATTTGTACATAGGGGTAAAATAAAATTCCAAGCAACTTTTTCAAATAACATTTTTCGATTTTGGCTATTTATTTAATTAAATGTCATTTTTGACAGATATGTCAAATTACGTCACGACGTTTAATTATCTCATTTCGAATATTTTTGCAAGCAGAGATGATCTCCCCAGAGCAGTTTCATCTTAGCCCAAAAATAAAAAAATTCCCATATGGTTCCAACTTTCTGTGGCACTGTATAACATTACCGATTTATCTCTTACCGCTTTCGAAATGTTCGCCTCTGTTTTCCTGGTTGGTGTAGAAAAAGGAAGCGTATCTTCTAATTGTATGAAACAAAATTTCGGTCCATGACCTACTTATAGCTGTGGTCACAGAATCATATTTTGTGCTGTACGGTTAGTGTTATGTATTAAAAAGCAAAAATGAAGTCATGGACTACTTTCAGGTAGTTGTAATATACGCTCCCTTATTCTATTCAAATCAGAAAACCTGGGCGAATATCTCAAAAACGGCAAGAGATGTCCCTATAATTTTGTATAGAAAAATAACAATTTCCTAAAATATTTTTTTACTTCCCGTTAAACCGGGAATGATGTATAAATTACAAACGAGCAGATTTTAATATATTTTGTCCGTAATATTAAAAATGGAAACAAACAGTATTTTTTATTTTTCGAAAAAATTGTTTTTTCGAGGACACCCAGTATGTCAATTGTGACGCTAGATTCAGATTCCCCGGAAAAACTCACCCGGGTTTTAGCAGACCCTTTTTCTTTCGACTAAGGAAATAATCGGACTTTTTAAAACACTTTTCTTGAGAAACCCTGTATACAGGGTGTCCAACTTTAAAACTGTACAAAGCCGTAAAATCTTCATTTTTGGAGATATTCGCCTAAACTTTTTTGTTTGAAAGGCCTTCAAAAACCGCGTCTTTTGACCTTCCTTCCATTTTCAAAATGCAAATCCAGGGCCGGCTGCGATTTTTTTTATACGCCCGATTTTCAAGAAAACCATTTAGCGATTTTTTTTATTTAAAGTCTGACCCCATAGCGTTAATCACAACACCCTAAAACCCCCATATACCAAATTCGAACAAAAAATGTACAGGGAGTTCCATTCTGTAGGGTGTCAAAGTTCAGCAAAATAGGAATTTTAGACATCTGGCGAGTCAAGTGTGCCATGGAATCCCTTCAGAACAGTCCTATGGTTAACAGGACCGCTTAAAATGTTGATGTGAAAAGATTTACTACAAAAATTAACAGGGTATTTTTCTCTGAGCCATCTCAAAATTCTGAAATTTTATCTTATACGGATCAAGAGTAGGTACTCTGGAATCATTGAAAAAATATTGATAAACACAAAAGTAACAGATAAAAACAATTTAAATTATTGTACCTTTCTCAACAAAGTCACTGCCTAAGATGATACATTTTCTGTGTTTCCTGTTGTGGCACACCATAGGCACCTTAACTGATATGGACTTACTGACTGACAGATTTAGTTCGTTTATAGTGTGTGGAGCGGCTTTGATGTGTCTACTTGATTTTTGACCCGTATAAAATCTCAAAAATTTAGTAATTTGAGGTGGCACAGATAAGAATACTCTATATATTTTGTATTGGACTTTTGCACACCAACAGCTTGAGTGGTTCTATTGACCATTCAACTGTTTTGAGGGGATTCCATGGCACACTGGATTTGGCAGATAGATGCCTTTAAAATTCCTATTTTGCTCAACTTGGACACCCTGCAGAATGGAACTCCCTGTATATTTTTTTATTCAAATTTAGTATATACAGGTTTTGGCGTGTTCTGATTAACGCTGTGGGGTCAGATTTTAAATAAAAAAAATCGCTAAAGGGTTTTCGTGAAAATCGGGGGTATAAAAAAATCGGAGTCGGCCCTGGATTTGCATTTTGAAAATAGCGGGAAGGTCAAAAGAAGCGGTTTTTGAAGGCCTTTCAAACAAAAAAAGTTTAGGCTTTTGTCTCCAAAAATGAAGATTTTAATGATTTCTACAGTTATAAAGTTGGACACCCTGTATACATCAAAATTATTGCTTATAAAAACTAAGATTTTCTAAAATTCTGGGCGGTTCCAAGGAAGTTTTTAGAATTTATGTACAGGGTTAGTAATAATTGTTTTGAAACAAATAAAAATTGGAGTATAGGAGTGGCAATTAGGCCAGGGTAGATAATTTTTGAGAACAAAAAAATCTAGAACAGCATGACACCCATTGGAAAAGGAAGAAAATATAGCAAAAATAACAGAAAAAATAATTTAAGGGCGATTTAAGCTACGGGTGTTGTAGGGGGTGATCTTTTAGGGGTGGAAAACGGTTTATCACGATATCCAGCAAAACTGCAACTCCTATCAAAAAAGTTAAATGGCAAAGTTGTAGGTAATAAAAAGATCTACAACTTTTGTATTTACACTTTTTTCACATAACCTGAAAATATCCACGAAAAATCAAAATAACCGATTTTTTGGTTTTTAATTTTTATCTCACAAAAAAAATTCTACGAAATTTGGTGGAAACTTACCTTCTTATGTCTCGAACACGCTATAATTTTTTCGAATCAAAATATTTATTTTTACCCCTTTTTTTGATTTTAAACCGAAAAAGTAACCTCATTTTCAATCGAAAATACCCACGTCAAAAAAGCTGCTTTTTAAAAAAAGTCGGTTCGCTTTTTGTTCGTTGAAACCTCTACTTTCTGATGGTGTAAAAAATATACATCACTTTGAAAATTTTCTCAGAAAATGCAAAAAACGAAAAACTCGATATCGAAAAATTGGTTTTTAATCATTTTTTAAAATTTTGGACTATTTATTGAAATTTACACTTTAATTACTTGAAAATTTTAAGATTGCATGTTGAACAGTATGGGAATCTAGCAAACGGTGAGAGATAGAACAACAACAAACAACAAATGCGGAAAAAGTTGCGCAATTTTGAGGTCAGTAAAATGGTACAAACAGATTTCTAATATATTTTTTCGTTTTTGAGTTATTTCGACAAAAGTGAAATTTTGCATTTTTGATTTTATTTTTTTCTGAAGTTGTTATCAACATTTAAATACAGGGAAACAATGAGTAGAAAAAAAGGAATTTTCAGTATAATTGTCTCAAAACATTTTAAAAATATTGTCCATACATCATGGTATTTGGAATGAAAGTGCTTTCAAAATCTGCAAAAAAATCCAGGTCCATATTTAAAAAAATTAAGTTGAAAATGGTTTCTCAAAAAACGAAATGTTGTAGAACAAATCTAAAAACGCCATCTTAAAGCCCGTTAAAAAGTGCCATAAGAAAGTGTTTTTCTTTTTTCCTATCTGTGATAACAACTTCAGAAAAAAAATAAAATCCAAAATGCAAATTTTCACTTTTTTCAAAATAACTCAAAAACGAAAAAAGATATTAGAAATCTGTTTGTACCATTTTAGCTTGTAGCAGTCTCCGTATATTCAATAACGTATTGCTATCCTAAATTTTGTTCCTAAACCTATTTTTTTAATACTTTTTAAATAACTTTGAAATATATTTTTTAATATATCAGCAAAAAGTCGCTTCGTTCTCAAAAAAGACATTTTTTTGTGGTCGAGACATTTTTTATTTAGAAAAAACTGTCGAAATTGGCATTTTACGGAAATTGTGTTTTTTTACATTTCCATCGTCATATCTTTGAGAGTAGTGGAACTATCGACTCGAATTTTCTTTAAAATTGAAGCTAACATATGAGCGCTTACAACGAATGCCATAGTTGTTGTCCAATATTGTTTATTAACCACTTTAAATAGCAACAAAATTGCAAGGTTATAAAAAATGTAATGAAATTTTCACTAAGCGAGAAACTTTTTTATTTGTGGAAATTTTTATACACATGCTGCGAGGGAAATGTGCTCAAAACAAGAAGGAAGTTTTTGGTAAAAAAAATTACCTATAGCGCCTATAGTTTTTGGACTGTGCATTTTTTTGTGGCGCGCGCTACTCACGTGTAACGCAAAATTAATCCCTTGCCTGAGAATATCCACGCGTGGCAGGCATGTCTCAACAACTGATGCGTAGTTTACATGCGCAAGTGAAACTATCACAAATATGAATATCTTAGAGTATTTCCTAGAAGTTTGCCAATGTAAACCCTCTCAGGAAGAACTCTGGGAGCGTTTACATGAACTCACAAGTCGTACTGAGAGTACTTCCAAACAGTTTATGTAAATGCTCCCACAGACGTACCTACCTACTCTTTTATGGCAGAGAGTTCTCACTGAGAGGGTTTACATTGACAAACTATTAGCACAGACCTATGTGCTATTAGGAATTACTCTAAGATATTTATATTTGTGATAGTTTCACTTGCGCATGTAAACTACGCATTAGTTGTTGAGACATGCCCGCCACGCGTGGATATTCTCAGGCAAGGGATTAATTTTGCGTTCCACGTGAGTAGCGCGCCCCACAAAAAAAAAATTCACAGTTCAAAAACTATAGGCGCTATAGGTAATTTTTTTTTGCCAAAAACTTTTTTCGTGTTTTGGGCACATTTCCCTCGCAGCATGTATATAAAAATTTCCACAAATAAAAAAGTTTCTCGCTTAGTGAAAATTTCATTACACTTTTTATAACGTTGCAAATTTGTTGCTATTTAAAGTGGTTAATAAACAATATTGGACAACAAAAATGGCATTCGTTGTAAGCGCTCATATGTTAGCTTCAATTTAAAAAAAAATTCGAGTCGATAGCTCCACTACTCTCAAAGATATGACGATGTTAACGTAAAAAAACACAATTTCCGTAAATTGTCAATTTCGACAGTTTTTTCGAAATAAAAAAGGTCTCGACCACAAAAAAATTTCGTAAATCGCCATTTCGTATGCAGAGTGATGTACTTAACAACTATGGGGTCCGATCTAGTTCAACCTTGAAAAATTTTTTGACGACTTTTTAGCCCGATTTCGCTTCACTAAATAGGACGAGGCGGGCCGGGCACCGTTTTCGTTGCGCAAAGAAGCAGGTAAGTAGTTTTGATGACTCCGCAGGCGGCGATCGTGCTTGGCACCGAGCGCTGTCTCAAAATTTGTTTCCTCACTGGTCCCGTCGACCTGAGACGGGCCGGCAAACCGAGATTATTGCCGCGGTAAGCGTTGGAATTCTGTTTAGTTATTCTGTGCCTTGGGAAATAAGCATAGTTTTCAGCGCGAACAAAAAATAAGCCTTGCGCCGTTTTGCGTCGATTATCTCGAAAAGTAGTAGCGTGAGCAAAAAAATGTATAGATGCGAAATTGTAGAGCAGTTCTTTCTCTACAAGATACATATTGGAAAATATTTTTGAGAAAGTATTATTGGACATATGATGATTTTTTATTCCTTTGTATTCTGCATTTTGAGCGTGTTTTCACACCACCCATGAGGTAGCGCTCTCGTTGCATTTTTTTAAGTGGTTTCCCCTATATGCCTATTCCACTAATGAAATATAAATATTTAATCAATTGCCTCTGCAAAATGGTCCTTCTCGATGGAATTTAAACAACTCTGCCCATGACAATGAGAACACATTGTAGAGCAGTGCAGGCCGACCTTTACACATGTACAACGCTTTCCACAGACCTTTTTACAGCCGCAAGATATGAGCTGCAGAATTGAGGCTGGAGCTGGTGCTTGAGTCGTGAGCACTGGCATTAGAATGTTGTTAGATCTTCTCCAGCCCCATTCAGTTGCTCTCAAATTTCTTCCTTTCCACAAATGAATTTGATGAAAAACGCAATAAGAATGTTGTCCTACCTACTGCATCAGATGTAGGTGGTAGTTTGGACAAAATGACTGGTTACTCAACAGGCCAACTAAATTATTAAATAAAATAAACGATAATGGTTTAAAGATGTCTCTTGTCGGGGTGCCTTATATAGAGCAAGCGTAAATTTCCCCCCAGCTCTTTCAATGTCATCTTTTGCCAATGAAGGATTACGACCACTTCTTCAATTAGTGATTCTCAAAAGAATTTATTGAATAATCTTGTCAATAAAGAGTGTTTTATTGGTCAACTGATGAACACATTAGAATCAGCAGGTATTTCCACTCTCGCGGCTACTGATGATGCCGACTCGCTAATTGTTCACCAATGATGAAAATGCCGTTGTTATTGGGCACGATATTGATTTGCTTATACTCCTTATGGCTCTATGTCCTCCAGAGAAAGAATTCGCTTATTGAGAGACACCCAAGGAAATATTAAGAAAAGGGTGTATAGTTCACAGAACTTACAAAACTCGACACTTTTAAAATATTGCATATATAATATTTTATTTTCTCATGAGTTTAGTGGCTGCGCAATCACGTCTGCTTTATATGGCAAAGGAAAATCACAGGCCGTAAGCTTAATAAATACAAGAAAGGATTTACAAGAAGTGGTCGCCGTATTCAATAATCCTTCATTGGCAAAAGACAACATTGCAAGAGCTGGGGAGAAATTTACGCTTGCTCTATATAAGACACCACGGGCGTAGCCAGGATTTAGTTTTGGGGGGGGTTTAGTTTGAGAAGTAAATAAAACAACAAAAATATACTTACATGAAATTTAATATCTATATATTCATCCGAAAAACTACGACATATTTATAAAGTTCTTAACTTTAAATGAAATGGATAAATTAATTTCGTTCCTCTGCGCTAAATCTAAAACCATTAAAGAAGAAATCTTCGGCTTTTTCTTTTAAATATATCCACTACTTCATCTGCATGAATTTCTGTTCCATAGTGAATGTTCATTAACCATTAAGTCTGTTTTCACTTGTAGTGTTTCATAAATAGTTTTTCAGTCTCCTTAGGCTCGAGAAAGACCTTTCTGGGGTAGCAGTGGATACAGGAATGGTAGCCAAGATTTGTAGTAATGTGTAAATATTAGGATAAAGGTTTTTATCGCACATATCTAGGCATTCCAAACTAGATTTTCGGGGTAAGCAGTCTTCTTATCAGCATGCAAGGTAGCTGAAGCTTTGATAGCTAAATCCAAATTTGTTTCTTTATTAGAAACCCCTTGACCTTGACTACACCACTTTTTCCAGTAGTCCATACCTTTAGGTTTATCACCCTTCCTTTTTTTCCTTATAGCAGCCCAGTAGCCGTCCAGAAACTTCCACGAACTTCCACAAAGTTCCGCTCATTTCGACCTAGGGGCGTGGCGAATAATCGAGAAACAACGCAAAGTGTCCCTACAATACAAAATAGTTCGGCTGCAACTGCGTCTGCCTCTCGTCAAAAGATGGCGCTAGGCGCTACTATTACTACATAATATATTCAAACGTAATAATAATTTAACTCTTCACTCCTCGTATTTTTTCGGTATAATATTAGGTAATATTTTGCTTATTTCGGGGGGGGGGGGGTTTGAACCCCCGAAACCCCCCCCTTGGCTACGCCCGTGTAAGACACCCCGACAAGAGACATTTTTAAACCATTATCGCTTTATTTTATTTAATAAGCTAGTTGGCCAGTCGAGTAACGCAATCATTTTGTCCAGACTACCACCTACATCTGATGCAGTAGGTAGGACAACATTTCTATCGCGTTTTTCATCAAATTCATTTGTCGAAAGGAAAAAATTTGAGAGCAACTGAATGGGGCTGGAGAATAACTAACAATATTCTAATGCCAGTGCTCACGACTCAAGCACCAGCTCCAGCCTCAATTCTGCAGCTCATATCTTGCAGCTGTAAAAGGGCTGTGGAAAGCATTGTACATGTGTTGTTGGCCTGCTCTGTTCTACAATGTGTTCTCATTGTCATGGGCAGAATTGTTTAAAATCCATCGAGCAAGACCATGTTGCAGAGGCAATTGATTAAATATTTATATTTCATTAGTGGAATAGACCTATAGGGGAAACCATTTAAAAAAAAACGCACCGAGAGCGTTACCTCATGGGTGGTGTGGAAACACGCTCAAAGTGCAGAATACAAAGGTATAAAAAATCATCATATGTCCACTAATACTTTCTCAAAAATATTTTATTCAATATATGGATCCTTTAACTTTTTCTCGTGAGAGTTATGGTTTATGTGCAAAACGCAAAAAACAATGCCATGGTCACATTTGGGGGTGGTTTTTTGGGCAAAAGGGGATAAAGCTCCCCCCGGAGGGGTGGGAACTCTTCAGATCTGTATTCGGGTTCCTACTGGGAGTTCACAACCAAAATTTCAAAACTTTATAATTTTTTTCTTCTAAAAAGTCTAACTTGCTTACACTAAAAAGTTACATTTTTCCATTGAACTACAAACGGCTACAGTTACCTAGGAAAATATTTCAGTAATTTAGGCATTATGTTGGGATACCCTGTATATTACCAATCTACATATAAATACCTTCAAAAAGTAGAAAATAAGCCCCAGGCAAAGAGCTAGACCTCCACAAGTGGAGAAACAGACAAACAGCAATACTAAGGCCACCAAAAGTGGAACTTTTTGTAGAAATGACAATAAGTAATCCGACCAGGTTACATTAAACGAAATGGTTCTTGCAAGCAACCTGCAAAAAATGGATCATCTTCATATTTTGATTGCTTAAGAAAATAATTTTATAATTAATAATGATGAAACCTATTAAAATGTCTGCAAAAATATTGACACTTACTTTAGTACTAATTTGTGTATAGTGGATTCCAGTGCCACCAAAGAAATACTGAATAAAACAGCAAATATCCAAACTATGCCAATGCTGCAGAAATACAGTAGTACTGGCAACATGAAAAAATCTATATTGGTTCCATTTCCATGTTCATTGTCTGGTTTAGGTAAAAAGGGAAATACACTACGAACAAGAATACTTATAAGTAATTTTGATTGTTATTTCCAAAACATACCTGACGAATTTTGATATTCCCAGAACACCAGTTAAAATGATCAATGGCTTGATTCCTAACTTGATGGCAATAAAAAATATTGTGCACTGACCATTTTTACGCATATATTCTAACTGCACCTTCAAGCTTAGAAGAACTACAGCAGCAATATTTGCCACTAACACTGGAGAATAATATCTTGCTAAAAGGCTTAAAGATGTAGCCAGTGAAGATTTTATACTAGAAAATACGAGATGTGAAATGGGTCTATTACTTATAAGCCCTTTGGGCAAGGCCAAGAATTTAGCATTTAGTGCAGGGTGTGGAAGAACGAGGCCTTTTGAGTAGAAGCTTCAGAAATATATTCCAAAATGCCTTCCCACATACCTATAACAAACATATATCGCTCATAACCCCATTGTGCACAATTCTGTGCTTTGGAATAAAAAGAGATAGAACTTCAGATAAACTTAGCTATAATGAAAGACTAAGACTATATACAGGGCGTTTCTGGATTGACTAATATGTAAAGATGTGAATAATAAGGAATCTAATAATTATTGTTAAAATTTGCCTTTTGGTAATTTATTCCTGCTTCGTTAAACATAAATGAATGTAAACTTTTTTATTTTTCAGAAATCAAGTACCTAGGCATTGAAACATAGCTAGCAGTAAAAATCATAGTTTTGCTATATTAAAGTATTCTACTCATATGCCAAATTTGAAAATATTTGTCCCACTTTATTTATTTTTTTCAAGCATTAATAGCAAAATTTTATACAAAAATATTATTCAAGAATGCTAGATTTCTTAGAATGGAAACCAAAATCAAATAATAGAAAATCAACCAAAATCAGT
Organism: Pseudeuparius sepicola; assembly: GCA_963920635.1. NCBI lineage: Eukaryota > Metazoa > Arthropoda > Insecta > Coleoptera > Anthribidae > Pseudeuparius > Pseudeuparius sepicola. The sequence goes on along the minus strand of OY987304.1, from coordinate 27,700,668 downwards.
TAGTGTCATCATTCCCAGCCAGTTTACATGGCTACAGACCCACCGTCGTATATATACGCAGAAAAAAAAAATGCAGGAAAGTGCAGCTGATACTCTTTAAATATAAATTTTTATTTCCGTTTCTATCTTTTTGAACAATTCATATATTTTTAACAAAGAACCTCCACACTTATGCAGTGCTCAACAACAGAATATGCCCACTATTAATCAAATTGTGTCGCAATCTTGCAAAAATGGCCTTGAATTGAAAGGATGTCTCCTCTTTGGATACGGCTCGTAGTATAAATTGGTCGTTGCATCTGCATTTTCCCCGGATTGTATAAAACATATCTAATTTTTATATCCCGTTTTTCATAACTTTCAAATTTCATTGTATGTTATAAAGTTTGTAAATTACACAAAAATAGAAAAATCTTTACACTGCCTAAACAGCTTAACTGAAAATTTGACAGGTAACAGTAAACATTTTTCCACGATTGTGTTTCATTGTCTCACCGTCCAAAGGATACTTGTTAAAAGGGCACGCTTCCAATTATACACATGAAATCATAAAAGCTATTAGTAATTGATAACTACTTAAGTAAATCATTAAGTGTTATATATTTTTGGAATGGTAATTTTATGCTTTATTAATAAATGCAAAAACATACAGGGTGTTTCATTTAAAAAACAATTTTTTCATTGGTAACTCTTAAACCATTGACTTGAAGAAATCTAGTAGCAACATTAGATTCTACGTAAATAAGTGCTTTAGGAATGTTTTTACAAAAACACAAAAATTTCAACCAGAAAAAAGTTACAGCCACTTTTCGAAAACGCACATTTTTGAAAAACGCCCTGTAACTCAAGAACGGTGACAGATATTGATTTGCGGTTTTCGACATTAAGTTTATCATAAAAAATGAGCCTCAGACACCGATATCAGTTTTCGTCTATCTGAGAAACACTTTTTATTTCAAGTAAATTTTAAAACCCATGGTCATGTGAAACTCATATGTCGCATTAGTGACATGTTTGTTTAGGCGGTGCCATCGGAACGTGCGCCCCCTATAATAAATCTGAAATAAGCATAGTCTATAATAGGAAAGTGTCAAATACCTGTATAATGTCAAGGTATTGCTGATCCTGCTTCTATCACTAGATGGCGCTAGCAGACAATGTATTATCAGAATTGTAGAAAAAGAAAATAGTCTATATCGCCTATAAATCTATACCTATTTAATTGTTCTTTTAGGTAACTGGTTTCGCAAGCTAAGATGTCTGCATCTTCAGACCACTTAAAAATAGGAGGGTTGGTATGGATCCGTACAGTCTATCATAAAATTAAAAATTAAAAAACTATCACAAAGAATAAATATTTATGTTGAATAGAAACAGTTAAGAGAACTAGTTACGTACATAATAAGCACAAAGCTAGAGATCCTAACCGTTTTCGATATACAGGGAGTCAAAGTGCAATTTTTGTTTCAAGTTTTCTTTTATTTTTCCTAAAGGAAGACAGTTAAGGCAAACTTATTTGGTATAGTTTGGACACTCATTAAATATATCTATCTCTGAAAATAAACATGCTGGGGCTATTAATTTTTTTTTGTTCAATTTGAGTTTTTTTTATTGCGCGACAAGTTGGCTATGGATGCGGATTTCTTTCTCAGCAACACTTGGCGGTCCAAAATTGCCACATTTTTGTTCCTTACGGGTTTTTTTTTGGTAGGGCGCAAAATAAGCGACAAAATCGCGGTGGTAGACCTAAAAAAATCATCCACGGCATCACCATTAAAGTTCTGACCATATAGGATTTTTTTTTAAATAGCTTTGGGTAAAATTTGATGTCGGGAACAGTTACCTGTCAAATTTGACATTTATTGCAGAGGGTTGGAAAGTGGCATTTCTAAATCGAATTTGAAAAAAAATTATTTGAAAAAGATGTTTCTACTGCGATTTTATGTATGTGTGCAAACTTGCAATCCGTTTATCATGGCCAAATTACTGCTTTAGCAATTTACTTATTATAAGAAACTATGTTTTCAGAAAATTTGCGAAAACTAAAGTCTAATAATTAAAACAATGCCTTCTTTTGACAGTTTCCCTATATCTTACATCCATTTAATATTTTATAAGAGTAAATACTCGTGTCTTTTAATAGCTTTGGGTAAAATTTGATGTCGGGAACAGTTACCTGTCAAATTTGACATTTATTGCAGAGGGTTGGAAAGTGGCATTTCTAAATCGAATTTGAAAAAAAATTATTTGAAAAAGATGTTTCTACTGCGATTTTATGTATGTGTGCAAACTTGCAATCCGTTTATCATGGCCAAATTACTGCTTTAGCAATTTACTTATTATAAGAAACTATGTTTTCAGAAAATTTGCGAAAACTAAAGTCTAATAATTAAAACAATGCCTTCTTTTGACAGTTTCCCTATATCTTACATCCATTTAATATTTTATAAGAGTAAATACTCGTGTCTTTTCAGAAGAACGATAAAGTTATTAGAACTTTGCACCTCTCGTGTCAACATTTTTTATGGTTGCAATTTTAGTTTTTATTACAAATATGGAACTGACATGTGAAGGTAAGTATTACACAAATAAATTAATTTTTACCAGTTAAGTAAACTTTGGATTTGTAAAAAATAATTTATTTGATAAAAATATCAAAAATTGCTAATTCATCCTAGGCTTTTGAAATTTTGCACACGTACATAAAATCGCATTAGAAACATCTTTTTCAAATATATTTTTTCAAATTCGATTTAGAAATGCCACTTTCCGACACATTCTGCAACAAATGTCAAATTTGACAGCTAACAAAGATCGCTTGGCCACAACTGTTAATGTCATTTTTGCTCTAATTTGAAGCAAAAACTGTTTCCAACATCAAATTTTAAACAAATCTATTTAAAAAAATCCCATACGGTGAAATTGTATATACCTACCTAAGAAACTATGAACTATTTAATGTTCCTTTTAGAAGAACAAATTGTACCCTAAATTATTTTTAATGCTACTGACTTAAATATAATTATATCACATAAAAAACGTTTTGTTTTTTGTTTTTCGGTTAAGTTCTTTTCAGTTTTTAGTGGTATTCTTGTTTTTTCTTCTTCTCCGTAAAGTAGATACTTATATAATTTATGTATTTGTCCTTACTACTTGTTTATATTCCTAAATATAAGATTAGTGGGGTGTAAATTGCGACCTGTGTATTCATTTGCTTTGTGTTTAGTAGTGAATAGTGTAGTGGGACATCTGTTGACCTGTTTGTACCCTTATTGTCCGATAAATAAATAAATAAATAAATAAGTAAATAAATATTGTAGAAAATGACACTAAAATGTCAATAACGATTTAATAACAAGTAAAATATCCAAACGTTTAATCTGGACCAACACTATATTAAAGACCTGTGCATAGCGCTTGCAGAATCTTTTATAAAATAAAAACATGCAAATATGTCTGTTACAACGAAGTTAATATTCAAAATAAAATAAAATATTTGTTTGTTATGTCCCTCTAATTTGACAAGTTCACATGGCATATTTCCATACATTTTCGCAAGTCTAAAAAGCAAGCAAGAGTATTTTTGGTTTAAAACTCAGTCCATGGCTAGTTGTAGTATGTGAAAGCATAAAACGCATTAGATTTTTCAGTTTCTTCTTTATATGGAGGACTATTGGTTCGCTTTGAAGCTATAAACAAAATTTTCTATTTCCATTCCTGCATACGTTAAAAAATACTCTTCCAAAATAATATTATCTTTAATTTTCGCTTCTTCAGCTGATCGATCAGATCATACCATAATTCCAAAATAGTGTTTATTCTTCTGCAATTCACCCAATGGTCTGTGCATACGATTTTCTTCATGTGCGCGAAAATTTCATGTTATCAGAAACAAATCTACCTCGGAAAGCCGTATTAATAGGATAAAACTGCCAAATACTGGAGGCAAGGACAATTCGTTACCGTAAAAAGAAGGTAAAGCGTAATAAAGCTGGATATTTAAAATTTTGGATTTTTTAAAGCTCAGAAACTAACATCCCAATAGGCACAGAATACCCCCCTATAACCTATAATAAGTCACCATTTTTTTCGTCGTGTAGCGCCACCCCAATCCGTAAACAACAATGAAATATGACTGCATGCTCGGGTGTTTAATATAGTGTTGGTCCAGGTTTAATTCAACCACGGTTTTGTTTGCTTTATAACTAATTTGTGACAATTCTAGCTTCGAAAAATCATGTATGCTTTAGAAATTTCTCAAAAATTAATTTTTCTCACCGGTGGTGTGCCCTTTTTGTAGGTTTTATGACAATGTGTTATTAAGGAAACTTGTTTAGAATAAAAAACTGAGTAGGAGAGCAAAATTTTAAAAGCCAAGACCTGCTCTGATTTTTGGCCTTTTTCCTTTTTTAAAGACGATGCTCTTTCTGTAGCTTTGAAGTCAAAATGTTGTCAAGGAAACTTGTTTAGAATAAAAAACTAATAATGCAAAATTTCAAAAGCATAAACCTACTTTGATTTTCTTCTGCTAAAAAAAATAAAAAGGACAATATTGTATTTTTCAAAAAAATATACATATTTAGAAAAAGTCAAAAATATTTTTTTTTATAGAATTGATTGAGAAATTTAGTAAAGGCAAAAAATATTACTTTTCCAAGACAAAATATGATGGTTGGCCCCTGTCTCTCCGGCACTTTGAAAGTAGAGAAGCCCCCTTATTTCCATTTTATACTAATGTACCAAATATGTTTGCCTTAACTGTCCTCTTAAGGAAAAATTAAAAACTTACTTGAACTTGAAAAAAATTTGACTTTGACGCCCTGTATAACAAAACAGTTAGAATTTCAATACATGATTATCTAAAAAGATTTAGTTATTTTGACATTTTCCATAGGACCCCCTGAATAGAAGTAAAAAACAAATAATTGATAATTATTCAAAAAATATAAAAAATTAAAGAATTATTAGTATAACAATTAATTTAGTAAAATGTAGGTATTGAACCATGGGATCATCTCGCATAATCAAAATATTTTATTCTATCTGAAAAAAAGTTATATACAGTGTGTCCCAATTTGATACTGGACACCTCAGAACTATATGAAGGTCAAGGAAAACAAATTTTCTCTATTTTTTTATTGGTAGTCCCAAGGGAGAGTGTCTCATAGGCGGTGAAATTTGGATGGGGTAATTATTTCATGGCCTACTATGATTTTTTAAAATAGCTAATTTTCAAGAAGCCCTATTAGGGATTTTTTACGACAAAATGTTATTAAGAAAACTTGTTCAGAATGAAAAACTGAGTAGAATTATTGCGAAATTTCAAAAGTCTAGGCCTACTTTTATTTTTAGCTTTTTCGCCTTTTTCTCCCACTTTTTTCTTAGAAATGTGTCCTTTCTGGAGCTTTCACGTCAAAATATTATTAAGGAAACTTGATCATGAAAAAATAAAATTTTGACGTGAAATCTCCAGAAAGGACACTTTTCTAAGAAAAAAGTGGGAGAGAAATCTAAAAATCAAAGTAGGCCTAGCCTTTTGAAATTTTGCGAATATACTCAGTTTTTAATTCTGAACAAGTTTTTTTAATAACATTTTGTCGTAAAAAATGCCTAATGGAGTTTCTTGAAAATTTGCTATTTTAAAAAATCGTAGCGGGCCATGAGATAATTACCCCATCCAAATACCACCGCCTATGAGATACTCTCCCTTGGTACTACCAATAAAAAAATAAAGACCATTTGTTTTCCTTGTCCTTCATATATTTCTGAGGTGTCCAGTATCAAATTGGGACACACTGTAAATAACGAAAAATGGCGATAATAATTGACCACCCTGTCCTAAATTCAACTTTGACTTCTCTGTACTATAGAGGTATTGGTAGTTACTCTCATAGAACTCAACTTCTGAAAGTATGTAACAGAAACGAGAAGATCACTGATTTTCCAAATGTCTGCAATTATAGGAAATATCTAATAACTTGGCAACTCCGCAACTGATCATCACAAACAAAAAAGCAAGCAAATTCCCTCTTAGAGGTGAGTAACATAGTGTATTGATAAAAAAAATAAGAAGTTCCTTTGATTACAAAAACTTTTGTACGAAATTATTTTCCGTAACTCCAAATTCTGGAGATAAAGGGATAGGCATGACATGTGGGCCACCCTGTACATTCCAGACAAATGCCTGCTCTAAAAGTTCAGTATATGTCTGTTATATGTATGTGGTCACTCTCCACAGGACACAATCTGCCTTCTTTGATGCTAAGTTAATTTACCTGATATGATAAGTGCAAGAGGGCTCTAAAATCAAAACTATTCTTGCTGGCTTGCTATTGGGAGGTTTTGAACTAAGTAGTCGCACAATTAAAGGTCTTTTCTGATCTTCCCTGAAATATAATAGATTTGAATTAAAGTAAATAGTAATTTACCTTACAAGACTGGAATACTGTACAGCGGGCACACAGTGGTGTAGCCAGTCTTTAGGGGCGGGCGGAGGGGCGAAATTTTCCGAAATATTTTCTTTGTGAAATATTGCCATCTACTGGGTTTATTTGGATTGAAATAGGTAAACAAAAATTAGAAAAATCCACAGAAAATACAATGCTAGTCATAAACTTTGCACCAAATGGGAAAATTTTTTATTATTAGATTTTTTGAAAATCTGATTTCGGGCTATGTTGGTACATGTTTTGGGTACACTATTACGCCTGATCTGTCTGTCAAATATGACATTTAAAATGAAAATTAGGAAAAGGGGTGTTTTATCTTGTAAATTGGAAAAGGTTATTAAGAAAATGTGTTCGTATTGTATTATTGTGCGTCTGTGTCAATTTTTAGAACGATACTCATCTTTTTCTTACTTCATATTTCAGGAATTGAAACTGAAACCATAAAATTCAATACAAAACTCAATTCCAAAATATAGATGTGTAAAAATATTACAACACTGGCCCAGGGCATAAACTTGGCTTAAAATTAAAGAGTCTGCGCCAATATTGTGTTGTTATTGTGCCAATATTGTGTTATTTTAAAAAATCTTATTTTTTCATCTTTTTTGCTTTGAAATTTATTTGTATTTTTATGGTTTAGTAAGAAAGCAACTAGTAAATAAGTATCTTAAGTTATTTTGCGGGAAAAAATATCGTGTACCAATTTGAAGAGATATAATGAAATCATGTTTTCAAAAACATCGAACAATACAAAAAATTGTTCCCATTTGGTGCAAACTTTATAAAGAGCACTGTATATTATTTATTAAAAAATAATGGCTATACGAAAAAATCATGTTATTATTTTGGTTAAAGTTTAAAATGAAAGTAACACCTGTCACATATAAAAAAACAAAAATAAATAAATATGTTTTTTAGTATAACACGTTTTTAAAAAACGGACTAACAAACGTGGGGTGCATGCAATACATAATAATAATTATTGTGCACTGTGCTGTTCCCTTGTCACGCCATAGGTGTCATTACACCGGGAACAGAAGAGTTGATAGTTAATATTAGTAGATAATACCTATTCTAATATAAAATATAGATATTTTTATGTTCAGTTTATGTCAATATTTAAATGAATGAAAAAGGAATTTTTGCGGCAACTGAATTAACATGGATATTGATGTTGGAATGAAATTTTGCATTTGTTGTTTCTCTTTATTGTGTATTCGGTTATTTTTATTTTGTATTTTGTAATTTTGTATTTTTGTAATGCGGTCATTTTTAGAAATTGGGATATCTGTGTGCGTGCAATTATTGACAATCTTGCCTTCAATGGCATTCAAAGTAGGGATTTAAAGCAGCCAACGATGAACTGTGCTCCCAGGAGGATATTTTCCAAGCATTTCTGTGGAGTGAGTAGTTAAATTGTGCACACTATATATATTTTTAAATTTATAGGTAAAGTACACATAGGCAGTATACTTTTGTGGAATTTTTTTGTGTTATTTCGGAGATTTTTTTAATAGCTAGGTAGTTTACATGATGCATTGTATTAAAGCTCTTCGTAATCTCTATCCAACAAGGTCTGAATATTTAAATTTAAAAGAAGGGACAAATAAAAACATTTATTTTCAAATAAGCAAGTAAGTATCAAAAACAGCGATTCTTTTCGGAAATTAACAAATATGTTAAAAATAATCCTAAAAATAATAATAATAAATAAATAAACTTTTGTTACATGTATGTTTACTTATTCATAATTTAATGCTATCCTTTCTTCAGGATATTATCAAGTTACGTCTATATATATGCTTCAAATTTACTACCTTTCAAATTAATAACTTACATGTAGAAACCATGTTGTGCATGATGTACCCACGGTACCTCTAGTGAAGCACTGACATGATAGGAATTGCTGTAACAATGTATTGGTTCAACATAGAGATTATATGCTTGCACAATGTGAGTTAAATCTGGTAGGTCTAAAATGTACTGAAGCGCATTTTCTGCAGTATTTTCAATAACTGTGTGTTTCCCAAAAGAACACCATAGTGGTAAGGACACAGTAATTTGTCGCTCCTGTGGATCATACTGATCAAAGTGAAATACTATCTGCAATTTTTAATTGAAACATCAGTTCTAGCATAGGGTGATTCAGTAATACAGTGGTATAATGAAAGCACCTTTGAGTTTGGCGTTTTTGTGGGGAAAATAACCATAGAATCATATTCTGACATTATCTAAATTTTTAAAATTATACAGGTATTCTGCAATGATATGCAAATTTTCAGAGGGAGTATTGTCGGAAATTTCTCTGTGGAGCAAACAGATCCATTTAATTTTCAATTGGGTTTGTTGTCCCAGGAACCTGAAATAAACTGTTTTTTTAGCAGTGGCTTTTCCTGACATTTTCAAATAGTTGTCCTTTAATCAGTTTGTTTCAGGTTCCTGTGATGAAAACCCAATTAAAAATTAAATGGATTCGGAGAAAGTGTTCTACAGGTGGTTTTTAAGGGGGTCTCATGTAAACAATTTTTATTTAAACCTCCCCACAAAATTATTCCAGCCTTAAGAACAAAACAAAATGTTTTTATTTTCTTCTCAACAACAGTTGAATGTAAACTTATTTTAACAGTCTCTGAGGAAAAAACAAAAAAAAGTTTGTTTTCCTTAAGGCTGAAATATCTTTGCAAGGAAGGCTTAAATCAAAAAATTTTACATGGAAGACCCCCTGAAATTCATCTGAAGAACACTTCCTCCAAAGAAAGCAATCTCAAACAACAATGTGGTTGTGTCTTGTGTCCACGCCAGTGACTTGTGTCTCTGTACAAAGACATATTCTATTTATTGGACCTAAGATCATGAATAATCTGCCTATCAACTCAAAAAGACTATATAGAGTTGAGGATTGGATTTTTATATTTGGAGTTAGAATGGTCATCTGCATCACTGAGCATTACATGAATGTTGCTCCTGATATCACTATAATTAAAACAAATTGCTTGTAATATTGTGGTGTATCTTTCTGAGAAATATGTTTTATGCAATAGAGCTTTCAATAGTTCTTTTAACTTTAAATAATTATGTATTATGGTGCACACTCGCACCTTAGATTTATTGCGCTCAATTCTATGTTTGAAATAACTGTATATTTTTCTAAATAAATTACTACTTAAATATTTGCACAGCATTATTGAACATCCTGTATATATTTCGTTCCAAAATTGCAGGAATTTCGACAAATCGTAGGTGTTTCCAGTATAACTACTAATTCAAAATGTGTTGAAAATATTGAATGAAATTGGACATGAAATTTTTTTTATTTTTTCTTCAGGAAGAAGTTTTGAAGATACAGGATAATAAAATTATGGAGAAATATTATTTTAAATTGCTATTTAGGTATGTCAAACCCTAAGCAACTTGTGTTTTATTGTAGAAAACCGATAAATTGGTGCATTAACTTTTTAATTGTTTGAGTTTTATATTTTATTGATCTGGGATGTCAAAACAAAGCTCTTTAAAGTCTCTTTCTAACTTGGTTTATAAATTCTTAAATCGCCTTATAAGTATTTCATTTTTATTTATTAGTTATTATTTTTCCTCTCTGATAAATCAAAAAATGTTATTAGGAAAAGTTGTTTGGAATTAAAAATTACACCCTGGTAATTTCATAATAATTGGCCTATTTTCATCGTTTCACATTGTTATCATTTTTCTTCCTTTCTGGTTTCAAAACTAATTTGTCGCCAGAGATATGAAACAGTTTATGTGAAAAAGGTTTTTGTGCAATTAAAAAATACTTCAAAGTACAACATTTCAGTATAATCAGAGTACATAATCGCGATTTGAAAATACAAAAAAAAAAAGAATGTATATAGGTTTATATTGAAACGCCATTCTCGTTTTGACCTACCATGAAGATCCAAGATGGTAAAAAGGGAAAAAGATCAAAGTAGGTATATAATTTTTAATTAGTAACAACAACTTTTTTTAATAACATTTTTAATATCCTGCAAACGAAATTTTTTTTAAAGAATAAAGAAACATGAAAAATTTACAAAACTTTACTTGCAAGGCGATTTTAGAATAAATCAGAAAGAATTCCGAAAGAGATTTATTTTGACACCAAGATCAATCAAATCAGCCAATAAATGAAAAAGTTAAATGTTATCAATTGTCACCGTTGTATAACAAAATTGTGTATACTTTTTTATTATTTAGATAACTGAGTTAGAAAGTGGAGTTTAAATAAAAAAAACCTCTTGAATATTTACAACATTTAATTGAGAAACTTTAAAAGTAAAAGGTATTTACAAAATTTACAGAAAATTATTTAGCTTTTTACGATAAAAAAATTAGGTACCTTATCAAAAATTTGTTAAACTTATACAGTGACCGGCAGAAAGTTGGACACAAATGGAAAACTTTCTTATTATTAGTTTCTCAGAAAATTTTATTCTTGACAAAAGTTGGTGCATCACTTCAAACTCAAAACGTACATATCAAAATTTAAATATCTCTTTTTGGATATGAGGTAGATTCAAAAATATCAAAATAACTCAAGAGTAAAGTACCCTTATTCTTTAAAATACGGTAAAAAGTTACTTACAAAAGTTGTTTGGAATCAAAGGTGGATGTCCGATTTAAAGTCACAGCCACCTAGTAAAAAAAAAAAGAAATTTAACTTTTTTTGTATTTTTTTCGTCCACCTTGTGTATTACAAAAGAAAAATACCACAAGCACAAATTATCATCAGATAACACATGCATTTGCTACTAAACTTTAATTTTGTTCGATTAGCAGCTATAAATTTAAATTAATCGAAATCAGAGTTTAAAAATATTAATTTTTGTGTCCAACTTTCTGCCGGTCCCTGTATTTAAAAAGTTTGTTAAATAATACTTAAACTGTTCAAACACTTGACACATTAAAAGTTCCTCAGAATCTTTGACTACCACTGTATATTGAGATACCTCTACTTCGATGAAGGTTGACAGCTGTACAGCACCCATCACCCTGACGTACGACTACTTCCCGACCTAGCGACTGCTCAGCCAAACGTCACCCAGACTCCTTGGAAAACGTTATGTCTGATTTACGAGATATTATTCAAATCGTATTTCTGATTTTTTTTAATGAGTCAAAGAGATCAAAAAGACAAAATAACATAAAACGCCTTGTGTAACTTACTACCCTATTTCATGTGCCTATGCTGATACTAATGTGGTTTAAGTAACAATAATTATCGAAATAAAGTCAATCGCTAGCATGATTTGTAACATAAACGAAAATATGTAGGTATACAGTGTCGCAGATAAAGTCTGCATCATATGGGTTTTTTTAAAATTTAATTGAAGTAAATTCTGATGTAGCCAATTTTTTTGTTTAAAAAAGTATGTCAAATGAAGTACTCAAAAGCAAACACATGATTTTCTTTATCTGTCAAATTTGACATTACTTGAAAAAAATTGCTGAAAATGGCATTATTTCTCAAAATTTCGACAAATGTTGTATAGAAACGTTGTTCGTCTTTCAAATTTAAACTGCTATACCAAATTGCAGACCTCTAGAAAATACTTTAACATACCCCATTCAATCTAATTTCAACATTATTTTAGCTTCTCTCAATGTTTCTATAATATATATCTCTATTGCTCCAGAAGACCTACTTTTAAACATATATATATATATCCACAATTTTTTATTTTTGGAGATAATACCTCCGATTTTCACGAAAATCATTTAGCGATTGTTTCATTTAAAATGTAACACCACAGCATGGACATCTCAAAAACCCCATATATCAAATTTGAAAAAAATATATACAGGGAGTGCCATCCTGAAAGTTGTCAAAATTTAGCAAAATAGTTGAATGGTCAACAGGACAACGCAGAGTTTTGGTGTGCAAAGATCCAATACAAAATTTACAGGATGTCTTTCTCTGTGTCATCTCAAAATACTTAATTTTTGGGGGTCAAAAATCGAGTGTATCAAAACCTCCTCAAGCACTACAGAAGCCTGATATTCGGTTCGGTAATTCCATATGAATTAAGATGGCTGGTACGCTACAACAGGAAACAGAAAATGTATCATCTTAGACAGTGACTTTGTGGAGAAAGGTCGAATAATTTTAATAGTTTTTATTTGTTGGTTGGCATTTTGTAAAAAAAAAATTAATAAAAACTTTGTATCATTTACTTTTTCCGTTTATCAAAAAGGTTTAGGAGCTTTTTCAGATTTTACTGATATTAGATATTCTCGAAATAAAATAAGAATTTCAGGAAAATCTTAAAAGCCCCTAAATACTTTCGGATTTTATTATGTTATTCTCATGGGTAAAACAAATATTTTTTGGTATTGCATTGATTGTCAATTATTATCACGAGATCCACAAATTCAAGTTAAATAAATTTAGTATAAAATTTAAGACGTAATATACTTAATATGTATTTAAAAAACGGAAAAAATATAATAAAGTTTTATATAATATTGACTGCCATGACAAGCAGATTTCAAAATGCACAAATACGATACAATTTGCATGGTTGAAATGAGGATTCTTCGTCTATGACTGTAAAACTTCGTGATTTGTGATTTTGGCCATCTTTTAGAAAGACTACCAAAAAACGTCCATTATCTTCTATGTTATCCAAAATCAAATAAATTAGATCATCTCTTCGACATGAGCCGAAAATTTTGCATTTTTCGTTTGACTTCGGGCTTCAAGGATAAATTGAGTAAATTTTGGACTACAGTTAACACCTTGGATTTTTTTTGGAACATAACCAACACTTTGCCACTTCAAAAATGCTACTGTTTTCGAAAAATTGCTGACATCATTTTTTTACTGCTCAACAATTTTGTGTCATGGAAAATCGGCTCCATGGTCTTGGTCTTGGCTTTTTTGGATAAATAGAACTAGGAGAATGTCGTCACTCACTCTGTTTAAATTTTTTTTGTATGCACGGTTCACAAAATTCTTGGTACTCGCTTCTCATATCTAACTCTTGATTTTTTGTGTAATAACTTGGCACTTAATATTTTCTAAAATTTATTTGTGGCGTAAACAGATCCATTGAATTTTAATTGGGTTTTTCACCACCAAACTGGTTAAAAGTTGCCTTTCCCAATTAAAATTCAATGAACTTGGCACTTATTTTTTGTTGCATGCTGTAATATTTCCTCAAGAATTTATTGGGATTTGTTTGGAAAAAACATTTTACAAAGCACTGTTTACAATGTTTATAAACAAGCGCATGATAACTAGTGTTGTTTTATGCGTTGCTATGGTGGTTTCGCTCATTTCTGAAAGTAAATTATTTAATCTAGTATCCAATCGACCGTGAAAGGTTAAATTATCTAAAATTATGCCTTCATGTCAGATAGTTGTCAAAGTTAAAAACGAAATTATAGGCTTTAAAATTGAAGTATTAATGGTAACACTTAACCAGGAATGTAATATTAAGTTATATTAAACGATATTATTCCATTGCTCTGAAAATTATTCTTACTGTTATTTTAATGAGGGAGGTTAGACCACAGGAAAACCATTATACCATACAGAGCATCAATTAATAACAAGTTAGACTTGTGAAAGATTTTATTGCAGTAAAACAATAAAATCATGTGCTAAATTAATTAACAAAAAGTGGTATTTTTGTGAAATAACAAATTTGATTGTTTTAAATCAGAATTAAATTTTATCTGCTTCAACTAAAAATAATGTTCTTGTTAAGAAATACATGTTTTAGTCTTCTCTCTCGATATTTGTCATAGCTAACTCAAAATAACTACAATAATAATAACTGAACTTTTGTAGTTATTATGAGTTGGCTATGATATATAAGGGAAAAGACTAGAAAATGTATTTATTAAATACGACATTATTTATTTAAAGCAAAGATACCAAATAAAATTTAATTTAAATATAAAAGATTAAAATTTGATATTGTACAAAAATACAAATTTTTGTTAATTAATTTAGCATCTGGCTTCATTGTTTTAGTGCAATAAAATCCTTCCACAAGCTTAACTGGGTATTAATCATTGATGCTCTGGGCTGTATTCGTTTTTGATTTCATAGCACAAATTTGAATTATTTACCTACTTTTTCAAAATTTTTAGCCACACAGAAAATAACTAATGGATATCTTGTCACCAGAATTGCTACATGGCTCTTTACGTAAATTAAATTAAAAATACAATCAAGTTTGGTATTTCGTTTAGCAATAGTGTCTAAAATTATTTTCAAGAATGCCATGGAAATTTAATTTTAATTTAATTTATGTAAAAAAAAATTAATCAAGTAAAATTCAGTCAAAAATCAAAACAATATCTTGTTTTTACAGTTCGGGAACATAAAGTAACAAAAAAAACTAGATTAATATTAGAAAAATTTAATTTTCTAATTTTATTGTTTTATTACAAGATACAGTAACGAGACTATGGAAATTAATACTTTAGGTGAACCTTAATCCATCAACAAACAAATAATGTTTTTGAAGTACTCCTTCTGTTCATACAGGCCACTCGAAAAAATCGGATATTTGCCAAATTCGCATACATCCTGTGGATGGTATTGAAAATCGGTATTTGGGGTTTTGAGGTATGGTAAAACCAACTGCATTATTCATTTTGTCCTTAAATAAATGTGTAACGAAATTTATGCAAACTTTATGTAACTTTCGTTACTAAGGTAATAACCTTTTGTCTCTCCCGATATACCGTTGATTTTCAACTGCCAAGAAATTACCATCACTATTAGGCAACCAGTCACACACGGAGTGAATTTTTTTTACGACTTTATTGCAATAATATGGAAAGGTACAAAATATTAAAAGTACAATTATGTGCTACTTGGAAATTACGAATTTTATAATAGTTATTCATATACAGGTACGTTGTTTATTTGCCTTTCCAATTTATCATTAAACAAATTCATATAATAATTAACAATTTAAAATTAATGAGGTATGTATCAGAACAACGGCCTAAAATAATATGTTCATTGTTTGAAGAAGAAGCCTAACCTTTATGTTTGGGTGTTCTCGACAGCCGAGGTTATAAATGGGAGTGACAGGCAATTTTCTTCCAGCTTTTTCTCGTCGATACAACAGGTGCGATACTTTGTGGTTATATGCACGTTTGATATTCCAAATTCCAAATAATATCCATCTTTTTGTAGCGCGATTTAGTGTAAAAAAGATCGTAATAATTGAGTTTGCCGTGCTGTGCTGATATTGGGTGTTGATTTCCTTTTTTCATGTAACCGCGACGGAGGATTCGTAGGTCGTGTTAGGTTTTCAACGAATCAAGCGGTCTTGGGACCCCCTTGGAGGCTGAGCAGCGAGGGTTGATGGCTTTTGGTTCTGGCTGCGGCAATACAGCAATTTGGGCTGAGTATTTTTCAAATTTTCATTGTTGAATATTGGCTTTGCCTTCTTTGTGGAAAAATACGTCAAGACCCAGATTGGCTGTGCTTTTGGGACCACTAGCTATTGGCTGATCGCCTTATCAGACCCGATTTTATTGTTGTTTAATATTAAATTCGTTAGCACACGGTATGGTAATTTAGTTAGTCGGAGTATTTACAATACCGTCTCGAATTATTCTTTTACACTAGATTGGCTGCCTGTTGAGTACCGTAGCCTTATCGGGTGTTTCATTAATTACTTGTTCTTTTTCATATATTTCACTTAAAGCCATGAGTAGAGAAGAAACCCAACATTTTTTGTTACCTGCTGATCAAATTTCAGTAATTTTGCTTAATACTTAAATCGATTATATTTGTTTTTTTTTTCATTAAGTGTCAAGGAAATCAAGCTCTTTTTGTTTTCTCTTTACATGTAACCACACAAAAAGGGAAGTGACTACGCATTGGAGCACCACCACAAACCAACCACGATCGGACCATATTGGTACCACCTCAGCACACCACGGAACCCCACTCAAAACTCACGACCTGCTTCCAGCGAGAGCTAGCTGAGGAAGAGCACACCATATGCAAAGGAGGCTGGGTGACATGTAGCTGTGTAGCTGTCGATCGTCAACTAAGTCGAGGTATCCCCAAAAACAGTGCTAGTCAAAAATTCCAAGGAACTTTCAACATGTCAAGTGTTCTAACAGGTTGAGTTTTGTATAAAGAACTTTCTAACGATAAGTTTAGCCAACCTTTAATTTAATAGTTTTTTTTTTGTAAAAAGCTGAGTAATTTCTTGTGATCTTGTCAAAGGGTGATGTTTTAAAAACTTTATTAAATCTAATTTTTTTATTGTCTTGTTCTATTTGGACCCCATCTTCTGCACTCAGTTTCTGTTTTATAAAAAAAGTATAATTATCTGGCGACCAACAATCAGAGCCCATTTTGTTATAAATACCTAAAATACTTTTGATATTTTTGGCAGTCTTCTATTAGGTAATCATAGCAGGATATGGAAAATTTAATTTTCCAAAAATTATATATCAGAATATATGTTTTTCTCTAAATAAGTATATTATAGAAAAAACAATTTAGAGTAGCTCAACTCCTTAAAAAAATTATGATTTGCCTCGAATTAAAATGATACACATTGTATAGGTGTGCATTTTTAATATTAAATATTGTTTTAAACCCACTACCCACTTGTAGATAGCCCCCTTAGTTTTTCTGTGTTAGCGCCAGTCGTTATTGGAATAAAGGTGTAGGTATTTTCTATTTTCATTATTTAAAAAATATTTTTTGAAAAGTATTGTCAATGTTTTATCCTGTTTTTTAATATAGTCGTGAGTCTTCTTTGCGACTTCGACGAACTTTCAGTTGATAATTTTTCTTTTTCATAAAAAAGGGTTTAAAGCGACAATTTAATAATGAAAATTAATGCATGTAGACAGTAAACATAGTAAAATTGAATGATTTCATGTAGGTTTATTAAAATTCATTTGAATTAAACGTGTTTAGAAAATATAAAGTACAGGACTGAAATTTACTACAGCACTTTTCTATACATTTTTCTAAATTTTGAGAAATAATGTCAGTTCCAGCAATTTTTTCTCAAAAATGGTAAATTTAACAGAGAAAAAAAATTATGTGATTGCTTCTGAATTGCAAGCACACAGAGACCAGGCATCACGAGTGTAATCCAAATGTCTTGCGATTTTTGTGCCCAAGGTAAACCAGTGTGTCTGGCAAATGCGAGAAAATTAAAGGGAGGAGGAAGTGGCACAGGTAGACAGGAGACAACCAATGACTGAAATGACTTAGCGCTTAAACTTAAATAAATAATTGGATATTTAATAACAAAAGTATTTTTTCACATGTTGTGCATAACAAGAGAGATACCTTTTAATGTATTACAAATTGTTTTAACATAATTAATTGTGTAGTTTTGGTTTGCATCCGATTTTTTGTCTGAGCAACTGACAGATTTGAAAAAGGTTTACAAAACCAAAATACGAGAACAAAAACAGAAATTGTATTTTCAATATATCAAAAAAGCAAGAGGTTGTCCTCAGGGAGGGGTTTTGTCCCCCCTTCTTTGGTGCACGGTGGTTGATGAGCTGCTACGAATCCTGGAGGTGGAGCAGGGGTCTACGTACAAGCGTACACGGACGATATAGTGATCCTTTCAAGGTACCGACGTAGGGCTTCTGGAGGAGCTCCTTAACAGAGCTCTGGAGAGGTTCTCACGATGGTGCGATATGAACAGATTAAGTGTCAACCCAAATAAGGGGTCGTAATTGGAGCCCTGGACGAATGGCTGCATGGCAGGTTCGTTGAGGAGTGGTGCCAGGCTCCGGGGATGAGGTAGATAGGCTCATGATTCGTGGGCCGTCGACTGCCCTGTCTAGGGAACTGCTGCGTCTGCCAAGGTCGGAGTTAAAGGGAGTGGTGAGGGTCCTCACCGGACACTGCTGCCTGGTTCGCCACCTGCACTTTGTAGGAGTGGGAGGGGAGCCTGAGTGCAGATGGTGTCTGGAGGATGAGGAGACCCCGCACCACTTGGTCACTGAATGCCCTGCACTTGACAGGGTCAGATTAGAGTCCTTTGGCTCAGCCAAGCTGAGCGCGGAGGATGTGTATGGTGTCAGGGTGGGTGAGCTGCGGGCCTTCATTAAGAGGGCCGGCATGCTGGCTGGCCGTGGGGGAACAACGGGCCCAGTGTAGCCTACGTGCCGGGCCGATTTAAGGCAGCCACCCCCTGCACAAGATAGATACATAGATATCAAAAAAGGGAAGAGGCCCTAAAACTGACTGCGATTTATTCAATAAGAAAAGAAAAAGTAAAAAGTCAACCATTTCACAACATCCGTTAAAGGCAAATACTCTAAATGACTATTTCGTTAATGTTTCAAACAAAATAAAAAAGAATCTGACACCTAGTGCAAAAACTTTTAATAGTTATATGGAAAGAAATAATAAGAGTAGGTATACCCATTTTCGATCTTAGTGAAGTCTCATTCAATAATGTTCAAAACGCAATAAATAAATTTAAAAATAAACAAAGTAAAGATTATTGTGAATTGAGTGTGTGCATTGTAAAAGCGGTAAAAAAATCATGTAAAAAACTATTTAACCAGTGTATAAGCGACTCGATTTATCCAGAAGGTCACAAAAGTGATTCCTATATACAAAGAGGGAAATAAAGAGGATTGTGGAAATTACAGGCCTATATCAATTGTGCCTGTTTTTTTTTCTAAGATTCTGGAGAGCTTAATAAAAGACCAGATTACAGGATTTTTTAAGAAACACAGCCTGTTACATGAAAACCAATTTCAGACCAAATAAATCAACAGTGGATGCAATGATACATTTATTAGATGGTATCACCAGTGGAATGGGGGAGAAAAGCTTTGTGAATGTTACCTTTTGCGATTTAAAAAAGGCTTTTGAATGCGTATCTTCTAATACCTTGACAAAAAAATTGAAATCTTTTAATTTCAGTGACAGGAATTGTAGGCTGATTGAGTCGTATCTTTCGAATAGGATATAACAATGAATATTCTAGGGTTCTCAAAATCGACACTGAAAAGTGCCACCCTTGACGCTAGTTTGACTTTGTTTGCGGACGACACAACCCTGCTCATAAAGGAAGGAAACCTACAGCATTGTTTAATCCTCAGAGAACATATTGAGCAAGCGGCAAATGATTGGTTCTCGAGCAATGAACTATCTCTTAATACAAATAAGGCACAGAACATGATATTTACACATTGAGGCCTTGCAGGTAGGAAAAATCCCAATTCTATAAAATTTTTAGGAGTGGTTGTAGACCCTAAGTTGACTTGGTCCTATCGTGTGGATCATATATCCAAAAAATTTCAAAAAATATCTATGCTCTAACAAATCTGAGGGACATGCCAGGGGATCTGCTTTGAGTGATATATTTTACACTCATTGAGGCGCATATAACCTATGGGCTGATAGTGTGGGGTCAGGCACCTCAAGCAAAATGAATATCTGGATTACAAAGAAGAGCAAAAGCAATCCGAGTGATGTGTAACTTGGGTTATTGTGAGGAGGTGAGCAAAGTTTTCGTTAGGTTGAATTTAATGAGTTTCCTTATTTATTTATCTATCATACTTTAATATATGTGCATTCACATTCGCACCTGTTCACTTCTCAAACTAGGCTAAATAGTTATTTTACACGCCAGTCTAAGGATATGCCATTAGCCATTAGATTACAATAGGCTATGTAGTAGCAATTTGGGCTTTAACAATTGGAGTGTTAAGTTTTATAATAAGCTGCCGGAGGGTCTCAAAGCTCTCCCATTATAGAAATTCAAAAACAATGTAAGAGATTTTAGTAAAAATTCTTTTGACTCAACTAAAGACTATTTAGAATCTACTACCACATTTTTGAATATCTAAATTTAGGAGGGTATTTTATGTGTATGAAATATATTTTAGAGGCGGTTGTTTTATGTGTGTACTACCGGTGCACTTATATAAAATGTTAAATGTCTCAGATTTTTCTATGATGATTGTAGATATATATGTGAATGAAGAATAAAGTTATATTATGTGAATGAAGAATAAAGTTCTATTCTATTCTGATTTCAGGTTTTAGTAGCTATAGATCTTAACTATGTAATATATCTATAGGACCAGTGTGGCACCCAAGGAGGGTCAAGAGGCCAGGGTTCCCCTAGCCCCCTCTAGTTTACTGCACCCATTCACGGTAAAAAAAAAATAGATTTTTTTTTAATTTGACGACCTCCTCATCGAAAATGTCTAGCTGTGGCCCTGGACTTCAACCACCCCCTAAGATTTTTTTCTGGTTCAACCACTGCTTTTTTTGTCTCCCCCACAAAAACCTATATCCTCCTTTGTTTACTAAGTGGATGCAAATCCGTAAGATTATCAGTATTTCTAATTATTGCAAATAAACATTATTATTCATATTATGAGAATCTTGCTAATGGTTGAAATTACTCAAGGAGGTGAGCAATTGTTTCAATCCCTGGAGACATCCTGGGAAGTGTGCATATAATATGTGCAATAGATCTGATAACTTTCAGAAATATCGAACACTTTATATGCTTTTTATTCATAATTTCATCAAATATTGACAACACGTTTTGAATCAATCTGCACAATATTTTACTGTCATAGAGACATTGAACAATACGCCGAGCATAAATCAATACTTACAGGTTCATAGGTAGGCTTTGCCTTGACTATCACATGTGTAATGTCAGAATTATTTTGTTTTAATTCATGCATATCAATTGTGATAGCCCTTCGTTTGTATTTAATAGAAGGTGCAATGTATGACATAACAGTTAAGTGAATTCCTTCTATGCTGTAATGTTAAAAAATGTTATCACTGTAGGTACTGCACCTAAAAAATAATAGAATTACACACTAACCACACTCTACTCGGACCTCTTGGGTATGCAGCATTACATCCGTATATCCAATCACGTTGCTCAAGATTAATGGCTAATATAGTAAGTTGTCTATAATTTGGGAGCTGCGTTATGGCAACCATGTATGTATGAGGCTGCCGTAGACCCTTCATATTAATCACTGAGTACTGACTTTGCAAACTTTCAACCCAATGTCCTTTTTGATCGAGAGCTACTAGCGATGAATACATATCTTTTTGACGCACCTTTATTCCACTATGCTGTAATATGATGTTCAGCTTTTAATACAGCAAACATACTAAGGATTGTTTCTTACATGATTGAAATGGTGGTGAAAGACAGATTTAATATATTCCATATTGGAAGATATTTGCATTGTTTTAAGTTCAACACTGTCGAACAGAGCCCGATTTATTGCTAAAATCACTTGTTTACACCAAACAATTTGTTTATGGTCAGTTTCTAACCAGCAACGAGGAATATTGCTGACCTAAAAATAATGCAAGAAAAAATAGGCCAAGAAATTTTTATGTATATGTATTTTGAAAAATGTGGGTTTTACCACTTGCTGGTTTTGATAAAATGTTTGCTTTATACTTATATTTAAATCTTGTTTACTCTAAGCACAACCTGATATAATAAAACAAAATTGATCATGTTGCAAATGAATTTCTTGAATAATAGTAATTTATTTTGCTTCAAGCTGTCTAGAGTGTAAATCTGATTTACTCTAAGCACAGCCTGAAATAATAAAACAAAATTGATCATGTTGCCAAAGCAATTTTTCGGATAATAGTAATTTATTTTGCTTTAAACTGTACAGAACACAAATCACGCAATAGAATTATCCAACAGGAAATGAAAGGGAATCCAAAGTTGTGTCCAGACATGTAACAAAGCTCCGTAATGTAACACCACCACCACATAACATATAGTTTGGAGGGCACACCCTAACAGTGTAACACTGCAACATCATGGCATTCCATGCCTTATTGGTTTTCTCACGTCGGATCAGAGAAAATGATACACCACCATGTTATGCTTGTCTTTTCTGTTTGGATGAGACAAAGCAAAGCGCCACGTTAATATTCTGTTTAGTTATTATTTTAATTCCGATGATAGCATTTTTACCTGCTGTGGAAGTCAATGATCTTCTCATTTTGTTCCATGTAAATGATGGAATGGACTCAAAAAAAAATACGTTGGAGTTGATAGAGCATACATGGAATCCTGCATATTACAACAAAATAAAAAGAAATATACCTATGGAATGAGGTTGCAAATGAAATTAACTCCATGTTGAACATTGAACATTTATTTCGATTCTAAACTGCTTTAATAAAGATTATAATAACAAAATTGGAACAGCATGATATTACATGGCAGAGATATGCGGTGAAGTTATGCATGGTGGAAACAGCGAATATGATGTAAACCGAGTAATGTAATGCGTCTGATATGCGTTGAAGATATGCGGCGGTGTTACGTTACGGAGCATGGTTACATGTCTGGACCCAGCCTAATATCGCTGCTGGGGTTATAAGGGACCACCCATATTCCCATAAAATATGGCGAAGCAAAAAATTATTACAATATGTAAAGAAAAAAGTTATTAAAGAACTTTCCAAAAAAGTACAGGGTGTTCCCGTATATTTTGACCCACCCCTAGGGCCTTTATTTTTCGAGTCAGAAAAAAAATACTTAAATGAAAGTTGTAGGGTTTTTTCTGAAAGAAATGTGCGTCGCAAATTTATGAAAAAAATATAAACTTACTTTTTTTAATGGAAAACCCTGTATATTTGTGAACTTTTGAATTGCACGCATTTTTCCGATTCCAACAATATAAATATGTTATATGTTTGCTCTAAGCATTCGCATTATATTGCAAATTGCAGATAAATTCGATCCTTCAATCAATCAAGGTTGCCATGGAAAAACATTTCAACTTAGACAAGAGCATACCATTATTTTTGGGATAATACACCTTGGTACCCTATAACTTTCATTTAAGTAATTTTTTTCTAACTCGAAAACGAAAAATAAAGGCTCTAGGGGTGGGTCAAAATATACGGGAACACCCTGTACAAAGGGTTAAATTTAATTTTTCATTAACTTTTTATTATAGCAATATAAAATATATTTTACGTTTTTACCCCAAAAAATAACGGTATATTATGGAGTTTCTATTAAACCAAAGTTATAATAATTATAATATAAAACCTAAGTACAAATTTTAAAAAAAAATCTAATTTTTAAATTTAGAATAATAATTAGTGGTTTTGTACAATTATTTGCATAATTTGAAAAAAAAATCAAAATCGCTGATTAAGTAACGTCACTGTTACCCCAATATCTTGTTTACATCTTATTTCAATATTTCAAATTATATGCAAAATTTCATAAAGATCCTGTTTAAGGTAACACCCAGAACAGAGAATAATTGAATGTTTTTACACTTACCACTGTATTCAATGCATTCTTTTGTTGCAAATTAGTTAAATATGTTGGTATCAAAAAGTCACTAAAAGCTCCTCCAATATTAACAACAAAAGTTGAAGAAGGAATTGTTCGAATGCTGTATAAATCCTTAATATGACGATCAAGCATAATTACTGGTTTTGATACTGGAGCTGCCATGGTTATTGCAATTGGAACTAATGCTGAATCGGTTTGCAATTGTGATAGAAATTTCAATGCCAATAAACCTCCCTGAATAATAAGTAAGTATTATAATATATATTTTTTAATATTTTGGAACTTGTAATACCATAGAATGTCCTATCAGAATAATAGATTGCGGCGATTTTTTCCTTGATTTATACAAATCCAAGACCCGATGTATAGAACTATTTAAATGTTCTAGTTGGTGACGTAGTAAAGCACTATATATGCCACTCATTTCTTCATTAAAATCCAATGTAAAATAATCAAAGTGGTAGGAAAGGCGGGAATCTAGAGCCTTCCTTAAGGCTACTGATGACAATGAACGAACTAAAATTGTAAATACTGATTAATTAAGCAGAAAATTTAAAATTTGTATGTAAATATTAGTTAAAATTTATAGGTATAGAGGTATCCATAGATTGTGTGACTTGGTTAGGATGAGTGAGGAGCACATCTTCACAAATTTTGGTCGCAGATGAAAGCAAACGTTTTTTGTTATTGCTACAATTACCTTCCTTCATCATGAACCTCACAAATTGAGGATGCATAAATTTAGTGTAGTTTTAAAATAAAATTTTCCAAAATAATATAGCCGCCCTGGCTAGGAAGCTGCTGCGTCTGCCATGGTAAGAGTTAAGGGGAGTGGTAAGGGTCCTCACCAGACACTGCTGCCTGGCTCGCCACCTGCACCTTATAGGAGTGGGAGGGGAGCCTGAGTTCAGATGGTGTCTGGAGGATGAGGAGACCCCGCATCACTTGGTCACTGAGTGCCCTGCACTTGACAGGGCCAGTTTTGAGTCCTTCGGCTCAGCCAAGCTGAGCGCTGAGGATGTGTACGGTGTCAGGGTGGGTCAGCTGCGGGCCTTCATTAAGAGGGCCGGCATGCTAGCCACCGTGTGACGCTGGCCATGGGAGCACAACGGGCCCACTGTTGCCTACGTGCCGGCCCGATTTAAGGCGGCCACCCCCTGCACAAGATAGAGATAGAGAGAGAGCCACGACTTGACGGTTAAATCCTGGATAGTCACAAAATAAAATAGTGGTGTCAGTAGTAGGGATAGCGCAGCGCGCCGACATGATTGGTGTTGGTTGGTTCGACTGATATTGCCTTATTTAAATATATAAAATATAAAAAAAAATTATATAAAATATTGTTTTTTAATGGTAAAACGAAATGGTAAATAAAACATAAAATTAAAAATTGACTTGTGTTTATATTACAAAAATATATTTAAAAGGTATAAGAATTGTTTTCAAAAAAATAATGAAAATGTATACGAATTTTTTCGATATTGGTTTTTAGGTTGTGTTTGTTATTACGATATACGATTTTTTTACAATGGTGATTCTTTTTGCGAGGCCACTTAAGGTGTGACGCCTATCTACGCCTCTGTATTTAGACTACATGTTTGTCTTCGATTGACCTTGGTTTGAATCAAGGTAGAGGCAGATTATGCACATACCACTGATGGCCAAGAGTGCTGGACAAAATGTGGATTCACGGTACTGCTCCTTAATAGCCTTATCTGTGTGATTTACTAATTGTCCTGTATTCACTGGGATAACTACAGTTTGCTAGGGTTTTCTGTAGTACCTATTTGAACAAATACTATCTGAGTTCCATTGGGAAAAGTTGGCATTAGCCACAAAAGCTCCCTCAGAGGCACTCAGTTGCTTCTGGGGTACTTCTAGTTTCGAGTATTGTGAGGGTGATAATAACAATGACAATATTAACAATAATGATATGAACGATAATAATAACAATAATTATAATAATAAGTATGCTCTTGACACATTACAATAAAACGTATATTGATTCCTGGAATTAGCAAAAACTACTAGAAAATTTATTTGTTCTACTAGGGGTGGGCCGAAGGGAATAGCGACGCCCAGGGCGGGCTCATCTGGTATACAGACGGATCCAAAATGGGGAATGGAACGAGGGCAGGGGCCTTTTGTCAGGGACTGGCCAGGAGGCTGACCACCCCCCTTGGGGAGCACACTACCGTGCTTCAAGCGGAGGTGTTCGCCATTATGATGGGGGCAGAGGAATCGCTCAGGCTCAGAATCAGGAGCCGTAGGCTGACCTTCTGCTCTGATAGCAAAGCGGCGTTACAGGCGCTGAGAGCTAACCGTACTTGGTCCCCATTGGTGGAGGACTGTAGGACGAGTTTGCTCAAGTTGGTAGCCGAAGGGAACAAGGGTCATTCTATCGTGGGTGCCCGGTCACGCGGGCATAGCGGGGAATGAGACTGCGGACCTACTGGCTAGAGAGGGATCCATGAGAAGACCGGTGGGGCCTGAACCAATATTGGGGATTGCACCACGGGTAGCAATTGGAGCCCTGGACGAATGGCTGCATGGCAAGTTCGTCGAGGAGTGGCTCAGGGCTCCGGGGATGAGGCAGACCAGGCTCTTGATTTGTGGGCCGTCGTCTGTCCTGTCTAGAGAGCTGCTGCGCCTGCCTAGGACAGAGTTGAGGGGAATGGTGAGGGTCCTCACTGGGCACTGCTGCCTGGCTCGCCACCTGCACCTTATAGGAGTGGGAGGGGAGTCGGAGTGCAGATGGTATCTGGAGGA
Source organism: Pseudeuparius sepicola (assembly GCA_963920635.1). Lineage (NCBI taxonomy): Eukaryota > Metazoa > Arthropoda > Insecta > Coleoptera > Anthribidae > Pseudeuparius > Pseudeuparius sepicola. The sequence continues at coordinate 27,674,135 of OY987304.1, read as the reverse complement.
TGAGGAGACACCGCACCACTTGGTTACTGAATGCCCTGCACTTGACAGGGTGAGATTCGAGTCCTTTGGCTCAGCCAAGCTGAGCGCAGAGGATGTGTATGGTGTCGGGGTGGGTGAGCTGCGGGCCTTTATTAAGAGGGCCGGCTTGCTGGCCGCCGTGTGATGCTGGCCGTGGGGGCACAACGGGCCCACTGTGGCCTACGTGCCGGGCCGATTTAAGGCGGCCACCCCCTGCACAGGATAGGATAGGATTGTTCTACTAGACCAGGACAGTCAATTCCATTATTCACGATATTGTATAAGATACAGAGGCACACCTCCTGACTGCAAGGCTAGTGATGTTAAATCTATTGAGTATGGGTCTATATGATACACCTCTTTCAGGATTCGACCCATCTACTTTAAAAAATTTCCTTTGAATCTTTTAGTTACGCCCCTTTGGACAAAAGACTTTATTGTAAAAAGGTGCAGTGCGAGACAATGAGTACGTGGAGCTTAGACGCTGAATCGGCATTTCTTTGCCTATAAGTTTAAGTTTTGTCTGCAGCATAAATCGCCGCCCCTGTAGTTGTGTAAAATATATTTTTTAAAATTTTAATAAAAACTTAACTGGTGCAGCCGTGCGGATTTTTGCGTCCAGTTCCCAAGGCCATTCTTAGATCGATTTAAATAATTGGCAACATTTCGTGTCGCGAGAAGCTGAAGGATTTCAATCCCGAAGACAGAACCTCAACCCAACAGCTCCAGAGAAGGTAGTACTCTTCGAAGGACTTTGGCCGGCGACCAAAATCAACATTTGGTCAAGTTGTCCCTTTTGAGTCCCCTTTATTTTACCTTTTACCCTATATTTTGTACTATTTTATACTATATTATATTATAAGATATTTTAACGAAGAATCATAATTTATGAGTGAATTTGATATCGAGATCCTTATGAGTTTATTTTCAATTAATTTAAATATTGACGAACAAAGTAACTTTAACCAAGTTATCAGTAAAGTAGATATAGAAATAAAAGAAAGCTTAAAAATTGCAGCTAATGAAGATAACTTCCCAATGCACAGACGAGTTTTTGCAAAATTATTTAATTAGAGCAGTACAGTTGCAACTAATATGCAAGACTTTACTACTGTCTCCAGATTCTCTAATAATAATGAAAACATATCTAAATTCAAGAATGTCTTCTAACGTCCATAGAAGCTTCTCTAACAAAAATAGAAATAATATTCCAAGGAAGATACCAAATTATTTTACCCCTACTGGCCCAAGAAATTTTTGTATCTGAAGAGTTATATCAAATTGACAGCTAAAATGCTACTAATAACACTATACAGCCAATGCGCAATGTTTTCGAGTAAGATGAATCTATAAATTTATTAAATAAAAATCAAACTCACTTCCAAACTCAAAAAAATGAAAATGCCAAAAGTTTTCATCAAGCGAGGCCATCTCCCAAACAAAAAAAATAAATACCATAATGTTTATTTAATGCACTTTCAGCTAAAATCCCAGTAATAAGTTTAACAATGATATTATTATACCCTAGAGCAATATAAATAGCTGTTGTCCTCCTCAGACTATGACTACAATTCTAGACAGCAATTATGATCCAGGGATGATTAATTTAGTAGATTCTGATATAGAAGTTTGTAATAAAGATAACATTTTATGGAAAATATTGAATATAGACATTGGGAATCTAACGAAAATAATGAATTTTATAACAGTTATAATGATTTTAAAATTGAACTTAGTAGTGAAGTAAATGAAGTTATTAACAATAATAATAATGAAAATGTTAAAAATTATGAATTTATAGAAAACTTAAATGTAAATGGCGTAGAAAATAATACTAATAATAATATGTTATTTGAATATTTATTTGAGATGGCCGAGAGGTAGTCCCTGGCAAATTGTGTGAATTTAAGGAAAGATATAATAATGTTTTAAACCTAAGAAATCAAAATAAAAGGGTAGGAGATGTAGGAATACTAATGGTTATAAATACTAAAAAGCATTTTATTAATTATTTAATTACAAAAAAATATTTTATAAGAAATCAACGTACTGCGACGTGTTTATTGGTCTTAAAAACCTACAAAGTCACGTGATCGAGAATGACATAAAATATTTAGCCATGCCAAAAATCGGATGTGGTCTTGACCAATTAAATTGGAGAATAATTTAACAAATGATCAATTTTATTTTCAAATCTGTACCAATCAAAATAATTATTTGCGATATAGAAAATTAAATTTCAGAAATGTATCCAATCTTTCCTGATATACCATAGACAAATAAAATTCAGCTAGAACCATATTTTACTCCGAAAACTATAAAAATTACTTTAAATGAAAATCAAAGAATAGTAGAAATTACAGACCCAAGAAAATATAATAGAGAATGCGTAATTCAAGGAAATGTAACCAACAAAGTATAACCCTGAACCTATTCCTGAAAATAACAAAGCATTATCAGATTTAGAATTCGAGTTACAGTTAGATAAATTTTTAAAAGAAGAAAAGGAGAAAGTTGGAAAAAGTCAAAGTAATAGCCAAAAATAAATGTAATATCCAACACTTTAATTAAACCCACTGGAAAGATTAAAACACTTATCAAAAACAGGAACTGTTCATTCTGCAAGAGTTGATCTAATTTTAAGTATTCCATTTACAGAAGATTGTCTAACTACTTATAGCAATCAACTAATATTTAATCTTAAAAATTCTTTAAGGAATATATAAACCCTAAAACTTATTATATATATATATATATATATATATATATATATATATAATTCAGTGGTTTGTTTAAAAGGTCTTTTACTCACAGAGCAATTTATTTATTTTACAATCAATGGGACCGGTTTCGACTGCATAAAAAGAACAGTCATCTTCAGCCAAATGTGCTAGGTTATAGAGAAATAACTACCAGAAAGTATACAATCGATGCCTTAAACGTGTGTCACTGTCACATCCAAACATATTATTTATTATTTCAAACTGTATGTAATCAGAAAGGAGAGATGGAACAGTAAATTTTAATGTTTAAACCGCGAATATTACATGCGGTTGGGCGACTATAAGGAACCAGTTCCTTATAGTCGCCCAACCGCATGTAATATTCGCGGTTTAAACATTAAAATTTACTGTTCCATCTCTCCTTTCTGATTACATACAGTTTGAAATAATAAATAATATGTTTGGATGTGACAGTGACACACGTTTAAGGCATCGATTGTATACTTTCTGGTAGTTATTTCTCTATAACCTAGCACATTTGGCTGAAGATGACTGTTCTTTTTATGCAGTCGAAACCGGTCCCATTGATTGTAAAATAAATAAATTGCTCTGTGAGTAAAAGACCTTTTAAACAAACCACTGAATATATATATATATATATATATATATATATATATATATATATATATATATATATATATATATATATATATATAATAAGTTTTAGGGTTTATATATTCCTTAAAGAATTTTTAAGATTAAATATTAGTTGATTGCTATAAGTAGTTAGACAATCTTCTGTAAATGGAATACTTAAAATTAGATCAACTCTTGCAGAATGAACAGTTCCTGTTTTTGATAAGTGTTTTAATCTTTCCAGTGGGTTTAATTAAAGTGTTGGATATTACATTTATTTTTGGCTATTACTTTGACTTTTTCCAACTTTCTCCTTTTCTATATACATATATATATATATATATATATATATATATATATATATATATAATATATATATATATATACATATAATTAGTTGAATTGTATTCTTGACGGATAGTTGGATAATAAACTTCTTTTTTTGGGGTGACCGTCTCAAATAGGGCTATAAGATTAAAACTCTTGTTTACTGCACCAAGCTTTCTGAAATATTTATTCCCTTTATCAAGGTTTGTAAGGTGAGTTAATAAATGGAGAAATGCATCTTTTTGATTGACATACAAAAAATTTTGAAATTTCAAAATTTTTTGTATGTCAATAGACCAGCTGCATATATTTTGGGCCAAAATATTATACGATTGAGGCTAATATGCCTTACAGAAATGTTGTTTGTTTAGGGGAATTTCGAAAAATGTACCCCCAAAACACCTGTTGACTCCAACATTTGAAAAATAAAATTTTTACCGACCACTTTCAAATGTTACAAATCAACTGTACCATTTAAAGTGAGAAGAAAGTCACTATTAACAATGTACCAAAAATGTATCGTTTTCAAAATGAAATGGATTCAAACTCGGCAAAATTTGGACACTCTATTTCACGAAAAAGAATGGTGTTTTGACCAATGCCTATTTGGCATTACTTTCTTCACTTTGAATGTACAGTAAAGTTGATCTGTAAGATTTGAAAGCAGTAGCTGAAAATTGTTTGTTTTGAATGTTGGAGTTAAAAGATGCACTAAATGATGAACCCGCGACACCAAAAAGATAACTTCAAAAAAGTTAGGAGCAAAAGCGCGGTTTAAAAACAGCGCCCACTATGAGATACGTAGAAACTGACATTTCAGCTTATTCTCCATCCACAAAAACATATAAGTGCTAAATTTCAGTTCAGCAGCTTGACTATTTTGGGAGATGTAGCCAAAATGCAATTTCTAAAAACAAATTTCAACGCCCTGTATCTCTTAAACAAACGACATTTATATAAGGCATATTGGCCTCAATCGTAATATTTTGGTCCAAAATTTATGCAGTTGCTCCATGTGCCATTATTTATGACATGACTCACCCCGTATACCTACTTATTTCATTCTTGCCACATTTATTAGATACATGAACAAGACACATATGTAAAAGCAGTGCGTACTGCGTTCAGAAGTGCAGAAAGTGGATTTTAGTACTTACTGGAAATGTATTGAAATCTCGAATAAATCGTAAAAGTAAAAATTAGGTAGGTAGGTACCAGCTAACTAGGTACTTTCACGAGATTTTTTGTCTCGTGACCTCAAAATCTGATTGTAAATCTCGTGGAGTTACAGCACTCGCCGCTGCGCGGCTCGTGTGCAACTTTTCCGCTCTCCTTATACAACTTTACAACTCTCATTATGTAATATATTATCTGACTGTTTCTCACCATTCTGAACTGCTTGTATTGCAATAACATACCCATTAAAATTATACAGGGTTATTGCTTATGGCAATTCGATACATTCCTTTGAAGATCTGATAGGGGAAGGGGTAAGAAGTAAATTTAACCCTATATGCATTATGCAAAACACAATTTCATTAAATATGTTTGACTTTTTATTTAAAATTTTCCTACGATCTAAATGTTTCGGAACTTTTTCCATTTTAAACATAAAACCATCACAGTGTTTGGTAAGTAATCCAGTTGAAAAGTTTTAAAAAAGTTCCATAGATTTTTTTGTCTACTAAGAAAAATTTAAATATCTCAAAAACTATTGAGGTTTGCATAATGCATATTAGGATTAAATTTACTCCTTACCTCCTCCCCTATCACATCTCCAAAGGGATGTACCGAATTACAAATAACCCTGTATAATTGTTGAAATAAGTAACGTTACTGTATATGAAAAGCTAACAGGTGCTACAGTTTTTAAATTTATAGGTATATTATGATAGATAAGCAAGGTACAATGATAGAGAAGCAAGGTAAATAATTCTTTACTCAGTTAAGAAAAATGTGATGTTTTTATTGGGGATGCAGTCAACAGGCAATATAAGAAAACTCTTTTACTTTTTTATATAGTCAAGCTTTCGGAATAGTTTATTACATCTTCATTACAACTACAAATGGTAGGTATAAAGGAATATTATAAAAACTAAAAGACTAGTTACTAAATTGAGGTTGTATAAATTCGCAAACTGTGAAACAGTGAAGCCTTTAAAATAATGTTTAAAACTACTATACAGGGTTTTCCGCATAAGAACCGACACAGAGCAGGAGCATACAGGGGAGCCCAAAATAAGGTGATTTAACATTTAACGCAACTGACCTCTATACTAACTTGTACACTTGAAAAGTTATAGGAATTGAAAGTGAGTTTTGTAATTTTGAAAAAACAATATATCAGTTATTTTTGAACTTCGAAAAACCAAATTTGGCACACACTGTTGCAAGGGCATTAATCGACAGACAACATAGTTTAATTGTACCATTTAAAGGGTTGATACAGAGTGATGCACCTTAAAAATGTGACAGAACTTTTTTGTCCATTGGCGGACTGACAAAATTGGTACTTTGTGTTATGAATAGATTTATGTCGTATTTCTGATGGCCAGAAACAGTTTTTTACATGCTAAGTGCATTTTTCCTTCGAACAGTTTTGTTGGGCGATTGTTTGTGAATGTTTCTCACCATTCCGGACTGCTTTGATAGATAAGCAAGGTATATAAGTCTGGACTCACTCACTTAATACGAAAAATGTGATGTTTTTAGTGGGGATGCATGCAGTCAAGAGGTAATATAAGAAAACTCTTTTATTATGTAGTAAAGCTTTCGGAGCAATTTATCAGGGAATCAGGGCTACTACAAATGGTAATATTTAAACAAAGGAGTATTATATAAATTAAAAGACTACTTACTAAATTTAGGTTGTATAAATCCGCAAAAACCATTTAATGTAAAAAGAATCCAAATAAACGTGACTTCTTTCTTTGGGCAATTATTTCCTCTTCCAATCCATTTACTTGAATTCTTTTTCCATTCAATTTCTTCTCAAGTTTGACGTTTAATTTCATAGGCAACTTTTGAATTTTCAAAGATTTTAAATATCACATTATTATGTAATGTAACATGCAACACGTGTTTTCAGTTATTCGCGTTTTTGGCGAAAATGATAAAGTCTTTCGAAAAGTACCAATTTTGTCAGTCCGCCAATGGACAAAAAAGTTCTGTCACATTTTTAAGGTGCATCACTCTGTATCAACCCTTTAAATGGTACAATTGAACTATGTTGTCTGTCGATTAATGCCCTTGCAACAGTGTGTGCCAAATTTGGTTTTTCGAAGTTCAAAAATAACTGATATATTGTTTTTTCGAAATTACAAAGCTCACTTTCAAGGCCTATAACTTTTCAAGTGTACAAGTTAGTATAGAGGTCAGTTGCGTTAAATGTTAAATCACCTTATTTTGGGCTCCCCTGTATGCTCCTGCTCTGTGTCGGTTCTTATGCGGAACACCCTGTATAGTAGTTTTAAACATTATTTTAAAGGCTTCACTGTTTCACAGTTTGCGAATTTATACAACCTCAATTTAGTAACTAGTCTTTTAGTTTTTATAATATTCCTTTATACCTACCATTTGTAGTTGTAATGAAGATGTAATAAATTATTCCGAAAGCTTGACTATATAAAAAAGTAAAAGAGTTTTCTTATATTGCCTGTTGACTGCATCCCCAATAAAAACATCACATTTTTCTTCTTAACCGAGTAAAGAATTATTTACCTTGCTTCTCTATCATTGTACCTTGCTTATCTATCATAATATACCTATAAATTTAAAAACTGTAGCACCTGTTAGCTTTTCATATACAGTAACCTTACTTATTTCAACAATTATACAGGGTTATTGGTAATTCGATACATCCCTTTGGAGATGTGATAGGGGAGGAGGTAAGGAGTAAATTTAATCCTAATATGCATTATGCAAACCTCAATAGTTTTTGAGATATTTAAATTTTTCTTAGTAGACAAAAAAATCTATGGAACTTTTTTAAAACTTTTCAACTGGATTACTTACCAAACATTGTGATGGTTTTATGTTTGAAATGGAAAAAGTCCCGAAACATTTAGATCGTAGGAAAATTTTAAATAAAAAGTCAAACATATTTAATGAAATTGTGTTTTGCATAATGCATATAGGGTTAAATTTACTTCTTACCCCTTCCCCTATCAGATCTTCAAAGGAATGTATCGAATTGCCATAAGCAATAACCCTGTATAATTTTAATAGGTATGTTATTGCAATACAAGCAGTTCAGAATGGTGAGAAACAGTCAGATAATATATTACATAACGAGAGTTGTAAAGTTGTATAAGGAGAGCGGAAAAGTTGCACACGAGCCGCGCAGCGGCGAGTGCTGTAACTCCACGAGATTTACAATCAGATTTTGAGGTCACGAGACAAAAAATCTCGTGAAAATGTAGTTAATTCATTATTTTATAAACTTACATGCCACTTTAAAACTGACCGTTATAATAAAATCTTCCTAAAGTAACGTTTAGTATTTTTTGAAGATCAAACAAGTTACCTGTATGTATGTAACTATGTACCTAGTTAGCTGGTACCTACCTACCTAATTTTTACTTTTACGATTTATTCGAGATTTCAATACATTTCCAGTAAGTACTAAAATCCACTTTCTGCACTTCTGAACGCAGTACACACTGCTTTTACATATGTGTCTTGTTCATGTATCTAATAAATGTGGCAAGAATGAAATAAGTAGGTATACGGGGTGAGTCATGTCATAAATAATGGCACATGGAGCAACTGCATAAATTTTGGACCAAAATATTACGATTGAGGCCAATATGCCCTATAGAAATGTCGTTTGTTTAAGGGATACAGGGCGTTGAAATTTGTTTTTAGAAATCGCATTTTGGCTACATCTCCCAAAATAGTCAAGCTGCTGAACTGAAATTTAGCACTTATATGTTTTTGTGGATGGAGAATAAGCTGAAATGTCAGTTTCTACGTATCTCATAGTGGGTGCTGTTTTTAAACCGCGTTTTTGCTCCTAACTTTTTTGAAGTTATCTTTTTGGTGTCGCGGGTTCATCATTTAGTGCATCTTTTAACTCCAACATTCAAAACAAACAATTTTCAGCTACCGCTTTCAAATCTTACAGATCAACTTTACTGTACATTCAAAGTGAAGAAAGTAATGCCAAATAGGCATTGGTCAAAACACCATTCTTTTTCGTGAAATAGAGTGTCCAAATTTTGCCGAGTTTGAATCCATTTCATTTTGAAAACGATACATTTTTGGTACATTGTTAATAGTGACTTTCTTCTCACTTTAAATGGTACAGTTGATTTGTAACATTTCAAAGTGGTCGGTAAAAATTTTATTTTTCAAATGTTGGAGTCAACAGGTGTTTTGGGGGTACATTTTTCGAAATTCCCCTAAACAAACAACATTTCTGTAAGGCATATTAGCCTCAATCGTATAATATTTTGGCCCAAAATATATGCAGCTGGTCTATGTCGTATTATTTATGACTTACCCTCTATAGGTATACTATCTGTGTATTGCTGGTAAGAAATAAAAAAGTACACTTGCACCATATACAGTGTGTCCACGTTAAGGAGTTCTTCACCCTTTCATTTAGAATATTTTTGAGGAGGACAAAAACTAATAACAAAAAAAGTTTTAGCCCATTCATTTCCAAAAATCTGATATTTGTTCCCAAAAAAAGGCTAGGAAGACCTATATCTAACAAAAAAAAAGGTTTTGAATATCGGTTCACAAATAAAAAAATACAACAGTGGGAATTTCGTAACGTGGATACACTGTATTGTGCTATTGTGCTTGTTCAAGTTTCCTATAGTTTCTCCTTGCAACTGTGCGTCCGCCGCGAGCGAGCAAACCTTATTTTTATATTTGCCCATGTAATAAATTATGAAAATAGAACAGTCGAAATTTGGCAACATGGTGGATGCAGAAAACGGCTGCCGGTATAAATAATATACATATAGGGACGCAGAAATACTTGTATATACAGATGGACGCACAATTATCGACATCATATGGTGGATGCAAAATTGTCGATCAAATGTACAGGAAAACAAAAAGTTTAAATGTTAATGTATATTAAAATCTGTTGCGGTACAGAGGTTCATGGACCCAATCTACTCCAGAAAATAAAATCAGAAATGGATATACTCTACTCCTTCTGGTAGACGCAACAATGATGGTGTGATAAAATGATGCAGAAATGACGATGAGATGTATATATATATATATTTTGCATCCGCCATATGATGTCGATAATTGTGCGTCCATCTGTATATACAAGTATTTCTGCGTCCCTATATGTATATTATTTATACCGGCAGCCGTTTTCTGCATCCACCATGTTGCCAAATTTCGACTGTTCTATTTTCATAATTTATTAGATGGGCAAATATAAAAATAAGGTTTGCTCGCCCGCGGCGGACGCACAGTTGCAAGGAGAAACTATAGGAAACTTGAACAAGCACAATAGCACAATACAGTGTATCCACGTTACGAAATTCCCACTGTTGTATTTTTTTATTTGTGAGCTGATATTCAAAACCTTTTTTTTTTGTTAGATATAGGTCTTCCCAGCCTTTTTTTGGGAACAAATATCAGATTTTTGGAAATGAATGGGCTAAAACCTTTTTTGTTATTAGTTTTTGTCCTCCTCAAAAATATTCTAAATGAAAGGGTGAAGAACTCCTTAACGTGGACACACTGTATATGGTGCAAGTGTACTTTTTTATTTCTTACCAGCAATACACAGATAGTATACCTATACGACATAGACCAGCTGCATATATTTTGGGCCAAAATATTATACGATTGAGGCTAATATGCCTCACAGAAATGTTGTTTGTTTAGGGGAATTTCGAAAAATGTACCCCCAAAACACCTGTTGACTCCAACATTTGAAAAATAAAATTTTTACCGACCACTTTCAAATGTTACAAATCAACTGTACCATTTAAAGTGAGAAGAAAGTCACTATTAACAATGTACCAAAAATGTATCGTTTTCAAAATGAAATGGATTCAAACTCGGCAAAATTTGGACACTCTATTTCACGAAAAAGAATGGTGTTTTGACCAATGCCTATTTGGCATTACTTTCTTCACTTTGAATGTACAGTAAAGTTGATCTGTAAGATTTGAAAGCGGTAGCTGAAAATTGTTTGTTTTGAATGTTGGAGTTAAAAGATGCACTAAATGATGAACCCGCGACACCAAAAAGATAACTTCAAAAAAGTTAGGAGCAAAAGCGCGGTTTAAAAACAGCGCCCACTATGAGATACGTAGAAACTGACATTTCGGCTTATTCTCCATCCACAAAAACATATAAGTGCTAAATTTCAGTTCAGCAGCTTGACTATTTTGGGAGATGTAGCCAAAATGCAATTTCTAAAAACAAATTTCAACGCCCTGTATCTCTTAAACAAACGACATTTATATAAGGCATATTGGCCTCAATCGTAATATTTTGGTCCAAAATTTATGCAGTTGCTCCATGTGCCATTATTTATGACATGACTCACCCCGTATACCTACTTATTTCATTCTTGCCACATTTATTAGATACATGAACAAGACACATATGTAAAAGCAGTGTGTACTGCGTTCAGAAGTGCAGAAAGTGGATTTTAGTACTTACTGGAAATGTATTGAAATCTCGAATAAATCGTAAAAGTAAAAATTAGGTAGGTAGGTACCAGCTAACTAAGTACATAGTTACATACATACAGGTAACTTGTTTGACCTTCAAAAAATACTAAACGTTACTTCAGGAAGATTTTATTATAACGGTCAGTTTTAAAGTGGCATGTAAGTTTATAAAATAATGAATTAACTACATTTTCACGAGATTTTTTGTCTCATGACCTCAAAATCTGATTGTAAATCTCGTGGAGTTACAGCACTCGCCGCTGCGCGGCTCGTGTGCAACTTTTCCGCTCTCCTTATACAACTTTACAACTCTCGTTATGTAATATATTATCTGACTGTTTCTCACCATTCTGAACTGCTTGTATTGCAATAACATACCTATTAAAATTATACAGGGTTATTGCTTATGGCAATTCGATACATTCCTTTGAAGATCTGATAGGGGAAGGGGTAAGAAGTAAATTTAACCCTATATGCATTATGCAAAACACAATTTCATTAAATATGTTTGACTTTTTATTTAAAATTTTCCTACGATCTAAATGTTTCCGGACTTTTTCCATTTCAAACATAAAACCATCACAGTGTTTGGTAAGTAATCCAGTTGAAAAGTTTTAAAAAAGTTCCATAGATTTTTTTGTCTACTAAGAAAAATTTAAATATCTCAAAAACTATTGAGGTTTGCATAATGCATATTAGGATTAAATTTACTCCTTACCTCCTCCCCTATCACATCTCCAAAGGGATGTATCGAATTACCAATAACCCTGTATAATTGTTGAAATAAGTAACGTTACTGTATATGAAAAGTTGACAGGTGCTACAGTTTTTAAATTTATAGGTATATTATGATAGATAAGCAAGGTACAATGATAGAGAAGCAAGGTAAATAATTCTTTACTCAGTTAAGAAGAAAAATGTGATGTTTTTATTGGGGATGCAGTCAACAGGCAATATAAGAAAACTCTTTTACTTTTTTATATAGTCAAGCTTTCGGAATAATTTATTACATCTTCATTACAACTACAAATGGTAGGTATAAAGGAATATTATAAAAACTAAAAGACTAGTTAGTAAATTGAGGTTGTATAAATTCGCAAACTGTGAAAGAGTGAAGCCTTTAAAATAATGTATAAAACTACTATACAGGGTGTTCCGCATAAGAACCGACACAGAGCAGGAGCATACAGGGGAGCCCAAAATAAGGTGATTTAACATTTAACGCAACTTACCTCTATACTAAGTTGTACACTTGAAAAGTTATAGGCCTTGAAAGTGAGCTTTGTAATTTCGAAAAAACAATATATCAGTTATTTTTGAACTTCGAAAAACCAAATTTGGCACACACTGTTGCAAGGGCATTAATCGACAGACAACATAGTTCAATTGTACCATTTAAAGGGTTGATACAGAGTGATGCACCTTAAAAATGTGACAGAACTTTTTTGTCCATTGGCGGACTGACAAAATTGGTACTTTGTGTTATGAATAATTTAATTCTAGTACTTTTTTTACTCTTGTTATTTTTCGAAAGACTTTATCACTTTCGCCAAAAACGCGAATGACTGAAAACACATGTTGCATATTATGTGATATTTAAAATCTTTGAAAATTCAAAAGTTGCCTATGAAATTAAACGTCAAACTTGAAAAGAAATTGAATGGAAAAAGAATTCAAATAAATGGATTGGAAGAGGAAATAATTGCCCAAAGAAAGAAGTCACATTTATTTGGATTCTTTTTACATTAAATGGTTTTTGCGAATTTATACGACCTAAATTTAGTAAGTAGTCTTTTAATTTATTTTTTTTAATATTACCATTTGTAGTAGCCCTGATTCCCTGATAAATTACTCCGAAAGCTTGACTACATAAAAAAAAGAGTTTTCTTATATTACCTCTTGACTGCATGCATCCCCACTAAAAACATCACATTTTTCGTATTAAGTGAGTGAGTCCAGACTTATATACCTTGCTTCTCTATCAAAGCAGTCCGGAATGGTGAGAAACATTCACAAACAATCGCCCAACAAAACTGTTCGAAGGAAAAATGCACTTAGCATGTAAAAAACAGTTTCTGGCCATCAGAAACACGGCATAAATCTTTCAAAATTTCGGTTTTTCTGCGGGTTTGGCGCAGTAATAATTCCTACATCCCACTTTAACAAAAAAAAAAAAAAAAACGGATAGAACGCGGTTTGCCCGGCTAAAGACAGAAATACCTATAATGTCGGTTATATTTCTTACTTTACCCACGTTTCTTGGGTATTTCGCAGTTTACTCGGGTAAACCTAAGTTTAACCGTTAACCTTACTTTACCCGTAACATATATATTTTATATCTCCAATGGTCTGAGGCAAATTGTTGTTATCTACAACTATTCAACTGTTTCTTTTTATTCAAATATCGAAAAATAACTTTTAGGGTAATTTTCATATTTCACCCCCGTACAGAACTACTTTTGACGCCTTGTGGTATTTTATAGCATTAATGGTGGGGTGGGGAATCATCTAAAATTAATTTTAACTTTTAATATGAAAGTACAAACGAAAATCACAATTTGAAGATTCATGGACTCTACTAAAAGAACATAAATCGATGCATCAGTGTTGTTCCCGTGGACGCACAAACAACAAACCCGGGAGGCGAATATATCATAATAATAAAACTACGTGAAAAAACCATGCGCGACGTTGCCAACTTTCTTGGATGCAGAAAACGCGAAGACATGTAATAAATATACACGAACGCGTATATTACCGGTGGCTTCAGCAGCGCCCTCGTGGCGGATTCCACGAACTAAAATATACACATTTTTTCATCTCAACGACAATTCGACGTCCACCTGAAAATTCGTATATAGACACTTCTCACAGTTCTGAGCAGTTTGGCGACTTTTCCATTTCTGCGTCCGTATACGGACGTCGAATTACACAGGACGCAGAATTACATGCGCAAACCATATTGTATGGACGCAGAAATGACGTACAGACGTATATATATATGATGCAGAAATGACGATGAAAAAAGAAAAAACTAGTATATATATATATATTAACGAAATAGACTTAAGAGCAATGGCACTGCAAATAGTACAGATAAACGCACGGAATTCCGCTAGCTTTCTACCGTATACTTTACATGGAATTAGTCCCAGGACGTCCACCAAAAATGCAAAACGAAATTTGAAACTTAAAAATCTATCTCCTCTGATATACGTAAACTTATTTCTGTCAAACCTGTCTCAAACTGTGGCGAAAATGTAGGTCTACGATTCGTATGGACAATTTTTTTGTTTTTAATTGTAGTTTTTTAATGGTAACAAAAATACTCCTTCAAATACTCCCGAGAAAATGAAACGGTAGCATTTTTGTAAATTTTACAAGTACCAACAATGTTTTTAAAAAAAATTTTCATACGAATTGTTCCTCCATCTATTAGTTATATTTTGGTAAAAAAATCGAATTTTTGGAACTGCAAATAAAAAGGTAGATCGACTTCTAGAAAAACACTGCAAAGCCGAAATCAATATGAATAGACGGAATTCCCCCGTGCCCCCACTCCTGCCTTCTCCTCAAGCGAGTTTCCGTAGAGAGGACACTAAACATACAAAGATAGGTACAATATGTTCGCCGTCGCACTCTTGTTTCCGCTTATCGTATTTTACAAGCTTTTTTATTTAACTTCACCTGTTAGTGGGTCGAATCTTGCAAGCTGAATTAGAACCACTTCCTGACATCCGATTGAGCTGAAATTTTGTATACACCTTTAGTTCCGGTGACAATGCAATATGCAATACTCAATATTGTAATACTTTCTACTTTCTAATACTTAATATGGGTATCAAATGAAAGGGCTTGAGAAGAAGAAAACGCTAAAGTTAGTGAGATCACACTAAATGCAATAAGGCCGCCGCTCGAAGATGGCGGACTAAATTTCTTTACCACTCTCCTGATATGGGAATCAAATATGTACAAAATAAAATAAAAAATAAAAACCTTTTTAAAAACAAGCTTTTATTTAAGCCATGTACTAAAACGAATAAAATGAAATAAATCATGTACTACATCGAATAGAATAAAATAAAATAAAATAAGTCTAGGTATTTGTTAGAATAATTCAGTGCCAAATTGCGCCAAGTTTTTGTAATTTAAAAAGCTTGTCGCGAGAAATGTTCATAGAAAGTAGTACCAATTAATTTTAATATACAGTGATTGGTTGATAAGCAAGTACCTACTTGCCAAAGTATGTATTTTCTTTAGAATTCGCGCGACTAGCTTTTTGATTTACAAAAATTTGTCGCAATTTGGCATTGAATTTAACGAAAACCTAGATTTATTTTATTTTATTCCTTTTAGTAGATACATGACGTAGGTATTTTATTTTATTCGTTTTAGTACATGACTTAAATAAAAGTTTGTTTTTAAAAAGGTTTTTTATCTTTTATTTTTTATTATCTACAATAGTTATCTAGCCTAATCTTGATTGAAGGCTTCTATAGGCTGAATTTGATGTTTCTGAAATTCTTCCGGATGGAATTTACAAGTATATAAACCATAAATGCAATATTTTAAATTTTGGTTGTGTTAGTTCGTCTATGTACAGGGTGATCATTTTTAGACGCCCAGCCTCTCTTACTGGAAAACGGTCGAAGATATGGAGATATTATATATGGGAGATGATATAGGGTGTATAAAGGAATAAATTGGCCCCATGTAGCGACTCTCTGCTAATACGACGCTAGGCGTCGCGTTGCGGCGCCAAGAAATATTTTTTCCCACCAACATACCATTTTTGTTACATCATTCAAAATCCCTTAGGGTAGTTTATTCATTTACACACTGCCCTAAAAAAGGGTAAAAACTAACAACCCCTATTAATTTTTTTGCTAGAATTTTTTTGTGGGTCATTTTTACGTATAACAAAAATATGATTTGTGTAGCCCTTTTATTATGGACCTATCATTTTGGGCATCTACTGTAACATTTTTTTTTATCCCGAAGCTGAATTATTGTTGTTACCTGATATTTTTGTTTTTTTAATGTTCAATAATAGTACATTATACCAATGAATAAGGAATTCGTCTTCTTAATCAATGATTATACACTTAGGTTGAGAAGTGAGCCATTATTTACCAAGCATTTTTATATCCTGAGGCGCCTAGCGCCGAAGGATATAATATGCGAGGTAAATAATGGCCTTCTCAACCGAAGTGTCTACAGATTTTTTTTACTACTAACATTGAAATATTGCCACATTTTACATATTTGATTAGATTTTGATATTTTAGTCATTTCTCACTTTTTTCAAATACTTCGAAAGCCTGGGAGTTCAGTTGTCAAGCTGATAAAATGAAAATAATTTTTAAATGTCATATAGAAAATTGTTCATTATTTACCTAGGTTTTATTATTATCATTATTTACCTAAGGAGAGAAATATTACTTCTCATTAGAGGAATGAGGTAAATAATGTTGATTTCTCAGGTTAGTAGTAAAAAAAAAATAATTAAATTGTTTGACGCCCGTCTACTATGAATTTTTACTTGATTTTCTGTAGTCAGGGGAATGGCATTTATCATGAAATTATTTTTTAGGAAAAATATTGTTTTCGAGAAAAAATGTACAGGGAAAAAAGTTTCTTAAATAAAAGGGCTACGCATATCATATTTTTGTTATACGTAAAAATGACCCACAAAAAAATTCGAGCAAAAAAATTAATAGGGGTTGTTAGTTTTTACCCTTTTTTAGGACAGTGTGTAAATGAATAAACTACCCTAAGGCGTCTTCCAGTAAGTAGATAACACATACCAAATTTCAAATTTTTAAGTAGCGCCGTTATTGAGATACAAATAAAAAAATATTTGGGTCACCCTGTAGACCCGAATAACTTGGCAAGGAAAGCCCAAATCGAAAAATTTTATATAAAAGACCCCCTTAAAACCACCTGCCGAACACCCCTTTAAAGTATTTACTATACATTCTGACTCACCCTGTATAATATCTCCATATCTTTGACCGTGTTCCACCAAGAGAGGATGGGCCTCTAAAAATGATCACCCTGTACTTTTTTTGGTAGGAAAAATCAAACTTAAAATTTTTATAAATGGTATTTTCAAGTACAGGGTGGTTCATTATAAATTGACACTCCCCCTTAACTTGCTAGTTTTGAGGTTAGAAAAAAAGTTTTTTACAAAAGTTTTAGATACTAATACAAAGTTTTTTGTGACGCTATTGGACCGTGTACAGTGTGTTCTAGAAAGCCGTGGCAGACATAACTTATGTTTTTTTTAAATGGAACACCCTATATATTTTTGCATTTTTGAAATCTGCTCATCAAGGCAATTAAAATGATATAAAACTTTGTGGCATTATCTTTTTCCGTTTTCTTTCGATCTTTTTCTCGCGATAAAGATAGATGATTACGAAAGCGTAGAAGGGCCACCTTGTAAATATTTTTTCCCGAACTAAATTCCGACTTATAAGTTGGAATTCCGACTTACATCTCGGAATTCCGACTTATAAGTCGGAATAAGGTCATTCCGACTTACAACTCGGAATTCCGACTTACAAGTCGGAATTCTGACTTATAAGTCGGAATTCCGACTTACATCTCGGAATTCCGACTTATAAGTCGGAATAAGGTCATTCCGACTTACAACTCGGAATTCTGACTTATAAGTCGGAATAAGGTCATTCCGACTTACAAGTCGGAATTCCGACTTATAAGTCGGAATTCGACAGTTAGTACCTAATAGGTTAGGTTAAATTATTCTAGACGCACAAATCCGCGTTTGAAAAAATTTGGCGGACAAAACTACCCCCTGCATCCCTTTAAGGAAAAAAATTGATAACTCCATTGTTTCTGCTCCGAATTTCGCCGTTTTCACAAGAACGTTCAAAAGAGTCTCAGAAGTGAAAAAATTGCCAGGCAAAAAACTACCCCTTCCCAGCCCCGAAGTTGTTTTTGGTCGAGTCCTGGCTATTTTCAGCAAGGACGTTCAAAATTATCCCAGATGCATCAATCCGCGGTTGAAAAAATTTGCCGGACAAAACTACCCCCTACACCCCTTTAGGGAAACATTTGATAACTGTATTTTTTCTGGCCAGATTGTCGCCTTTTCCACCAGGTGATTCTAAAGTCTCAGAATTCAAAAACAAATTTTTGGGGGATGCAGGGGTAGTTTTTATCCGGCAAATTTTTTCAACCACTGATTGGTGCATCTGAAATACTTTTGAACGTTCTTGCTGTAACTGGCGAACATGGCGAACAACTTGGGGGGTGGGAAGGGGTAGTTTTTTCCGGCAATATATTTTTACTTCTGAGACTTTTTTGAACTTCCTTGTGAAAACGGCGAAAATCGGCCCAGAAAAAATGTAGTTATCATTTTTTTTCCTAAAGGGATGCAGGGGTTAGTTTTGTCCGGCAAATTTTTTCAACCGCGGATTGATGAGTGCGTCAACCGGGTCATAAGTTCAGGTCAGTAACGAGCCCATTTGCACAATGAATATAACTACTAATAACACGCGCGAAAAGTAACAAAACAAGAACAACACAGATAACGGTAAAACTCACGAAACGTACAAAACCCGCGAATATTTTCCCTGCAGAAAGTGTGAATCACTTTGAACGATCCGGAAAATCTTTCACAACGAAACAAAATTTGCCTGAGTCCGGCCCGCACCATAGACGGTGCCGCAAGCAGATGATTATACCAAAATACCAAAATGACGTTTGAAATTACTATTGAAATGAGTTGTAGTCATAGTTATTTTTATTTGTAGCGGTATAATCGTGATTGCAATAGGGTTTTTATTTTATTATGCTCCTTTTTCGTATCACTTGGGTAACTTTTCAGATCATAAATCAATGAGTGACGTCATTAACTGGTTGAAACACATATACCAATGTTATACCCGTGGTTAACAGAAAATTCCTATGGATTTTGTGGAGAATGTCATCTGACAAAATCGGGACTTCTTACAGTAATCGGGGTATATTATGTAACAATGATTATTTTAACTAAACGAAATGATTTTCAAATGGAATGACAGTAGAAGTATGTAATTTTTGTTATTAATAAGGCGCTAAGGCATAAAATAATAGCATTAAAGCTTGTTAATTGTTATTTTTTTGAATGTTTAATCACCCTGCATCTTCGTAACGAATAGTTTTAAACCCATGTTAATATGAACTTTCCGTCTTATTTTAACGAGTAAAGTACGCCCCTGAAAGGGTGCCGCATGGTTTTGAAACACCCTGTATAATTCCATAAACGCGTGGCTATACATACGTTTTGTTTTATAAGGCATACTTAAGACAGGGTGCGGGCCCGGCCGACCCTGCCGCCCTTGTAGAGCCGCCACTGTATTCTACCACCACAAAATATGCAGATACTACAGTATTCTGCTCCGGAAAAAGAAAAAGGTACCTAGATCTAATAATGATATAATATTTTTATCGATGGTTCTCTCCTTAGCAGTATTACCAAAGTCTAGAGAATACTTTAAGTCGGGGCACTCGGCCTTGTGTAAACAAACGTTTCCCCCTTGCCCTCTCCCGCTCCC
Source organism: Pseudeuparius sepicola (assembly GCA_963920635.1). Taxonomy (NCBI): domain Eukaryota; kingdom Metazoa; phylum Arthropoda; class Insecta; order Coleoptera; family Anthribidae; genus Pseudeuparius; species Pseudeuparius sepicola. The sequence goes on along the minus strand of OY987304.1, from coordinate 27,654,209 downwards.
TCGGCCCGCCGTCATCGGAGTACGGCGATCGATATCTTATTTAATAAGAAAATAAGCTTACACAGTATAGCCGAGAGCGGTTCGAGGCTGATTTACGACCAGTCGCAAAAAATTGTTGTTTTTCCGAGAGAACAAAGAAGTGAGCCGAATTATAGTATTCTCTAGACTTTGGTATTACCACTGTCAGTACGTTCGTACTAATATCTAGTACTATTTTTTAAAATTTAATACGCTTGTACGCCGCTCTAAAATCTAGCACTTTTTTTTCTATCCTTCCTTGAGCCAAGATGGCCCTGGATTACAAAAAAAGAAAAGAAAATAGATCTTTGTTTCCATTAGTTCTGTGTTCCAAGTTAGAAAGTTTGTTCGCATTTCGTTCCCAAATATCAAAATACACACCCTCTGTCTAGCGAAATGAACCCTAGGGCACGTTCACTGCTGTAAATAATATGTGTTGACGGACGAGGTCCAGTTTTGTAGATCTTTTGAAGGCGAAAAAAAACTTTACTTTTTTATTGTGGACAACCTGATTTTTCGTTAAAATAGTAGTTTTTATGGGCCTGTAAACAATTTTACCCTCCGACTTTAGGCTACACGTAGTAGCAAAGATTAGGTAGTAGGTAATTGCTATCTTGTTATGTCACCCTATATTTTTATTTTTGACTTCAGAAACCAAAGTTCAATATAAAAGTTGTAAAGGGCGGTCCCTCGGGCGGTCCACTGCACTGGTTGTTATTTTTGAGCTAAAAGTAAAATTTAAATGAGAATTTTATGGCGAATCCGAATATTATTTCAGGTTTTTTGTTATGGAGTTATCAAATGTTTCCCTAAAGGGGTGTAGGGGGTAGTTTTGTCCGGCAAATTTTTTCAACCGCGGATTGACGCATCTGGGATAATTTTGAACGTCCTTGCTGAAAATGGCCAGGACTCGACCAAAAACAACTTCGGGGCTGGGAAGGGGTAGTTTTTTGCCTGGCAATTTTTTCACTTCTGAGACTCTTTTGAACGTTCTTGTGAAAACGGCGAAATTCGGAGCAGAAACAATGGAGTTATCAATTTTTTTCCTTAAAGGGATGCAGGGGGTAGTTATGTCCGCCAAATTTTTTCAAACGCGGATTGGTGCGTCTAGAATAATTTAACCTAACCTATTAGGTACTAACTGTCGAATTCCGACTTACAAGTCGGAATTCCGACTTGTAAGTCGGAATGACCTTATTCCGACTTATAAGTCGGAATTCCGAGATGTAAGTCGGAATTCCGACTTATAAGTCGGAATTCCGACTTGTAAGTCGGAATGACCTTATTCCGACTTACAAGTCAGAATTCCGAGATGTAAGTCGGAATTCCGAGATGTAAGTCGGAATTCCGACTTATAAGTCAGAATTCCGACTTGTAAGTCGAAATTCCGAGTTGTAAGTCGGAATGACCTTATTCCGACTTATAAGTCGGAATTCCGAGATGTAAGTCGGAATTCCGAGATGTAAGTCGGAATTCCGACTTATAAGTCGGAATTTAGTTCGGGAAAAAATATTTACAAGGTGGCCCTTCTACGCTTTCGTAGATGATCGATGTAATAACAAAAAATATTTGTTTTAAACAAGAGAGTAATATAGTAAAACTCCAAAATGTTTAGGAGCCTTTTCAAATTTTACTGATTATATTCTAGAAATAAAGAATTTCAGGAAAATCGTAAAAGCTCCTAAACATTTTGGAAGTTTCACTACGTTACTCTCTTGTTTAAAACAAATATTTTTCGTTATTACATTGATCGTCTATCTTTATCACGAGATCCATAAATTCGAGTTAAAATTTGAATACGGAATTTTTCAAAAACGGAAAAAGATAATGCCACAAAGTTTAATATTATTTTGATTGCCTTGATGAGCAGATTTCAAAAATGCAAAAATGTATAGGGTGTTCGATTTAAAAAAACATAAGTTATGTCTGCCACGGCTTTCTAGAACGCACTGTACACGGTCCAATAGCGTCACAAAAAACTTTGTATTTATCTAAAACTTTTGTCAAAAACTTTTTTTCTAACCTCAAAACTAGCAAGTTAAGGGGGAGTGTCAATTTATAATGAACCACCCTGTACTTGAAAATACCATTTATAAAAATTTTAAGTTTGATTTTTCCTACCAAAAAAAGTACAGGGTGATCATTTTTAGAGGCCCATCCTCTCTTGGTGGAACACGGTCAAAGATATGGAGATATTATACAGGGTGAGTCAGAATGTATAGTAAATACTTTAAAGGGGTGTTCGGCAGGTGGTTTTAAGGGGGTCTTTTATAGAAAATTTTTCGATTTGGGCTTTCCTTGCCAAGTTATTCGGGTCTACAGGGTGACCCAAATATTTTTTCTCGAAAAGATACTTTCGGAATTCGTACAAATAGGGGTATGTGTTTTTTATTTTATATATGTTTAATATTTATATTTTTTCAACAATAGCACAACAAATACACAAACCGAGTCAACAACAAAACGCCATGAAGTAGTCAGGTTGCAGCCCTACAACTTTTGTATTTGATATTTTTTTCTAAGTTGATAAATAAAAAAGTTATGAAGTGGCCTAATTTCGCGGAATCACCCTGTACACCGGCACCCTTCCGACCGACCGATTCAGCTCTCGGCTGCCTGGCGGTCCGACTCGCTCGGGTCCGAAAAAACGTCGTCCGTCGTCCGACACCTAACCGACCGCTAACGGGCTGCCGGTGAGAGGGGAAGGGACGAGAGTGCGTGGTGAGGGGTGACTAGAGGAGAATATTCCTGAGATTCCAGCCGGTCGTCGCGACCGTTAATTTTAGATCTTGTCTGCGCGGTCATGACTCTTAAAACCAAGAGTACCTACACTACTAGTTTTTTACTGATATTAATGAGAGAACCCGTAGGAAATAACTTTTAGTTTACCTCCATGAACGAAAAACGTGTCATAGAGGTATAAATGAGACACTATTAGCTCTAAAGAAAATATATTATTAGCCTAACATGAAAAATGACATTACCGAATACATTAATAAATGTAAATTTTTGTAACACTGCAAATTACGATAAGACATCCACCTAAAATAAAATTTGCTTTAAATACAACCCCCACACAACCCTTTCAATCTGCCCACATGGATACTTTTCAAATTTTAGGAAAGAAATTTTTAACAATAATGATTGATGTTTTTCAAAATACACACAAGCTTATTATTTAGAATCCACAATTATGCGATAATGGCTCCGAATTTAAAACAACTCTTTTTGTCAGATTTTTGCAAACTTCATAATGTTAAATTACATTTTACTACCCCTGGTAATTCAAACTGCAATAGCTCTGCAGAAAGATTGCATAATACAATTCTTGCTGGTGCACAAAACTTAAAACTTACTCATCCGAAATCAAATATAAAACAATTGACACAATATGCAATCTTAGGTTACCAAGCATGTGGTTGTTTCTGGGGTACCTACTCCTAGTTTGGAGTATTGTGAGGGTGAGAATTATTATTATTATTAACAAAAACCTTTTGATATACCACACGAACGCACTTGTTCCGTTTGATATTGCAGATGAGATTATTTTAAATCAGTATATACATGAAAAAAATTAATTAAAAATAATCTACGGTAAAATTTATGAAACCTGGGGTTTCCAGTCCCAGTATTTTACCCAAAAAGTGTGGTCCCCAGATTTTCCTCATGGTCCCGAAACCTTAAAAGTCCGATATTTTTATTACGTCATAAACACGCCACCAATTTCCCTGAAACCTAAAGAACTAGGGTAGGGGTCGTGGGGGATTCACTGGCATTAATCTTTTTTAGTATTATTACGAATCTAGGCCGTGAAGCCCGTGACGCTGTGGCCTGCGACCTTACCCTTAGTGTAATACAGTACCGTGTGGTTGTTTGGTGTGAGTAACCATATTCTTACATATAGTTCTTGAATTGGTACATAAAATTGTGGAAGTATTAAAATTTTTAGATTTTAAACTGAAATAAGAATACTTACTTGTATCAAGTCATACATTTAAATTAGTTGGAGTTGGAGCTACTTTAGTTGTGTGTTGTGCTTTTTTATGTAATCTTAGTTTTAGTTTGTTATTTTATGCTTGGTATTTTGTAGGTAGGTTCTACCCACATTTAAATAAAAATATTTCATTTTTATAAACTTTTTTCGGACATTTGTTGTAAAGAAACAAAATTCTAATTTCGGGACCATTTTTCGGGACTTTCGGGACTAGTACCATTTAAATATTTGGGACCAAAGTCCCGAATACCTTTTCGGTCCCGGGATTTGAGAACCATAATGAAACTTTATTAAAAGAGAAAAATAAACAAAATACACAGCATAACAAAGATAGGGAAGAACCGCTAAATTATGAACCTCTTAGTACCGAATATCAACAAAATAAAGCCTCTTCACGCGATAAAATCAAACCAAAACATTTAAAAATCGAAATAAAAGATCTAGGAACAAAAATTAAAATTACAAGCGATAGAATTATCCATAAGTCCCAATTAAATCGACCGAAATCTAATTCCAATCCTTATTTACAGGACAATGAACCTACTTGCAATATTATTCCTGATTCCGACATTGCCAATGACAACAGCAACGAATGACATAATATTACTCCTATAAAGACTCCTTTATTACCTTTCCAGTTAAGAGAAACAAGTATAATAAAAAGTTACAATACATATATTCATTATGTAGGGATTAATCATATTATTAATCAACTAACTAATATACGTAAATTTCATAATATAATTAAATTAACCTTTATTAATAAAACTAGTGTTTTATCCAATAATTCGTATAAGACTGTTTTAAATAATATATTACAACATATTGATTATTAAATTTAATTGTAGAAGAAGAAAATAAACAGATAATATTACTACATATAATAGAGTGAAGAGGACTAGTTAACGTCATTACAAATTTCTTTAACTAAACAACTTATTGGAAATTATTATAACTCTACTATAATGATTTTGCAATCAAATCGAAATTTAATAAAAGATTAGAATATTTCGAATAAAATTTAAATTTAATTAATTGCTGATTTCACAGCATATTTAAGAACCAAAAATGTTTTAGAGCCAACAATTATTAGCTGTCAACATTTAATAACTTTTCTAGATAATTTGGAAAACGCAATAATGTTCGCAAAACTAAATACTTTACACAGTATAATTATTTTAGCATAAGAACTTCAAATAACAATAAAAAATTTAGAAAAACTTTATGATAAAGAATCAATTTTTAAACTTAAAAATGTTATTTCCTATTATCAATTATCAGGAATACAAATCAACAATTCTAATAACAAAATTATATTTGCAGTCTTTTTGAAGGAAAAATTTCAAATATACCATCTATTTCCTATCCCAGTTAAAAATTCAATAATTATCCCAAATCACCCTTTCCTTATGCGTGGCTCAAGCCAACAACAACTTCAAGAAGAAGAATGTCCTACAGTCGAAAACATCTATATTTGTCAAGATCAACTTGTGTGTGTGAATTAAATATAGAAAATAATAATTCACGAGTCAAATTTAATCTATGTTCCTGAAAATTGTGAAATTAAATCCAAGACTTTCAAATTTATTAATAAAAAAGAAGAAATCCAGGGAAAACCACTTTACTTTTCGAAATAACTTTTTCCAGCAAAAACTTGTAAATACAGTATTAAGGGCACCATACAATCGACACATACACAAGCTTAGATCTCACAGCAGAAATACAAAATTTCAAAGGATCAATATTGATATAGGATCTGCAGTTTCGCACTATGAAGCTATAAGCTTTGGATGCCTCATTAACCTTAAGGAAAACATGGTTTGCAAAGCTGAGCTGTTGGTCAAACGTGATGGATGCACAGATACTTCACAACATCGCAAGGAGATAAAGAGATTCCATTCAGAGATTACGTATATAAGTGAGGTACTTTATTACATGTAAACGTGGCAACCTTACATTTGCTAATACTGGGCATCAAATTATTAACTGTACACCACTCCTCAACAAGCTAAAGGACATTCTGCAAAGCCTCACAATCCTCAGTACAGGAAATACTACTAAAGAACTTTGAGTCATCGGCAAATATAAGTTTCGATGATTTAATATTAATAGGAAGATCATTAATAAAAATTAGAAATAGTAAGGGTCCAATCCTTGTGGGGCTTCAGATGAAGTCAGATATTCGAATGATTTGTGACCATTATAAAAAACAAATTGCAGTCTATTAGTGAGATATGAACAATGGCTGAATGATTAAAACTAACCAGGTGGAGATTGCTTAGCAGTACATCATGACTGATTTGATCAAAGGTATTTGGAAAATCAGTATACCTGTCCTTCTCCGTCCAAAACATCTGCAAAAAATTCTCTTATATATGACCATTTCAAATACTTTTGAGAAATTATTTAGCACAGATATAGGTCTGTAATTATTCACGCCAGATTTGATCACGTGACATAATAATAATAATTCTCACCCTCACAATACTCCAAACTAGGAGTACCCCAGAAACAACCACATGCTTGTGCGGGGAGGGGGGCAATTACTATTATTTTGTCTTTGTTGCCATTTGCGGCTAGGGTCGACTTTTTTCCCAATAGAACTAGAATAGCATTCACTCAAGTACTACGGAAAACCAGAGAAAACCATAGTAATCCCAGTCAGTGTAAGACAATTAGTAAATCACACGGATAAGGCTATTTAGGAGCAATACCGTGGACCCACATTTGTCCAGCGCTCTTGGCCATAGCGGTGTTTTTCTTTAAAGACATGTGCATGCTCCTGCCTCGACAAATCGGTTCGAACCAAGGTCGATCGAAGGCAGAAAAACACTTTCATATGAAAGTTCTTCTCCATTTCCATTATCATTTTCAATCACTCCTTACGAGAGATTCGTATGTGAGGGACTACGCCAGCATGACTTCCAAGATGTATGGTGGTACAACTGTATCTAACGTCAAGATTGTGTCTATTGGTCTGGTGTGTTTCGGAGGAAATTGGAGAGTATTTTCAGTGGTACGGCGCGAACGAAGGCTTCTCCGTTCGGCTACTATACAAACAGACCGCCTCAATTTCAACGGTTCAGCGTAGTGTAGTGGTAGAACGTTCACCTAGCAAGCAAGAGGTCCCGGGTTCGACCCCCGGCACTGACAGAAAATCCTTTTTAATTTTTCTGAAATGATGTCCAATTTTCTTTCTTTCACGCCCATTTTTTAAGTTCAAAACCTCCAAAGTAAGGTAAAAGTTCAAGCCTGGAGCTCTAAAGCTCCCTCTGTAGTTGAACTTTCAATCACAATGTCATCTATATATCTATTATGACATATAACATCAGATGTCAAGGGTTATTTGGTTCCTTTGTCTTCTACTAATTGCATAAGCGTTTTTATGGCATGATAAGGCGAGGACGTCACACCGAATGTAATGGGTTTTAAGCGAAAGTCTTGAATAGAGTTTTCTGGTAAAAAACTAAATATAAGTATTCTTAAATAATCGGTATGAGAAGGAAGCAACAATATTTGTCAAAACATCTGCTTTATGTCACAAGTCATGGCATATTTATGAAGGCAAAAATTAAATAATATTCATATGATCTCCTGTTGTAGTTTTGGTCCTGCAAATAGTTTATCATTAAGCGATCCATAACTACTGGGAGCTTTAAAACTAACATTGAATACTACGCGAACAGGAGTCAAAGTACTAGAGGATCTTTCCACTCAGTGATGCGGCAAATAGTAACATTTGTTACCAGGCAGTTTAATTTCATTAGGCGGTACAGTTTCCATTTGTTCGAGATATTCCTGTATGGAGTCGCAATATATTTTGTATAAAGAGGGGGTTTTTAAAAGGCATTTTTTCTAGCCCATGAAAGTTTTTTATGGCTTAATCTCTTATACCCAGGGAATTCAGGTTAAATAACTTCATCACGGAAGAGCATAGGAACTATATTATAGTGACCAGATTCAGTTCAATAATGATTTTAAAGATATAAATCGTTAGAATGTTCATTATCGGGAGACTATATTGTATTTCGGGATAGAATCAATTTCCCAAAATTGTTTTACAATTGAGTTTTCCTCAGAACGAGAGGAAAATATGAATTTGTGAGTATATCAACCGTAGTAGACATACCTTCTAACCCATCTATGTTTAAACAACTCTGGTTTACAGGAAATTGCAAAACGTCATAACATCTTTTTCAAAATAAATGAAGACATACTTCCAAAGTCTAGTAAAGCGCAGAACCTTTTATAACACCCGAAGTTGTCCATCACTTCCACATAAACGGTAGAGAGAAAATATTTGGAGTGTTTGGATGATAAACCAGTAGTTACAACTGAATTAATCAAAGCAGGCCCTGGCGGTGGTGGTGTTTGAATTGGAGGCATTCGTGCACCAGATCGTGCTGAATATCGGGCTCTAATGTTGGTACTGCCCTCCATCGAGTTTCCTACCGCAGTCGCCGGTGGTGGCAGTGGAGTTTAATGATTGAACGTCGTTTTTTCACAGTAAGGAATTATGTTTAAGCCCACAATGCCGACAAAGCATAATGGATTTGCAAAGTTTATATTATAGCAATTAAAGTACACCTTCTGTTTTATTGACAGATACGTTGTTTAGTGGTGAGATATTGCGTTGTTGTTGAAATTTGAATTTATGTTGTATTACGCGGGCTTTCGAAAATTCTGGTTGACTTGATTTATTGGGAAATTTCAAAGTATGTAACAAAGAGCAACGTTTATATAAAAAAAATTCCAAATCAGTTCTAGTAACTGTAAAGCAGATACGTTTTCTGTATAAATATCAATCAAATTACGTATCCCATGATTGTCATTTTCATTTGTGACTTTTTTAGTATTTTCAATATTAGTCCCTTTAACAAATACGTGTAAATGTCTATTAGAGTAACGTTCTACTATTTGGTCATAGCAAATTTTATATTTGCGGTCATAGGTATACCTTTTGCCACAGTTAAGGCAGGACCTTCTAGAGAATTAATCTGGTAATTAAATTTCTCTATCGGGGACAAAGAAAGATTGTTACGAACTAAAGCGTCGAACAAATCATGATAAGTGTTACAATTAGAGTTAAAAAAAAAAAAGAACTGAAAACTGAAATGGCTCCGACCAGAGACCTTATCTTTTTAATAAAATATTGCTATTAGGTATTAGTTATGATTTTGGACAAATAATAAATTTGAGAAATTGAATTTCTCGATAAATTTTCAAGAAAACGTTGTGTGAAAAAGACATGCAAACACATCGTGTGGTTCGAAGGACCAAAAAATATTGAGTCTTGGATCTCAGCAGTATATCCCAGATCTCACAATAGAGTTTTCGGATGAAAAAGTTAGTTCATATACTTTGTAAAGTCGTTTTTTACATGAACTAAGTATGCAAATGAGCGTTTAAGAAAATATTGACATTATAGTTAAAAACTTAATGCAGAATACAAGTATCAAAAATCAGAAAGTCCTACCCTTAATCTTCTTATGCCAACAAACTTAAAGTACCAGCAGTCATAATGACCATTATTAAAAATATAAGGTTCTAGACATAACAATATGCTTGGAAATGTCAATGTATCTAAATCTATGAAGGCAGCTCTACATTCTTCTTTGTACTTAAGACTGCATATTATTCTCACCGCTTTTCTCTGTAAGGTGAAGACTCTAAACCAGTCAGCCTCCTGTCCCCACATAATCATAGGATAACTCATCAGCGAATGGCAAAGAGCGAAGCACACATCTAGACACCACACCAACCTATGAAGAGCAAATATAGCAAAAAGCAGTCTTCCGCAAGCAGTAACATCTTGAATGCACAACTTTTGCCCAGTGCACTTGGCCATTAGTGGTGTTTTTCTTCAAGCACATGTTTGCGCACTGTCGCTTTGAATTGAACATAAATTTTTCAAAAAATGATTGGATTCAAATATAATCAGGAATCTAATGACGGTGTAGTTGTTAATACACAGAGTGTGGCTAAGAAATAAATATACCAATGTTACTAATGCCTATATGGGGAATAACAAAAAATGGTCAGTTTATACTCTACTCCGAATTTTATGAAAAGTGTATACTTTGAGAGTTGTTACAACACACTGTATATTAAGTTGGGAATCAGGAACCTTTGGCACTTAGAAAATACTTCTTTTGCTTAACTCCACACAACAAAACTTTGTTTTTTGCACTCGACGCGCTTTTCGCTAACCATGTTAGCATCATCAGGTGAGACTTAATCATCAGGTGAGACTTAATCATCTCCTGATGATGCTAACATGGTTAGCGAAACGTGCGTCGAGTGCAAAAAAACAAAGTTTTGGTGTGTGGAGTTAAGCAAAAGAAGTACACATATTAATGACATTTATTGGGTTCCTAATTATTTTTTGTTGAATTATTTTTTGAACCATCACAATCCATCCATATTTCGTGAAATAATATCAAACTTTGTACTGTCTTCCCTAAAGAGAAAAATATTTTCCTCTCTGCTATCATAGTATATTTATTTTAATTCTGTTTAATATTTATCACTTAAAACTCTTGAGGTTTTTAATATTTTCGATTTCTGGAAGGTCAAAACAGTGTTTGGTAAAAGATATGAGAAAAGTAATAGGTAATAGGTATTTTTTTTGCAAATTAAAAAACACTTAAATACTATCCTACTGTGATTTTTTTTGCATTTTCGAAAATGCAAATATCAAGGTATGCACCCATTATATAATAATAATAATAACACGATTCGGTTGCCAAGATCTTGCACCAGGAACTGGCGGAAAAGCTGCTGCTTGTGCAGGCAGAGAGGGTCCCATATTACAACTACACACCTGAGCCTGTTCTTGAGAACAGCAACTACAAGATGTACTGGGATCGTACAGTTCTGACAGATCAACGAGTTGCCCATAACAGACCGGACCTTATAATAGTTGATAAAATTTCTAGGCAGACAACTCTGATTGATGTGGCCATCCCGAACAACAACAACCTGCGTGTGAAGCAAGTCGAGAAGATCGCGAAGTACAGAGATTTAGAAGAACGAATTAGAAGGCAATGGGAAATGGAGAACGTCCAGACGATTCCAATCATCGTGTCAACAACTGGTGTTATACCAAAAAGTTTGCTGAGAAACATCAAGGAGCTGGGCCTAACTGATAGTCTTTACAGGTCCATGCAGAAAGCGGTACTACTTGCGACAGCCCGAACCGTCAGGAAATTCATGGGGAGTGTAGGATCATCCAACAACATCAATGTCACCTAAGGCCCGATAACATGGCAAGGGTCTCGTCCGAGCCAGATCCTTTTGGCATCCGGGATACTCGGGATCTGAGTGAATGTTCCCCGTAGAGGGAGTGCGAATGCCTTTTGGCTAAGTCGAGATAATAATAATAAATAGTGCCTGGGGATCGCCAGGGCATGTCTGGAGCCGGCGCTGGGCATGACAGTGAGCGGGACGTCGGTGACAGGGCGCTGATGAGGCGGGCCCCTGTTGCACAAACAGCTACAGCCCAGCAACACGAACATCTACAACATGGGAGCCAAACGAGAACTAGGGTTCCACCCACCGAAGGTGCTGCGCGGGAACTTCAGCCAGCGTTCACTCAGGCGGGATTACAACGACGACGCATGAAATGGACTGAGTCCATGAATGAATCGATTATGCGTATTTTTTACAGGGTGACAAACTTAGGACAAGAGATGATCGGCTACCGACAACAACTGCATGCCGAGTTCTGCAGGGAGTTTCCACACATGCAAGTGTCTGAACAAAGAGTGTCAGATCAGTATCGAACTATTCTAAGAAATAACCGAATTCCAGAAACGCGACTTAATGCTATAAAACGGGAAGTTGAGCTAGAGATCCATGGCGAACACATAGACATAGACAACAACAACGGGGAAATTCAAGTGCCTGGACCACAACAAGAAGCCGGAACGGCAGAGCGAACAACTGAGAATCGGGAAATTCAAGTACCTGGACCACAACAAGAAGCCGAGACGGCGGGACGAACAACTGAGAATCGGGAATCAGTTAACGGAGAACACTTTGAAAGCCTGGACACACAGCTGAGAAGGGCGGTATTGCGATACGAAGGCACAGACCCACTGAGCAGACCACCACTACCAAGATTGAATTCTTCCAGGAAGCTTGCAATCATGCTCGATATTATGAACACCAGAATTTTACCCAACTATGTTTCAGTAACACCCACATTAGAACATATGCACATGTTAATCTACTGTGCCGCAACGGCCATCATCACTGCAATGGGAGCCAAGATCCGGACGGCTCAAGAGTTAAATCGTGCAAGACCAGAACCACGAATGGCTCAATGGGAGATGCGACTAAATCGGAAGATCGAGAGTCTCCGTAAAGACATAGGACAAGTAACGGAATATATCAGAGGAATTAGAACTAGAAAGATCCAGAGGGCGGTGCAGGCAATAATGAGCCGCACCCAAATGCATTCTCAGCGTGACCCCGCGAACATCACTGCTCAACAATGTCTTGATACATTAAAACAAAAACTTTCTGTTTTCGCAGGGCGTCTGAGGAGATACAAGGCTAGTAACAACAGGAAACGAGACAACAAACTTTTTGACCGATCAGAAAAAGTTTTCTACTGTACTTTGAATTCTAGCGCCGATGCCACAAATACGAGTTACCCTAGCAGAGAACAGGTCGACGGTTTCTGGAGAAATCAGCTTGCCACACCAGGTCCATGCAATGTCAGTGCAAGCTGGATCAGTGAAGAACGCGAGATGGGCCGGAACTATAGCCAGATGCAACACGAGCAATTCACAACCGATGAGGTCTCCAATGTCATCAAGCATTCCCACAACTGGAAGGCACCAGGTCCAGATCATCTCCAAAATTATTGGATTAAGAAGTTGTGGTGCACGCATGAACAAATAACTACCTTAATTAATGAAGTCTTGCTCGATCCTCTGAAAATGCCATTGTTTCTTACACAGGGTGCCACCTACTTGTTACCAAAAGACCAGCGGAATACGGATAACCCTGCCAAGTACCGCCCAATAACCTGCTTGCCTACGCTGTACAAGATAATCACTTCTTGCCTTACGCAGCGAATATATGCTCACTGCGAGCGGAATAACATCATGGCAATGCAGCAGAAGGGCTGCGCGAAGGGCGCAATGGGATGCAAAGAGCAACTCATCATAGACTCTGTCATCTGCAACCAGGCTCATTCCAAGCAACGAAACCTCTACATGGCTTATGTGGACTACAAAAAAGCATTTGATTCCGTACCTCACGACTGGCTAACAGGTATCTTAAAGCTGTATAAAATAGATCATCATACAGTTTCCTTTTTAGAACACGCTATGACAACCTGGCGCACTAAGATACAACTCAGAACCGCAAGCAGCAACATCGAGACCGACACAATCAACATCCGAAGAGGGATTTTCCAAGGAGATTCACTTAGTCCACTGTGGTTCTGCATGGCGATGAACCCTCTATCACATCGGTTGAACTCTACAAAATACGGTTTCGCTATCAAAAGCAACAACGCAGAAGCGATCAAGTTGAATCACCTATTATATATGGATGATTTAAAACTGATGGCCGCAACCAAAAACCAACTAACGCACATGCTTAAAATTGTAGAGGAGTTCTCCAGGGACATCGGAATGCAGTTTGGACTGGACAAGTGCCGCACCCTTAACATCGTCCGGGGAAGGCTCGAACAGGGCGCACACGAGATGCAGGACGGCCAGGAGATCAAAGCAATGAGCATGGGAGATACATACAAGTATCTCGGGATGAAACAAGCTCAAAGGATAGACCATCGAACAATGAAGATCGATTTAAGGAAGGAATTCATCAAGAGAGTAAGACAAGTAGTGCGAACTGATCTTAACAGCAGGAATTTGTTTAAGGCCCTGAACACGTATGCGTGCTCTGTACTCAGCTATTCGTTTGGAATAGTGAATTGGACCAACACGGACATCAACAACCTGCAGCGAAAAGTTAGGACACTACTGACAAAAGCTCATAAACATCATCCCCGTAGCGCCGTAGAAAGAACTACTCTGCCACGTCAACTAGGAGGAAGAGGATTGGCAGACCTCAGCAAGCAATTGGACCAACAAATAATAAATCTGCGTAATTATTTCCAGAGACAGGCCAACAGCTCCACACTACATAAAGCTATATGCGGAGCAGACGTCTCAACACCGCTACGTCTGATGGAACACGAGCATCAAAATCACCACCGAACCGACAACGATACACTACAGAGGTGGTTGGAGAAGCCGCTGCACGGGAGGCATCCTAATGAGGTCAGCAAGGAACATGTCGACAAGTTAGCGTCGAACTACTGGCTGACCTCGGGAAGAATGTTCCCCGAGACGGAAGGCTTCTTACTGGCCATACAAGATCAGGTTATACCAACTCGCAACTACTTAAAATTCATTGTAGGAGATGCATCGGTAGTGGATGACAGATGCAGATACGGGTGCCCAACTTCAGAAACAATCCAGCACATAACAGGAGGATGTCAGATGTTCGCATCAACGGAATATAAGGAACGACACGATTCGGTTGCCAAGATCTTGCACCAGGAACTGGGGGAAAAACTGCTGCTTGTGCAGGCAGAGAGGGTCCCATATTACAGCTACACACCGGAGCCTGTTCTTGAGAACAGCAACTACAAGATGTACTGGGATCGTACAGTTCTGACAGATCAACGAGTTGCCCATAACAGACCGGACCTTATAATAGTTGATAAAATTTCTAGGAAGACAACTCTGATTGATGTGGCCATCCCGAACAACAACAACCTGCGTGTGAAGCAAGTCGAGAAGATCGCGAAGTACAGAGACTTAGAAGAACGAATTAGAAGGCAATGGGAAATGGAAAACGTCAAGACGATTCCAATTATCGTGTCAACAATTGGTGCTATACCAAAAAGTTTGCTGAGAAACATAAAAGAGCTGGGTCTAACTGATTGTCTTTACAGGTCCATGCAGAAAGCGGTACTACTTGCGACAGCCCGAACCGTCAGGAAATTGATGGGGAATGCAGGAACGTCCGACAACATCAATGTCATCTAAGGCCCGATAACATGGCAAGGGTCTCGTCCGAGCCAGATCCTTATGGTATCCGGGATACCCGGGATCTGAGTGAATGTTCCCCGTAGAGGGAGTGCGAATGCCTTTTGGCTAAGTCGATAATAAATAGTGCGAACTGATCTTAACAGCAGGAATTTGTTTAAGGCCCTGAACACGTATGCGTGCTCTGTACTCAGCTATTCGTTCGGAATAGTGAATTGGACCAACACGGACATCAACAACCTGCAACGAAAAGTTAGGACACTACTGACAAAAGCTCATAAACATCATCCCCGTAGCGCCGTAGAAAGAACAACTCTGCCACGTCAACTAGGAGGAAGAGGATTGGCCGATCTCAGCAAGCAATTGGACCAACAAATATTAAATCTGCGTAATTATTTCTACAGGCAGGCCAACAGCTCCACACTACATAGGGCTATATGCGGAGCAGACGTCTCAACACCGCTACGTCTGACGGAACACGAGCGACAAAATCACCACCGAACCGACAACGATAAACTACAGAGGTGGTTGGGGAAGCCGCTGCACGGGAGGCATCCTAATGAGGTTAACCAGGAACATGTCGACAAGTTAGCATCGAACTATTGGCTGACCTCGGGACGAATGTTCCCCGAGACGGAAGGCTTCCTACTGGCCATACAAGATCAGGCTATACCAACTCGCAACTACCTAAAATTCATTGTAGGAGATGCATCGGTAGTGGATGACAGATGCAGATACGGGTGCCCAACTTCAGAAACAATCCAGCACATAACAGGAGGATGTCAGATGTTCGCATCAACGGAATATAAGGAACGACACGATTCGGTTGCCAAGATCTTGCAACAGGAACTGGCGGAAAAGCTGCTGCTTGTGCAGGCAGAGAGGGTCCCATATTACAACTACACACCTGAGCCTGTTCTTGAGAACAGCAACTACAAGATGTACTGGGATCGTACAGTTCTGACAGATCAACGAGTTGCCCATAACAGACCGGACCTTATAATAGTTGATAAAATTTCTAGGCAGACAACTCTGATTGATGTGGCCATCCGGAACAACAACAACCTGCGTGTGAAGCAAGTCGAGAAGATCGCGAAGTACAGAGATTTAGAAGAACGAATTAGAAGGCAATGGGAAATGGAGAACGTCCAGACGATTCCAATCATCATGTCAACAACTGGTGTTATACCAAAAAGTTTGCTGAGAAACATCAAGGAGCTGGGTCTAACTGATAGTCTTTACAGGTCCATGCAGAAAGCGGTACTACTTGCGACAGCCCGAACCGTCAGGAAATTCATGGGGAATGCAGGATCATCCAACAACATCAATGTCACCTAAGGCCCGATAACATGGCAAGGGTCTCGTCCAAGCCAGATCCTTTTGGTATCCGGGATACCCGGGATCTGAGTGAATGTTCCCCGTAGAGGGAGTGCGAATGCCTTTTGGCTAAGTCGAGATAATAATAATAATAATAATCGTCAAGACGATTCCAATTATCGTGTCAACAACTGGTGTTATACCAAAAAGTTTGCTGAGAAACATAAAAGAGCTGGGTCTAACTGATAGTCTTTACAGGTCCATGCAGAAAGCGGTACTACTTGCGACAGCCCGAACCGTCAGGAAATTCATGGGGAATGCAGGAACGTCCGACAACATCAATGTCACCTAAGGCCCGATAACATGGCAAGGGTCTCGTCCGAGCCAGATCCTTATGGTATCCGGGATACCCGGGATCTGAGTGAATGTTCCCCGTAGAGGGAGTGCGAATGCCTTTTGGCTAAGTCGATAATAATAATAATAAAAACTTTCTGTTTTCGCAGGGCGTCTGAGGAGATACTAGGCTAGTAACAACAGGAAACGAGACAACAAACTCTTTGAACGATCAGAAAAGGGTTTCTACCGTGCTTTTAATTCTAGCGCCGATGCCACAAATGCGAGTTACCCTAGCAGAGAACAGGTTGACGGTTTCTGGAGAAATCAACTTGCCACACCAGGTCCATACAATGTCAGTGCAAGCTGGATCAGCGAAGAACGCGAGATGGGCCGGAACTATAGCCAGATGCAACACGAGCAATTCACAACCGCTGAGGTCTCCGATGTCATCAAGAATTCCCACAACTGGAAGGCACCAGGTCCAGATCATCTCCAAAATTATTGGATTAAGAAGTTGTGGTGCACGCATGAACAGATAACTACCTTAATTAATGAAGTCTTGCTCGATCCTCTGAAAATGCCATTGTTTCTTACACAGGGTGCAACCTACCTGTTACCAAAAGACCAGCGGAATACGGATAACCCTGCCAAGTACCGCCCAATAACCTGCTTGCCTACGCTGTACAAGATAATCACATCTTGCCTTACGCAGCGAATATATGCTCACTGCGAGCGGAACAACATCATTGCAATGCAGCAGAAGGGCTGCTCGAAGGGCGCAATGGTATGCAAAGAGCAACTCATCATAGACTCTGTCATCTGCAACCAGGCTCATTCCAAGCAACGAAACCTCCACATGGCTTATGTGGACTACAAAAAAGCATCTGATTCTGTACCTCACGACTGGCTCACAGGTATCTTAAAGCTGTATAAAATAGATCATCATACAGTTTCCTTTTTAGAACACGTTATGACAACCTGGCGCACTAAGATACAACTCAGAACCGCAGACAGTAACATCGAGACCGACACAATCAACATCCGAAGAGGGATTTCCAAGGAGATTCACTCAGTCCACTGTGGTTCTGCATAGCGATGAACCCTCTATCACATCGGTTGAACTCTACAAAATATGGCTTCGCTATCAAAAGCAACAACGCAGAAGCGATCAAGTTGAATCACCTATTATATATGGATGATTTAAAACTGATCGCAGCAACCAAAAACCAACTAACGCAAATGCTTAAAATTGTAGAGGAGTTCTCCAGGGACATCGGAATGCTGTTTGGACTGGACAAGTGCCGCACCCTTAATATCATCCGGGGAAAGCTCGAACAAAGCGCACACGAGATGCAGGACGGCCAGGAGATCGAAACAATGAGCAAGGGAGATACATACAAGTATCTCGGGATGAAACAAGCTCAAAGGATAGACCATCGAACAATGAAGACTGATTTAACGAATGAATTCATCAAGAGAGTAAGACAAGTAGTATGCGTGCTCTGTACTCAGCTATTCGTTCGGAATAGTGAATTGGACCAACACGGACATCAACAACCTGCAACGAAAAGTTAGGACACTACTGACAAAAGCTCATAAACATCATCCCCGTAGCGCCGTAGAAAGGACAACTCTGCCACGTCAACTAGGAGGAAGAGGATTGGCAGATCTCAGCAAGCAATTGGACCAACAAATATTAAATCTGCGTAATTATTTCCAGAGACAGGCCAACAGCTCCACACTACATAAAGCTATATGCGGAGCAGACGTCTCAACACCGCTACGTCTGATGGAACACGAGCGACAAAATCACCACCGAACCGACAACGATAAACTACAGAGGTGGTTGGGGAAGCCGCTGCACGGGAGGCATCCTAATGAGGTTAACCAGGAACATGTCGACAAGTTAGCGTCGAACTATTGGCTGACCTCGGGACGAATGTTCCCCGAGACAGAAGGCTTCCTACTGGCCATACAAGATCAGGTTATACCAACTCGCAACTACCTAAAATTCATTGTAGGAGATGCATCGGTAGTGGATGACAGATGCAGATACGGGTGCCCAACTTCAGAAACAATCCAGCACATAACAGGAGGATGTCAGATGTTCGCATCAACGGAATATAAGGAACGACACAATCCGGTTGCCAAGATCTTGCACCAGGAACTGGCGGAAAAGTTGCTGCTTGTGCAGGCAGAGAGGGTCCCATATTACAACTACACACCTGAGCCTGTTCTTGAGAACAGCAACTACAAGATGTACTGGGATCGTACAGTTCTGACAGATCAACGAGTTGCTCATAACAGACCGGACCTTATAATAGTTGATAAAATTTCTAGGCAGACAACTCTGATTGATGTGGCCATCCCGAACAACAACAACCTGCGTGTGAAGCAAGTCGAGAAGATCGCGAAGTACAGAGATTTAGAAGAACGAATTAGAAGGCAATGGGAAATGGAGAACGTCCAGACGATTCCAATCATCATGTCAACAACTGGTGTTATACCAAAAAGTTTGCTGAGAAACATAAAAGAGCTGGGTCTAACTGATAGTCTTTACAGGTCCATGCAGAAAGCGGTACTACTTGCGACAGCCCGAACCGTCAGGAAATTCATGGGGAATGCAGGATCATCCAACAACATCACTGTCACCTAAGGCCCGATAACATGGCAAGGGTCTCGTCCGAGCCAGATCCTTTTGGTATCCGGGATACCCGGGATCTGAGTGAATGTTCCCCGTAGAGGGAGTGCGAATGCCTTTTGGCTAAGTCGATATAATAATAATTCTCACCCTCACAATACTCCAAACTAGGAGTACCCCAGAAGCAACCACATGCTTGTGCGGGGGAGGGGGGCAATATAATATAATATTAATATATATAATAATAATAATAACAAAAATAACAAAGCGCACACGAGATGCAGGACGGCCAGGAGATCGAAGCAATGAGCATGGGAGATACATACAAGTATCTCGGGATGAAACAAGCTCAAAGGATAGACCATCGAACAATGAAGATCGATTTAAGGAATGAATTCATCAAGAGAGTAGGACAAGTAGTGCGAACTGATCTTAACAGCAGGAATTTGTTTAAGGCCCTGAACACGTATGCGTGCTCTGTACTCAGCTAACAACCTGCAGCGAAAAGTTAGGACACTACTGACAAAAGCTCATAAACATCATCCCCGTAGCGCCGTAGAAAGAACTACTCTGCCACGTCAACTAGGAGGAAGAGGATCGGCAGACCTCAGCAAGCAATTGGAACGACACGATTCGGTTGCCAAGATCTTGCATCAGGAACTGGCGGAAAAGCTGCTGCTTGTGCAGGCAGAGAGGGTCCCATATTACAACTACACACCTGAGCCTGTTCTTGAGAACAGCAACTACAAGATGTACTGGGATCGTACAGTTCTGACAGATCAACGAGTTGCCCATAACAGACCGGACCTTATAATAGTTGATAAAATTTCTAGGAAGACAACTCTGATTGATGTGGCCATCCCGAACAACAACAACCTGCGTGTGAAGCAAGTCGAGAAGATCGCGAAGTACAGAGACTTAGAAGAACGAATTAGAAGGCAATGGGAAATGGAAAACGTCAAGACGATTCCAATTATCGTGTCAACAACTGGTGTTATACCAAAAAGTTTGCTGAGAAACATAAAAGAGCTGGGTCTAACTGATAGTCTTTACAGGTCCATGCAGAAAGCGGTACTACTTGCGACAGCCCGAACCGTCAGGAAATTCATGGGGAATGCAGGAACATCCGACAACATCAATGTCACCTAAGGCCCGATAACATGGCAAGGGTCTCGTCCGAGCCAGATCCTTATGGTATCCGGGATACCCGGGATCTGAGTGAATGTTCCCCGTAGAGGGAGTGCGAATGCCTTTTGGCTAAGTCGATAATAATAATAAACAAATTTATTTACAGAAAAGAATACAAAGCAAATACCATTTTAAATACGTAGATATACAACTAATGTTATTTTCTGCAAAAAGGACTAAAAACAGTAACAACTGATCAAAGTTTAGCCCTAATAATATAATATAAATAGTGAAAACAAATCAAATCAAAACAAAGAGGTAATTTATCGAAGTACTTGCTAGTATTTGTAACTGCAAACAACTTTTCAGACATATTTTCAGTGGAAAAAAAAAATGAAAATGCAAAAAATATGAAGTTTTGACACAATAATCTATAAAATTGCTATAAGATTAAAAAGTTACAGGCCTGGGGAGTTCCTTTAGCTCTCTTTCCTTTCCTTTTCAGTAATACAAATAGCTCTTAAATAAAAATACTCGGAAAAGGATCAACAACAAGAAAGGCCGCAAATTTAAATTGTATTTTCAAAGCTAACCTTTACTAAACTATCTATATGGGTACTGGATGGGGGAATATTTGGAATATTTTCATTGCGCATGTGTCTACTATAAAATAGCACAAAATACCTTGATATACCACAGACTTTTCTAGGCATACCTCAAAATTCCTATAACTTCCTTCGAAGTACCTTTAAAAGCCACAAAATACTTCTGAAATACACTCTGGAATCTTTTTTCTTCTGACTAGGGGCTACCTAGCTATGATTACACTAAATTTTTTTCTGTCAAATTTTGACAAGAGAATATAATTGAAATCCATCATAAGGTGAGATTGAATTCATCTCATTTAACATTTGATCTAAACTAAACGTGTGTTGTTGTAAAAAGACTCCCACTCCCCACTTCTTCACAAAAGCCAATAGGAATCACTATAAGCTACCAAAGTTACTTGGCACTATCACAGTATAACCAGTAGCCTGACTGTCTCAAATATTTTCAGACTCCCGTGCTTCCTTACTCAGCAGCTCAGCTTACTCTCAGCTCGCAGAGGGCTGTTGCAACCAATTATTTGTTGGGGAGGAGCGTCTCTGACAATGTGCAGGGGGGGTAACCACTAAGGCAAAAAATGTGACAGTATTGCAAAAATTACATCATTTAGGACATTCTTAAACACTGTTAGGAGTTTTCAGACTGCAAGGAATTTCCAAGTACTGAAGAGGGATTTCAAATGATTTTGATGGATTGTCAAGGGTTGCTAGCGACTTCTGGCAGATTAGTAACGAATTTGGTAATTTCTAATTAGTTTCTAGAAAACATATTTAGATTTTTAAATATAAATTTGTCTATTGAAGGAAACAAGAGTTCTTTAATAATATAAACTCGCATAACTCAAAGTTAGGAGTTTCCAGAAGGGTTCTTCGAGCAGCTTATGTGATTTTCTCTGTAATTTTAAAAATAAATTAATTGATGGCTCAACAACAAATTTGTGTCGAATTTTCCAAGGAATTCGAATATGACTTCAAACTTAATATTACAGGGTGTTGTTAAAAAGGTATTTAAATTTCCAAAAGACTTGTGAAAAATTTTAAAATGGAATATTGGTAATGCACACACGAAAATGGAAACTGATTTTGAATGATTTATTCAATGTGCAAAATGTCAAAAACACAGAAAATATATAACTTGTATCCCTTCTCCATCTATACATGAACTTAACATAACTTTTTTGATGCTACAAAACAAAACACATATCCACAAATAACAAAACCAGAAAAAAAACTGCTCTACAAATATTGTGAGGGTGTTCACTTTATAATGATGTCACCGTAGCCTTCTGACACTCCATCTCAATGACAGGTTTTAAAATAAACCTAAAAAGATTTTGAAGGTTTTGTTTGTGAAAATACCCTTTATAGGCCAGTAAAAGTAGACAAATGTCATCGAAAATTTATTGTAATTCGATTTAGAATGCCATATGGAAAAATCGATATATTTATTGATAACATATTTAGCATTTCAATTTTGAAGTGGTGCAACTTTATTTAAACAATGGTTTAAAAAAATCGTGAAAAAATCGGGGTTTTTTTTTGGACGTTCAGAGACTATTGCCGATGGGTGTTTCAAATTTTGTACACTACTAGAACACTAAAAGATGGTCAATTTGAGACCTGGTAGGTTAAAATCGTTTAATAATTTGTTTAAATAACTGCAAAAAATGATCAAATTTTAAAATTTTCATATATTTTTCATTCCGTGGTAAAAGCATCTTTGCACTTGAAACGTTCAGGAAATAAGCCTTCTATGACCCTTAAGTTACCCTGAAAATTTCGTTAAAAAATATTAATTAGTTTACGAGAAATTTAATTTGTTTATTAAAAAAGGGTATAATGTTTATTAACAATTGACCCAGTTGCCGTCATCCTAGAAGGCTCAGCTTGGGCTCATTCTTTTTGTCCAGATTTATATTTTATGAATCTGTTTAGAGCAGATCAAATGTTCATTATTTTCACCTTCAAAATGGAGGCTGAAAAAGTGGATCGGTTTTAGGTTATGTTTTTTAATTAATATCTATATAAATAAAGATATCGCTATGCCACTTCGATAGTCTAACAGCTGGTATTTTTAATCGAATATTTTAAAAAATACATTGCTCTACCTCAAACATTAGCTGAGATATCTATAGTACATACATAATATATACTCGTATATATTAATTCACAATTTGTTTACTTATAAATATTGAGAGTTGAAATCGTTATCATAGCTAGTTCAATAGTACAACTTTATAATGTCATTGAGTTTGAGAAAATTACAGTGTTTTTTAACTGTCAAAGTTTGTCAAAATGAGAGTAGTCGCTGAGCAGCGAGGAGAGAGAGAGAGAGAGAGAGAGATGAGTCATCACAGCTGCGCGTCCCCATAGTAGTTGATGGCTACTTCACAAATGGCTTAACTACTGGAAGTTAATGATATCCACGATAATATTATCTCCGATCATAGATCTGTTTTAGTTGATTGTAATATTCACCCACTTCGGCACATAAAGCAAAAATCAGTTCTTAAGAAAGATTTCTGTACAAATAATTTGGAAAACTTTAAAAACGATCTTATGGATCAGGATTGGAGTTCCTTGTACGCACTGAATGAAATTGATCCCGCATTTGAAAAGTTCTATGGTGGTTTTAGGCAGATATTTCAGTTGCACTTTCCATTCAGAAGGCAGAAAGTTACCATAGGGAAAAGCTGGGTAACTTGCGCGGTGCAACAATCTAGCCAAAATTTAAAAAACTTAGATTCACTCCGAAAACGTAGTTTGGTCACTTGGGCACAGTTCAAATGTTCAAAGAAAAAACACATTCACCTCGTAAATGAAACTAAAAGGAATTATTATCAAAATTTTATTGACTCCTCTGAAAACACCGCTAGATCTGCATGGCAGGTGGTAAACACTTTGCGCAACAATATCCAAGCAGGTACAACTAATAATTTTACTCTGTTTGAAGACGGAAATTTAGTTGAGGACCCTCTTCAAATCGTAGAGTGTTTTCCAGATTTTTTGAAAATGCCCCCAAAAAGGTTCTGGACAAAATACCCCCAATGATTCATATAACATTGTAAATACCTCCCAGTGTCAGTCTTTCTTTGTTGAGCCATATACTGCCAAAGAAATTATAAAACTAGTAAATGACAAATTGAAAAATTAAAAATCAGCTGGCCTTTGGCGATATTTCGCTGCAGTTTTTGAAGCAGATTTTTTATCTGATTGCTGAACCCATGTGCCATTTGGTAAATGTTTCTTTTGCTACTGGAAAATTTCCGAGCAGCTTGAAGTTTAATTACATAATTCCCATTTACAAGAAGGCCGATAAAAGTAACATGGACAATTATCGGCCTATTGCAATAGTGTCTAGTTTTATCAAAGTATTTGAATATGCATTTTAACAAGAATGGAGTTGTTTCTGGAGAAATTTAATATTTTGTCAACATCTCAGCACGGTTTTCGAGCAAAAAAGTCCACTACTAGTGCAGTTAATCGGTTTTATAGTGATTTGGTTAGCCGTGTAGACACGGGGAAACAAACAGTTGGCATATTCTGCGACCTTAGCAAAGCGTTCGACTGTTTCAATCATGAACGTTTATTGTACAAGCTGGATAAAGCTGGCATAAGAGGAGTTGCGCATAGTTGGTTGGCGGATTTTTTGACGTGTCGTACTCAATATGTGAAAATGAAGTTCGATGTTTCTGATAGCACTAGAGAGGTGAATTCTTCAAAGGTCAATGTAGGATTGGGAGTGCCACAGGGATCAGTGCTTG
The DNA here is from genome assembly GCA_963920635.1 of Pseudeuparius sepicola. Classification (NCBI taxonomy): domain Eukaryota; kingdom Metazoa; phylum Arthropoda; class Insecta; order Coleoptera; family Anthribidae; genus Pseudeuparius; species Pseudeuparius sepicola. Next base: position 27,629,331 of record OY987304.1, on the reverse strand, counting down.
GTCCAGTGCTCTTCCTCATATATGTTAATGACCTGGATCAGTCTCTGCAGGAAGGTGTGTGTGTGTGTGTGTGCTACCTTGTATGCGGATGATACATATTTGGTTGTTTCTGGGAGCCACAGCATGTCTATAGAGAGAGCAGGCTTGTGACTCGACTATGGAAAATCTACATAATTGGTTCTGTAGTAATTTTTTGTATTTAACCCTTTCGGGACTGCAGCCACCTGAGGATCTGTTCCCGGTGGACCACAGCAGGAAGCGCATGCGTGTATGTACGGTTCCGGTCCTTAGTTGCAAAACAGTCATTACATAACAACATATCTTTTCACAATATAAATCATTTTTTGCATCCACCCACATTCAAATGAGCTTGTGTTCGAATTTATTGATGTATTTAAGTGCACAAATAAGTTTTTTTTATGAGAAAGACCACCCAACTTGATGCCATTACTAGGAAATCAGGCAATAATAATAATTGGAGGCATGACCAATGCAAAGTAGGCGTTCCAATGTATCCGTAGTCAACGCGTGTCCGTCCGGTTCCAGTCCTTTCTCATGCCTCCCTGCTTGCGTTTATAGTCGGTTCCGGTCCCACTGACCCAACTTTTATATGCGTGTTCGTCCGGGTCTGGTCCCGAAAGGGTTAAACAGCTCTAAGATTAGCTGTGTCAGGTTCCATACACCGCAGCTGAGAGTGAGCAATGATGTGACTGTCAGGACTTCAGATGGTCCTGTTAAGATGCTGGATCATGTGAGATTTTTGGGAGTGACAATGGACAGTGTTCTTAATTGGAAGGAGCACTGCGGCTCGTTGCAGAAAAGGCTTTCTTCGGTTTGCCTTGAGATGAGGAATCTGCGGCGCGTTTTAACGCTGGAACAACTGAAATATGTGTACTGTGCCGAGGCACAGTCTCGTCTTAAGTATTGCATTTGTTTCTGGGGATTGTCAACCGACGCCAGGTCAGTTTTTCTTTGCCAGAAACGCATTATAAGATGCATGGTGGGCGCTCATCCTAGAAAATCATGTAGAGAAATCTTCCGGAACTTGGGATTGTTGACACTTGCCGGCATTTATATTCTTGAGATTTGCAGTTATGTGCATGATAACCTAACTGAGTTTAAAACAAACAATAATATTCATGATCATTCTATACGAAATAGACATAATCTTAGAGTCCCACGTAGAAGATTAGATATTGGCAAAAAGTTGCCGAATACAGTTGGCTTGGAAATTTATAATAAGCTCTCACCCCAGATAAAAAACCTTAGAACTAGAACACAAATTGTAAAACATCTTAAACAGTTTCTGGTCGAAAAATGTCCCTACAGCCTGAACGAATTTTATAGCTTCTTATAAAATTATTTTACTGGTAGACACATAATGTATGCGTGTGTTTAATTTTAACTTTACTACTTTAATTTTGTAATGTATTGTATATGATTATGTTTTTTTTGTATCTCTTGTGACGGATCCTATACAATCCAAATGTATTGTCAAAAGGAATAAGTAATAATAAATAAATAAATAAATAAATAAATTTCGACGTATTTTTTAAAGTGGCGTGCACGTTTATAGATCATTAATATTTTTTATGATTTACTGTAATTTTATTGAATTATTGTTTATCTACGACTGTAAAGGAAATTGTTCCGGCAAGAGATGTGGATGTCACAAAAACGGAATAAAATGCTTTAAATTGTGTAGTTTTATCAATCGAAGATTTGAATGATGATGATAATGAGAATGACGATTTTTCTATGATTAGGAATGATGAAGAGACGAATGATAAGAATGATAAAAGTAATGATAATATGAATGAATGTGAGTCATTTACAAACAGAAATAAGTTGTAAACAAATATTTAATTATAGGTACAGGGTGGCTCACTATAAATTGACACCCCCTTAAGTTGTTAGTTTTTGAGGTTAGAAAACAAGTTTTTTACAAAAGCTCTAGATACTAATTTAAAGTTTTTTGTGACACTATTTGACCTTATTTATATTATAACTTTTTTTTTAAATGGAACACCTCCACATTTTTCCGATTCCAACGAAGTATATATGTTATTGTTCGCTCCAACCGTTCGTTCAGAACTGAGCTTTTTTTGTGAGGGATTACTCCTTGGGTCATAGGTTGCCATGGAAGACAAATGCCAAATTATAGTAATAATTATTGACAGTTTGCAAGTATATTCACGTTTTGGAAAACAAAATGGGCTATTTGAAGATTTCGGAGAAAAATGAAGAAGGGAAATTGAGGGAAATGAGAAATTTTAAATAGTAACATGGTTAATAAACTTCGTCAGATTTATTGTTTGAAATTTAATTTTTATTGAAAGTGACAATAACATTTAGAAAAAGGATATATGTATTACAAATAATGCTCCACATGGTCTCCATCTTGCTCAATGAATTTATTGATATTTGCTACTAACTTTCTCTTTACTAAGTTAACGATAAAATTGCTGTGTTCAGTATTTCTTCCGAATTCTACCTTTCAGTGTTTCTACATTTTCCGGTCTGTCATAATAAATTTTGTTTTTAAATAACCCAACAAAAAAATAAAAATATATCCTTTTTCTAAAGGTTATTGTCGTTTTCAATAAAAATTAAATTTCAAACAATAAATTTGACGAATATTAACTATGTTACTGTTTAAAATTTCTCATTTCACTCAATTTCCCTTCTTCATTTTCTCTGAAATCTTAAAATAGCCCATTTTGTTTTCCAAAGCGTCAATATACTTGCAAACTGTCAATAATTATTACTATAATTTGGCATTTGTCTTCCATGGCAACCTCTGACCCAAGGAGCAATCTCTCACAAAAAAAGCTCAGTTCTAAACGAATGGTTGGAGCAAACATGTAACATATTTATATACTTCGTTGGAATCGGAAAAATGGGTAGAATTCAATAATTCAAAAATATACAAGGTGTTCCATTTAAAAAACATATGCTATGTCTGCCACAGCTTTCTAGAATACACTGTATAAGGTCCAATAGCGTCACAAAATATTTTGTATTTGTATCTGTAACTGATTTTGTCAGGGATAAAATGAATTGCAATAAAACTTTCTATGCAAAGGTGCAGAAATCAGTTGACGAAAAAAAAATGTTTTTCGAACTTATTTTCCAACCCAAAAGTGCATTTTTCCCCACGCATCACTTCTGCCAATCAATTTTTGGGCTAGTGAGGATATAAGTTTTCACCATTTCGAATGGCATAACTGGCGGAGTCAGTAAACCAAGTCATTTTTTGTGTGATCTGCCAAACCCTTAATTCAACCCTTTTTCCACACGCTACACTTATGCCTTTGGGTTTTCGAGGTCGGAATAGTATAAGAAATCATATGGTGAACATGGCATAAGTGAGAATTAGTACCTTTTTTTTCTGTTTTGAAAAATCGAATTTTCCATATGTTTTCCCCAGGGGCCAAACTTAAAATTACTATTTTCTGACTCAGCATCGATTTACCTTTCAACCCTCTCCAAGGCATAAAGGAGAAAATCAGTAAGGAAAATCTGTCACTGTCTGATGGTCTAATAATCAAATTAAAATGTTTTAAATGTTTTCAACCACGGATTCGTGAAATAAGGTGAATGTCTTTTCAAAAAATGACAATAATGACTACGTTTATCTCGTGACAACTCGATCGGATTGAAATGGATCCGATTGAGTTGTGTCAAATCTTTCATAATTCTACGTTTACATCATCAGTATTGAATCCTACGGTTTTCAATCCTCTCTAGGGACATTAACTTATTATACTTATTCCACAGTAGGTTGGTGCACATTCTGGCCAACTTCTGTTTGGAAATAGAGGCGTGACTTGAAATTTTAAATATGATTGAATTTCAATCGGTAGGGTTTATGCCGTCTAGTTGAGCCCGCTCCAGTGAATTCAAACCCCTCTCAATCGGATCGAACGCGTCGAGATAAACGTAGTCAATCGAATTAAAAATAAACTTTCGGGGTGGGAAGGAGTAGTTTTTGCCCCTAAAATGTTTTCAACCACGGATTCGTGAAATAAGGTATATAGTGAATGACTTTCCAAAAAACACAATAATCAAATCGAAAACGTCTCGTGGGTGGAAAGTGGTAGTTTTTGCCCCGCAAATGTTTTCAACCATGCATTTGTGAAATAAATAGTGAATGCCTTTTCAAAAAAAGAAAATAATCAAATCTAAAACAATCTTTTGGGGGTGGGAAGAGGTAGTTTTTCCCCGCAAATGTTTTCAACCACCGATTCGTGAAATAAGGTATATAGTAAATGCCCTTTTAAAAAACGACTAAATAATCGCCTCAAAAACAATCTCTGGTGGAGGGGGTAGATTTTTATTTCTCCTTCTATTTTATTATTTGTCCCCCACAAGACTTTTTGGATTATATTTATAAATTAGAAGACCAGTTTTGTAAATGTTTTCCTAAATACGCAGCAGAAAATAATGTAAGTATAAAAATAAAAGAAGAACTTTATACGATATATCGTTATATTCATACTTGTGAATTATTTCCTTATGACTTTTTATTGAGTCTGTATGTTAGATTTAGAATATTTTCATCTTTGAAATTTTTAAACAGAGATATGGGAGTAACTGCTAATAAGAAAAATTACAAATTATCGAATTTGCAACACCTGAGTTTTTGAGTTACGATACATACTAATGTTTTTTTAAATGGAACACCCTGTATAATTTTAGTTTTTTGAAATCTGCACATTTTTCTGATTCCAACGATGTATATATGTTGTATGTTTGCTTGAGCTATTTGGAAGATATGAAGTGTAAAAGACAGAGAATTTTAACTTAAAAAAATCAGGTGTGCCATGGAAACATAAAATAATTATTGCAGCGAAAACGACTGTCAAACTTAAATAACCTTAAATATTTTGCCGTTTCCCGTGACAATTACGTTTATTTCCCGAAAATGTACGAAAATTTTTAAAAATACGACATGGTCAAGTGTTTTATCGAATCCGAAGAAAATGCAGATGAAACAAGTAATTTGTATTTACGAAGATACCCTCAAAGACGACAACCATCTTGCAGAATGTTTGTGAAATTAGAAAATAATTTAATAACACATGGTGCGTTTACAAAACCAAGAGTAAAACATTATAGGCAACGTGAAAACAAAGAATAATTCTAGTTTGTCGACTAGGCAATTAGAACAGGTTACATTGATACCTAGAACTTCATCTATGAGAGTATTAAAGAAAAACAAATTTAAGCTGTATAGAGTACGGAAAATTCATCAATTGCGTCCGGGCGATTTCAATCAGAGAAGACTATTTTGTGAATGGTTTCTACAAAATTGTAGAGAAAATGAATATTTTCTAAGGAACATTATTTGCACCGACGAAGCTTGTGTTAGCAGTTCAGGAATATTTAATAGATATAATGCATATACCTGGACCTCCCAAAATCCACATATTACAATAGAACAAGCCTCACAGGGGCGTTTTAGTTTTAATGTGTGGGTAGGGATTATAGGCGGGAGATTTATCGGACCACACATATATTTGACGGTTCTTTGACATCAATTAAATATTTAGAAATACTTCAGCAACATATTGACAATTTTATCGATGAATTGCCTCTGGTACAACGAGGCAGTATCATATTCCAACAAGATGGAGCGCCACCCCATAATGCTGCTAGAGTTAGCAATTTTTTAGGAGACCTATTTGGAGACAGCTGGATGGGAAACAGAGGACCAATTCATTGGCCCGCGAGATCTCCAGATTTGAGCCCTCTAGATTTTTTCCTTTTGGGGAGAATCAAAGACTTAACATACAAGAGGCGGTCTAATTCACGTCAAGAACTTGAATTGGCTGTTCAGGAAGCATTTATTTTAGTATCCCCCGTGGAATTATTAAATAGTATAAATCATGTAAGTCGAAGATGTAATTTATGTTTACAACAAAACGGTGCGCAGTTTGAGCATTTAATGTAAAATGTGTTTTTTTTTTGTGGCAAGTATCATTTTTTTTCTTTATAATTAGGGGGAGTCTGGCGTGTAGGTACTTGTTAAAATTATTGGTTAATGCAATGTTACTATAATTAGAACTTCAAACCTGTTTTTTTAGTTAAATGATTTTTTTATATTTCCATGGCACACCTGATATTTTGGGTTAAAATTCTCTGTCTTTTACACTCCATATCTTCCAAACGGCTCATGCAAACATAAAACATATAATATATATCATTGGAATCAGAAAAATGTGCAGATTTCAAAAAAACTAAAATTATACAGGGTGTTCCATTTAAAAAAACATAACTTTGTATCATAACTCAAAAATGGTAAAAATTAGAAAAACTCTGATTGCGTCGGTGGATTCTACATAAAAAACCCTATAGAAAAGGCTTTTACATGAGCAAAAAATTCTCACAAATAAAAAAGTTACGGGACTTTAACGAAATTGCAAAATTTTGAGAAACACCTTATATCTCTTAAATTAATCGAGATATCGGGATGCAGCTTCGGCATTCCACCATCCTTAAAAATCGAGCCCTAGGGATGTAAGCTACAAAAGTAACAAAAAGTGTCTCTTGGTATTTTTTTTACTTCTGGTACAGTTTCTTCGTAATTTCGGATTTTTTAAACTAGTGTCAAGGTGATTATGCTGGCATTTAAAATAAAATTATTTCTATCTACGCCGCTGCTCATCTGAACAGGGCCAAATTATTGCACAAAATGACAACCCATAATATGTATAAAATAATTCCTAAACGGGCTAGAAAAAAATTAAAAAATATTTGGAAAAGTTTCAACACTGTATATGGAAAACCAAGCGTTTTTGAGCTAATGTTTATTAAGCATATGTGCTTATTTTAGCGAATTCTACCTTGTGTTTTCGGCTCTGCCTTTAGATGTGACTCACCCTGTATACTCACAACAGGTTATGGGTCCAGACTAATAAGAAAACAAAAAAATGAGCATTCAAACAAGTTATAAAGTCGAAAAATTGGAAGGTACGAAGAACTATGCTACTTGGAAGTATGCAATGAAAATGTTGTTAATAAAAGAAAAATTATGGAAAGCAGTTGAAGCGGATTCACAAGTTGATACAGAAACTGATCAACAAGCATTAGCTGCAATAGTATTAAATGTAAATCCTTCACTTTATGTACGTACGAAATCATCTTCAACAGCGAAAGAAGTATGGGCAAAATTAGAAAAGGCTTTTGAAAGTACTGGTTTAAGAAGACAGATCATGTTAGATAGACAATTATATTCGACGAAATTTTCGGACTTTACGAAAATGGAAGATTATGTAAATCGTATGCTTGAAATTCAAAACGAATTGAAAGGTGTAGGAAGAGATGTTTCAGACGAATATATGGCTTTCAAGCTATTAGCAAATTTATCAGAAGATTATGATTCGTTGGTAATTGCTATAGAAAATAGTGGTAAAAAAATTAGAACTGGAAGCAGTAATTGATAGTTTATTACAAGAAGAAATAAGAAGAAAAGATTCGAAAAGTGAAGAAACAGCTTTCGGAACGAAATCTAAATTTTATAAAAAACAAAATAACAACTATCAACAAAAACAAGAACAATTCAGAAAACAAAACAACAATCATCAAAATAAGTATGAAACACAAAAAACAAAAACTTGTTATTATTGTGGAAAATCAGGTCATCATGTTAATAATTGTTATGCAAGAACAAGAAATCAAAACGATAAAAAGGAATATAACGGTAGAAGAGAAAAAAGTTTAATGGCACATACTAGTACTTCACCATCTTCCGATGAACAATGGTATATTGATTCAGGCGCTACCCGTCATATGAGTCCCAAAAAAGAAATTTTGAAAAATTTGTATACTGTTAAAAATAACACATCAATACAAACTGTTGATGGTAGATTCATCAAGACCGAAGCAGTTGGAACAATTCCATTATCACTTCAATTATATAATAGAAGAAATGACGTAAATGTAAAAGAAGTTTTATTAACACCAGATTCAAAAACGAACTTATTATCAGTAGGTAAAGTAACAGATAAAGGAAATGAAGTAATTTTTAATTCAGAAAGGTGTATAATACGTGAAGAAAATACTAAAGAAATTTTGGGAATAGGTACAAGAAATCCAGATGGATTATACACACTAAACATTGCAAAAGACATAACCTGTTTAGCAAGAGTAAATAATGTTTATGACTTATGGCATCATCGGCTTGGTCATCTAAGTGAAAACGGCATGAAGAAATTGAAAATAATGGTTCATGGATTCCCGAAAAATTTAACTTATCCAGAAAATAATTATTGTGAAAATTGTATTAATGGAAAACAAACAAGAACACCATTTCCTAAAAATAAAGCAATAAGAGCAGAAAAATTTTTAGAAATAATTCATATAGATTTATGTGGACCTTTTGAAGATGAATCACTAGGAGGAGCAATTTATTTTCTGACATTTATTGATGACAAAACAAGAAAGACATTTGTCTATTTTTTGACACATAAAAATGAAGTTTTTAAATATTTCAAAATTTTTAAAGCAATGGTCGAAAAACAAACTTCAAGAAGAATAAAGAAACTAAGAAGTGATAACGGAAGAGAATATGTAAATAAAATAATGGATGACTCGATGGATGACTATCTAAATCAAAATGGTATTCAGCGGCAATTAACTACACCGTACCTATACACCCGAACAAAATGGAGTAGCTGAACGAGCAAATAGAACTATAGTTGAACGAGCAAGAAGTTAATATTGTTCCAGAAGAAGCATGGACTGGTAGAAAAGTAACTATTTCACATTTAAAAATATTTGGATGCAAAGCTTTTGTACATATACCAAAACCTAAGAGAAGTAAATTAGATAGAAAATCAGTTGAATGTATTTTCGTAGGCTATGATGAAAAAGCTAAAGCTTATAGATTAATTAATAAAGAAACTTTAGATGCAGTGATTTCAAGAGATGTAAAGTTTATAGAATTTAATAATTCACCAAATATTCAACCTAAAAAATCAAGAAATTTTATTTACTACATTGGAACCCCAAATTGTAGAAGAAGAGATTAATGAAGAAAGTGATGAAGAATTCGTTGATAGAGAAAGTGTAACAAATATTAATGAAGAAAGAAAATATGTTAATAAAGAAAATGAAGAAAAGCTAAAAAGTGTTAATGAAAAAAATGAAGAAGAAAGAAAAAGAAATGTTAAAAAAAACAAATTATTTTAAAAATTTTGTATGTGCAGCAACAATAAACAGCACAGAAGACCCAAAAACTTTAGAAGAAGCGTTAGAAAGAGAAGATTGGCAAGAATGGAAGAAAGCAATTTCAGAAGAAATTAAATCACACGAAATAAATAAAACATGGAATATAATTGAAGAAATACCAAAAGGAAGAAAAATAATAAAGAGTAAATGGGTTTTCAAATTAAAAAAGGGTGCAAATGGAAAAATAGAAAAATATAAAGCAAGATTAGTAGCAAAAGGTTATTCACAAGAAGAAGGGATTGCTCCTGTGGTAAGGCAAAATAGTATCAAAGCACTTTTTGCAACAGCTGTAGAACTAAATTTGGTTGTACATATGGTGGATGTTGTCACAGCATATTTAAATGCAGATTTAGAAATCTTTATGGAATTACCACCAGTAAATTTATCAGAAAATTTCATGTCGACAAGGTACAACCAATAAAACACAAGCATTTCTTAACGTTGCCACGGCAACTTGTGTATTTTTTCGGAAATCACCCTCCCATAAGCACCTAGCTGTAAGATTAATAAGTGGAAATCTCCCTCCTATACAACAATAACACCAGTCACCATATGTCACCAATTTAATTGTATTTTCAAATAGTTTTGACATGAAATTTTCTTACCGAATCTCCCGTGAGCATGAATTAAAATTCATGCTCTAGGGAGATTATAAGTGAAAATAATGGTTTGAAATGTAAATTAAATAATGCAATTTACGGATTAAAACAATCAGGAAGAGCATGGAACAAAAAAATACACAATGAGCTGTTAAAGAATAATTTAAGACAATCAAAAATGGACCCCTGCGAATATTTCAACACAAATAATCCAAGAAAAATCTTAGTAGTTACCTTGTATGTAGATGATTTGATAATATTTTCAAATGACAAGTTAACAATGGAAAATTTCAAACAATCAACGACAAGAACTTTCAAAATGAAAGATTTAGGACCTGTCAGTCAATGTTTTGGTATAAGAGTAAATCAAAATATAAATGAAGAAAAAATTACTCTAAAGCAAGAAAACTACATTGAAGAGATATTAAAAGAATTTAATATGGAAGAATGTCATCCAACATTTACGCCAATGCAAAAGGATCAGAAATTATCAAAGGAAATGCAACCAAAAACTAGTGAAGAAATAAAAGAAGCAAAGAACTTCCCATACAGAGAACTTGTAGGAAAACTATTATATTTAGCAAGCTGGACTAGACCAGACATATGTCATGCAGTAAATGTATTAAGAGTCATGACCGCGCAGACAAGATCTAAAATTAACGGTCGCGATGACCGGCTGGAATCTCAGGAATATTCTCCTCTAGTCACCCCTCACCACGCACTCTCGTCCCTTCCCCTCTCACCGGCAGGCCGTTAGCGCGAGGAACGGTGTCGGACGACGGACGACGTTTTTTCGGACCCGAGCGAGTCGGACCGCCAGGCAGCCGAGAGCTGAATCGGTCGGAAGGGCGCCGGTGTACAGGGTGATTCCGCGAAATTAGGACACTTCATAACTTTTTTATTTATCAACTTAGAAAAAATATCAAATACAAAAGTTGTAGGGCTGCAACCTGACTACTTCATGGCGTTTTGTTGTTGACTGGGTTTGTGTTTGTTGTGCTATTGTTGAAAAAATATAAATATTAAACACATATAAATACTAAACACATACCCCTATTTGTACGAATTTCGAAAGTATATTTTCGAGTCTTTTTTGTTATTTACTAACCCTGTTTTTTTCTTCAGTGCCTTGCGGAAAATTGGGTTATAGAAATTAATAAAAAAAAAACATAAGTTTTGTCTGTATATTTCGATATTTTGTATGCAATAATAATTGTTTTTCTGATAAGTGCACTGAATTGGAAAGAAATTTTTTTATAACTTTTTACAATTTTTTCTGACATGAAATTATTATTCCTATCAATCAAACAGCCAAAGTAGAACAGTGTTTCAATAAATTATTATTTCCACAGTAGGTAGGTAGGTTATGCTATATCTATGTGGTATTTTGGATTTCTATTACTTTTTTCTTTTCCTACTTTGTGGCTCTAAGATGTGTTGTGGTCGGATCTACCAAATCCGGGAGCAAACATTTTAAATATAACTTCATCAATTTTGGCTCCATCTGTTTTCCCAAAAATCGCGACATCTATATTTAGGTATAAAATTTTCCCCAGTCCAAATGCCAAAAAGGCACCCCACTTTATTGGCTACTCCTAATTGCCCTTGTACAGGGTGGTTCATTTTAAATTGACACGCCCCTTAACTTGTTAGTTTTTGAGGTTAGAAAAAAAAGTTTTTGACAAAAGTTTTAGATAAATACAAAGTTTTTTGTGACGCTACTTGGATCGTGTACAGTGTGTTCTAGAAAGCCGTGGCAGACATAACTTGTTTTTTTTTTAATGGAACACCCTATATATTTTTGCATTTTTGAAATCTGCTCATCAAGGCAATCAAAATAATATTAAACTTTGTGGCATTATCTTTTTCCGTTTTTAAATTCCGTATTCAAATTTTATACTAAATTTATTTAACTCGAATTTATGGATCTCGTGATAAAGATAGCCGATCAATGTAATAACGAAAAATATTTGTTTTAAACAAGAGAGTAACGTAGTGAAACTTCCAAAATGTTTAGGAGCTTTTACGATTTTCCTGAAATTCTTTATTTCTAGAATATAATCAGTAAAATTTGAAAAGGCTCCTAAACATTTTGGAGTTTCACTATATTACTCTCTTGTTTAAAACAAATATTTTTTGTTATTACATCGATCAATGATTTATCGCGAGATCCACAAATTCGAGTTAAATAAATTTAGTATAAAATTTGAAAACGGAATTTTTCAAAAACGGAAAAAGATAATGCCACAAAGTTTAATATCATTTTAATTGCCTTGAGCAGATTTCAAAAATGTAAAAATATATAGGGTGTTCCATTTAAAAAACATAAGTTATGTCTGACGGTTTTCTAGAACACACTGTACACGGTCCAATAGCGTCACAAAAAACTTTGTATTAGTATCTAAAACTTTTGTATAGTAAATACTTTAAAGGGGTGTTCGACAGGTGGTTTTAAGGGGGTCTTTCATATAAAATTTTTCGATTTGGGCTTTCCTTGCCAAGTTATTCGGGTCTACAGGGTGACCCAAATATTTTTTTATTTATATCTCAATAACGGCGCTACTTAAAAATTTGAAATTTGGTATGTGTTATCTACTTACTGGAAGACGCCCTAGGGTAGTTTATTAATTTACACACTGTCCTAAAAAAGGATAAAAACTAACAACCCCTATTAATTTTTTTGCTCGAATTTTTTTGTGGGTCATTTTTACGTATAACAAAAATATGATTTGCGTAGCCCTTTTATTTAAGAAACTTTTTTCCCTGTAAATTTTTTCTCGAAAACACAAAATTAAAAAAAAAAAATTTCATGATAAATGCCATAGACTTATAAGCAAGGGGAGATATAACTATTTACATTTTAAACCAATCAGAGATCCTTTTGGTCTACTATTCATTTCGTTCCCCTGTAAATTCTCAGAGCGTGTGGTTGCCAGATTTTCGGTTATGTCCCCCAACCCCCTTTTCGCAGATATAAATGGGTACAGCTTATCTATTAATAATAACTAATAACAGAAGAGCATATAAGCATTGTTAACCGAAGAATAATTGTTGCAAACGCAAACGCCGTAGGCATATATTTTGTGGTAAACTTGTTAAATGCTGTTTATTAATTTATGTATAATATTTTATGGAGATTAAGCGACCACGCCCCTTAATTCCCACTAGACATATTTCATTGTGGCGGGTACCAAACCTGACGCCGTCATAAGATTTGTTTGCGACGTTTTTAGTAGTCGGAATATTTCGATTTTCAAGCATTTTCAGGTTTTTACGTATATTTTTTGCAAAAACGTGATATGAAAACTTTAAAAAATGGTGTGCCGGTGTCAGGTGTGCGGAAAGTTGAACTCTTTTAACTCGGAACAGCCTTTTCACTGGTATGTATTATTTTCGCTATTTTCACCATAATGTTTGGCCCTGGAAAGGTGTGTTTTTCCGTTTTCCCGTGTCGGCTTAAATGAGAACCAGCGTTTACCAAAACACCCGGAAAATTGTTCGGATCATTTTCATCCATGCGAAATAGTTATAAAGGGAAATGGTCCCCGGTATGTTAAACCTGGAGCTGATCAAAAATTAACTGAGCGACCTACGGAATTCAGGTGAGATATAGTATGCATTTTTAAAGTAATAATAATAATAACTATAATAGAACAATAACAGAGCAATTCTGCAGGTTGCAAAACATTTCATTTGAGGAGTTGCTTACTTTGTCTGGGAGCACATCTGCTTCTAAAGATAGGTAAGTAAGCCACTTAAACACTATATCCATAAATTAATGTAGTTTAATGAACGGAAAAACTATTATCTTCAAGCAAACGAAAACGTTGCTCTTAAAAAATCTACTAATTATTGAAAAGTAATTAAGAAATGAAAATTAATTTAAACAGTTTACAAGAAAAAAGCTGTAATGTCTGATAATATTTTTTTATTTTTTATTTATAAAAAAAATAGATTAATATAAGTATAAAAATGTTAAATAAAATATAATGCATTTTATTATTTTTGACTACATGAAAAATAGTTTTTTCAGTCACAATACCTAAGTATATGACTTAGTCACTTTTGGGAACTTTCTTTAAACGCAGCAGGTCAAGCAACGACGTTGCTAAAAAATGCACATCAACAAATAATATAGCTTTTTGAGTGCAAGCGGAAAAAAGAATGTTGAAAATCAGTTAATAAAGTAAAAAACGGAATTGACTCGAAAAGAAACACACTGCATATGAAATAGTGGTTTTTTTTTATATCTATTTTCTCTGTGATATGTAGGTACAGTTGGCGTCAGACGAAACCGAACGACGTAAAGCCATTTTTTAGATACTTTTGGGGTAATAATACCCAAAATCCATTCAATAAACAAGGGATTCAAGCTCAGACCAAGAGAAGAAGCATCCGACGAACGCGACGTTGCCAAATGTTAGAACAGAATCCAAATATTCCAAGGAAATGAATTTTTAGCCTTCGGTTTCGTCTGACGCCAACCGTACCAAGTATATACAAATTTTATTTAATTATAGAGAGCTATTCAAAAAAATGGAAGCACAAGCTGAAGATGGAATACAATCCTCTTCGTCAGCTACAATTGCTGCTTCTTAAACAGAGAAAGAGATGCAGAAGCTATTGCAGATAAATTAGTTTTTTATGCAACAAGGATGGAAACCACAACTATATTTTTGTACTAGAAATTGGCAGTCAAGTAAAGATATATATTTGACTATATTAGGAAATTTAAACTTTTTATTGCACATAGAAGACTGGCAAGTAGCGATTTTTCCACTCCGGCGAGAAGAAGGAGAAATTTAGCAGTAGTACAAGAAACTGTTGGAAAGCAAAGAAAACGAAGTCACACCCTACAAATGACTGTTAGAAGATTGAAGCTCCGAATTACATCCCTGCAATCTCTTCTGCGTTACTTAAAGAAAAAATGTCTCATATCGGAGTCATCAGAATCCACAATAAAGGTAAAAGTGTTTTTGCCCTAGCGTGTTGTCATGTAACTTAATAATTCAAATGTAGGTATCTCTCAACCAATTACACTGTACAGGGTAGCCGAAATTGGAAGCTTTTGGGTTTTTTTTCTCCTATTTGCCGAAAATATAAATATTTTGATATGTAATCTTGCCGGATGAGATGTCTGTAAGGCGGCAGGTTGACTGCACAGGACAGAAATTTATCGGATACGTATATATTGGTATCAATATCGATGAAAATAGGTACTCTTCCTGAGGCCAGGGAAGCATCATAGTGTTTATGATCGTGGCTTTAAAGGGCTTTATTATCAATTTAATAACAATAATAATTCTCACCCTCACAGTACCTGTACCCCAAAAGCACATTAATGCTAGGGAGCAATAACTATTATTTCGTCTTCATTGCCTTTTGCAAAAACCATAGCAGTTCTAGGGCACTGTAGGCCAATAAGTAAATCTGACAAATATGAATATAATAATTAAAAATCACAAAAAAGATATAAAATCAGAAACATATTAAATTTTATGTTGAAATAATAAATTAATTTTTAGTTAAGTAAATAATATTGATAATTATAATTTATTTATTTATTTATTTATTTTATTGCTGCAAGAAAATTACAATTACAATAATTAATATTACATACATACGCACGAGGAGTCCTTAAAGGACTTGTGTGTGCGACTTAACTTATAGAGAAAGTAAAACTTAGCAAATACACAAGTTAATAAGAATACAAGTAGAAATAAAAAATGAAATACAAGGATACAAAAATAAAATGTAAAGCACCAAATGGTGCACCAAGCATAAAGTAGTATAGTCACATTTCACATATGGTTGCACTTAGCAAGTTCTTTGCTCTTACCAGTAAATTATTATTGACTTGGCTGAGTGATTCAGTTACAGAGAGAGAGAGAGCAAAACTTAACTAATACAAAGTTAAAACAAATATACCTGGAAATGGATTTTGGGACAATTACGCCAACTCCAACTGAGTAACGCTGGTACATAAAACATGATAAAACCTCCTGATCCAGTCCTGTAACCTCACCTTAAAGACATTAAATCTTAAACATCTAATCTCCACTGGCAACATGTTCCAGACCCTAGGTGCGAGGTAGTGTGGATGTCTCTGGGACCAGGAAAAGGAGAACCTGGGCACCAAAACATTGCCAGCACCAGCTGTTCTTGTGTGGAGACTAGGATGTCCAAGAGGACGTTGAAATAAGTCCTGTTTTACGTAAAACTTTATTGTGTGTAAGATGTATAACTGTCTAGTATTTAGAAGACCACTTTCCGTGAAAAGTAAGATAGAAGGATATCTATTAGGTTTGGACATAATGATTTTTATAA
Organism: Pseudeuparius sepicola; assembly: GCA_963920635.1. NCBI lineage: Eukaryota > Metazoa > Arthropoda > Insecta > Coleoptera > Anthribidae > Pseudeuparius > Pseudeuparius sepicola. Next base: position 27,613,171 of record OY987304.1, on the reverse strand, counting down.
TTTGCTTTTGGGCCGAACTGACCGAAGCCAAGACATTTTTGCATGCAGCGCCCCAAACCAGGATCCCATAGGTCATCACAGATTCTACTAAAGACTTATATACGTTTTTAAGACTATTTAAGGACAGGATTTGTCGAAGTAAGTAAAACTTATACGATAGTTACATATTCACAGTGAGCATCCCATTTTAGGTGATGGTCTATAAAAATCCCAAGATATTTTAATTTAGATTTCATCTGTATAGAATTATTACCTTTACACATACAGTTCACTGTATTGCAGCCCTCTTTATGTAATTAATTACATGATATATTTTCACAACAGATATTTAGTGAGAACAAAATGGCAAAAAGAGACTTGCATCTAAACAATTTTTTAGATATTATTGGATATTAGATTGATACAGGAATTTGTTTTATTTCCATATCGTAAAATAATTGCTAACTAATTTCCAGTATTTTGCACAATAACATTATAAAACATTGTTATTATGATGACAGTTAAAAAATCCTTCGTAATATATTGCTTACCTTCGTCACAGAAAAACAGCAAGCGCTTGCTGTTTTTCTGTGCATTTGTAGAACCAATGATCTGTTATAATATGTTATATTATGTTATATTCGCTGTATTTTATATCCGCAATAGTTTTTCTAAATAAACGATTGTAAAGTAACAGTAAGTGTGTCTTATTTCCTATTTTTACTGAAAAAATTAATATGTTGTAATATTAAAGTCAAAATACCTATTATCTAAAAACTTTTTAATGATAATTCGGTTTATTTTGCGTATATTATAGGTTAATACCTAGATATACTCCAACCAGTATAACAGAAATCATAAAAATATAATGTTTGTTCCCAACTCCCAACTAATTTTATTTTTTTTTATAAATCTTTCGCCACTGGCATATTAAATATCTGGTCGGAATTGTGTCAACCACAAAATATTAGGTTAGATGTCCACCTGGGCCGCGATGCTCGGAGTCGGAATTATGAAGTTCTCTCTCGCACTCATAGCAATGTTTGATACACAACAAAAGCCTATTCAACAATGAATGGTTGAGTCTCCCTTGTTCATAAGTCTATGATAAATGCCATTCCCCTGACTACATAAAATCAAGTAAAAATTCATAGTAGACGGGCGTCAAACAATTTAATTATTTTTTTTTTACTACTAACCTGAGAAATCAACATTATTTTCCTCATTCCTCTAATGAGAAGTAATATTTCTCTCCCTAGGTAAATAATGATAATAAAAAAAAAATAGGTAAATAATGAACAATTTTCTATGACATTTAAAAATTATTTTCATTTGATCAGCTTGACAACTGAACTCCCAGGCTTTCGAAGTATTTGAAAAAAGCGAGAAATGACTAAAATATCAAAATCTAATCAAATATGTAAAATGTGGCAATATTTCAATGTTAGTAGTAAAAAGAATCTATAGACACTTCGGTTGAGAAGGCCATTATTTACCTCGCATATTATATCCTTCGGCGCTACGCGCCTCAGGGTATAAAAATGCTCGGTAAATAATGGCTCACTTCTCAACCTAAGTGTATAATGTACTATTATTGAACATTAAAAAAAAAACAAAAATATCAGGTAACAATTCAGCTTCGGGATAAAAAAAATGTTACAGTAGATGCCCAAAATGATAGGTCCATAATAAAAGGGCTACACAAATCATATTTTTCTTATACGTAAAAATGACCCACAAAAAAATTCGAGCAAAAAAATTATAGGGGTTGTTAGTTTTTACCCTTTTTTAGGGCAGTGTGTAAATGAATAAACTACCCTAAGGGATTTTGAATGATGTAACAAAAATGGTATGTTGGTGGGAAAAAATATTTCTTGGCGCCGCAACGCGACGCCTTGCGTAGTATTAGCAGAGAGTCGCTACATGGGGCCAATTTATTCCTTTATACACCCTATATCATCTCCCATATATAATATCTCCATATCTTCGACCGTTTTCCACTAAGAGAGGCTGGGCGTATAAAAATGATCACCCTGTACATAGACGAACTAACACAACCAAAATTTAAAATATTACATTTATGGTTTTATATACTTGTAAATTCCATCCGGAAGAATTTCAGAAACATCAAATTCAGCCTATAGAAGCCTTCAATCAAGATTAGGCTAGATAACTATTGTAGATAATAAAAAATAAAAGATAAAAAACCTTTTTAAAACAAACTTTTATTTAAGTCATGTACTAAAACGAATAAAATAAAATACCTACGTCATGTATCTACTAGAAGGAATAAAATAAAATAAATCTAGGTGCGATTTTCTGGTCTATTTTCGTTTTTTCTTTTAGGGGTTGAAAATGGGTGAAGACGAGGGTAACAAATTCTGAACTTCTGGGCTACGGTAGAAGGTGGCAAAGGGTGTCTATCTAGCAAAAAAGAAAAGTCATGCAACTCAAAGTAACGATTTTCTGGGTCTATTTTCGTTTTTTCTTTAAGGGGTTGAATATGGGTGAAGATGAGGGTAACAAATTCTGAACTTCTGGACTACTGTAGAGGGTGGCAAAGGGTGTCTATGTACCAAAAAAGAAAAGTCATGCAACCGAAAATAGTGATTTTCTGGTCTATTTTCGTTTTTGCCTTAAGAGGTTGAAAATGGGTGAAGATGAGGGTAACAAATTCTGAACTTCTGGGCTACTGTAGAGGGTGGCAAAGGGTGTCTATCTAGCAAAAAAGAAAAGTCATGCAACTCAAAGTAACGATTTTCTGGTATATTTTCGTTTTTTCGTTAAGGGGTTGAAAATGGGTGAAGATGAGGGTAACAAATTCTGAACTTCTAGACTACTGTAGAGGGTGGCAAAGGATGTCTATGTAGCAAAAAAGAAAAGTCATGCAACCGAAAATAGTGATTTTCTTTTCTATTTTCGTTTTTGCCTTAAGGGGTTGAAAATGGGTGAAGATGAGGGTAACAAATTCTGAACTTCTGGGCTATTGTAGAGGGTGACAAAGGGTGTCTATCTAGCGAAAAAGAAAAGTCATGCAACTCAAAGTAACGATTTTCTGGTCTTTTTTTCGTTTTTGGCTTAGGGGGTTGAAAATGGGTGAAGACAAGGGTAACAAATTCTGAACTTCTGAGCTATGGTAGAGGGTGACAAGGGGATGAAAATCTAGCAAAAAAATCAAAGTCACGCTACTCAAAATAGCGACGTTCAGGTCTTTGTTCCTTTTAAATCTTTAGATACACACTTATGTAAATATTCCAAAATATCGCCCATTTCAAAGGTATTTACTGATTTTTTATTTATATATGCGTTGTGGTCAATAACAACAATAAATCGCAAGGAGATTTCGAATCTAATCGTTGAGTGAAGGACCTAATACATATTGGTGCGAGCCGTCCCCCGCCGCCACGGAGAGCGCCGCGGCAAAGTCGTTGCCAGAAAACCCGTTGCTGCTTTCACACCCATACTTTCTATGAACATTTCTCGCGACAAGCTTTTTAAATTACAAAAACTTGGCGCAATTTGGCACTGAATTATTCTAACAAAAACCTAGACTTATTTTATTTTATTCTATTCGATGTAGTACATGATTTATTTCATTTTATTCGTTTTAGTACATGGCTTAAATAAAAGCATGTTTTTAAAAAGGTTTTTATCTTTTATTTTATTTTGTGCTTTTTAGTACATATTTGATTCCCATATCAGGAGAGTGGTAAAGAAATTTAGTCCGTCATATTGGATTTAGTATGACGTCACTTATCTTATTATTTTGTACTCGTCAACCCCTTTCATTTGATACCCATATTCAGGGGGTTGAAAAGAAAAAAATGTAATCCGCCATCTTCGAGCGGCGGCCTTATTGCATTTAGTGTGATCTCACTAACTTTAGCGTTTTCTACTTCTCAAACCCTTTCATTTGATACCCATATTAAGTATTAGAAAGTAGAAAGTATTACAATATTGAGTATTGCATATTGCATTGACACCGGAACTAAAGGTGGATGCAAAATTTCAGCTCAATCGGATGTCAGGAAGTGGTTCTAATTCAGCTTGCAAGATTCGACCCACACTAACAGGTGAAGTTAAATAAAAAAGGTTGTAAAATACGATAAGCGGAAACAAGAATGCGACGGCGAACATATTGTACCTATCTTTGTCTATTTAGTGTCCCCTCTACAGAAACTCACTTGAGGAGAGGGCAGGAGTGGGGGCACGGGGAAATTCGGTGTGTTCATATTGATTTCGGCTTTGCAGTGTTTTTCTATAAGTCGATCTACTTTTTTATTTTCAGTTCCAAAAATTCGATTTTTTTACCAAAATGTAACTAATAGACGGAGGAACAATTCGTATGAAAAATTTGTTTAAAAAACATTGTTGGTACTTGTAAAATTTACAAAAATGCTACCGTTTCATTTTCTCGGGAGTATTTGAAGGAGTATTTTTGTTACCATTAAAAAACTACAATTAAAAACAAAAAAATTGTCCATACGAATCGTAGACCTACATTTTCGTCACAGTTTGAGACAGGTTTGACAGAAATCAGTTTACGTATAACAGAGGAGATAGATTTTGAAGTTTCAAATTTCGTTTTGCATTTTTGGTGGACGTCCTGGGACTAATTCCATGTAAAGTATACGGTAGAAAGCTAGCGGAATTCCGTGCGTTTATCTGTACTATTTGCAGTGCCATTGCTCTTAAGTAGATTTAATCAAAATCCTGGCAAAAAACATTGGATTGCAGCAAAAAGAATTTTGAGGTATTTACGTGGAACATCAACTAGGAAATTAACATATAAGAAGAGCAATAAAAGAAAAATAAATGGTTATGCAGATTCCGATTGGGGAAATGATGTTGATGATAGGAAATCATATGCAGGTTATATTTTTAAATTTGGCGATTCAACAATCACCTGGAGCAGTAAGAAGAAAACTACTGTTGCACTTTCAACCACGGAAGCTGAATATATGAGTTAAGTCATGCTGGAAAAGAAGCATTATGGCTCAAACAGTTTTTCGAGGAGTTAAGCATACCTGAAATTAATGTAACTGAACCAATAACCCTCTTCTGTGATAATAGAGGAGCAGTGGAGTTGTCAAAGAACAACATATATCATGGAAGAAGTAAACACATAGATATTCGGCATCACTTCATCAGAGATTCAATAGAGAGTCAAAAAATGTGTGTCAAAGCAATTAGTACAGAAGAAATGGTCGCCGATATATTAACGAAGCCACTTAATCAAGATAAATTTTCTTGGTGCAGAGATCATCTTGGTTTATACAAAGTTGCCAAGTAGGGGGACTGTTAGAATATAATGATGTATCATTATTATTACTTGGCAACTCTGTATATCGGTAGTTATGGATATGTGTTTATTATTAACAAAAATATAAGTTGTATAAATTACATAAATAAATATAGTCTATTTTCGATTACCCATTTTTGCTCTTTATTAAAGAAAGCTACGCTGCGAATATATACTCACAACAGTTTCAGTAGGTAGTTCCTAAAATTAACTGGAAATGTGCAAACCATACATAAACAAGCTGTTTTCCAAAAAAAGGAAATGATTGATAAAATATTTCAATGAAAATTCCATACCTACCTTTTTTGACCAATCAGAGGTTCGTTTTTTGCTTCGTTGTCATGGCAACTCAAAAAATTTCCGGAAATATTCTCACTTGCTCTAGGCAGCAGGAGGTGATTACAGCAGAATTTTTTTTGACAGTTGTCATTGTTATAATGTGACATTGTAACAATTAGATACCCGACAAAAATTTTGATAATAATTTCGTTTAATTTACGTGTAGGTATGGAATTTTCTTACCGAATCCCCCACGTTCTTGAATTAATATCCGGAAATTTTTCTCTAACACGAATTTTTTTTTTTTTTTAAGAAAATTCGTGTACTCGAAAAATTTCCGGCAATAATTCAAGCACTAGGGAGATTACTAGTGAAAATTTGACAATTCTTAACAACTATTCCATACATATCTGACATATGTCCATAGGTCATATATATTGATATGATCACATTTTGAATGCAAATAAAAAAAAAATTGCGGCAGTACTTTACCGTCTATAGTGTTTCACTAAAAAAAAAAAAGAATTAGGTTTGCATTTTTTTCTATTCTTAAAAACTAACAATAAAAAAAGTGAGTGGGAAGCGTTTTTACTGATCACCCTGTACACATTCTAGGATTGTGTGATGTGGCACTATTTTGACAGGCGTTAGGAATGTTAGATGGACATTCTTACGATATAATTTATACGTGAGAAATACGACCTACCGATATACATTCAAAATGCACACCGTGATAGAAATAATTTAATAATTTATACAAATAGGGCAAAAATCTAATTATTTCTGTGAGTCAATAAGAAAATAGAGGCTTTAAAATTACTATTTTGAATTGTTAAATTTGAAATTTTATAATTAAAAAATTAGGGGTAACGAAGTTTGGGACAGAAAAATTAATAATGTCCATAATTTCGTCATGGGTGACGAAATTAGAGGCAATATACAGAAAAATAACATATGCCCATCTTTTCAAGATGAAAGTCAATTTTATGTTTTCCAAATTTCGTCATAGAAATTCTAGTTTAGTTTAGGAGCTACAATGAGAAAAAAATGCCTGACGAAATTTGGGCCAAATCATGACGGTTACCGGGTCACTTGTTCCTTACGTAAATTTTACTATAGAATTTAAGTAAGTAAGTACTACAGGTGGTTAATTTCCAATAAATTTTGTTAAACTATTAGGCAAAATTTCTGTAACAAGTTCTAGTGAGCATTCCAAAAACAAGTAAATTATTTATACTGTTGTAACTTTTCTTAATGAATTTACTAAGTGGGCATAGTATCGGTCACAGAATCAATTATTTCAAGTTGCTAATCCTATTTTCTTTATTTTCAGACATTCCAAAACGCTACTCGAGTAATTATGGACAATAAGAGAAAAGCATATACCACACAAGATATACAACATGCAATATAATCTATTAAAAATGGTATGAGCATCTCAAAGGCCAGCAAGTTATTTAAAATACCACGCATGACATTATCTGACAAGTACAATGGAAAAACATCAATTGAATGTAAGACTGGTGTACCAACAATCCTATCGGAAGAACAAATTTTGGCGAACTGGATACTAAATATGGCAAAGCAAGGCTTTCCTGTTACAAAAACTCAGTTGTGTGACAGCGTTCAAATTCTAATGAAGGAGCTGAAAAGACCAAATCCTTTTCCAAACGACCACCCTCAAAGGCATTGGTATGAAGCATTTTTAGCATGACATAAAAATATTAGCAAACGAATGTCTCAAAATCTTTCAAAGCAGAGGTCTAAAGTGTGCGAAGAAATCATTCGAAATTGGTTTGCTGAAATATAAATTTTTCTTAACGATAATGGTTTCATGAACATTTTTGAAGACCCTAGGCGTATATACAACTGCAACGAGACGGCATTTTTCTTATCGCCAAAAGGGGACAAAGTATTGGCAAGGAAAGGCGACAAAACAGTTTATTCATTTATAAATAATGACGAAAAAGAATGCCTTACTGCGTTGGTAATGTGCAACGCCATGGGTGAAGTACCTCCACCACTCATGTACTCATATAAAAGAATACCAAAATTGATTGCCTCTACGTTTCCAAAATCCTGGGCCATTGGGAGGTCGGATAACGGGTGGATGACCCAAGAAAGCTTTTTTGAATACATCGCCAACATATTTTATCCATGGTTGAAAGACAATGGTGTTCAGATGCCCGTAATTTTATTTTTAGATGGGCATACTTACTTCGCACCTGACTCTCCAGCTTAGTAAGTTTTGTAAGGAAGCAGGTATTATTCTAATCAGTTTACTGCCTAACTCGACATACATCCTCCAGCCATTAAATGTCGCTGTTTTCCACGCTTTGAAAAGCATTTGGAAAAAAATAACACAAAACTGGAGGTTAGAACACAAAAACGAAAAATTTCGTAGAGAACATTTTGCACCTGTTTTCAAAGTAGCTTTAGAAGAGCTTATCACACTACCAAACAGCATCAAAAATGGATTTAAAGCCTGTGGTTTGTGTCCATTTGGACCAGATAACATTAATTTTCCAAAATACTTCAACAGGGTCGAATTGACTACAGAAGTAAAGAAGTGTGTATTGACTGAAACTGAAAGAAAAAAATTCCTTCAGTATTTCAAAAATGTAAATGAAGATAAAAATAAATTGTTTGAAATATCCAGTTTGGTATGGAATGGAAATCCGGAGGACACAAGTCTTTTTTATTTTTGGAAAAAATTAAAATTTGACACTTCCAGAAATGAAGAGGTTTCAACAATATCTTCCCCTATTGTGGTTTTACCAGTGAACCCTGAAAATATCCTTCCAAATGTTACAATAGATGATGTCATCTTGGTTGATGATAATTTTTATACCGAGCAAGAAGACAATTTTTCTGCACTCTTTACAGAATTAGACCTTAATATAAGTGCTAGTGATATTGATCTGAATGAACTACTAAATACCGATTCTACCGATAATAACCAACAGGAAAGTTCTGACACTCAAAAACCTGAAAGATCAACCGGTGCAAATAGTAACTTAAAATGAACTGAAGATACAGAAAAACGGACCAATACCACTAAGGTAGATATGAACGTTGAAAATATATTAAAAAATATAAATGAAATGGAACAATTTGAAACTCCTGAAACCATTTCGGATATTAATAATATAAACCAGCCGGCAAGTTCGGGTGTTAAAAAATCCAAGACTTCAACAGATTCAAGTAACTTAAACTTAACAGAAACTATAGTAACACAGAGCAATATGGTGGATCAGAATGAAAAAAAAAACAAGGATGTACAACAATTTGAAATTTCTGAAACCTTTTCGGATATTAATAATATAAACCAGTCGGCAAGTTCGGGTATTAAAAAATCCGAGACTTCAACAGATTCAAATAACTTAAACTTAACTGAAACTACAGTAAAACAGAACAATATGGAGGATCAGAGTGATAAAAACAAAGATGTTCGATATTTTGAAATTAATGAAAACTTTTCAGATACTTAATAACATAAACCAACCGGCGAGTTCGAATACTCCCAACCAAAAAAATAAACAATCAGATAAAACTCCGCAAAAAGAGCCAAAACAACCATCAAATATTCCTACTTCATTTAAAAAATATCTGTTCTGTGAAACACCTAAAACAGAAAAGAATGACCACAAGTACGGGACTTTCCAAAGGAATTATTAAATCGATATTTTATTTGTGATAAAATGTTCCTTATTATTGTGTTACCGAATAGTTTTATCTGTGTTTGTTGTTTTTTATTTTAATTTTATTTTAATAAAATGGAATTTTAATATAACCGAATATATATTTTTTAAATTTATTTTATTTAAGTATAATAGGTAGGAACATTAGTAGGTACAGCAAAAGCAGCTTAAGTAACAAGCTTATTGAATATTATGACGAAAATACGGTCAAATATATGACGAAAGGTGGGCAAATAAATGACGGAGTTAGAGGCAACATGTATTTTTAACACAATTAATTCAATCAACTGTTCACATTTGGAAGTCTATGGCTGCTGAGTGTAATTGAATATGTTCAGAAAGTAATTTTCTAGAGGCTTTTAAATGTGAAGATTGGGGCGCCACAATCCTTAAGCTGACGAAAATAGGGACAATTACCTTAGCTTGCTTTGCAGTTATAAGGTGAAAGCCACTAAAAAACATTATTGTTAGTGTTTTTTTTTTGACGATTTCTCATATTTACAGGAAAAATTTTTGTTGGACAACTTCAGATTCGTGTTCAGCACCCAGAAATATATAAAAATAAACTAGTTAGTTCATTTCGGACCATATCCTAAGTAAAGGAAAACTCGAGGGAAAACTAATCCCAATGATTAATTGTAAAACATACCATAGATTTCTGTAATAATCATTATAATATTTGCTCTTTATTATAACTTAAATCAAGGAAATCACCTCCTTCTTTTTTAAACCGGCGGTACACGCGACCAGTCAGATGAAATGTGTTTCAAATGCAGCCAATCATATACAGTGAAATCTCTCATAACCGGACACTCACGGTTCCGTTGGATTTGTCCGCTTATTAGAGGTGTCCGCCTAATAGAATGCATAGAAAAACAACAAAATGAAGTGAAATACAAAAAACCATGTCCGTTTAAAGGAGGTGTCCGCTTAATAGAGGTGTCCGCAAGGAGAGGTTTCACTGTATATGAATATAAATGCCATGACTGTGCCAATGAACAGAATTTTAGGTGCCGCTCGCGTGCAGAAGGGTGTGCAATTACATTTTTCGTTTGTATGAAAAATTGATGTCTCTGAACGATTTTCAAATGCATGCCAATAGTACCAAACGAAAAGTTATGACAAAAAAAAACAGCGGAAAATTATTGGCATGCAGTTTCCGCGCGCACAAAAAATTTTGGTGAGCATTAAATTGTAAAATTTTGTGGTGCCTCAGAACGACTTTAAAATGCATGCCAATATGTTTTACGATAAATTTGCACTGCCAAACGATAATTTACCGATTGGAACGCAGTTTTGCAATGCAGAACATTATCAAAAGGTGACAATAAAAATGCAAAAAATTTCAGGTATCTCGGAACGATTTTAAAATGCATGCCATTAATGTATGTTATTGGTAATGAAAAAAAAAGATGATATTAACTACTGGCATGCAGTTTTGGGATGCATAAAATATTTGCCGGCATCCAAATATATAACAAAAAAGTTCAAGTATCCTGAACGATTTTAAAATGCATGCCAATTAGTTTTATGATAAATTTGCACTACCAAAAAAGGCAGGGCTAAAAATGCCAAAAAATCCAGGTATCTCCGAACGATTTTAAAATGCATGCCAATATTCTTATGATAAATTCATACTACCAAATGACCATGTTACCGATTGGCATGCAGTTCTGTAGTGCAGAACGTTATCAAAAGCTAGTGCGAAAAGTGCAAAAAATTTCAGGTATCTTTGAACGATTTTAAAATGCATGCCGATATTCTTATAAAAAATTTGCACTACTAAACGACGATTTACCAATTGGCATACAGTCCTGTAGTGCAGAACATTATCAAAAGGCAGTGCGAAAAATGCAAAAAAATGCAGGTACCTTCGAACGATTTTAAAATGCATGCCAACATTTTTATGATAAATTTGCACTACTACACTACTAAACCAGGATCTACCGATTGGCATGTAGTTCTGTAATGCAGAACATTATCAAAAGTCAATTCTAAAAATGCAAAAAAATTTCAGGTATTTTCTTTTGAACGATTTTAAAATGCATGCCAATATTGTTATGAACAATTTGCACTACCAAACGACGATCTACCGATTGACAGGCAGTTTTGTAGTGCAGAACATTATCAAAAGGTAGTGCGAAAAGTGAAAAACATTGCAGGTATCTTTAACGCTTTTAAAATGCATGCCAATATTTTTAAGTTAAATTTGCACTACCAAACGACGATTTACCGATTGGCATGCAGTTCTGTAGTGCAGAACATTATCAAAAGGTAGTACAAAAATTTAAAAAATTGCAGGTATCTTCTAACGCTTTTAAAATGCATGCCAATATTCAAAAGATAAATTTGCACTATCAAACGACGATTTACCGATTGGCATGCAATCCTGTAGTGCAGAACATTATCAAAAGGCAGTGCAAAAAGTGGAAAAAGTTGCAGGTAGGTATCTCCAAACGCTTTTAAAATGCATGCCAATATTCTTAAGATAAATTTGCACTACCAAACCACGATTTACCGATTGGCATGCAGTTTTGTAGTGCAGAACATTATACAAAAGGTAGGGCGAAGAATTTCAGGTACCTCTGAACAGTTTTAAAATGCATGTCAATTAGTTATATGAAAAAGCTGCACTACCAAACGGCGATTTGATGATTGGCATCCAGTTTTGTAGTCCAGAACATTATCAAAAAGTAGTGCGAAAAGTGCGATGAATTTCAGGTGTTTCCGAACGGTTTTAAAATGCATGCCAATTAGTTTTATGGAAAAGTTGCACCACGAAATGACGATTTGATGATTGGTTTGCAGAATATTGGTGTAGAACGTAATCAAGAGATTTTATTTTTTTATGAATAGAGTATATAGTAAAAATTACGAACAAGGCTTTTCCGCATTTTTTCACCCCACCCCCTTAGAAACCCCATTTTCGATCCTAGAAAAAAGACTCTTAGGTATATGAAAGTTGTAAAATTTTTTCTGTTACATCGGAAACTTTTGCTTCTTAAATGGAAACATAGTATATTTTTAATTTTTGAAATCTACTAGTTCAACTGATTCCAGTGATATACAAGGTGTTCCAATAAGGACTCCCGTCACCGATATCTTGGGAACGAAAGAAGATATTTTAATTCTGTAAACGCCGTTCGCTAGAACGTGAAGAGGGTTTTATTCGCAACTGCCAAGCATTTATTTTGATATTGCCATACATATACAGAGTGTCACACTTAAGAGTGAAACAACCCTATGACTTCTTTAATTTTTAACCAACCAGAACGAAATTTTGACCAAAGGTAGATGGCATTGTTGCCTACTTATTTCCAAAAAATTAGTTGCCTACTCCAAAGTCAAAGCCATCTGCGATGCCACAAACGAGGCTAAAAATCCGAAAGTCATATTAGGCATTTTTTTTTTATTTTGACAAAATTTTGGATTTAGGGTTTTGAATCAATTCTGAACAACTTTTTCTAGTAAATTTAAAAAAAAATGCCTAATATGACTTTCGGATTTTTAGCCTCGTTTGTGGCATCGCAGGTGGCTTTGACTTTGGAAATAAGTAGGCAACAATGCCATCTACCTTTGGTAAAAATTTCGTTCTGGTCAGTTAAAAATTAAAGTTATAGGGTTGTTTCACTCTTAAGTGAGACACTCTGTATATGGTGCTGCGGTGCAAATTTTTCATAAGAACATTGGCATGCATTTTAAAATCGTTCGAAGATACCTGCAATTTTTTGCACTTTTCACACTAGTTTTTGATAATGTTGTGCACTACAGAACAGCATGCCAATCGGTAAATCGTCGTTTGGTAGTGCGAATTTATCATAAGAATATCGGCATGCATTTTAAAATTGTTCGAAGATACCCGATATTTTTTGCACTTTTCGCTCTAGCTTTTGATATGGTTCTACACTACAGAACTGCATGTCAATCGGTAAATGGTCGTTTGGTAGTATCATAAGAATATTGGCATGCATTTTAAAATCGTTCGAAGATACCTGCAATATTTTGCACTTTTCGCTCTAGCGTTTGATAATGTTCTGCACTACAGAACTGCATGCCAATCGGTACTAGTATAGGAGTAGAAAAAAACTTTTACTACTCCTATGCCAGTAACATACCTATTAAGTGACAGTTTAGGTTATAAGTAAGTCCATTGTTACGAACACTGACAAGTAATGACTGACACGTAATAAAAAAAATTACGGTAATTTTCTAGTTTATCCACTTTTGGGTTAGAGAAAAACTAAAATTACCTTTGTGTTGTACATAATCCCAGAAACATGGAAACCACTTTCATATGTTGCGCTAATGACCGGAAGTGTCCCGAAAAAAATATTGAAATCTAGAGACAATAACATGTATAAAACCAGGGCCATGATGTTTTTCAGTGGCTATTGCGGGTGCGCTGACTTGGTTCCAAGGCAATGTTGTCAAATGCACGAATTAAAAATGTTTGACCCTTTGGGAGTTGCAACGGAGTTGCGCCTTTCTATCATTACAATGACCCTGTGGGAGTTAAACAAGTTTCTTTTTAGGGCAAGGAAAATATCAAATATGATGTCAATTTCGTTTCGGAAATATTCTCTTTTGTAATTAATTAAGGAAATCGCTACACTCAGGGCAAGGGAAATTTTTAAGGAACCATTTTTAATTCGTGCATTTGACAGCATTGCTTAATAACCAAGTCAGCGCACCCGCAATAGCCGCTGAAAAACATCATGGCGCTGGTTTTTTAGATATTATTATCTAGATTTCAATAATTTTTTTCGGGACACTTCCGGTCATTAGCACAACATATGAAAGTGGTTTCCGTGTTTCTGGGATTATGTACAACACAAAGGTAATTTTAGTTTTGCTCTAACCCAAAAGTGGATAAACTAGAAAATCACCAAAATTACGTATCTGTTCTTAATTAAAACGCAATTATCACGGGTGCCTTGTTAGCGCGGCATCCACGTCACCATAGCAACTAACCAACATACTAATTGTTGCCTGTCAGATAATCATAAGTATAGTTTATCTATTATCATAGTTTTTCTTTCGTCGAAGAAAAATTATAATACAAAACTGATACTCATACGTAATAAGCTGTTTACAACTCTCGCTATGTAATAGTATATTACATAGCGAGAGTAATAGTATATTACATAGCGAGAGTTGTAAACAGCTTATTACATATGAGTGGAAAAGTTGCGCACGAGCCACGCAGCGGCGAGTGCTGTAATTCCATGAGTATGTAATAAGCTTACAACTCGAGTTTTGTATTATAATTTTCGACGAAAGAAAAACTATTAGGTATAATACATAAACTATACTTCTGATTATCTGTCAGGCAACAATTAGAATGTTGGCTAGTTGCTATGGTGACGCGGATGCCGCGCTAACAAGGCACCCGTAATAATTGCGTTTTAATTAAGAACAGATACGTAATTTTTTTTATTAAGTGTCAGTCTTTACGTGTCAGTTATTACGTATCAGTGTTCGTAACAATGAACTTACTTATAGGAAGTGGCTATTTATACGCCCGACGGATACAAACGTCAGTATACGAGGTACGGCAATTAAATAACCGTAATCGGGTGATAGCACGCCACTGGCTAGCAGTAACGCTGCGCGCGCCATAGGAAATGGAGGGGGCAGGCTTCTTTTATGAATATATCAAGTTTCAAGGTGAACTGGTCAGTAGTTGGCATTGAGCGCGCGTGCGACTGAAGCGAAGTTTGTAGTGTGCGTCGGCAACATGAGTACACGCAATCGGGAGCAGCACGTCGTTATCAAGTTCCTTGTGAAATCAGGCGAGAGACCCGCCGAAATCCTTCGCAAATTGCGTCACGTGTATGGCGATGAATGCATGGCACAAACACAAGTGTTTCTTTGGACCCGGCGATTCAAAGCAGGTCGCGAAAATGTCGACGATGACCAACGTGTTGGTGCTCCAGTCACCTCGCGCACGAATGCAAATGTCGAACGTTTGCGTGCCCTACTGGTTGCAGACCGGCGCCTAACCCTGCGGATGTTGGCTGTTCAATTAGGAATTAACAAGGAGAGTGTCCGGCAAATGTTGCACGAACAGTTAAACATGCGAAAATTGTGTGCAAAAATGGTTCCAAAAATTCTGACGCCTGAACAAAAAGAGTTGCAGGCTTCGATGTGCACAGACTTTTTGGAGCGAATTGAAAGGGAAGGACGGGTTTGGATGGAGCGGATAGTGACTGGAGATTAATCTTGGGTCTTCCAATACGACCCAGAAACCCGCAGACAGAGTCGCCAGTGCATCGAGATTGGAGGAGAACGGCCAAAGAAGGCTCGCATGTCGCGGTCAAGAATCAAGTCGATGTTAATTTGTTTCTGATGTTCATGGCATTGTTCACAAGGAGTTTGTGCCACCCCAGCAAACAGTAAATGCACAGTTCTACATTACTGTTTTGAAGTGGTTGAAAGCAAGAGTGGCCCGAATTCGTCCAGAATTGGCACGAGATGGATGGCTCTTGCATCACGACAATGCGCCCGCACATTCGTCTCTTGCAGTGAATGAATTTTTGGCCCAAAACAATATCCCAGTGTTACCCCACCCACCCTACAGCCCTGATCTGGCTCCAGCAGACTTTTTTCTGTTTCCTCACATGAAAAGTCCCCTTAAGGGCCACCATTTTGAAGACGTAAACCATATCCAAAGATTTACGACGCGCACCTTGGAAAGCTTCTCGTTACAGGATTTTCGAGGGTGTTTTTCCAAGTGGGAGGAGCGCTGGCACAAATGCGTTGCTCTTGGAGGCGACTATTGTGAAGGCATGAATGCTTAATTTTTTGTATTTTTGCAAATATAAGAAATTAAACTAAAATTACGTTTTTTTTAATTGCCATACCTCGTACGTCTTGCGCTCTCTTTGGCGGGCTGAGTCACGTGACTTCTTTGGACGTGCATTTAACTCCGTACACGTCCGAAGCTGAAGTAAACTAAAATTTAGATATGTCGGAAGTGCATTTTTCTCAAGCATCTTTGCAATAAGGAGCGTATGCACTGCTCCTTTTTGGGGGATAGACGCTGCCGTATGAAAAAAGTAGTGGTAATAATTTCCAATGGTGTAACTCACCCCCGATTTTCTTGAAATTTTGGCTAGGTAGGTACCCCGTATTTTCGCCCGATGCGACGTTCGGCGTTGTAACCCACCCCCGATTTTCTTGAAATTTTGGCTACCCCCCGACATTCGCCACCTGCGATGCCCCCGACATTGTCGGGGGGTAGCCAAAATTTCGAGAAAACCGGGGGTGGGTTACATCATTGTAAATAATAAAAGAACCAGTTCATTTTTCATTCCGCAGCACCCATCGCGGAAAAAGTAGGGCATACGCAATATAAAATGAGACAAGATAGGTCTGAATAATCTCGGACATCATCCAATCGACTTAGTAAACAAGCCGATTCATAATCCATCGGACGGTAGAAGTAAGGTTATGTGTCACGTGGCTCAATCGACCAATGAGAGCGCAAGACGTATACTGACGTTTGTATCCGTCGGACGTATAAATAGCCACTTCCTTACTTATAACCTAAACCGTCACTTAATAGGTATGTTACTAGCATAGGAGTAGAAAATATACTATTACATGTTAACTTAAAATTTGATCACACATTGTTGCCAGCCAGCAGCACCTAGTAATATTCCCAATTTCTGAATAAATATTTTACCCATAGTGAATCGGGACAATTAGCGTCCCGACGTATAGTCCGTCGGAACACGGGTCAAAACCTACAATATCGGGACTGTCCCGTGAAAATCACGAAGTCTGGCCACCCTAGTTTCAAATGGGTGTCACAAAATTGAATTTTAAAATTTAAAGTGACGATATCTAGAAAAATAAGCATTTCTGCCAAATACTGCTGTCATTTACGTAATCTACGAAACCAAAATAGGAAGTAGGTATGCATAGTTTTGTGAAAATCAGCGTGTGCGAGAAATAAAACTACCGCCAAGAAAAGGATTGGCTACCACAGTCAAGCTACTGATTGTTATACTGTCATACTATTTCCATTATTATTAATAATTGCCTTGTTTGTATGAGCCGCCATTTCCTGGTATAAATAATACTGGAATTCCAGTGAAGTGCATATCTCTAACTCTGGCAGTAAGCTTTCCTTCACTGTATGCATATAGTCCATATTTGGAGAAATTTCCTTGATTATCTTGTGATATTTTCTAGAAAATGATAAATTATACCTGTTGCCAAAAATATTTTATTTTTGGAACTTACAACAAATTGGGGGTATTCAAACATATAAGTCATTTCGCAAAAATCGCGTACATCCGTAAGGTAGAATAATATCCCTGCAAAGTATCCTAAGACTGCTATGAAACTTAAAATAATAAAAGAATTTAGTGGATTCATTAGTCTTTTAGTATCATATATTTTGGTTCTTGTCAACTTTTTAACCCGGCTAACCCCATAGACAAAAGAGTTGCTTTTTCGTAGCGAAAAAGCTATCCCGAATCCCGGCACAGCACACTTATTTATCACTTATTCTTTTTGTTTTATTCGTTTTATTCTCAGAAAAATAAAGTTTTTTTATTTTTCTGAGGTTTTATTGGATTCGGTAGCTATGACAAATGACAATTATCCATGCTCATCTCATAAAAAATCAGGACCATTTTTTTTTTGTTAGGGTAATGAAATGGCGCCTAACCCTTTATACCATATGCACGTTCAATGCACGTCTGACTTGTGTCTTGTGTCATACCACTTTTATCCCCTTCAGTATTTGATATTATTATGCAGCTTTGTCTATGGTGGTATACAAAATGTTCTCTTCTTATATGGAATCTTATAGACGAGTCTAGTGAAAATTTGACCTTGAAAAAAAGAGACGAAAGTTCCGCCCTAGTGCTATCCTTCTTTATCAGTGCAGCCAAAGTAATATTTATGTTGGCATTGAATAATTCACTATTTATTGTCACCATTTGCTGTTTTGTGGTATCATAGACAAAAACACGGCCTCAGAAAAATAAAAAAACGTAGAACTGGCTTTGTATTGGCAAGTTTGTTCCCATAATAAAAAAAGTAATGTTTACAGTTCGGATGACAGATCTGGTGCTAACGATTACAAGGCAGTGGCGTACCTCTTATTTTTTTAAAATAGTTATAAAAATAGGAAAAAATGGATAGCGCTTATCTAAAGGGGTCCAAGCCCATTTTACAGTCTTGAGAAAATTCAGGTTAAACATTTCACAATTTCAAAAATTTGTATTTCAATATTTTTGACTTGTTGTATGGTTCGTTGGAGAAGGGTGATTAAACTAAATATAGTATGTGGAAAATCTTAGGTTAATTGACTTATCTTGTTTTTGTAGTGAAAAATGGTGCTTGGTTCTTTTTGGATAAAATTATAAAAATGTATGTGAATCTGTTTAAGCATAATCATTATTTTGCATTAAATGTTTGACAATAAACATAGCTTATGAAGTATTTGACTCAACGGCTCTTGAAAATCAGCATCGAAAACAACATTATTGTTCTCGGCACCATTTTCTGCAGTGTCGTTCTTTACCTAAAAAAAATAAAAACTCAATTTTTCAAAAAGATCCAAGCAACGTAACAAAATGTAATAGCGATCCATGAACCATTTTATTTATTACATTTTTCTGGATAAAAAGTTATCTAGTTAGAATAATTCTTGAAACAATAATCCTATCTATCTATATGCTAAAAATCATTGCTATATAGTTCTACATAATGATAGATTATTAAAATCAGCAAAATATTAGTTTTCTAGCCTTAAAAAACATTTAATACTTACTTCTTGGCATAAGTTTCTGTTTTTTTCTATTCTAAAAAATGACAAGCAACCACATAATACACACAAGTGACTATGTCAAATAAATCCAAGCGACACTCAGAAACAAGTTTTGGTTTTCAAAACAAATCCAAGCGTCATTCCACAAATTTTCCAGTGCTTGCATCCTTTTAAAGACAAGCAGAATTCTGTAATTCATGACATGCAACTTGGTAACTTGGTCAAAAGAGGTCACTACGGTCTAGATTGGTGCTTGAACATTAATTAATTATTGATATTTTAAGGCGGTTGGTGTCCTTATCTCAAAAAAGACAAAATGGTGCTTGGGCGCTATCCAAATATATTTGCCTTTATATCTCAATTCTTTTGTATAAAAATTTAAGTATAACCCCAGGTACAACTAGTACTCGTCAATTCTAAAATTCAAACTTATCAATGTTATTGACAGTTAATAGTTGGGGATTGTTCGGCGAGCACAATATAAAAAAATAAAAAATAAAAACTTTTAAAAAACAAGCTTTTATTTAAGCCATGAACTAAAACGGATAAAATAACTTTAGCGTTGGGTGAAGATTTAAACCTTCAGTCAACAAGTTTAGGTTTTCGTTAAGATAATTCAATGCCACACTGCGGCAAGCTTCTTTAAATCAAAAAGCTCGTCGCGCGAAATGTTCATAAAAGTAGGTACCAATTAATTTTATCGGACAGTGATTGGTTGATAAGCAAGTACATTCCAAAGAATATATTTTCCGTACAGCGCGACCAGCTTTTGGATTTAAAAAAGCTTGTCGCAATTTGGCATTAAATTATCTTAACGAAAACCTAAACTTATTTTATCCGTTTTAGTAAATGTCTTACTTAAATAAAAGCTTGTTTTTAAAAAGGTTTTTTTTATTATTTATTTTATTTTGTGCTTTTTTAGTACCTATTTGATTCCCATCTCAGACGTTAGTCACCTTATCGTTTATTTCTACTTTTCAAATCCTTTCATTTGATACCCATGTCGAGGATGTTGTAAAGAATTAGGCAATCCGCCGTCTTGGGGAGGCCGCCATATTAGATTTATTATGACGTCATTCACCTTATTGTTTTCTACCCGTCGAACCCTTTCGTTTTATACCCATGTTGAGAATTATTATCCCTCTGGTGGTAAAGGTATCTTTTACTGTGCCCCGAACTAGGTACGCCTATGTACTTACGCATGGTATGTAACCTCCTTTGGCGAGTTGCTTGATTTGCAAACAATACACTTTTTTTGCCCATAACATATGACTTAATTGTCTATATAAGCATTTTAAACCGACGAATACTTAAGAAACACTTAAAAACAGCGAAAAATTGCTTCTAAAAGACACAGCACCAGTTATGTCAAACACAAGGTGAGGCACACTCTTGACCAATTTGCGCGTTTGTCAGATTGTGCGATTGGTATTGGTAATTGTAGGTATATTATTGTTTCCTTAGTTGTATCACACATTAAAGTACTACACGTAGTATAAAAATAGATAGTCTAGATAATTATAAATACTAGATTCACCTATTAGTCAGGCAGACCTTATCTCATCAATACATAAATATCATCTAGGTATTATCTACCATTATTTACCTTAAAGCAAACGTATTTGCAACTGATTGGGTATGTCCCTAGTCCCTACCTACAATGGAAACCACTGTTGAAAAATTTACCAGAGAAATAAGTTTTTCATTATGAATTATTGGCAACGCTGTTAAACTTTAACTAGTAAATAAATAATAGAGTATAAAAAGTGCTACCCCTTACAAACATTTCACTCTACAGATGCCATTTCTGTTTTTTATTTTTCTGAGAACACGGCTTTTTATAACCTATAACCTGTACCCTGCCTCTTGAAAAAATCATCAAAGCTTTAGTTATTTTGTGGCTAGTATTTTTCTGGGAAAATTGAGAGAAGTGATATTAGTTAATGGTTTGGACGTTTAATTATTATTAGTGTTAATAGAACTGAAAATAATGGCGCTTTCTTCATGTAGCAGCTCCAACTTTGTAATCAGTTTGTTACCTGCAGATGTTCCAGGAGCAATTTTAAGAGGTAATGATTATAATTATACCTTGCTTTTTTACAATAAATAAGAAGTTGGCTTTGCTGTTCGCAGTAAGAATCATATGACTCATCTAATTTTTATTATTTTATCTTGTGTAGATATCGTTGTTTCCGATCACTCTGTTCAGGAGCTGAGAAGATGGTTAGAGTGTAGAGCTCTCAAAAAGACGGGCACAAAAGCTGAACTTGTAGAAAGGTAAGTTGTTATGGTAAAAGGCCTCATTGCAAAAGAAAAATGGAGAAATCATAATGTCCTTTAAGGCTAAATTTTAATTTTCCAGAATCACAAACTGTATTCAAGCAGGAAGAGAAAATGAGATTTTTTGGGAATAGATGGTGCATTGTGGTATGATAAAAAAAGACATTTACTTTCATCTAATACACAACCGAGCGAACAAGTTTCATCTTCATTATCTGCCCCTACATGGTTGAAGTTTCCATTTGTCGATGTTCCAAAATATTTTAATTGAGGTCATATTTATACTTACCTCTTCGGACCGCACCTAGAAGACGAAGAATATGAAATTGAAGTAGAAGCAACAACGGAAAAACCATTTAGGCGAGGTAGTCAATACGTTACAAGCGACTATATCCACGAATTACAGAATATGTTGGCAGGCAATATTTACATGCTACAAGGGAAGTGTTATTCATCTTTACATAAAAACCAAGTATATACTGTAATGGTTAAAATAAACAACATGCCTGGAGCAATTATATCAGGCCATTGTGAATGCAAGGCTTCTGCCTTAGGGCGATGTAGCCACGTTAGTGCTCTATTGATGTTTTTAGAGAGATACTGTGAAACAGAAGGGCACATATTATTGGCGACTACGAGTCGATTTAGAGAATGGAGATTAGGAGCAAAGAAAAAGAACCCCGACATGTTACAAACCAAAACTTATCCAAATACTAAGAGTCCATTACCTCGTGCAATGTTTGATCCCAGACCTTAATTATACAAGAAAAATTAATATTAATAACTTTATTAGAGATTTACAAGTTAGCGAGAAACCTTGCCTATTCCAAACAGTATTTGACATCAAATATGATGACTTTGTTTTAGATAGCTTAGAGATTGCAATATTGAAAATTCAGGTGCAACAATTTCTTCAAAACATGCTTTGTTTTTTAAACCGAATTGTATCGAAAAATGCAAAAGCAAGGATCTGAAAAATGGAAATCCATGAGAAAATATTTTATTACATCAACAGTTGTTAAAAGAATTTCTAGCTTACGAAGTGAAAAAGCTACAGATAATTTTTTGAAAGACCACTTATGGGGAATCAGCACAGAAGTTGAGACAGAAGCAATGAAATATGGAAAAACAATGGAAGATACTGCTAGAAAAGAATATGTTCAGTTGTTGCAACCTGGAGAAATTTTGAAAGAAGCCGGACTTGTGGTTAACAAGAATTCTCCACACCTGGCAACAAGTGTAGATGGTTATGTTATTAGAAACAATAAAAAGAATTATTGAGATAAAATGCCATAAAACATTGGAATCATCGGATCCAGTAAATTTTGATACAGTTTTGACAAGAACTCAAAAAAATGCTTTTTTTTAATAAAATCAAGAAATAATATCAAACTGAAAGACAATCACCCATATTTTTATCAAGTCTTAACATCAATGCTCATTTTTGTACAGGAGTGTGATTTTATTGTTTGGACAAGAAAAAACATGTTACTCTTAAAATTAAACTAAATGAGATAGATCCCGCGAAAATTAAAGAGGTGAAGGTAAATTTAAGAAACAAATATCGTAATATGTTTGTTCCGGAAATGTTTTTAATGAGAATTCCTAGAAATCTTAAACACCAAGAAATTGATTTTCTAAGTTAATAAAGCGCCAGTCATAACAAAAATATTGGTTTTATTTCAGCAACACAAACAAGAAACATCTAGACCTAATACAATCGTCCAAGATCCCACTGCACTGAAAAGTTGGCTATAGATGCTGATTTCTTTTTCAGCGTCACCTAGTTGTCCAATATTTCCGCATTTTTGTTTCTTGCCTTTTTTTTCTGTGGGGCGCAAAATAAGCGAGGAAATTGCCATAATAAATTAAAAAAATTTAATGGCGTCAAGATAGCCGAAGATCTCTGAAACTATCTGAACACCCGGTTACATAGCTTCTCAGTGCCATCAATGTTCAATATAAACGTTTTCTTCTATCTCTATAAGCAGGCTGTGGATATTAATAGTTTTGACCAATTTGAGGTATTTTTTATATTGTGCGACAAGTTGGCCATGGATATGCCGATTTACGTCTTCTCTGTGGGGCTCAAAATGAGGGAGAAAATCACCATAATAAACTAAAAAAAAAATTAATGGCCTCAAGAGAGCCGAAGACCCTGTGTAATTTTCTTAAACTATCTGAGCACACGATTGAATAAAGCTCAGTGCCATCAATTTTCAATATAAAAGTTATCTTCTATCTCTTAAAATAAACATTAATAGTCTTGTCCACCACAAAAATTAGTTAATTTAATTTTAATTAAAAATACTTGAGGCCATATTTTGATAGGCAATCCTACCGCAACATATTCCTCTATTCATAATTATTGATAAAAATTGTATTTTGATTAAAGAACAGATGAACGTGGAAATCTTGCAGTGGGATCTCTTACTATAACTAATAAACTACAAAAATAAAACAAATTGATTTGTCCAGTAGTCAAACCTAAAGATATGTCTATATTAACAAATTTTGAAAATTAGTTAAAAATGCTATCACACAAATTATGCTTGTAATGGAATCTAACATGTTGACAGGCACGTCTCTTTTTAATATCTTCCAATTTTTTATTCGACAAATCATTCTTTCAATATGTATTCGAGTTCGTGCAATTTTTGCGTTACTTTTACCTCTTCACAAGTCAGCTTGGATCTTCCCGCTAAGAATGGCGGTATTATTAATTTATAGTTTTGTTCATCACAAATGTCTTGAATGAGAAATCCTCGATCAGCCATAATGACGTCACCAGGCTTCAAAAAAAAACTTTATGTTCGATTTATTAAACAAATCCTTGTCTGAAATGCTACCCTCAAACCCTTCACTGCAATAAATCAACGCTCCCGTAACACCAATACCAATTAAGAATTTAACTGTGTTACAAGATTTATAATTGGAGAACGTATTCCCTTGGCGCTGGAAATTCGATGGCATTTGCATTTTTATTTCTGTTGTATCTAACAACAGTGATTTTTTCAGGAAATTTTTTGAAAATATAAGGCATATTTTTAGCATTTCTGGAGGCTTCAAATAGATCACCTCGCAAAGAAATACATTCTATTGGAATTGTATTAACGTAAAACAAATTGCACCGACATAAGCTCTACTGATATTAGAAAATATAGACAATTCCTTTATACTAAATCCCCTACGCATTCTGATCAATGTCAGCAACAACTTATCTTTATTGCTTATTTTCTGTTTAATTGTAGTTTTATAGGCCTTATGCTGTTGCCGAGGTTGTAGCTTATAAAATTGCAAGTCTCTCATTACATTTGGATCCAAAAATTGAAAATAAGCCTCAAAATTATTGACAAATAAACCAGTGAAAAACTCAAAATTTTGCGACAATTTCAAATGGTCGTAACTGAAATAGTTAATTTTTTGTGCTTTACAAGTAGTTTGTGTAGATGAATCCTTTTGATTTCAAGCATATTGATGATCAACGAACGAAGATAATTGGCTTAGTTTGCTATAAATGTCTGTATCCCAGTTAGCTTTATATTTTCACCAGTCTTTTCATTTTTATAATCTCCAAGACTGCACTTATCACAGTTAATTTCACTATCACAGGTCTTACTGTCCACTCTCGAGTCTATTTCAATACACCTTCCCAGATTTAAATCAGTCGAAACCAGATTAACTTCAAATGGTAATGGATCTTCCTGGTTTTCAACAAAATGTTCCGAACAGATATATACATGTTTATTAACATTCGTGACATTCAAGCTGCTGTCTCCGCATAACTCCAACCATCTAAGACATCTTGTTAGATTTCTGATTGGCTTTGGAAATGGCATATACTTTATATTTTCGGTGATTTTCTAGTTTATCCACTTTTGGGTTAGAGAAAAACTAAAATTACCTTTGTGTTGTACATAATCCCAGAAACACGGAAACCACTTTCATATGTTGCGCTAATGACCGGAAGTGTCCCGAAAAAATTATTGAAATCTAGACAATAATACCTACAAAACCAGCGCCATGATGTTTTTCAGCGGCTATTGCGGGTGCGCCGACTTGGTTACTGGGCAATGTTGTCAAACGCACGAATTAAAAATGTTTCCTTAAAAATTTTCCTTGCCCTGAGTGTAGCGATTTCCTTATTTAATTACAAAAGTCTAGAGAATATTTTCGAAACGAAATTGACATCATATTTGATATTTTCCTTGCCCTAAAAAGAAACTTGTTTAACTCCCACAGGGTCATTGTAATGATAGAAAGGTGCAACTGTTGCAACTCCGAAAGGGTCAAACATTTTTAATTCGTGCGTTTGACAACATTGCGTAGTAAACAAGTCAGCGCACCCGCAATCAAGGTTAGTGGAGACTAACCTTGACCCGCAATAGCCGCTGAAAAACATCATGGCCCTGGTTTTATACGTATTATTGTATCTAGATTTCAATAATTTTTTCGGGATACTTCCGGTCATTAGCGCAACATATGAAAGTGGTTTCGGTGTTTCTGGGATTATGGAGAACACAAAGGTAATTTTAGTTTTTCTCTAACCCAAAAGTGGATAAACTAGAAAATTACCAATTTTCTGTATTCCATTTTGATTTTGAGGAATTTGTACAATTTTTGTAAAAACACCTTGGCATTGCTAAAAAAAATGAAATTTACTTATTACATGGAAGAAATAGGTATATGAGAAGTACCTTCTTTTAGTTTCAATTTACAGAATATCCAGGTCTTATTAACATTAACATTAACAACAATCTACAATCTACATAAATAATCATTCGTTTATCCAACTCCTTGTAAATAAATAATAATAATACAGGTTATAAAAAGCCGTATTTTTATCTGTGGTACCACAAAACAGCAAATGGTGACAATAAATAGTGAATTATTCAATGCCAACATAAATATTACTTTGGCTACACTGACAAAGAAGGATAGCGCTAGGGCGGAACTTTCGTCTCTTTTTTCAAGGTCAAATTTTCACTATACTCGTCTATTAGTACAAATATTGCTAATTTGAATAGCGTGCGTAGGTTATTTTGTCAAACTCTTGACTCTTGATTGTATCTTAACTCTTGTGAGATTCAAATGTTATCTTTCTCGCTTCTACCACGTCAATATTTTCATTTTTCGATTCTCTACCTCTATGTGTGTGGGAGCTGGAAGCCCGCTCCCGCCAGAGAAATGGAGTAGGGAGAACGCGCTAGAAGCTGCGCGAACTGCCTAATAAAAGTGGCGGCCATATTAAACCAACTTTACTAAACTTACCGAAAAATGATACTCCCGGAGGTCTCCTAGACTTATAATTCATTTGTCGCGGGACAAAAAACCGACTCCGATCGGGGAACACCGGAAAGCGCGAACGTGAAGCCGTGAAAACTACGCGAAAGCCGACAACCTCTACACTCACGTTCGCGCCTCTTCACGGGGTTTCGCGCCGCGAATGTGGAGCGGCCTTTACAGCTTGGTACTGCACACGACATTTTCCAAAAACTGACCATTTCTCTGCTGAAAATACAACAACTATCGCTGAAAACAAACTGCAAACGTCAAACTGGGGACAATATGCCGGACATTACATTTGCCTGAAAATAGGATGCACAGTAGGTCAAAGCGCGTTCTCCCTACTGGCTCCCCCCTGCCACCACGAGGAATACGAGGCACGACACGTGGCACCGCTATTTTATCGTCGGACTAACCGATCTCTCGATCTGCATATCGCGGCAGACGAGAGTGGACTGTGACTGTGGACTCCTACAAAATTAATAAAATATACCTATTCTTAGGCTTCAGTTACAAAAAAATATTAAATAATCATACAACTTAAGAAAGTATCGGCAGGGCTACAATTTATTTTATTATCAAAATATAATTAATGTATAGGCTACAGTGTTTTGATAGAGAGACCACCATTCTGATAAGGCGGAGTCAGCTCCCAACAATTTCAAATCTACCTGAATTCTTATTATCAATTTTTTGTCTCAGATAAAATGCAAATTACTTCCGAATTTTCAGCCTAATATCGTTGACTGTCGTATTAATAAAGGCTGCTCACGGCTGTCATGTTTGACAGTTCTCTGGCTCACCATGCGCTTCCCGGAGACAAAATACAATGCAAAATACACTGTTGACCATAGGCGCCATCTACTTTCCAGGACATGAAACTATAGCCGTGAGAAATCTTATTAACCCAGATACTCCCGAAACTTTTTTTTTTTCAAAAAACGTTTTTTTTTTAATGTAAAGGCTTCATTTATGACCTAAGAAGTATGGTTTCATTAAGATTTTTTTTGTAAGTTTGGGAGTTTTTTAGATATAGACCGTCCTTTATAAAGGTCAGTGGCAATATAAGGGGATTTGAAAAAGATTAAAATTTTGGAGTGTGTCCTTTTGCATGTCTATTTGAATGAAAAAAATAATATATTAGATGCACTAAAATATGTTATTTATTTAAAAAAACACGAGTCTTATAGTAATAATAAATGAAACAAACATTATTGACTATGATATTCCAGGAAGCAGTTTTTAGGATGCAAACCTTCATCGCACTTATTGCACCGAAATTTCACTTTTCTATAGCAAAGGCGACATCTAATCTGGTTTTCCTGATAAATAACAGGATGGTCTCTTCCATCGTATCGTGAGTATTCTCTGTTATCCATCCTAGGGCGCAGAGGTCCTCGCTTAGTTGTATTTTTATGTCTTTCTAAAATTCCTTTCGCAATGGATCTTCGAAACGCATATTGGTCCATTTTCCCACCATAATAACGATGCAGCTGCCAGGCGTTTTGAATTGCCATATCTAAGCCATGACTAATCAATGGAAAATACCATTTTTTTCCTCTTATGCTGACCCGATACAGACTAATATTTTGGTCAGCTCTGTCTACTCCTCCCATGTTTTGATATGTATGACTTGATCAATTTTGGTTGGGGTATATTTACTTGTTTCTTTTCTTTTTGAGAAAATCGAGAGACACTATTAGAGGGCAATACAGACTCACACTTTGAAGCTATTGTAACGACGCTGTTATCATTCCAGCGACAAACTATGATATTTTCCGTTGTTTCTAAGGCATATTCAAAGGCGCCTCTTTCTTCTTTCTTCAGATATTTACTAGCTTTTATTACAGGAACCGCTATTCTATTTTCTCTTACGGTACCTTTGTCTCTCAGGACTAAAAGCAAGTCCCAAGAGGTAAAAAAATTGTCAAAGAAAAGATGAAATGGTAAACGACCTTTCTCTGACATAATTTTGTCAGCAAATGTTAAAACAACGTTCGCCCCCAAACCTAATTCTTTGTATCGTTCGTCTAGTTTCATCGTAGAGCCTTGATAGGGTTCAAACCACTCGATATAACCCTTATGGTCCGTCCCCATCCAAAACTTGTAGCCCCATCTTATTGGTTTGCCTCTAATAAATTGTTTCGAGGCATGACGTCGAAAGTACGGTATCATCGACTCGTCGATACTATGGTTTTGTTTGTGTGGGGCAAATTCCAAAAAATTTTTACTCAGGTGAAAAGGTTTGATTTTTGAGAACTTATTATCCAAATCCAAGTGGTGGTTGTTGTTACAATGTAAATTTTGCATAATAAAATTGAATCTGTTTCTTGAAATAGCTTCACATACGATTTTATGATTTCCATCAGAGCTATTTTCCCAGTATAGAGGCCTTCTTGAAACTGTACAATAACCACTGTAAGTAAGAACTCCAAAGAAGCATTTCATCTCATCTTTACTCACATCGCCAGTTCTATTATGTTGTTCGGCATACATATTTGTATATGCAGTTAACATGTCCCACAGTTCTTCGTCGAAAAAAAAGTAGAAAATATCCAAGGTTGATAAATTATTTTTTTGACCAACTTCGTGGTGCCAGATTGGTAACGTATCTGTGATATCCTGTTGAATCCAGTTGTTATGCTTTCGTTTTTTTTTATACTTCATAAAACTAGACAGAGGAATATCTGCATCACTGTCTTCAGATTCATTCTCATCTAAGTCATCTCTATTATATATAGTATACTACCTGTAATAAAGAAAAAAATATATAATAGTATAAACAAAATGTGAGTAAAAAATATTAGCCTCTGGTTGACAAATACAAATAACGAATGATAGCAGTTTTATGTGAGGAAAAAAAGCAAGTCAAAAAAACTACCTGGAAGGTTATCCATTGTAACATTTTCATCATCACCGGAGTCCTCATCTGTTACATCCCCATTGACGTTTGTTGGTGGTAGAACCACTATTGCGTCGGGAATCCTATGATCATCATCAATATATTCAATCTCGGGCAATAATTCATTTAGAGTTAATGGTTTTTTCCAATACCTGAAAAGTAGCATATATTACCACTGGTCTTTTAAAAGGACGGCACTGTTTACAAGGTCATGTAGCCGCCATATATAACCAAAACATATTTTCAAATATTAAGCATTAGAAGTTGAACTGTTTCATATTCATAATTATAAATAAACATTATAAATCTCCAATAACAAAAAAGTTTTTCTTACCTTTTGTTGTCCATGACAGAATCAATTAAACCCAATGAAAAACACTTGCCTGTATTATCAAGCAAACAACAATGAATCACCCCCAAATGTCAAAAATTGTTCTAGAAATTGCTCAACAGAACATAGTTAGTGGCGCCATCTATGTGAGAAAATTCCAAGATTGGAAGAAATATTGCTTTTATTAGCGTCCTTTTAAAAGGCCAGTGGCAGTATCTGGGTTAATACGTCAGTCAACGCTAATATGCCTGGTGCGATTTTAGAAAACTTTCTTGTGAGCTACTTAAAAAAAACCTGTTAAAGCTGAGTAAATAATAAATAACCGGCTTTTTAGACATTGTGGGTATTGTGACTTCCCACAAATTATTAAATTAGTTCTGTGCCTGTTATTTAGGCCGTTAAACACTTTAAAATAGTATTAAGTTTTATTTTTATTTTTGACAAATATAATTAATATGACAAATTATATAATTAACAATGACAGGACCTGTTGGACTACAATTTACAATTATTTAGCATGCTAGATGACTAGATCCGACCTCCACATCATCCCCCCTAAACGAAGTGGTACCATGGCAAATCTGACTTTCTTCCCAGGAAAAGTCTTGATATTTACAGGAACTTGAGGTGTTGTCGAGGTTTCAAACTGTTGCGATCGTGCTAGAGGTGGCATGGGGATGAGGAATCTTGATTATTGTTCTCAAAAAAGTCGGAAGTAGCAAGATGGGCTGGTTTGAGTCGTTCGATACTCACGTTGACTTCACGGCCGTCGATCTTAATGGTAAACACTCGGTCATTGATTCTTTCAAGTACCTCGTGGGGTCCAGAATATGGTTGATCTAGCGGTCGTTTTAAGGCGTCCTGTCTTACGAAAACATGAGTGCACGTGTATAAGTCCTTGTAGCAAAACGTCTTTTGTTTGCAGTTGCAGTGATGTGACGCAGGAATAGGCTTGATGCTTCGCATATGTTGACGAAAGCGGTTCAAGAAGAAGTGAGGATCTTCAGGTGGGTCTTCATGCGTGAAAAATTCACCAAGTATCCTGAGGGTTGTTCCAAAGAGATATTCGGCTGGAGAGGCCTTAAGGTCTTCTTTGTAGCAGGTCCTTAGTCCCAGTACTACTGTAGGCAAAACTTGGGTCCACTTGTTGGTTTGATGACACTGTGGTGCCCGGGATTTTTTTAACAGAAATATGTAATATTCGGTTCTTAAACTGGTCACTTTACGTTAGTTTTTCGCCAGATTCCCTTCGGGGCCCCAACTAAGATCTCAAACCCATTTCAGTAAATCAAAGTCTTAATTGGAGTACTGCATTAGGCCGCGGTGCCGCCAAAGGGAGAGGTGCCATAAAATTGGCCAAAAACATGGCCCGGGTTGATATAATAAACGTCTCAAAGTGATCGATTTATGCTAATTGGGTACTTGCACAAATTTTGTTTCTTGTTCAACTTATATTTAATGAAAAGTTTTTGTATGCAGGATAACATTCCTCAAATAAAAACTGCAAAATAATTGTTTCCTTTTTGGCAAACTGATTCTGAAAATGGCTTTTTGAATGCGCGCTTAAACAAAGCTCTGACGTCACTTATATCTAAACATGGTAAATTTGGCAACATGGGGTTTTGGCTGGAATACCTATTGTGTTTTATGGAATAGCAGCTGTCAGTGTCAGGCGTCAAACTGTAATCATAACCTTATTAGTAGATGCTGATAGATGATTATTTGCATTTGGAAATTCAGTTTTCAATCAAATATCTTATACTAACGCCCGTTATAGGAAGTGTTGTTGTCGTATTTTGAACGTGATTCAACAATGGAAGCAAATTTTGTGAAAGCTTATAATCAAATAATTTGCCAAAGCTAATTGATGTCTTCATTGTGGCATATTATTTTACAAATAGCAAGCTCTATAACTCAGCAGAAATTCGTGGAGTTAAGACACAGAGGTAAGCTAAAGAACAATATTGTTGATTAATTAAGTACCTAATATATAATATTTCTTTTAGTGCGGCAAGAGATATGATGATTCAGCTGTTGGTTATGTGCACTTAAAGAGACACTCGGGAAAGTATACTGTAACAACCAAAATATGCCCAGAACACAAGGTTTGTTCCAAAAATTATGCAGTAGTTTGTGAAATAGATGAAGTGGCACAGCACAATGTCTAGACTGCGCAGCGTCCCAAGGAGGTTGCAAACATTCCGTGGCATTTTTAACGTGGCTGCATAGGCATAGTCAAAGTGAATAAGACAAGTGTATCCACTATCCACTCCGTGTGGTCGCCGGGCTACGAAAATGAAATGTTATTGACGGCCGGGAGTGGGAGAACTAGGCCGAGCGTTTGAGCGATATTTACGGGCGTGGGCAGTGTAATGATAATAATAATTGTCAAATTATAAATAAAGGTGGCCAATTCAGGTATTTTACTGTATATTGAAGTAATTTGAACTTAAGGCATAGGCATGAAGTAAATAGTGCATTTGTTACAAATTAATGTTTATTTTTAACATACTTTACTTAGACAGTTTTTACTTTTCTCTGCTCTCTTTCGAGAGGTGTATATCTCGTTGCTTAGAATAAAATCTCATTCTTAACAATATGTAATTATAAAACAAAAATGCCAACACATGATTCGTGACTTTTACGTTCAAATTTAAAAGCACGACAACAGTTATTTAAGAAGTCTTGTAAAGTTGAATCGTACATATCATTCGTATCAATATGTTATTCAGAGAAACCACTCTAATTTTCCTAATAAATGATATATTATATAAATTTTTCCATGTCTTCTTTTATCTAAAAAGCATTATAAAACGCAAACCAATAAAATATCACCTGGCTACGACTTACATAAAAATGATCTTCACATACAAATATAAGAGTTTTAGTGGAACAATTATTTTTACGTTTTATAGCTTGTACCAATTTTGTTCTTCTGTGGCGAGTCTGTAGAACTTGTATAAATATTTAATTTGAATTTAAATTAAAGACGTATTCTCACACGATTTTACCACCAATACCAATAATAATACAATTCACAGTCTCTTTTAGGCAAGTAGAACTCCAGTTAAAAGTACACAACACTGAGAAGACAACACAACTAAATATTTTAACAATCAATATGTTTATAATTATAATCCAGCAGGTAGTATAATGAATAATAAGGAGACTATAATAAAAACCTAAAGCCTGGGCTGGGGGAGTTAAAGTTAAAAAAAATTTTAGGTTTATAGGTTATACCCAGAAAACAACTTTTTAGGTTATAACGTTGATTGAGGATCCTTCCTCCATCGACGGTTATAAGTTCAGCTCTTCTTCATTTTGTGGAAGGAAACCGAGAAGGATTCGGCCAGACCCATTAAATAAAAGGATTTTAAAATCATAGATATAAAAATAAATTTACAATGTTGCCAAATCTACTCGATATCCATATAAGTGACGTCACCGGTTGTTTTACAGGAATTGAAATTGGAAAATTCATATCTCAGTAACAGTAACTAAAAAAAAATTTTTAATGCATTTTTCGTATTTCACTATCACTTAGGTATAGTTTAAAAATAGTTTTGAAAAATCGTCAAGTTCCCTATTGCAGTAATTAATTTTGACTGATTTACGATAATTGCCTTAATTGATTTCGCGGGTACCGGTCGTCTTTGAAATTGGCAAGCCGCGGGGAAGAGTAAAGGGGTACCCCGAGAGGTATAAATACAAGGCGCGAGATATAAGAAAAAAGACTCCCGAACGATCTACCGAAACGAACTGATCGCCGCCGCCTCTACAAGAAAGCCGAGAAAAGTCTTCGAAAAATACCTGCAAGTACTACTGGCCTTCGAGCTGACTACAAGTAAGCGAATTTCGATTTTTTTGTGTTCTTTCTTGAAAGTTTGAGTTGCCTAGAATTTGTTTTGAATTATGCATTTTAATTTTATTTTATAAAACGCATTTATGACTGGTATGCTAGAGTGTTATGAATTTTTGCTAATTTTCTACCAGGGTATTGTAGGATGAACTAAACTAGGGAAACTACACGCTTTGTTTAACTCCCAGTGTACTTTTGTTCTGTAACTCAAGCGCCTGGGAAATTAATTCTGAATTTTTTCAATCATATTTGATATTCATTGTCGGTGAGAGCACACTAAAAACCATACTAGCTGTACAGTGTTAAATCCATAAAATTGCGCTTGTACTAACAAATTGTTCTTTAATGGTAATTTTTTATTTTATTTTGTTTTTATGCATTTTGCCTCTCATACTTAGTTGCAATAAATTGTCAAATTTACCCCAAGTCTTTCCGTTAAAATCCTAGGCTCACGCCAATACAAAGTGATTTTGTGGACCACCCGGTACAAATCCGCTCGCCAACTTCACCTAACCGGGTAGGATTCTACATTTGGTGTCAGGTGTGGGGTGATATAAGGGTTAACGGATAGGGGTAGTTTGGAAAAAAAAATTCGGAAAAATAAAGGCAAAATTCAGAATAAAAGTTTTTTTATAAGAAATTTTGTGGAATAAAATTAAGTAGTCAAAAGGATGATAACGGAGGTGTGAGTTGTTAAATTTGACAGGAAGAATTTTTTTAAACTATAAGGTGCTAAAAAGATAACGTGTGGTATACTAGAAGTAGCGGTACAAAAAAATTTTTTCAGTGTTAGTAAAACGGTGATAGGTAAAATAGGTATTAGAGGACAGGTAAACTCGGTAGGTAAGAACGTCAGACAGGTACAAGTACAATTCCAAGAGTATGACCGCCATCTTGAGGAAAGTCAACCAAGGTTCACTCCCCCTAATTTCTGCAAAGAAAGAGACGGGACATCAGACTCAATCAGAAGTGAAGTGTATCTGAAGAAGGACTTAGTACTACCCCCGAGAAGTCAAGCTATATGCATGGCCGCTGTAAGAAAAGTTGGAAAAATTACTACGCTAATTGTTATCGTGGAACCACAACCAGATATCCCACACGGCATAATGATCGCTAGAAGTATAAATAAATTGAGAGAAGAGATACCAATTCGCCTGATAAATATTACTGATCACGATTTAATGATACATAGGAAGCATGTAATAGCTAAGGCCTATGAAGCAGAAGAAAGCGAGTATCCACAATCGGGAAATTCGATAAAAAAAGTGAATATACAAGACTCGGAAGAGATATTAAAATTATTGCACCTGGACAAAGTAACAAATTCAGAAGAGGAAAAGTTAAAAGAGTTAATAAAAGAATTTATAGACATATTTCGAGCCCCTAGCGAGAAACTAACATGTACAACAAAGATAAAGCATCGTATTATCACTGAAAATGTCCCACCAATATCAAAAAGGCCGTACAGAGTTCCATACCACCGGAAAGAAATTCTAAGGAAGGAAATACAAGTATTATTAGTAGAGATACTAAGAGAGCACCAGACCAGACTTGTCGAAACCTGTCTGGTCTGGTACTCTCCTAGGTTTTGACCGTCTCCCCACTCTCTGCCCACTCCTATTAAAACAGCTAAATAGGAGAGGTTCAACTAAGATCTCATCAGACACGCAGATCATTTACAACATGTCCTTCTTAAATAGTTTAAACAATTTGCTGGTGAAAAATCTGGTGAATGTTCGAGATTTGGAAGTAAATAAAAAATTTGAGATCCAGTGTTTTAAGAGAATAAATACCAAGTTTGGGGAAAAGGTAGTGGCGGAATTTGCCGACTTCAAGACTATCCTGCCTCAGCGTTTTACGGAGCAATTAACTCGAGAGGGAATTGACGAATTGAATGGTGACGACAAAAGGTATTTTTTAACAAGCTTGGGGCCCGTCGGCAAGACTACAAATATTATATTTTCTGAAGCATGAGCGAGAGACTGCGGCGATATATGGAGGCACTCGAAGAGCTGAGACGCTTGATTATTATGTATGAACTAACTAAAAAGTTTAGAAATGTAAAATTGTAAAAATAAAAAATATTATTTGTTTGTGTGTTTTTTATTTCTCTAAGAGGGTGTGATTGAATAAACTTGTGTCAATCCAATGCCGGTTGTTAGGCAATTTTGCTTCAATTATGTCCGGACACAAATATTCTGACAATTTAAACAGCAAAACATAAAAAATTGACTAGTGAATTATCCAGTGCGAAAATATTCTACATAATATCCAATTGGGCAATTGCTCAAGTCGGTCCTCCAAATTTCTCGAATATGCGTTTTTCCAAAATATTGTCTGTGTTTTTTACTTCGGATTTGAGGGGTATATCGATTGGTTTGATGCTGAGGGGTGAGAGGTTCGACCAACAGAGAAGTAAAAAATTCGAGAGTTTTAAGAGGATAAATATGAACACGTTGACTGCCATGTGTATATAATATTATGCATAGATTCGTCTGCTGCTGCGGTTCGATTAACAGAGAAGTAAAAAATTCGAGATTTTTAAGAGGATAAATATTAACACGCCTTGTGTATATATATTATGCACAGATTGGTCTGCTGCTGCGGTTCGATCAACAG
Organism: Pseudeuparius sepicola; assembly: GCA_963920635.1. NCBI lineage: Eukaryota > Metazoa > Arthropoda > Insecta > Coleoptera > Anthribidae > Pseudeuparius > Pseudeuparius sepicola. Next base: position 27,576,846 of record OY987304.1, on the reverse strand, counting down.
AGTGCCACGTAATTTTTTCGGTCGAAAGACGGGTTTATTTATTTATTTTTAAGTTAATAAACTCAAGAGGTACTTCCCGATTTTGGCCTACCCAGCTAACTCACTCCACGGCAGAGTGGCGTGGGTTAACTTACAAACAAAATAAGGGACTTATAAAATGGCGCCACCCGTTTTCTCTAACATGGCCTTAGAAACAGGAGAGTACTTTTGATGTTCAATTCAAAACGGGAAATGCAGTTATCAACAAAATAAAAAAAGGTCTATAAGTTTAACAATATGAAGTAATAATTTATTTAAACAAGCAGGAATAGTAAATATCACAGCCTCCCAAAGATAGAAATAATTATTATTGATCTTAAATCAAGCATTAAATGGGAAAACTCTTATACGAATGTTAAAAATATTAATATATGGAAAAAAGGGGTAGGTACGTGGTATAATATTATACTCCGCTTACAGGTTTTTGGTATCAAAACCAGAGTTACGTAATTAAATTGAGATCGTTACAGTGCGGCTCATAAAGAAAAAAACGTTAAAGAGATAATAATAATTGGAATGGACTTGCCAATTGATAGATTCTCCACCAGGCGAATCAGGCTCCACCGAAGGTGTTGCGTAATTGTCCAGTTACCAGGAGTAGCGGGTAAGGTGATGACTCTCGCAAATCGCCGTCGCAGATGGTGAGTTACTCCCACGGAGTACTCCGCAACGTACTAATTATTTAAGGTAAAAGTACGACCACGTGGTGGTTGGGACACACTGTACAAGTGGTTTGGTTTTTGTTGTACAATAAAAAAAAAGGCCTAAAACAAAACCAAAAGGACCCGAATTAGATACTCGCCTTGGCCCTTGGAAAAACACATCTTTAAGTGAACCATGAATAAGGTCGCTTACCGTGGGTGGTGATGGCCTTTGATGGTTGATGATTAGGAACTCGAACCCCCTTTGTTTGTTTGCAAACTACCTTCTAAAAGAACCGACAAAATCGTCGCTGGATCACAAAATCAGAATTTGAAGGGTTTGCTAGGGGTTTCTTTAAAAATCGGCAAAAATGCCATAAGCTTAAAAATGGCTCCTCAGCCAGCAAGCGTAGGACGAAGAATGACAGAGACAGGAACAAGTCCATGTATAAAAAAAACCACCTCAAGCCAAAAACGCGGGATCACGATTTAGGGACTTTTAATGCGGAACCGGAGCCATGAGTGGTACCGTGAACATGGTTTTGACATCTGAAAGTGACAGTGAAGGCTGTCATATGTCAATCAAAGTTATTGACATATAAGTTACAGCTTATTTATTTATATTTTCCATCGGTTCTGGGAAATCCTACAAGAAAATCGTGATCCATAGCATGCTTGCACAAAAGATATGTGATGATCTTAGAAAAGAAGTATGCTTTGCCAAGGTAAGCACCCAGAGGTATCCTTTTGTTTTTCTATAATTACTTAGGTATGTACAGGAGATGGCTTTTGTATGAATGTTGTATGAATTTAAGTTAAGTTGATATTACAAAAGGAGACTGCGTATATATATTTAGATAGTAATAGCTTGATATAGATATTTATTATATATATACTTTTCTAATAAAATTATGATTTGTCTTTTAAGTTGGCCGATGTTCGACGAGGTTCCAAGGCAGCGATAGAAAACAAGCACAGTAGGCAACCCAAACTACACTAAAACATGATTTGGATATGCAGCGCAAAGCGTTCCCAAACCGCGCCAGTGAATACTGTGAATACAACAGATGGTAAGCAAGGGCAAAATAGCAGATTTTGGAGGTATTGTTTTATTGTTTTCTCTTTCTTTCCAGATACGGATTTACTAAGGATCGGATGGTACAATAATTATTGTAAGAATAAACTAGAATTGTAGATAATTGATTTTAAATAAATAGCCATCTGTTTATTCACTAGAAAAAGAAGATACTCTGTTTTGAAATTTTTAAATACGTTACAACACCCCCCTTTCCCGGAAAAAGTTTCCACGAAACTTTCTATTAATTTCATCCAGAGGCTTCAATTTAAGAGAAAAACAAATATATAAAAAGTACGGTACATATAGCTAACAAAATAATAGCAAACAAAAAAAAATCAATATGTGTCTGCTGTTATTGAAAGTTATCTGGAGGATGAGCCTTAATATCTTTGGCATGCCAGGTTCCCAAACTGCGACCGGACGCGTCAGTAAGTTCATAAGTCCATGGAGACACGACTTTACTTATAGTGAACGGACCAGAGAATTTACGTGCGAGTTTCGAGGTGAAATTCTTAGCGGCATCCGAAAGATGGTAGTTTTTCTTCCACACCTGTTGGTGAAGTTGAAATCGAATTGGTCTTCTTCTCAAATCGTAAGTGTTTTTAGATCTTTGGTGCGCTTTAAGAAGTCTATCATGGACATCCGAAAATACTTTTGTCAAGGCATTAGATCTCGCGATTGGATCGTCCTGTTGGGGACCAGACTGATCGTGAGGGGTCAGCGAAGTAGGGGTAGGTTGATGACGCGAAAATGATACCTCCCTCCCAAATACCACAAAATTTGGTGTCAGATTAATAACCTCATGACAAGCCGATCGGATAGCGGCTCCCACTTTACCTAAGTATCGATCCCATTTTTTGTGTTCATTGGTGACATAGCTTGCCAAAATGGTTTTTAAAACGCGATGAACTCGTTCAACTGGGTTAGCTTGTGGATGGTAATTTGCAGTATAGTGGATGGTTATATCGTATTGAGCCATAAGATCTTGGAATAATTTGCTACGAAATTGTGCTCCATTATCCGCTATTATTTTCTTTGGGGCTCCATAAATGAGTATCACGTGATCCTCGAGCCACTTTACTACACTAGATGCGGTGGCAGTCCGAAGTGGAAAGAAAAGAACAAATTTACTAAAGCAATCCACAGCAGTTAGAATATGGCAATAACCTTGGGTGGATCTAGGAAGCGGTCCGACGAGGTCAATACTTAAGATTTCAAAAGGTCTCGAAGCTGTAGGTTGTAGGCTCCTTGAGTGACCGACAGGGGCCTGCTGACTAGGTTTTGTCGACAGACAAACGTGGCAGTTTTTGATATACCTCGCAATGTCACAACGCATACTGGGCCAGTAGTATTTTCGAGAGATGCGCGAGAACGTTTTAAAAACGCCCAGGTGACCGCAGGTAGGAGGATCGTGGTTCTCCTTGATAATCTTGGAACGGTCATCCCTTGGGACCACTAGGGCCCAGATATCTTCCGACGAAGTAAGCGCAGGGTACTGAACTTCAATCCATTTATACAATCTGTTGTTATCGAGCCACCATTGTGGGTATTTCGATGGATATCTCTCGACCTTACTACACATCTGCGCATACCATCGATCTTTTGGAGGACTAGATAAATCGGACGAAAAACCAACGCAATCCACAACGGGAACGCTACGTGAAAGTGCATCAGGGACCACATTATCTTGCCCTTTCCTATGTATTATGTCAAAATTATATTGCTGTAGGCGCACAGCCCACCGAGCTATCCTACCAACTGGATCTTTTATAGAGTTTAGCCATTTTAAGCTATAGTGGTCAGTTATGACGGTAAATTTACTGCCCTCAATATAAGGCCGGAGCTTTTCAATAGCGAATAATACCGCGAGGCATTCTTTCTCTGTTGTACTATATTTCCGTTCGTTTTTGTTTAGTGAACGACTAAGATAACATATTACATGTTCCTCATCACCTTGAGTCTGTGACAATACCGCGCCTAAACCAAAATCTGATGCATCGCATTGTATAGTGAAAGGAAGGTCGAAGTTCGGACAAGACAAAACTGGAGCTCTAACCAAATGATCTTTAACTTGTCGGAAAGCAGCCTCTCACTCATCACCCCAATGAAATTTTGCATTTTTACGAGTTAAAGCCGTCAAAGGGGAAATTACAGACGAAAAGTTAGGCACAAACCTGCGGTACCATGAAGCTAATCCCACAATGCGACGTACTTCGGACACGTTGGTCGGTGGAGGAATATTTAAAATGGCTTCCACCTTTTCCGGATCGACTAGAAGTCCCGCCGCGTTGACTACATATCCGAGATATTTCAATTCATCTTTACAAAAATTGCATTTTTCGCGATTGAGCGTTAATCCCGCCTCGACGATCCTATCGACAACCTCGCGCAAAACCTCAAGATGTTTCTCGAATGTTGGAGTACATATTATCACATCATCCAAATAGACGAACACGTAAGTTTCCAGATCGATTCCAACTACCCTATCTATGAGTCGCTGCCACACTGCAGGAGCATTAGTAAGTCCAAAGGGCATTCTTTTAAATTGAAATAGGCCTCTTGACGGAACAGTAAAAGCTGTCAGGGGTCTAGATTCCTTCGCTATGGGTATTTGCCAATATGCCGATTTTATATCGAGGGTGCTAAGGTATCGGGCGTCTCTTAATTTATCTAAAGTTGCGCTGACATAAGGTATAGGATACGCATCTGGTATTGTTGCCTTATTTAGGGCCCGATAATCCACACAAAACCTCCATCCGCCAGACTTTTTCCTGACCATGACAATAGGAGATGCCCAGGGTGAATGCGAAGGTTCGATTATATCGTTCGCTAGCATTTCCTCGACTTCCGAATTAACCACCTTTTGGATAGCTGGCGACAAAGGGTAATATCTTTGTTTTATTGGAGTCGCGTTAGTCTTTATTTCTAACTCGACTAGATCAGTACAACCTAGCTTATCTCCGATGTTCGAAAATATTTGTTCTATTAAGCCGTCTAGTTTAAGGCGATGTTCATCGGTGAGCTTGCCCAATGGCTGAATGGCGGAAACGTTAGCCGGCGTAGGCTCTGAATCACAAAAATACCATTCCCTAGCTCTCAGGTTAGGAATAATGCCCAAACGTAGCCAAAAGTCTATGCCCAATATAATAGTGTGCGGTAATTCAGGCACCACAAGGATCTCCAAAACCACAACACGGTCACGAAGCTGAACCGGAACCTCAACACTACCAATCCCCCTACAGACCTGACCATTAGCAACGACGCAGCTAGAGTTACTCATAGGATTGAGTCGGCAGAAAACTTTGAACAAGTCCCAACCCTTGGAACCGAAGACAGTCCTTGAACAGCCACTGTCCAACAAACCCAAGACTGTTCTTCCCAACACCGAAACCTCCAGATATGGTCGCTCATCGCTTCCTGCCTGTGCTATTATGTAGTCCAATTGAGCTTTTTTTTTATAATGGCCATGGATTGTTTCTGAAAGTCCAGGACGGCCAGCTGGCCTACTGCCTTCCCGGGTTGCCGTTTTTTGTGCAAACTGGACAGGTTCTGGATGTGACATTATCGCGGCCACACACGAAACAAAACCGCCGCATAGGTTGCGAACACTGTCGGAAACGGTGGCCAGTCGATTTGCAATTCCAGCATAGACTCTGTCCAGTAGAAACAGCATTGACACTGACCTCGATCTCAGAGTCCCTGGGCACTGTGAGAGAACCCGACTGAGGAGTCAACGTAGCCTCCCCAATAGCGGACACACAAGAATTGGACGGACGATGATAGGCCAAAGCAGGCTCGAGAAGCTGTCGATAATTGGTAGGAGGCGGAAGGAAACGCTGAACCCTGGCCTCAGTCTCTTCGATTGCGCGACTGAGCCTAACCAATTCTGTAAGTGATGGGATTGAGTGAGTAGCAAGTCTACTTTGGATGACGGGGAGTAGATTTCGTTTAATAATTTGTAATCGCGCGTTTTCAGACGGGAGGTGTGGTAGTTTCCTAAAAAGATTTTCCATCGCCGCCACATAATTTACCACCCGCTCATGAGAACCCTGCGTTCGACGACGGATCTCGTCCCATAACGCGTACTCGTAATCAAAAGGCAGAAACGCGTTTTTAAGTTGTTGTATGAAATCATCCCAATCAGCGTAAGTCCCAGTTCGAAACCACAGTAACGCATCCTTCGTTAGTAATTCCGGCGCAGATCGGAGTAACTGCTGCTTTGAGATGCCACGCGAAATTCGAACCTCCTCTAGTCGGAGCAAAAAATCAGTAACGCTAGACTGTCCATCGAATTTAATGTCCCAACGACTAACATCGCAGAATTTGGGTAGGTTCTCAAATCGGTGTATACCTGGGTCAGTGCGACCTCGCAAGGGGGAAAATTGAAAGTTATCCAACCTATCGCCCAAGTTTACATATGGATTGGAAAAAGAAAGCTGGTCTAAGTCGATTCTAGAGTTACGAGCTGCTAACCGAGAGTTGTACGTATTTTCCTGAACATATGACGAATTAGCAGCAGGTCCTGTCGCCTGCTGAATCTGCACTTTGTCAGAAAAAGTAACCTGACCAGTACGTCTGGATACAGTATCGCGTGTCAGAACAGGAGAAATGTTAGTTTGATATAAAGACTCTATTACTGCTGCCTCATCGTAAGATGTGAGCCGGTCATTTTGTTGCTGCGCAATATTACCTAGGTCACGATATAATCCATAGCGTCTGGGTAAGCTAGTCAGTGTCAGCGATGACGGAATAATAGGTACACGACCATGAGTATTTGCCAAACCCGTGGACTCAATTCCCTGAACCGGTTCTATCCTAGAAGATGTCACGGGCCCACCAGTCGGCACTGCCAGTCGAACAGACTCTATCATCCCATCGCGCTCAGCATCCAACTGAGCTCCCTCAGTGTCCACCTGGCCGCCATCAGTTTCAAGTTGATTCTGATGCTCACCATCGGAGCGAATAAGATGAACATTATCCGTAGATATCTCACGATTATTAGACGTTTCGTCTACTCCAGTAGGATCCGCTATTTGATTTTCTTCCGGGGTGACAACCTCATGACTGGTAGAACGAGCACCTTCGTCAAATTGAATTGGATCTCTTAAAGGTTCTCTAAGAGGCGCTTGTAAAGTTGGTGGGGAACTATCGTAAACAAATTGTAATTCTCCTATCAAGAGAGAACACCGGGATCGTAAATCTTGCTTTAAAGTAGCATCGATACTTTCCTGACAAGCAACCCGCTGCAGCCGACCGTTAACGTGAAATAACTTTGACTTAATTCTTTGATACTCATTATCTTTATTATCAAAATTAAAATTTTCTATTTCTGAAGCTAACAGGTTCACCTTCGTTCTACAAAGACTTAACTCTCTCACTGGGTCCAAGTTTACCGTTGTGGGTGGTTGAGCTTGCCCCAACCTTTCTAATCTTAGCGCATCACGAAGCAATACCCGTTTTTCCTGAACAGTTCCTGTCACTGGCAATCCTCGGATATAAAGTTCATATGTTAATTCTTCACTTTGAAGGCGATTAACTTCCATTCTAACTGCCCCTACTTGCACCCATATAAACAATACTCAAGACGCCGTACCCGTTTGTACGTATACAAACCGTACAAGAACCCGACTACTACTCAAACAAAAAAACGAAAAAAAAAAAGGGAGAAAACCCTCCATTTTAATTCACAGTTCCTTCCTTTCTTTGACCACAGAAGCACCAACTATTCATCAAAAAAAAAAATTCGCTCAAAATTGAGGTTACAGCTATCCACTATTGCCTTTACTATTTACGCCATACTAGCAACAAAAACACTTTAAAATATAATCTAAAAAAAAATTCTCCGAGTTTACGCTTGTAACAGCTTAAAATAATTAATTAATTGTTTAAAAAAAATTGAAGTGCACAAGTACGCGACAACGACAAAATTTCCACTAAAGACGTAAAAGTAAATAAAGTATTCAAAACCTATTTTCTCCCCCCTTTCAGGAATAAATATCTTTTTCTGTTTATAATCTCCTCCCTGTACACACCTATATAACTCCTCAATAGGTAATTAATAACTAATCATAAATAAATTTCACAATGAAATATAAAAATTTGAATCGGCCTGTATAAATGTTCAGAGCTGCCTATATGCGTCTATTAATTAGCTTAAACTTTTTCTTCCACCTCTCGAGATTGACAAAAAAAATCCCTTAATTGCCTTGCAAAAATATGCTACCTGGAACTCCAACGATAAAAAAAAATCTAGCGCAAAAAAAAAACTTTAACTGCACTGAATTGAAATTGTTTGGAAAAAAAAACTTTACATGTAAAAAAAAACGCATCAAGGATAACAATACGCGACAAACAAATGAGAAGCCAAAGTATTAAAAATTTGCTAAAAAAACATTTGGCAATAATTATAAAACGTTATGACGATTTACCACAACTAATATGGTTTTTTTCTTCAAGGTATGACACTTGTACAATGCTATACTCCCTGAAAATCGTATATGGAACTCCCTATCTTACATTATCGGCGTATATTATGTTGGTTTGACAATATCGCAGAAAATTTAATTTATTTCATATAAATATGACCAGGCATATATGAAAGAAAGAATTTCTTCGCAAAAAAAAAAGATAAGTGAGCCGCCCTTGTTAAAAAAACTAAACAAGCAACAACCATTCAGATCGAGAAGTAATATTGCGAACAAAAAATTCTCCCAATTAATCAAAAATAATGGCAAAGAGGCTGGACTACAAAACGAAATACGGAGCAAAATAAAATGAGAGTGGCAATCTCTAAAGCGTTGGGCGCCAAATTTCTGCCACGTAATTTTTTCGGACGAAAGACGGGTTTATTTATTTATTTTTAAGTTAATAAACTCAAGAGGTACTTCCCGATTTTGGCCTACCCAGCTAACTCACTCCACGGCAGAGTGGCGTGGGTTAACTTACAAACAAAATAAGGGACTTATAAAATGGCGCCACCCGTTTTCTCTAACATGGCCTTAGAAACAGGAGAGTACTTTTGATGTTCAATTCAAAACGGGAAATGCAGTTATCAACAAAATAAAAAAAGGTCTATAAGTTTAACAATATGAAGTAATAATTTATTTAAACAAGCAGGAATAGTAAATATCACAGCCTCCCAAAGATAGAAATAATTATTATTGATCTTAAATCAAGCATTAAATGGGAAAACTCTTATACGAATGTTAAAAATATTAATATATGGAAAAAAGGGGTAGGTACGTGGTATAATATTATACTCCGCTTACAGGTTTTTGGTATCAAAACCAGAGTTACGTAATTAAATTGAGATCGTTACAGTGCGGCTCATAAAGAAAAAAACGTTAAAGAGATAATAATAATTGGAATGGACTTGCCAATTGATAGATTCTCCACCAGGCGAATCAGGCTCCACCGAAGGTGTTGCGTAATTGTCCAGTTACCAGGAGTAGCGGGTAAGGTGATGACTCTCGCAAATCGCCGTCGCAGATGGTGAGTTACTCCCACGGAGTACTCCGCAACGTACTAATTATTTAAGGTAAAAGTACGACCACGTGGTGGTTGGGACACACTGTACAAGTGGTTTGGTTTTTGTTGTACAATAAAAAAAAAGGCCTAAAACAAAACCAAAAGGACCCGAATTAGATACTCGCCTTGGCCCTTGGAAAAACACATCTTTAAGTGAACCATGAATAAGGTCGCTTACCGTGGGTGGTGATGGCCTTTGATGGTTGATGATTAGGAACTCGAACCCCCTTTGTTTGTTTGCAAACTACCTTCTAAAAGAACCGACAAAATCGTCGCTGGATCACAAAATCAGAATTTGAAGGGTTTGCTAGGGGTTTCTTTAAAAATCGGCAAAAATGCCATAAGCTTAAAAATGGCTCCTCAGCCAGCAAGCGTAGGACGAAGAATGACAGAGACAGGAACAAGTCCATGTATAAAAAAAACCACCTCAAGCCAAAAACGCGGGATCACGATTTAGGGACTTTTAATGCGGAACCGGAGCCATGAGTGGTACCGTGAACATGGTTTTGACATCTGAAAGTGACAGTGAAGGCTGTCATATGTCAATCAAAGTTATTGACATATAAGTTACAGCTTATTTATTTATATTTTCCATCGGTTCTGGGAAATCCTACAAGAAAATCGTGATCCATAGCATGCTTGCACAAAAGATATGTGATGATCTTAGAAAAGAAGTATGCTTTGCCAAGGTAAGCACCCAGAGGTATCCTTTTGTTTTTCTATAATTACTTAGGTATGTACAGGAGATGGCTTTTGTATGAATGTTGTATGAATTTAAGTTAAGTTGATATTACAAAAGGAGACTGCGTATATATATTTAGATAGTAATAGCTTGATATAGATATTTATTATATATATACTTTTCTAATAAAATTATGATTTGTCTTTTAAGTTGGCCGATGTTCGACGAGGTTCCAAGGCAGCGATAGAAAACAAGCACAGTAGGCAACCCAAACTACACTAAAACATGATTTGGATATGCAGCGCAAAGCGTTCCCAAACCGCGCCAGTGAATACTGTGAATACAACAGATGGTAAGCAAGGGCAAAATAGCAGATTTTGGAGGTATTGTTTTATTGTTTTCTCTTTCTTTCCAGATACGGATTTACTAAGGATCGGATGGTACAATAATTATTGTAAGAATAAACTAGAATTGTAGATAATTGATTTTAAATAAATAGCCATCTGTTTATTCACTAGAAAAAGAAGATACTCTGTTTTGAAATTTTTAAATACGTTACAAGAGGAGTAAAAAATTCGAGAGTTTTAAGAGGATAAATATGAACAAGTTGACTGCCATGTGTATATAATATTATGCATAGATTCGTCTGCTGCTGCAGTTCGATTAACAGAGAAGTAAAAAATTCGAGATTTTTAAGAGGATAAATATTAACACGCCTTGTGTATATATATTATGCACAGATTGGTCTGCTGCTGCGGTTCGATCAACAGAGGAGTAAAAAATTCGAGAGTTTTAAGAGGATAAATATTAACACGTTGACTGCCATGTGTATATATATTATGCACAGATTGGTCTGGTGCTGCGGGTCGATCAACAGCGAAGTAAAAAATTCGAGTGTTTTAAGAGGATAACTATTAACACGCCTTGTGTATATTATGCACGGGTCTGGTTCTGCGGTTCGATCAGGTAAAAAATTCGAGAGTCTTAAGAGGATAGTGGTTGTCGAATTTGCATGAATGGCTTTCAGGCTGCGGCCATGGAGGCAATGTCTGAGAAGCATGATTATGAGCGAAATAAAAAGTTTAAATTATGAAAATATTTGTTAATAATAGTTAAAATAGTCCTCAAGTTGTGTAAATTTCAGATGATAGAACTTGTCAGGAAAAAATCAATACTACGGCAGAGCGCCCATAATCGGCCGCCGTAGGGCTCCGCATCATAAACCCTCTAAAGGGGCCATTTACCGCAAAGGATTGCTTCAAGAATTTTGTCTGAAGTTTTAAACGTGGGAATATGTCGCGTATTTAGTTTTTCTACATAGATGATTTTAATTTGGTCTGTAGTACCATGATTGTTTAAATCTAAAAAATAACTTATTATTTGTTACATGAGTAGTACCATGATGGTTTAAATCTAAAAATAACTTGTTTATTATTAATGAGTAGCACCGTGATTAAATCTAAAAAATAACTTTATATAGCTAACGCCCTCTGGGTGCCAGCGTCTGCTTTACTGGTCGAGAAATTTTAACCGTTACTAATGGCTGGGTGAATTTCTATTGAAACAGCTTGGAGACTATTCGAGCGCCGGTATTTTGTATTCTTTTTCTTCCTCGGTCCGCCAGATGGGTCTAGTGTGCAACTTCCCGACACGAGCTTGTTTGAAATAGATAAGTTCTTGTCCTAGACCTCTCAACGGTCGAGCTGGGGTTCAAAAGGTACAGCACTATTAGATATTAGTCAGTTATCAAGGAACCCCGCCCCTTCTCCGTCACAATTCCGTCCGATCTGTACAGTTCCGGAAGGAATGGTCTGTCGGTTGGGGAACCGCCACCCTTTTTTTGGGTGGCGGGGGGGGGGGGGATTAATAAAACATCGAACCCCCCGCGCGAGGCTCGGCAATAATGTATCTGCTAGATCCAGCTCTATGTTAAAAATGTTCGATCTAATGAAGTAAACATTTTTGCAGTCCTATTGGACTCTAAGTATATCCTGACTCGAAATATAACAGTCACATTCAAACAGAATTATGCAATAACTTTTTTGAATATCCTTGTTTATCATCCGGTATATTGTCCGGATGCGGCACGTGCCAAGCAGAGGATATTACCTAGACCCATAGACCTTACTCTCCCTTCAAGATTTATGACTTGGCAATTATAGCTTCTTCGGTACAATAAGGTACGTAATAAATATTCTTGGCGATAAAAACCTTAACACGTTGAGTGTCGAACTTGCCCAACGCGCCATGTGCATATTCAGGCAGCGCTTTATGTCAGGCTGCGTAATGTGCATATGTACCGTGCAGGAATCTGATGGTGCGGCATGGAATTAACACCATCTTAGTTGGTGATATCTTACTATTTGGATTTTTGTTAGATATTAGCTGTGGTAATATAAATAACTAAATACAGGGAAATAAATGAACTGCGGTGGTGGTTAAAAAAGCACGAACCCCTCGCGCGAGGCTCGGCAATAATGTATCTGCTAGATCCAGCTCTATGTTAAAAATGTTCGATGTTATTATTGTGTCAGTTTAGAAATCCTACTCTCCATTCAATATTAAAAACTTGATTTTCAAACAAATTATAAAAGGAGCATGCACGCTTAGATTCCCTGACTTAGAATAAAATTTAAAAGATTTGTTATACAATTTCGAATCTGACGTTGAACTTAATCTACTTGAAGTATTTTTTCAAAATATGAAGATAGTCAAATTCTAAACACATTTGCAAGTGATCATCACATGTTTGAATACACAATGTATTATTTCAAATGTTGGATCTAATATAATAAAGTAAAAATTTTGACAGTTTACCTAATAGCACAGAATAAATAGCTTTGCAACAGAAGCCTCCTTACGGACATGTATCAAAAATAAGCGAGTCTCCATTTCAATTTACAGAGAGACAAACAGTATATTAATCATAAATTTGGTTCTAATACAATATCTTTGCTATGTAGATTAACGTAAAATCGAATAAAATGCAAATTATTCATGACTTTAGAAGATATTTCGCTAAAAAGCGAGTCTCCTTTTGACACATGTCGCTAAGAAATTGTCTGTATTACTCGTTAGTCTGTGCTAATAGGACCTCCCAACTCGATAATCCAGCTATAAAAGTCGCATTCCGGATTATGCTTTTTCAATATCCAGGTATATCATCGCGGCACGTGCCGCAGAGGGTATTAGACCTATAGACCTGTAATTATTATTCTCACTTCAAGATTTATGACTTAGCAATTATAGCTTCTTCGGTACAATAAGGTATAATAACGTATTCGAAGTTCTCGGATTGTAGCACCGTGTATGTTTAACATTAATAGGAAACTTAGCATAATAAAATACAGTAAAATTTTTTAATTATTTATTAATGAAAAATATTCTTATTCTAATTTTGTCTCATATACAAGAGGATTGAAGCAAACTTTAATTTTAGAATCTATGCAATTTGAGTTCGATGTTGTCGATATTTATAATGGAATTTAAATAATTACAACCTATTAAGTCTCACACATCACAAGTTTTACACAATTTGTATGCAAAACCTTGTATGAATGTATGCAAAACCTTGAAAGTGGCAAAAATTGGACGCAACTCGCAAGCAACGCAAGATGTATGCAAATCCTTGAGACGCAAAAATTGGACTCGCAAGCTGTATATATAGTACGCAATTAAAAGACATTTGACCTACCTTGAAAGCTAATGGACATTTTTTCGACTTTTAAGTGTTAACTACTATAGTTACTTTTCGAAAGAGAGAGTACCTGCGAGCTGTTTCAACAAACTGAGCGGTATAATACATGTAAAAAATTATAAGTTAAAGTTTAAGCTTAGGAATCATTCATAATATAGCAATTTTCCGATTATGAATTCATACTTGAAAAACATCTTAGTTTGAGGGAAGAGTCGCGTATAAACATAATAAGTACCACATACCCACCAAATATTTCACCAAAATTGTCATATTTTCTCACCTGTTGTGTGGAGAAATAAACAAAACATCATAGCCTCAAGGGAGCCGAAGACCCTGTGTAATTTCTGAAACTAAGTATCCAGTTGTGCCATCAAAGTTTTCTTCTTCTTAAAATAAGCTACGTTTTTGCTAAATTTGTTTTTTATATTGTGCCGATTTGCAGCATCACTTAGCTGTCTACTGACACATCTTTACGTTTTAGGACGCAAAATCGCGGTACTAAAAAATCATCCTGTATAGAAAAGTTGATTGGTTAAAGTTACAAAAACAGATTCTAAAAACAATAATACGAATGTTACACATCCAGATCCTGACGTTTCAAAACTTAAACAGACGTTAAACAAAAATTGAAATGAGTTTCTATAGTCTACTTGTCTTGGAAATTTGTAAATAATAGTAAAATCTTTTTTCATCCTAGGCGTTTGTAAGGCAAAATACTAACCATACAGTATGCGCAGGGAAAATGTAAGACCTGTGATACCTAGAATATATGTTTTATGGTAGAACTATGGTGTATTGAACTTATTCGTTTCCCAAAGCACCACATGTTTCATACAAGCTGGCGGTACAACTTTTTGATGCAGGTGAAAGCGACGTTAATCTAGAACGATCCAATTGCTGTTGAATTATTTTTTGGACAAAATTTATGACGGCTTTACACTATCAGGTGAAGGGTACCCCTTCAGACGTATTGCCCACCATAAAGCATGTCACAAAAGTATATTGTCCGTTTTAGAATGTCCAAACATCCCCAAAGCGAGCTGTTTAAATATTAAATCATTTAGAATATACAGGCAATTTGTAGATATACATGTATCCTTTTTCCCTTAACTCGAGGTGCTTAGGTATAAACTTCAATAACTCTATGCAAAAAAACACGTATATTTGCTACATATGCAGCATTTCGTACTCTAACTCGAGGTAATTATAAGACATATTTTTATTAAGATAGAAATGAACCCTACAGAAAAATTTAGAACAAAATTCCTAAAATATAAACTAACCTCAGATGCTTTTAACTGAAAAAATCTTTGCTGTGTAGAAGAAGTTGTAACAAACAACATACTTATAAAATATACTCTCAATTCATACAAAACCATCTATTTTTTAACATGTTGACTGTCATGTGCATATATGCACAGACAACTTGCACGCCATTTGTATATTCACAGCGCTTTATTTCAGACCGCGTAATGTGCATACCGTGCATTTCCTATGGGGAATCTGTTCCTACTTTGACATTAAACTGTAGCACGTAGGAAAACAATATCAAGAGGACATTTTGCAATTAGAATATGCATAAAAAATCCATTTTGTTACTATTCAATATGTTTCATTTTATTGAACAATTGTACCGATTACTCACTTCACCAATTATTATTCAAGTTGTTTGATATAACAGTTTTATGCTGTTATAACTTGTACATGATTTAAATACCTTAATTAGTAACAATTTAAGTGCACATATTTCCTAAAATTTTAACACCCTGTAGCTTTATAAGACTTTAAAAAGATATAGAAAGAACGATTATTTGAAGATCTGTTAAAACTGATTCACTGTATAAGTAGGAAAAAATCATCGCTAACGTTCAGGAAAAATCTACCAGACTGGCAACACTGTTCCGATATACACAAGATGCGTGGCGCGTTTCCTCTTTAGTTCATCCGTGCTACCCCATCGTGCTCCGAGCCGCCTTTACTCAGTTCACCCGTGTTTCGAGCCGCTTTTACTCAGTTCACCTGTGCTTCGTCGCTTTGAACAGTATGGAATCATCAAAAATTAACATCTTAAGTGATTACCGTTTGGTAGCTGTAAGCTTTTTTAGTTTAATTTCTCATTTGATTCTCATTGAACCCATTTACTTGTAGCCAACTCAGAGTGTCGACGAGACGGCCAACGCTGTGACGTCAATTTGTCTTGAACCTGTAAGTTTGCATTAATCAGTATTTTCACATATAATGTTTCCCTTTCATAGCTGTCCAACCTCAATACATACATACTAGAGATTGAGAACATTTCGGAGACCCGCCAACTTTCCGAAATTGAGGGTGATTATGTCACAGACTTCGACATTAACCGTCTTCCGGCTGATGCAACAACACGACCGATGTCACGCATCAGCAACGGATCTGTAAGTGAACATTATTTATATAAATCGCTATTCTTCACATAAGGTTTCTTTCCCACAGTTAGATAAACGGCGTCAGTCTGGGGACTCGAGGACGGCGGTGTCACGTCCATCATTGTCTTTAAAGAAACTTACCGACGCTGAATACACCGACGATGACTCTGTGACACCTCCACCAAAGAATCTTTCACGTAAGCCAGCATCACGACCGATGTCATGCACCAGCAACGGATCTGTAAGCGAACATTATTTATATAAACCGCTATTCTTCACATAAGGTTTCTTTCCCATAGTTAGATAAACGGCGTCAGTCTGGGGCGGCGGTGTCGCGTCCATTGTCTTGGAAATTTATCGACGCTGAAGACAGCGAGGATGACTTTGTGACACCGCCGCCAAAAAGCCTCTCACGTAAGCCAGCATCACGAAAGTCAGCATCACGAAAGCCAGCATCACGCAAGCCAGCATCACGACCGCGGGTAGTGAATGAAAAGGGGGGATTTGGAGTGAGCGAGGAACCCCAAAGTGTGAGTGAAGTTTTTATCAACATGAGAGAGTTGGCAGATGGGGGCATTTCAAACGCAAACGAAAAAAAGAGAAGGTTTGAATGTGTCATGAACCGAATGCAAAGGGAGTGGGATGAATGTGAGACTAGGATGTTGAAAATAAAAGCCATTTATAATCGTGCGAAAGAAGGGCGTGCCTCATGTATGAATGAAGTTGAAAAACTTGAACGCATGAAAAAAAATCTCCCCTAAATATATTTAGTTATACGTATATGTATAGATAAGTTTCATTATTTTATCCAATTAGATATAAGTGTGTATATATATATTTAGAAATTAATGTTTATTGTATATATATATATACAACATAACATGTTAAAAAATAGATGGTTTTGTATGAATTGAGAGTATATTTTATAAGTATGTTGTTTGTTACAACTTCTTCTACACAGCAAAGATTTTTTCAGTTAAAAGCATCTGAGGTTAGTTTATATTTTAGGAATTTTGTTCTAAATTTTTCTGTAGGGTTCATTTCTATCTTAATAAAAATATGTCTTATAATTACCTCGAGTTAGAGTACGAAATGCTGCATATGTAGCAAATATACGTGTTTTTTTGCATAGAGTTATTGAAGTTTATACCTAAGCACCTCGAGTTAAGGGAAAAAGGATACATGTATATCTACAAATTGCCTGTATATTCTAAATGATTTAATATTTAAACAGCTCGCTTTGGGGATGTTTGGACATTCTAAAACGGACAATATACTTTTGTGACATGCTTTATGGTGGGCAATATGTCTGAAGGGGTACCCTTCACCTGATAGTGTAAAGCCGTCATAAATTTTGTCCAAAAAATAATACAACAGCAATTGGATCGTTCTAGATTAACGTCGCTTTCACCTGCATCAAAAAGTTGTACCGCCAGCTTGTATGAAACATGTGGTGCTTTGGGAAACGAATAAGTTCAATACACCATAGTTCTACCATAAAACATATATTCTAGGTATCACAGGTCTTACATTTTCCCTGCGCATACTGTATGGTTAGTATTTTGCCTTACAAACGCCTAGGATGAAAAAAGATTTTACTATTATTTACAAATTTCCAAGACAAGTAGACTATAGAAACTCATTTCAATTTTTGTTTAACGTCTGTTTAAGTTTTGAAACGTCAGGATCTGGATGTGTAACATTCATATTATTGTTTTTAGAATCTGTTTTTGTAACTTTAACCAATCAACTTTTCTATACAGGATGATTTTTTAGTACCGCGATTTTGCGTCCTAAAACGTAAAGATGTGTCAGTAGACAGCTAAGTGATGCTGCAAATCGGCACAATATAAAAAACAAATTTAGCAAAAACGTAGCTTATTTTAAGAAGAAGAAAACTTTGATGGCACAACTGGATACTTAGTTTCAGAAATTACACAGGGTCTTCGGCTCCCTTGAGGCTATGGTGTTTTGTTTATTTCTCCACACAACAGGTGAGAAAATATGACAATTTTGGTGAAATATTTGGTGGGTATGTGGTACTTATTATGTTCAAGTATGAATTCATAATCGGAAAATTGCTATATTATGAATGATTCCTAAGCTTAAACTTTAACTTATAATTTTTTACATGTATTATACCGCTCAGTTTGTTGAAACAGCTCGCAGGTACTCTCTCTTTCGAAAAGTAACTATAGTAGTTAACACTTAAAAGTCGAAAAAATGTCCATTAGCTTTCAAGGTAGGTCAAATGTCTTTTAATTGCGTACTATATATACAGCTTGCGAGTCCAATTTTTGCGTCTCTCAAGGATTTGCATACATCTTGCGTTGCTTGCGAGTTGCGTCCAATTTTTGCCACTTTCAAGGTTTTGCATACATTCATACAAGGTTTTGCATACAAATTGTGTAAAACTTGTGATGTGTGAGACTTAATAGGTTGTAATTATTTAAATTCCATTATAAATATCGACAACATCGAACTCAAATTGCATAGATTCTAAAATTAAAGTTTGCTTCAATCCTCTTGTATATGAGACAAAATTAGAATAAGAATATTTTTCATTAATAAATAATTAAAAAATTTTACTGTATTTTATTATGCTAAGTTTCCTATTAATGTTAAACATACACGGTGCTACAATCCGAGAACTTCGAATACGTTATTATACCTTATTGTACCGAAGAAGCTATAATTGCTAAGTCATAAATCTTGAAGTGAGAATAATAATTACAGGTCTATAGGTCTAATACCCTCTGCGGCACGTGCCGCGATGATATACCTGGATATTGAAAAAGCATAATCCGGAATGCGACTTTTATAGCTGGATTATCGAGTTGGGAGGTCCTATTAGCACAGACTAACGAGTAATACAGACAATTTCTTAGCGACATGTGTCAAAAGGAGACTCGCTTTTTAGCGAAATATCTTCTAAAGTCATGAATAATTTGCATTTTATTCGATTTTACGTTAATCTACATAGCAAAGATATTGTATTAGAACCAAATTTATGATTAATATACTGTTTGTCTTTCTGTAAATTGAAATGGAGACTCGCTTATTTTTGATACATGTCCGTAAGGAGGCTTCTGTTGCAAAGCTATTTATTCTGTGCTATTAGGTAAACTGTCAAAATTTTTACTTTATTATATTAGATCCAACATTTGAAATAATACATTGTGTATTCAAACATGTGATGATCACTTGCAAATGTGTTTAGAATTTGACTATCTTCATATTTTGAAAAAATACTTCAAGTAGATTAAGTTCAACGTCAGATTCGAAATTGTATAACAAATCTTTTAAATTTTATTCTAAGTCAGGGAATCTAAGCGTGCATGCTCCTTTTATAATTTGTTTGAAAATCAAGTTTTTAATATTGAATGGAGAGTAGGATTTCTAAACTGACAAAATAATAAGATCGAACATTTTTAACATAGAGCTGGATCTAGCAGATACATTATTGCCGAGCCTCGCGCGAGGGGTTCGTGCTTTTTTAACCACCACCGCAGTTCATTTATTTCCCTGTATTTAGTTATTTATATTACCACAGCTAATATCTAACAAAAATCCAAATAGTAATATATCACCAACTAAGATGGTGTTAATTCCATGCCGCACCATCAGATTCCTGCACGGTACATATGCACATTACGCAGCCTGACATCAAGCGCTGCCTGAATATGCACATGGCGCGTTGGGCAAGTTCGACACTCAACGTGTTAAGGTTTTTATCGCCAAGAATATTTATTACGTACCTTATTGTACCGAAGAAGCTATAATTGCCAAGTCATAAATCTTGAAGGGAGAGTAAGGTCTATGGGTCTAGGTAATATCCTCTGCTTGGCACGTGCCGCATCCGGATAATATACCGGATGATAAACATGGATATTCAAAAAAGTTATTGCATAATTCTGTTTGAATGTGACTGTTATATTTCGAGTCAGGATATACTTAGAGTCCAATAGGACTGCAAAAATGTTTACTTCATTAGATCGAACATTTTTAACATAGAGCTGGATCTAGCAGATACATTATTGCCGAGCCTCGCGCGGGGGGTTCGAGGTTTTATTAACCCCCCCCCGCCACCCAAAAAAAGGGTGGCGGTTCCCCAACCGACAGACCATTCCTTCCGGAACTGTACAGATCGGACGGAATTGTGACGGAGAAGGGGCGGGGAGCTGATTGGGGTTCCTTGATAACTGACTAATATCTAATAGTGCTGTACCTTTTGAACCCCAGCTCGACCGTTGAGAGGTCTAGGACAAGAACTTATCTATTTCAAACAAGCTCGTGTCGGGAAGTTGCACACTAGACCCATCTGGCGGACCGAGGAAGAAAAAGAATACAAAATACCGGCGCTCGAATAGTCTCCAAGCTGTTTCAATAGAAATTCACCCAGCCATTAGTAACGGTTAAAATTTCTCGACCAGTAAAGCAGACGCTGGCACCCAGAGGGCGTTAGCTATATAAAGTTATTTTTTAGATTTAATCACGGTGCTACTCATTAATAATAAACAAGTTATTTTTAGATTTAAACCATCATGGTACTACTCATGTAACAAATAATAAGTTATTTTTTAGATTTAAACAATCATGGTACTACAGACCAAATTAAAATCATCTATGTAGAAAAACTAAATACGCGACATATTCCCACGTTTAAAACTTCAGACAAAATTCTTGAAGCAATCCTTTGCGGTAAATGGCCCCTTTAGAGGGTTTATGATGCGGAGCCCTACGGCGGCCGATTATGGGCGCTCTGCCGTAGTATTGATTTTTTCCTGACAAGTTCTATCATCTGAAATTTACACAACTTGAGGACTATTTTAACTATTATTAACAAATATTTTCATAATTTAAACTTTTTATTTCGCTCATAATCATGCTTCTCAGACATTGCCTCCATGGCCGCAGCCTGAAAGCCATTCATGCAAATTCGACAACCACTATCCTCTTAAGACTCTCGAATTTTTTACCTGATCGAACCGCAGAACCAGACCCGTGCATAATATACACAAGGCGTGTTAATAGTTATCCTCTTAAAACACTCGAATTTTTTACTTCGCTGTTGATCGACCCGCAGCACCAGACCAATCTGTGCATAATATATATATACACATGGCAGTCAACGTGTTAATATTTATCCTCTTAAAACTCTCGAATTTTTTACTCCTCTGTTGATCGAACCGCAGCAGCAGACCAATCTGTGCATAATATATATACACAAGGCGTGTTAATATTTATCCTCTTAAAAATCTCGAATTTTTTACTTCTCTGTTAATCGAACCGCAGCAGCAGACGAATCTATGCATAATATTATATACACATGGCAGTCAACGTGTTCATATTTATCCTCTTAAAACTCTCGAATTTTTTACTCCTCTGTTGATCGAACCGCAGCAGCAGACCAATCTGTGCATAATATATATACACAAGGCGTGTTAATATTTATCCTCTTAAAAATCTCGAATTTTTTACTTCTCTGTTAATCGAACCGCAGCAGCAGACGAATCTATGCATAATATTATATACACATGGCAGTCAACGTGTTCATATTTATCCTCTTAAAACTCTCGAATTTTTTACTTCTCTGTTGGTCGAACCTCTCACCCCTCAGCATCAAACCAATCGATATACCCCTCAAATCCGAAGTAAAAAACATAGATAATATTTTGGAAAAACGCATATTCGAGAAATTTGGAGGACCGACTTGAGCAATTGCCCAATTGGATATTATGTAGAATATTTTCGCACTGGATAATTCACTAGTCAATTTTTTATGTTTTGCTGTTTAAATTGTCAGAATATTTGTGTCCGGACATAATTGAAGCAAAATTGCCTAACAACCGGCATTGGATTGACACAAGTTTATTCAATCACACCCTCTTAGAGAAATAAAAAACACACAAACAAATAATATTTTTTATTTTTACAATTTTACATTTCTAAACTTTTTAGTTAGTTCATACATAATAATCAAGCGTCTCAGCTCTTCGAGTGCCTCCATATATCGCCGCAGTCTCTCGCTCATGCTTCAGAAAATATAATATTTGTAGTCTTGCCGACGGGCCCCAAGCTTGTTAAAAAATACCTTTTGTCGTCACCATTCAATTCGTCAATTCGCTCTCGAGTTAATTGCTCCGTAAAACGCTGAGGCAGGATAGTCTTGAAGTCGGCAAATTCCGCCACTACCTTTTCCCCAAACTTGGTATTTATTCTCTTAAAACACTGGATCTCAAATTTTTTATTTACTTCCAAATCTCGAACATTCACCAGATTTTTCACCAGCAAATTGTTTAAACTATTTAAGAAGGACATGTTGTAAATGATCTGCGTGTCTGATGAGATCTTAGTTGAACCTCTCCTATTTAGCTGTTTTAATAGGAGTGGGCAGAGAGTGGGGAGACGGTCAAAACCTAGGAGAGTACCAGACCAGACAGGTTTCGACAAGTCTGGTCTGGTGCTCTCTTAGTATCTCTACTATTATTAGACAATGAGATAATAGTAGAAAGCCAGTCCCCATGGAGCTTTCCAGCACTTCTCGTGGAAAAGCGTTTACACCCAGGTGAAGAACCACAGTTCAGGCTTTGTATTGATTACCGAGAATTAAATGCAATTACAAAAACTGCACGTTTGCAGGATACTATAAATTTATTGCATGGCTGCAGTTTATTTTCGACAATGGATTTAGCCAGTGGTTATTTTCAGGTAGAACTTGAGGAACAGGACAGGGAAAAGAGTGCGTTTTCCACACAGGATGGCCACTATGAGTTCAATTTTCTACCCTCACATACAAAGAGTGCTTAATATACCTAGATGATATCATATTTAGTACAGGAGACGTCGACGAACATCTCCAATGCCTGAGGCATGTCTTTGAAAAAATGCGAGAAGGAAATTTAAAATTTAAGCCAACAAAGTGTCATTTTATGAAACAGGAAATTGAGTATCTAGGCCATATAATAAATTCTGAAGGTTACAGAGCGCACCTAGAGAAAATTGAGGTAGTAAAAAATTACCCAGTACCAAAGACAGTGAAAGAAATAAGAGCCTTTATTGGTTTAGCATCATACTATCGATCTATGGTGAAGGCATTTTCTAAAATTGCACAGAATTAACTAAAAAGGAAGTGCCTTTTAAGTGGACAGAAAAACAACAAAACGCCTTCGAAACTTTAAAAAATATGCTAATCACAAGTCCAATTCTAAAGTTCCCAGATTTTAGTAAACCATTCATAGTAGTAACAAATGCCAGCTCGACAGCCCTAGCAGCGATTTTATGTCAGAAATATGGAATTTTAGAACACCCTGTATGTTATGCTAGTAGAAGTTTAAATGATGCCGAACGTAGGTACTCTACCATCGATAGGGAGTGTTTAGCAGTTTTTTGGAGCGTGAAGAAGTGGCGAGAATATTTGACAGGTACCCACTTCTCTATTATGACAGACCCTCGACCTCTAAAATACTTATTAACTATCAAGGATCCCAGTTCCAGGTTGGCCAAGTGGGCTATGTTCCTAATGGAGTTCTCGTTTAGCATAGAATATAGACCAGGAAAAATCAACACAAGCGTTGACAGCTTGACTAGGTTACGAGAGGAGACCCAAACCATAGCAGTCGTAAATCAGCTCACAAATTATGCCGAAATCGCGCCTAATACAGCCACTATATGGACTCGAGCCGAACTTTTAAAAATGCAACAAGAGGACCCCGCTATTACCTTCTTCGTTCGAAATCTAGATAAGTATAGATCGAATTATTATGTAAGTAACGACGGCCTACTATCTGTAATAGCATCATAAAAGATATATTATTTTTATACCACAATAGTGCTCTAGCAGAACACGCAGGGCAAAAGAAGACCCTCGAACTTATAAAAAGAGATTTTTTCTGGAGAAAAATGACTACCGATGTAAAAAGGTATTGTTTAACTTGTCACTCATGTAACGTAAGGAAGAGCAATTATAGTCCGCCGGCAGAACTGCAGAATATGCCAACACCTTCCATCGTGTTTGGACGACTTTCGATCGATATCGTAGGGCCCCTAAATAAAACAAGAAACGGGAATAAATATATTTTGACTTGTATAGATAACTTGACAAGGTATTCTGTATGCATACCATTACCCTATATCAGTGCCGAAACCGTAGCGAAAGCTTTTGTAATCAAGGTCATTACCCAGTTTAGTGTACCACAACAAATCATAACTGATCAAGGGACACAATTTTTGTCGAAAATTATTTAAGGAAATTTGTAAAATTTTAAATATTACGAAGCTACAAACTACTCCCTACCATCCGCAAGGAAATGCTATTATAGAAAGATTTCACAAGACCTTGAAAGCGCAAATTTCACATTATGTGACCAAGAACAACAATAACTGGGATGAATGGCTACCGTTTTCAGAAATGGCTTATAGGAATCACATACATACAGCAACGAAAGAAACCTCTTTCTTCTTAATGTTTGGACGAGACATGGAACTGCCACAACATTGTACTATACGACGCAAAGACGTGAAATACGACTTAGATGAAAATTACGCTACAGAAATGCTAACACGCATGCAGTTCGCCCACGAAAAAGCAAAGGAAAATATTGACAAAGCCGTAGATACTCGCTGTAAGAAATTTAATTCCAAGAAGGCAAAGAAAGAACTTCAGTTAGGGGATAGAGTGTATCTAAACACCCCCGTGATGCCTGGTAACAAGTTGGCCAAGAAATTTCAACCTCGATGGACAGGACCGTACCGAATTATTGAGAGGAAAGGACCTGTAAATTTAAAATCAAACAAATAGGAGGACGCAAAGAACAAATAGTTCACGCCAATAGGCTAAAAGAATTTCATGGACGAATATGAGATAAAATTATTACTCAGGACCAAGAGCCTATTGAAACGCTAATCGAAGATAAAGCCGAAATAGATTGGAATTATGAAGATATTCCACCCGCACCGTCCCCTATAGACGACACCAGCAGCAGTGATAGCGAATCCGATAGTGAAGAGCAGCTAATACCGGCTGAAATTCCGGCCGGCGAGCCACAGCGTAGGCTGAACGACGATGTCCCCGCAAACAATAACGAAGGTCTCCGAGAAGCAGGTCCCCGACCTGAGGCACTAGCTATAAATAAGAACGAGGTCACGCGGCGCGGTATCCGAAGAGCACCCTTGGGTTCTAAGAAAAGCAATTTAAGTTTACGGGATAATAAGTTTAGTATATAAGTTAAATAGGTTACTGAAATAATTAATTATAATTGGAGAGAATACAAGACTGCACTTAGTATTTTGTTGCACTGTTACCGGTTGCAATATTGGGAATAACACTACTACTACTACTACTACGCTTATGACTGCCGAAATGCTGCCACAAACATATCTGCCATATCCTTACGAGATGTTACCCCGTGTCCCAACCCTGAAACAAATTATGAGACAACCAATAAAATGGTACAGGTTATGGAAAAGCAGAAATATCAGAATGTGCATGTAAAAACCTGCCTTATCTAAGTAACAAGACAAATAATGTGGGATGTGGTCGCATAATTCTGCGGTCGCCGACGGCCTACTTACATATGTGCACGAAATAGGGAAGGAAGATTGCACTAAAATTCATAATTTTCAAGAATATAGAGGATTCCCAGGAAACGTTATATCAAATATTAAACCAAATAGTTCTCTTACCACTACGCTGACATTAGCAGGAAGACTGGATAGCAATGGTACTTGCGAAGCTACAAGTTGTTATGACCATGGAAGACAATGGCATGAGGTAATAGTTACTGCCTCGGTAAAAATTACCGTACGAGACTATACTGCCATTACCAAGTTAGATAATAATGAAATAAAATTGGCAGGAGGGATAGTTTGTCCATTTCTTGAAGGTTACTGCATGGATTCATTAACAGGCGAATCAGTGTGGAAAATGAATAATTTCGACAAGTGTAATAATTACAAGGTTCTATATGAAGGTGAAGCTTCTATCATATTAGAAAACGAAATTGGGACTCAACGTAAACAATACTTAGTAGTAGAAAGTGCGCAGCATATATTCGCAATCCAATTGTTCGACCGAGATACGCTATGCGATATGAAAGTCTGGACTACAGAGCACCCTAGACTATTAGTAGTGGAGAAAATGCATCAACCAACTCTTAATAAATGGTTCAACGTTGATCAGTCACAAAATCTAGATCTGATCACTTATGTAAATACAAAATTTTTGTACGTCGAACAAGCATTTAAGAGAGGCTTAGGGGAAATGTTTGCTCAAACTATGTATCGTAGATGCCTACTGCATCGGGAAATTTAAAAAAACCGACTTTTGTTAGCTACGATTACGCCCAATGCAGCGGTAGTTTTATTAAAAAATTCACAGGGATATGTTGCTAAAATCGCCGGCGAAGTACTTTATGTAATAAAATGTTTACCTATTTTAGTAGAAATTAGACGCGAAACGAAACGTTGTTATAACGAACTACCAATAACTGCCTACAATAAAAGTTATTTTATGGCACCCTTAACGCATGTTATTCAAGAGTACGGGGAAGAAATCGAATGCAACACTTTAATACCATCTTTATTCGTACTAAATAACAAATGGGTAGGATTCGGGCCTGATCCAACTGTTCATGTCAAACCATCCCAGTTAGAAGCTGATTCAGAAGAAAAATACCAATTCCAGGAAATAAAAAATTTAGGTTCAGGAGGTATTTATACTAGCGAGGAAATTAGGCGTGCACAAGAAGCCATTATGTTCCACCAAGAAAGAAAAGCCGTATCTAACATTATAGTCCGGAGGATAGCAGGGAAAGAAGTAGACGCGCAGGGGTTTTCGACTCTCTCTTTATTTAATCCAGAAGAAATACAGAAATTAGCGACGTCAGCCTTGAGGAAGTTTTACGCATGTTTTATAGTGCTAGGGGAGTGGACCAGTGCCTTTATAGGAATATATTTTATATTCCGGGTAATTAAATTTTTGGTATCAACATTTATAAATGCATTGGCACTGCACCACGCCACTGAATGCAGTTATAATATGATTGCTAGCTGTTGGACGACCCTCACGCATTTTATTATTTTACGCCAAAATACTACAATTAAGCCAGAAAAATAATGCGCAACGGAAATTACTCAGGACATGTCTAATTATATGCAAGGTAGCTTAGAGCCACAGTTAGATCAGGGTAACTTACAATCTGTATGCCACCCGCAATCGCAAGTGCACCCACTTATGCGGAAAATAAAGTGCCGGATACCTTGTATCCAAGTCTTAAGTAAGGGTAGAACGAATTTTTTTAGAATGCTCCCACTCGGACCCTCGTGTATCAGTTCATGAACATAAATTTTTATCGTATTATATTGCATATAGGACCGGCACGAATGATAAACACAGAAGAGGAATTATTGGCCAAATTATGGGCATAAACTAAACAGAATATGGGACTAGTAAGTGCGGTTATTCTAAACAAAAACAAAAGGCAACTCGGACAGGAGAGATAGGTTACAAAAAGTTGAAATCGTATTGGGACTTTAGTCAGTAGTGCGGGCGATCCAGAAAAGCATGGATCTTGCGTTGCGTGCCATTCTGCAGCTCCCCCGGCGGGTAGCAGCTGCCGTGCTTGAAAATGTATTAACATGGTTTCCCGGGATGATATACTGGGCGGAAACCACCCCGACAACGAATATAGCAACCCGGAAATTACAGACCAGCACCGGCCTCAGCGGGACCATCAGCCATCACTGGCCCATCACCCCCGCGTGCCCAGCGGCCGCGACTCGGGCACCTGCTGCCGCAGTGGTTGCCGGCTCCTGGGGTACCACCACCCTGGGCCACCGAGGCGAATGCACCTGCCGCATCGCCGCCACCCCCAGCAGCCGCGGCACCGGTCGTGCCTTCACCAGCCCGAGACCCAGTGGCGCCGGTACCAGACAATCCACCCGCCTGACCGCCAGCCCCGTCAACCGCCAACCCTGCGCTCGTCCCTACACTCAAGTGGGGGCTCGAAGACTTAGTGCGGGATGTCGAACGGGAATTTCGACAGTCACCTACCGTTCACCCCGACGACCACGTGTTGTCAAGAATAACTTTTAAGAATGAACCAGAACAGGGTAATAACCCTAACGAGAAGGACACGATGTGAAGTGACGTGACAGTGCGAATGGGACGCGTAAAACTGAGTGATTCCAGTGTAGGTTTAGTAGCAGTAAGCACGCAGTAAGTTAAGATTATAGGTTATAGTAAAGTAGGCTAGTTATTAGGCTAGGGAACTTAGGTTAAGGAAAAGGAAGTTTAAAGCACCTCAGGCTCGATTTGCGAGGGTAAGTTCAAAGGTTGAGATAGATCATTCCAGAAAATTAAAAATAGTATTTTTAATTTCTTTTTACAAGAAAGGAGGATTGTGGTGCCCGGGATTTTTTTAACAGAAATATGTAATATTCGGTTCTTAAACTGGTCACTTTACGTTAATTTTTCGCCAGAATCCCTTCGGGGCCCCAACTAAGATCTCAAACCCATTTCAGTAAATCAAAGTCCTAATTAGGCCGCGGTGCCGCCAAAGGGAGAGGTGCCATAAAATTGGCCAAAAACATGGCCCGGGTTACTGATTTACGATAATTGATATAATAAACGTCTCAAAGTGATCGATTTATGCTAATTGCAGTAATTAATTTTGACTGATTTATGATAATTGCCTTAATTGATTTCGCGGGTACCGGTCGTCTTTGAAATTGGCAAGCCGCGGGGAAGAGTAAAGGGTACCCCGAGCGGTATAAATATAAGGCGCGAGATATAAGAAAAAAAACTCCCGAACGAGCTACCGAAACGAACTGATCGCTGCCGCCTCTACAAGAAAGCCGAGAAAAGTCTTCGAAAAATACCTGCAAGTACTACTACTACTGACCTTTGAGCTGAATTTTCTACCAGGGTATTGTAGGATGAACTAAACTAGGGAAACTACACGCTTTGTTTAACTCCCAGTGTACTTTTGTTCTGGGAAATTAATTCTGAATTTTATTTATTATTCGTGTTGTTGAATAAATTTATCAATCATATTTGATATTCATTGTCGGTGAGAGCACGCTATAAACCATATTCTAGCTATACAGTGTTAAATTCATAAAATTGCGCTTGTACTAACAAATTGTTCTTTAATGGTAATTTTTTTATTTTATTTTGTTTTTATGCACTTTGCCTCTTATACTTAGTTGCAATAAATTGTCAAATTTACCCCAAGTGTTTCCGTTAAAATCCTAGGCTTACGCCAATACAAAGTGATTTTGTGGACCACCCGGTACAAATCCGCTCGCCAACTTCCACCTAACCGGGTAGGATTCTACAACACATTATAGCGGCCTTTAAGGTGCGGTGCCATCTTTCGACTAAGCCATTGGCCTGCGGGTGGTAGGCGGTTGTACGGATGCGCTTACCACCGACCAGTTGAGAAAGGGTTGTGAAAAGGGCGCTCTCGAATTGGGATCCCTGGTCTGTCGTGAGAGTCTTGGGACTACCAAACCGAGCTATCCAGTGTGTGAAAAATGCGTTGGCAACTGTTTCTGCAGTAGGGGAGACTGGGGAGGGTTGATACACTAGGAGACTTGATACACTTTTAATATTTCCCCTTCCTCTATTTATTATATGAAAATGGGCCAATAGGAATAATGGTGGGGACAGCATTGAAGACTCTACCAACAGAGAAGGTGATCCAGCCATTCGTTTGCAAGTGACCGCGAATAGACGTGGATCTACGTAAAAGTTGTTAAGTTTGATACGAGAAACGGAACCGGGTGCACACTACAGGTATGGAAATATTATTTCACAGAAACCCGTATCTTATAGCCACTATATGTAGCTATGTTTTGATATAAAATGATTATGAGAATTGTTGTTTATAATTTAGAAAATAAACAATTTGTTGTAATGATGCAATAAGGGGAGATATGATACATACAGTGTTGGGGACACTTGATACGTATCAATTCTCCCCAAGAAAGTCTTATGCTAACAAAAAGGAATAAAATGCAAAATTGAACACTTTATATCAATGATAAAAATACTTACCTAATTATTTTTAAATTTAAAATGGTTTCTTTCGTTTCAGAATACGGCTTTTAAGTTTAAGAAAAAAACAAATCGAGTGCCTGTATCAGAAGATATACCTAATGATAAGAGCCGTTAAAGAAGTTGTCGATTTAAATTGCAAGCTAAGAACAACTGCAAATAAATATGGAATCGATAAGATGACATTAAAAAAATATGCAGCTAAATATAAACAGCACGGCATGCAAGTGAAATTTGTTCCAAATTTTAGTAAATCCCAGATTTGTAGTGAACAGGAAGAAACAAGCCTGGCAGAATATTTTTTGACTGCATCAAAAATGAATTATGGTCTGACGCCAAAAGAATGCCGGAAACTGGCATACCTATATACCACAGAAAACAGAAAAGAAGTTCCTAAATATTGGAAAAAATATGAAGAAGCATCATATGACTGGTTCAGAGGCTTTATGAAAAGGAACAGTAAGTTGTCTATCAGACGCCCTGAACTGACAAGTTTAAGTAGAGCCACGGCTTTCAACAGGCACACGGTTTCAATTTTTTTTGGATTGTTGAAAGAAGTGCTAGAACGCGAACAGTTCCCACCATGTAATGAGTAATTAAAATGACGCGGGTCCATATTTCCGCGAAATTTGCACAATAAATGTGGTTAAGTACCGTATGTATGTGAAGAAATATTTAAAATAGGTAAAATCACTCTCATTTCCCGCGCTTTTTTTGTCTAATTAGCAATATTTATCCCCTTTGCAATGAAAAAAACATTAAAAACATTACATGGACTGTCAATGTCAATTTATTGTTTACGTACCGTCTATACCTACATAACTATTTAAAATAGGTACAAGTACTCTCATTTCCCGCGCTTTTTTGTCTAATTAGCAATATTTATCCCCCTTGCAATGAAAAAACATTACATATACTGCACTGTATAGCGTATTAGGTTCTATTTACGCATAATTAACTTCTATTTACCTCAGATCTAATAAAAAATAAGCTCTTAATGTCATTTCCTACATGTTTGTCTAATTACTCTATTTATCCCCCTTGCAATGAAAAAAAAACATTGCCTGGACTGTCAATGTCAATTTATTGTTTACTTACCGTTTATACCTACATAACTATATAAAATAGGTACAAGTACTCTCATTTCCCGCGCTTTTTTGTCTAATTAGTAATATTTATCCCCTTGCAATGAAAAAACATTACATATACTGCACTGTATAGCGTATTAGGGTCTATTTACGCATAATAAACTTCTAGTTACCTCAGACCTAATAAAAAATAAGCTCTTACTGTCATTTCATACATTTTCAACTAATTACACAATAATTTACCCCTTTGCAATGAAAAAATTCAGTGTACTGCACTGTATAGCGTATTTTATGCCCTATATTCATGTAATAAACAGAAAATTAACTTCTATTTTGTCCTACATCTACTAAAATTGCAAACCTACAACGCTTTGTACTTTGTCTAGCCCCCTTCACGTAATTAGCTTGTAAAATCATAGCCAATGCCTTAGAAATTCCCAAACAAAGAAAAAAATACAGTGTACTTACTTTAAACTGAATAGGTACTCCTAAGAAGAATAATGTAAGGATATATGAAAAACTCAATCAAAGAAAGCAATTAAAAACACTTTCAAAGCATGAGGTCAAACAAATATTCCAAACATACAGATTCGTTCAGCCGGATCCACTTTCCAAAATCACTTGTCTCGTCCGAATACAGTCTCTCTGTAGAACACGCGCGATTTTCTCGAAGCGGGCACTATCACAGAGCTACTTTGCTTAGCTACTATGTCGTATCAATTGGCTTCAAAGCAATCGCGACATTATTTAATTATACCAAAATATGCACACGAAACAAACAAAACGGACTCGCGGAGGTCATTACGCCCTTACCGGATCGCACATTCTCAAGTTGGTCGTTCTAGGACAACGTTGCCACGTACTTTCCCAAAACAATCCAAATAACCGAACAGCTCCTTTATACCTATACCATGAAAATATCCGTAGATCTCGGCGGATTTCAGCGGATCCGGCAACGCAAAAATAGTATTGATTTTTCTCGCTTTCAAAGAACAAAGGAGACGTAGGCCACCAGGCATCGCTGGAACCCGCCGCCAATTCGATGAAAGGTACCTGTGACGCCACCCCTAGGCATCGGATGGCGGTACCAACAAGACGATGTCTAGGGACCGACCACCCCAGGGTAGGTACCTATAGCCGCCGGCCGACCGTACTCTGCCCAAGGCGGGGCCCAGTGCCGGAGTAAAAAATATTTAACAGTATAATTTGAAATGAAATAAAAACGGATACATTACAATGCTTTGATATTATTTCAGAATATAGGTACGTATAGGTACACGTACTAGTGAAATTAAAGATAGCTGATAAGGTAATTTACGGAAAACCAACGATGTAATTCACATATAATCTATGTGAATACGTACACCCAAATATTTTAGCAACTACTATTAAAGCTGGACCAACACTACATTAAAGACCTCTGCATAGCGCTGTTTCAAGCGATCGCCACTGGCGCTACACGACGAAACAAATTTACACGGTAGTTTTAGTTAAAACACCATTGTTGCAGAATCTTTTATAAAATAAAAACATGCAAATATGTCTGTTACAACAAAGTTAATATTCAAAATAAAGTAAAATATTTGTTTGTTATGTCCCTCTAATTTGAAGTTTACATGGCATATTTCCATACATTTTCTAAGAAAAGCGAGTCTAAAAAGCAAGCAAGAGTATTTGGTACCATTCGATTTTTCAGTTTCTTCTTTATATGGAGGACTATTGGTTTGCTTTGAAGCTATAAACAAAATTTTCTATTTCTATTGCTGATGCGGATAAAATTTTTTCGTACAATGTTACGTCAACTGAACATTTATATTTCAAACAACCTCACATTGTAACAAAATTACATGAAGGTTATATTAGAATTACAAGATTTTGTTTAGTGGGATATTGCCGTAATAAATCCTGTCAACGTCGCAAAACAGTAGCCAATAAGCTTTTTGGGCCCGTGACGTCACGGGCCCAAGGAATTTGAATTTCAAAAACGTTTTTAGGGCATTTCCCGGCCGAAAAAAAATCTGAAAAAATGTTTTCGTGTTTTATTTACTATTAAGATTCATAATCAAAAATAAAAAAGGTGCGAAACAGGCCCCATTTATGTTTAAACAAAGGCAGGAACAACATATTTGTTAAGCAGTGCACGGTAAATATTTGGCGAATTCACCGAGGTTGCTCAGCCTTATCCATGGGTATAACCGTTGTATAACATTGGTATATTGTATTTTCTAAAATTTATTTGTGGCGTAAACAGATACATTGAATTTTAATTGGGTTTTTCGCCACCAAACTGGTTAAAAAACAACTTTTTCAAGTTGCCTGGAAAATTAATAAATTCTTAACAGTAAATGAACTAAACTTTGAACTTGTAACTCAAAAAATATCTTCAACAAATTTGTTTCCTGAGCTTTCGGAGAATATAGCTTCCTCCTTTCTCAAAGATCTTGTCATGTCAAAGTGAAATGACATTTCAAAGATTCAAAGTGAAATGACATATCAAAGTGAAATGAACCCAAAGTGGGTTTTAGCGTTGATTGAGGAAGGGCAAGCTATCCTACCTTAGGGTGGGATGCAAATATGACCCTTATGGTCTGTCTGTCACATTCCCACTTGTTACTAAATGTTTCTGTCTCGTTCTCTTACATTTCACCGAGACGCGTCCGTACGGTGGCGCCAAATTCCGAAACCACCGTTCGAGTCGGTCGATTGAGGAAGGAATCTTCAATCAACGGTTCGGCCAAAGCATCGCTCCATCGACGATGGAAGGTTAAATTTTACAGCGCAGGAAACTGTATGTACGTACGCGGGTATCGATCGACCCAGCGCTTAGTCATCAGGCATAGAGTCCCGTCCGATCCGATGTCTAGCTGTTTTTGCCTTTTACTGCCGGTTAGATTCTCGTTTTCTTATTTCCACTTATATTATTGTTACGATTTGGTGGATACAGTAGTGTGCGGTGGTGTTCTAGTCCGATAATTAGTGTGTGCATATAAAAAACATTTCTTGTTTTGAGCACATACCTGTTTTGAGCCATCAGATAAACGATAAATAGGTACAGAGGTTAGGAAGTGAAAATGTGTTTTGTTCGTCGATGGAAGGTTTTGTTGTATCAAAATGAGTGTTTTCTTGTGGTTGTAGAATCGATGGAAATGAACGGTTGTAGCCACGCCCGAGAAGTGTTGTGTCCCAAATTCGTCGATGGAGGAAGGAATCAATCGACGCCCAAATTGGAAAGGCAATTACCTAACCGGGCCAAAGCCAAAAGTGTCCGTTTTTGCCTTTCCTAAGGATCCAGTTTTGAGGGCAAAATGGGTGTAAGCCTTATTTATACAAACAAGGGTGCAAGCCATATAAAGGGCTTACTTCAAGAAACATTCTAAGGTATGTTATATGTTACATTTTTTATATTTTTTTCATAAAGCTTCGGGTTATTGTAGGTCTGTGAACAACACTTTTTAACACAAGACATTGAAAGGGAGACTACGTGTGTTCGTCGATGATCCTCAATTAACGGTGTGTTTAGAATCGACTGGTGAAACTACGTGCACCTTTAAAAATTCCACGTTTAGCTAAAGGTTTTAAATTTTCATGGCAAGTTAATTTTATTATATTTTTACAAAATATACTTACTTTTTTAGGTGCAATACCTTGTAAGTTAGCAGGTTGCCCAAGTTATTTGTCCAAATCGAGCACGAGTCGTAGGGATGGTCCCAAATTAAAAAAAAAGAAGAAATTGAACTTGGACGGGTTGAAAAAGCCATAGCCGAAAGCGTTGTGAGTTGTGAATCTTAGAAGTCTGCAAAATCGTATTCAAACATTGAGGAAACGTATTCAAAAATGGTAATTATGAAGCATAGTGTATGCACCGCCCGATTTTCTTGAAATTTTGGCTACCCCCTATTTTCGAGGTACCTGAACACGAATCTGACCTCAGTGTTTTGAGGTCGGACATAGTTTCCGAGAAAATGAATTTTCAAATTTCCTTTTGACGCCCCACTTTTTCACGGTAATATTTGGTTATAATCGAGATGAATTCAGCTCAAATTGATCACCACGATATTTTGCGCCTTCTGCAGCATAGGGTGGTGATCAGTTTGAGCTGCGTACACTAAAAATTTATCTGGATTATAACCACAAATGTCGCCGTGAAAAATGGGATGTCGGGTGTCAAAAGGAAATTTGAAAATTCATTTTCTCGGAAACTACGTCCGGCCTCAAAAAACTGAGGTTAGATTCTTGGTCAGGAACCTCGAAAATAGGTGGGTAGCCAAAATTTCAAAAAAATCGGGCTGTGCATACACTACGTTCCATAATTACCTCAAAAATTTGTTATATTGCCTAGTGGGATAGTCGCTGGTTGAAGGCAAAAGGAAGCGAAGGAAGGGTCACATGTAGAGGAGTCATTGAAATGTTTATTCTCGTAATAATTTTTTTGTTGTGATATTTTTATTGTTGAATTATCATTTATTAAATAACTTAAATTGTTGCTCTATTAAAATATTTTTGTGTTCCACAGATTAGTTGCTAAGTTATGTTTGAATTGTAGTACTATTTTACCTGGACACAAAAAAACGACAAACTTTGCAGAAGTTTCAGTTATTAAGTGTTTTTAAGATGCTAGTTGAACGTAAATAAAAATCGTTGGTATGCTTGAAGATGTGCCTCAAAATACATAGCTAATATTAATATTATCTATTATACACTGAATAAAAAATGAGAAAAGTGTGATTTTTCTTCTTCTTTTGAGTAGGTGGCTGTGAATTCATATTTGACATTTTCTTGGGATTCCAAACAACTTTTCTTAGTGCTATACTGCTGTAGTTCTAAAAATAAGGGTACTTTACTCTTGAGGAATTTTCATATTTTTCAACCTTCCCTGTATACAAATAGAAATTTTAAAATTTTTACAGGTGGATTTTGAGTTTGACGAGTTTGGTTTAGACGTCGATGGAAGATTCAATCAACGGTTTAGAGCATAAATAATATAACAAAACTTTAACGAAAAAATTAAAACCGACTTCAAAAATTTGCCCGTATGCACATTTCAACTAAAATTTTAGAAATATTTTTCTCTTTCTAAATTGAGTTACCTTTGGATTTGGTGACAGTCAAGGTAAAGAATTTACATCTATTTAGATATGAATACATCATATCCTACATACATCATAACCAGGGACCCCATGGGTGACCCCTTCGGCAGGGCGCCAAACGTTGGTCCACCCTGTACTTAAAACTTATATATATTTTTTTAAATGTTTGTTTCATACTTTACTTTTTGTAATATTTTTTTATAAATTTTATATAACTGATCAACTTATTTTTTATATATAGGATGATTATTTTAGAACTACCACCGCGATTTTCTCACTTATTTTGCGCCCTACAATAAAAAATCGTGAAGAAACAAAAATGTGGCAATTTTGGACAGCTAAGTGGTGCTGCAAAAGAAATCGGCAGCCATAGCCAACTTGACGCGCAATATAAAAAATACCTCAAATTGAGCAAAACAATTTAATAGCCCTAGCATATTTATTTTAAGAGATAGGGGAAAACTATCATATTGAAAATTGATGGCACTAAGAAGCTTTATGCAACTGGGTACTCAGATAGTTTCAGAAAATTACACAGGGTGTTCTTCTCTCTTGAAGCTATGCATTTTTTTGTTTATATCACATTAAGCGATTTTCTCGGTTATTTTAGGCCGCACAGAAAATAGATAAGAAAATAAAATATGGCAATTTTGGCCAGCCAGGTGACGTTAAAAAAGAAATGTTCCTCCATGCCCAATTTTTCGCGCTGTGCTAAAAAAAACTTCAAATCGACAAAAATGTTCATGCCCTCAAGAGAGCCGAAGACCCTATGTAATTTGTTAAAACCCAATTAAAAGTTACCACCTGGTACCAAATTTTGGAAAGATGGGCCTACTTTGTTTTCTCACTCTTTCTTTTTCTAACGCGCTAAAGTGGCTTCTAAATACAAGGTATCGAAAAATTTTATGAGAAAAAGTTGTTTAGAATTAAAACTTATTGCCGTGTACCAAATTTTGAGACAATCAGCCTACTTCATTTTTTAATTTTTTTCTTTAGCGCCTTAGAAAAAAGTGGGAAAACAAAGTAGGCCGATCTTTCCAAAATTTGGTACCCTGGGGTAATTTTAATTGTAAACAACTTTTCTTAATGACATTTTTTGTTATCTTTAAAGG
This sequence comes from Pseudeuparius sepicola, assembly GCA_963920635.1. NCBI lineage: Eukaryota > Metazoa > Arthropoda > Insecta > Coleoptera > Anthribidae > Pseudeuparius > Pseudeuparius sepicola. The sequence goes on along the minus strand of OY987304.1, from coordinate 27,539,434 downwards.
AAAAGGCACTTCACCTACAATGAAAATAAATAAATGGTCGCTGTCGACGCCATCTTGATTTTTCAAAAACGAAAATATGCTAAAAAATTAGTTTCCAGTCAAGCAAATCAGAACCACAAACAATCAAATTTAAACGCGAAAATTTTTTTCTTTTACACATATTTGCCCACTTATCCTGGGCCACCCTGTATATTGTAAACAGCCAGTATTTGTTTTTTTTTAATTTATGTACCTGTGGCTTTGTGTTAATTTTATTTTTGTCATATTACTTGATCACAAATTCTTTTTTGTTTCCCTTGGGCGGTATTTATTGGTTAAAAGCATGAACTAGATCAATTCTAACAAAATCATAAGTTGATTAAACTACAAAACTTGACAGTTGCATATTATAGGTAAAAAATAGCTAGGTACCTAACTACTGTCCCGGTTTTCGTCAGCCAGGAGTTGGTCACCTTGTTGTATATGAATATTATAACCGTCGCTGGAGGAAGGAATCCATCAACGTTATAACTCCATTATAAAAAGATTATTTTAAAAAGACTCGAGAAATTTGTCATTAACAATTAATAACGTTACTCGCTACTTTAAAAAAACCGCCTCCATAGGCAACGAGGGGGGCGGGGCAGCGGCCGGGCGACTCGAATCGAACGCTGGATTACAAAATCTAAAATATCTTCCAGCTCTCGACGCGATGGAGATGACTCATTCGTACCAGCACAAAAAACGCAAACGGCCAAGGTCAAATCAACAGATTTGGCAAGCCGCGAAGCGCGCCATCTGCCGAACAAAAGTTCGTTTTGGGAAGCCGCATTACAAGTGCGCAGTGCGCCATCTACCGGACCGAAGCCTCGTTTCCACCTCCACGCCTAGACGTAATCCGAGGATGGTGCAAGTGCGCCATCTACCGAACAACCGTGTCGGACTGGGAAGCCTCGTTTCCCCCACCGCGCCGAGAAGTATTCGACGGTGGCTCCATCTTCTTCCGAGCAGTATTTGGTGGATCGATATTTTGCATTAGGAAGCTAATCTTCCCCTTCCTCCATCGACGGTTTTAGCCTCTCGTGCATTTTTTTGCTGCATTGATGCCAACTTAGGATGGCGAAATTACCAATTGACAGTCCCAGTAAGGACTTCTTATAATAATTTGACTTTATACCCCGATTACTGTAAGAAGTCCCGATTTTGTCAGATGACATTCTCCACAAAATCCATAGGAATTTTCTGTTAACCACGGGTATAACATTGTTATATGAGTCTCAACCAGTTAATGACGTCACTCATTAATTTATGATGTGAAAAGCTACCCACGTGATACGAAAAAAAGAACATAATAAAAAAAACCTCTTGCAATTGCACGATTGACTACAACTCATTTTAATAATAATTTCAAAAGTCATGGAAACTCTTTTCATTTTGGTATAATCAGCTGCTTTTGGCAGCGACTATGAGCGGACTCAGGCAAATTAATTAGCTTCGGCGTGTCAAAGTGACAGTGAAGGTTTTCCAGATCGTTCAAACTGGTTCAAACATTCGGCAGTGAAAATATACGCGGGTTTTCTACGTTTCGTGAGTTTTACCGTTATCTGTGTTGCTCTTGTTACTTTTCGTGTTATTAGTAGTTACATATGCAAATGGGCTCGTTACTGACCTGAACTTATGACCCGGTTGCATTTTTTGCTGCATTGATGCCAACTTAGGATGTCGAAATTACCAATTGCCAGTCCCAGTAAGGACTTCTTAATAATAAGATCACCACACCACCACCACAGGATAAACGGTATTCCCTGAACTGTGATCATATAAAATTTATATGACTGTGATACCACCTATGGACCGGGAGATAATGACAGATTTTTGGACGTGATTTTACTCAGTATGCCTTTCAAAGGGCATTATGTGGCACATATTCTCACAATAATAAGGTATGAATCAGAGAGTCATCCTGGGTTCTTCATGTGAAAAACGGAGTTTTCAATTATTCGAAAAATATGCGTTTTAATATGATTTTATACAGGCTGCCATGTGTTTTATAATGAACTTCAAAACAAAAAATTCCTCGGAAAAAATAGGCATACCGTTAGGGTGGGTCCAAAGGGCTATTATTGCCACGTGATCGTGTATTTTAATCATCGAATTGATAAGTACAGTGGAAGTCGCACAGGTACCATTTTCATTGTTGTTTGGGGCAGCCAACTCTAGAGAGAGATAGGTTTCAAATGGCAATAAGTAAGACAAGGATGCCTAATGAACGTGTCAGCTGATTCAGGCAAAGGAGGTATATAGGGATGTTGCATATTAATGACCGAATTTAATGGGCATGATCCGTAATTCTCTTTATTGTATGATCTGTACTCCAAAATTCGGGGCTTGTTTGTAGGAATGAGAATTTTTCTATATAACCACAATTATGTAAATATTGCACAGAAAAATGTAGTGAATTGATTAAAAAAAAATTACCTACATGGCAATTTTATGTACCTGGAAGTAAATTGAGACAAATAAAATACAAATTACAAAATAAACGTTTATTTTAAAATAAAGGCGACAAAATACCTAGGATAAGTTATACATTTTCAACTTTAATTACTTATCTTAATTGATTTATTAATTTTAAAATTCATTTTAATAGGAAAAGCATGTAAGACAGGTAGCTTTTACATATTTTTATATAATTTTTAATGTTTAGGCATCTAACAAACCTCAAGATTAATTCCATCTTTGACTACGAAGAGCTAGGTTCATTAGCACAATATTTTGCCAGTTTTTCCCTTGATAGTTTCGATCATGACTTGGAAAATAAAAAACTGTAGTAATTACATACTTTTTAAGTTTGCGCTGCCCAAAATTCTCTATGAAATTGCTCCCAATAAAATGTTGACTACAAATGCAAGTAAATACTTGTAGACAGTACAAAATTTTTCCTTTTTATTGCTGCAATCCACTTGTCTCTAATATCACCTTATCTCTTGGAAAACTGCAAAGTTATTAGCAAAGATTTTTAAGACTTACGAAGGAAAAGAAACCCCACTATTCTTATTCTTTCCGCCCCGTTTGGTACATCCAAATACACAACAGGAGTTGACCCTCTTTTTTGTAATTTACAACTTAAACAGAAAGAATATAGCCACATAGCTAAATTAATTTTTCTCTCCGATCTAAAAATATAATATGAAATCGAACACCAACTAAGAAAACTCAACTCCTATTCGTATTGGGACTTGGGACAGAAGGAAAATTAAAATGACGTTTGACAACGGAACTCGTTTGAAGCGTCCGTGTTGAATGTTCTGTGTTTGAAGCACAGGACACAAAAATAGAAAGTTAGGACAAACACCTCTTTTGTGTTATGTGGTTTTTGCCGGAATCAGCTGATTTATTTACTATTTCACTTACTCAAGTTTGGCTGCCAGTTTCTCTCTCTACACTCCTTCCATCTACTTGTCATTTCAAAGATTTTAATAATTAATTTTTCCACGTTTCTGAACAGGCTGCCAATGAGAAGTATGCAAGTTCCTTTGAAAATGTTGAAAAAAAGATGGCATACCGTTTGCGCATGTCCAAGTACACTTTAAATCGAATAACTCGTTTAAGAGGGGGTTGCCGACAGCGAAAGTGACATTCAATTTCGTATTTTTTTATGTTGTATACCATAAAATCTAATAACATTTTACCTGGTAAAAATTTAGTACAAACATCTCTGTCTTCATTTTAATCATAAGATCTTAAAAGCATATGCACTGGAATTATTATTTTTCCCAAGGTTTTCATAACCTATAAAACAAAACGGTGCTTGTAAGATCTTATGATTAAAATGAAGATAGAGATGTTTGTACTAAATTTTTGCCAGGTAAAATGTTATTAGATTTTATGCTATACAACTTAAAAAATACGAAATCTAACGAAATCTTTCGCTGTCGGCAACCCCCTCTTAAATGATTAAATAACATTCAATTTAAACCTTATTATTGTGAGAATATGTGCCACATAATGCCCTTTGAAAGGCATACTGAGTAAAATCACGTCCAAAAATCTGTCACTATCTCCCGGTCCGAGGCCAATGATAAAGACAGGCCACGGCGCTAGCGCATAATCGCGTAGTCACGTGACCAACTTAGTTCTATACAGGGTGTCCGGAAAGTATGGGGCAATCTTACAGGAGCAGGTAGGGGACGTCAAAATATTACGATTGAGCTTTACCACTACGGGTCAGATCTCAATACTTACTGAGATACAGTGCGTTGTAACTCTTTTTTTCAAATTGAATTATGGCAATATCTCCCAAACTAATCAAGCTGTTGAACTGAAATTTGGCACTGCTGTGTTTTTGGCGATGGAGAATAAGCTGAAAATGTCAATTTCGCCGTATCTCACAGAGGGCGACACTTGCGCTGTTTTTGGATCGTGCTTTTACTCGTAACTTTTTTGAGGTTATGTTTTTGGTCCTGCAGGTCTATCATTTTAGTGCATCTTTTCACTCTGCAAGAAAAAGGTACTCTTGTTTCATAACGATAAAGTCAACCGTTTGCGTTGAAATTGCCAAAACGTGCCCCAAAACACCTGTTGAGTTCAATATTCGAAACATAAAATTTTCACCTATCGCTTTCAAGTGTTTCATATCAACGGTACCATTTGAAGTGAAAAAAAATCCCTATGAACAAAGTACCAAAAATTATTCGCTTTCAAAATGGAAAGGATTGAATTTGACAAAATTTTGACACGCTGTTTCAAGAAAACCAATAGTGTTTTGACCACTGCTCATTTGGCATTTTTTTCATCATTTTGAATGTACAGTTGATCTGTAATATTTGAAAGTGGTAGGTGAAAATTTTAAGTGTCGAATATTGAACTCAACAGGTGTTTTGGGGCACATTTTGCCGATTTCAACGCAAACGGTTGATTTAATCGTTATGAAACAAGAGTACCTTTTTCTTGCAGAATAAAAAGATGCACTAAAATAATAGACCTGCAGGACCAAAGAGATAACCTCAAAAAAGTTACGAGTAAAAGCACGAGCCAAAAACAGCGCAAGTGTCGCCCTCTGTGAGATACGGCGAAATTGACATTTTCAGCTTATTCTCCATCGCCAAAAACACAGCAGTGCCAAATTTCAGTTCAACAGCTTGATTAGTTTGGGAGATATTGCCATAATTCAATTTGAAAAAAAGAGTTACAACGCCCTGTATTTCAGTAACTATTGAGATCTGATCCGTAGTTGTTGAGCTCAATCGTAATATTTTGACGTCCCCTACTTGCTCCTGTGAGATAGCCCCATACTTACCGGACACCCTGTATAATGAAAGGCATTGTTGGAGATAAGTAGAAAAAACAAATTTCGTAACAATTTGGCAAGTTTTCTTTCATCTATTGGCACATTATTGGTTTTGTGCATCCAAGCTTTCTCTAATATTGTTCTTTCAAAATTTTCAACCTGCCTCAGCTGTTTTGGGCTGAGAGTTAAACGGCACTGCACTCACATTATTTTGGCACATTTTCAAAAATTGTTGGGACATCACCTTCCTTTAGCTTAGGTGATATTCTCCATAGGTATTTTCCTCCTACAACACATTTGTCCACTTTAATTGTTTCACTTTCTTGAAAATGTGCTAGCCACACATACTTAAGGGTTTTTTAGAAATTAAATCTCAGTTGAGATTTGACGAATCCATTTTTGGCGGAAATTTTCATCCCGAGGCAAAACAAATGTTTGTTATGGCGACACTTTCTTCCTGGCTTTTGTAATATGTATAAATATAATATAAACAGACCCAATATTTGGTATTTAGGTTATTTTTTATGAAATAAAAATGAAAACTAACCTCAGTTGGTATACTGTAAATATTGACGAGGTCTCAGTTGATCGGCAGCGTGAAAGACCGAATAGAAACCGTATCAGGGCGTGGGTCGACAACGAAAATCCTCGAGTACGTTACAACACTGATTTATTTCACAAGGTGAATGGTGAATACAATAAATACACAAACCCGAACGTGGTCAACGGGAACGGCTTCCAGCCACCCGGACCGTCTGAACTCGCGGATCTCCCGCAAGCACTTCACCCCTCTGTGTCTCAGGCTCCGCGCTCCACTGTCCAATACTGTCCCATGTCCATAATAGTCCATTCCGGGTTCCCTATTCTGTGGTTCGGGGGAGAATTCCCCTTACAGCACTCACGCGTCGCGTCGCGTCGGTGCGAGCGGCAGCAATACTCTTGGACGGCACGACTCCCACCCAGACACCCAGAGGCCATAATAATACCTGGGCGGTTCCCCTCCGCCAGGACACACGCGCACTAGACACAAACTTGTTTCTAAAATATAAACTAAGACGTTTTAAAAACACTTTAAACATTGAAAACTTCTCAAAACCCAAGCTGCCGCTTTCAGTTATGTGACATATGACAAGTAACGTCTGACTAAGATGGTCACGTGATTTTTGTGCGCCAGGGCCTGTCTTTATAGTAGGCCTTGCTTCCCGGTCTACTAGGTATATCACATAGACTTATAAGCAAGGGGAGATATAACTATTTACATTTTAAAGCAATCAGAGATCCTTTTGGTCTACTATTCATTTGGTTCCCCTGTAAATTCTCAGAGCGTGTGGTTGCCAGATTTTCGGTTATGTCCCCCAACCCCCTTTTCGCAGATATAAATGGGTACAGCTTATCTATTAATAATAACAGAAGAGCATATAAGCATTGTTAACCGAAGAATAATTGTTGCAAACGCAAACGCCGTAGGCATATATTTTTTGGTAAACTTGTTAAATGCTATATATATGGTATATCATAAAATATTATATAGGTTAGCCTATACATATACATAAAACACCCAGGAGCCATGGACCGGCACCGTCGCAATAACATGCGACGGTGCCGCATGGACTGCCGCATTAACTTTGTATTTTAGATTCTGAACAATTTGTTTTTCAGAAATTGAACCTTGATCCCACAGATCAAAAATATATAATATAATATCCTAATCGTTTGTAAGTCTAAAAGTCTGTCGCATATACATTTTTTATTAACCGTTTATAATTTATAGGTCGTTGAACAACGGCATTTTTTGAGATTTTTATTAACGCTAGTTCAAAATGATAAATACGGGGTGAGTATGACAAGAAAAAAGAAAGCTATATGCTGCTATATATTTATATTTTTTATTTTAGAAAGCTTGCTGGCAAAACAGTATTTATAACTGGAGCCAGCAGGGGTATTGGAAAGGCCATTGCCCTTAAAGTGGCTCAAGATGGGGCCAACGTAGTTATAGCAGCCAAAACTGCTGAACCTCATCCCAAACTGCCAGGAACTATTTACACTGCTGCAGAAGAAAGTAGGTGTACACGGTAATTCATGTAACATTTCATTTCAACTTTTTGTTTTGCTTGGAAAGAAAATGAGAAAGGCCAAGAGTTGCAGAAAATTTTCTAGTGATATCGGTATGAGGCCACCATAATAAAGAACTGCAAATATTTACGTTCGTGGTAAAAACCTAGACTCAAGGTAGTTTCTAAAAAAATGGTTAACACGTTAACTGTCATATGTACCTATATACAGGGTGTTCCTAAATATCATGTACATACGGAAGGGGGTAATTCTTTGGCCCATTTTAAGAAAAAAACTTCATATGAACGTATGTCGTAAACGTCCTAACTTTTGAGATTGAAGTTCATTTTTTTAAATTGAATTTTGGCTACATCTCCCGAAGTAATCAAGCTGCTGAACTGAAATTTGGCACTGCGATATTTTTGGGGATGGAGAATAAGCTGAAAATGTCAATTTCACCGTATCTCACAGAGCTGTTTTTTGATCACGCTTTTATGCGTAACTTTTTTGAGGTTATCTTTTTGGTCCTGCAGGTCCATCATTTTAGTGCATCTTTTCATTCTGCAAGAAAAAGGTACTCTTGTTTCATAACGATTAAATCAACCGTTTGCTTTGAAATTGCCAAAACGTTCTCCAAAACACCTGTTTATTCCAATATTCGAAACATAAAATTTTCACCTACTGCTTTCAAATGTTACAGATCAACTTTACATTCAAAACGATGAAAAAAATGCCAAATGGGCATTGGTCAAAACACCATTGGTTTTCTTTTTTGTCAAATTCGATCGTTTCCATTTTGAAAGCGAATAATTTTTGGTACATTGTTAATAGGGATTTTTTTCTCAGTTTAAATGGTACAGTTGATCTGTAACACTTGAAGGTGGTAGGTGAAAATTTTATGTTTCGAATATTGAAGTCAACAGGTGTTTTGGAGAACGTTTTGGCAATTTCAAAGCAAACGGTTGATTTAATCGTTATGAAACAAGAGTACCTTTTTCTTGCAGAATAAAAAGATGCACTAAAATGATGGACCTGCAGGACCAAAAAGATAACCTCAAAAAAGTTACGCGTAAAAGCGTGATCAAAAAACAGCGCAAGTGGCGCCCTCTGTGAGATACGCTGAAATTGACATTTTCAGCTTATTCTCCATCCCCAAAAACATAGCAGTGCCAAATTTCAGTTCAGCAGCTTGATTATTTCGGGAGACGTAGCCAAAATTCAATTTAAAAAAATGAACTATAACGCCCTGTATCTCAAAAGTTAGGACGTTTACGACATACGTTCATATGAAGTTTTTTCTTAAAATTGGCCAAAGAATTACCCCCTTCCATATGTACATGATATTAAGGAACACCCTGTATATTAGGCAGTGGCTATTTATACGTCCGACGTGTATAAAAGTCGGTATACGTCTCGGTATACGTCTTGCGCTATCATTGGCGAGTTGAGTCACGTGACTTCTTTGGGAGTACGTCGTACATATTTAACTTCGTACACGTCCGAAGCAGAGCATATTATATGCTCTATCCGAAGTAAACTTATTTAGATATGTAGAAGGAGCGTATGTCCTCCTTTTTGGGGGCTAGGCGCTGCCGTATGAAAAAAGAAGGGGCCATTAGCACCATAATGTAGCAGTTGGCAGCGATGCGCGCTGCCGTATGAAAAAGGAAGTGGTAATCATTTCCACTAGTGTAACCCACCCCCGATTTTCTTGAAATTTTGGGTTACACTATTGGAAATAATTAACACTTCATTTTTTAATACCGCAGCGCCGAGGGAGTAGTCACTAGGCTTTTCAGCATACAAATATATCCATATATCCAAAAAGTGTATCCATATCCACTCATATACATGAGATATCCAAACATATCCACTATATCCAAGCATATCCAAGTATATCCACATTATATCCAAGGATATCCAAGTATATCTAAGTATATCCAAGTATATCCACATGATATCCAAGTATATTCGCGTATATTCAAGCATATTTACCCCTCGAACCACCTATATCCATTCATTTTTTATTAAGATTCTAATTAAGTGGGTATATCTAGCTAAGAAAAGTTAAGTAGAGCATTTTCACGTGCATTGCAAAAATAAACAGGGTAAGCTTATTTTTTACGGGTAGCTATCTGAGATGTACAGGGAGTCCCGAACTCGACGCCCCAGGGTTATTATAGGCAAACAAAAACAGCCAGTAAAAATTTGACTTGTGGGTTTCTAAAGCGTGCTTTTGGACCAAAAAGATAGTTTTTAGGAAATTTGGGAAATATAGGTTATGACGTCATCAAATATATTTCTGTTTCTCTTTATATTTGGAAACAGCACGTTTTTCTGATAAACTTTCATAAATAATTTTTTGATATCTTGTTTCATTAATGAGTTATATGCGTATTATTTGTAAAAATAGAAAAAGATGCCATAGTATTTTTTTTAATGAAAATCGAGTTAGCCGTTACTTATGAAGATATATTTTTGACAAAAACAGTTGACAGATGCTCGGGCAGATGTATTATGGAAATAGTAGGTATTAAAATTTTATTATTAGTTATAAAAATATAACCGTATGAATGCCTTTTTAAGAAAAACTGTTATTGGTGTTATTTTTTCTAATAAATCATCAATATTCCGGGATGGAATGCTGTAAATAAGGTTTTTCAGACATTTTTATAAATAGAAACCCTAGTAGAAACCTAATAGAGTTAGGTCTGACAATTTTTCTGGCAATTTCATGAGGCCATTTATCCCAATCCATTTGTTTCCAAACTCATTTAAAAATTCTTTTACAATGTTGGCTTTGTGTGGTGGAGCTCCGTCATGTTGAAACCCCATGGTTCTTCTTAAATGCAATGGCACATTTTCCATGAGAACTGGCAACTATTATTGCAAAAATTAGAGATTATATTCGTGTAATACAAAGTATATATCCTGAATCAAATTAGCCTTGGCTTTATCGGGTATCCATGGAAAACAATTGACAGTTGATAATTTATTATTCTTACCTGTCATAATTGAAATACTTTCTCTTGACATTCAATAATTGTATCCAGTCATTGAAGAACATATCATACAACTTCAATAATGGTAAGTAACACACAATGAAAAAGTTGAAACTATGTTATTAGTCTAGAAGCTGAAAAAAAAATGCTAGAAGAGCCATTAGAATTTATATGGAGAAATATCCTGAACGTCACGTTCCTGATCACAAATTGTTTACTCGATTAGAAAAAAACTTAAGGGAGAACCAAAATGCATTTTCTACCCGCAAAGGCAAATCAATTAGAAGAATAGTTCGCAACAATGATGCAACTGTCCAAGTGTTACAATATTTTGGAAATTACCGAGAAAGTCAATTAGACAAGCTATAGTTAGAGAATTAAATTTGAAGAAGTCCTCCATACACCCAATTATAAAAATATCATAACATTAAATTACATTACCTGGAAGATTTGGGAGAGGCAAATAAAGAAAAAAGGTTTGATTATATTGCTGAAATCATGGTGGTGACCGAGATTGTTGACAAGCTTATTTTCAGACATATAATTTAGACAGACGAAAGTGTTTTGTTACTGATGGGTTACCTAACCGTAAAAGCGAACATTATTGGTCCACTGAAAAACCTCATATTGTCAATCCAATTCGGAATCAGGGACACTTCGACATTAATGTATGGTGTGGCATAATTGGTCATCATTTAGTTGGGCCATATTTTTACGAAGGAGGTTTAATGGAATAACATACCTACCTCCAATTTTTGCAACAACTGCTGTCAGTTCTCATGGAAAATGTGCCCTTGCAGTTAAGAAGAACCATATGATTTCAACACGATGGAGCTTCAGCACATAAGGCCAACATTGTAAAAGAATTTGTAAATGATGAATTTGGAAACAAATGGATTGGAATAAATGGTCCCATAAAATGGCCAGGAAAGTCGCCATTAGATTTACATTTATGGGGATTTCTGAAAAACATTGTTTACAAAATTCAATCTCAAAATATTGATCATTTAATAGAAAAAGTAGAAGACGCCCGTCGGCAAATAACACCAGATATATTAAGAAAGGTCACTAAGACAGAAATTAGACGCCGCGCCTTATAGACTTATGTTTATTAAAAGAAGGTAGTCACATTGAAAATTATTTATAAGTAGGAACCTCCTAGCATTTATTTTTATATTGTTGGTTTTTGTTTTTCGCTAAAATTTTTGTTTTTTTTTTAATACATAATAAGTGATTATAATAAGAGTTTTTCTTAAAAAGGCGTTCATAGCAGTGCCAAATTTCAGTTCAGCAGCTTGATTATTTCGGGAGACGTAGCCAAAATTCAATTTAAAAAAATGAACTATAACGCCCTGTATCTCAAAAGTTAGGACGTTTACGACATACGTTCATATGAAGTTTTTTCTTAAAATTGGCCAAAGAATTACCCCCTTCCATATGTACATGATATTAAGGAACACCCTGTATATTAGGCAGTGGCTATTTATACGTCCGACGTGTATAAAAGTCGGTATACGTCTCGGTATACGTCTTGCGCTATGATTGGCGAGTTGAGTCACGTGACTTCTTTGGGAGTACGTCGTACATATTTAACTTCGTACACGTCCGAAGCAGAGCATATTATATGCTCTATCCGAAGTAAACTTATTTAGATATGTAGAAGGAGCGTATGTCCTCCTTTTTGGGGGCTAGGCGCTGCCGTATGAAAAAAGGGGCCATTAGCACCATAATGTAGCAGTTGGCAGCGATGCGCGCTGCCGTATGAAAAAGGAAGTGGTAATCATTTCCACTAGTGTAACCCACCCCCGATTTTCTTGAAATTTTGGGTTACACTATTGGAAATAATTAACACTTCATTTTTTAATACCGCAGCGCCGAGGGAGTAGTCACTAGGCTTTTCAGCATACAAATATATCCATATATCCAAAAAGTGTATCCATATCCACTCATATACATGAGATATCCAAACATATCCACTATATCCAAGCATATCCAAGTATATCCACATTATATCCAAGGATATCCAAGTATATCTAAGTATATCCAAGTATATCCACATGATATCCAAGTATATTCGCGTATATTCAAGCATATTTACCCCTCGAACCACCTATATCCATTCATTTTTTATTAAGATTCTAATTAAGTGGGTATATCTAGCTAAGAAAAGTTAAGTAGAGCATTTTCACGTGCATTGCAAAAATAAACAGGGTAAGCTTATTTTTTACGGGTAGCTATCTGAGATGTACAGGGAGTCCCGAACTCGACGCCCCAGGGTTATTATAGGCAAACAAAAACAGCCAGTAAAAATTTGACTTGTGGGTTTCTAAAGCGTGCTTTTGGACCAAAAAGATAGTTTTTAGGAAATTTGGGAAATATAGGTTATGACGTCATCAAATATATTTCTGTTTCTCTTTATATTTGGAAACAGCACGTTTTTCTGATAAACTTTCTTAAATAATTTTTTGATATCTTGTTTCATTAATGAGTTATATGCGTATTATTTGTAAAAATAGAAAAAGATGCCATAGTATTTTTTTAAATGAAAATCGAGTTAGCCGTTACTTATGAAGATATATTTTTGACAAAAACAGTTGACAGATGCTCGGGCAGATGTATTATGGAAATAGTAGGTATTAAAATTTTATTATTAGTTATAAAAATATAACCGTATGAATGCCTTTTTAAGAAAAACTGTTATTGGTGTTATTTTTTCTAATAAATCATCAATATTCCGGGATGGAATGCTGTAAATAAGGTTTTTCAGACATTTTTATAAATAGAAACCCTAGTAGAAACCTAATAGAGTTAGGTCTGACAATTTTTCTGGCAATTTCATGAGGCCATTTATCCCAATCCATTTGTTTCCAAACTCATTTAAAAATTCTTTTACAATGTTGGCTTTGTGTGGTGGAGCTCCGTCATGTTGAAACCCCATGGTTCTTCTTAAATGCAATGGCACATTTTCCATGAGAACTGGCAACTATTATTGCAAAAATTAGAGATTATATTCGTGTAATACAAAGTATATATCCTGAATCAAATTAGCCTTGGCTTTATCGGGTATCCATGGAAAACAATTGACAGTTGATAATTTATTATTCTTACCTGTCATAATTGAAATACTTTCTCTTGACATTCAATAATTGTATCCAGTCATTGAAGAACATATCATACAACTTCAATAATGGTAAGTAACACACAATGAAAAAGTTGAAACTATGTTATTAGTCTAGAAGCTGAAAAAAAAATGCTAGAAGAGCCATTAGAATTTATATGGAGAAATATCCTGAACGTCACGTTCCTGATCACAAATTGTTTACTCGATTAGAAAAAAACTTAAGGGAGAACCAAAATGCATTTTCTACCCGCAAAGGCAAATCAATTAGAAGAATAGTTCGCAACAATGATGCAACTGTCCAAGTGTTACAATATTTTGGAAATTACCGAGAAAGTCAATTAGACAAGCTATAGTTAGAGAATTAAATTTGAAGAAGTCCTCCATACACCCAATTATAAAAATATCATAACATTAAATTACATTACCTGGAAGATTTGGGAGAGGCAAATAAAGAAAAAAGGTTTGATTATATTGCTGAAATCATGGTGGTGACCGAGATTGTTGACAAGCTTATTTTCAGACATATAATTTAGACAGACGAAAGTGTTTTGTTACTGATGGGTTACCTAACCGTAAAAGCGAACATTATTGGTCCACTGAAAAACCTCATATTGTCAATCCAATTCGGAATCAGGGACACTTCGACATTAATGTATGGTGTGGCATAATTGGTCATCATTTAGTTGGGCCATATTTTTACGAAGGAGGTTTAATGGAATAACATACCTACCTCCAATTTTTGCAACAACTGCTGTCAGTTCTCATGGAAAATGTGCCCTTGCAGTTAAGAAGAACCATATGATTTCAACACGATGGAGCTTCAGCACATAAGGCCAACATTGTAAAAGAATTTGTAAATGATGAATTTGGAAACAAATGGATTGGAATAAATGGTCCCATAAAATGGCCAGGAAAGTCGCCATTAGATTTACATTTATGGGGATTTCTGAAAAACATTGTTTACAAAATTCAATCTCAAAATATTGATCATTTAATAGAAAAAGTAGAAGACGCCCGTCGGCAAATAACACCAGATATATTAAGAAAGGTCACTAAGACAGAAATTAGACGCCGCGCCTTATAGACTTATGTTTATTAAAAGAAGGTAGTCACATTGAAAATTATTTATAAGTAGGAACCTCCTAGCATTTATTTTTATATTGTTGGTTTTTGTTTTTCGCTAAAATTTTTGTTTTTTTTTAATACATAATAAGTGATTATAATAAGAGTTTTTCTTAAAAAGGCGTTCATACAGTTATATTTTTTTAACTACCTATAATAATAAAATTTTAATACTTTTTCCATAATATAAAAATATACATTCATAAGTCATGGCTAACTCGATTTTCATTAAAAAAATACCATGGCATATTTTTCATATTTTCGCAAATAATACGCATATAACTTTTTAATGAAACAAGATATATATAAAAAATCATTTACGAAAGTTTATCAGAAAAACGTGTTCCTTCTAAATATAAAGAGAAACAGGTGTGGTCCTGGGAAAAATATATTTGATGAAGCCATAACCTATATTTCGCAAATTCCTAAAATCTATCTTTTTGGCCCAAAGGCAAGCTTGAGTGGTATTACAAGAAACCCACAAGTCAAATTTTTGCTGGCTGTTTTTGTTTGCCTATAAACCACCAGAGTGGTCTACTGTTCCTTGGTAAGACCGGTAATGGAGTATTGCTCGGTTGTTTGCTCACCATTTTTCCGGATTCATTCGGAGTCTTTGGAGAGGGTGCAGCATAGGTTCTTGCAAGTCTGTGCATATAGAAATAGGGTCAGAATTTCTAACCATGACTACAGCAACTTAGAATTCCAATTAAATGTACCTCCATTGGGTGACCAGAGAGACATGTTCGGTTTGATATTTATTTATAAAATTATTAATGGTTTGATTGACTGTCCTACTGTTTTGAGCCAGATTAGGTTGAATGCACCATTTTATCATAGTTTGCGAAATCATTCTACCTTTGATATTCCCTTTCATGGAACAACCTATGGTGCTAATGGCCCCCTAAGTAGATACTTGTCTATGTTAAATAGACTAAATATTGATGTATTTAATGAGCCTTTAAGCAAGCTTAAAAAGTGTAAAAAGTGAAAAAAAAAGGTGAGATTGAGTTTGAAGGTGTGTCACTGGTTGCTTGGTGCGTGGATCTTTGAGTAGTGAATTGGTATTATAATAACTGACCAATGAATGTATTCTTGCTCCGTTTCATTAATTTTTATTGTTGGTTTTTATTATTTGTTTTAGCCTACTTCCCTTTTATTGTATTACATCTGCATTAACTTGGTTTGTCTATACTGTATCTAACCACTACTTGTAGCAATTGTTAATTTGTCATTTAATGGGGTTATCCCGTATAATATAATAATAATAATAATCACACCCAAACTATGAATATTAATTTATAGGGTGGCTTATTAAGAGGCTACGATACTTATGAAATCCGCCTCAAGTGCCCGACTCAATTCAGGACAAACGTCGCTCGATTAGATATGCCTATCCTTTTCCTTCCTCTAGTCCCCACGACTCCCCACTCCAGCCTGCCCCTTCATAGTGCTACGATTGAGGGGCAGCCGGCCGTAGTTACTACACTGAGAAAAATCTGTCACTTTGTAAAACAACCCTGTTTAATTCAATATGAGATATTATTCCTCAAACTCAAGCAAAAGCTTTTTTGCAACTAACAATAATCAATTCAATGACAATTGATATTGAATTCTAATGAATAATTTAAATGTAATATTTTATTTCAATAAATAGCATGTTCTGGAATTGATTCTATAATACTTCTTTTCTAAGCACATTCTTTTGTCAGAACAACATAACATAACGTTTCATGGTGTTGAATTGAATAGGGGTACATTTAACTGTTCATTATACTGAAATTACAACTACTGTCACTGAATTTTTGCTGGATTTGTAATAATAAGCAAATGATGTGTAAAATGCAAATCAAGTTGCTAGTGTAGCAACTTATAATTGACAAAACAGAAATGTTGCAGATGAGATCAATAAATTAATAACATTTAATTTTAGTGGATACAAGTTCTAGTAACCCCCAGTTTGTTAATAGCCATTCACTTGCACAGTATTCATTATGACTACGAACGATATAAAATGTATGGTTGATTCAAAACCTTTGCGATCATTAATTTGCGATCATTGATTTTGGTAAATTACTCAGTCAAGGTCACAGCTTTTTTTACTAACGTGTTTGTAATAGGATATTAGTTCAGTCGAGTAAAAAGTACTTGATTCAATCTAACTTGTATTGGACATGAATTCTAATATGAAAATTCTAAGAATTTCTTGAATAATAATAATAATTATCGAACATCCTAGAAAATGTATTAAAATGTCATAAATTCGACAGACTGGAACAATAAAATGTACCCTCTATTTTTATTTTGCCCGATTTTCAACTTAAATGACTTTCGAACAATCTTCTAACGAAGAAGTTTCTAAAACTGACTGGATGTCAGAATTATTATCGTCCCCTCTGGAAAGTATATAAATTAGCTTTTATCATGCAGCGATTTGACACAATAATCGTATTACATAGGATATTATTCGTTTTCAAAAAATGCTTCACATGACCCATTTATTTGACAAAAATATTACTTGTACCTATCACATTTTTAAAGTAAAAATCAAGGGCACAATTTGGTCTAGAATTTAAATTTACTCTTTTTGCACGACCAAGCCATTTTCTGCCCTAGGGATTAAACCATTTTACACAAAAGCAAAAAGTACTTTGTGAATAATAATTATTTATTACTCCTGGAGGAATAATAATAATGAGTATTATTATATGCCAGTCGACATACATAATGTAATATTCCAACATTCAAAACAAGCGAAACACAAATAAGGGAGACTGAGAGTAATAAAATGAAAAATGAAACATCTGATATCGATTGAAAGTTCCCCTGACGTTGTTCCCGAGCCCGGTGAGGTAGGCCGAAGTAGGGGGAGTAGGGGAACCACGAGTTCCAGCGAACGCCCGCCCGCCCGTCTATCTCCGTACGTCTAATTCCTGCTCGGATGGCCAATTCACAGATCATTTTATTGCCAGGCAATGGGTTCGTAGTTTTCAAATCATAGCCAAACGAACAAACGTATCGACTTGAAAGTAGTCTTAAAATAATGGTATCGAATGCCTCAATCGTCGTTGTGTCTTTCGAATTATTTTTGAGCGGCGGAAATACTCGAAATTCTTAACCGAATATAGTCGAATTTCGGGTATGTTTGGCATTTTTTTTAACAGTGTCGCATTAGTCCTGCACAGTTCGTGATACACAACGACGATTCTTCATAGTTTTATCTAAGCCACAAAAAAAATCAAGTGAAAATATTAAGAAATGCAAGTAGGAGATGTAAACTACGAAACACTTGAAAATGGGGGGTATCGTAGCGCCTTAAAGATGTCCATTTGCCCCTAATTTTTTTGAAACAAAAACACTTTTTCAACCAACAATATATCATAGAAGAAATATTTATGACTAGCAGTTATTTTGTTGGACTTTTGATGAAAATGAAAGTAACTGCAAAACTTTTTTTTATAATGCTTTACTATCAAAAATAAAAAATATAAAATGAAATCTGAATTTCTATTCTAAAATCACAATAGAGTAGTAATAGGTATCTACTTACTTTACAAATAAAAAGATACCTACATAGGTAAAATCACAAAATAAAAGTATACAATTCTATAACAGCACAACTGCAGCGCTATCACCTTACTCACGAAACGTCAAATAACGAAATAACGCAGCAAGCAGCAAGGCACAATGCAGAAGCCTTCCCACCACCGAACTATATGTTTGAATATAGTTCGGTGCTTCCCACACACAACCCCCGCCGATCGTCACGTGACGTGCTGGTTTTTCTTGGGAATTGCGCGCGCAGGCGGCGAAGTGACCTACCCTGCATACAAGTGGCCCAAACATACGGAGGGTATAATACAGGGTGTCCACTCGGGTGTCTATACTTTTAAACGTATAAAAAATCATAAAATTTTTGTGTCTTTATATATTCGTCTTAACTTTTTTGTTTTAAAAGTCTTGAAAAACCTTTTTAAACCCAGATTCGTTCTATATTCCATATGTTTGGGACACGTTATATATCCATCCATATCCAAAGTATATCCAGTATATCCAAGTATATCCAAGATATATCCAGTATTTCCAAAATATATCCAGTATTTCCAAAATATATCCAGTATATCCATATACATCCAAGTATATCCAAACTATATCCAAGAGGATGTACAAGTATATCCACTAGTGACTACCCCCTCGCGAAGCGCCCATTGCCGAAAAAGGAGGGCATACGCAATATAAAATATGAGATAAAATAGGTCTGAATAATCTCGGACACCATCCAATCGACTTAGTAAACAAGCCGTTTCATCATCCATCGGACGGTAGAAATAAGGTTATGTGTCACGTGACTCAATCCACCAATGAGAGCGCAAGACGTATACCGACTTTTATATACGTCGGACGTATAAATAGCCACTTCCTATATATTATGCACATCGAACTTGCCCACCGCGCCATGTGCATATATATTATTCACAGGCAGCTCTTTATGTCAGGCTGCGTATCTATAATATGTGCACATGTACCATGCATTTTTTATGGGGAAGTTGGTGCGGCGTGGGATAACACCATCTTAGTTGGTATGGTAATATCTTACTATTTAGGTTTTTGTTACAAATTATCTGTGGTAACATTTGATTTAGGTCCATAAGGGGTAATTATGGAACGTACTGTATGCACCGCCTGATTTTCTTGAAATTTTGGCTACCCCCTATTTTCGAGGTCCCTGAACACGAATCTGACCTCAGTTTTTTTTGAGGTCGGCCGTAGTTTAGGAGAAAATTAATTTTAAAATTATGTTTTGACCCCACTTTTTACGGCGATATTCGTGGTTATAATCCGGATAAATTTTTGCTGTACGCAGCTCAAACTGATCACCACCCTATTTTGCACCTTCTGCAACATCGAAACTTCGAGAAAACCCGCGGAAAAACCGAAGTTTTGAAAGATTTATGCCGTGTTTGCTTCCGTCCCAGCCGCTGTTTTCGCCCGACATTCGGCGCCGCACCGAATGTCGGGGAGGTAGCCAAAATTTCAAAAAAATCAGGGGTGTGTTACAACGCCGAACGTCGGGCAAAAATAGGGGGTACCTAGCCAAAATTTCAAGAAAATCAGGGGTGCGTTACACCATTGGAAATAATTACCACTTCTTTTTTCGTAAGGCAGCGCACATCGCTGCCGACTGCCACAATATGGTGCGAATGCCCACTTCTTTTTTCATACGGCAGCGGCAGCGCCTATCCCCCAAAAAGGAGGGCATACGCTCCTTATTGCAAAGATGCTTGAGAAAAATGCACTTCTGACGTATTCAAATAAGTTTACTTCAGATGTGTACGGAGTTAAATGTACGTCTAAAGAAGTCACGTGACTCGCCAATGAGAGCGCAAGACGTATACCGACTTTTATATAAGTCGGACGTATAAATAGCCACTGCCTAAACTATTTTGCTCTCAAAACATAAAAGTAGCTAAAATTTTCAATAAAACTACTTCGGCGCAATCAATATCAAGAAATTCGCTTCGGCAGTCAATGTGGTAAAAACTTGCACGTCGGAAAGAAGGAATACACTACGAGAGGTATCAAGAAACTGGGTAAAATATTCCCATAGAATGCTGTCGAAAATATATTTACAAAAATCTGGTCTACACTTTTATTACATGGTTGATATTTCTCAATATCTCACGTTCCTATCTACAAATGTGTTTTTAGGCTAAAGAAAACCTTTGTTGACCGAAACTTAAAAGAAAAACCTTTATGCCTTGGAAGCATGAAAGCGTTGACTGACGTATTAATAAGACTTCTCACGGCTATAGTTTCATGTCCTGGAAAGTAGATGGCGCCTATGGTCAACAATGTATTTTGCATTGTATTTTGTCTCCGGGAAGCGCATGGTGAGCCAGAGAACTGTCAAACATGACAGCCGTGAGCAGTCTTTATTAATACATCAGTCAACGATGAAAGCTTAGATTGTGCCCAGACATAAAGGTGTTCCTTTTGAGTGTAGGTCAACATATCATATAAAGGTTGGTTCGTGCAGCGACTTTATCTCTAAATTTTTCCTTTATTTTTAAAAAGTTGCGTTTTCTTTATGAGTTGGCCAACTTTTAACTTTAATATTTATAAAGAAAACGCAAATGCATGTGCACCAAAGATGACATAATAGGTATAGGTGTATCAAATATAAAGCGACCCAAAATTCCCTAGTTTCTATATGTTATATGGGTCACCGACACAGAAATAGAGATCTGTGGTCACCACCGAACTATATTCAAATTGGAAAATCAGTAACGTGCGTGCGCGAAAGTAAAAATAGCTGCATTACGGTCAACAGCGGTATCATCTGATTGGTTCTATTAGTTAGCTTTAGGGACCGTATACCGGCCAAATTTGTTGTTTGAGTTGTGCAGGTGTACTTGTACGATGCATTGTGCTTCTTTTTAACCTCCGGCTGATAAATAGCAGTTTATATTTATTGCTATCGGTATATTTATTTATTGTTTTATTTGCCTAAGACACAAATTACTATTCGTATATAGTTCAAATGTGGACACATAAAAATCGGTAAGACCGGATCTGTGCGTCCTATCTCAAATGGACAAGCTGATGTACAAATATGCATGCGCGGACAACTGATGCGCGAGAGGTCGTAATTTGGGATGCTTCTCGTTGTGTCACTGATTTTCCAGTTTGAATATAGTTCAGTGGTGGTCACAGAACATTGATGTAGGTTATGTGGTTTTTAGATATTATTTTCATTACAAAAATACGCTGAAAATCCAAAATAGTCATATCCCATGCATGTCGTGAAGGCTGCCAACCGTCGAAAAATATTCCTAGATGAACTTTAATTGTGCTTGCGTAAATTATGCATTTATAGGTCTGTGTGACCATGTTTTTTATTTCTTTAAACTAAAAGATAAAGCAAAAACTAAAATGTAAAGATAAAGTCGCTACACGAACCAACCTTAAAGAGCAAAAAACACATTTGTAGATAAGTAAGATAATGAGAAATATCAACCATAGGTACCTTATAACTGTGAACTTACAGAAACACATAGTCATTACTGGGGACTTTAATGTACAGTTCTATAAAATGGATGTAAGAGCTGAAAATCTTTCTGTTTCTTTCGAGCTTATGGTGGCAACTCCTGTTTAGATAACATTTTCACCAATATTAATCCAACAAATTTACAGTGTGCACCTTGTGACCTTAGCCATATTTCGGATCATAATGGAATAATCTTTGAATGCTATATACAAATGGATAAGATAAGATCCACAAGTCGCGAATTACTTGTAGGCCAATCACTCTTACTGGTTTGTTTCTCATTCATCTCAATAGAAGAGACAGACTGGAAATTTGTTGATTGTTCTCATATCAATATTGACTAAGTTTGAAATGCTAATCAATATTCTAACAGATTCATTGGAATGCTGTTTCCCCTTGAAGTCAAAAATAGTAAACGGGAAGCTAAACAAAACAAATATAACTTGATGCAATGTTAGCCTTAAAAATATGCGTGAAAGCAGTTCAGGACTACAGGAAGGAAATTAAGAGGGCAAAAAATTAGCTAATGATTTCATTAAAAACTCTTAACAATTCATAAAAACAAGCCTACAGACAGTGTTGATTCGCCTCTTATCAATCTCCGTGGAGGATTTAAATAACCTTTTGCATCGATAAGAAAGAATACTGTTGAGAGCATTCCCTCCAGAAACATAAACTTCACAGAGTTTTTAAAAAATCTTCCAGTAAATAGCACAGCTGAATTCAGGAACATGTCTTTTAATGAGGTGGGAGACGCATTTTCTAGTTTAAAAAGTAAAGGCGGTTATGAAATTAATACGAAAATACCTATCATATCCAAAGTTTTCGAGCCCCTTCTTAAAGTCCAACTAAACATACATATATTTAATTACTAATAAATTCAGTTTTTGAAATGGCGAGTGTACCACCTTGGCAACTGATCATCTCTTAACTTATATCCTTAATGGCTTGGCTTTGAGAACCATCTTAACTCACGGGCTGCCTTCTTAGATTTAACAAAAGCTTTTGACTGTATTTCTTCTGATATACTTGTGGGAAAGTTATGCTTGTATCATTTTCAAGAGAGTGCTGTAAAGTTAATTAACTCA
Source organism: Pseudeuparius sepicola (assembly GCA_963920635.1). Taxonomy (NCBI): domain Eukaryota; kingdom Metazoa; phylum Arthropoda; class Insecta; order Coleoptera; family Anthribidae; genus Pseudeuparius; species Pseudeuparius sepicola. The sequence continues at coordinate 27,516,735 of OY987304.1, read as the reverse complement.
TACCTTTCGGATCGCTCCCAATTTGTTTGTCTGAGAGATGGCTTATCCTCTGCAACTGAACTTATCTGTAGCGTACCACAAGACACAGTTCTTGGACCAATAATTTTTTAAATATACATATATCAATAATTTGATTTACTGGTGATCCCGGGAACTGATGGAAAAACCATACTCTTTGCTGATGATACCACATATTTTAAAAGTTTCTTGCCTACTGACTTAAACAGCAATAATGAGTTTAATAGTTCTATCAGTGAACTTCAGTATTGGCTTTCCTTAAATTTCTCCACTACTCAACATTACTTTCAGCCTTTGTAAGTATACATCAAATATGATTTCCTGCAGTGAAGTTACATTTCTAGTAGTTTAACTAGACAGTACACTGTTTTGGGAAAGCCACTTACCTACATCATTTGTCAGCTAAACTGCCAAAATATATTTTTTGATAAGAAATCTCACTCAAATAACATTAAACACTACAAGGTCTATCAATAAGTACCTGTGTTTGACGACAGATAGCATTGCTGAGAGAATTTGACATTACCGTCATGTACTGTCATCTGTCAAACTACACCCCAAACAGCACACATTCATCCATTGTATATCCATCGTGTGTCATTCCTTGAACGTCTTGGCTCTCCATAGGATGTCCAGAACCTGTCCTATCGACAACTTATGGACGTCCGATGGACTATACGAATGGCACACTTCTGGACATCCGCTTGGATACCATTGCTGGACCATTATTGGACTCCATTTTTGAGGGAGAAATTAAAATATAGAGGGTGTTTGGTAGGTCAATGTAAACATTTTAAGGGGTGATAGAGATAGAGATAAGTTTGGCTAGGGCTAAATAATTTCTAAATAGCTTACTCTATCGCCCCCTAAATCTTTACATCAACCTACCAAACATCCTGTAGAATATGCAGACGATAACAAATTTTAATATCATATCGTTTTACATAATATATATATATATATATATATATATATAATATATATATATATATATATATTGCTTTTTATGAAAGAGCCTCTTCTTCGAAATTTTGCACCAATGCGTAATCAAAGAAACAATCTGCTTGAATAAAATAATACGTATTACAATATAATTTATCATAATGAACCTTAATTATTGCTAAAACGGGTATTAACTACCAACAAACATTTTAGGGTTTTCAGTTAAATCGTACACAATGGGGAACTTGCACAAAAATTAAATTTGAAAAATATTACTTTCAAACGTAATTTAGTGCCATTAAATGAACCACAGTTCACAAAAAACTCATTTTTTATTTTTATGTAATAAATATAAGCAATTAACTGACGTCAACTATCTCGTTGGTGGTGGCGCCTCTGGTGGGTGGCGGCACCATGTATCAACTAATATGGGCGGCACATGTAAACAAACTACAGCACCACGCAAGCTTTGTTTAGAAAGACCAAACGAGAACGTCCTATCCTTGTCTGTCCGTCTTGATATTGTTGATAACGTTTGAAAAGTGTGTGCTGAATTAAATAGTTATTTACATTGCGAGATGCGTAAGCGTACTAATTTTTTGCCCTGAGCAGCAAGTGTCACGTTTCTGACACCAAATGAAATCCCACGTACCGAGACCTACATCAGAGCCCTCTGTAAATGGGTCGCCGAACTGTTTATTTTAACGTTCAATTTCCATTCTCATCTTCTCTAATTCTGTGTAGCTGTCATTCCTGTCACTGCCTTCTGATCGATCGAGATATTTGACGTCACGACCATTCCCCCGCTTTACGTATCGTTTCAAATGAATAGCTCGAGGTCACAACTTTAATCATTTATTGCAAATTAAATATTGCGGTTTGAGGGCTAATATTTGGTATGTGCTCTTTCTATAGATAGGAAAATATATTAAAGAACTAAAAAAAATTGTTCAAGTTCCCCATTGTGCAACAGTGCCCCAGAAGCAGGTAGGATTCAGACCATGCGCTGACAAAGACGGAATAATAATAGAACACCTGCGAAATTTTGAACAAATATTTTTATATGATATAGAGAATTTAATCCTATAACCAGTACTTTGAAAAAAAAAGGCTTTAAATCCTGTGGTAATGGAACGTCAAAACTCAACCTGACTTTTTCCTTATCTCAAATGAAATTCAAATTCTGTAACATATATAATATTATAATGATTATTTATTATAGTTTATGTAAGAGTAAAAATTTTATAAAAAGCATTTATAAGATACCTCGACTTTGACATTTTTAATATGATGCGTTTACTTTTTAGAACTATACTTAATATCCAGTCTTGGACATTCCCAGGACTGCTTATGGAAATCCTAAAGTGGATGTCCATACATTGCCCATAAAATGGACGTCCTATGGATATCCATGGATGGACTAATTCCGGACGTTCAATGGATGACATGTGCTGTCTGGGACCATACCAAATTTCAGACTGATTAGTTTTTATTTGACAGACAATTCGATCATACGTGTTTCGTGTCTCTCGATAAAATGGAAAAGAGCAATATCGATCCGTAATTCGCTTTTTACTTTCTGGATGGAAAAACATGTGAAGAAATAAAAGGGAAGTTGCATGCTGTCTATGGAGACCTTTAATTATCTATGACAACTATGAGATATTGGTTTAATGAAATCAAAGGTGGCCGTACATCTGTTTTTGATGAGAAGAGGCCAGGCTGGCCGACAGGCGTGGTCACCGAAGAAATTGTAGAAAAGGTCCATGACATGATTCTCACTGATCCCCGAACTAAAGTGCGTGAAGTAGCAGAGACTGTAGGCGTGTCGTACGGAATGGGAATAAATACTTTAAATGACAAGCTAATAGTGAAAAAAGTGGCGGTCCAATGGGTGCCGCAATTGTTTCACCATGATAATGCACCAACACATTCATCCGGAATTGTCAGGGCCAAATTGCATGAATTGTGCGATGAAACTCTCCCGACCTGGCTCCCTGCAACTTATTTCTGTTCCCCAACATGAAAAAATGGCTCAGGGAAAAAATCCAGCTCAAATGAGGAGGTTATCGCTGAGACAGAAGCGTATCTTGAAGGACAAGTCCTATTTTTGGAGGGGTTAAAGAAATGGCAGAAACATTGAGAAAAGTGCACCGATCTTAAAAGGGATTACATAGAAAAATTTAAAAAAATGAGAAAAACATGCATCTTCATTACTAACATACTAACAAGCAGTTATCCGAATATGGTAATTGCATATAGGATTTTTTAACAATGCCGGTTACCTCTGCTTCTTGCCAAAGATCTTTCAGCAAATTAAAGCTAATCAAGAATAGAGTTGTTTCCTTCTACCAAATTTTCAAAACAGCGGTGTTAGAAATGACCATGATTAATAAACATGTCTACATATAGGCGTTGTTGTTCTATTAATTCATTCCAAAGCCAATAATTTGAAAATAAAATTTGAATTTCAAAATGAGAGCTGAATGTAAAACTACGTCATTGTGTAGGGTCGAATATTGCCAAAAGCAAAGTAACAAGTGTTCAATAATCCTGATTCCCGATCTACAATAATTCATCAGCTGATCATCGATTATGTTTTGTGGTTTAGGGAGAAGAAGATTTATCGGTTATGTTTTGTGGTTTGGCGGAGGAAGATTTTAAATTTGTAGGTTATTTAAATTTTTTGGTTAATATTTTCCGAGAATTGTAAACTAAAAGACCATTTTTTGAATCAACTCTTATTTGGACCAGGTGGTTTTCTGACCAGTTTGAGAGAACAGTAAAAATTATAGCAATAAAATCTGCTAGGGATAAAATCTACTAGGGATGTACCGGATTGGGTATTTGGCCGATCCGGCCGGAACCGGAATTCCGGCCGGACCAGGACCTATATAGAAGTATTTCAAATTTCAAAAACTTAACGTTATTTTAAAATTTATGAACAAGTTTTTCAAATTTTAAAAAAAATTTTTTAGTTCTATACCAAAATATTTATAAAATACTATTTTCGGAAATTGGTAACATATATGTTGACAATAGGTGTGGGCTTAATTCTAGAGATGGGTCGCTGGGAATATTCCTGGGAATATCCCGGGACGGTAGCATTAAAAAAATTGGGAATATTCCCAAAAAATGGGAGCATTCACCCGAAAACAGGGTTGCTTTGATTAAAATCAATTGATTTAAATCAATGATTTAAATCGCGATTTTAATAGTTTGATTAAAATAAAAAAATCATTTGATTTAAATCAAAATTTAAATGTAGTTACATTATGTAAGAAACGGGTTGCGGAAATTTCATCGAAAATTTTTCATCGAATAACATTTCAGCGAAAAACAATTCATCGAAAAAACAATTCATCGAAAAACAATTCATCGAAAAGACATTTCGTCGAAAAGACATTTCGTCGAACAAACATTTCATCGAAAAAAGCATTTTGCAAAAATTGCTTTTTTGTCAAAAAAATTTGGTTTAATTTTTATCAAAAAATTTTTGAAAAAAAAAATTAAACCAAAGTTGAACAAAAGATTATATTATTATATTATTATTATTATTAATATTATTATTCGCACTCCCTCTACGGGAAACATTCACTCAGATCCCGGGCATCCCGGATACCATAAGGATCTGGCTCGGACGAGACCCTTGCCATGTTATCGGGCCTTAGGTGACACATTGATGTTGTTGGACGTTCCTGCACTCCCCATGAATCCTCTGACGGTTCGGGCTGTACCGCTTTCTGCAGCAAACTTTTTGGTATAACACCATTTGTTGACACGATGATTGGAACCGTCTGAACGTTCTCCATTTCCCATTGCCTTTTAATTCGTTCTTCTAAAGTCTCTGTACTTCGCGATCTTCTCGGCCTGACGAGTCTTGACCACTAAAAAATTATATAAAAATCATCCCACACGATTATTCCTATTTCTAAACACCTCCTTAACTTATAGGTGAAATAAAAAAGGTGCACTACTAATTTGGTATTCTATTGTTTGATGACTTTAGACAAATTTGACATACTTACTCAGCAGTCGTTCTATCAGCATTTGGTACCTACGCACCAACCTAGTACTACGGAAAATGAGCGAAATAACTTATGTAAAAACCAAGAGAGGGAAGAAAATGTTATACATGAAGGATTACTTTTATATAGAAGACAAAGTATCCGGTGACACTGCTTACTGGAAGTGCAAAGTGTACGATAAGGGATGTCGAGGAAGAGTTATTATTACCAATGAGCAACTGGTTAGTAAGAAGCCTCCAGAGCATAACCATCCTGGGAAACCGGAAAACTGGGAGGTCAGAACTGTTGTGCAAGATATCCGCGAAAAAGCGAAATCCTCTATAGACACCCCTCAAAATATTGTATCAGGTGCAACTGCGCAGGCCAGCAATTTAACTCTAGTTCGTCTTCCGTCACTACCCTCTATGAAAAGAACCGTCAGAAACATCAGATTAAAAGAAAATAATTTCCCTGTGTTGCCCATCAGTAGAAAACGTTTAACTTTACCCGAGGAATTCATGACAACCGACAAAGGATCAAAATTTATGTTGTACGATTCTGGTGCTGAAGACGACCGCTTTTTAATTTTTGGAACAGAAGAAAACCTTCGCATACTAGGGAAATCAGAGATATGGTATATGGACGGAACTTTCCAGACTAGCCCTAAATTATTTTTTCAATTATATACGGTGCACGCTACTTTAGGACATATTGTAGTACCCGTACTCTATATATTAATGCCCGACAAGCGAGCACAGACATGCAGTAGGGTGTTCCGAAAAGTAAGAAGCTTGCTGCTTATGGATATTGCGGTAAAATCTATATCTACGGACTTCGAAATGGCCGTTGTTAATGCTGTCAGGGAAGTATTTCCTGAAGCAACCCATTTTGGCTGCTTCTTCCACTTCAGCCAAGCGATTTACAGAAGACTTCAAAAACTGGGTCTGCAAAGCGAATATGATACAAACTTAGACATCAACAAAAATATAAAGCTCCTCAAATCGCTTGCCTTTGTTCCGGTTGATTTTATAGAAATTGCGTTCAACCATTTATTAGAACATAATTTGATAATGCCCCAACTTCAAAGCTTTGTTGATTATTTCGAGGACGTATGGGTGTGGAAATACGAAAGAAGAAGTAGAAATCCGCCCCTTTTTTCATATGATATGTGGAATTGTGAACAGTCACCCTATCACAAACAACTTAGTGGAAGGTTGGCACAGAGGTTTCATATCTCAGATAAACGCCAGGTCGCCCTCAATTTGGCACTTCATCAAAATTTTAATCAAGGAACAAAATATGACGGATTTCAAAATACAGAGAGAATTAACTGGTGAAATTCTGCCTAAAAAGAAAAATACAAAGATTTATGTTCACGTTTGAGGATAGTATGTCAAAATTTCAAAAGTGATGATTAGAAGAATACCTCAATAGTGTTGCAAATCTAATTTAATTAGTTTATAATAGGTAGGTATATAATACATATAACCTACGATATTAGGTAGGAATTATGTTAAAAATGTTATTGTAGCAATGTTTATTTGACACCTACAAGTAAATTTTATAATAACATAATTTCCAGACTTTTATTTTACTCCATATGTAGTATAGGCACGATTACTCGCAAAAAATGCCTTATGTGTATTTATTTATTTATATTCATGTATATTTAAGACTCATGACCAGTTTCACCTCCTGGATTAACTTTTAATCCAAGATAAACTATAATTATTAACAACAAGTAAGTATTGCAACAATCGTTATTTAACGATCCAATCAACAAAGGAGCAATCAACGATTGATGCATTAATCGTCTTGGATTATACAGGTTAATCCAATCCAGGCGGTGCAACTGGCCTTCAAACAAACCGGAGCGATCACGGTGTTTGCGTTTGTTTTCTGCTAAATGTCAAATCTCGGGGCACTCGCTATGATCCAAGGGGCGAAAAATCTATTCCCGATCACCACCGCGATTGCGCCAGTGTGTTTGAACCTCGGACCTAAATGTTCTAATTAAAAGTTTATTTCTTCAAAAAAATGTAGTCGACGAAATGTTTGTTCGACGAAATGTTTGTTCGACGAAATGTCTTTTCGATGAATTGATTTTCGATGAATTGTTTTTTCGATTAATTGTTTTTCGATGAAATGTTATTTGATGAAAAATTTTCGATGAATTGTTTTCGATAAAATTTCCGCGACCCGTAAAAAACCACGCCACTGGCTGTGTAACTGAAGAGGAATGAGCATACGTAAGTAACTGCATACTGCAGTAGCATCTTCAGCAGGAGTAGAGCGTATCTTTTCATCTTTTAATTTGGTTCATAGCAAATTATGAAATAAGCTACGTACCGAGGTCTGCAAAACTTGTCTTTCTGCTGAAATCCTTAAATAAAAAAACATAAGTAAAACGTTTTCATTATCTATTTATACGTTAAAAAAATCAAATATAATTTCCTAATAAAATAATAAAAATAAAACCACTTTAAACAAAAAATTCCATATATAAATAAAAAAAATCCGATATTTTTATTTAAATCCGATTTAAATAAAAAAATCTGATTACTTTCATTTTTCTAAAAAAAAAAAAATCAGTAACCCTGCTCGAAATAAAACGTTCGTTTTAAATGTTTTAATTTTAAATTTTAAACGACGAACTGGGACCTGAAGTCTCGCCTGAAGTTGATCTCTGCTTGTATATAGTGCTTGAGTTTTATTCACTACTGGTACTAAGCTAGTTTTCAGTTTTTGTTTTTATTTTGTTTATTTAATTAAAATTAAATACTTATATCTTATATCATATTATAGCCATATATGCTCAATGCTGAAACCTAACCTTTAATATTCTATTCTTTATTTAATTTATGCAATTTTTTTTTATCTTCACATTTCAGTAGAAGTATTATACTTTGAAAAATCCCAGGAGTTTTTACAAAGCTCCGGGAGTATTGACAGCTAAATAAAATGGCGGATGGGAAGTTTCAGGCTGGGAGGAATGGGAGTTTTTAAAATCCCGGGAGTAAACCCATCACTATACTTAATTCTGAAAATGCAGGAAAGCTCTTATTTATTTATCACATCTAAATAGATTATGAATATTAGTTTTTTATTTATAGGATTTTTATTTTTTATATGTACCTCAGTTTATAAAACGTACCTATATTATTGCCTATTCCTTGTGCTGTTTTTGTTTTTTTTATTACCTAGGTACTCGTATAGGCAAAATGTAAAATGTTACCAGTTTCATGTTTATTTTTATAAAATGCATTTGTTTAAAAAAGTAAAAAAAATATGATTTGATAAAGTTAAAAATGTTTTTCTGGCTTTTTACTTATGTTTAACCTATTTCAGAATTTTCGAAAATTCCGGAACGGTACTTTCGGCCAATTGGCCGGATCGGCCGGATTTAGTGGTACCGCCGGAATTCCGGTACATCCCTAATACCTACACTAATCTGAAGCGCAAAAGGAAACAAATAATGCCAACTTTGAAAAATCGTCAACTTCCCTAATATTATTCGTTGATGAGAGCAACGAGCCAATTAAGACTCGGGAATTTAGAGTTGATTTCGATAGAGCGAATTACAGCTAAAAGTTTAAATTATGACAAACTCATCTACGACTTTACTAACGTAGAGGCACGATTTTTTCTTTTTTCAGAAATTTATTTGATTTGTGTTTTTGTTATGCAAAGATATATTATTTTATTTTTATTTTTTGTATCATATTGTTTTACAAGAATAAATTTGTAATGTGTAAATATTTGATAAGGACCGGTAGGGTCCGGGTTATAGAAATTAGGAGGCGCTGATTCAGGGGAAAAAGATTTCCATGTGTCCTACCTTTTGTCGATGTCTGCCCTGTGCCGACAAGTGGTCTCTTGGGTGGTTGTTTGCTGTTCCCGGAATCTTCAATTCGCGTCCGCGATCTCGTGAGAAAGTTCAACTATATAGTTTAATTAATTTGGGGAGATAAACCGCAATTACGGTGAGAAAAGCCCGACACTTTCGTTCAGAGTTAAGAAAAATGCGTCTCTTTTCGGTCACTGTCACGAGGGCAAGTGCGCTTCAGCTTCTTCGTCCAGTTCAATGCTCCGGCGGCGCGGGTTCTTCCTTCTTGCTGATTGGACACATGGTGGGAAATATTGAAAGGTAGAGAAGGATAGCAATTTTAAGGAAATTGTCCTGCAGCAATTAGGCAACTTCATATACTTATTTAACTTATTTAATATGGCAAGACGCGACATACCGCCCACCAAAATGGAACATTTTAAAATACACTTACTGTGGAACCGAAAGTTACCGAGCGCACTCTAATTGAGTAATGGTAAATAAGAGTGCTTCTGAATACTCAGAGAGTGTGATAACATCAATACGTGGAAATTTTGGGTTTTGAGTATTAATGATAATGCGTCGAATATAGCAAATGATTCGTTGTATTTTAAGAATATGAAAGTATGTCTAAAAGAGAATTTATGAAATGAACATCACCTTTTGAGTCAAGGAGAGAGCGTTGACTCATTTCTGGAGGAGCATCTAATAGCTGGGGTTTATTGGGGGGCCAGTGTTCTGGCGAACAGCGAAGAAATGAGGGTCCCCCCCAATAGCTCACAATCGAGCAACTCACTCGGAGCGAGCCCTCGCGAGGCAGGATCGGCAGGGTTGAGAGAAGATGAGATAACCCATTTGGACGGAGCAATTATTTCCTGTATTTTGGTTTCTCTGTTGGACACAAAAGTGGTCCAATTAAGGGGAGAGTCTCTTATCCAGCAAAGTACAACAGTTGAATCTGTCCACGCCACAATGTTAGAAATATGTAATTTCGACGAATAAACATCCAAAACAAACTGCAAGAGATTAGACAAAAGTAAAGCAGCACAGAGCTCCAACTGAGGAACTGAGATTCTCTTAAGAGGTACCACCTTTGACTTGGCACAAATCAGTCTAGTAAAGTAACCCTCCTCATTGCCGAACCTAGCATAAATGACACATGCATACCCCTTTTCCGAGGCGTCCCAGAAACCGTGAAGTTCTACGGATTTCCAATCACTAGACACAATCATTCGAGGCAATTTCAATTGGGAAAGAAGAGGGAGTTCTTTTCTAAAGCGACTGTAAGCAGCAACGATCTTTTGCGGAGGGACATCATCCCAATCCACACCATAAACCCATAAGAATTGGATCATTACTTTAAGCGAAAGAGTTGCCGGAGCGAGAAACCCAATGGGGTCAAAAATACGAGAGACCTTAGACAGGATGGCCCGTTTGGTACATTCAGTACTGCGAGGAGAGACATCATAGGAGAAAGCATCCAAGGAAGCGTGCCATCGAAGGCCTAATACCTTGACCACTGGGTTAATATCTTTGTCAAATGAGAGAGGGTTGAGTTGAACATCTTCAGGGGGTAGGTGAGAAACGAGTTTTGGACAATTACTGGGCCATTTGCATAAGGAAATGCCTGCGAGGTTGAGAAGCGATATGAGTTCGCTCTGAAGTTCAAGAGCATGAGAGATCGAATTCCACCCAGAAATAACATCATCCACATAAACATCATGTTCGAGGATATTCGATGCCTCAGGGTATTATTTTTTGTAATCTTGAGAAGGGAGAACAATTAAGTCCATATTATGTAACAGTGGTGAGTATATATTCTTGGATATTTTGATAAGGAGAGAATCTGCAGAGAATTTTTTGATAATTTCTATCGCTCTCAGCAATGAAAATTTGTCGATACATTTGTTTCATATCCGCTATGAACACGACTGAGTGCAGTCTCATGCGGAGCAAGAGGGCAAAAATATCTTGTTGCAATTTGGGCCCGGCAAGTAATTCATTATTGAGCGATTTGTTATTGTGAGCTTTTGCCGAGGCATCGAAAACCACGCGGAGTTTTGTGGTGGTGCTATCCGGGCGCACGACGCAATGATGAGGGATAAAATAGTAGGAATTAGAATTGTTGGCACTTGAGGATGGATACATATGCTCTAAATTAAGGTACTCCTGCATGAAAGCCTTGTACTGTTCATACAGATTGGAATCTGTCAGAAGCCTCTTTTCTAAACATAGAAATCTGCGGAGGGCAACTTCTTTATACCCAGGAAACTGTGGAGAGGGGTCTTTAAATGGCATTGAGACGACATATCGCCCTTGGTCAGTTCTAGACACCGTGGGCACAAAAAATTCTTCAGCTTTCTGTTCTTCCGGTGACAAACGATTTCCGAGACATTCAGGAATACCATACAATTCCCAAAACCTCCTGACAGTATCTTCAATATGACAGGTATGACAGGTCTTACAAACCAATAAGGCTGTGTTTACAGAAGGCGAGAGAGTTTTATTATTAGGCGATGTGAGAGAATTTACGTTGCCAGAAAGAACCCAACCGAACATGGTGTTCAATGCCGTGGGCTCATCAAGAGTGGTAGAGATTTTACCCTCCTTGACTATGAAACCAATCCGAGGCAAAACAGTGAATTCTAAATTGAATACAGGACCAACTGAGTTCCGAGGTTTTAGGCTACACATCACGCCTGATGATACCTTGGTAGACATTAAAGCAATTCCACCAATCTCCTGAGAAACCTGATATTTTGAGAGACCTAGACGCTGCAATACTTTGCTTGTAATAAAATGCGAGGTGCTAGCTCAATCTAGCACAACTCTCACCGGCTGATAATTTTCCCATGCGTCACGAACGTCAACCAGTGCGGTCGATAAAACAATTTTATCTGATTTTTTGGTGATAAGAGAAACACCTGGTGACCGTGAAGTACTTGGAGCCTCTGTCACATGAGAGGCTGGAGGAGTTGAGGCTGTTACAGGAGCCACGACTTACGAGGTGGAAGGGGCAGCAGAGGTTGAGGTATAGGAATCAAAATGTAGTAAACTATGGTGACGTTGAGAACAGGTGTGGCAAACAAAATTGGTACACCACTTTCGAGCACGAATGAGATTATAACGATCAATGAGAGATTTGTCCAAAAACTTACGACATTTGTAAATGGCGTGAGCTTGTTAACACACCGGACATTTAGACGACACTGTACTAGAATCGGTATTATTTACGACCAGAGAAGAGTGTAATTTTTTGGAAAATCCTTTTTACATTACACTAATCGAGATGGTTTTCTAATTAAAGCTTTGCATTTATTTTCTAGAAAATCCACTAAAATAGGATACACGTGATGCTTATTTTCTGCTAGTTCCAGTATTTTGCTGCATTCTACCTCAAACAAATCAGCCAACGAATCATCAATTCAATCGAGCAACAAATTATATAGAGGAAAGTCCCACTGGTCAGGATTATACCCTAAATTTGTTAAAACCGCTGTGTTTTCCCATAAATGTATCCAACAAGGTCTGCAGCGCATGCAAATTACCTTGATTTATTTTTCTGGATGCTTCCAAGGCTTGCCAATGAGAGGAAGCGATAGCACGTTTGTTATCATAACGTTTGCGCAACGCATTATATGCAACCAAATAATTGGCACCACACAAGGGTGTACATTTGAGAATAGAGCGAGGAGGACCGGTTACCAAGGACAGCAAGTAATTATATTTGTCAATATTTGATAAATTCTCATTTTCGTGAACCATGCTATCAAAAACGGATATGTAAGTTTGCCATGCGCGTAAATCACCGTCAAAAGTTTCTAAAACAATCTTACAATATTGTTTTATTTGGAGGAGGAGGGGAGATGGTAGGGAATCAAGGAAGGGGGGGGGCGCAAAAGACTCTTGGCTCCAGGTGCACAAACACCTATCAAACACATGGCATACATCAAAATCTAGGGTCAACAATTTTCTGTCAAAATTGGGAACATTCTCGGTGATCCGAGACTATAATATGAGGGTATTGAGGTGTCCCGATTAACACTATGGTGTTAGATTTTAAATAAAAAATCTAAATGGTTTTAATATACAAAAACAGTAGTAAATAAGTATTTCTCCTTTTTAACTCAAGTCATGGACATACCTACTGTATATCTCGGATACGCAATGCGCAGTTGTTTTTCTAACATCGTAGGAAAATTTGTTACAACTTTGATGTTAACAGTATTTACCATTAAAAATAAAAAAGTGAAGGGGGTAACATCTTATCTCCCTATATTTTTCACAAACCAGTGTTTTTATTTTTTTTTTCAGTTGAAAAGGTAGGTGGCAAGAGTTTGCCTTGCATTGTTGATGTTAGGGATGAAAACCAAGTGAAAAGTGCGGTTGAAGCAGCTGTTAAGAAGTTCGGAGGAATAGATATTGTTGTTAACAATGCATCAGCAATTTCACTTACAGGAACAGAAGAGACTGATATGAAGAGATATGATCTTATGCATAATATTAACACAAGGGGGACCTTTTTGGTGTACGCAATTCTTTGATTAATTTTCCAAAATTGTGATTAATATATTTTTTATTTATAGTACAAAGACTTGCCTGCCTTATTTAAAAAAGAGTAACCATGCTCATGTGTTAAATCTAGCACCTCCACTGCTCATGCAACCATTTTGGTTTAGCAACCATGTAGCATACACTATGGCTAAATATGGCATGTCAATGTGTGTACTTGGACAGCATGAAGAATTTCGTCCCTTTGGTATTGCCGTCAATGCTGTATGGCCCCGAACAGGTAAGATTTACAAATTTCACAAAAAATCCTTAGGACCAATTTCATAAAACTGCTACAATTTCCATTAAAGATAAAGGAACATTTTCCACAATATTTTCACAATGTTTTGATTAAAAAGATAAAATTTCACGTCCCCATTTGATTTTTACAAAAAGAAAGTTAGCGGCTCTGGTACTAGCTCCTTGATGCTAGATGGCGTCACTGGTTGGTTTTCTCACCTCCAAGTGCAAGTTACACTATTATAATTACTACCATTTTGGTTTAAGTCGTTTGGGAAGGTTATGGCTGCCTTGATGAACCTAATAAGGGGAAACAGCTGTCGTAGTCTACCTTCTCGAACGATTCAAATATGAAAACACCGGCACATCCATTAGAACTTGGATGTTGGTATGCTATTACCAGTTGCCGAAATTTGTAGTCCCATGAAGCCGCTAACTTTCTTTTTGTAATGTTTCGATTATTGTCTAAAATTTATTTGTGGCGCAAAGAGATCCATTTAATTTTTTATTGGGTTTTCGCCACCAAACTGATTAAAAGACAACTTTTTCTAGTTGATTTATTCTCCGAAAGCTCAGAACACAAATTTGTTGAGTTATTTTTAACAGACTTCAAAAAAGGAGGAGGTTATCAATTCGGATGTATGTTTTTTTTTTATGTTTGTTACCTCAGAACTCCGTCATTTATAAACCGATTTGGACAATTCTTTTTTATTTGAAAGGGTATAACTACAGAATGTTCCCATTTAAATTTGAAGAAAAAATTCCACCCCTAAGGGTGGACAAATAGGGGATTAAATTTCATATTGAACCGATTTCTATGATTCTTTTTTATTAGAAAGGGAGTACCTTAGAGGTGGCCCCATTTAAATTTGAAGAAAAAATTCCACCCCTAAGGGTGGAAAAATATGGAATGAAATTTCATATTGGACCCATTTCCATGATTCTCTTTTTATTAGAAAGGGATTACTTTAGGAGTGGCCCCATTTAAATTTGAAGAAAAAATTCCACCTGTAAGGGTGGAAAATAGGGGATGAAATTTCATATTGGACCGATTTCGATGATTCTTTCTTTATTGGAAAGGGGGTACCTTAGGTGTGGTCCCATTTAAATTTAAAGAAGAAATTCCACCCCTAAGCACATCCCCTGATGAAAGTTCATATTGAACCGATTTGGATGATTCTTTTTTATTTGAAAGGGTATAACTACAGAATGTTCCCATTTAAATTTGAAGAAAAAATTCCACCCCTAAGGGTGGACAAATAGGGGATTAAATTTCATATTGAACCGATTTCTATGATTCTTTTTTATTAGAAAGGGAGTACCTTAGAGGTGGCCCCATTTAAATTTGAAGAAAAAATTCCACCCCTAAGGGTGGAAAAATATGGAATGAAATTTCATATTGGACCCATTTCCATGATTCTCTTTTTATTAGAAAGGGATTACTTTAGGAGTGGCCCCATTTAAATTTGAAGAAAAAATTCCACCTGTAAGGGTGGAAAATAGGGGATGAAATTTCATATTGGACCGATTTCGATGATTCTTTCTTTATTGGAAAGGGGGTACCTTAGGTGTGGTCCCATTTAAATTTAAAGAAGAAATTCCACCCCTAAGCTCATCCCCTGATGAAAGTTCATATTGAACCGATTTGGATGATTCTTATTGTATTAGAAAGGGGTTACCTTAGGGGTGGTCACATTTAAATTTGAAGATAAATTTCAATCCTAAGGGTGGACAAATAGGGGATGGAATTTTATATTGGACCGATTTCAATAATTCTCAATAATTCACTAAAAAATAAAAAAAATTAACAAAAAATTAAAACCGACTTCAAAAATTTGCCCGTACGCACACTCCACTAAAAATTAAAAAATAAATAAATAAATAAATAACAACTGATTTCACAAATTTGCCCGTATGCACATTTCAACTAAAATTTTAGAAATATTTTTCTCTTTCTTAATTGAGTTATCTTTGGAGTCGGTGACAGTAAGTTATGATGTATGTAGGATGTATTCATATCTAAATAGGGGACTTAAATTCCTTGCCTTGACTGTCACCAAATCCAAAGCTAACTCAATTTAGAAAGAGAAAAATATTTCTAAAATTTTAGTTGAAATGTGCATACGGGCAAATTTGTGAAGTCGGTGTTATTTTTTGTTATTATTATTTTTTTAATTTTTAGTGGAGTGTGCATACGGGCAAATTTTTGAAGTTGGTTTTATTTTTTTTGTTAAATTTTTTTTATAAACGTTCAAAGTTTTGTTCAGTTACAGTTAAGAATTTATGAATTTTCTAGGCAACTTGAAAAAGTTGTCTTTTAATCAGTTTGATGGCGAAAAACCCAATTAAAAAATTAAATGGAAATGTTTCGATTATTACAAAAGCTCCCTTAATTTTAAAGTATATTTTAATTCGATTATGAAATATTGCCTTATACTTTTTTATTCGGCACATGTAAACTTTTGTCCCCAAATTTCACTGGGTACATGTAGGGCAATCTAAAGTCTATCCAAGTTACAGCGGCAGTAGATATAAACAAAGTCACATGAGCGCATTGCGATCGATTACCAGGGTCTGACTAATATGAGATACCTAGAGGCTTGTAATTCTTAACTAATTATTTTAGAAGTTCTAAAAATTGTATTTTTACCTTTCGTGGATTTTTATAAATTTCTTTAAATTAAGTAGCAAAATAAATTTACAGAATATACTGCTCGCGATCCGATCTAAAATATGCAGGAAACTCGACTGAGGGAAGAGCTGGCCCTGCATTCTGCTTGCCACGTAAACACTTGACATTTTATGACGGCCAGACCAATAAGAGAATAAGTCACGTGGTGGCCAATGTTTTGATCCACTGCCTCTGTAACTTGGATAGACTTTGGAGTTTCTGGATTGGGAGACTTAGGACAATAGTGTCTTTGTTTAACAGAAAAAAAATTCAAAAGTCATAGGTATAAATTTTGTTGATGGAAAATAATTTGGGATAGATTCCAACAAGGTTGGTAGGCATGAGGTAAAATGGGTAACACACTTAGTTGGGATGAAAACAGGAAACAAAATATGCGGGGTATAAAACATCCAATATCCATTTAAAAATCACAAACCTTGAGGTAAAAATATCAATTTTTGAAACATGAATTAGAAAAAACGAAGCTCTAAATTGTCCAGGTGTAGTGAAGAGATCACCAAGAAACTGAAAGAAATCTTTAATGAAAATTCAAAATCTATATCCTAAGAAATAATCATGGACAAAAGAAAAAATTATTGAAGCTACTAAAATGTGTATGCGGATCTTTCGGTTACAATTATTTACGAAATCTAGTGTTATTAACAAACCTTTGACCATATCTTCAGAAAATTTTCGTAAATATTAGCCTCAAAACTGGACTAAAGCAATTAAAATATTAAATAAGGTACAACTTTTAACTGTTTATACTAACTTTTCAGGGTTTCCCAACGAAAACTTGACCCCCAAAAATTAGAAAATCGAAAAATATTTGAAAATTCGCCGAGACCCGCCGATTTTTGTTCTTGGGGGAGCTTTTTTGACAGTCAAGCCAACCCAATACCTATGTTCATCCCCCTAATCCCTAGCAACCCCAACTTTAAAATTTCAAATGGAATTATCCCACTTGTGGTGCATCATTTTAAAGCCCTTTTTATTGCGAATACAGTGATGAATCGTTTTTAGAAATCTGTTGAGATTTGACAGAATTATTGGCTAAAAACGGAAAGTTTACAATCCACTGTACGCATAGTAATTTCTACAAAATGCCCGCCACTAATAAGTTTTTTATCTACTACACACGACCAAATTCCCTAGTTTTTATTGACGTGTCGATCAGTTTACAAAAAGTCACAAATGAAAAAGCTGAAGCAAAACAAAAAAGTTCATACGAATTCAAACCTTGTATCTTTTTAAAATAACAAAAAGTCACTGTGATAAAAAAGTCCCCGGTTTTTTGCTTGTAACTACGAAATCGTTCGTTTCAGCCTGCTATTGAAAGTGTAAACGTGTTTTCGAAATGGTTTATTCTATCGCGGAAGGGTAGAAATTGTTGCAATTCGTGCTCTAGCTTTAGCGTAATCATGATTTCGATAAGAAATTGCAACAATTTCTACCCTTTCCGCGATAGAATAAACCATCTCGAAAACATGTTTACACTTTCAATAGCAGGCTGAAACGAACGATTTCGTAGTTACAAGCAAAAAACCGGGGACTTTTTTGTGACAGTGACTTTTTGTTATTTTAAAATGATACAAGGTTTGAATTCGTATGAACTTTTTTGTTTTGCTTCAGCTTTTTCATTTGTGACTTTTTTGTAAACTGATCGACACATCAATAAAAACTAGGGAATTTGGTCGTGTGTAGTAGATAAAAAAGTTATTAGTGGCGGGCATTTTGTAGAAATTACTATGCGTACAGTGGATTGTAAACTTTCCGTTTTTAGCCAATAATTCTGTCAAATCTGATTGACGTTATATTTTCTTCGTGTAATGATTATGTTTGTGATCCAGAGGTGGTTAGGATGGATGGAATTTCCGATCATCGACTGGTCAGGTGTACGGTGAATGTCCCCAAATACAAATACTCCCCTAAAATTAAAACTTATCGGGACTTTAAGGACTTTAACTATTATATTTTTCTAAGGGATGTTGCTAATTTTCAGTGGGAGGATATTTATACCTATACCGACGTTGATGAGATGGTGCAATTTGTCACTTCTAACTTGACACGATTATTTGATATACATGCTCCAGTAAAAACATCTAAGTTCACTAAACCTCCGGCACCATGGATAACAAATAATCTTAAGTTTATGATGCGTCTGCGTAATAAAGCACATTCCAGGTATAAAAAGTCTAAATCAAATACTTCTTGGGAAGACTATAAAAGGCTTAGGAATCTTGTCTCTGCTACTTTAAAGTATGAAAAGAAAGCCTACCTGAATCATAAGTTTAAAAATGACCCAGCGAATTTTTGGCGAACCCTTAAATGGCTTAATGTAAACCCCGATGTTGCTTGTGATGCTGGAAGGATTGCGATCCCTGATGATTTTGCTTCCTATTTTAGAGACTCTTTTCCTCGGGTGGATCTTTCCAGTGTAGCGAGCGCTGATCTGCTTAATAAGTATCGAAATCCTTTGCCCTCTTTGGCTCCCTTATGCTTCAGGGAAATTTCAGTTGAAAAATTTGAAAAACTCTTTTATAAAATGAAATCTAATGCTGTAGGGAATGATTGTTTGAGTCTCAAGATGCTTTCCTTTGTTTTGCCGCACTTGAGTTACATACTTACTTTTTTAATTAATTCTTGCATTAGACAAAATGTTTTTCCATCTGCCTGGAAAATTGCAAATATAATACCTGTCGCAAAGCGAGGTAATCCATCTGGGGTTTCTGATTTTAGGCCTATTAGTATCCTTCCTACCTTGTCAAAAATTCTCGAGAAAGTAATTTGTGAGCAAATCAGTGACCATCTTGCGTTAAACAACGTTATTCCTATCACTCAATCGGGTTTTCGAGCTCATCATAGCACGACCACAGCGCTTCTGAACATATCTGATGAAGTCATTAGAGCTTCTGACAACAATAAAAACACCTTCCTCATTCTGTTGGACTATAGCAAGGCTTTTGATACTATCGATCACCCGATTTTATGTTCTAAACTTAACTGCTTTGGACTGAGTGCAGATTCGCTTGCTTTTGTTAAGAGTTATCTTGGTAACAGGCAACAAAGCCTTGTTTTTAATGGAAAATCATCTAAACTTTTAAATATTGATAGGGGTGTACCACATGGAAGCATACTGGGGCCTCTCTTATTTACTGTATATACTGCTGATTTTCAGGAACATTTGAATCACGTTAAGGCCCATCAGTATGCTGATGATTTTCAACTGTATTATAGCTTTAATACAGCTGAATTAGGAAATGCTACTATTTGTGTCAATGAAGACCTAGATAGAATCTATCAAATTTCTCAGGCACACGGGCTATTGTTGAATGGGTCTAAAAACCAGTTAATGTCTTTGGCAGGGATAGGGAATTGATTGTGAATTCCGGGAATTATGACGTTGTTATCAATGATGTGGTTCTTAGATTTTCTGCGTCCTGTAAAAACCTTGGAGTTTTCTTCGATAGTGATATGCGTTTTCAGAGCCATGTATCTTATATTTTAAAGAAAAGCTACTCTAAATTGAGAACCTTATATACGTTTAAAGACATCCTGGGCACGAACGTTAAAGTAAGATTATGTGAATCTCTCATTTTGTCGTTGTTAGGTTATTGTGATGTTGTATTCTGGCCGGCCTTACTACAGCGGGATAAGGATACACTTCAAATCCTCCAAAATGCCTGTCTCAAGTTTTGTTACGGGGCACGTAAATTTGATCATGTTTCCCCTCTCTATGTCAAATCAAAGTGGCTCAACTTGAGAGTAGATATTACCTGCATATGTGTTCGCTTGTTTTTAAAATTAATGCTTCAGATA
Organism: Pseudeuparius sepicola; assembly: GCA_963920635.1. Lineage (NCBI taxonomy): Eukaryota > Metazoa > Arthropoda > Insecta > Coleoptera > Anthribidae > Pseudeuparius > Pseudeuparius sepicola. The sequence goes on along the minus strand of OY987304.1, from coordinate 27,496,661 downwards.
GACCCATATATTTGTACGGTAAACTGGTTAGGGGGAGCAATGTGCATGCCCGACCTACACGTTTCAATAATTTGTACTGTGTTCCTAGACACAGAACAACAGTTTTTCAGAGGTCTTTTACCTACAACGCGGTGAAGTGCTACAACCGCCTCCCGATTTCAGTTAAAGATTCTGCAAGTTTCATTACTTTCAAACAGAAGCTGAAATGCTATATTCGTTCTCTGTTGCCATGAGGATTGAGTGGATTGTCGGAGTGTAGTTTTATGAGTATAATCCTATAACAAATTTTGTACCATGTTAGATTGATTTCAATCCCTGTTTTTAGATTTTATATGTAATAAGGGTGTGAATGTGTTGGTAGAAATAGCTTTAAGTTAGGTTAAGTTAGGTTACACTTGGTGGTTAGGTATAAGAGTAGCGTTAAGCTAGATCTCGCCACCAATTTGGTGAATTTTGTTTCAGGAATTTCATCTTGAATTATTAAATAAAGGCATTTATTATTATTATTATTATTATTAAATCTCAACAGATTTCTAAAAACGTTTCATCACTGTATTCGCAATAAAAAGGGCTTTAAAATGATGCACCACAAGTGGGATAGTTCCATTTGAAATTTTAAAGTTGGGGTTGCTAGGGATTAGGGGGATGAACATAGGTATTGGGTTGGCTTGACTGTCAAAAAAGCTCCCCCAAGAAAAAAAATCGGCGGGTCTCGGAATTTTCAAATATTTTTCGATTTTCTAATTTTTGGGGGGGTCAAGTTTTCGTTGGGAAACCCTGAAAAGTTAGTATAAACAGTTAAAAATTGTACCTTATTTAATATTTTAATTGCTTTAGTCCAGTTTTGATGCTAATGTTTACGAAAATTTTCTGAAGATATGGCCAAAGGTTTGTTAATAACACTAGATTTCGTAAATAATTGTAACCGATAGATCCGCATACACATTTTAGTAGCTTCAATAATTTTTTCTTTTGTCCATAATTATTTCTTAGGATATAGATTTTGAATTTTCATTAAAGATTTCTTTCAGTTTCTTGGTGATCTCTTCACTACACCTGGACAATTTAGAGCTTCGTTTTTTCTAATTCATGTTTCAAAAATTGATATTTTTACCTCAAGGTTTGTGATTTTTAAATGGATATTGGATGTTTTATACCCCGCATATTTTGTTTCCTGTTTTCATCCCAACTAAGTGTGTTACCCCTTTTACCTCATGCCTACCAACCTTGTTGGAATCTATCCCAAATTATTTTCCATCAACAAAATTTATACCTATGACTTTTGAATTTTTTTTCTGTTAAACAATGACACTATTGTCCTAAGTCTCCCAATCCAGAAACTCCAAAGTCTATCCAAGTTACAGAGGCAGTGGATCAAAACATTGGCCACCACGTGACTTATTCTCTTATTGGTCTGGCCGTCATAAAATGTCAAATGTTTACGTGGCGAGCAGAATGCAGGGCCAGCTCTTCCCTCAGTCGAGTTTCCTGCATATTTTAGATCGGATCGCGAGCAGTATATTCTGTCGATCGCATTGCGGTCATGTGACTGTTTATATCTACTGCCGCTGTAACTTGGATAGACTTTAGATTGCCCTACATGTACCCAGTGAAATTTGGGGACAAAAGTTTACATGTGCCGAATAAAAAAGTATAAGGCAATATTTCATAATCAAATTAAAATATACTTTAAAATTAAGGGAGCTTTTGTAATAATCGAAACATTTCCATTTAATTTTTTAATTGGGTTTTTCGCCATCAAACTGATTAAAAGACAACTTTTTCAAGTTGCCTAGAAAATTCATAAATTCTTAACTGTAACTGAACGAAACTTTGAACGTTTATAAAAAAGTTTTAACAAAAAAAATAAAACAAACTTCAAAAATTTGCCCGTATGCACACTCCACTAAAAATTAAAAAAAATAATAATAACAAAAAATAACACCGACTTCACAAATTTGCCCGTATGCACATTCCAACTAAAATTTTAGAAATATTTTTCTCTTTCTAAATTGAGTTAGCTTTGGATTTGGTGACAGTCAAGGCAAGGAATTTGAGTCCCCTCTTTAGATATGAATACATCCTACATACATCATAACTTACTGTCACCGACTCCAAAGATAACTCAATTAAGAAAGAGAAAAATATTTCTAAAATTTTAGTTGAAATGTGCATACGGGCTAATTTGTGAAATCGGTTGTTATTTATTTGTTTTTTTTTTTAATTTTTAGTGGAGTGTGCGTACGGGCAAATTTTTGAAGTCGGTTTTAATTTTTTGTTAATTTTTTTTATTTTTTAGTGAATTATTGAGAATTATTGAAATCGGTCCAATATAAAATTCCATCCCCTATTTGTCCACCCTTAGGATTGAAATTTATCTTCAAATTTAATTTATCTTCAAATTTAAATGTGACCACCCCTAAGGTAACCCCTTTCTAATACAATAAGAATCATCCAAATCGGTTCAATATGAACTTTCATCAGGGGATGAACTTCAAAAATTTGCCTGTATGCACACTCCACTAAAAATAATTGCTATTGAAAGTGTAAACGTGTTTTCGAAATGGTTTATTATATCGCGGAAGGGTAGAAATTGTTGCAATTCGTGCTCTAGCTTTAGCGCAATCATGATTTCGATAAGAAATTGCAACAATTTCTACCCTTTCCGCGATAGAATAAACCATTTCGAAAATACGTTTCCACTTTCAATAGCAGGCTGAAACTAATGATTTCGTGGTTACAAGCAAAAAAAAACTGGAACTTTTTTTGTGACGGTAACTTTTTATTACATATGTATTTTAAAAAGAGATAGGGTTTGAATTCGTATGAACTTTTTTTTGTTTTGCTTCAGCTTTTTCATTTGTGACTTTTTTGTAAACTCAATAAAAACTAGGTAATTTGGTCCTGTGTAGTAGATAAAAAACTTATTAGTGGCAGGCATTTCTGCATAAATTACTACGCGTACAGTGGATTGTCAACTTTCCGTTTTTAGCCAATAATTCTGTCAAATCTCAACAGAATTCTAAAAACGATACATCACTGTATTCACAATAAAAAGGGCTTTAAAATGATGCGCCACAAGGGGGTAGTTCCATTTGAAATTTTAAAGTTGGGGTTGCTAGGGATTATGGGTATCCAGGGTCACTGAAACTTTCTTCTGAAGAAGCATTTTTTGCATTCTTTTGTTAGTTACTTTGCCATTTCAAAATACTTTTTAAATCTCTATAAAAAAATTCTTTGAAGATACACGCTCAAGTCCAATTTGTTGCCAATATGCCATAACATACTAAGCAAAATTATGAACCTCTTTTGTTAGTTCCGTGTCAGGATATATTTTGCTAAAATTAAATGTAAAACAAAAAATAGTGCCTAGGTCAATGCTGCAGTAAATAAAAGTATTGAAATGTGAGCAAAAACTAATTCTTGAACCTTATACATATAAAAAATAAAATCTTTGTATTACATTGTTTTTTGTATCTAATAGTTACTAAAGTTAATAGTTATGGTATCATAGCACCATAGGTATGTTTAATAGTTTATCTTCAAATGTGAAAATAAAGTAATTGCTTTGCATTTTATTGTTTGATAAATGTCCAACATGGTGACTAATTTCCTCATTTCAAAATTTAAGATGCAAATAATATTCACTAATGTTATTCATATTATTTATGCCTAAGTTTTGTTATCGAGGGCAACCAGACATACACTATTTCAGTTTCCATTTTAAAAAATATTCTGCCAATGAGTTCCCATCAATTTGACAATAAATCATAACTTAAATACAAAAAGCTATAATTTGACTTACAGATCCTATGGAAATCTAAAATTTTTGGGGAGGCAAAAGATAGAAAATATCTAGCTATTGTCTATAATGCCCAAAATCAGCAATAATGATACTAATGACTTTATTGTCCCAACTCTCCCAATCCAGGAACCCTAGGGCAATCCAAACTTTACTTCGAATTACTGTCAAAGTGGGTAAAAATTGTAAAGGTTATGTCCAAAGTGACAAAATGAACATTGTCAGTGTCACCTTCAATAGCCTGGCAACAAGAACATTCTTTTTTTCCCTGTTGTTCCACTAAATAAGTTCTATAGTAGAAAGTGTCAAAGCATAATAACTAATTTAACTTTCATGACCAAGCACACAAAAATTCATCTGTGGCACACCCAGAAAAAATCTTGGAGGGGGGGGAGGCAAGTCAAAAATTACCCCCATTGCAGAGTATAGACTTGTTGAAAAATTGTTGTTTCAGTTTTTTGCATTCAAACGACTACTCAACCAAGTCTCATAAAATGCCATAATATCAAGGTACACACTTAATCAGTTGTGTAATGTGAGTAATTAGTAAATCCATGCAGAAAAATAGTCGCCTACCTTGTCCAACCCAAAAATACTTGTTCTTTGATGCTTAAAGATTATGGATCATTTTGTCTATTAATTATTGTTTTGTGCCCTAAAACAAACGCAGGGCCTGTATTAAAATGTTTAAAAATTGTGCATCCAAAATATCGATCATTTGTGCATTTGCAGAAATTTAAAATGTCATTTGAAGTTAGGTGAATATTGTTTCCTGCCAAAATTCCTCAAGGGCGATTCTTAAAAATTATGTAAAAAAGTATTCTTTCAAGTCATTTTAAAGTTTAAAATGGTATGTCCAGAGATGGCCTTAGCTTCTTCCATCTGCCATCTGAGGATTAACTTTGGGCTACGGCACAATTAAAGAATGTCAATTTTAGTGTTTTGACATGTGCTTCATAAATTATAACATTTTTGAGCAACAATATGCCAAAATATGTGGCAAAAAGCTTAATGTATTTTTTAGAAATCAGAAATATAATAATAAACCGACTTTATTCAAGTAAATCACAGAAAAAACATTACAATACATAAAGCAAGCATATCTTGATTAGATCATTATTTTCTTTTGTATTGAAAATTTCAATATTGTTATTTAAGTTATTTTTATCTTTTCTACTGTAGAAAATGCTAGCCATTTTTTTCCTCACTAGCAACACTGGTGACACTGGTGAATCCAGTGACAAATAAACAAGTGATAATAAAATGGGTTAACAGATGTCACAACATTTACAATGATACCAATAAAACACAGCTACTAACTTGTAAATTCTTCCTTCCTTACCATCCTTATTGGACATAACTTTCATGGTAACCTAAAGCTACGGTTTGTTAGAACATTCTGTCGAATGCCGCCGAACACTGCGGGCGTCGGCTGTAATCAAAACAATGAAAACACCCAGGATGGTTTGCTAGAGTTTGCGTGAACGGACAGACCGCAGACCCCCGAGGAGTCAGCTTGAGCGTCGTTCGCCTGTGCTTAGTAATTTATTTAAGTTTGATTACGACGGAAAGGTCGGCGAAGCGCTCGCCCCACGGATGTTTCTTGGGATTCATAATTATGATAAAAATGAAGTGATATTTTATAAGATCTTTCGGTTCTTCGACTTAAGAATATTTTACTTGTTTTTTGTTGTTGGATGGTCGAAAAGTGTATTGATAATTTATTTTTCTTCCTCATAATTCATCAATAATAAACCAGATGCTTTTCTCACCTTACTACTGATTATTTTATAGGTATATTTTTAAGGAACAACGAGCAAACGCACTGACTGTTCAACGCGGAATAGTTTCTAACAAACCATCCCTGCTCGTCATCAGGCTTTTTCGAGGATTACATCCTATAGACAAAGTGTTCAGTGTGTTCCCAGATTGTTTGGATGACTCTTGTACAGGGTGATAATTTTTAGGCGCCCAGCCTTTGTTGGTCTAAAATGGTAAAATATATGCAAATATTATATATGGGCGATGATATAGGGTGTATAAAGGAATAAATTGGCTCTTTGCAAATATGACGCTAGGTGACGTGAAGTCAAGAAATATTTTTTTACCACCGATATGCCACTTTTGTTACATTAGTCGGAAGCCCTAATTTTTCTGAACATTTTTCATTTATGCCACTTTTCTTTATTCTCTTCCATTAAAAAGTTATTCTTCAAAAATGTGTTAAAATATTGATTTTTGTTAATCGCCATTACCAGGGATGACGTAGCGTTTTCAATGATTTTATTTTTGGAGATACTGCCCTGACCTTTTATTTGTTTGAAATATGTTTAAACTGCATGTTTTGACTTTTTTACTGTTGTCAACATGTAAATCCCGGACTGGCTACCATTTTTTATACCCCTAATTTTTAACTAAATGCATTTAGCGATTTTTTGTTTAAAATCAGGCACCACAGTGTTAATTATGACACCACAGAACCCCCATATACCAAATTTGAACAAAAAATATACAGAGGGTGAAAAATTTAGGAAAATAGGAATTTGGCGCGTTAAGAGACAAGTATGCCATGGAATTTCTCCCAAACAGTTGAATGGTCAACAGGACCACACAGGGTATTGGTATGCAAAGATCCAATAACAAATATACAGGTTGTTTTTCTCTGTGCCAACTCAAAATGTTATTTTTTTAAACTTTACTTATACAGATCAAGAGCGATAAAAATCGATTAGGTGTATCAAAACCACCGCAGGAATTATAAACGAACTACGTATAAAATTTACAGAAGTCAGTAAGTCCATATGAGTTGAGATGAGTAGTGTGCCACAACCGAAATAATAATTTAAATCGTTTTTTACTTGTTGGATGATATTTTGTAAAAAATGAATTATTTTTTCGTTTATTAATACATGTTTAACAATTTATAATAGTTCCAGGGTGCATTTGACCTGTATAAAGTTTAAAAAAAGTCAGCACTTTGAGATGATCCAGAACAACCTGTATATTTGTTATTGGATCTTTGCACACCAATAGGTTATACCTTGTGTGGTCCTGTTGACCATTCAACTGTTTTGAGGTAATTCCATGGCATACTTGACTCTTGATTCGCCAGATATCCATTCCCATTATCTGTATAATTTTTGTTCAAACTTGGTATAATATGGTATTAGTGAAAATTGGTTGGATAAAAAATCATAGCTGGTCCTGGATTTGCATATTGACAACAGTAAGAAGGATTCGATCCCGACCATCGAGGCTAGAAACCGGGAGCTGAGTTGTTGCCACTGAGAAGGTAGCTGGTCTGGAGGAGGGTAGACTCTCCGAAGGACCGGAGGATATGGCGGCAATGGAGGTGGAGATTCCCCCACAGGATGAGGGGGACCCTCCCCTCCAATTGCATACAGATTGGCCGGTGTGGTCTCAGGGGACCCTTCAATGGAGGGAGACCTAGAGACTACACTGGGGGAGGCTAGCTCGGCGGGTGGGGGTGGGGGGGACGAAGCAGAGGGGCAGGCATCTCCCACGTCCTGAGCCGGAGCGGAGGCTACTCTCGTCCTCTTCGGACGAGGATGAGGGGCGCCCGGAGAAGCCTCCTAAGGATAGTTAAAAAAATGAAAGTCACACAGATCAATCGACAACATGGCAGAGCCTCCACGGCACAGCTTTGTAGAAAGATTGCGTGCGAAAACCCAGACATCGTACTTATCCAGGAACCCTGGATAGTACAAAACAGCCCTAGAGGCTTGGGCTCGGCGGGAGGCACGCTGTTTACACCAGACGCCTCCCTAGGAGCTCACAGGGCCTGTATTTTCACACGAGGAGTGGAGGCCTTCCTTTTTCGGGACCTGTCATCCAGGGACCTAGTTCCCCTGATGATACGGCTACCAGTGGCGAGGGGGGGGAATATGATTGGGGCGGTGATAGCCTCAGCATACCTTCCCATATTCAGATTGCCTGCCAGAGAGGCTCAGGACACTGTGCTCCTTTTGTGAGGCAAAGGGTCTTCCTCTTCTTGTGGGCTGTGATAGCAATGCCCACAACTTTCTGTGGGGCAGCGCGGATTGCAACCGCAGAGGAGATAGACTTGTAGAATTCATGGCGGCGACACGGGCTACAATACAGACAAACGTTCTGGGAGAGGAGCCCATTGGGAAGCCTATAAGCGTCTCAAAGACTCTACAAAAATGAGATTAGGATCTCCCAGAGGGAGGCCTGGCGGACCTTCTGCGAGGCCGTCAATAGTGCGTCCTTAGTTGCTAGGCTCTGCAAGGTTCTCTCGGGGGATCCTATAACAAAAATAGGTAGCGTACGTAACCCCCGGGGTACCCTGTTACATCTGCTGGCTACACACTTCCCAGGCTCGACATTGGGACAGGAAGAGGTGGAGGCCAGCAACACGGTGACAAATGACTATGGCCTTGCCACAAGGATAGTCAACTATGAAAGGGTCAGATGCGCCATTGAGTCCTTCTCCCCATGTAAGGCAGCTGGGCTGGATGGGATCTTCCGGCTCTCCATCAGAGAGCCACTAGTAGGCCAGAGGGCATGTCCCTCGTCACTGGCTGCAGATAATAGTGATATTTGTACCTAAGCCTGGACGCAGTGACTACACTGAAGCCAAGGCCTATAGACTCATCAGTCTCACTAGCTTCTTGATGAAGATGCTGGGGAGACAGACATCTTAGGGAGCAACTTGCCCTCAAGGCACCACTGAGTTCCAGGCAGCACGCCTACCAAATGGGCAGGTCTTTGGATTCGGCCCTTCACCAGCTTGTCACAAGGCTGGTAGGGGGTAGGAGAGCGGGCTGGTGTCGGTGGGGGTCTCCTTGGACATAGAGGGTGCTTTTGACAACACGGCAGTGGACTCGATCTGTAGGGCTGTGAGGAGGGTGGAAGCCGGGGATACCTTGGATAGGAGGACCCGATCCATGCTCACCGGCAGGCAGGTCAAGGCCGGGCTATGTGGTGAGACGGTGACCATCAATGCATCGAGGGGTTGTCCCCAGGGGGGGGTCGTTCCCCCTTCAATGGTGCATGGTGGTGGATGAACTGCTGCGAATCTTAGAGGAGGAGCAGGGTGTCTTCGTACAGGCGTATGCGGATGATGTTGTGATCCTAATGCAGGGCACAGAGATAGAGCTCTTAGAGGAGCTCCTCAATAGAGCTCTGGAGAAGTTGGTTGAGTTGGTATTATTATTTACCTGGAAGAGAAAAGTAGTCCCCAGTCTCCTTTTTTAGAGCTTCAAGGGACCCAACTAGAAATATAGAAGGTCAAGTACCTGGGAGACTGGCTAGACTCCAAACTGACCTACGAGGAACACATACTCACAAGGACAAAAAAGGCATGCAAAGCAGCTCTTCAAGTGCTGCAATGTAGGGTGAGTCTGCTCAAACTGGTGGCCGAAGGGAATAAGGTGACTCTGTCCTGGGTCCCTGATCATTCGGGCATCGAGGGAAATGAGACCGCCGACCTTCTGGCCAGGGAGAGATCCATGAGCAGGCCTCTTCTGGGGATCACGCCTCGGGTAGCAATTGGAGCCCTGGACGAATGGCTGCAGGGCAGATTCGTTGAGGAGTGACTCAGGGCTCTGGGGATGAGGCATATGAGGCTCATGATTCGAGGGCCATCGTCGATCTTATCCCGGGAGTTGCTGGGTGTGCCAAGAAAGGAGATTAAGGGTTTCGTGAGGGATCTCACTGGGCACTGTCGTTTGGCCTGGCACCTACACCTCATTTGGGTGGAGGAGGAGCGGGAGTGCAGATGGTGCCTGGAAGAAGAAGAGACCCTCCACCACCTAGTACCAGTGTGCCCTGTGCTTGACAGGGTCAGATTCGAGTCGTTCGGCATTGCTAGGCTGTGAGATGAGGACGTGTATGGTGTCAGGATGGGGGAGCTGCGGGCCTTCATTAAGAAGGCTGGTATGCTGGCTGCCCTGTGATGCCGGCCATGGGGGCACAATGGGCCCATGGAGGCCTACGTGCCGGGCCGATCTGAGGCGGCCACCCCTTGACCTTATAGATAGATAGATAGATAGTTAGATACGTAGAATGGTAAGAAGGTCAAAAGACGTGGTTTGAAGATCTTTCAAGCAAATAAAAGGTAAGGGGAATATCTCTAAAAATAAAATCATCGAGAACGCTACATCATCCCTGGAAATGGCGATTAAAAGAAATTAATATTAGAATGCATTTTTGAAGAATATGATAACTTTTTAACAGAAGAGAATAAAGAAAAATTTTATTAATTAAAAATTTTCAGAAAAATTAGGGATTTTGAACGATGTAACAAAAGTGTTGGTGGAAAAAATATTTCTTGGCGTCGCGACACTTAGCGTCGTATTTGCAAAGAGTCGCTAAATGGGCCAGTTTATTACTTTATACACCCTATATCATCTCCCATATATAATATCTCCAAAATAAATAATATAAATAAATACTAATTTTTAACACCAGTAAAGTGACCTATTTGTAGGTTTTATGACAAACTGTTATTAAGAAAACTTCAAAATTCCAAAAGTCTAAGCCTACTTTGATTTTTTTTACATTTTCCACTTTTTTGGAAAAATGACCTCTTTGTAGCTTTCGTGTCAAAGTGTTATTAAGGAAACTTATTCATGATGAAAAACTGGGTACATGTGAAAATTTCCAAGCGCCTAGACCTACTTTGATTTTTTCTGCTAAAAAACTTAAAACACTTAAAAATCAAAGTAGGCTTGGGCTTTTGAAATTATTCACACCTACCATGGTGGAAGGATTATTATATGTAAGTAAGTAGTTTATTCATGTTTTGCATTCCTGCTTACACACGTCATTATAATCATAATGATTATATGTGACCTAACATTAAAAATGTGCAGTCAGTTAGGTATACAAATTAAAAAGAAGAAAACGCTATAATGGGAATATATACGCATTAAAACCAACAAGATTCTACATGCAGGCAATAGAGTTGCTAAAGAGGTACTCTTCAAAGGAATATAAAGCCTTTGAAGCCAAGTAGTTCTTAAGCGTTTTGAGACAGCATTTAGGGTCCAATGCCTTTAAACAGTCAGGTAATACATTAAACATTTTTATACGATGGTAATTAAATGCATTTCTTATCTGATAATTATCTCTATGCCTTGTTGTATAGGAATAAGTGTTGGTATGCTTCATATACAAGTCGACATTGTGTATTATAAACTATTTACATTCCAAGATGTAGATACTCAGGAGAGTGAGAATCCCCAGCCCCACAAAAGCCTGCCTAAAACACTTCCTATAATTCAGTCCCGCCAAGATACACATCTCTTTTGCAGTCCAAAAAAATCTGGCGTGCGCTGAGTGGCCCCAGTTAAAGATTGAGAAGGACAAAAGGGAATGGAAATACCCGTAGTAACAAGTCACAAGCACAGGTATTGAATCTTACTATCATTCAGCTTGAGAGAGTTAGAGAGACAACATGTCTTCATGTTGCACTCTGCTTTTCTACCACTATTCTTTGATGACTCAACATGGTTGCGTCATCCGCATAATATGGTGTGCTTAAGCGCATATAAATTATATAAATAAATTTCCCCCAAGGCATCAGCTTGGGAGCAAAATTAAAAACAAATCCAATCATTTGCAACAAATTAATGGGCAAAAAGTTCTAACTATAAATCAGACACAGAGATCATGCACGATTTGGCCCACAACCATAGACTTATAAGCAAGGGGAGATATAACGATTTACATTTTAAAGCAATCAGAGATCCTTTTGGTCCACTATTCATTTGGTTCCCCTGTAAATTCTCAGAGCGTGTGGTTGCTAGATTTTCGGTTATGTCCCCCAACCCCCTTTTCGCAGATATAAATGGGTACAGCTTATTTATTAATAATAACAGAAGAGCATATAAGCATTGTTAACCGAAGAATAATTGTTGCAAACGCAAACGCCGTAGGCATAATATATTTTGTGGTAAACTTGTTAAATGCTGTTTATTAATTTATGTATAATATTTTATGGAGATTAAGCGACAACGCCCCTTAATTCCCACTAGACATATTTCATTGTGACGGGTACCAAACCTGACGCTGTCATATGCGACGTTTTTAGTAGTCGGAATATTTCGATTTTCAAGCATTTTCAGGTATTTACGTGTATTTTTTGCAAAAACGTGATATGAAAACTTTAAAAAATGGTGTGCCGGTGTCAGGTGTGCGGAAAGTTGAACTCTTTTAACTCGGAACCGCCTTTTCACTGGTATGTATTATTTTCGCTATTTTCACCATAATGTTTGGCCCTCTTCAGTAGCGTAGATAAGTAGGTAGTGGTAGTAGGTACTAAGTAGGTACTGATAAATATCCAAAGTACTGCCTTTGCTTTATGTTGATTTGGTGCTTTTAGTTCGGCAGTTATTTGAAATAATAATTTGTTAACATTGGGAATATTTTGTAGGTTTCCCATGGATTCTGAAAGGAGAAAGGTGTGGTTTTCCGTTTTCCCTTGTCGGCTTAAATGAGAACCAGCGTTTACCAAAACACCCGGAAAATTGTTCGGATCATTTTCATCCATGCGAAATAGTTATAAAGGGAAATGGTCCCCGGTATGTTAAACCTGGAGCTGATCAAAAATTAACTGAGCGACCTACGGAATTCAGGTGAGATATAGGTAGTATGCATTTTTAAAGTAATAATAATAGTAACTATAATAGAACAATAACAGAGCAATTCTGCAGGTTGCAAAACATTTCATTTGAGGAGTTGCTTACTTCGTCTGGGAGCACATCTGCTTCTAAAGATAGGTAAGTAAGCCACTTAAACACTATATCCATAAATTAATGTAGTTTCATGAACGGAAAAACTATTATCTTCAAGCAAACAAAAACGTTGCTCTTAAAAATTCTACTAATTATTGAAAAGTAATTAAGAAATGAAAATTAATTAATATTTATTTGTACAGAGAAAGTCAGTAAGTAATGTATTGAACCAGGGTCTTGTAAACTCAGTTTACAAGAAAAAAGCTGTTATGTCTGATAATATTTTTTTATTTAATGTTCAAAAATAGATTAATATAAGTATAAAAATGTTAAATAAAATATAATGCATTTCATTATTTTTGACTACATCAAAAATAGTTTTTTCAGTCACAATACCTAAGTATATAACTTAGTCACTTTTGGGAACTTTCTTTAAACGCAGCAGGGCAAGCAACTACGTTGCTAAAAAATGCACATCAACAAATAATATAGCTCTTTGAGTGCAAGCGGAAAAAAGAATTTTGAAAATCAGTTAATAAAGTAAAAAAACGGAATTGACTCGAAAAGAAACACACTGCATATGAAATAGTGTTTTTTTATATATATTTTCTCTGTGATATGTAGGTACTAAGTATATACAAATTTTATTTAATTATAGAGAGCTATTCAAAAAAATGGAAGCACAATAGCTGAAGACGGAATACAATCCTCTTCGTCAGCTACTATTGCTGCTTCTTAAACAGAGAAAGAGATGCAGTAGCTATTGCAAATTAGTTATTTATGCAACAAGGATGGAAACCACAACTATATTTTTGCACTAGAAATTGGCAATCAAGTAAAGATATATATTTGACTATATTAGGTTTAAATTTAAACTTTTTATTGCACAAAAAACACTGGCAAGTAGCGATTTTTCCACTCCGGCGAGAAGAAGGAGAAATTTAGCAGTAGTACAAGAAACTGTTAGAAAGCAAAGAAAACGAAGTCACACCCTACAAATGACTGTTAGAAGATTGAAGCTCCGAATTACATCCCTGCAATCTCTTCTGCGTTACTTAAAGAAAAAATGTCTCATATCGGAGTCATCAGAATCCACAATAAAGGTAAAAGTGTTTTTGCCCTAGCGTGTTGTCATGTAACTTAATAATTCAAATGTAGGTATCTCTCAACCAATTACACTGTACAGGGTAGCTGAAATTGGAAGCTTTTGTTTTTTTCCTCCTATTTGCCGAAAATATAAATATTTTCATTTCATTACAGGTATCAGTTTCGGGACCTGCCGTAGACGTCTTTGAAAGATTATTAAAAGGACCTTCCACGCAAAGTATAATAATTCAAGATTCAAGTTTAAGGTCATTTGTACTGACATTGGCATATAGAAACCTTGTCTAAATGGTACAGATCAATCGATGGCAGTCCAGGATTCACCAACGAAGCTCTTACAGCTTTAACTTTAAAACAAAAAGAGTCATTCAAGTCTTTGCTATGTAATCTTGCCGGATGAGATGTCAGTAAGGCGGCAGGTTGACTGCACAGGACAGAAATTTATCGGATACGTATATATTGGTACCAATATCGATGAAAATAGGTACTCTTCCCAAGGCCAGGGAAGCATTAGTGTTTATGATCGTGGCTTTAAATGGCTTTATTATCAATTTAATAATAATAATAATTCTCAACCTCAAGTACCTGTACCTCAAAAGCACATTAATGCTAGTGCAGAGGAGGGGATGAGGAATTGCTGTTATTTCGTCTTCATTGCCTTTTGCAAAAACCATAGCAGTTCTAGGTTCTAGGGCACTGTAGGCCAATAATTAAATCTGACAAATATGAATATAATAATTAAAAATCACAAAAAATATATAAAATCAGAAACATATTAAATTTTATGTTGAAATAATAAATTAGTTTTTAGTTAAGTAAATAATATTGATAATTATAATTAATTACATGATATATTTTCACAACAGATATTTCCTGAGAACAAAATGGCAAAAAGAGACTTGCATCTAAACAATTTTTTTAGATATTATTGGATATTAGATTGATACAGGAATTTGTTTTATTTCCATATCGTAAAATAATTGCTAACTAATTTCCAGTATTTTGCACAATAACATTATAAAACATTGTTATTATGATGCCAGTTAAAAAATCCTTCGTAATATATTGCTTACCTTCGTCACAGAAAAACAGCAAGCGCTTGCTGTTTTTCTGTGCCTTTGTGGAACCAATGATCTGTATAATATGTTATATTATGTTATATTCGCTGTATTTTATATCCGCAATAGATTTTCTAAATAAACGATTGTAAAGTAACAGTTAAGGTGGATTTATAAACTCGACGTTTGCGTTGGCGCTCACCGTTGCCGCTTGCGTCGAAAATTCAATCCCAATATTTTACGTGTAACCGTTTATAAAATGCCGTCGAATGCTGCCGTCTGCGTCCGATGCCGTCCGAGATAAACTAATTTCATCTTTTTCACGTTCCGTCGTTCACATTTCTGGACGCAAACTGCGAAGGTCACCGTCAACTTCGAGCGCCAACGCAAACGTCGAGTTTATAAATCCACCTTTAGTGTTTCTTATTTCCTATTTTTACTGAAAAAATTAATATGTTGTAATATTAAAGTCAAAATATTATCTAAACATTTTTTAATGATAATTCAGTTTATTTTGCGTATATTATCGATTAATGCCTAGATATACTCCAACCAGTATAACAAAAATCATAAAAATATAATGTTTGTACCCAACTAATTTTATTATTTTTTAAAAATCTTTCGTCACTGGCGTATTAAATATCTGGTCGGAATTGTGTCAACCACAAAATATTAGGTTAGATGTCAACCTGGGCCGCGATGCTCGGAGTCGGAATTATGAAGGTCTCTCTCTCTCTTTTCTCTCTCGTACTCATAGCAATGTTTGATTCACAACAAAAGCCTATTCAACAATGAATGGTTGAGTCTCCCTTGTTCATAAGTCTATGCCCACAACACATCTGATTAGAAATATAACAAAAAAATAATACAACAATAGAAATACCAAACTCTTTCCAAGGTGACTGACATCACCTTGGCCAAATAGGCAAACTGAACCGAAATAGGCACCCAACATAGCACACCATATAATCCTTGCACCATGACACATACCCAGTTTTTCGTAATGAACAAGTTTCCTTAACAACATTTTGACGTGAAAGTTATACTCGTAGAAAGGGCACTTAGAAAAAAGTGAAAAAAGGTAAAATCAAAGTAGACCTAGACTTGTTGGTTGAAATTTTGCAAACCTACTCAGTTTTCATTCTGAACAAGTTTCCTTTATAACATTTTGTCATAAAAAGGTCACTTTATTGATGTGAAAAATTACTTTTCCAAAACATTCAGGGCATAAGTGATTTTTCAAAAGTAAGATTAGGTCACAAATTAATTTCAAACAAATCAAGGCTGCACCAAAAAGATCAAATTTCAACTCAAAATTTGTTTGTCATTTACAAGAGTCCTCCAAACAATCTGGGGACACACTACATATTACTCACAGTCCACTTTTATGATGCATAGTGTTGTCAAGGATCTTAATAGTTACATATTAAAATCAAGTTAGAAATAATATGCATATCATCAAAAAGTTAAATAGTGCTAATATTGCAGGTACTCTCACATTCACAGCACAGAGTATTCAATTTCCGTCAGAGAATAAATGCACAGTATAATGGAAACTGTTTAAATTAGCTCTTGTATGCAAGTAGGCAACTGACTTCAAAGTGTCTGGTAACAAATTAAAGTAGTAACATGCCGCATAGTGGCTTAAAAGCACTATGTGAGAAATTTGCGATATTATGATCCCTTTATTTTCTTGTAGAATATCCATGAGCCTAAACTTTTTCCTATTTTTACAAAAAATATGTAAGGAGTTTCAACAAATAGACCGAAGTCAAAGGTAAAACTCAGAGTTCCTTCAAAACAGTCCTACAAGTTTTCCTTTCACCTATACCAAAAATAAGACATAACATGCAAAATAAAAAAATGTATCAACATCAGTTGACTGACACCACATTATAATATTATGGCTCATCGTTGAATAAACGTGGCTGTAGTAAATATTAAATAGATCATCTTTTAAATTTCATTTATGTGGTCACGATAACTCAGCCTATCGTCTAGTAGGGTTCCTAGAAATTTAGTTTTTTGCGCCACTTCTATTCTATTGCAACTAACTGCAATAATTTTGAAATCAATTGTTTCCAAACAAACGTAGGTAAACAGTTTGCTTAATTATCATGTACCTTTTTACATGTAACATCTGTTTGGGGATGAGACATCACAACATTTGTATTGTCAGCATAAATAAATGGAACTCCATTTTTTGAAATATATTTAGGCATGTCATTTATCTACAGTGTTCTTTCTTGGAGAGTTCCCACCTTAGAGAATGGATAGATGGATGGATAGATTAGACCTAACTCTTACTTTAAATGACCTGCCACTGATGAAAGATCCAAACCAACTGTTGACTAGACCCCTAATACCCAACTTGTGGAACTTGTCCGTCATGAAATTAGGATTGAGAGTATCAAAGGTGCACGATAAATCGAAAAACACCCCAAAAGTCAAGTTTCTCATGAATATATTGATCGAATTCTGTAGACACTGTTTCTGTAGAAAAGCCCGCTCTAAAAGGTATGACCGCATTGTAAACTTCTTTATCAACAACTTTCGATATAATGCTCAAAACTGAAACCGGTAGATAATTATAGATTTCAGACCAATCACCTTTTTTGTACACCGGTACAATTTTGTCACAGCTTAGAAACTCAGGGGAGATACCTGCAACTACGGATTTATTAACTAACAATGTAAGACACTAGCCCAGGAAGCAGGTACTCAAAATCGAATTCGAATTATCGAATAAAATGTTAATTGGCAAAACCCCTCCCTCCAGGAAGGGGTGAAAAATTGTATTTATATTTTATCTTGGTAGGGGTGCAGTTTTTCGCAAAATACCTATATGACAAAATGTACAAAAAAAATGCTTGTCCTGCATTTTTGTTCTTTTGTCAATCCTTATGGAGTTACCGGTGAAGTGAAAGTTTCAGAGTTGTGATAATAGTTTCTTCCGTAGAATTTGCCGTATATGATTAGTCAACAAACAAACATAGAGAATTGAGTAAAATGTGACATAAAAATTATTTAGTAACAAATGAAGTAAATAAATAAATACAGAAGCGTCGTTTATAAATATACGGTGAGCCATATGTCTGGAAGGGTTGATGGTATGAAAAAAAAAATGAAAGAGCAAATTTATCGGCAATTTATTTACTTTATACACATTATTGTCGTAGATTGCATCCTAAGTGAAATATCCAGGAAAAACACAATGATTATTTTTTCATAATGTTCAATCTCTGTTGGGGAATGTGTCAGAGGAACTCGGCAAGTAATAAAATATTTCCGATTTAAAAATTTAATAAGGCGTTAAATAAACAAAAACAGTACGCAACCCCGTTTATGTAGCTACGATGCGCTTTAACTCGCTAGGAATTAGTGTTACGGAAAAAATGCTAAAGAACAAGTTTATCGGAAATAATGTGGCCGTCCATTTTGCATATAGGTATTTTGGTCGTAACGTGCACAGGTAAGGAAATATAAAAAAAAAACAGTTTTTCCCTGTTTAAGGGAGAATTGTGGAGTATGTTAATTAGAAATCCACAAAAGAACACTTATAAATAATACAAATAAAAAGTTTTTATTTTTTGGGTGATTTACAGATTTGCAATAAACATGTTAAATTATGTTACACATATGCTTCTATTGCTGTAAATAATTAATAACGGAATTTGCAGATAGGGGATTTTCAGGGTGGACACCTGTATTTTGAAAAAAAAATTTAATAAGTTTTTGATATTTCAACAAATATATTTGATGGTTTTAAACTGAGTGAATCTATGTCACTTCAGCAAATTTGTGACAATATCCATGACTATTTGACTCTGTTTTTTTGAAACGTCATTTCCCAAATACAAAAATTTATGCAAGTATGATGGATATATTAATAAGGTCCCTTTTTAAAATAAGTTAAAGGACAAGTTGGGAAATTTAAAAGATCTTAATTGGAGGAAGGTGATAACGAAAACAACATTTTAAGTATTCAATACAGAAATGCAAAACTTGAGTTGAATTAATGCATTATTATTCTCCAAAAATCAATCTAAAGTGTTGTGGCAATTTGTGAATAACAGAAGGTACTTATGTATTCTCTACTAAAAACAAAAAGCAGTTCATGCACAACAAGAAAATCTTAATATGACAGGAATACCATTCGAATCGTTCTGCCAGAGTGTTAATACAGAAATTTTGTTCTGCAAATTGGCATTTACACTTGAAATAGTTGTCATATCAACATATTAAAAAATTAAGCTTAACTAAATAATAAAAAGTTCATTGATCACACGACATCTTATGGGTGATCTGCCATCTTCCACCCCCTTATGACTGGCCAACCGTTCTGCAAATATTATATCGATAATTGCGGGCCATCAGAGGTGCACTGGAAAACATTTCAGCCTTAACTAAATAATAAAAAGATGCATTTTTTTTTACCAGTAAGGGGCTTTCTGCCACCCCCTTATGAGTGGAGTCAGGGTTAATCCTCGCGGATGACACTTGGTTATGGCCCCCCAACATCCTTGCAAAAAAATAGGCCTTAACTAAATCATCACTGGATCATGTACCCTGGCTCTCCGACTATTATCACCAGGATTAACATGGATTATTTTTTTTATACACCCAATTTTCACTAAATGCATTTAGCGATTGTTTTGTTTAAAATTGGACACCATAGCGTTAATCAGGACACTACATAACCCACATATACCAAATTTGAACAAAACATATGCAGGGAGTTATATTCTACAGGGTGCCAAAATTTAGCAAAATAGGAATTTTAAAGGAATCTGGCGGGTCAAGTGTCAAGTATGCCATGGAATTACCTCAAACAGTTGAATGATCAACAGGACCACACAGGGTATTAGTATACAAAGATCCAATAACAAATATACAGTTGTTTTTCTCTGTGCCAACTCAAAGTGCTAAATTTTTTTAAACTTTACCTATACGGATCAAGAGCGACAAAAATCGATTAGGTGTATCAAAACCGCCGCAGAAATTATAAATGAACTACGTCTAAAATTTACAGAAACCTCCAGTCAGTAAGACCAGATGAGTTAAGAGGTGGTTGCCGACAGCGAAAGTGATGTCAGATTTCGTATTTTTTTAAGTTGTATGGCATAAAATCTAATAACATTTTACCTGGCAAAAATTTAGTACAAACATCTCTGTCTTCATTTTAATCATAAGATCTTAAAAGCAGTGTTTTGTTTTATAGGTTATGAAAACCTTGGGGAAAATAATAATTCCAGTGCATATGCTTTTAAGATCTTATGATTAAGATGAAGACAGAAAATGTTATTAGATTTTATGCTATACAACTTAAAAAAATACGAAATCTAACACCACTTTCGCTGTCGGCAGGTAGTGTGCCACAACAGAAACCCATAGAAAAGTCCAATAATTTAAATCGTTTTTTACTTGGATGATATTTCCAATTGCAGGGTGCATTTGACCTGCATAAAAAACGCATAAAAAACGCAAATGAAAATTTCACTTGGGGGTTTCAAATGAGACTACTTGGGCTTACTTTTGAGCCCAAAATTTTATTTTTGGAACTTTTGAAAATGCCTGTAATGACGTTACGAAATATATTTTTCCCAGAAACATACCTGTTTCTTTTTATATTATGAAAGAGCGTGTTTGTCTGATAAACTTTTATTAAGAAACTTTTTTCATGTCTCTCTTCTTTTAAGATACAAGCAGAAATATGTAAAAACACGCATATTAAATATATCGGAAAAAATCAAGTTAGCCGTGATTTAATTTGGTCTCCATAGAAAACAACAGACAGTTTGATTATACTAAAGCAGTTTGTGAAACAACTTGTCAATTTTGAAATATTTAGTCTTGGTTTTTAATCATTTTTAATCGTTTATTTCAATCAAAATGACTACACACGATGAAAAAGTTGATATGATTTTAATTTACGGGGAAGCCCAAAAAATGCAAGAAAAGCCGTGCGAATATATCAAGAAAGATATCCAGATCACAAAAAAATTATAAGACTGGAATTGAAAAGATAAACCAATTCGAAAAAGAACTCGCAGTGATGATGCAACAGCCCGGGTATTGCAATATTTTGAAGACAATCCCAGACATTAAATTAGGCAAGCTAGCAGAGAATTAAATTTTGATAAGTACTCAGTTCAAAGAATTATGAAGAGCAGTAAATATGACGACTACAAGTTACACTATTTAGAACAATTAGGGGAACTGAATAGAGAGAAGCGAGTAAATTTTATTTCCCAAATTATAACAATACCAGAAATTTTTGACAGGCACATTTTTAATCACATTCTTTGGACAGACGAAAGCCGTTTTGTGGGCAATGGTACCTATGCCGAACAGAAGAAATGAACATTATTGATCAACAGAAAACCCTCATTTTGTCAATCCTATAAGAAATCAAGGTCATTTTGGTATAAATGTCTGGTGTGGCATCATTGGTCGCCATCTAATTGGACCTTATTTTTATGAAGGAATTTTAAATAGCGAAAGATATCTGATTTTTTTTCTGATGAACTTTCAATTCTTCTTGAAGATGTGCCTCTTCAATTAAGGCGATCAATGTGGTTTCAACATGATGGAGCTCCACCTCACACAGCACGTATTGTCCGCGATTATTTAGATGAAATATATGGGGATAGATGGATAGGGATTAATGGTCCAATAAAATGGCCAGGGAAATCTCCAGACCTGACCCCTTTAGATTTTTGTTTATGGGGACTTCTCAAAAATAATGTTTATAAGACCCCTTCACAAAATATTGACCATTTGCATTGCATGCCAAGTCATTTCCCCGGAAATTTTAAGAAAAGCCACCCAAAATTCGGCGAAGATATGAAATGTGTTTCTTAGAAGATGGGGGCACATAGAAAATAATTTGTAGTTAAAATTGTTATTTATTCATTTATTATTAATAGTTACTTGCAATGTTTGTTTGTTTTTTTATTTATAAAATTTAAAATAAATTTATTACCGCCATATTTCATAGTATTATATTTTTATAACAAGTAGTTCGTAAGTCTTCACCGTTAAATATCTTAATATTTTCATGAAGACCGAATTAAATCACGGCTAACTTGATTTTTTTCCAATATATTTAATATGCGTGTTTTTACATATTTCTACTTGTATCTTTTAAACGAAGAGATACATGAAAAAAGTTTCTTAATGAAAGTTTATCAGAAAAACACGCTTTTTCATAATATAAAAAGAAACAGGTAAGTTTCTGGGAAAAATATATTTCGTGACGTCATTACAGGCATTTTCAAAAGTTCCAAGAATAAAATTTTGGGCTCAAAAGTAAGCCCAAGTAGTCTCATTTGAAACCCCCAAGTGAAATTTTCATTTGCGTTTTTTATTAGCCAATAGTGACCCTGGGGCTTCGAGTTTGAGACACCCTGTACATACATGCACAAACTGCTAACAAAATTAAATTATAGTTCTGCTACATTTACCACTTCACTAATTTATGTGCTAATCAAAGTTACACCCTGTATTGACTGTCTCAAATGAATATGTTAGTCAATAATTTCAGATGCAGAGTTTATTTCTCACACTGTATGATAGAAAGAGTTTCGGAACAATCGTTTTGAAAGAATTATGAAGTTATGTCCATAATGAGATAAATATCGAGGCATTTCCAAGGCATTTCAAGGTTCTTTGGAATATTTGGAGATATTTCATAGATTTTTCGCATTTTTCTTGAAAAGGGCGTTTTGGTGTACAAAATTTGGGCCGTGGTTTTGAAAAATCACAAAAATCAAAGTAATTAAACTATTTGACTTATTATATTCTAAACAAATTGGACTAATGACATTTTTTTATATCTTCTCCAGAAAACGCATTTATACCAAAAAAGTTTTCCTGCTCCCCCCTCTGTAAGTACACTTTACATACTTGCCAGCATGCCCTAAAGTGTAAGTCAAATGTTCAAGCTGTTCTGTTAGTTTGCTTGCTAGGTACAAAAAGTACAACAGTGTGTCCACGTTAAGGACTTACCACCCTTGTAAAATTTTTGTTTGTTACCAATTTTGATAAAAAAAATTGTTAGCTAGGAAAATATGCATTCAATGAGTGGGGGTAACTATTCCTGGATTGTAATCATGGCCAACTATGGCCACTTTATGAGCTCAAATTCTAAAAGTACTATTAGGGATTACTGACCGAATATTCATGTTTAGAATTAGGTACCTAAACCCTATCTGTACCAATTTTCATTGCTCTACAGTAATCTACAGTAATGTATGGATAATGTGAACCCTCTCTAATCCGAAATATTCTATAATCCGAAAGCCCCAATTGTGTAAAATGATATGCGTAATCCGAACTGTCACTTTATCATTCTATGTGCGCACACATCTAGTGAGAAAGCAAGCATGGTGGAAATGTGATGTGTTTGAATGGTTCTACGTATCTCACAGAGGGTGCCACTTGCACTATTCTTGGATCGTGTTTTCACTCGAAACTTTTTTGAGATTATCTTTTTGGTCTTGCATTTGTTTAGTGCATCTTTTCATTCTGCAATAAAAAGGTACACTTATTTCATAACGATAAAATCAACTGTTTGCATTGAAATTAATAGCTGTTAACTCCAATATTTGAGATATAAAATTTTCGCCTACCGCTTACAAATGTTACAGATCAACTGTACCATTTAAAGTTGAAAAAAAAAAATCATATGACAAAATTTTGACACCCTATTTCAAGAAAACCAATAGCATTTTTTCATCATTTTCAATGTGCAGTTGGTCCTTAACATTTGAAAGTGGTAGGTAAAAATGTTATGTTTCGAATGTTGGAGTTAACAGGTGTTTTGGATCATGCTTTGCCAACTTCAATGTAAATGGTTGATTTTCTCATTATGAAAAAGAGTACCTTTTTGTTGCAGAATGAAAGATCAAAAAGATAACCTCAAAAAAGTTACGAGTAAAAACACGACCCAAAAATAGTGCAAGTGGCACCCTCTGTAGGATAAGTAGAAATTAACATTTTCAGCTTATTTTCCATATCCAAAAACACCAGCGCCAAATTTCCACCTAGTAGAAAGTAGAAGATACGGTCAATATTCAATTTTAAAAAGTAAACTTGGATAAGAATTTTATTTTTATTTTTTAAAGATCTGTATGCTCCAGAAGTTATGCCAGGTTTTTCTAAACCATCCTGTATAAAAGAATATCACGGTAACCAGCCACTTGACTATGGAGGGTAGAGGTAAGGAGGACCATCTCTGTGTTATACAATTGTCCCTCAAAACCATTAACTTAAGAAGGCCGCTGCTGTTGCCCCCGGGTACCAAATCTACACTCCAAACTTTGCTACTTTCCACTCTGTAGAGATGTGTCAATCGTGAATCACTGTGATTCGATCACTTTAAAGTATTGATTGACCGAATCTCAACATATCGAAATGATCCAATCATGAAGCAGTCGGTTATTACCGACACTCCACAGTCCACACATCGAACGGCCGACGATCGAACAAACTAAGACCGAATGAAATGATTCGATATTTTTTGAAATCGGTCACCGATCGATTTGGTCGTAGTAAAATGAACGAATTACCCATCTCTACTTCTACTACAACCGCTAAGTTCCGGTCATACCCAGGGAGAACACGAGCGCCATCCATATTTAATGCTTTTAGACGACAGTTTTTGAGCCGAATACCCATATAAGATGGTCCTCCTTACCTCTACCCTCCATACACTTGACCAAAAAGATTTTGACTGGTCAAAAGCACATCCATAAATGTCATATATGACATTACCTGCCCATAAATACTTAACAATACTAAATAAACTATTAAGTAAGGACAGTGGTCCAACCTGACTAGTTGGACAATGTGGTGTAGAGTTTTGTGGTTTTAAGTTGTCACAGCTAAATAATTTAACACTTTTTTTAATATTTACGCAAATATATTATGAGTATGTGACAGCCATGATGATCTTTGACTTAATATTGTTTCTGTAGCCATTCAGACTGCTGCTGTTTCAATGCTGATGGGAGACGAATCTGCAAAATATTCCCGAAAACCTGATATTGTAGCAGATGCAGCCTATGGAATCTTGATCCAAGATCCCAAATTAATGACTGGTAACTTCTTCATTGACGAAGATGTTGTTAAAAATGCTGGGGTAAATTTAAAAATCCCCATTATAAACACCATTTCATTTATTCCCATTTAAGATAACAGATTTGAAACAATATGCTTGTTTCCCCGAGAATGCAGATAATTTAATACCTGATGCGTTTGTGGAAGATGTCCAACCTGGTGACACTCCCTTTGCACAGAAAGCCACAATAACAACAAATCATACAATGGAACAGCCTCAGGGTGAAGTGGCTAAACTTTTTAAAGCTATTGAATCTTCTCTAAGCCCTGAAACGGTCTCCAAAACACAGGCAGTGTTTGAATTTCATGTTACAGGTGAAGAGGCTGGCAAATGGTTAGTATACACATATAAATAATATAATTAATTTATTATCTCACTGATACACACAGAGGTTATGAGTTAATACTTTTGCATGATAGTTATCGGAAATAGCAGTATTTTTAAAGAAATATGTGGAAATGGAAAAGAAATTTATAAATATGTAGTGGCAAATACTTTTCTGTAAGAGGAATTAAGGAATGTTTTCTCTAAATGGGTCACTCTGATCTCGTGTATAGACATCACACCTTGGGGGATAAACCCTTTTTGTAGCATTATTAGCTTGGGATTTTTTTATTTGGACCTTGTGTGTATTAGCGTGCACAAAGTTACTCTGACTGTAGACTGTCAGAACCATTGTTGAAATTTCTGCAAGGTACAACAAATATATACTGGGAAAAGTCAGGGGAAAAAATAATGCCCCCAAAAGTCAGGTCAATGTCGTATATTTTTAAAAAGCCACGAAAAATCAATTTTCTTGACTGGAAATTCTCTATGCAGCAGAAATAGGCATTTTTGTATGTTTAAAGTATTTCTTTTAGACATTTATTTTTTTATATAAAAAGAAAGTACTCTTATGCCTACACTGGGGATTAGTTGGGCCAATGTGGCCTTGATGCCATTTCCAATCGATCTACGCCATGTTCCACTCCGGCTCAGGGTATCACCTTAGAATGCATTGGATGTTTTAAAGTTGCTGCTCACGAAAGGCCGATCGACTGCTACAGAAACTACCAGTCATCTCGAGGTCTCATTGCACATTGCGACGCTTCCCTCCGTGAATGTCGTTTGTTGGTTTTATGGGTTGTGGTCACGTTTCATTTAATAACAAACTTAAGTGGAAAGAAAGGAATGTACAGGGTCATTCAAACTGGGCGTCCCAGGCCAATTATGGGCACACGAAAAGCGAAAAAAAAATCTGTGTCCGTGGCGTTAAAGGGGCCCAAATAAAGATTAGATCGCAACTAAATTTAAAATTTTTGACAAACGATGCTCGGCGTCACGACACCCGGTATATTTTTTTGTAACGAACATACCTTTTTTGTTTGATATTTAGGTAGCCCTATTATTTCTAAGTAACTTTTGTCTTGAACATTTTGTTGGTTTTTTTTTTCATTTACAATTTACAGGCAACAATATACAGAAAATTAAAGAAATTAATTTAAGTAACATATTTACAACAAATTTTCAATGTGACCTCCATCATTCGCTAAGCACATCTCTAGGCGTTTCTTAAAATGTTGCGTTTGCATTTTTTAATACAAGCGTCCCTAACTTTTTTCTCCACTATTAATGGGCTACAGTTGTTGTATATAATGTAGCTAAACATTGTGACACTTAATTTGGTTTAATTTTTTTTGGGTCATTGAATATTATATCCTCCGTTGCATAATTTGATCCCATTGCCACATTTTCGTCACTTCTCAGCTTCCTTATTATTTTGTCTTATCTAATGTTAAATAGCCAGAAGTATATCGTTCAGGATATTTTTGCAAATCAACAAACTAATACACCCTCCAGGGGAATTAAAGGATTAAAATATTAATCACATAGGCCATGACATTTCTTTGTTTTTGTTTGGTTAAACTTAAACTGTCAAGTTCGAAACTATCAGTGATTAACCCAAAAAAAATTTAAGTGCAATGGCTAGTCATGAAGAAAAAGTGGACATGTATCCCCAAATTATGTGGTTTCAACAAGATGGAGATGGAGCAATGCGAGAAGAGTAGAGGAGTTTTTAAACAATAATTTTAGAAATAGATGGATTGGCACAAATAGTACTATCAGGTATAATCCTAAAGCATAACAAAACAAATACTTTTACTTAAATTCATTTGATTCTTTACATTTTCTACAGCTGGCCTCCTAAGTCTCCCGACTTTTCGCCATTAGACTACTTCTTATGGGGGAAATTAAAAAATGAGGTCTATAAAACACCTTCGAGGAATGTGAATCATTTAAAACAAAAAATTAGGGACGCTTGTATGACTATAACAAGAAACATGTTAAAAAATGCAACGCAACATGTTAAGAAACGCCTGGAGATGTGCTTAGCGAATGATGGAGGACACGTTGAAAATTTGTTGTAAATATGTTACTTATTTCATTTGTTAAATTGTTAAATATATACACTGTGTCCGTAAAGTAACCCTTAAAATCATTACTTCTGAAAAAATGTGGTTAAAAAAATCCTCAATTTTCTTTTAAAAAATGACATTTTGTGACGTTTCACTCGAATATCTGTGAGGTCATCTTTGTTCCCGATATGACGTCATCGGCAATTTTTTCAAATGGCAACCCCCCCCTTCTATGAGTAATTAGAAAGACCGTCACAGCCTACATTGAAATTATAAAAAAAATTGTTATATTACAAAAATATGTTTGAAGTTTGAAAAATTTACAAATTTATTCATTTCAAGTGGATGCCAAAATTTGATAGTTTAGTTTGAATTGCCTGACAGTATGCTAAGCGGTGAACAAATTCTTTTTGGACTTTGCTTATAATTTCTGAAGAAATATTGGTGCATTCTCTTCGAATTCTTCAATATGTTCCGGTTTGCTTTTGTTTGTATACACAATATTTTTGAGGTTTGAATATTTAATAATTGAAATAAATTTGTAATTTGTCAAAATCTTTCAATTACAATTTCAATGTAGGCTGTGACGGCCTTTCTAATTACGTCATAAAAGGAGGGGGTTGTCATTTGAAAAAATTGACGATGACGTCATATCCGGAACAACGATGACCTTACAGATTTGAATAATATGTCACAAAATGTCATTTTTGAAACAAAATCGATGTGTCCGAGGATTTTTTCTAACCATGTATTTTCAGAAATAATGATTTTATGCGTTACTTTACGGACACACTGTATACCTATATCCTATAATAAATAGTTGTTAGTATATTATATTGTTTGCTTGACATCAATATATGGAAAACAAATGACAGTCGCTCGTGCTCGTCGCCCACTTCATGGGAGAGTCAAGTCACTTAATTTCTTTAATTTTCTGTATATTGTTGCCTGTAAATTGTAAATGAAAAAAAAAACCAACAAAACGTTCAAGACAAAAGTTACTTAGAAAAAATATGGCTACCTAAATATCAAATAAAAAAGGTATGTTCGTTACAAAAAAATATACCGGGCGTAGCGACGCCGAGCGTCGTTTGTCAAAAATTTTAAATTTAGTTGCGATTTAATCTTTATTTGGACCCCTTTAACGCCACGGACGCAGATTTTTTTTTCGCTTTTCGTTTGCCCATAGACGCCTGAGACGCCAAGTTTGAATGACCCTGTACCTAGTGACAAGTGCAATAATTGAGTAAATATTTAGTGCAGTGCGAAGTGCATTGTCTCCTTTTTCCTAAAAATAATATGAGTTTTTATAAAACAAGTATAATGCACAGAAGATTATAATAATTGCAGTTTTATGGGACTGAACATTTTTATTTTACTACAGATAAGTTCCTCTAACAATAAAATGATGTCAGACCTATATCTTTTTAGGATTACTAAAATGAGATTTGTCACAAATAAACAAATAATTCTACAACTAACCTACATACCTGTTATGGCTGCTAAAAAAACGAGTTTTAATCACGACTAGTGTACCTAACCTTGAAATCAATAAAGAAAATCCAGAAACACTCTTAGAAAAAATAAAATTGGTACACGGATTTTAATTATGATCGATGGTGGAACGGGCTAGTGGGCGGAAAATCGATGACGCTGTCTTCTTTTCGGCGTTGACTCCGGCGCCATGGCGTGGGATTAGGGATAAATTGCCCCATTATTTAAACATGCAGCGAAAAAATTTCTTTTTGCGTTTTTGGCATATATGTACCTCCCTGATGACGTAGTTAAAATTATTGTATTTATGAATAAATCACCCTGTATAGTAAGCTTACTTTTTCTGCTTCCATCCAAGATAGGCCAGGGCGTGACCCCTTCCTTATGCAGATGCCAATTCACAGCACCTCTGCCTTTCAAGGCTCATTTAGTTCTCTGTACAATCCCCTTTCAATAGATATTAAAAATATTACTACATTTTCTGGTTTCAAATATAAAGTAAAGTGTAATTTTCAATCAAACTAGTTCTGATGTTTGTCTCTGTATTCATCGTTGTTAGCTTGTTGTGTTGCCACTTAATTATAATTATTATGATATGATAGGATACTTCTTGTCGGTGTACAGTTATTGTATTTTATAGTATTGTCTTTATTGTCAAACAGAAAAAAATAGTTTTTTACTTGTAATTAGTACATATTTCAGGTTGGGCTAAAGCAGTCTATAACTGAGCCCCGCCTTAATAAAGTCGGTATTTATTTTATTTATTATATTATCATTGCACATTGACCTAAAATTTTGCACTCTTTTTTCACGTATGCCACCGGGTAAGACCCTTATAAACCGTATGCCGTTAATATATTTGATATATCTTATCCCTATGAATCATATATTCCAAGGGCATACGTTATTCGATCATTTCAAAAACCTATAAATTTGTCACACAAAAATGTAAAATTAGTTAGACCCGCGGGAACCGTATGCCCTTTGGTAATTGTGCATTTTATGAAAAAAATTGTCCAATTTCAAAATGGAATACGTTATACTATCATTGCAAGACCCGTTATTTTTTAACAATAAAGAATCAACTTCTCCAGCGCAAGTCCCGCGGCCACCCGATAATTTTGTTTGTACGTTGATATACATAATTACCACAACCTCATAGGGCATACGTTATACTATCGTTGCACTTTTTGGCAGTGAGCGTACGGTCTATTATACTTAGGTTAGGTTAGGTTTCAGAATTACAGGACGAATCACTTCCGAAATTAGCATGAAGTCGGCTCGCCAATGAAAGTTATATTCTTTGCCAAAACTGAATGAACAGAATTGAACGCCACCCCGCATAATTATCCGAGGAATACACCTCCCTCAACCCCAATTGAGATCAAAGCGTCATATCTTTTAGTTTCAAAATTACAGGACCAATCACTTCCGAAATTAGAATGAAGTCGGCTCGCCGATGAAAGTTATATTTTTTGCCAAAACTGAACGAACGGAATTGAACGCCACCCCGCATAATTATCCGAGGAATATACCTCCCTCAACCCCAGGGACTCTTTAAAATAAGGGGACCCAGCATGTCACAGTCTATCACATAGGAAAAGTGAAGCCTTGTTTTCTGTATATCTCCAAGCAGACCACATAAGTGGGCTGGTACAAGGTTATGTTATATATGTCAGTGTCCAACTGCCATCAAGTTTTATGTGACATGCCAGTGCCATAGATTCCAAAGGAGGCAAAATATTTCCCATCATAATTCACAATTTTTAAGTTTTCTAACTTCCAGATAGTGAGTTAAAGGTAATGCGGCCGCCTGTAGTAGTCCCAATAATTGCAACCAGATTTTTCTTGTCTCACCTTTAGTAATCCTGCAATTCCCATTACGTGGGCATTACGTATAAGTAAGTAGTTCAAAACAAAAATGGTATTTCCTTAATATTAAATTATTAAGCAGGTAGCTTCAGTCAGGTCTTTCTTTAAACAGATTTTATCTACAACTATAAGTTTATTTTTCGTTTGTGAGGTACCTTGGGAGAGAAATAAAATTACAAAAATGAGCACCGAGAAAAACTACATGATTAGAACTAAGTACAAGACCTAATCTTATTAGTCCATCCCGAAATCTGTGAAAGTTCTTTGGGTAGATACATTCAACAAGGGAAGAAAGTTCAAGTACGTACCTATTATACCTACATATTACAATGGTTTGAGGAACCTGGTAACAAGGTGTAATAGCGACAAATTCTCAAATAAGCAAAATCAGCACTGACTTACCTTACTTATATTACTTAAATTCCTGGAAATAATTGCAGGAAGCGAAATTCAAATATAATATAAATTTGATTCATTTGGCACTTGCCATATTCTGTGTTTGTTGACAGAACATTGTCAAGTCTAATTTTTAGAAATCATATTAATTTTTACTAACAATCAAAGTACCTGTTATATCCATAGATTCTCCAATAAAATGGCATAGTTGGCATCATTGAGACCATTAGAATGGGGAAAGAAACGGCCTCACTTTGGAAAGTATAATGCTGGGTCCCCTTACTTTAAAGGGTCCCTGCTCAACCCCAATTGAAATCAAAGCGTCACATCTTTTAGTTTCAGAATTACAGAACTAATCACTTCCGAAATTAGCATGAAGTCGGCTCGCCGACGAAAGTTATATTCTTTGCCAAAACTGAACGAACGGAATTGAACGCCATCCCGCATAATTATCCGAGGAATATACCTCCCTCAACCCAAAAAAAATATATATACCGGGCGTAGCGACGCCGAGCGTCGTTTGTCAAAAATTTTAAATTTAGTTGCGATTTAATCTTTATTTGGGCCCCTTTAACGCCACGGACGCAGATTTTTTTTTCGCTTTTCGTTTGCCCATAGACGCCTGAGACGCCAAGTTTGAATGACCCTGTACCTAGTGACAAGTGCAATAATTGAGTAAATATTTAGTGCAGTGCGAAGTGCATTGTCTCCTTTTTCCTAAAAATAATATGAGTTTTTCTAAAATAAGTATAATGCACAGAAGATTATAATAATTGCAGTTTTATGGGACTGAACATTTTTATTTTACTACAGATAAGTTCCTCTAACAATAAAATGATGTCAGACCTATATCTTTTTAGGATTACTAAAATGAGATTTGTCACAAATAAACAAATAATTCTACAACTAACCTACATACCTGTTATGGCTGCTAAAAAAACGAGTTTTAATCACGACTAGTGTACCTAACCTTGAAATCAATAAAGAAAATCCAGAAACACTCTTAGAAAAAATAAAATTGGTACACGGATTTTAATTATGATCGATGGTGGAACGGGCTAGTGGGCGGAAAATCGATGACGCTGTCTTCTTTTCGGCGTTGACTCCGGCGCCATGGCGTGGGATTAGGGATAAATTGCCCCATTATTTAAACATGCAGCGAAAAAATTTCTTTTTGCGTTTTTGGCATATATGTACCTCCCTGATGACGTAGTTAAAATTATTGTATTTATGAATAAATCACCCTGTATAGTAAGCTTACTTTTTCTGCTTCCATCCAAGATAGGCCAGGGCGTGACCCCTTCCTTATGCAGATGCCAATTCACAGCACCTCTGCCTTTCAAGGCTCATTTAGTTCTCTGTACAATCCCCTTTCAATAGATATTAAAAATATTACTACATTTTCTGGTTTCAAATATAAAGTAAAGTGTAATTTTCAATCAAACTAGTTCTGATGTTTGTCTCTGTATTCATCGTTGTTAGCTTGTTGTGTTGCCACTTAATTATAATTATTATGATATGATAGGATACTTCTTGTCGGTGTACAGTTATTGTATTTTATAGTATTGTCTTTATTGTCAAACAGAAAAAAATAGTTTTTTACTTGTAATTAGTACATATTTCAGGTTGGGCTAAAGCAGTCTATAACTGAGCCCCGCCTTAATAAAGTCGGTATTTATTTTATTTATTATATTATCATTGCACATTGACCTAAAATTTTGCACTCTTTTTTCACGTATGCCACCGGGTAAGACCCTTATAAACCGTATGCCGTTAATATATTTGATATATCTTATCCCTATGAATCATATATTCCAAGGGCATACGTTATTCGATCATTTCAAAAACCTATAAATTTGTCACACAAAAATGTAAAATTAGTTAGACCCGCGGGAACCGTATGCCCTTTGGTAATTGTGCATTTTATGAAAAAAATTGTCCAATTTCAAAATGGAATACGTTATACTATCATTGCAAGACCCGTTATTTTTTAACAATAAAGAATCAACTTCTCCAGCGCAAGTCCCGCGGCCACCCGATAATTTTGTTTGTACGTTGATATACATAATTACCACAACCTCATAGGGCATACGTTATACTATCGTTGCACTTTTTGGCAGTGAGCGTACGGTCTATTATACTTAGGTTAGGTTAGGTTTCAGAATTACAGGACGAATCACTTCCGAAATTAGCATGAAGTCGGCTCGCCAATGAAAGTTATATTCTTTGCCAAAACTGAATGAACAGAATTGAACGCCACCCCGCATAATTATCCGAGGAATACACCTCCCTCAACCCCAATTGAGATCAAAGCGTCATATCTTTTAGTTTCAAAATTACAGGACCAATCACTTCCGAAATTAGAATGAAGTCGGCTCGCCGATGAAAGTTATATTTTTTGCCAAAACTGAACGAACGGAATTGAACGCCACCCCGCATAATTATCCGAGGAATATACCTCCCTCAACCCCAGGGACTCTTTAAAATAAGGGGACCCAGCATGTCACAGTCTATCACATAGGAAAAGTGAAGCCTTGTTTTCTGTATATCTCCAAGCAGACCACATAAGTGGGCTGGTACAAGGTTATGTTATATATGTCAGTGTCCAACTGCCATCAAGTTTTATGTGACATGCCAGTGCCATAGATTCCAAAGGAGGCAAAATATTTCCCATCATAATTCACAATTTTTAAGTTTTCTAACTTCCAGATAGTGAGTTAAAGGTAATGCGGCCGCCTGTAGTAGTCCCAATAATTGCAACCAGATTTTTCTTGTCTCACCTTTAGTAATCCTGCAATTCCCATTACGTGGGCATTACGTATAAGTAAGTAGTTCAAAACAAAAATGGTATTTCCTTAATATTAAATTATTAAGCAGGTAGCTTCAGTCAGGTCTTTCTTTAAACAGATTTTATCTACAACTATAAGTTTATTTTTCGTTTGTGAGGTACCTTGGGAGAGAAATAAAATTACAAAAATGAGCACCGAGAAAAACTACATGATTAGAACTAAGTACAAGACCTAATCTTATTAGTCCATCCCGAAATCTGTGAAAGTTCTTTGGGTAGATACATTCAACAAGGGAAGAAAGTTCAAGTACGTACCTATTATACCTACATATTACAATGGTTTGAGGAACCTGGTAACAAGGTGTAATAGCGACAAATTCTCAAATAAGCAAAATCAGCACTGACTTACCTTACTTATATTACTTAAATTCCTGGAAATAATTGCAGGAAGCGAAATTCAAATATAATATAAATTTGATTCATTTGGCACTTGCCATATTCTGTGTTTGTTGACAGAACATTGTCAAGTCTAATTTTTAGAAATCATATTAATTTTTACTAACAATCAAAGTACCTGTTATATCCATAGATTCTCCAATAAAATGGCATAGTTGGCATCATTGAGACCATTAGAATGGGGAAAGAAACGGCCTCACTTTGGAAAGTATAATGCTGGGTCCCCTTACTTTAAAGGGTCCCTGCTCAACCCCAATTGAAATCAAAGCGTCACATCTTTTAGTTTCAGAATTACAGAACTAATCACTTCCGAAATTAGCATGAAGTCGGCTCGCCGACGAAAGTTATATTCTTTGCCAAAACTGAACGAACGGAATTGAACGCCATCCCGCATAATTATCCGAGGAATATACCTCCCTCAACCCAAAAAAAATATATATACCGGGCGTAGCGACGCCGAGCGTCGTTTGTCAAAAATTTTAAATTTAGTTGCGATTTAATCTTTATTTGGGCCCCTTTAACGCCACGGACGCAGATTTTTTTTTCGCTTTTCGTTTGCCCATAGACGCCTGAGACGCCAAGTTTGAATGACCCTGTACCTAGTGACAAGTGCAATAATTGAGTAAATATTTAGTGCAGTGCGAAGTGCATTGTCTCCTTTTTCCTAAAAATAATATGAGTTTTTCTAAAATAAGTATAATGCACAGAAGATTATAATAATTGCAGTTTTATGGGACTGAACATTTTTATTTTACTACAGATAAGTTCCTCTAACAATAAAATGATGTCAGACCTATATCTTTTTAGGATTACTAAAATGAGATTTGTCACAAATAAACAAATAATTCTACAACTAACCTACATACCTGTTATGGCTGCTAAAAAAACGAGTTTTAATCACGACTAGTGTACCTAACCTTGAAATCAATAAAGACTGGTGTATCGTATTTGCTCCAGTGGATGGAGATCCATTTAGCAACTGTTGTAAAATATGCTCCAAGGTGGTTTAATTGAGTAACATGAGCAAACAAGCCCTACACAGTCGCGAAAAAAGCGCTTTACACAAAAAAAATTGAGGCTAAGAAATAAACAAATAACATTTAGTTTTCTGCCAAACCTCTGGAACTGGCACTACTGAGACTGTGACAAGTGATAACCCTGAATAGGAGGCAAATGTAGAAGCACTAATATAATAGAAAAGTACGAATATAATTAAAAATCAATCGGAGATACCCAGCAGTGATTTTTTTAAATAAAGTTAATGGGTATTTGAAGCAGAAATATCGAGTTTACATGCAGTCAAAACACATGAATCCTTTAATTCCGTTAATTAAGAAAATGTTTAGACAGTAGGATTGCCGAACGTATGAAGTTGTCCTCTAGAAAACTGTCATATAAAATAACATTTGGTTTAGCACCTTCTTTTTATGAAATACAGTAAGAACAATTGTTGAGCTGTAGATTTTTTGTGGCATGTTTTGACGAGTCCCTAAACAGGATATCACAAAAAGGTCAAATGGACATATATGTATGTATTTGTTATTGGAACGAGAGTAAAAATGGAGTAGAAAGCAAGTAAAACATCAATGAAATTTCTCGCCAGATCTGCTCACTCGCATATCTTTTATTTATCCTTGAAAAATTTTGTTAAAGTCAGGGAAAACATGGAAAAGTCAGGAATTTATGTGGTTCTTTGAAGTCCGAACCCCGAGTATCGTCTATCAATTATTTTTGGACAACTCTTTAATGGGTCTTCTAGCGAAGAGTATTCAAAAGCCCAGCATCTCCAGATGCATTGATGATTTTCTTTGCGGATGCCTTACTCCTTTCTTGTGTTTAGGTATTATCCAAAAATCTTCCCAAAAATCACAAAAAGCACTAGATAGCTAGTTGCACTGTTTTTTACACAAACATTACGTTACGGCAATTCCAACAGGTTTGGATATCATTGCTGGTCTAAAAAATGGCCAATGGGTCTGGTAAAATGTGCAGTTGTGCATATTTTACGGAACACTTCCTACGATAGATCGTCAAACACAGCAAAACAGCAGAACAATAACAGTCAGGACTAGAATGACGTTCATATTATATGCGTCCACGTTTTGGAAACAGAATTGCTGCACCTGTTGTGGAAGGCTCCGAAAATTTGAGGCAAAGGAGTGATCAGCTGTCTAATCACGTGCGACCAGAAAAATTTCTTTGCCGTGCGACTCACGTTCGCACAATCCCTTCCCCCATCGCCCATTGCCCAGTATTGCCGTTTATGGCGACAAGTCGCCAAACTGAGGGCTTTTTCACTTCATGACTAATAATATAATGAAAATAAAAATAATCTTTTAAAGAAGAAACTTTTATTTCAACCCTGTATTAAAACGAATAAAATAAGCTTAGGTATTCATTAAGGTACCCAAGGTTAAGGTGCCAAATTGTGAAATTTCACAATTGAAATCGAAAAGCTTTTCACGTGAAATTTGCATAAAAGTAGGTAATTAATTTTATTGGACAGTGATTGTTTTATAAGCCTGCATACTTGCCAAAGTATGTATTTTCTTTACAATTACTGCGACAATCTTTTTGCTTGCAAGAAGCTTGTTTCAATTTGGCATTTAATTACCTTAATAAAACATAAACTTATTTTTTTCGTTTTAGTACCTGCATCACTTAAATAAAAGCTTGTTTTAAAAAAGCCTTTTTTTATTAGTGCTTTTTAGCATTTGATTCCCATGTGACGAAGAAATTTACTCCGCCATCTCCCTTTAGTTTTCCTCAAAATTTCGTTAAAGAATATTAATTATTAGTGTTGGCAGTCAACTGGTCACAGTCATCTTGACCGGTCAATTACCGGTCAGTCAAAGTTCGGCGGTCATGTCATTAAACAACTTGTCCAGGTGGTCGAGGACATGGTCAACTTGACCAGTTTGACCGAGCTTTAAATTTCTCGCCAAGTTTTTAGGAACTTTCACCTCTCATACCTTATAACTAACTTATTATGGATCAATTATCATCAGTAAAAGTAATAAAAATAAGACCAATGGCTGGTGTTCTGTGCAATTGATGGCTCTTTCAACTTATATTGTGTATATGTTTGATCTGTGATATAAATTTTCAATATTTTGTTACATTAAAAATTAAATGGATCTGTTTGAGCTGCAAAGAAATTTCTGACAATATTTAAATATTTGGTTTTTTGTGTCTCTTTCCAAGCAGAGATTATAATTAGTAATAAAAATAATAAGGAATAAAAATGCCAAAATCGCAAAAGAAAAGTATCATTTGGGACTTGTTTGACAAAAAAAAACATTCACGGCAAAAAACATGCACAAGGTAGGTTCAAAATCAAAAAATACTATATTAAAACGAGTAAATGGTATGTATGAAAGTTCCAAATTAAATGTTCAATTAGTTTCAATTTATATTACAAAACCATTCCTGCAAGTAAATTTATATAAGTATTATATACCATTTTGATGAGAAAATTATGACCGATCGAATGACACTTTCCTGCAACTTTTTAATTTGTCCACTTGCGTGACCCAAAATGACCAGTCACGGTCAGTTACGAAAATATCGTGACCGGACATTTACCCATCACTATTAATTATTTTATGAGAAATTTAATTCGTTCATTAAAAAAGGGTGCAATGTTTATTAACAATTGAACCAGTTGAGTTCGTTCTAGAAGGCTCATCTGGGGCTCTTTTTTTTTGTCGAGACTTATATTTTATGTATCTGTTTAGACCAAATTAAATGTTTGTTATTTTCACCTTCAAAATGACGGCTGAAAAAGTGGGACATGTGTAGGTCATGTTTTTATTTGTTTTTGTTTTGTTTTTTTGTTTTATCTAAAAGAATTCAATAAAATTACAGTCTAGTTATTTATCTACAGGTGCAGCCTCATACATGTTTCCACTAGGCAAATCTCAAATCAACAACTTCCCCTACATTCCCTTGCACCACCCCGCTTCTCCCTGTACCATAAAGGTAGAAAATAGCATTAACTGGCATTAATACGTCAGTCAACGAAAATAGGTTAAATCGCTGCATTATTATAATTTAAAAGTGGATTTAAAGTTGTACACTGTTTTTTGGTGTTTTGAGATTCACATAACGTGAAATTACGCGGATTTCTTTGATTGTCAAAGTAGTATTAGTTAAATAAGGTATAATAGGCGAGCGGTATACCCCTATTTTGATGCACAGAAAATCAAATTCACCTCTCATCGAGAGTCGCCTGCTTGACACCTAACTTCATTAGGTAAATTGGGTAAAAATAAACACTTTTTGTCTCTTGATATTTTTTCGAAAAATGCACCCCTTTCGAGCTATCTCGCTATATCTCAACTTTACCAAAGCTTTCGGAACGTTCGAAAGCGCAAAATGATCGTCGAGACTTGTACTTTCATGACTGTGGTATTTTTTTATATAGGCCACTTTTTATTTTACCTGTTAAATTTGCAGTTGAATTTGCATTA
This sequence comes from Pseudeuparius sepicola, assembly GCA_963920635.1. Taxonomy (NCBI): domain Eukaryota; kingdom Metazoa; phylum Arthropoda; class Insecta; order Coleoptera; family Anthribidae; genus Pseudeuparius; species Pseudeuparius sepicola. Next base: position 27,457,980 of record OY987304.1, on the reverse strand, counting down.
AATTATCCAGCTTCGTTGGAGGGGTTAAATTTATAAAGCTGACGAAAAATTGACCCACAAAAACTTTTTTCATAGATAAAGCCGATTGAATGTAATATTTTCTAACTCTAATAGTTACAAAATAAGCTTTGTTCATAGATTTGAGCATATTATAATCAAAAATTAAAACGTTAAAAAATAACAAAATTTGTAATACGTACTTGTTAGCAAAACAAATGACGGTCAATGCATGTTTGACAAGCGTCATAGTTTTGAAGAGACAACTGATTGGTTGCGTTCAATGCGCTCTCAAATCTGTAATTTCTGCCAGCTCTTTACGTCAATGTGCAAGTTATAAATTGGTTGTTCAGCATACCACGGCAGCGATTACAGCGCTGTCAAAGGTTGACAGATAGCGCTACCTAGCGATTACAAAAATTCGGCCTGCATTGAACGCAACCAAATATTTCATGTGTATTTATATCAACTTCATGCAGTAATAGTGATTAATTAAATATTGTAATTTGTCAATAAAATGACCGTCAATGAAGGTAAGATAGTAGGTACTTTTATTCTTTTTAATTGTAATATTCGAGTAATTAAATGAATCGTATCACAGAAAATATAGTTCCACAACAGAAAGCTCCCACCTGTCAAATGGACTCAAACTTCAGACTCCAAAAACAAGCAGATTCCATTTCCAGTGAACTGATATTTTCCTAATATGTAGATTAGTCAATTTCTATTAGTGGACCTCAATATCAAAGCATTTGGAAAATCTTAAGCTTAAAAGTTGGAATTTTTGCAAAAATTTAGTTGTTCGTGTAGTGGTAGGACACCATGTATTAAAGAGGAAATTTGTTCGTGCTTCTCCCAAGGATTCAAATGTTGCGAGCTTTGCACTTGTTTTATACAATGCAAAAATGCGGAGAATGTACCTGATGATAATAATATGTTGCCAGAGGAAAGTGAGACTGAGGACAACATATAAAATCAAATTGCTATGTTTGCAAGGCAAACATTATGTAATAATATTCAAAACTATTTAATAAAATGTTAATAGTTATTAATTGATTCCATTTTCTTAATCATTTATATATAAATATAAGTTTTTCTTTGTAAACTCATTGTAACATACTTCAACCTGTTGAACGAAACTGGATAATTTAAAGCAAATTCGACTGCAAATTTATTGGGTGAAACAAAAAGTGGCCTATATAAAAAAATACCACATGAAAGTACAAGTCTCGGGAATCATTTCGTGCTTTCGAACGTTCCGAAAACTTTGGTAGAAGCTGAGATATGAATTTTTAGCAGGCTTGCCCATAGATGAATCCTTTTTCTTTACTCCCACTGACGGTGGGGAGTTAAGATGTATGTTAGCGGAGATCAAAAATAAGAAATCCTCTGGTTGGGATCAAATATCTATAAGAGTTCTTCAGAGCTTACCTACTCAGGCATTTGAGGCTTTGGCTGAGGCTATAAATGTGTCTTTTCAAACTTTTCATTTCCTGCTTGCCTCAAGTCTGCCATTGTCGTTCCTCTCCATAAGGGTGGTGACTATAATGACCCTTCTAACTTTCGCCCTATTTCAATGCTACCGTCTTGAGAGGCTTGTTAAGAAGAGAGTTTTAATTTTTCTGGAGAAAACTAACGTAGTGTGCTGCTCAATTTGGCTTCCTAAATAATAAAAGCACCAAGGATGCAATGTACTCTTTCTTTGATAATCTCTATCTGGATCTAAATGCTGGTGAAGCTGCTGCAGCGGTGTTCTGCGATTTATCCAAGGCTTTCGATTGTGTGAACCATGGCATATTGCTGCGAAAGCTTGAATGTTATGGCTTTAGGGGTGTGTCTCTTGAGTGGTTCAGATCTTACCTATCGGAGCGTAGCCAAGTTGTTTCAATGAACGGTACTACTTCACATGTGACTGACATACAGTGTGGGGTGCCCCAGGGATCAGTCCTTGGACCGGTCTTGTTTCTCCTGTATGTGAATGATTTGTCATTTATTGATGTTAAGGGGAGATTTACTATGTACGCAGATGACACTACTCTTTTGTGGCATAACAAGGATACTGTGGAACTGAATGCGGTCATAGCGGGGGACATTCATAGAGTGAAGAGTTGGTGTGACTCCAACCTCTTGAAGTTCAACATACTAAGACCAGTGTTCTCTCATTCAAGTGTTCTCTCAATGATATCAGTATAGACCAACAAGGTATTAACCAGTCTATATGCTCAAGGTTTCTCGGTTTGGGTATTTCGGGATCACATTCTTTCACTATCCTCTAAGCTTTCCTGCTATGCTCTTTTGGTCATCTCGAGAGAGCTTGATTTCTCTGTCAGGAGAAATGCTTATTTCGCTTTGATAGAGTCCCATTTGAGATATGGAATCTGCTTTTGGGGAGCATGTGGCCTGGTTTTGTAAAGGGTGATATTTGTTTTACAGAAGAAAGCCCTTCGTCATATTTGTGGGGCGACGTCTCGTGAGCCTTGTCGTCCACTATTTAGGACCCACAAAATTTTAACTCTCACTTGTTTATATCCTGGAGACTGTGCTTGATGTTTAAGAAGCATAGGCCTGGCTCTTCGAGGTGTTGCAGTCGAATCACTAGACAGGTGCTAGATATCGATCTCCCAGTTCCTTCATCCGCTCTAGTCAAAAGATCGTTATTTTATAATTCCAAGAAGATTTTTAATCATTTGCCAAATTCTATTAGGTCTGTGAGCTCCGAGGTAGTGTTTAAGAGACTCGTAAAAAATTTGCTCTTAAATAGAGCATATTACTCATTAGAAGAGTACTCCCAAGACACATTTTAATTTTGATATCTCATACTTTTAACTATTTTTGCCTTTTGTTTTAGTTTTTTGTTTTTTTATTTATCTGTTTTTTGTATATATATATTTTTAAGTGTTTTACTATATGTTTGCCAGCTTTGTAAACAAGGTACTCTTATGACAATAAAGCATATTTGATTTGATTTGATCGATTTAAATTTGGCCACTTTTAGTCTATTTTGCACATAAAATCGCCCATAGCTCGAAGAGGGAGCGTTTTTCAAAAAAATATCAGGAGACGAAAACTGTTTATTTTTACCCAATTTAACCTAATTAAGTTATTTTTGTAGCATTTTTTTCATTTGTTTTATTTTGACAGTCTTTTGTTAATAATAAATAATGTGCCACTTGGACAATTTTTTTTTTATTAAATTAAACAAATCGGTTCCACTAGGTGTCAAACAGACGACTTCATAGTCAAACTCTACAGATTATTTTGGTCCTTCGAGCCGGATACACGAATCCATGGCGAAGATCTCATCGTATGCAGAATTTGCATATTCGTCGTAGCCAGTAGAAGCCGTGGAAGCATTCCAAGTTTGCTTGACAGTAACGGAAAATAAATTTGACGGTGTCAAAGAAGTCATATACCGTAGAATATAAAACCAATGCAGAGAGTTCGGGACAGATACATGGTTTGTAGAGATTCAGGCACGTTATTTTTCCGTTATTTCGAGTTCTTTCATTTATTACAGTCTGCTGCATTCATTAATTGAATAACAATTATTAAACATTTTAGGTGAAGATTCATATTTCAGCTTTACGTTATCGCTGAGTCTCGCTTCATCCTTTATCTTTTGAATTTCATACATTATAATTTTACATTTGCATACGTTTTCAACCATGACAGAAACTTCTGCAAATGATCTCCATATGTTGAAGGCACGTAGAGGCATACTAAAGTCACAGTTAACACGTTTTAAAACATACATTGAAGACGTCGATGCTACCAAATCGCTGCAGGAATTGAAAACACGATAAAACGCGATCAGAAAAAATCTATTATATATTTGGTTATTTCGATTCAATTAGCACTAAATTAGAGATCATTGATGAAGAACATTTACAAGACCACATCCAGGAAAGAGAATCATTTAAAAATTCTTTCTTTGCTGTGGTAGGGAAAGCAAAAACATTTTTGAATCCTATTGTGGCAGCAAATATTTCAACAAATAATTCATGTTCATCGATATCGCATCAACCATCTTTTACAAATACCGTAAAATTTCCTACAATAAAATTACCGGAATTTGGCGGTTCGTATGACAGTTGGATGCCATTTTTTGACAGTTTTCGATCACTCGTGCATGAAGATACATCATTAAGTAAAATACAAAAGTTTTATTACCTTCAGAGTGCATTAAAATCTAAAGCTGCACAAGTGATTGAAAACCTTAAGGCTACAGATGCCAATTATGATATTGCTTGGGATTTGCTCTGCAACAGATTTGAAAACAAACGGGTCATCGTTAACAAGCGTTTAAAAACTCTTTTTGATTTACCTATCATTCATAGCGAATCTAAAACCGAACTTAGAAAATTATTTGACACCCTGCAGAGCAATGTAAGATCTCTTAAAGTTTTAGACCAACCTACCGATGACTGGTCTACAATAATAATTTTTCTTATAGAATCCAAATTAGATAATAACACAAAAAAGGAATGGGCTCAACATATTAATAAAAATTTCATTAGTACTTCAGAATTTCCTTCATATGTAGAGTTCATTTCGTTTTTGAATGAAAAATGCAAAGTTCTAGAGAGCTTGGATTCAAATAATCCAATTAAAACAAGGAATCCTTTTAGTAAAGAAATACCCAAAAAGGAAATCTGAAATGTATTCTCATTTAGCTACAAATAAGTCAAATAGCAACAAATTGCGCTGTTGGTTTTGCAAGGGTCCATTTGATTTATAGCTGCGAAGAATTTCTCAAATTAAGTATAAAAGATTGTGAATTTCAAATTAATAAATTGAATCTTTGTGCTAATTGTTTTAAATCTGATCATAATATTTCTCAGTGTAAGTCCACTAATTGTAAATTGTGCAATAAGAAGCATAACACTCTTTTGCATACAGAAACGAAATCTTTGGAGGCCAAAGAAGTTACTAAATCTGCTGGTACATCGGATATACCAATTGATAACTTCGATGCATGCCCTCAAAATCTTTCGATTTCAACATATAATAACGTGAACGAAAATAATCGTACTAAAAGACTTAAGATTTTAGCTACAGCAAATATTTTCATTCGTAATCGACAAGGCATTCTACTAAAATGTCGAACAGTTCTAGACGGGGGTAGTATGGTCAATTTAATAGATGCACGATTTTGTAATCAGCTGGGTTTCGATCGCAATTATTCTTTTACTCCAATGGAGGGCCCAGGAGGCGTTGCCATTAACAACCGCGGTGAAATTCAAACTTTAATAAAATCTATGCATACTAATTATTAATGGCACATCGATTTTTTAGTTCTGATAAGGTTACTGGAAGAATTCCTAACATTTCGTATGATATTTCTGAGTTTCATATCCCTGAAAATATTACTTTAGCTGACGAATGTTTCTACGAATCTGATGACATTCAAGTTTTGTTAGGCAGCGAGGTATTTTATGAAATATTGCAACCCCGTAAGGTTCATCTAGGTACAGGGATGCCTTATCTGCTTAAAACTAATTTAGGTTGGATCGTTGGCGGAAGTTTAGCTACTGGTCAAATAAATAACCTCCAATATTGTCATTTAAATACAAATGTCGACATTCAACATCAATTGGAGCATTTTTGGCAGTTAGAGGAAGCAAATGATTGCATTAAAATTCTTTCTAATGAGGAAAAGGAATGTGAAGAACATTTCAGATTAAATGTCAATCGTAATGCTTTAGGAAGATTTATTGTGAAGCTACCTTTACGCGAAAACGCTCACAAACTTGGTGATTCTTTCGATACTGCTTTAAAACGTTTCAAATCTCTCGAAAGAAAATTAAATAAAGACTAGAACTTGAAAAAACAATATTCTGAATTTATAGACGAGTATGTTAAAATGGGGCATATGTCTTTAATACCTTCAGATAAAATTGGTACAAACAATTTGTGTTTCTACTTGCCACATCATGGCGTTTTAAAATCCTCCAGTTTAACCACAAAATTGAGGGTTGTATTCGATGCAAGTTGTAAAAGTGATAGCGGAATATCATTAAATGACGTTCTTAAAGTAGGCCCAACGATACAAAACTCTTTATTTTCCATTCTTTTAAGGTTTCGTGAACATAATTTTCTTATCGTTGCGGATATTGCTAAGATGTACCGTCAGGTTTTATTAGATGAGGAACAAAGAGATTTACAACGTATTTTATGGCGTTCGTATCCAAATGAACAACTGCAAATTTTTAGATTAAATACGGTAACATATGGTACTTCAAGTGCTTCTTTTTTAGCAATTCGTTGCTTATTTGAGGTTGCTATACAGAATGAATCAAAATACCCACTGGCTTGTGAAGCAATCATATGGGATATGTACGTTGATGATTTCATTTCTGACGCGAATACAATAAGAATACAACAAGAAGCAAAGCTATTAAGAGAAGAAGTTAGTCAACTTTTATACTCTTATGGTTTTCCTTTAAGAAAGTGGGCAACAAATAACCTTGCGACGTTAAAAGACTTATTATCTCAAAGTGAAGATATATCTCATTATCTTATTTCTGATTGTGATAAAGTCAAAACTTTAGGTGTTCTGTGGGACTGTAGAAACGATTTTTTTCGTTTTACAATAAGTGATATTGCATATCCAGAAAGAGTAACTAAGCGCATTATTTTAAGCATTATATGTAGCGTTTTCGATCCTCTTGGTCTTGTATCACCCTGCATTATAAAATTAAAGATTCTAATGCAAGAATTATGGAAAATCAAACTGGGATGGGACAATGTTGTACCTCATAACATTTCCCACATTTTTAATAAGTTTTTAATAATTGAACTACCCAAGTTTAAAGATTTTAAAATAACACAAAATACATTACTAAGTAATCCAGTTGAAATCAAGCTTGTAGGATTTTGCGATAGTTCTCAAGGAGCTTATGGTGCATGCCTATACGTATGTTCAACGGATTCTTTAAGTAACTGTAATGTTGCATTGTTATGCGCCAAGTCCCGTGTAGCTCCATTGAAAACACAAACTCTGCCGAGGTTAGAATTATGTGGAGCAGTTTTGTTAGCACGGTTAACTACAAATGTAACATTTTCGTTAAAGTCTGATGTATCAAACAAATACTTTTTCACAGATTCCAATATCGTATTAGCCTGGTTGGCTTCAGAACCTTCTACATTGAAATGTTTTGTCGCAAATAGGGTCGCTGAGATACAAAGACTTACCGACATAAGTAAATGGCAACATGTTAAATTTCAGGATAATCCTGCAGATATCGTATCTAGAGGAGAGACTCCTAGTTCCCTTTTAAATAACTCTCTATGGTGGAATGGTCCTATGTGGCTTTCCAAACCAGAGGAATACTGGCCAAGATCTAAAATTGTTCACAAAACCTTGGAATCTTTACCCGAAAAACGAAAAAATACTGATATTACTCTAATGGTCATGAAAGAAAATGACATTTTTAATAAATTTTCTTCATTTAAGGTTTTGCAACGAGTAACAGCTTATTGTTTAAGGTTTGCGTATAATTGTAGGCATATCAATATAAAACGCACGGGATTTTTAATTTTCTCTGAATACAGGGAAGCTTTGTTAAGACTTATTAAAGCAGCACAAAAACAATCGTTTCCGGAAGATATAAAACATTTAAAAAACTCAGGTTCAGTTTCTAGAAAAAGCCGCTTAATAAATCTAAACCCATTTTTTGATCAGTCGGATATAATACGAGTAGGAGGGCGAATCAGGAACGCTCAAATAGAGTATGATCACAAACATCCCTTTGTTATTTCAAACAAACATCCCCTTGCTAAATTAATCATTAAACATGAGCATGGTAGACACTTACATGCAGGTGCTCAAGCTACTTTAGCTGCTATAAGATTGCGTTTTTGGATTCTAAATGGCAGAGATGCAGTACGAAAAATGATACATGAATGTATCATTTGTTTCAGAGCAAATCCTACAGGTGCTATCATTAACCAAATGGGCGATTTACCTGATTTTAGAGTAAATCCTTCGCGGCCGTTTTTGAAAACTGGTACGGATTTAGCAGGTCCTTTTTATATAAAAGATGGTAAATTTCGAAATAGGCGAATTGTCAAAGTTTATTTATGCGTATTTATATGTCTAGCAACTCGCGCGGTCCATTTCGAATTATGTAGCGATATTTTCTCGGAAACATTTTTAGCCGCTCTAAAGCATTTCATGTCTAGACGCGGAATTTGCTCACACTTATATTCCGATAACGGTAGCAATTTGGTAGGAGCTTGTAACGAATTGCGAAAGGTTATAAAAACGATGCAATCTTATCAAAATGAAAATAACATTTGAGATTATTTGCAGAGTAACCAAATCACATGGAAGTTCATTCCCCCCAAGGCTCCACATTTCGGTGGAATTTGGGAAGCAGCAATTAAATCTGCCAAATTTCATTTAAAGCGAATAGTCGCGAATGCTCATTTTACTTTCGAGCATTTTTATAGTTTGAACCATTAACTCCTTTAAGTCCTGATCCTAACGACCTTAGTATTCTTACCCCAGCTCACTTCCTCATTGGAAGCACCCTTACGTTACCTCCAGATATGAATAACGTGATAAATGTGCCGTCAACTCTTCTGAGCCATTATCAGCAGTTACAGAAGATGTTCAAGAATTTTTGGGACCGATGGAGAAAGGAATATTTACACACGCTTCAGCAACACACTAAGTGGCAGCTGCTGCACCAAGGAAATGGCGTAAAGATTGGTACGTTGGTGCTTCTCAAGGAAGAAAATGTGTTGCCGTTCCAGTGGCCTCTTGGTCGAATCGTTGAAGTACACCCTGGAAAGGATCAAGTCGTTCGAGTAGTTAGCGTGAAAACGAAGAATGCAATTTATAAGAGACCAGTTTCCAAGATTTGTATTTTACCTGAGAATTCTTAGAGAATAATAAGTAGCTACTTTATACACGTATTCATTATGTTGAAGCTAATTCTTTCAAGAGGGCGAATTATGTTAAGTATCAGCCCTGTAATACTTATTTTCTTTTTTATGTAATTTCAGTTACCAAGGCAACACAAGTAATAAATATATAAACTCTACAGGCAGGGTTGTAAGATTTTCCACTATTATTCAGGCAATCTAAGGCCAACCTAACATGCAGGTTGTTGTTGTTTGGGATGGCCACATCAATCAGTGAGTTGTCTTTCTAGAAATTTTATCAAGTATTAAGGTCCGGTCTGTTATGGGCAATTTGTTAATCTGTCAGAACTGTACGATAACAGTACATCTTGTAGTTGCTGTTTTCAAGAACAGGCTCCGGTGTGTAGCTGTAATATGGGACCCTCTCTGCCTGCACAACCAGCAGTTTCTCCGCCAGTTCCTACTGCAAGTTCTTGGCAACTGAATCGTGTCGTTCATATTCCGTTGATGCGAACATCTGACATTCTCCTGTTATGTGCTGGATTGTTTCTGAAGTTTGGCACCCGTATCTGCATCTGTCATCCACTACCGCTGATTTTTCATTCTTAAATAACAAAAGTGAATTAGAGAAAAACAATTGCGGAAAATTCTTGGAAAATCTTATATAGTTTTCTGTTTGAATATTTGTGAGTATCAAACGTATCATTTTATAGGTTTTCGAGGGTGTACGATAGGAATTAACTATATTATTAATGAATTTTAACAACGAATTCGTTCATTTTAAAGAGCTGATGAGAACTTATATTGGAATCACACATTACTTAATTTATTTAATTTATTTAATTCTTACTGTAATAAAATTAGGTTAATGGATTTTCAAGTATTTTTCTAATATAAATGGATTAAAGAAACTGTATTTCCATTCCCAGCAACTAATTTTTTACTAAAAAATTCTGCAGCGAAAATAGCAAGTGATTCCATATAAGTTTGGGTGTGTATATATATCTATATCTCAAAACACTGTATGTTGCTGGTGGTTGCGTATGTGACATAATATGTTTGCTGCCCTCAAAACCTACACTTTTCTATAAAAAAATCTGAGAGCGAAAAAGTTCGCTCATATTTTCCTTATTTTCCTGGAGTATTAGGGAGACTTTCGATCTTCCTATTTAGTCGGAGGAATCGTCCATCAAACTAAATGTTGGTGATAAAACAGTTGAGGATTTAAACACAATTGCGAACATATTTATGGCCCACTTTGATCTGGATACCTCATTGACAGGCAAACACAATCCTGAAAGAGAAAAAATTGCAGATACCGTATTTTTGCCTCCAGCAACTCCGAGTGAAGTCTTCGATATAATAAATGATTTACAACCAAAATGTTCTTGTGGCATTGAGAATATTCCACCTGCCCTAGTTAAGAAAGTTGCTGGTCTGCTCTCTGAGCCACTATCGGATTTGATCAATATGAGTCTGCAAATGGGTGAGTTTCCGATGAACTAAAAATTGCAAAAATAATTCCTGTTCATAAAAAAGGTGCAAAGATGACATTAATAATTACAGACCCATTTCGACATTGCCAGCTATATCAAAAGTTTTTGAAATAGCATTCTTCAACAGAATAATCTCATTTCTGGATAAAAATAGTGTGCTTGCTGCGAGTCGACGGAATTAGCTGTTTATAGTGCTGTTCAGTATGTCACAGAGAGTCTGGATCGGAGGAAGGTGCCAATCGGTATATATTTTGACTTGAGCAAGGCATTTGACATGGCGAACCACAATTTATTACTGGATAAATTGGAAGATTTTGATTTTCGAGGTAATTCACTACAGCTCTTAACCCTTTCGGGACCGGACCCGGACGAACACGCATATAAAAGTTGGGTCAGTGGGACCGGAACCGACTATAAACGCAAGCAGGGAGGCATGAGAAAGGACTGGAACCGGACGGACACGCACTGACTACGGATACATTGGAACGCCTACTTTACATTGGCCATGCCCCCAAATTAATGTCATTGGCTGATTTTCTAGTAATGGCATCTAGTTGGGTGGTCCTTCTCGTAAAAAAAAAACTTACTTGTGCACTTAAAAACATCAATAAATTCGAACACAAGCTCATTTGCATGTGGGTGCATGCAAAAAATGACTTTATTGTGAACAGATCTGTTGTTATGTAATGACTGTTTTGCAATTAAGGACCGGAACCGTACATACAAGCATGCGCTTCCTGCTGTGGTCCACTGGGCACAGATCCTCAGGCTGCCGCAGTCCCGAAAGGGTTAAGATCCTACCTTAGTAATAGATATCAAAGCGTCAATATTGTTTTCACGGAGTATCTTACAATTGAGACATGATACTTATTAAACAGGGCGTACTGCAAGGGTCAATTCTGGGTCCATTGCTGTTTCTTCTGCAGAAATAGTTCAAAAAGGAAATAATGCTGGTGTGATCAGAATTGTATTTTATTAAATTATTCAAAAACGGGTTTTATCACTTTCTGCATATAAAGAATCTCCCTATGTCCAACTACAAAATAAGTCGATACCAGAACTGATATCGATAACATTTCTAGGAGTTTATATTGATTCAAAATTGAGCTGGCACACCCATATTAACAATTTAACATCGAGACTTTGCTCGGTTTGTTGTTTGATGAGATATTTAAGAGAACAAATGTCCTTGAATACTTTGAAGGTGTATTACTTTGCACATGTACAATCTATTCTATATAGTGTATGGAATTTTGTTGTGGGGGTCGGATTCAGAGGCAGTAAATGAATTTATTTGGCAAAAAAAGAATTTTAAGAAGTATGTTGGGGTTAAGTTATAAAGCTTCTTGCAACCTGCATTTTAAATATCATGGGATATTAACTGTACCTTCACTGTATTTTTTGGCTCTTGTATTATTTGTCAAAAAACATCCATGTCTGTTCAATATAAATACTGATCTGTATTCAGTTGATATGAATGTTATAACAAGACAGAGAAATGAACTTAGGGATCCCGCTCACAGTTCAGCATTTTTTCAAAGAAATTTTCAGTATCGAGCAGTAAAAGCATTTCATAACCTACCAAGTGAAATTAAAAATGTAGAAAATTTTAAAAGATTCAAAAGTTCTGTCATCAGTTATTTAAAAGAAAAGGTATTATTCAGAGCTGGGAAAGATCGCGCCAAAAAAGATCTAGATCATAGATCAGATCGTTTTTCAAAAAAAGATCTAAGATCGTTTAAAAATAGATCTTTTCATGCAAAAACGATCTTAGATCAAAGATCGTCTAAAAATGATCTATTTAAAAAAGATCAATTGATCTAAGATCTTTTGAACGATCTAAGATCTTCTAAACAATCTAATATCTTCTAAACTAAACGATCTAAGATCCTCTAAATGATCTAAGATCTTTGAACAAAATTCATGATATTATATAGTTAATAGATATAGATGTCTATAAATACTTTTCCTAATTTTGACATAGTATAAAGTGACATCTTTCAAAACCTGTGCAAGTGATGATACGTCCAGTTTTACATAACTAGTTGTGTAAAGTAAAATTTTACGTAACTAGTTACGCAACGTTACTACTCTAACTGAACTGGTTACGTAATCAATCAGTTGATATACCTATGGAGAATTAGACTTTTCTTGTAAAAACGTGTTCACCGATTATGCAATTTATAATTTTATAACTTAAGTTATAAAATTCGGAATTTTGAGAAATAGATAATTGAAAATAAAATACAAATTAGCATAAAGCATTCATTTCAATTTGACCTCAAAATAGGTTCTTGTAGTTGTAGGTAAAATGTACGTCAGTTTGTTTATATTATTTGTATTTTTTCATGAATTCTGACAATTTGCACTTTAGCTGAGACATAGAGATCTCCTGAGGTAAACTGCTTTAAATGAACGCTTATTAGTAAAGTAAGTAACTGAATTCGTAATACATATATTTTAGAAATAATATGTAGATTATATGTATAATAAGAAAAATCCTTGTTCGTACAAAACTATTCATTCTTCTAAAAAATATATACCTACCTTTCTACCTGCATTCTACCTACAATCAAATAACATAAATGTTACACAAAATGAAAAAAATTAATTCTTAGGTGTTTAGATGGATTCCAGCCTGCGGTGGAATGTACACATTAAATCATTGTGTAAAAAGTAGCAAAAATGTGTTTTGTTGTCTCTATCAACTTTGTAATTCTTGACATTCTCAAGTTGTTTTATTTTGGCCATATTAATTCAATTTTAAATTATTGTATAATTTGCTGAGGAAATTTTCGACTTGTAAACAGCCTTTTCATTATTCAAAAGAGAGTGTTGAGAACTATGTGTTTCAAGAAACTGAGGTACTCATGAAAATTATTTAAAGAATTGCGAATACTCACGCTCCCGGCTATGTATATACTTGCAGCGGTTTGTTATATTAAAGAAAATCAAAATAAATATGTTACATTTAATGATAGAAATGTCATGTATAATCTAAGATGTCAGAATGATATTTTGATTCTGCAACACAGGTTGAATTCAATGTCTAGAGGATTCCCAATTATGCCGATAAAGATTTTTAACCACTTACCCCATACTATAAGATAATTAAAAAAATATATCTTTTCAAACACAAAGTTAAAAACCTTTTGCTGGAAAATCCCCCTTATAATGTACAGGAATATTTTAATATACATTTTAACAGGTTGACGGCATTGTGATACTATGTATTTGTCTAGATTTAAATATTGTTGATGTTTTTCAATACATGTTAAGCATGTCTTATGAAAATAAAGAAACTATCTATCTATGTATCTATCTAATCACAGAAACGTTTCAACTACTTACAACAACTGAGGTCAAAATGAAAATATATTTTACAAATATGTAGATATGAAAACAAAAACTCTTATTCCTACAACAACCTAGAGCACTATTTTTTATTCTTCAAAAATAAAACATTTTATATACCCAAATCAAATTAAGCAAAAGTGTATTTCTGTAATTTTTTTGCATATTGTCTTATAAATGGAATGCCCTTGTGTTGGACAATAAAGTTTATTTATTTTATTTATCTTTAAAACGATCTTTTTTAAATAGATCTGCCCAGCTCTGGGTATTATACAGGGTGTTTCAGACCTAAATACAATAATTTTAACCACATGTGGAGAAAATTGAGCTTAATACGAATCTGCAAATAAAAAAAATAAAAGTCAATAATAAAGCCACAAAATTTTTTTTAAGGAAGCAATTTTTTAAAGACAATAACGACGCCACTGGCGAGGAAACGACCGGGAAGTAGACGGGCCAGAAGCTACATTGTTGGGCGACGTGCAATGTGGCCGATTTTAGCCGGCATTCCCCGAACTAAGAGCCGTGTGTTCTGGGACGACAGATCCTCGGCTCGGAAACGCAGCAAAGAACTAAAATAAAAAAGGGCCTGCATAGCAACAGAACATGCAGTCGCGAAGGCTCGAGGCGGTGCAGGGAGGGGGAGACAGCCGGCCGGCCGGCCGGCCGGCGAGACGGAAGTGTGGGTCAGTGGGTCAAGCGTGGTTGGGTGACAGACGTCGCGTCGCGAATTGCCGGACCGGACGGCTCGAAAAAGGCTTACTCAACTCGATTATCTTTTGGACTGTAGGTAACGTTGTGAACGCGACCAGGAAGCTCGCGTACCGACCTCTGGAGCAATTTTGTGATAATATGGCAAGTGCGAATGTGAGTGGCGAGGAGGATAGTTTTTAAACCACCTTTCATTTGCTATCAGCGATTATTATCCTAAAGGATAACAAAAGGATAGAAAAAGGTGGGCACATTTAGATAAAAATTTTCGTTGCCTGGCGCCGCGATCTGGCAATATCGAAGGAAGACCTGAAACCAGTTTGCGTCTCCCTCGCGCCTTGGGTACGCGTCTACCCGATAATAAAACTGAGCGGCTCGTTAGGGGAAATATTAAAATTATTTAATTATTTCTAAAATATTTCCGAAAAAAACTTTTTTTTTTCGATTTTTCGTATTTATACACCTTTCTGAGTATGTGGTTAAAATTATTGTATTTAGGTCTGAAACACCCTGTATAGTTTTGAAATTTAGATTAGGTAATTTGAATCTGTCCTTTCTTTTGTTATATACATTTTAGATTGTAAACCACTCTGTGTATTGATGTTGCTATGTCCATGGTGACTTCCAGCAATAAATATATTATTAATATATTATTATTATTATTATTATTATTATTATTATTAACTTCCCGTTTTATAGCGTTAAGTCACGTTTCTGGGATTTGGTTATTTCTTAGAATAGTTCAATACTGATCTGAACTCTTTGTTCAGACACTTGCATGTGTGGAAACTCCCTGCAGAACTCGGCATGCAGTTGTTGTCGGTAGCCGATCATCTCTTGTCCTGAGTTTGTCACCCTGTAAAAAATATGCATAATCGATTCATTCATGGACCTAGTCCATTTCATGCGTCATTGTTGTAATCCCGCCTGAGTGAACGCTGGCTGAAGTTCCGTTCAGCACCTTCGGTGGGTGGAACCCTAGTTCTCGTTTGGCTCCCTGTTGTAGATGTTCATGTTGTTGTTGGGCTGTAGCTGTTTGTGCGACAGGGGCCCGCCTCATCAGCGCCCGACGTCCCGCTCGCTGTCATGCCCAGTGCCAGCTCCATGTATGCCCTAGCGATCCCCAGGCAGCGGCCTTATAATAAATACTCATGTCTCTCCATATCCATGGGTTTCTCCCGTAATGTGGGAGTGACAGCCCTCGGTCGCCTTTTACGACTTGCGGAGCCATGGTAGGAGTATTCTAACCCGCTACCCACACAGGCCAACTAGGATAATGCGGGATCGTTACACCCGAGGATCTGCCCCTTTCACCGGCCAAACCTCTTCTTGCGTTAACTGTGAAACACGGGATCGTTACACCTGAGGATCTGCCCCTCTCCTGGCTCACAATGGGTATTTTTTATTGTTATTTATTTTGGATAGCAAATTCATATTAACAGACACATTAACATGTTTTTAGTATAAAATATTTAACCTGTTGATTTTCTAGTCACACGACATCAGTGGTGATCGCTCCAAACAGTGTTATGCACAGGTCTTTTATACAGGGTGCTATGCGAGGTATCCATATAACAAGAAGGCCATATGAAAATGTGGCCTAAAATCTATTGTTTTCAAAGTACAAAGTGTTTAAAGTTTTTCTTAAAAAATGTTCTTATATCTTTAACATAAAAACATGGATGAATATTTTTTATTCAAATTTGGTGGACTTATTGAGGGCCGGGCAATATTTTGCCAAATCATATGAAACAAACTGAGAACTTAAATTTAAGCAATCTCTAAAAGAATTTCTGTCAGCAAACTGTTTATATCCCTAAATGCATATTTTCAACACAGAACATGAAATTATATAAACTTCACACAGTAACACTCAAGTGGCCCATTTATATAATTAGATTTATGATATTGTACATTTGTCTTTCTTCTATTTGACTGTACATACACCTACATTATGTAGATTAATTGTGAATAAATAAGTAGATAAATAGATAAGTAAATAAATAAATAGGTAAATAAGTCAATAAATAAATATTGTGTGGTCATTTCGAGCATCATGTGCATTTTCTTTTTTTGACAGTGGCATACCTATGGCTAGGCAACACAGCATTTTTACCCTAACTTCTACGACACTGGCAAAAATTGAGTCGCTCTAATAGTGCGGGACCCAGCGACACATATTTTTTGTGACAATTGGCGCAAACGAACACTGCAGAATGGAATCTAAAATGTCTGAGCCCAGCAAAGGTAATAGTATATTACATAGCGAGAGTTGTAAACTGCTGTAATTCCACTAGTATGTAATAAGCTTACAACTCGAGTTTTGTATTATAATTTTTCTTCGACCAAAGAAAAACTATTATAATAGATAAACTATACTTCTGATTATCTGTCAGGCAACAATTAGTATGTTGGTTAGTTGCTATGGTGACGCGGATGCCGCGCTAACAAGGCACCCGTGATAATTGCGTTTAATTAAGAACAGATACGTAATTTTTTTTATTACGTTTCAGTCATTACATATCAGTGTTCGTAACAATGAACTTACTTGTAACCTGGACCGTCACTTAATAGGTATGTTACAAGCATAGGAGCAGAAAAACCTTGTTTTATATGTTTATTTACGCGATAAATAATTTAAAAAAACTGTTCTGGCATAAATCTGATGGGAAAAAGTTGTCTGACAAGAGATTAAAAGTAGTGTGGGCGATGCCTGGCGGCCCCGCACGCGCCTATGGAACTACAGGCAAATGCTGCCTGTATGCTAAAAAATAATTCTGTTATTTACGGGATAAATAATTAAAAAAAAACTGTTCTGGCATAAATCTGATGGGAAAAAGTTGTCTGACAAGAGATTAAAAGTAGTGTGGGCGATGCCTGGCGGCCCCGCACGCGCCTATGGAACTACAGGCAAATGCTGCCTGTATGCTAAAAAATAATTCTGTTCGAAACAATTTTAACGCAAACGATTGATACATTGATGGCATGTCCTTGTTGGGATTGCAACGAAACAATACTTAATCTCGGGGTGCTCTCTTCTCATGGGTTCGTAGTATGCTTTGGAGACGAATGAAAGTGGCACATTTTCCTTGGAGATCAGCTTTATTCAGAAAATCAGACACTGGGTGAGGTAGACTTTTTTCATCAAGTGTGGTGACAAAATGGCGGCAGCTTTGCTTGTACCAATTGCTATTACAGACAAAACATACATTTAAGCACTTATTCGCAACACACAAACAAGTTACTTACCTATTACAGACCGGGCAACCCAACCTAGACTTAAGAAAACCTATGAAGGCAAACCGCTGGCTCCGTAACACACAATTAGGCTTGGCAAACCACCGCTCGGCGGGAACGACTTCGGTGAACAGGCCGACGCAACAGCCGCGTCGTACCCGGCGCTCTCGACGGCGCAGACCGCAGTGCCACCCGTGTTCGGGCAGGCGAATCTCCCGTCACGGCCGGAACAACAACTAACGAGCGCGTTCAGCCCGGGTCACCGGTTCAACCCACATACAGAAAGGGCGCCAACTGCCTGGAATCGGTTTCGCTACATCTTGCTCCCCCCCAAACTACTAGGAAGGTTCTTTAACACCTTGTATAGGATTTGACACCTGATATTTTTTAAAATGTGAGGCATGAAAGGTTCCCCTCTCTCTTCTCCCATCCACGAATTCCAGAAGGTAGGTGGCCTCATGTACTTGTTTCTTAATACGATATGGCCCCTCGAATAACAACAACATCTTTTTGGTTTTGGCTCGTAGGGCACTGGAGGTGTTGTTTGCTTTCAACAGAACCAGTTCTCCAGGTGCGAAACCCACGAAAGGCCGACCTGGGTGTGCTGCCGCACGTCGCACCGCCTTGCTTTGCAAGGAGGCCTCAGCAAGAACTAATTTACTCTCCCAAGGTACATCCCCCACGGCTTCACCATTTGGACAAGGCACACGGCCCGACAATAACGCCAATCGTGACGCCCCCACCTGGAGCTCGTCAGGGGCAAAGCCGGTACTCTCATGCACCACCGAGTTCAAGAACTCCACAAAACGCGGTACCTCCCATGCCCAACGGGAGTGCTTTTCACTACAATAAGTACGCAATAACCCAATTCTCGCATCACCCTTTCCGATGGATTGGCGCTCGGATGTCGTATCGAACTATAGACCACTTGAACTCCACTATCCATAAGAGTACTCGTCCACAGTTTAGATGTGAACTGAGTCCCATTATCGTGCAAAAACCGCTTTGGGTACCGTATTTCGGAAAATAATCATAGATAACTCGGTTTAACATCACCCGAGCGGTAGCTTTTTTCAAGGGATATAATGTAACGTGTTTTGTAAACGAATTATATAACACGAAAATATAGGCAAAGCTACCCCGACTGGGGATCAAAGGGCCAAAAATGTCCATTGCTACTATGTCGTTTTTCCCGTCTGGGATGATTGGTAACTGCCGCGGATTTGGTAGAGTGGCTATTTTCGCCCGTTGGCAAACGTCGCATGCACGAAGAATTTGCTTCACCGAACGGTGCATGTTGGTCCACCAGACCTCGCTTCGCAATGCCACCCATGTTTTATACACACCATAATGGCCTAAAACTTCATGGTATACCTCTATAAAGGTCGTCACCGTCTGACGAGGGACACATAAAAAGTAATTCCCCACTTCCCCATTTTTATATAACACGCCTCCTACTAGAGTAAATTGGGTCTGAAGCTTTGGGTCACTTCCTACTCGTAACTTAATGTCTCTCAATTTGGGATCGGTGTCCTGTAGATTCTCATATTTTTCAGCAATTTACAAAATTCACTCGGTAATTTCAGCAAGGATAAAATCTCAAAAACTTATTTGTGGGAGTTGGTGGCCTCGCACAAGAATATCGGCTCAGAGCATCAGCTAATACATTTTCTTTACCGGGCACAAAGACCACCCGAAAAGAGTATTCCTGCAAAATTAGCGCCCATCGTGAAATTCGGTCTGATAGCAAACGGCACTGTTTAAGGTACGTCACTTCCTTATTGTCTGTGTGCAACCCGAGCTCTTTGCCAAGCAGATAAATGCGCCAACGCCTAACTGCAAAGAGGACTGCCAACACCTCCTTTTCACTTGCCCCGTACCAGGTCTCTCTATCCAACAACAAACGTGAGGCGTACGCCACCACACGGCGTTCTCCACCTTGAATCTGAAAAAGAACGGCGGCCAAGCCGACGTCACTAGCATCCGTCTGTACGTGCCACGGTAGCGAGAAGTCCGGGTGCGCCAAGAGGGCATTGTCTTGCAAGAGGGACTTCAACCTTTGAAACGCGTCCTCCTGATTTGTTCCCCAATGCCACGCCGTTTTTTTTCCGCAACAGAGAAGTTAAGGGAGTGGAACATTCCGCAAATCCGTCCGAAAACATTCGGTCGTATTGGCATAAGCCGAGAAATGCTTGCAACTGCTTAACTGATGTTGGTCTGACGTAATCTCTTAGCGCCTGTATCAGGGTGTGGTCTAACCCCCTCGCTTCCTATCAAATAGCCCAAATATGACAATTGCGATTGAAAAAACTTACACTTTGACATCTTCAGGGTGAGCTTTGCCTCCTCTAGTCGACCCAGTACCTTTCTTAGATGTACGAGGTGTTCCTCGTACGTAGCACTTATGACCAACAGGTCATCCACGTAACAAATCAGGAATTCGCGAAATTCTTTCCCAAAAATGATATCTATCGCGCGGCTAAACGCACTTACCGCTGTTTTTATGCCGAAAGGCAACACACAAAACCTATATGTCTTGGTTCCGGCCATGAATCCCGTAAACTTCCTATCTTCGTAGCGTACGGGGATCTGCCAATACCCGTGTGTCAAGTCTAAACATGAAAAATATTTTTTTCCAGCCATCATTTTCACTATGTCCTCTACAGGACGAGGCAGCTCGTAATCGGGCTCCATCACCGAGTTGAGATGTCGTGTATCTAAGCAAACCCTTACTCCTCCATCTTTTTTCTAGCCGTCATGAGGAGGGAAATGTATTGCGAAGGGGACCACTCAATAATTCCCCACTCCTCCATTTGTAGTAGCGTACTATCTACAGCCTTTCTATGGGCAATAGGTATGGGATATGGTTTGATAAAAAACGGTTTTTCATCTATTAATCGGATGGATGCACATACTTATCAGTCTGCCCTGGTTTATTCGAAAAAAACCCTGAAAACTCTTTCACCTATAGTAAAAATTTTTCTTCGACTTCCGCTGAAATATTTCCTAGTCTCCCTTCACCCAGGATTTATTTTAACTCCCCTTTATTTATTTCTAGAACGGTTTCCTCTTCTAAATCGGTCCGCTCCTTCCCATTATTTTAATCGCACCCTAATATTACCGGATACAAGAGTCCGCTTATCACTAAAAATTCCATTAAAAACTCACATTTATTTATAACACACACTAATTGCGCTTGTACACTAACTTTTTAAATTTTTTTTTAAAAACGCCAGAGACACGAACGCCTCTGCTTTTAAAATACGCGGTTCTTTTATGTACATCGGCCATCTGTAGCCACACATTTTCCAAAACGGCCGAAACCTGGCTGCCGCTATCTACTAGTGCGGCGAAATTATACTAAAAAAAAAAACTAATCTTTATTTTAGGACAACGAGTGTAACAAATCGTGATTAAATTCGCATTCCTCCATTAATTCTTCCACTGGATTATTCGCTATTAATACTTTTATCCCTTTAACGTTCTTTTCGCCTTCCGAAAAGAGGTAGGTTTTTAGAAGGCGGTCTCGTTTCCCGGAATTTCTTGCCCTTCTCCGTCTACTTCTAATGTCGCTATATTTTGGTATCGCGTTTTATTTACATTTTTTGCTAGCATATTGCATATTGGCCGGACGCTGGACGTTGGTCCTGTGTTCGATTATAGAACCCGCGGGGAGAGCTAGATGCGGCGCTTATATTTAGGTAACTATAGGTTTGCCGCAACCACTCCAATGCGTCGAACATGGTGTTCGTTCCTACCAATACTGATGCTATATTGGGGGGGAAATGTCTGGCAATAACCCCAATAATTTGCGGCTCTGAATATGGGGGCTGAAGATGACGGGCCATGGAAACGTATTTATTAAAGTGATTTGCTAAACTACCTTCACTTTCTACGTACCGTGTGGAATCTAACAGAGATTTCACTTTTAATTGCTGTTCCGGCCCCCAGAAGTTCTTTAAAAAATCATCTTTAAATCCGCCATAAGTGGTAAAATAATTTGAGAACGCATTCCACCACACCTTAACGTTTTTTTTTAAAACATTTTCTAAGACAAATTTTACATTATTAAATGGAAGGTTATTAACGAGGAGGGGGTAACCGTCTGCTATAGATTGGTGGTACTTCCGGGATACTGTTTCCCGTTCCCCTCGTAAAGGCCGATCCACAAGCCTCATTTTCGCATTGTTCCCCACTACACCTTTTCCACATGTAATTCAGAAAGCATCAATTGAAATTCAGAATAGGTCAGATGTAATTCAGAAATATCAGTTGTAATTCAGAAAACGTCAAATGTAATTCAGATTTGTCAATTGTAATTCAGAAAGCGTCAAATGTAATTCAGATTCGTTAAATGAAATTCAGAAAAGATCAAATGTAATTCAGATTTGTCAATTGTAATTCAGAAAGCGTCAGATGTAATTCAGAAAGTGTCAGATGTAATTCAGAAACGATCACATGTAATTCAGATTCGTCAATTCAATTTCGGAAAAGATCAAATGTAATTCAGAAAGCATCAATTGTAATTCAGAAAGTGTCATTTGTAATTCAGAACTCCCACTTTTAATTTATTTTACAACACACTTCAAAGAGGGAGTTCTAAAAAATTTCAAATTAGTTGATAGATCTTATTATACCTATACAAATCCATAAAATTTTATTTTTGGAGATAACCTCCTGGACTTTTTTTGTTTGAAAGGCCTTCAAAAACCTCTTCTTTTGACCTTTCTACCATTTATCGATTTTTTATTTAAAATCAAGACACCCCAAAACCCCCGTATACCAAATTTGAACAAAATATATAAAGGGAGTTTAATTCTGCAGGATGCCAAAATAATGGAGCAAAATATGAATTTCAATGGCATTTGGCGAGTCAAGTGTGCCACGGAAGACCCTCAAAATAGTTGAATGGTCAATAGGCCACTCAAAGTTATGGTGTGCAAAGATTCAATACAAAAAACTGAGTATTTTTCTCCGGGAAATTTCAAAATGCTGAATTTTTTGAAACTTTATACCGGTTAAGAGTGCTCTGGAATTACTGAAAAAATTAATAAACACCAAAGTGATTTATTATTTAAAAAAAGTGCCAACCAACAAATAAAACAATTAAATTTATTGGTCCTTCCTCAAGAAAATCACTGTCTAAGGTGATACATATTTTCTATGTTTACAGTTGGTTAATTAAGTTAATAAAGTACAAAATATAAAGATTTTATGGATTTGTATATATAGGTTTAAAAGTAGACGCCATGTATAATAAGATCTATCTACATACTAAGGTTGAATTTTTTTTAGAACTCCCTCTATGACGTGTTTTGTGAAATAAATTACAAGTGGGGATTCTGAATTACAAATGACACTTTCTGAATTACAACTGATGCTTTCTGAATTACATTTGATCTTTTCCGAAATTGAATTGACGAATCTGAATTACATGTGACCGTTTCTGAATTACATCTGACGCTTTCTGAATTACATCTGACAAATCTGAATTACATTGATATTTTCTGAATTTCAATTAACGAATCTGAATTACATCTGACGCTTTTTGAATTACAATTGACAAATCTGAATTACATTTGATGTTTTCTGAATTACATCTGATATTTCTGAATTACATCTGATCTATTCTGAATTTGAATTGATGCTTTCTGAATTTCAAATGATGCTTTCTGAATTATAGTTGACGTATTCTGAATTACATATGGAAAAGGTGTAGTATAAATTGGAATTCTCCTACCTTGGTCTCCTTCTTGCTCAGTCACCCAAGTTGTAGTTGGAGTCGCTGCCTGCCTACATAGGTCTAGACTTCTGGTGTGTCCCAAGTGCCTCGCTGGCACCTCGGGGATGTTTGTAACCTCCGTGCTCCTCCATGTTTCTGCAGCAGTGCCGGTTCCTTCCATACTCCACGTTGGTCGACAAGTTGCAACGAAATGATACTTAATCTCGGGGCGCTCTTTTTTTTTAATCTGGTCTTTTCATTTAAAAAACTAAGGATATAATCGGACTTTATTTCTATTTACTAAAAGTATTTATACCAACAGGTTGAACGGAGCATTTTCCGTTATAATATCTTATAAAGAATCTAGTGTGACTGGTAGACTGGGGACGAAGGGATGCATTTTTGCGATACATTTAAACAAAATTAAAACTTCTAATTTTACCGCTTATTACAAATAATGATCGAGGTTTGTTTGTCTTGCTATCGGGAATTTTCACAGTTATGATAGAATCCATGTCGTTAATATCATTTAATGGTAATTTCTGTAACTCGTCTCTGCGGCATGCTCCTGCAATGCCAAATACTGCAAATACCTATAACAATACACAAGTAAGTAGGTATAAAGTTAAAAATCGGCCAAGTGCGAGTCGAACTCGCACACGAAGGGTTCCGTACCACCGTACAATATTTAACACTACATATTTTTAAGAAATACTTTAGTAAAAAATAATAAAAAAAAGTTTGCCCCAGAGAGTGGTTTCGAATGCCGGACCTCTGGGTTATGAGCCCAGCATGCTACCATTGCGCTACTTCGCTGTTTGAGAAATGTTCGATACTAGTTAGCCGTGTCATCATTGTTAACAAAAATAGAAAGTATTATATTAACTTTATTTTTCTTTTATTATTTGTTGTTATAGCGGCCATACACACTCTGTGAAAATTTCAAGTGTCTACCTATTATGATTCAAAAGATACAGCCCTATATAGTCCGGGAAAGATAGACATAAAAAGATGGAATAAGCGAACTTTTTCGCTCTCAGATTTTCTTATAGAAAAGTGTAGGTTTTGAGGTCAGAAAACATATGTCACACATGCTACCACCAGCAACCTACAGCGTTTTGAGATATAGACATATATATATACGATTTTTCGCGTTTTTTTGACTAAAAATTGCTAATATCTTAAAGAAGATGCATTTTCGAAAAAAAGTTTCAAGTGAAAGTAGTTCAAAATTAAATTTTCTATAAGATTTCTTCTATGAAAAATTTCGATTTTCCTAATCGTTTTCCCGTAAATGCGGAAAAACTGCATGTATATATTTTAAATGAACTACAGGTTATGTGAAAATTTATGTTTTGGAGCCAAAATAGTGGTCAACCCATTTATAAATAACAAAAGTGAATTAAAGAAAAGAAAATTGCGGAAAATTCTTGGAAAATCTTATATACTTTTCCGAGATTTGAATGTTTATGAGCATCAAACGTATCATTTTATAGGTTTTCGAGGGTGTACGTTAGGAATTAATTACGCGCTTTTTAATATTTTCTAGAAAAATCTCTTTTTGATTTTTTTACTTATATAATATAAATAATATAAATTATATATATACAGTGTGTCCCAACATATTTTTAATTTTGAAA
The DNA here is from genome assembly GCA_963920635.1 of Pseudeuparius sepicola. Classification (NCBI taxonomy): domain Eukaryota; kingdom Metazoa; phylum Arthropoda; class Insecta; order Coleoptera; family Anthribidae; genus Pseudeuparius; species Pseudeuparius sepicola. The sequence continues at coordinate 27,432,952 of OY987304.1, read as the reverse complement.
AATAAAGTATAGGCCCTGGCAGGAACGATTTATTTATTTTCTGTATAAGTTAAGTGCCCTTTCTCGACAAGATATCGAAAATTTTCATTATAAAATGTTGCTGATAATTGAAAATTATGTATTGTCCTTATGCCAATTTTCAAAATAATTGGCCTACTTTGATTTTCGTCCATTTTATTTCTTATAGGTAGGTGAACTATCCTTCGTTTAAAATATCGAAAAATTTCATTAGAAAAATTTGCTTAGAATTGAAAACTATGACAGTGTGTCAATTTTCAAAATAATTGGCCTACTTTGATTTTCATTTTCATAAAGACATTATTTCAAACAAATCATAGCAGGCCGATTGAGTCCAAATTTCGCAGTCTTGTATACTTTTTTATTCTGAATAACTTTTTCTAATGAAATTTTTCGATATTTTAAACAACAAGGATAGTTCACCTACTTATAGGAAATAAAGTGGACAAAAATCAAAGTAGGCCAAATATTTTGAAAATTGACACAGGGTCATAGTTTTCAATTCTAAGCAACTTTTTCTAATGAAAATTTTCCATATCATGTCGAGAAAGGGCACTTAACCTACACAGAAAATAAATAAATCGTTTCTGTCAGGGCCTACTTAATTTTTCAAAATTAAAAATATGGTGAAAATTATTTTCTAGGCAAGCAGGCCGCGTCCCCAAATGGCCAAATTCGAACTCGAAAATTTTTGGTCTTTTACATTTCTCGTTTCAATTATCCTGGCACACACTGTATATAAAAAAATTAAAAAATTCTTAATAGGTAAAATGAAAATTAAAATTTAAATTTGATGACAATAAGAAAGAAATTTTCTGGAGCTGCAAAGGTATAATGAAAAAAATATATTAATATGAACAAATCACTTATTTATTCATTATATTTTATATTATATTTTCCGCAATTTTCTTTTCTTTAATTAATTTTTGTTATTTAAAAATGGATTGACCATTATTATGGCTCCAAAACATAAATTTTCATCTGTAGTTCATTTAAAATATATACATGTGGTTTTTCCGCATTTACGGGAAAACGATTGGGAAAATCGAAATTTTTCATAGAAGAGATCTTATAGGAAATTTAATTTTGATCTACTTTCATTTGAAACTTTTTTTCGAAAAAATGCAACTTCTTTAAGATATTAGCGGTTTTTAGTCAAAAAACGCAAAAAATCGTATATATATATATATATATATATATATATCTCAAAACGCTGTATGTTGCTGGTGGTAGCGTGTGTGACATATGTTTTCTGACCTCAAAACCTACACTTTTCTATAAGAAAATCTGAGAGCGAAAAAGTTCGCTCAGTTTTTCCCTATTTTCCTGGAGTAATAAGGCATAGTTGGTGTCCCGTGGGGTTTTCAAAAATATTCTACGAGATTTTACATAAAAATACAGCATGCCCGTACCTGAATAAGTCACCCATGGAATAACAGATGGGCCTCTAAGCCCCCAAACTCCAAAATCAGTATGAAATTTGGAAATTCTCCACACCAAAACAATACCAAATGTCAGTCGATGTTTATGAATAAGTATCGCGCGGGCAGGGCGTGCGCCTCGGCCACGATGTATACAGTATGATCCCGGGGACCTCGCCAAATATATAATACCATTGGCATACCACAAGTTGTATTTAAAGAGAGTTTAACAACTGCAAATAGATTAATTCAGTGTGTATGTAGCCATAATTTATCAACCCAACTTCTTAGGAATAAATTAACTAAACTATTAACTAAAGAATTATAAATATTTCCCCTCTTCGAAAATGTAATTTAAAAAATAAAAATAAAAAAGCCGCCACAACTGGGATTTGAACCAAGGACCTCTCACACACAAAGCGAAAATCATGCCTCTAGCCCATTGAGGTCAGATGAATGTTTTATTTAACTAGCCGTATATAAATTTAATTTCCATGATTAAAATTTAAAGTCCATTTGACAGCTGTCATTTAGGTTGAGCTTTCGGTTCTGAATATGTTTCTTGTGCTAATATAGATATATAACGATCAGTGTGTTAACTGAAAACACACCTTCTAGTCCTATATTAAATTTGGTAATGTGAAGAAGTTATCGGGTTATCACTTTTAGCTGCCACAATATTGATTTAGCATAACTAGGACATAACTAAGAGAGTAGGATTTCATCGAAAATACCACTAGTGGTATTGCTGAAATCATCACCTGATTGGCTAATATTTCAAAAATTATGTCATTTCATTGGTTCATATTGGCAGGCGTTGAATTCTCAAAACAATTTGTCAGAAACATATTTCAGTTGCCAACCAAACAATTCATTAATATCGCTGCCAACTGCAAATAATATTGTATATAAGCTTCCAAAACCCTTATTTGTGAAGCAATTTTAGAATTTGTACTCAGAGAGGGTTTCAAAGATGTCAAATTGAATAAAATCTATAAAAAAAGAAAAAGTATATGTTAATTTCATGCGACATAAACAATTGTAACTATACAAAAACTTATTGAGTCCTAAGAATTGTAAGACATTACAATTATTCTGTTTTAACTTGTATTCACATATTTATATTGACAGTTTCATTATGCTTCTGACTATATCTCCTTTAATCTATGCTAAATGACAGGAACAGATTCATATAACCTATAAAAACAAATAACTTTTAGAACACTACTAGTGTTATTCAAGATCTCGGTTAACGAAATAAGAATGAAGTTATGATGTATGCTCTAGTCTTTCATGTAGGAAATAAAGGCTGGAAATAAAACTTCATCAAACGTATGTTTGGTTGCCTGTATCAATAGAATTTTATTTACAACTACCGGAAAAGCTGAAATTTTTCAAATAGTGTCATTAATATCTCAAGAACACTAGGACAGACTCGAATCAGTCGAGCGGCGGCCACAACGGAGCACCGCACCTCGCACTGCGCCTCGCCTGGACCATCGCCTAGACCATAGCCTCGCACAGAGCCTGGCCCTGCGGTGGCCATATCAGCGCACCGCGCATCGCCTTTTCGTAGTAATTCTCGTGTTTAAACTGCCTTGTTTTATTTAATTCATACCTGGATGCAATGGAGTTAATTTAGTTGTCGTCTTCATCGGAATAATCATCCGACGAAGAAGGCATTTTATTAAATTCATGTTTAAAAAAGTGGCGGGTGCTTGGAAAATGTTATAAAATCACAGTACATCTTATAAATAAGCAAAGGAGAAAATTTGGTGAATGTCATAATCTTTATGCAGATATAAGAAGATCGTTTTCGTGGATATATTGAGAATAGCCGGCGTGTGTGCGATGTGCGAGGCTCAGAAAATACCAAGCTCGAATACACTGTGCAGGGCTTGGGTACAATGCTATAGTCCTAGGCGCGGGGCGATGCGCCGATGTGGCCACCTCCATTTAAACCAATGTATCTATTTGCTTCACCGTACCAGGCGAGGGGCGGTGCGAAGTGCGGTGCGCCGACGTGGCCACCTACTCAGCCAACGCACACATCGGTCTTGACGTCATTGTAGCCCTTACCATTATGATCTCCTGTACGTGTCCTGTATTTTTGTAACAAACATCAAAGTTGAAAATGGTAGAAATAATTATGTAGTAGGTCAAAGAATACTAAACTGATGGTATAGTATTCTTATAGTCAGTCAGTTTCACGCACAGATAAAATTATTACATATTATTTATTTTATAGAACTTTATTCCTGAAAAACACCGGAAACTTTGCAAAATTTATAACGAAATCCGCTGTTTTTGGGTGTTTTGCGTGGCTAATTTCGTAGTTATTCGAACATAATTTCTTACCATGAAAGGTTCATTTTATAGCTCATTCTAAAGCGAAATTATGTCATAAAAAATATACATAAAAGTATATTGACCTAGCAATTATGTTGATTTATTTTATTTATAAGTACCTATGTATTTATTGGAAGACAGAAACATTCGAAGACTTACATTTTATATTTTTATTATTATTACAACAATTTGTATAAACAATTTATTAAACTAAATTACCTAGTTAACAATAGAATTTTTTTAAATCACGGTTTGTAGGTGTTCATCCGATAATATTCCTTGACTTACGTTAAGCTGCAATGCCCATTTTCGTAAGGAAGAGAGTGCAGGTACAGGATAATATAGCTTATTTCTTAAATACAGATAACTTTTTTTGCTATAATAGCGTAATGCAAATGCTATTGATATTTCTTCTTGAGTCCAATTGACTCGCTTTTTTTCTTGACAATAACTCAATTTGATTTTGAGTAAGATATCAGATTTCTTAGATGATGGTGAAGATCTATAAAACTTGTTCTTGTAGTAACGTAGCTGGTCATTAAGAATTTTTGTTTTCATATAAATTGTTATATTTTAGAAGTATTTCTTTATATTCTTCTTCTTTATCTGTGTCTCTATGATTTATATCTGGTACTTCGCCTGATGGTACTGGATTGGAAAAATGCTCAGTCTCCTTTATTGTTGAATTTTCATCAACACGATGTGATGACATTATGACATTGTAACTTCTAAAAGCTTAGCCACTTCTTGTTTTGATTGCCTTGCAAAAAGTCTTTTACTACTAGCGTCACTGGTTTCTGTTGGTGGTTTTTTTATTATGCAAAGCTAAAGTGGGAACAGCGGTCTTTTTTAAAAACGCTTTTTGTTTATAAGTGTTGTTACAGCCATACATGGCACATCTTGTACCTGGCATGTTCGCAGATTCTGCGATTCTATTTTAACCTCTTTCTCTCCACTATACTAAAAAAAGTAATTAAACTATATTGCTTATTTACAATTACCTTTTCTACTCAATTACCTACAAGCCAAAAACAATACAGTTTGCAGTGCCAAGTTCAAATAAAGTGAAAAGTCAAAGCACGTGGTGCAAGTCAGGTTAATAGTCTGTAAAAATTGCTGCTTTGCAATTTTAAAATTTACCCAACAGTTATATAAACTTATAAACGCTGCACTACTCGTTAAATAATAAGAATGCCAAACAAAAACTATAGAAAAGATCGTTTTCAACCGTTTTTATCACTCTGGTTGTCTGTGCCAAGTGTAAACAAACCGGCTGAGGGCTACAGTGACGTCACCGCCGATCGAGAAGTCGGCGAATATACACCGTATGGGATCTAGCAATCCTAGCCTGTCTAGTATTCTTGTTAATATCTATGTTTTTTTAAATACCCATCCAAATAAATAAACCTTTAAAATGTGCTAGCTTTTCCAGATAGTTGTGAATAAAATTATGTTGACACAGACAACCGAAGATAGTTTTGAAGACATTTTATTTCAAACCTGAAACCTGAAAGAAAATTAAGTAAAAAAAACTTTTTCGAGTTTGAACGAAACTTTGAAAGTTAACTAAGAAAGAACTTCAACAACTTTGTTTTCTGAGTTTTCGAAGAATAAATCTTTCCTTTCTCAAAGAAAATATCAAGTCAAAGTGAAATGACAGAATAATATATGGTCAAGTCAAAATGTCATGACAGAATGATAAATGTCAAGTCAAAATGTCATGACAACAGAACAAATAACCTAGCTACCTGTTTGATATTGTACCCTGTGTTGTATCTAATTATATATACGAACTTCTCTTTGGATAACTGGTAATAATATTTTACCGAATTCCACTGAAAATTCAGCAACACAGTTATCTATATTTCCTAGAATAAATGCCGGTTCCTTAATTTTTGCCTATTTCCTACTTCTTTGAGAATTGTTTGGGAACTGTCCCACAAAATTCTATGATTATTATCAAAAGAGTGTTCACATATCTTTGACTTTGAAATTTGATTTTGCCTGATATAAACAAAGAAAACAAAGTTGTTGAAGTTATTTTTTGAGTTAATGTTCAAAGTTGTCTTTTAATCTATTTGCTTTAGGTTTCTGTGGCGAAAAACCCTATTATAAATTAATTGGATCTGTTTTTAATACAAAGAAGTTTCCGACGATATTTAGGTTTGAAGATTTGTTATTAACCAGAAAGAATAATGAAATTCTTAAAACTTATGTATTGAAAATAAGTTCCATTTTCGTAAAATAGTTTACTTTGTCTATGCTTGACTTCTACATTTTACTTACTAAATTTTAATCTGAAATAAATTGAATAGTTCCTTATATTTTTAGGTATGTGGACCTAAAAACTGGCTCTGGTTCATGTGGACAAGGAACATCCCCAAGTCCCCCTGATGCAACCCTTACTATGGACAGCAAAAACTTTTTCAGCATGTTTGCGGGAAAGCTAAAACCGGCCACTGCTTACATGACTGGCCGTCTAAAGATTAAGGGAAACCTGCAGAAGGCCCTGAAACTGGAGAAACTAATGGGTAGCCTGAAGGCAAAACTATAATGCTGTCACCTGATTAAGATAGTTGATCAGGTACATGTTAATCCACTAATAATTGTTGAAAATACATAAGTGTTTTAAAATTTGAACTTTTTTTAGGTTTTTGTTGGTTACATTATGATATATTATATTTTTTATTGTTTACTGATGTACAGAAATAAGGAAATTTTTCGAAAGTGGTGCAACTAAGCACTGTGGTTGGTGTTGTCTTCCCTTAAGGGTCTTGTATAGGTGTGAGCTTTCTTGAACAATTATCTTCACCATCCCGTGGGGAGGGGGGGGGGGGAGATGGGGTTTGAGCTGGTATATAGGCAACACTCATTTATTACTCTCTCGCTGTAGTGTGTTTTTGAAACCGGCCGCTGGAGGCAGCGCCTTAGAGTTAAAAATAAAACATTTAAGTAGTTCTATTGTAACTTTAATTTTGCATATTTATATTGAGCTGAAACTTTACATTTACTTCTAAAAGACATTCACTTGGGACATTTTGTATATGTTCCAAAAAAAGCTAGATGCCATCTTATATACCTTTTTATAATTTTTAGCAAAAAAGAACTAAATTCCCAAATTCTGTTGTCAATTCAAATACATTTAATCAAAACCGCATTAATGTATGGCACTTTTTGTACAAGAGTTATCATGGAAGTACGTTTTCAGTAGGTATACAAGACCCTAAGTATTATGTTACTTAGAAAAACATGGATTTACAATTCGTTAAGTAATACATATTTTTTATATGTTTATGTATATTGTTAGGTATGTACTTGAACTTACAGAAAAATCTGGAAAATACAGGGTCAGTCACTAATAATGGTACATAACTTAACGTCAAAATAGAGCGATTGTATAATATACATGATACCTCTACAGGGTGTTTTAAAAAACAATATACAGAATTTTGGGGCTGATAAAAAAAATAAGACTAAAAGTTCATACCAGGGTGGGGTCAAAATCGCATATCTAAAAAGATACGGGGTGTCAAAATTTAAATTTTATTTTACACTTTTCCATATTACTTTTGAAGGAATCGAAATAATTGCACGAAATTTGGTAACCGAGGTTTCCTTTGGGCAAGGAATCCAAATATTGGCATAGTTTTGATGTGATTTGTAGGGGGCGCCACCTACGGCACTTTATGTGCTTTAAATCATCATCACTTTTTTTGTTTAGGTGTATCACTTTTCTGACATAAATATGGTTTCCTCTGATAATCCAGTAAATTTAATTGGATTTATAAGGGTAATAATGCAATTCATTGGGTAAGAAAAATTTTCTTATCCCTAGATACACCATATAGAAAGCTTAAATCCGAATTTTCGGAAAATTACCTATGATATTTGTCTGAACAACTTTTTTCTATCAGCAATAGTTTATTTCCGGTACCGTCTCAAAGTTGCGAGCAACGTCTCCTGGCACTTCGTAGCGCCAAAGTACGCGCGCTATACCTTGACTGTACTTTGCGAAATTTCTCAAGTTTTTTTATATCTGACTATACTTTATGTAGAGCATAATAATTAATTGTGTCCGTGCGTTGTAGTTTATGGTACAAGGACGAAAAGTTGAGTTTTTCGGATGGATGCAGACTTCACCGGCCGAGGCGCAGTCTAGGCTGGCGAACCGCAGGAGTATGTGTATCATACAATATTTTTTATTCGAATGTGCTTAGATATATATACTTATTTAAAAAAGTAAAAAATTAAGATAAGAAATGATACTGTTTAGTTTTAATTACAATAAATTCTAGTTACCTATGAACTTCTAGTCGGCCATGGAATAGAGCAAACTATTGAACTGTCAATGTGCCTGAACAGAAATTCAGTGTATACTCGAACGTTTGTTGTGCTAGCGACAAACCATGAGCGATTGTTTTGTGTGCAAATGAGCGTTCAAGTAACGGCCCTCGTAAAATAAACTAGACCGCCATTGGGCCCTAGTCCCTCCACCAATTTTTAGCCATCCGGCAGAGGGCACTGGCGCCCGCCTGGATAGCCGCCATATTGTGTGCATTCTAGGGGATTTAGAGTGCATTCTAGGAGAAAAGCGAAATTTGTGGTGGCAACACAAAATGACAATTGACAACGGCCAACCACGGCCCTCTTGCATTTGACATCTGATAGCCAATGACGTGTGCGCCCAATGTGGCCGACCATTCGGTGGGGTATATAGGTGGGACAAATGATTGTATTGGAAAAGCAGTCAAGTTTATTTTACGACTGAATTTCTGTTCAGACACATTGACAGTTCAATAGTTTGCTCTGTTCCATGGCCTACTAGACGTTCATAGGTAACTAAGATTTATATTGTAATGAAAAATAAACAGTAGCATTTCCGATCTCAATTTTCTACTTTTTGAAATAAGTAGATAGTAGATATAATAGGTATCTAAGCAGTATTGAATAAAAAATATTGTATGATACAAGGACAAAAAGTGTTTTTCGTACTCGTGCGGTTCGCCAGCCGCGACTGCGCCTCGGCCGCATCCGTCCGAAGAACTCAACTTTTCGTCCTTGTACCATAAACTACGATACATGGGCAAAATGAATTATTATGCTCTACATAATAATATGTCAAAGTATAGTCAGGTATAAAAACTTGGGAAAATTTGCAAGGTACCGGCAAGGTATAGCGCGCATACTTGGACCCTACGAGGTGCCAGGAGACGTTGCGCCAACTTTGAGACGCCACCGGAAATAAACTATTGCTGATAGAAAAAAGTTGTTCAGACAAATATCATAGATAATTTTGTAGTGAACAACTTTTGTTGAGAAAATTTCATGCTGTCGTTAGCAGAAAAAAATATATTAAATGTGAAAAAAATTGCAAACTTTTTTTTTCGATTTTTGTCTTATAACTTGTTATATATGCAAAATTCAAGTAAACGTCAAGAGAACAAATTTGCAGAGCATCTTTTTTTCTTCAAAAATGGTGTCGACTATATTTTTGGTAAAATTAAAAATGCAGTTGTTATCCGTGAAAAACTAATTTACTCCAAAATTCAAGATGGCGGAATATCTGAAAGGGGTTGATGGTCGAGACTTGGGATTTAAGCTTTCTATATGGTGTACTACCGCTGGATAAAAAAAATTTTCTTACCCAATGAATTGCAATATTAAACCTTAAATTTACTGGTTTTTATGTGAGAAAAGTGTATATTGGCACAATTCTATCAAGTCTCACATTCATTCAGAGTAAGTTTTAACTAAGAGAAACAACAGTAACACCCCTTTAACTGATTTTTTAAAATAGTTTTTAGGTTTGTAAACATGCAGTAATTATTGGCGCATTTTTCATATTGACACCCTATATCTTTTTAGGTATGCGTTTTGACCCTACCTTTATATGAACTTTTTGTCTTATTTTTCGGTGTTCTATAAGCCCTAAAAGTCCGTACACTGTTTTTTGAAACAGTTTTTGGATTGGAGGACCAGTTGTCAAAGACTTTAAAATATTTGAAATTTCCTTTAAAGTTTCATGGCTGTTTCAGCTTTATAGTCACTAATTTGCTTGATTCAAAAATATCCCTCATTTTGTAGAAAGCTGAGAAAAAACGTAGACTCCTGCCCATTAATTCAGTATCTCATTAAACATGCACAAGGTATGTTTTGTGTGCATTTAATTATTCTTGTTTTGGCAAAGGTTCCCAAAACAATGGTTTAGATCTCCGTTTAGATCTAGGATTAAATGCTATGCTACAAGAAAATGCTAGACTGTTGAGAGATTCGCAAACCTAACTGTTTTCATTATAAAAATCAAACTTGCACCCTATAGTGTAAGTTCATAAATTATGTATTTGGATTTACTCTCTAAGAAAACATAAGTATGACAATTTTCAAATTGATTGAAGTAAAGGTTCTGAAAATAATGCCATCAGCTATTGGCCATTGAGTTTTGTACCATTATTAATTATTCACCCTGTATAAATCAACTCGTGCATAAGATCAATATTCTGTTTTTTCCGGTGTCAGTGTTTGTGGCTTAAAATCAAAAAATTCCCAGCTGTATTTTTTTCTGATGTTGTGCCTTCAAGCTGACAGTGTTTGCGTTCAATGCAGGCCCAAGTTTATTAATCACTAGGTAGCGCTATCTGTTAACATTTGACAGTGCTGTAATCGCTGCAGTGGTACATTTGATGACTAATTTTTAACTTGAGTTGTCTGTCATCAGATTTTTTGTAGGTTATGTATGTATTTTTTCGGTATATTATATTTTTGTTTTTAAAATATAACTTGAGTCCACTATCAAGAAAATCTAGCAAAAATGAAATCGCTGCCGAACCGAGGGCTGCGCTAACTAGCGCTATCTGTCATTTCTGCCTGTTCAATGCACATTGACATAAAACGCTGGCAGCGATTACAATTTTGGGGGCACATTGAATGCAACCAGTGTGACACTATTTGGGTTAAGTGATATCTGCACCTAAACACTGATTTTTTTATTGATCCGCAATTTTTAGTTCCATTGTAATTTTGGATGCTATTTTATTTCTATACAAGCATAGGATAATGAAAAAGGAACCTAACGATCAAAATAAATTTTAAATTTCCATGTCTAAGCCAGATAGGAAACGGCTTGTGCTAGAGGGGACAGGGAGAAGGAGAAAGGAACAGCTCTGGAACTAAAAGCTTTTGGGCTCCAAAACCACATACTTATATACATATACCACTCAAGATAGGTGTCCAACTGGCGGAACTTTTAAAGCCCCCATTTGTATGGAATATACATAGCGCATCAAGATTTGACAAGGTTTGATAGTAATTATATACAAAAAAACATTGCAACCACAAAATACCGATTTGATATATTTGAGTTCATTTAGGTATTTAAAATTTTTCCGGGTTGGAGTATGTTGTGTGTTTTAGAGCAACTGTTTTTTTTTTGTGAAAACTTGCAAAAATTGGCTCAGAGATGCCTGTTGGTTCGAACGTATCTTTTCATCAGTAAAAATAAGTGTTGGATATTTCGCTCAACATTTTGTTGCTAATATTCCTATAGGCCTGTCCAATGCCCTAACTTAAAAAGTCCCAAGATGGTTGCTGGGGTATAAACACGCCGTTTATTTGCATCTACAGTATTTTTAGGAATTATAACCAGTGCTTCATAAAAAATTGCCGCAATGAGAGACTATGTTGCAAAATTGCCGAGTGGAAACAAATATGTTTCAGCATGATATTCTCAAAATATACGTTTCTTTTAAAGTTTTACGGAGGTTTAACAGTATTTATAGAAAATTTTTTTCATCTTATGGATTTTCAAGAACTTTGAAGTGTATAGTCTTGCGTTAAAAACTGGTCCAAAGAGTATTTCATGAAACTGTTGATTGAAAACAACGAATATATATTTATGAATACATTGGACTCATGTCCAATATAAAGGAGAGTGATTTTATAAACTGCTGTAGATTTTCCACCAGTAACTAATATCGAGATCCTTGATTATTTAGTGTTAATAACGAGCATCTACACCAGGCAACGAATGAAGGCTTTTACAAGTTAGCAAGCTTATAATAGTAGTCTGTACAAGAGTGGATACAATGTCCTACATTGTAATTGTACTGGGGTTGATCATGTCACCATATGCGGAGGACTCAATCATTCGAGGGCCATATGTATAATATAGTATATTTTTTCTACATGTAATGGCTGCTAAACACATATTTAGATGATAAACAGTAAAAATAATTTGACAGATCACACTGGTTTTGGAATAAAGTAAATCCAAGGATTGCTTGTTTTTTTTTAACATTTCAACACGTGCTGCAGAAATCTTAACAGCGATTGGTTGATTTAGATCTCATACTTTACCTAAGTTGGATATGAAATTATATCCGTTCAATTAACTGGAATTGACTAATGTATGTAACGAAAGTTTTGAGGCAAACATTAAAATATATCCATTTATTAAATAAAATTTTTAACTTTAATTAAACTAAGTATAAAAACTACTGTTAACATAATTTCTTAACAAGATTGTAGAAGAAGTAATGCCAGCCCTTGCTCCTTAAGCCATCGCTATTTTGTGCTTAAGTGTCGCATAAGTGCTTGGATGTGGCAACATTTGTTTCAAAACTTTCATTACATACGTTACTTAGCCATTCTGTAGACTGTGAAGAAAATGGCAAATGTCCACGTGATAGTAGAAAAATAATTTTGATTTGTTACTAAATGAGGTGCAGTAAAAATAAATGTTGTACTTGTAAAGGTAGAAAGATACATTGTGTGACAAATCTATTAGATCTGATGGTTTCCTTAAGATGTATCTCTGCATAGGTTCTCGATCGAAAGGTGATTTTTTAATGTAATTTATACTTTTGCTACCTGATATTATAGTGACTTGAGAATTCCACTACATTTTTTTGCTTTATTTTCTGAGACTTGCACTTTTAACATAAATTAACCACTTTTTACGCTGTTCTGCAGATAATTGGTGAGGTTGGAAAATTTAAAACAGCGGGAATCCGGAAAAATCAAAAAGATTGCATTATATTAACATTTCATTTAAAAAACAAGAGAAATCTAAAGAATTATGTTCAATAGCAGCAACATAATGCAAATGTTGATACCCCAGCAGCCATATTGGATTTGGAATGACAGAGCATTGGACATGCCTATTAAATAAATCATGTTTTTTTATTGTTTTTCTCCCTAGTCTAGTTGTGTATAATATCCCCGGGATTAAAATGATTGGAGCGCATACAAGCATAGCTTTATTTCCAAGTTCAACTATTATTGTTGGGCCCAATGTCTACAGCCTTGCACAGAACTCTGAATCTTGTTTAATCTACGACAAATAGATAAAGTATGCAAAAATAGCTCAAAATACAAGGAATAAGTGGAATAAAAAGTATTGAATATTCTATATCCAACACTTACTGATGAAATCATGCGAACCGACGGGCATTAATCTGCCAAAATTTTAGTAGATTATTACAAAACGCACCATTATTCTAAAACACCTAATACGTGTCAATCTGGAAAAACAAGAAATACCTAAATGAACTCAAATATCGAATCGATATTTTGTGCTTGTGATGAATTTTTGTATATACCTATTTGCTGTCAAAAACCTTGTCAAACGAAGCATCTGGCATGACCATGGCCATACAAATGGCTGCTATACATAAGCAAATTCTATCTCGTTTTGTTCATATGCGCAGAATTATGCGCAATGGTACCATGAGCTTTGTATGTATGTGACCTGAATGCCTAAAAGCATAAGCAAAGTACTCTGAAGTTACAGTGGAGCACTCAAAGTCTTGCACCAGAAAGCGGCGCTGGTCTGTTCCTTTGTGCTGCTCAAATTGCTCAAAGCAGTTATTATTACATGTTAATGTCATTATAATTGCAATGTAATCCCGAATAGTATATTGTAAATCAGACAATTTCAAATGTATTTCTTAAATTTTTATTTGTAATTAAAAAATTTCAGATATTTGTAGTTCAGAACACATAAATTGTGATCTAGAAGCATGCTGTGTGTGAATAGACGTTTCCGACAGCATTAAAGCCTATAAAATTTTGGAGTCACACTAACTTTTTATAATAACATTTTCACTATTCATCGTAAAAAAGTTTATCGCTCTTGCTAAAGTCAACTCCAAGTGATTTCATGATTTTCGCGTTATGGATGGGTGACCTTTTTTTTAATTATTTTATCTAATAAAACTTATTTTTTCCCAATTTAAAAAATAATGTGTCCCTCGGCACTGAAGTTCCTTTTTATAACTCCTGTAGTTTATTTGCCTCGGCGTTGAAGGCAACTAAATTCCACATTCATTCTATAGTTAAATTTCACTGCCTTGGTACACAAATAACTATTATCCCATTTAATTTTTAATTGGGTTTTTCCCCACAGGAACCTTAAAATTCATAAATGGTTTAAAAATATAAAAAAATTCGGAGTAGCCAGCTGTGACTTTAGATTTGACGCTTTCGCTCAATTCAACCAACTTCTAGTAACATTTTGAGAAACGGATTCTTCACTCTGGAGCCACTTTCATACTTCGTACATGAGGGAGGGAATATTTCAACTTTGATAAGCACATTTTCGTGTTTGAAATGATGCAAAGATGCTTATTGATATTGAAATTTTCTGAGATCTTAAGAATAAAAAAAATTAACATTTATGTCAAAATTTATAATGGACGCTGTATATTCTGGGCTACCCAGTAATTTAGTAATAACGTGATCCCTTAAATTTTTTTGTTCTGAATTACAAATGATGTAACTGATATACAAATAAAAACTTATGAATTTATACTTTCTGAATAACATTTTCATATATTTTTTAATTACATTTGACCTTGCATTTGACTAATCAAAATTATAATTGATGTTTTCCACATTACTGCTGGAGCAATTCTCAGAGCACAAATGAACATAAATCAGTCTTAAGGAAGGCCAAACTTTTGAAGTATTTTTGTACAGGTTGTTTCAACTTTACAAATGATACTCATTTGTGCTGTATGCTTAGACCTCTCATTGTCCAGGCACACGGAGATATCAAATATTTTCTTTTGGCCATGTAGGTAATTTTGTGATAGCTGTGGAAGAAATTAATTTTTTAACGTGTTGTAATTTTTCATGCATTCAATGAAAAACAGTCTTATGCAAGATCCATGAAGTGAGAAGGTTGGCTCCTATTGAGAGAGAGAGAGAGAGAGACACGGAGCACGCATTTTGATGACGCCATGGAAATGCTGATAATTATTGATGGCAAGGGTGACATATGGGAAACGCCAACACATCATCTGACAGCATTCCTGCAATGTCATTATCACTTTCTCTGTCTCTATGACAGTTGCTGACTTTCATACTTTACTGGTCTTAAATCTTATCGTATTCTATTATTTCTCAGTTTCATTTGTCAAAGTCAAACACCCTATATAACTTGTTAAGATTCCAAGTAATTGTTATGAAAAAATGCATTGTTATGGCCTCATTATAAAAAATTAAACCACCTATGTATACATTAATGTACCTACATTTTTTATTGGGGAAAATATATAATTTATATTTATAATCCACTGCATTTTTTGTTACACCTCTAATAAAACTGATAATCCTGGTCCAGTTAATAATAATAGTAGTAGTAATAATCATAACGATGATCATAATGATGATGATGACGAGAAAACTTTAATTCTTAAGTAAACAGGCCTTTTACACTATACAAGCATTTGTTATCCAATAATGTAAGCAATGATCTCGTAATAATAATTAATATTTGTGTTATTTTATAAATTAGATAGTATAATAGGTCTCAACTACATAATAGTCACATTTGTACATTTCATTTTCTTGAAAAAGAAAATTTTTTTCTGATAAATACTCGCACACCTTAATTTTTGTTGTAAAAATCACATCTTTTGATATTTTATATTGCGGTTGTAAGTTAAACAGCATACAGGGAAGGTAAGTTTAAGTTTAAGGCTACTTTACAGAAATACTACAAAAAGCGAATTATAGCAAGAACAGAAATTTAAATAAAAATATTCATGGAAGTTAGGCAGAAAATAGCTATAGTCAGGTTAAAACTAAGAGGCAGTGCTAAACAATTAATCAAAGCGGAGCCAGAGTTACAAAAGACAACGGATTGGCTTAAGTTTAAGGCTACTTTACAGAAATACTACAAAAAGCGAATTATAGCAAGAACAGAAATTTAAATAAAAATATTCATGGAAGTTAGGCAAAAATACGGCAAAAATTGAAGACAAATTTTAACACGACACAAATTTTAGGAAATAGAACATTAACTTTCGAAATCGGTAAAGTAAACAATAGCGGTCTCCGAGAAAAACTAAAAATGGACGTTACTACGCAATTTGTGTTAGGACTTTTAAGGCATATTAAACAACGAGTATTATCTCTATAACAGCAAAATATAATAGAAGCTTAAAATTATGCGAGAAAAGAACATACGATTAGGCCGCTGCAATGATAGGCAATGCCGCGACGCGGAGTAGGTGATATACATCCTGATTTTACCGCGGAGGGCACGCATAATTGTGCAATATTCATCATCATTAAGAGAGAACGTCACCGCAAATCACCTTCAAGTGTTTAGCTAATAAAATTTTGATATTTTGCTCAGAATTTCGAGGAAAGCCGCTGCAGAATAGTAATCAAGTTTGCTGAAAATAGTAGGAAATCAGACCATTTTGTACGGAAATGCAGAGAAAGCCGTCTCAAAAATAGACGAGAAAATTAATAATTAAACCAGAGTTATTATAGTTAGGGAAATAAGATTATAATATACAGGGAAGTAATAAATAGCGAATAAAGGGGATATTAAATTTAAAAAATTATTGAATTATCAGATGCAAGAAAATATCGCATGAGGCTACAGTAGTGAGAAACTAGGAAATCGTGTACAGAAATTTAGTTGAGTTTTATTCTGTAAACTTTGGTTGGGTTAAGAGTTGAGACTAGAATTTTTTAATTGAAACGAGAAGTTGAAAGGGAAAAAGGAAACAAAAAGTTAATAGAAAAAAAAAGGGATTATCCACACGGTAGATTAAGGAGAATGGAGAATCAAAAGTATTCAATGCTGGTAGGGGTATTTGCCCTCGGAGTAGTTGTTTCTGTTGTTTATATATTTTGAATTATCTACGTGTTAAGGAAAAACTTAGTGAAGTTACTAAAGTAATGAGTTACTGCTGAGTGAGTTACTGAAGTAATAAGACAAAAGTTTCGTTAGAAGAATGAAAAATAATGCGAAAATTTTAGTGGTAAAATGATTAAAAAGGGATTAAAAGAAAAGTGCTCTAAGTGAAAATGTGGCATACCTAAAATCGAAAATTAAGGAAATAAATTAATGAAAGAAATATTAGTGACTAAGTGTAAGCGACTAAGTGTAAGTGACTAAGTGTGACTAAGTGTAAGTAACTAAGTGTTGTGCTACGTGCAAGTGATTAAAAGTGACTACGTGTTGTGCTACGTGCAAGGGATTACGTGATATGCTCAGTGCCAGTGAAGTATTGTACCAGGTGATATTTTATTAGAGAAGTGAAAGGTTGCGAGATGAAGTTAAAAAGTTGGGATGAAGTTAGCTAGCATATTGGAGGCTCATTCGTGGTCTGTACCAGAGGCCAGGAATGCGAGTGTTCAAAGGATTGGTACTCGTTTTGGGCACAACCGGAACTACAATAGTCAGGTGAACAGATAAGTGAAGTTAGCAACATTCAGGGAAGCGCGAAATTTCCAGAAAGTAGAAAAGCCAAATGAAAAGGAAGGTGAGAATGAAATAGCAAGGAAAAATTCAGAAGATCTAGTAAATAAGAAAAGTTTGAAAGCCAGAAGCCAGATAGGTACAAGTACAATTCCCGGAGTGTTTTTGCCATTTTTGAGGATATTCGACCAAGGTCCATACCTTTTAATTTTCGTAAGAAAAGAAATGGAACACTCAACGCGACAGGAAGGAAGTTGTACCTTAAAAGAGGGAAGATACAAAAGGCCTAGAGTTACGAGTACAAGCTCAGAGTGCGTGGACCTGCCAACGCTGGAACACTACCTGTATTTCTAAGGAAAGAGATGGAACACTAACTCAAAAAGGGATGAAAGTGAACCAAAAAGGTCTTAGTAATTCCCCGATATGTCAAGAAGTATGTATAACAGCTGTAAAGAAAAATTAGAAAAAGAAAACAGCAAATTTTAGCCGCTGAACAAAACCAGGACGCACGGTATAATGGTTGACAGAAAAATGACATAAGGCAGAAGGGATGGTATCAATTAATAAATATCACAGATCACAAGTTGATGGTACAGAAAAAGAAAGCTCTAGCAAAAGCTATAAGCAAAGGAAAAAGAGTAGGTATCCAGGAAATGGAAAGCCGACAAGGGCAATGAGTATATAGGACTCAGAAGAGATAGTAAAGTTATTGCAGCTAAAGTAAGTAGCGAAAGGTGAAAATTAAAAGTGAGAAATTAATAAAAAGTGAGAAGATAAAAATACATTTTAAACAAAATGACCGGTAAATAAATTAAGAGGTATAAAAATGCGGAAAATAATAATAATAATAATTAAACCACTAACTGTCATTTTACGTAAGGGAGGAATTAAATAATTAGAAGCGCCAAGCAAAAGAGCAAAGAAATACGTGCAGTTCCTTTTATCTAGTCTAAAAAGTACCAAAAGCAAGGCACCCAACTAAAGTAGCTCAAGATCAACGTCCCCCAGAGGTTACGCACGCTTGACGAAAACGCGAGGTCAACACGCGCCCATCGAATATACAGGTTGAGCTAAAGTAATATGAGATCGCGGAAGGAATTAGAAAATAAAATACCACTAGGGAAAAACGGTAACTAAAATTCAGGCCTTAAGGAAGGTAGGAAAAGAAAATAAGAAATTAGCGAATGAAAAAGCCACAAGTAAGGAAATTCGAGAAAGCAACCATGTATTTAAGAAAGAAAGTCAATAAAATAATATGCCAAAATTTCAAGAGTGCAGAAGCAAAACTTAAGGGAACTAAATTAATTATTCATACGTGTCAAAAATTAGCTAGATGTAGGTATGCGTTATAAATTATAAGAAAGTAAGATAGGGATATAAAATAAGAAAGTAAAAATTAATTAACTAGTTAGATATTAGATGTAAGAAGACAGACGTCAGCGAATATTGCTGTAGCAGGGCAAAACAGAAAAAACAATAACCACATGAGCGTGTCTAGAGAAAAATCTAAATAGACAATAAAATTGAAAAAGAGGTAACTTAATTTACTTAAAGCCGGTTACGCACAATTGGAGATGAGTCAGAAACTTTTACGAATGCTATAGTCTCTAAATACACTTAGTACTGGGAAACTGATAGGTACATCTTATTGAGTCATTTTCATAGTCCAAGAAATAAAATAATCTCTAGTTACAGAAAGAAGTTGACACGCTGTTATGATTTTTAAGCCAAAATTTTATTAGAAGTCAGTAGCGAAGGCAAAGCTAACCAAAAAGATCGCGCTAATAGAAATAAACACTAAATTGCAATTATTAGGCTGGAAGTGACATATTTAATAAACCGCTACTATATAAAGTGCACCCTCTTATTTGAGAATAACGGTAGGAAAGTAGTCCCAAAACAACATTTTTATGAAACCAAATAAACCAATTTTAAGAAAGATATCCTGCATGTGCCGCACTTGAGGTCAGAAAATCAATACCCGTATATTGGAAACAAACCAAACGCTACATAAGAAATGAGTAATGAGTAGGCACGAAAATAAACTTATGGCTGAAATTAAAACTAATAGGTCCAAAGATTGCATAGTCGAAAATAATCAGACATCACAATAAAATCAAGGTATATTAAAAACAAATTAGGCAATCCAGGTATATAAGGTCTGAAAACACAAAGTTTTGCTAGAAAAATTTGGCCAGTTTAACCAAAGTAGTGCTGAAGACAAAGGGTATACGTGAGGTACGCAGTACAGTACTTCACCAGTCGGCATACGCAGTCGAGAATGGAATGACGTCAGATTAGGCATGGTCAGGGTCGCCGCCGCGTCATGTTACAACGCCAGCGAGGCCGACGCCGCCGCTCGTCATCGGGAAGCAGCTTCAGTCATGCCAACGGAACTAGGGAGAAATTCCCTAAGTTTAGCCGGCAGGCGCCAGCGTCGCGCCGCCGCGCAGTAGTACAGCCGCCGAGGAGATGGACGGTCCGCACCAACAAACAATGGGAGCAGCCACAACAAGTAAATAGTGACGTATGGTAATGGAGCAGCAATCGGCATTGCAATGAGCCGAGACTTCTTGAAAAAGGAGTCGGGAAACATCAGGACTCTTTCAGTTGAAAAACAGGTGAAAAGAACTCAGAAATCGTGAGTGCCGGTAAAAGAAAGACGCGTGTGTCATGTGGGTTATAGCATAAGAGGTTTAGAGATAAGGATTTGGCACGTATATTAACCAATTAATCTAAAGGTATTAACAAGTAGTAAATAGAAATATGTAATCATAGAGGAATAGGAATTGTGTCTAAAGAATAAGAAATTGTGTAATCCAGTATAATTGAGATAGGAATTATGTAATCTTAGAGAGTAAGGTAGGTAGGTTGTCGTGAGTTAGGAAGAAGGAAGTTTAAGTAGCATAGGAGCAGGTAACTCAGTCACATAATGTAAAAGGCCAACTCAAAATAATAAGGGTGGAGAAGCAGGTCAAGATCGTTTTATTCAAAAATTAAATCTACTTTATTTAATTTTTTTTCTAAGGAGGGAGGATTCTGGTGCCCCTGCAGGAAGTGCAGAAGAAAAACTTCAAAATTTTAGAATCTTTGCGGGAGCCCCAGGAAAAAGTCTCCTGAAATCGGGGAGATTCCGCCAAAGAAAGGAAATCATAAACATATGTCACGGTGTATATACAAATCGGATTGAATTACGATTGTTATGCTAATAAATATGTCGAAAATATATACAAATATGACTGATTTACGATTATTGGGCCATAAATCAGAGTGATTTACGAGAGACCAAACCAGGATTCTCACGGTCCAGGGATCAAGAAGAAGAAGGATCCAGGTATTTAAGCAGCCAGAGCCCGTCGAGTGGGACAGTTCCCGTTGAAGAGGTCCAGTTGAACAGTGACAGTACAGTTCGAGTAGTAATCCGACGAGAAGCAGTTGCCGCTAAAAGTTCTGCCCGAAAGAAGAGGGCAGGCGGCAGCCCCTGCGGCTAGCCAGCAGCAGGGCATCACCCAGTTTAGAATGAAGAAAGCCAAGAAAGAAATATTCTCCTGAAGCACCCATAAGTAAGTTGGACTGACCAAAAAGTAAGATATTTGTGTTTTTGATTCTTTGTCTGAATTGCCTTTTTATTTTGAATTTTGAATTAATTTGGAAACTTTTAGAGAAATTGAATTTATTGTTCATTTGTAATTAATTATAAATAATTTCATGACTTTTGTGAACCGTCTTATGATTTTTGGGAATTTATTTTGAACCATATTATTTTACTGTAGATGTCAGAGTTTTAGTTTATTCAAACAGATATAATCTTGTATCTTTTATTGGGAAATTTGAAAGGGATTTGGGAAACTATTTAGAGCCAATTAATTGGGGTTGAAATCAGAATTTTGTTTTTAATTGAACTATTTTATGTCAGAATTTTCGAGTAATTTGAATTACATTCTTATACAAACTTGTGCTGGAAATTAAGCAACGCTATACAGAGTCAAGTAATTTTATTCTATTTAGGAAATCAAGTAATTTTATTCTATTTGGGGAATCTTTTGCAGTTTTGTATTTAATCTGAAGGTTTGTCATTTTCTGCCATAGTTTTGTATTTGTGCCTTTTTGTCATATCTATTGTGTTGTGTCTTATTTTAAATTCTATTGTTTATCAGTGTATCTTTTGAAACGTTGGGACTTTGTTACTTAGAAGAGGGTCATATTTCAGATATCTTGAGTGTAGCGTTTGCGAAATCATAGATTTTTAATTTTATTCATTAATAAATTATTGCACAGGTCTTAAACTTCCTCTTAGACTGTATTTTGTTATTTCAATGTACTGTTTGGTATTTATTTTAATACACAAATTAAACTATCCCAGTGTTTCCGTCATACACCCTTAGGCCCACGCTAAAAGTAAGTAACTGTGAATCACCCTGTACATTACCGCTCGCCAATTAACATCTAACAGGGTAGAGCATCACAGCACCCTCCAGGTATTACCTAACAGAAACACTACTTGGACATTACAGGCTGCAACAAAAATAAAATACTTAGGAATAGTCATCGATTGCAATTTGAAATGGAACGAACACATTAAAATCACTACAAAGAAATTAAGATCACTGCTATACCTTTTTTACCAAATGAAACATATCCTGAACATAGAGAATTTGAAAACTGATAAAAGATGGAGATATTAATAAAAATATAACTCATACTTACTCCACAAGATTCCGTCAGAATGATAATTTGAATATGCCTAAGGTGAATATGCCTAAGATGTGAAACTTGACGATTTAGCATTTTTGGAAGCACATGAAAAAATGGAATTTTTGCGCTATTATTTATTTATTTTACTTATCGAAGCCTGTCTGGAAATTGTTACTTGCAAGTCAGGGAAAACCTGGAAAAGTCAGGTAATTCTTATTTTTCAAATTGCTGAGAACCCTGTAGAAGATCTTAGATCGTTTAGAAGATCTTAGATTGTTTAGAAGATCTTAGATCGTTTAGAAGATCTTAGATAGTTCAAAAGATCTTAGATCGATTGATCTTTTTTAAATAGATCATTTTTAGACGATCTTTGATCTAAGATCGTTTTGGCATGAAAACGATCTGATCTGATCTATGATATCTAGATCTTTTTTGGCGCATCTTTCCCAGCTCTGTCAGTAAGACATCCAAATGTCACAACTTGGGACTACCCATAAGACTTCTATTTGGGACATCCCCTGGACTATTCATTAGGACTTTTTAGGATAAATTTTACTTACCTTTTAGTTTTACCCCTTTTAATTTACGCCCACGCCCCTTGGGTAAACAAATAAAATTAGTAAGTAAAGTACTTATGAGAGGATAGATAACCAAATGGCTGTCAAATCATCAAACCTTGGTGACGAAAACAAATTGCATCTAGATATTTATATTATTACAACAGCAACTAATATTGGAACTTAAGTTTCTCACGACATTAATACGACCTGACAGATTTAGCAATCGTTTACCTGCTCTTAAATGTTTACTGAACAGATTAATACCTGCTTAAAATAATATATTTTTCATTTAATTTATTATACATAAAGTAATTTTAGGTAGGTAGTTTATAACTTTCATAGAAATTACTTTTCAAAGATATTTTGAAGAATATCTTGTCATCGAAAACATTGTAAATAGATTTTTTAATAGAGTCTTAGAAACATCAGTGTATATTCACCCTTGTCCATATTTCCCAATTAAATATGTTCTAAAATTTATATCAGAACACGATTATATTATACTCTAAAAAATATCAACAAAAACTTTAAAAATATAAACAAAAATAAACTTATTATATGGCGTCATCAGTAGAAGTGTTTTTTATTTGTACATATTTCCTAAATCCCTCAATATGAGTAGTTTTCGATAACAGAAAGACTACCTTATTAATCCTACTCAATATTTCGATATAGTTAGCAACCTCAAAAATGAAGTTTAAGCGGAAATAATTTCTTCATTTCATATAAAGGTGTTTCCTTCTGTTGCTTCGACAAAAAAAAATTCCGAACTTCTACTGGTGCTTACCACACACTATATACTTTACTAATACCAGAGAGAAAATTCTGACTAATACTACTCTGTATTTCTGAACTGATTTTCCCGAATACACCTCTGACTTCTATTCCGCCGTAATGGCGGCAAGGTCATTGAATTTGCCGATGATTTCTCAGGAGTAAGTTATACTGCTGGTTGTTTTATATGCTCTGGTAATAGATAATATTGACTATTAAAATAGTATAGGTTAGGATATTCCATTTAAAATAACGACGACAATTATACACTATACCTAATAATTGCAAGTTGAAAATATTTTAGATTTAGATAAACTGAGCATTTTATAGAAAATCCTTATAAAAATACCAGAATCTATTATATTGTGCTTACCTTATTCGTTCATGCACGAAAGATGGAACAAAGTAATAAGTAACCTTCCTGTATGGCTGGAATCTGGAATGCAAACCTCCTCAGGAGCTCTATTGGAATTCAGTACAATTATAAAAAACACATGGATCACAATGCTAATTGAACAACAACGCAACAAACATCCACAACCACAGATTCACGGCCGACGGCCGTCCCCGGTCCGCGATCTGCATTTATCATCTTCTCTGCCTCTGCTTGTCCGTACTCGCACGGCGTGGCCTACAATGCGCAGTATCCGTCAAGCCAACTGACCGTTTTTGCCAATGGCATTACGGCGTTCTTGTCACGTGACAATTTTGGCCAATGCCGTTGCGGCGTTGCGGCAGAATGGTTGGCGTACCCTACCGGCGATTCCTCCTGTTACCAGATTGTTGACCGGTTTTTGATGAGTGCCTAGTATAAACATAAATATTGTGGAAAAGGTTAGAAAGTTAATAAATTATTAGATAGGTATTAACAATATGTAAACTAGTTGTCTTATAATATAATAATAACAGGAGCAGCGTGCGAAAGTAAACTAAATATGTATTACAATACATATGAGATTATAGAATTTTAAAAATGTCTCAGATCTAAAGTTAAAGTGGTGGATCTGGCAACTAACGTATCTAAATAAGTTTCGAACTTTGAAACTGAAACTAGGAAACCAGCGGTCTTTTTAAATTGTAGGTACCGTAGAATACGCGGTAATAGGGTTGCTACCTTTTCAACGTAGTTAACCCGGAGGTTTCAATTTAGATGGGTAAATGCTGGCTCGACTAGTTTGGTAAATAGTCAATAAAGTCCACATATCTTTTAAAACTTTAACACCCTGTAACTTTTTTATAAGGCCTTAAAATTATACAGGTTATACAAGAAAGTGCGCCTATTTTTAAAAATCTATCACCTGTTACAGGTTGTTAAACTGGCAATATTTTTCGATAGTCTAGTGATCCTAGAAGTTTGGGTATTTAAAAATGAATCACGCTGTATACAGGTACTACTACTATAATAATAATATACTACCGCTTTTTACCTTCCCCCAGATCGCTAGCAGATGTTACTGCAGCCTATCTACGTGGAAGTGGTGATTCCAGGATAAGAATTTTTAAAGCTGAAGAAATATTCAAAATTTCCCTTTGATATAATGTCGCAGCCGAAGTCGCAGCTATCCTAGGAGAATGGCACAACACAAGGACGTTTATTAGTCTAATACTATGTCTTTGGTGATAAAATATTGATGTAGTACTTAGAACTTTAAGGAATCAAAGTACATACATCGGTATCTGGCAATGTATATTTACATTTTTCCTTGTAGAAAATATTTAGATACATATATACAGGTAGGTATCTCTGCTGATATGAATTACACATAGTGGGGATGTAGCGAGTATCTATCGAAAAAACTTTTCGGTGCCACTAGCCACTACCTAGGATCAGTGCTCTACCTAAACTTGACTTAACTACAATGTGCGCTCTACCTGAAATTATTATAATTATTCTGCTTTTCGCAAGGAGGAATTAAATAAATTAAAAAATGCATAAAAGAATAAAAAAATTGCACTTTGCTTGAAAACTTTACATACACATTTTACATAAATACCAAATCACATCACTTTTACAAAAATATTCCGTGAATGTCACTCAAAAAAGACACAAACAAATCTCCATCGTTTTTCCTCAGTTGTTTCCAAGCTCAATAATTTAAATGAGATTGTAGATGCTGATACACCACGCAATTTCTTTAAAATACGGATTTTACAATCTACCCAGGATCTTTCAATTTGTTGGGTTTTGGCTGAAGTGACGGGCTCCACATAATGTTCTTGATTTACCGTTTGATGTATATATCAGTGCTGATCCAAAGTCCTGTAGGCTGGCCAATAGTCAGAGTGTATAACTGAACCTGCTTGCACTTCTCTCTGGATGATCGGCAACAGAGTATTTCTGTCTCGTCGTTCAACAAAGAAATACCTTGCCGCTGTCTTGTTTTTCAAGCCGAACACCCACTTCCCATCAATTCTTCTTCCATGGTTCCGATGATTTTCGATTACTGTCTTCTGATTGAGGTGCCCTATCTCCCTGCAGAAGTCTTCCACGAATATATTTTCGTCGACCACAAAAATACGCTTCATCTATTTGCACAGGATCGGCCATTATTTCAATCAATTGTCCACGATTTGTCACTGAAATAACTTCGGTAGGTACATATATCTCTCGACACCTGTTGAACCAGTCACTAATAGTGCTCTCACTTCTTCCCGTCAACTCTGATGTCATTTGGAGAGACACATCCATTACAAATAAAAACGTTAACTCGAGGATTTCACACAACTTCAAGTTGCTGTTTACTCTGTTATTTAAATCCGCATAATGGAAAAAAATATTTCCTCTTCTTATACTTCTTGTTGTTTGGCACCCTTTCCGTTGGTATCGAAAAACGGGTGTAAAATCCCCATTCCTTAATCTTCTTCTCTTCTGCAGCATCAGTGATCCGCACTTGTGGCAAGGGTCAATTTAATTTTCGTCGTCAAGATTGCATGCTTGGAAGAAGTTGACAGCAGTTTCTTCAGATGCGGCAACAGTAGTGTAGCCTTAGCTTCATTTTCGGTCGATCATCGTTGCTGAATCTCAAAATAGCTTATAATCAAGAGTGAAGGTTACTTGCAGTATTTATATACCCTTTAATGTTTATTATTGTAAATAATTAAATCCGATAATCTCCAACAAAAGGTAGGTACCCTAGGCAATTTCTTAGACGGAATAATTATTAGAGGGCTAACAGGTAGACCGCACCCAACGCAGGTAGAGCGCACGCTGTAGTAGATACGGGGCGGTAGAACGCAAGTTATGTTCATCGACCCCACAGTACACAGACCCGACGAAACCACGGATCAGCATAATCATCATTTATTTCTTGTAACACACCGCACTTCCAAATTATATAAATACCTATATATAGTTTGTACCTGTGTTCAATAAAGCTTTTTAAAAAAAGAAGAATCACCATCTCCATCTATAAGTCGCAAATTATAGTGGCACCCTTTTTTCTTGTGAAATTTCTTCGGTTATTTTAGAAAAATGGCGAATTCGCCGGTATTAAGTTTTGGCAAGTTAATTTTATATTTGTGTTTAGCACAATGTTTAAATCATTAGTTTATTAAGAAAGAAATGATTGAAGGGACAAGTTTACTTTATTATTTTATTAATTTAAAATCAATCTATTCTACATTGCCTATAATTATTGATCTGCAAAATATTTAGGTAATATTTAATTGCCTATAAATATTCAATTAACACTTTTATTTCTTACTCTCAGAGTTTTCTTCATTATTAATGTTTCCCTATGCAGTAGGTCGTGGCTACGGTTAATTTTAATAATAATTCCTGCCCTCTGTTTTGCTATGCTATCTGTCAGATTATAACTTTTCCAAATGGAATCTGAAAAGAAAAATGTTAGTAAATTTCAAGTAAACTTAATTATTATAGGTTAACGTACCTGTAAGTCTTTGTAGTTCCCGGAACTTATCTAAAAAATCATGTTGTGTTGTTGGACTGGACGGGTGAACACGTTCTTGATCTCCGAGGGTGTATATCATTTGGGTGTTTTGGTACAGGCTTGGTTGTACATTACTTGGTTTGCGGTCCCTGCAGGTTGCAGTAAATATCGGTTTCCATGGTTGGATTCTTAAAAATAAGACACAAATACGATTAGGAATCTTCGAATCTTTGTTTACATTCTGTAGCTAGGTCGAAACATTTAATATGGGTACTATACGGGCCCACTACGCGAAAGCACACTGAGTACTTACGATTTTTATAAGGTGGAACTGCGTGGGCTTGTCTCCGACAGGTGTTATGGCTTTCTTGGCGTAAAAATATGCAAAAGTCGGCCGTCTCGTATTGTTTTTGTCAATGGCCATGTTCGGCTGCTGGTTGACACTGTTGGTTCCTGCAGTATCTCCTGCTCTTCATCGGCGCGGCGCTGCAGTCTCTGATTGATTCCTGCGCGTGAGTCAACGGAAGTACCGGAATATTTTTGAATTTCAGTCTGTGGTTGTTTTGGACGTGTTGGGGTGGTTATAGTGCTCATAGGGCTTAGGAACATAGGATTACCAAGTTCAGTAGGTTGTTCTCAGGGTGCCTGATTTTCTTTCGTCTTTTGGTGGCTCTAACAGTTGTACTTTTGACTAGATTTGCGGTGACGTGGTAACTGACGTAGTTCCGTGGGAGGGGCTCCTTCCCATTTCCTGGAACCATTGCACGTTTGGTACCCAGCGGTGCCGCAAGCCTTTCTTTTATATTTGCAGTATTTCTTTTAAGAAGTGGCGTAACTATTTTGTCTCTGATTTTGTCGTATCTTGTGTGTGTATGGGACAAGGTTGTCGGCTTTGCCGGATTTTTGTGCGCTAACTGCCGCTGGTGCTGGTAAGTTGCACTCCATTTTTTGAACACCGAAACCACGTTGCCTTAATTTTTCAGAACCTGTAAATCGTCA
Source organism: Pseudeuparius sepicola (assembly GCA_963920635.1). Lineage (NCBI taxonomy): Eukaryota > Metazoa > Arthropoda > Insecta > Coleoptera > Anthribidae > Pseudeuparius > Pseudeuparius sepicola. The sequence continues at coordinate 27,404,529 of OY987304.1, read as the reverse complement.
CTTATTCTCTGCTGGTACTCCAGGACCTTAGGGATTAAGTCACCACGAAGCCACCTTCCATCTACGTACTATGGCGTATTATGGTGTGTGCCACTTATTTGAAGAATGTTAACTTAGAATTTAGTAATTATTGTTCTTGATTTCTGACTCCAAAAATAATAAGTAGTAATACTCTTTAATCTATTGTGGTTCTTTTTTTATTTTTTTATATATATCCCTAGCAACACGTTTTCAAGGAATATCTTATTTTATCAACAATGATAATATTAAACAATAATTATAATACCTGTCGATTCAAACAAGCACCACAAATACTCCCCTTTGGTTTCGACAGCAAATAACTTGGGTGTTGGAGCATTAGAATGAATTAAAGAACCAGTAGTGTGTAATGTAGTTTCTATATCAATTAATCGTTTATTTTTAAGATCAACTAATAAACCATAATGAGCAAGAAAATCAGCACCAATAATTGGACGAGATATGTCAGCAATAAAGAAAACAAATGGAAAATCACGTCTCAGGTTAAGATTTACTTTTAGAAGTTTCTTGCCATATGTGGTAATAGAGGAACCATTTACAGCTGTAAGAAAAATATATTTATCTTTCTTGTGATCGTTGAAAACATCACGTGGAATAACAGAAACATCTGCACCAGTATCTATTAAAAATTGTAATTTATTAAATTCATCAACTATAAAAAGACGACGACTGGTATTCTTATTTGCTCTAGACCCTTTATTTGTTGTCGAAACATTTACTCGTTTTTTGAATTTTTGTTAGTTTGTAAAGTTTCGTAAAGTAAACACCAAGGACCTGCACATTTAACAGCTTTCTTTTTGTATTTTTCATGATAATAGCAGATAGAATTTCTTACAGAAGAAGAAGAACGTGATCTACTTCTAGAGCGGTCTCTGCATGTAGTGCATTGATATTGATTATTTGATCTAGTAATTGTATTATTTTGAGAGGTCAAATTTGTTTGAATAGAATTAATTTGAGATTCCATTGAATTTTGTTTTTGAGAAATAGATAAAAGAATATTTTGACAGCTAACTGAAAATTCAGAAAAAGCTTTGATTAGTTCTTTTGTTGAGTCAGATGAACTACTATTATTATTATTTTGAAAATTTGATTGAGGATGAACCTTTTGTTGATTAATTTCTGAAATATTATTAAAATTTGATGATGGTTTATAAGTTTCCCAAATTTTATCAGCAAGTTCTAGTAAATCGTTGACATTTTCCTTACCTGATGCTGTCAAAGCTACAAGAATCGTTTTTGGTAAACGTCTTTTCCATAGTTTGACCAACAAATCTTGACTGACCATTTGTGAACCACCAACAGTGTTGAGCATGCTTCGGTAAAAATCTGAAGGTTTTCGATCACCAATTTCGGTTCCAGTAAGGAGGACATCTAAACGTTTTTCTTCACTTGCAGTTAATCTGCGAATTAAAATTTCTTTAATGATTTTATACATATTATCTTCTGGAGGATTTGAAACAACATCATAAATATTTGTCACAATATCGAGAGGTAAATTTGCTATAACGAGATGGTATTTAGTTTTATCAGATGTAACTCGAGAAATTATAAATTGAGCTTCAATTTGAGTAAACCAAATTTCTGGTTTCGAAATCCAAAACGGTGGAAATCTGATGGAAGAAATATTTTCAATATTTTTGACATTGTCATTTTCAACAGAACAATCACCTGCAATTAAATTTTGATTTGGCATTTTTAAAATGAAAAATTAGATTCTTTTAAAAGAGAAAATATTTTGTGGTGATGTTTGACTTACAATTAATAAGTACTGGATTCGAATTTTCTTCTGATTTAAAAGGTTTGATTTGAAATTTTCTTCTCAAACTTGTTGGTCTTCTGCGGCTCGGACTTCGTTGCTTCCTCGTATCTGCACCTCTGGAAACGTAGGGGCTGTGTTGCTTTCTCGTTTCGGCCTGTCTGGAAACGTAGGGGCTGTGTTGCTTCCTGGTTTCTTCCTCTGGAACCGTTGGGGCTGTGTTGTTTCCTTTGGATCGACGATAATTTCTTCTTCGATGTTTCTTGCTTCAAGATCACGTCGGGGTCACCAATTATGGCGTATTATGGTGTGTGCCACTTATTTGAAGAATGTTAACTTAGAATTTAGTAATTATTGTTCTTGATTTCTGACTCCAAAAATAATAAGTAGTAATACTCTTTAATCTATTGTGGTTCTTTTTTTATTTTTTATATATATCCCTAGCAACACGTTTTCAAGGAATATCTTATTTTATCAACAATGATAATATTAAACAATAATTATAATACCTGTCGATTCAAACAAGCACCACACGTACGTCATTTAATTCCATACCTTAAGTGCGGTGTTACGTAATCCATTATTCCAGGGCTTCCTTCTTACTACGTAGACCTTCTATTTCTCTCATCTCATCTCTGATAAGAGTCATTCTGGACGGAACCACTGCTACCACCTTCCGCTGATCTCCTTTGGCTGCACCAGGGCTGTTGCGCAATCAGTCGCCAAGTTACCGAGCTGCGGAAGTAGAGCTCAACTAGAAAATGGTTGTGCTTGTAGAGGGACACCGTGACCAAAGTCCAGCTAAGTTTTAATTGTTTTATAATACCTAGTCATTAGTCCTCATATTTTCTAATAATTTTGTCTAGTCCTACAGCTTTATTGCACCAAGCGATATATATAATATTATACATATTTCTCTTAATCTAAATTTTCGTAATGTAGGGTGTCCATAAATTGGGTAATCTGACACCATTGTTGTGTAAACCGTGCTCACGGGAGAACAGGTATCCATTTCTGGGAGGTTGCGTATATAATATTTATGATTAAATATATATATTTTTTTTAATTCCATCAGGTAACCCTATATTACACATACGTATTCACACTTACATATAATTATCGATCATTAAGTACCGCACACGTTATAACGTATATATATTTTTTATTTACATTAAATTTAATTAAATATTTATCTGATCTAACATAATTAATTTACTATCAATTACCTAGGCCGGTTAAACCCATAACATTCTTTTGAGATCTGTTGCAATTGTTTATTGCTTAAAAACATCTTTCTAATGCGGCCCTGTATTTAAATGGAAAAAAGGGATTTTCAGTATAATTGTCTCAAAACATTTTAAAAATATTTCGTGTCATATACATCATGGTATTTGGAATGAAAAGTGTTTTCAAAATCTGCAAAAAAATCCAGGTCCGTATTTAAAAAAATAAAGTTGAAGATGGTTTCTCAAAAAACGAAATGTTGTAGAACAAATCTAAAAAAATCTTAAAGCCCGTTAAAAGTGACATGAGAAAGTGTTTTTCGTTTTTCCTATCTGTGATAACAACTTCAGAAAAAAATAAAATCAAAAACGCAAAATTTCACTTTTTTCAAAATAACTCAAAAACGAAAAAAAGATATTATAAATCTGTTTGACCATTTTATTGACCTCAAAATTGCGCAACTTTTTCCCCATTTAACCGTTGTTCTATCTCTCACCGTTTGCAAGATCCCCATGCTGTTCATTCTTATATCGATTTGCAATTTCTTGGTTTATCAATATAACAATCTTAAATTTTTCAAGTAATTAAAGTGTACAATAAATAGCGCAAAATTTTAAACAATGATTAAGAAATTTTTTTTCAAAATCGAGTTTTTATTTTTTTTGCATTTTCTGAGAAAAATTTCCATAGTGTTGTATATTTTTTTTCCCATCAGAGAGTAGAGGTTTTAACGAACAGAAAACGAACCGACTTTTTTTAAAAAGCAGTTTTTTTGATCTTAGCATTTTCGATTGAAAATGAGGTTACTTTTTCGGTTTAAAATAAAAAAAGGGGTAAACATAAATATTTTGATTCGAAAAAATTACAGCGTATTCGGGACACAAGAAGGTACCTAAGTTTCCACCAAATTTTGTGGAAAAAAATTTTTTTTTGTGGGAAATAAAAATTAAAAACCAAAATATCGGTTATTTCGATTTTTCGCGGATATTTTGAGGTTATGTGAAAAAAGTGTAAATACAAAAGTTGTAGATCTTTTTATTGCCTACAACTTTGCCAATTAACTTTTTTTGATAGGAGCAGTTGCAGTTCTGCCGGAAATCGTGATAAACCGTTTTCCACCCCTAAAAGATCACTACAACAACCGTACCTCAAATCGCCCTTAAATTATTTTTTCTGTTATTTTTGCTCTATGTTCTTCCTTTTCCAATGGGTGTCATGCTGTTCTAGATTTTTTTGTTTTCAAAAATTATCTGCCCTGACTTATATGGGATTCTTTTATTTTAGATTTATCAGAATTTTTTGATAAAAGTTTGTGCATTCCTGCAAAGTCAAAACGAGGTTTTCAAAATTTGAATCTCATTTTGTATACGGGGAAGGTTCGAAAATATGAAAAAGGCTCTAGAGTAAGACATCCTTATTTTTAATTTTAGAGAAAACATGTATTTTGAAATTTGTTTAAAATTAATAGGTGAGCCAAAAAATGAAGTTTCAAGTTTCTATTCGAAAAGGTGTTTTATACCTTTTCGGCATTTATTATGATCTACCCCATATTTGTCATTTATAAATGTAATTTGTTTGGAGAGTAGTTATGGCTCCTGCAAAATTATAATGAAAAAAATACTAAGCAAAACCAACCCCACCACCGGCAACAACGCGCGACATTGCCGCGTTCATCAACTGTTATTCTTCTCACAGATTGATGCCAGTAGCGTATCAGAAGGGACAACGCAGTTACCGAAAGTCCAAAAAAAAAAAATACCGAGACATTCTAGAGGGAAAATAGCCAATGCAATATAAGAAATTTACGCGTGAACTAAAGAAGTCCCGAAACACGCCTTTGACTGCAAGCGTCAAATGAATATGCCATAAACGTGTGTGTGCCCCTAGGCTGGAAGTGTTAAATATTTAGGGAGTTACTAAATCGCCAATTCATGTGTAACTGTTACAAATTAAATTGACCCTTTCGTCCCCTTGCTTCTCTCACCCCCTTCCCTTCCAAGTCGTCGAATGCCCTAACCTTCCTATAAGCTGACCTTGGTGCAAACCTTGTTTTATTTCCAAGTTCCTAAACAAATCCTAATTTTTATGGCACTCACGTCTTAAAATAACATTTTTGACAGTGCCAATAATGCTGAAAAAAAGGTGAACCCACTCCGAATCAAGGTTCATATTTTGCCCTTGACCAGGAAATTAAGGGGAGGTGACATATGTTTATATGGATTACCTTGTACTTGCTTATCAACCGACCACTCCAATAAAATTAATTGTTGCGTACTTTTATGAACATTTCGCGCGACAAACTTTTTGATTTGAAAAAGTTTGCCGCAATTTGGTATTGATCCCCAACAAACACACTAGATTCATTTTATATTCTAGGAACGGTCTCAAGCAACGTACCTAGAATATTTCCTGGGAATGTACTTTTAGCATGCTGATGTCACGTATGAAAAGGAATATTCCTTCAATTATTCCAAATACATACCCTTTCCAAGTTACAGTAAATTTGTAAGTTTGTGAAAAACACGTTCACAGTAAATAACAGTGAATATTCTTTTATGCATGTTGAATCGATATTCCACGAATATCTTAATTAAGTATCTGGGAATCTAAATTGAAGTGTGATCTAGAAACCACCTGGGAACTTCATGATCACATACCCAACATATTCCAATACATATTACCCTAATCTTCTTTAGATATCAAAGAAATATTTCCCTATAATATAAAAAGGAACTTCCTCCGAATGTAAATTTATATAATTCGAAAACAATCGGAAAGAGAGGAAGTAAATAGGTAAGCACCTATTATACCTAGGTATATAGGTATCCTATTCACGTCCACATCGGGAACTATATTTTATACAGGATGATTTTTTAGGTCTACCACCGCGATTTTCTCGGTCATTTTGCGGCCTACAAAAAAAAAACGTAAAAAACAAAAATGTGGCAATTTTGGACAGCTAAGTGGTGCTGCAAAAGAAATCGGCATCCATGGCCAACTTGTCGCGCAATATTAAAAAAACCTCAAATTGAGCAAAATTATTAATGGTCGTGGAATGTTTATTTTAAGAGACAGAGGAAAACTTTTATATTGAAAATTTATGGCACTGAGAAGCTTTATCCACCCAGGTGCTCAGATAGTTTCAGCAAATTACACAGGGTCTTCTGCTCTCTTGAGACCATGCAAATTTTTGTCGATTTTAGGTTTTTTTAGTACACCGCGAAAAGTTGGGTATGGAGGCCCATTCCTTTCTTAATGTCGCCTCGCTGCCCAAAATTGCCATATTTTGTTTTCTTACATATTTTCTGTGCGGCCCAAAATAAGCGAGAAAATCGCTTAATAAGAAATAAACAAAAAAAATTCATAGCCTCAAGAGAGTGTAATTTTCTGAAACTATCTGAGTACCCTTTTGCATAAAGCTTCTTAGTGCCATCAATTTTCAATATAAAAGTTTTTCTCTGTCTCTTAAAATAAACATTCCACGGCCATTCATAGTTTTGCTCAATTTGAGGTTTTTTTAATATTGCGCGACAAGTTGGCCATGGATGCCGATTTTTTTTACAGCACCACTTAGCTATCCAAAATTGCCACATTTTTGTTTCTTACGTTTTTTTTGTAGGCCGCAAAATGAGCGAGAAAATCGCGGTGGTAGACCTAAAAAAATCATCCTGTATAAGATATAAGTATAGGTATTACCTATACCTGGCCTACCTAGGTATTAGGTATACCTACTTATATAGTTACTTACCAATTTACCAAAATGTCTTCAATTTTAAGAAGTGTAATATACCGGCAGGTATGGCAATTATAAAAAAATTGCATACTTAACAAAAATTACTTTAAATAGATACCTACTTACATACCTAGGTACTTATACATCTTCTATAGGTATATAACATCCGTCCCGTATCCGACACAAAATATTATATAAAATAGAATGCAACTCCTCCCCCCAAATTTCCAAGAGGTACCTACCTATCTATACCTATGCGTGTGATAATTATTAAACATTTAAATTTGTGCCAAAAGTTATACCTACCTAATACCTAATTGTAAATGCGTTGTTTTCAAGGTCCCACAGAAATTATTAAATGCAAACATGCAACAAATTGTTTCGGGAATTTATTATGAATATTCCAGGAATATTCATATTACATTAGAAACAAGGAACGGAGAACTCCCTTTACATTAAAATCCTATTCACTCATATTACTACGCCAACGGAGTAAATAAATTAAACATTTAAGTTATTAGTAATTCAACTATAAACAAAACTCGTTGTGGGTGAAGCCCTATGCTTGATGTAATATGTATGGGAATTTGAATACAAGAATATTGTACATTTTTGTTAAAATTATCTTTTTAAAACAAATGGCTTGTGGCATATGGGACAAAATGCTTTGGTAATTGGCAACACCAAACTATAGTTTCCAATATCTAATGGAAATTATGTATGGGTCCTTCGGAGGTGTGCAGACCACGACAGGTACCTGTTTCGGGCTTGTTGGCCCTCATCAGGCAGACGCAGCGCACCTCAACCGAAAAGACCCAAACACGTTGGATAAGTGAAATAGGAACTAGTATAATGCGGTGAGCATTAACCATCCAACGCCATCTAGCTGGTACTGCCAAAACCAAAGCAATGTGAGTGTGTATATATCGACCGGTCGATCGACATATAAAAAGAACTCGGCAAAGCGGCGCGGCGCGGTGGAAAAAACCAGAAGAAGCATACATACGGGGGCCAAGAAACTCGTTTGATTCATCACCGAGTATCTTCTAATATATAGAAATCAACAAGGATCGAATCGTGAGTTTCAATCCTCGTGTGCTTACGTCTATAGCCAAACGATGATTAAACAAAATGAATATTTAGTATCCCCATTATAATTTTAAAAGAAATGGCTTGTGGTATATGGGACAAAATGCTTTGGTAATTGGCAACACCAAACTAGTTTCCAATATCTAATGGAAATTATGTATGGGTCCTTCGGAGGTGTGCAGACCACGACAGGTACCTGTTTCGGGCTTGTTAGCCCTCATCAGGCAGACGCAGCTCACCTCAACCGAAAAGACCCAAACACGTTGACTAAGTGAAATAGGAACTAGTATAATGCGGTAAGCATTAACTATCCAACCATTTTGTCCCATATGCCACAAGCCATTTCTTTTAAAATTATAATGGGGACACTAAATATTCATTTTGTTAAAATTATCATTAAACCCTGAACCTATTTTTCTGGCGGTGAGAATGATGGAATCGGTGCCGGGCGGAGGGGGGGCTATAAAGTTGTTTGCCGCCGGCGGCACGGCCCTTTCTTCCGACGTTTCTGAGTTTCAAAGTGTCGCCCAGCGGCCGGTCCCGGGCAGCGCCGGCGCGGCGTGCGGAACGCGCAGTAATAAATACCTACTTATACGTGATTGTCGAAGTCTTATTGGTGTGTAGCCTCGGTTTTGGTCAATTCTGTGTGTGTATAAGTGCTGATTGCTGATGTTACCTGTTTTTGGGAATTTCATTTTTGCGTAATTTTTTTGTAAGGTAAATAATCTCGAGAGGATGCCGCTAATCAAGCCAAATGTTTCCAAGCAGAAAAAAAGATAATCCGGAGAATATCGATAGAACTGTTGTAATACTTGAAAAAGAATTGTTTTTTGATAACGAATTCGATGGGGATGAATTGCTGTTGAATGGTACCGACAGTCATCATCAGAACAGTCATAATATGTTGATAGCCCATATATACTAACTCAATGGTTGATAGAATTGGGAAAATGGTGTATTTAAAATAACGTGTGATACATGAAGCATTCAAGTCTTTGTTAAACATTTTACGCAAAAGCAATGAAGAAATTCGCATTGATCCCAGAACCGTATTGAAAACGCCAAGACAAATTCAATTAGAGACTTTAGGAAACGGACAATTTTACTATTTTGGTATCGAAAATATGATAAAAAAATTTACTTAAAAAATACAGTATAGTTGTTACAAAAACTAATGCTATCAAGATAGAATTAGCTGTGAATATTGATGGTTTACCATTAAATAAAAGTTCAGATATGTCATTTTGGCTTGTTTAAGTGCGTAGGTATTTTAGAAATGCTTATTTTATATATGTCTAGAACTAGGTATATGCCTTGGATGATAATTCTGTCGAATGTGTTCCACATTCATGGTACGTTGAAGAATCAAAAGAATGTTTCTTCCCACCAAAGTAGTGATGCAAAGCGGGTCCCAGGACAAAATGGCCGCCAAGGTCAAGGTCGTTTGTTTGTTGCGAAGTCGCGATGGGATGTTCAAGGTCAAGGGACGTGGCTAGAATAGCTTCAAGGTTTCCGAGAATCGCTTCAAGGTTAATTTCTGGGAATCGCTTCAAGGGGGCGGGGCTTAGAGGTCAAAGGTCAAAGTGTACTGAAGTGGCTTCTGGGAATTTTGGTGGGCTAGAAAGTCCTAGCATTCCCCCCATCCCTCTAGCTTTGATAAAAGACAGAGTTTGCTGTTTGGAGTTCAGTAGCCGAGTTGAGCTAAGATGGCTTGCAGCAAATAAATGGATTTGGAAACCATCAACAAAGTTGGTTGCTTGTCTCAGAAACCGACGGTAAAGTTAGTGGAATTGGATGAAGGCGTGCCGATGAAAATTCTCTCTGGCAAGGTGGTGCAAACGACGTTCGGGGAGACCATTTTGCTGGAGTTGGAGGATAGTGTCGTTTTCCTGCCGAACAGAGTGACACAGGCGTTCAAACCGTGCCTCGAACATTTTTCCAGTGAAAAATACGCGCTGGTTTACAAAGGACAACTGGATATGAGAAAAAAACACAAGGCCAATCAGTTTCAAATATGGTCATTGGGGGAATAGAAAATTAACATGGAATTCTGAGTATACTTCAAATAAATAGTCTTGTTGTAATTTGTGTTATAATCTTGAATTAGTCATAAAACGTACTTAATAAAGGAATATAAAAGCGTCTTGCCTGTGTTTGAAAATATCTCATTATTTTTAATAAAGGTTTAAACATCAGCCAGTCTTTTATTATGAGAAATGATAAACTGTTGTAAATAAAACAAATAATTCAAATTCCAATCTTTATTTGCTGTAAATAAACAACAATCGTATGACTCACAAAGTAACTGGATCAAGCGATCCATAATTCGATAGCAATGAAAGACAGCAACGTACTCTGTTTAAAACCTGAAATAATAACTCATTCATAAATAGCGGTCCTTTTATGAGTCATCAGTTGCAAGGCTCAATCTAAATTGAAAATTATACTACTTTAAATATTTACGGGCTACGTACCAGTGTTTTAAACTTTATTTAAATTAAAATTAAGAGTTATCCAGCGCAGACCTCGATGATTCGATGTTTATGTGGCGGTGAATTAAAGCATACAGGTCTGCAATAAAGTCGTTTCATTATACGAAATTATTCTTTATGCAACATTTATATAAACACACTTTCCCGAGGTTCGTTTAAGTGAAATCATAATGCGCTCGGATATTATATAAATATTTGTGGTGAACAGTTAAAGAATAAATTCAAGCGAGGAAAATAAATTACTAATTGGAACTTATAAATATATTTTTGTGTAAAGACCTGCATTCAGTCTAATGTTATCATTCACAGGAGACGGTTTGGTTAATACCCTTATCAGTAATCTACCAGTTGAATTGCACGTTCCTGGATACCAATATTGCGGACCTGGAACTAAGCTAAACAAGAGATTAGCTAGGGGAGACCCTGGCATAAACCCTCTCGACGTTGCATGCAAGGAACACGACATAGAATATTCGAAATCTTCCTCTTTAGAGGATCGACATAAAGCCGATCGAGTGTTAGAAAATAAAGCTTGGCAAAGAGTTAAGTCTAAGGACGCAAAACTAGGTGAAAAGGCAGCTGCTTGGTTTGTTACTACAACAATGAAAACTAAACGCAAGTTAGGTATGGGCTTAAAAAAATCGTTCAAACGCGATATAGTGAAAAAGGTTGAAAAATCATTGAAAAAATCATTAAACGGAAATCAACTTAATGATGAAAAAGGCATTAAGAAAACCACACTAGCTGCAATTAAAGCGGCACGTTTGGCAGTTAAAAAAGTAGGTGGAAAGAATAAAGTGCGAATCCCCAGAATAATTCCTTTTGAGGCGAGCGGTGGGTTTCTTCCTTTGATTCCAATCCTAGGTGCTTTGGGAGCTCTTGGATCGGTGGCAGGTGGTGCTAGCGCGATTGCTAAAACAGTTATCGCTGCGAAAGATATGCAGAAAAAGATGGAAGAACAAAAACGTCATAACAAAGCGATGGAAGCAATCGGATCGGGGCTTTACTTGAGAAAAAACAAGGGAGGCTTTGGTTTATTTTTAAGGAAACAAAAAACTCCCAGTGAAGATACCCAAGAGACCATTAACTAACGTTGACCTCGAAAAATTTGCCAGGAAATTAAAGTTGTCATATTTTAGAGGTGTATTCATGAGAGATGCACTTCCAAGCATACCACATGCGTATGAATCGGCAATTATTAATTTAGATGTTAAAAACAATAGAGGTACTCACTGGGTAGCATATAAGAAAGATAATAATATTGTTGAATACTTTGATAGTTTCGGTAACTTAAAACCACCGAAGGAACTTGTTAAATATTTAGGAAAAGTTAAGATTGTATATAATAACGATGCATATCAAAAATTTAATGAAATAAACTGTGGACATCTTTGTCTCGTATTTCTTTATAAAAAAGAGCTGACCGACTTAAAACTATTAGTCATGTCAGTAGTGTAGGATAGGGTTTTCTAAATCACATTTGCCCTTGACCTCTAGAGTTCAAACTCCCAAAGTCAAATTCCAAGGTGGTGGCATACAGGTAAACAACGTCTAGACGTCCGGCCCAAGTGACCATGTACCTGCAGGGTAATTTGCATAATTTATTTGTTATCTGAATTTAGAACCCAATTTAGATACCAGGTAGATTAATTTTTGACATCCCATTAATTTTAATTAAATGCAATAACAACTAAAACGTGGATTCCTATACATTTTTGTAATAAACATAGGTCCAGCATTCCACTTTTATTTACATATATGAGAAAGAGAGAGATAGCGATGTCGGCCTCAAGTGTCCCATAATCTGGGTACATTCCATGTGAATCTGATTAATTAATTTAATAAAAATACCTGATGCAATTAGGAGTTCATATACCCCCCACCCCACCATTAATCACCACCGACAAAATTGAATTTTTAAATAAAATAATACAGTGCTTTCTCAGTTTTGTATACGATGTGTAACAGTAGAGACTAACATGTGGATGTGTTATACGAAATATCCTGAAGTACATGATCTACAAAGCGGTGTTGAAAAGTTAAGACAATTTTTTTCCAACTTAAAATTTGATGCTGAACATGAGGCGATATATGGAGGTGGTAAATTTGCACCAGAAGAAGAGTATATCGAGCGTGCAGAAAGGTATGGAAGTGCTCTGGAATCGTGTGAACAATTTTTGGAAGATAAGGATATAAAAAGTTTTGCTTTGGGGCTCAAAAAATTGGATTTGGATAGTAATTTAAAGGAAATAGGAAGATATATATCAATTGAAGACATAGCCAGCGTTTTGGACATTAACACGCTTATAGATATATTTTATGACAGTGATAGTGATGGTGATAGTGACTAGTGTAACAGATACTCTCATTCATTGTATTTTTATGAAATCTACAAATTTTCTAGTTTTAAAACTAAGTAGATAATAAAGTGTAAAATGTCTGAATGCGCAAACATTGATTATTCATCAGGAAGAAAGAGAAAATGTTTGGTTAAGTTCGAAGACAAATTACTCACAATTTATAAAAAAATACAAAAGTAGAGAAGCAGCTTATCTTTATGATTTATATCAAGCTCAACCCCAGTTGGATGAGGAATATCAAGCCTTAGAAAAACGCGATTTAGATGAAGAAACCTCTATATTCAATGCAATTATTTTTGAATACAACTATAGAATTTTTAGAGAAAATTTATATTATCAAATTGTGTACTTAGATAGTGGATTATTATCTTATACCTGTAAAATTAAATAAAATATATGATGTAATAAAAGATTTAGTCTAAAAGAAAATTATTTTTATTTTTCATAATAAGTATAATTATATTATGCAAGTTGATTCTTGTCAATCCATGTGTTATTAGTACTCTCCATCCCCAACCATTTAACATAGAGTTTATTTCCTTTTTTTCTTACATTTTTTTAAATTAAATATACATCAGGATATTTCACTTTTTGAAGTTCTTTTTCATAAAATCCTCCTTTTATTTCAACACCTTTTTCATCTTCTAACAAATATGTAGTTGGATTGGTGAGATTTATCCTTCTCACTTTAAATATTTCGTTTGACCAGTTTGGTGTATATCCCTTTTTAAAAGCTTCCCTATGTTTACTGATGCGCACATAGTCACCAGGTGAAAATAATGTTCTGATATTAAAGGTTTTTGGGTAAGTATATACCTCTTTCAATATTGATTTTTCATTGTTTTTATTAACGCTCTAAGGTTTAAATGATGTTGTTCTATGTTTTGTATTATTATATTTATCGACGATTTCTTGTAATATGGGTATCCATTTATAGTTCCCTTGTAAACTAAATTGTTTCCACATTGAATTTTTCAGAGTACGATTAACCCGTTCTACAACACTAGCTTTCATATTCGAAAATGAACTGTAATGGTTTATTTGAAATTCCGTCATAAGTTTGCCAAATTCTTTATTATAAAATTCTTTTCCCATATCAGTTTGAAGATTTTTAGGAGATGTTTTAGTCTGAATTAGTACATTTTTCATAGCTGTAGCAACATCTTTCCCACTTTTAGATTTTACTGGTTGTACCCATACATATTTAGAGAATACATTGATTACAACTAAAATATATCTATTACCTTTATTAAATTTAGAATAAGGAAGCATTTCAACCAAATCAGCTTGCCAAAGGTCATTAAGACCTTTAACAATTACACGTCTTCTCTGATAATGTACTCGTGCTGGTTTATGAAGTTCTTCAACAACTTGTTTTTTAAGGTCCGACATTATTCTATATCTATTGAACACTTTATCAATAATTCACCATAAAAGCTCTTCAAAGGTTTTGTACCCGTTGATTGGAATGAAATTTTATCTTTTAGATGTAATTGTGTTCCGACAGGATTTAAAATTTTCTGATCATTTATTAACAAAATTATGCTGCTGGGAAATTCAGCACTTATAATATTACATTCTTTAAGAGGAAAAATATAGCTCTCCCTCTGATCTTGCAACAAAGCGTAGTTTTTAGTGTTTTTGTTAAAATCACCGATAAATGGTAAAACTAAATTATAGTATAATTTAACGTTCTTTATATCTACTACATTGTAAAGTTTATTTGAAGATGTTGATGATTCATCCAAAGATTGATATCCTTTTTTAAATATGTGCGCTCCAAATTTATCGATTGTCATTATCACTTGAATGTTCAATACATACTAAGAAGATTTAGATTCAACATTACACTTATTGAATAATTTTTGCCTCGCGAAGTTCCTCGACAATAGACATCATTTCATTATGGTGACCAGTATGACCAGCGATTTGAGATGCCAGAAGTAATTTTAGTCTTTCGACAATTTCATTGGGATCATTATAATATACGTAATCTAACTTTTTGTTAGATAGACTCATCATACCTCCTCCTTTCTTTGATCGTGTAACCGATCTTGTAGTTGGCCGCGGCAGTGAACTAGCAGAAATTGATCTTTCTCTGAGCACAAATGGTTCTACTAATGTTCGTAATACTTCATTTTTTTAAAATATTCTTTTTAACGAGCCATGGTCGCACAATTGTTATATATTTGGAATTCAAAGAGCCCTGTACTTGTTCGGCAGGATCATTGTTTCGTCTATATGTCGAAGTTTTATCCAAAATATCCATATAATTATCCAAGTCTACATTTGTATACCCCAGAGGATTTTGTTTAAACAATAACTCGTAAAGTCCAATCGTTTCATATCAGGTTGAAGTGTATTTTTCCTAAATATTTGAATATCTTTTTCAACAAAATCAACTAAAGCGTTTCCTATCGAAAATTTGCCTGTAGGTATATCATGTTTTATACCATATACGTAATCATAATCTGTAGAGGTTTCTCGTGTCTGTCCATCAATGTAGGTTCGTGGAAGAGGATTAAATTCTTCAAGCCATAATTGATAACCAGGTTGTCTCGATAAATCTTCAAAATATTGTCGGCTTTGTTCAACAGCATCATTAATGGTCTTATCGGTCACGGTGTCTTGACCAGTTGATTCAAAGGGGTCTCCTTGTTCAGGGATAAAACTATCTTCCAAAAACGACAATCCACCGAAAGGTAATAATGGTTGTAACCGTTTATGAACCAGTAAAGAGCTTCGTGGAGAAGGGATTCCTCTAAAACTTTCCGCTTGTTGTTCAACTTTGGGTTCAATTTTAGGCCCAATTTTAGGTTCTTGTTTGATATTCGAAAGCAACTTTTGTAAAGGCTGAGTTATTGGTTTATACTCTTCTTCCAAACGCCTCTGAGTTTGTGACTTATCTGAACGTAAAGAACGATATTTCTGCTTTAAAATTTCACGAGTTTTTACCAAATCTTTTGCTAGTTGTTCATCCATCTTCGAAGTGATATAATGTACTGTTTACTACTACAGATTAATGGGATTATACAGGGTGGTTCACTTTTATGTGGTAGGACTTTAACATTAGATAGAAAAAGATAATCTAAAATGAAAATTTTATATCAACATATATCGGGGAAAGCTTAGTTTCCGAGATACGTTGAAGTGTTGGAAAAAATATGAAGTATTTTTTACACTGTCCGAACCAGTGGAGATATTTAAACCAAATTTGATGTGTATTACCACCTTTTTGACTACGATATTTAGTGATAATATGAAGGTCCTGAAATAACCAGTGGTGGAGTTATGGGTTTTCACTATCACTAAATTTAAAAAGTAATTAGTACGGACCTGTCTCACATCAACGTAATTTTTTTTTTCGTAAAGTTCTTTCAATTCTCTACAAAAAGTGTATCTTGACATTTTTTTGTATCTGCCACGGTTGTGTAGTAAATAAATTATTTCGTTTCCATCTCAGCCTTTTTTGCCTAAAAATGTGTTTTCTAAGATTATTGATAAATATCGCAAATAACAGAAATTAATTATGGAACACTTATCGGATTCAGCTATTTTATTTTTAATTTTATGGAAACAATTTTAAAAATAAACTGGCACTTGGTTTGAGGTACATGACTTTATTATCATTTTAACATTTTTATCAAATCTGTATTATTTCTTAATAATTTTTATAATTCTAAATTATACCACGACGAGTGATTCTTCCGCCCATAAAATGTTATTTAAAAATTGTCTTATTTCCTTTGACTACAAAATCCATCGGCAAAATACTAATGTCCTTTCTGCATCGCCGTACTGGTGAAGATAAGTGTGCCATGGAAAAGAAAATCTTATTGACAGTTAATAATACAATAATCTGTCATCCAGTAGATGAACGTAGCAGCGCCGCAGTTTGTCTTTGTTAATAATTAAAATGCCGTTCCAATTTACAAATGAAGAGCAGGCTGACATCCATTTCTGCTATGGAGTTGCAAATGGGAACTCTGCGGAAGCAGCCAGAGAATACCGGAGGCGATTTCCAAATAGGCGCCATCCGCGTCCCTCGGTGTTTGTTAACATGCACCGGCAATTCAGAACTCGTGGTCTGAGAACTAGAATCGTCGAACGAGGAAATGAAAACAATATCCAACAAGTCAGACGCAACAATGAGATTCTTCGTGAATTCGATAGGAATCCTACAACAAGTAGCAGAAGAGTGTCAGTGGCCCTACGTGTTTCAAAGTCTGCAATTTTGCGAGCTTTAAAAAGAGATCACAGGCATGCGTATCATCTACAACCCGTACAAGGTTTAAGGCCCGGCGATGCAGAAAGAAGATTAGTGTTTTGCCGATGGATTTTGGAGTCAATTGAAGGAAATAGACAATTTTTAAATAACATATTATGGACGGACGAGTCGTGTTTTACTCGTCGTGGAGTAGTAAACTTTCATAATCAGCATATTTGGGCACAAGAAAACCCACATGCAATCCGGCCAAGAAATTTTCAGGTCGAATTTAGTGTCAATGTTTGGATTGGACTGTACAACCATCATCTGTTTGGACCCTTTTTTTTGCCACAGCGAGTGAATGGTGACAATTTTTTGGAGTTTTTAGTAGCTGAGCATAATAATATGTGGGAAGACATTCCTTTAAACTTAAGATTGTTGGCTTGGTCCCAACTTGACGGCTGTCCTGCACATTTTCACCGAAATGTGAGGAACTGGTTAAATAATAACGTTCCAAATAGGTGGATCGGACGAGGGGGACCGGTCGCTTGGCCACCACGTTCTCCGGACATAACACCTCTGGACTTCTTCGTATGGGGATTTTTAAAAGAACAAGTCTATGCGACTCCTGTAGAAACAAGGGAACAACTTATTGATCGTATCAGAAATGCGTGCGATGAATTGAGAAATGGCAATTTAATCGATGCTGTTCAATCCGTTAGGCGTCGAAGTGAATTATGTGTGCAACAGAATGGATCAAATTTTGAACAATTGTTGAATGTTGTACAAATTTAGAATTATAAAAATTATTAAGAAATAATACTAGATTTGATAAAAATGTTAAAATGATAATAAAGTAATGTACCTCAAACCAAGTGCCAGTTTATTTTTAAAATTGTTTCCATAAAATTAAAAATAAAATAGCTGAATCCGATAAGTGTTCCATAATTAATTTCTGTTATTTGCGATATTTATCAATAATCTTAGAAAACACATTTTGAGGCAAAAAAGGCTGAGATGGAAACGAAATAATTTATTTACTACACAACCGTGGCAGATACAAAAAAATGTCAAGATACACTTTTTGTAGAGAATTGAAAGAACTTTACGAAAAAAAAAAAATTACGTTGATGTGAGACAGGTCCGTACTAATTACTTTTTAAATTTAGTGATAGTGAAAACCCATAACTCCACCACTGGTTATTTCAGGACCTTCATATTATCACTAAATATCGTAGTCAAAAAGGTGGTACTACACATCAAATTTGGTTTAAATATCTCCACTGGTTCGGACAGTGTAAAAAATACTTCATATTTTTTCCAACACTTCAACGCCCTGTATCTCGGAAACTAAGCTTTCCCCGATATATGTTGATATAAAATTTTCATTTTAGATTATCTTTTTCTATCTAATGTTAAAGTCCTACCACATAAAAGTGAACCACCCTGTATATGAGAAAAAAATTGATCGAAGCCTTTTCTATAGCGCCCATTATTTAATGCACTATCTTTATCAATCACAATAAATCCATATTCATCGTTCCAACACAAGGAACATAAATCCTTAAACTGATGAAATGTCATATCTACATTAACATGATCATCATATATATGTTTTAAATTAATATTATTAATAAATTTGCATTATCTCTTATTAGTTGTTTGGGAATTGCAGTATAAGTCTGGCATAAATAAAAACAATCAGTACATTTATGACGCCCAAAACAAAAGTAATTTCTTATAACGCTTTGACTACAACACACCACATCATCAAATATTATTAGAGAATTTAATTTTATATCGTTTGGCGACACTATTTCATCTTCATTTTCACTTTCAAAGTATCCAATTTTTCTAAGAGGTTTGAAGAGTTCACGTAGGTATTGATATTTTGACTGATTTAGAGATTTTGAATAAATATATATATTTTCAAAGCGTAAACCATGAGGTTCTTCTATTAGACTAATCATAACATTTGTCTTGCCACAACCGGAGGGTCCGATAATTAAAGCCCGCTTACAATTTCCTGGGAATAAATTTCCGTGTTTCCGGAATGTAGCTATTTCCAAATCATGGTTTTTAACAGGAAGAGAAAAATTTTGTTTAACGATCTTCATGCTCACACTTTATATACTAATCAAAACACAACCCATGTTTACATATTTAAGCGATTTCATATAAAATATTCGTCAGTTATATAAGTATGTCCTCCTACGATGGTTTGGTTAGTTCCAAAAGATTATTCGGTAAGAAAGGTTCCGGACTTCTTAATAAATTCATAAATAAGTTGCCGGTGGAACTGCACTTGCCGTCATACAATTTTTGCGGTCCTGGGACCAAACTCAAAAAGAGGTTATTAAGAGGGGATCGCGGCATTAACCCTTTAGACGAAGCTTGTAAAGAACACGATATAGCATACTCAAAGTTTGAAGATTTAGAAAATCGACATCAAGCGGACAAACTATTAGAACAAACAGCTATAGAACGAATTAAATCAGGTAAAATAGGAGAGCGGATAGCTGCTGTAGGTGTTGCGAGTGTAATGAAGGTAAAAAGAAAATTAGGAATGGGTTTACGAAATAAAAAGAGGAAAACTAAAATAGGAAAAGCTATATCGTTTAATGATGCTGTAAAAACAGCAAGAAATGCAATTATTGGAACAAAACATACAGACATTAAAAAAGTTGCAACATCAGCTTTAACAGCATTAAAGCGAAAACGAATTAAGAAACCTAGAGGACGTATAATAAAATTCCCAACATATCAAGGGGGCTTACTACCCCTAATTCCTCTGTTCGCGGGTCTATCAGCACTAGGAGCACTAACTGGAGGAGCGGCTGGAATTGCAAAAGCGGTCAACGATGCAAAAGCAGCAAGGGATACGCTAGAAGAAGCAAAGAGACATAACAGAGCCATTGAACAATTAAAAGTTGGAAAAGGACTTTATTTAAAACCTTACAAACAAGGTTGCGGTTTTTACTTAAAACCATATAAAAAAAACTGCTAAAAAGACTACCACACCTCCCACTCACCAATATTGATTTGTTAAAATATGTAGAAATATTAAAAATTCCCTATTTTCGAAATGTGTTTATGCGTAACCAATTACCGAAAAAAATAAAAAAATACGAATCAGGCATTATAAATTTAGATGATGATCGGGGAGACGGTACTCACTGGACATGTTATATAAAAAAAGGAAAAGATATTAATTATTTCGATAGTTACGGGAATTTGAGACCCCCTCTAGAAGTTATAAAATATTTCTTTAGCGATGGTAATAATAATATAACATACAATTATGACCGATTTCAAAAATATAATTCTAATAATTGAGGACATTTGGTTTTAAAATTTCTTTATTAGAATTCGACACGGTGCTAAGTAAGTTAGAAAAGAGTTGGTTGTACAAGTAGTATCATGTCTTTCACATTAGTCTTATCAGGTACGACAAATGTATTGTCAGCTAATTTCAACCCACCAATTTATTTAGATGATGGTGAGTACGTTGTTGGTTTAATAAATTTTGAAACATTTAACGCAATTCCTAATATCGACGAAAGAAATAATAAATTTACTTGTGGACATGTAACAATAACTATACCCTCCGGTGCATATGAGTTAGATGATATAAATAAATTTGTACGTGAGGAATTAGAAACTATTGATTCTGTTCTGAGAATTTCATCTAATAATAACACACTCCATACCATTATTGAAAATGGGAAACCGATTCAATTTGATGATGGATCAATCGGAAAAATTTTAGGTTTTAAGAACGGTATTCTAGAACCAGGAAAACATGTGTCGGATTATCCAGCAGAAATAATTAAAGTGAATGCTATATGTATCGACTGCAGCATAGCGGCAGGTTCATACTATAATGGTACACCGGTCCATATTGTTCATCAATTTTTTCCTAGCGTAGGACCAGGTTTTAAAATTATAGAAACACCTCAGAATATTATTTATTTTCCTGTCAATGTAAAAATTATAAGTAATGTCAATATTAAAATACTCGATCAAGACGGAGATTTAGTTAATTTCAGTGGGGAAACAGTTACGATAAGACTGCACGTGGAAAAATTTCAGAATAATGGTTGTAAGATATAATCTACATACTAAACAAGCTAAAGTTTATAAGAAAACGTGGCATCCTCGTCAAGTCAGTACTAAAGTTTATAAGAAAACGCGACAACCTCGTCAACTCAGTACTAAAGTTAATACCAAGCGGTTAACACGTAAAAATAAACTATTTTTGAAATCTCTAGGGTTTGCGTTAGTTAAATAATGGAATATCTAAATATAAATAAAAACTATCTTGTGGACAATTATGTTTGGCGAAAAGAATTACATACTTGATTCACAGTCTTCGAAAAAATTTGAAGACAATGATGAAATTATTATTTCTATACAGGAAATTGGTAAATATACTTTACCCTGTGAAAGTTTTCTATACATCGAGGGAAAATTAACAGATCAGAATGATAAAGTTTCAGCAAAATTAGAGTTTGTAAATAATGGAATTGCTTTCCTATTCAAGGAAATCCGGTATCAATTAAATGGCTTTACTATCGATTCCGTTAGGGATGTTGGTATAAGTTCTACAATTAAGGGTTATCTGTCTCACACCGAAAATGAAGTAAAAAAATTACACAATGCCGGTTGGTTGTTAAATCAAGAAAACACATTGGTTGACTCCAAAGGACACTTTAATGTGTGCATTCCTATGAACACAATAATGGGATTTTTTGAGGATTTTAAAACGGTTCTTTTAAATGCTAGGCAAGAATTAATTTTAGTTAGAACAAACGATGATAAAAATGCTGTCATCAGCACAGACCCAAACGAAATTCCAAAGATAACGGTGTCGAAAATAGAGTGGGTTGTACCTCACGTCATCGTTGATATAGAAAGGGAATTATATTTTACAAAGCTAATTAATAAAGGAGATGAAATTTTTATTGCATTTAGAAGTTGGGAACTTATAGAATATCCGGCGTTACTGAAAACTACCAGACATAATTGGCCTGTAAAAACTTCAACAAAAGTTGAAACACCGCGTCACGTGATTATTGCATTTCAAACAAACAAAAGGGGAAATGTTACTGCCGATATGAGTAAATTTGATAATTGTAACCTTAGAAATATTAGAGTGTTTTTGAATTCAGATAAATATCCATACTCTGACATGTACTTGGATTTCGAAAATAGTAAGTATGCCTATCTCTATGAAATGTTCTCGTCATTCAGAAAATCTTATTACGATGGATCGGTGGAACCTGTTTTCTCGCCTAAAACATTTAAAGAAATTGCACCTATTGCATACATAAATTGTATGTATCAGAAAGATGCTGTCGAAGTAGGACCTATTGTAATGAGAGTAGAATTTGAAACAAGTAAAGATATACCTGACAAAACATCAGCTTATTGTTTAATACTACATGATAAACTATTTGCTTACAACCCACTGACAAAAATTGTGCGATAAATTTGAAGTGCGCATGTGTCCAATTTAATAATAAAAAGTTAGTTATCTAAAATTTTCCATTAGTTTACAATGCTCCTTCAAGAGAGAATTGAACAATTTCAGAGAGATTTAAAAAAATTAAAAAGTTATATTGACTATTATCAAAAGAAAAAAGAAGTTTTTAAGGAATTTTCTAATTTAAAAATATGATTGTGGTAGTCGATGTGCAAGGATTTAAAGTTGAAAACAATAAATTTATTGTTAAAGAATTTGCTGCCTATGATGGTAAAAAAATTTCACATTATGTGTAAACCGCCATTTCAAATGAACCTCTTACCTACTTACCTTCATAAACAAGCAGTTTGGCTCACAGAAAACCATCATGGAATTAGGTGGATGGATGGTTTTATTCCTCTACACAAATTTTCCAACATTGTTCAAAACATTACCGACAAGAGTGATCGAGTATACATTACAGGAAGCGAGAAAGCTGAATATATTAGAAAATACTCATCAAGACCCGTCATCGAGCTTGATGAACAACCACCCTTAAAACATCAAGAACCAACCTGTTTTTTCCATTCGAAAGAAAAATGTATGTGCGCATTATCAAATGTTTTTTACTTGATATTTTTTTGATATTTTTTTAATGAAAGAATAAAAAAAATTAATAATCAGTTCTAGTATATTATTTACCACCCCTGAAATCAAATACAACATATCTATAAAACTATTTATTTGCAATACATGTTTTTAAAACGAGTTTCATATATTCTACGTCTATAATTATGACTTAATACATTACTTAATAAAATTTCACTAAATTGAATTCTTCTTTCAAATCGAAGACGATCGAGTACTGCAGATTCATAGTTGTTCTTTCTAGCTTTATTGTATTCGAAACTCCATTTTACCATAACATGAATCTTAATGCTTCCAAATGTCACCTTCTTCATACTTCTAGTTTGTGTTCCAGCAAGTTTGGGTGAAGTAGTACTAATTCCATCATAATTAAATCATTTTCGATAGCTTGATCTTTTCTTGCCAACAAAACATTATAAATAGTACTAACAACATCCTTATAGTTTCGGTTGAGTGATGATTGAAACGTGTCGAAATATTGTCCAAACTGCTGCTTCTTTACTGCATCTATTCGATTGTTAAGGAGAGGTACTAACTGCCACAAATTGGAAACTGTTTCACATCCCAAGTACACGTAATATCCATTTTTTAAACATTTTATTACACGTACATTATCTCCAAGCTTTTCGGAATATATTTTGAGTTGTTTAAGTTCGATAGGAGATATATCATCATCTTGGGAATAAAAATAGTTTAATATGTATCCCTGATTTTTTAAAAGCAAGCTTCATTCTTCTTCAGTAAACAAAATCGATATGCCACCATAGCCACCAATTTTCACACAGCATTCGAAATTACTATTTAAGCCGATTTCGATGTACTTGGTACCACATTTGTTCAAGTTGAACATTCGAGTATTCAAGATCACATTATCATGTTTAGAATCACTACTCTTACACTTTAGATTATTACGGGGGGGGGGGGGTAACTGAAGATACTCGTTTAGGAAAGAGTACTGATTTTCGTTAGTCGACATTTTAACACAATCACAGTCTTTACACTAATAATACTCACATAAATACGGGGTGAATATATACCTATCTCCCCCACCACTTTTCTTGTAAAGTTAATACGTGCGTCTGTATATTATCCATGAGATAAATAATATAGTAAATAGTGCTAATAAACTGATTGAAATATAACTCGCAACATAACAAGAAGTGTAGTTACAAATAGAAGTATCTCGATTTGTTTGTAAAGCGATCCTCTCGGATGTCTGAATTGTGTTATTGTTAAAGATATATTTCAGTTTATAATAATTATTATAAGTCAAACGAACACTGTCTATTTTATAAGTAAACACTGGATATATGGTATTATTAAAATTTGTCACTTTCATAGGATGATAACAATCACTTTTTTCAGTTTTGTTGTCACTCAAGCATAAATATCCTTCTTTAACTCGAGGCAAATAGTTTATAAACAGATTGCTGCCCACTAAGGCTGTTAATATTATTAATGACGTCATTTTCAACTTTATCACTTGAAAGCTTAGGATCAACTAAATCCTAAAACGATTTAGAGGTGGTTTTATGTCAGAAATAAAACAACTCACGAGTTAAATATTTTATTAATATAGTAGTAGTAGTATATAAAGTAGTAGTATATAAAAGTATAAAGTGGTACATTTAAAAATATACAAACACAATGTTAATAAAATCCCTTAAATAAAGCAAAAAATACAATCAGTATAATAAAACATACACAAATAGTAGAAAAATTAGTGGTACTGGGTGCAGGGTTTGTATTACTCCTATACATGCTGGCTAAACGAAGTGCTTGTATAAAATCACAAGATTTATTATATTTGAAATGTTCCATCAATGGAGAATCTTCCATTTCCCACTTGTATATTTCCACATCACAATAAACACATTGACATGAATCTAAGCATCCTGTAAAATGAAAACCAGCTACGGCTAAATCTATCGGATTTACTTTTCCTTTCCAGTTTTTGAAAGTTAACAATCTCTCTTCGAAATTTTTCAAATTACTAGACTGACTTACAGGCTCACCATCGAACTGTATTCGGTTTGCCATGTTGAAATCAACTAAGCGATAAGCTGATCCTACCTTTATATAAGAATTGCTATTTTTTACTTTTCTTGGGTTTTGGTTCATGGTAGTCTTCTAAAAACTCACCAATTTTTATCAAGTTATCTAAATTAGTATCGGGGTCTTCAAGAGTTAAATCACAACCGTTTTTAATTAACATATCCATTATTTTTTTAACTTTAGGGTTTTCATAATCAGAAATATCTCTATGCCCCCATGCTAGAGTTTTTAGAGTACTAGGGATATGATACCGTTTATCATCATCAGATGATAGTGCTAACTTATTTATAACTTCAGTAAACATATTGTGTAAATGCGATTTAAAAATATACATGTTACAATACACTTTAGACAACTTCCTTGTAATGGGAAAAATCCAGTTGTTTTCTAACCGTATTTTTCTTAATACCTTTAGCTTTTTTCAGAATATCATCTTTCGTTTTTACACAATATGATTTAGCTGCAGTACCATAAAAAGATTCTATTGGTTTGCCAGCCATTTCATCCTTAAATTTACCCACAACTGATAAGTTTTGAGGAATATTATAAACATTGTTTGGAGCATAATTCGAGGTATCGAAAATATCTAAATTTTCTCTTATATCATTGTAAAAGTTTTCTGTTCTTACTTCTAAAATAAAAGAGTCGGTGTCCATATACAATAGAGCATCATTGTCTCCATACTTTGGTTTAAGGTAGTTGTAGTAGAATTTATACATCACCATTTTAGAAAGGTCTAGAATGGTGAAACCAAAATAAATTGGTTTATTATACATTATACATACTTTTTGTAATTGAACAGCGATTAAATTTTCAGAAAATATAGATAAATCTTTAAACTGTGGTTTTGCTATTAGTTTTTCTGCACAATTACTATTTTTGTTAGGCTCCCAATGAGACAAGAGGCGTCCACATTTTCCATGGTTTTTCCATAAATACTATTTGTTAACAATTTTACTTGATTTTTTTCGAACTTAGATTTTGCAGCATTTCTTATATTTGTATTATTATCAATATATTTTCTTAACCATGGTGATTGATTAAATTTAATAGCTCTATGAATTTTGGTTAATTTGAGACCGAATTTTAGACATTGCTGCAAATATAAATAGTGTATAATATAATTATACTTATTATTTAAATTTGGTATTAGTTTCAAACATTTGGAATTTGGGGGTATAAAGTTTTCAGGACAAAAGGGGAGCTCGTTATGCAAATTGTGAAGATTTTTAGGATATTCTAAATCTACTTCGAAAACATAACCTATCGGAAAGTGAAAAAATATCGATTTGTTCAATTTCATCTTGGGAAAGCCAAACAAAATCTTTCTCGGGCAGATATTGTCTCATAGCAAAACCATATAAGTTTGTCGCATCTAAATACATTATAAATTTGTTTTCTTTTGATGGATTAAATTTCTGTAAAAAAATATTGTTCGCTTCGGATTTTCTCGAAATGCAAGTGCTCACTCCGCCTCTTATGGCCTTTTTGAAAAAATGAATCATATCAGGTTCTATCAATAATTCTAATTTTATATCTGTCATTTTTAACATGGCGTCGAAAGATAAACTCGGGGAAGTGAGATACTGTGCCGGATCTAGCTGGTAGGTTCTAATTGAATTATTTCTAAAGCTTTCAAACACGTCACATAAAATCATGACGTCAGAGCGGAGATAGCAATCTGAATAATCACCTAAAGTTTTGCAGTTAAATATATCCCATACTTCTTTAGCTCGTTTATAATCATCTTGTGAGATATTTTCATCTTTTAACTCATTATAAAACTTATCAATTGCAGGAAAAGCTTCTTCCAACAACTTATCATAGGAATCAACATATGAATATGGAAATACACCTTTTTGTCTAATGTAATGAAATTGTAAATCATTTGGAAAACACTTACGAATTTCTATACATTGGTTGTCTTCTAATATATCCGCCATAGATTCAAGAGATGCTGGTAGAAATTAAAAAGAGTCTATGAATTTCAACTTTAGTCCAACATTTTCTTCCATCAAAATTTGTTTACTAAAGGATATATATTTTTCTTTTGTATGACCTATCACATCAATTTTCTCTTTATTGAAGCATAAAGACTTAATAAACAAATGCGAGTCGTAATTTTTTAAATTATGTAAAATAATCGGAACATGTTGGTGGTTGAAAATGTAAATTACAAATGGAATGTGCCGCTCCTCTAAAAGCACCATTAAGATGATTATGATCCTTACATTTTTTAAAATTTGGACTATCTTGAAAGACTTTTCCACAAATGTAACAATTCGTAGAGTCTTCATACTGTTTTTGTTGAATTAATGATAAAGGTATCATGGGAAGGTTCTTACTTAAATAATTATTATAAATTCTTTTTACGTCATTTTCTATCCAATCTATAAATGTTTGAGCACAATTCTCTCCTCTATAAATTTTTAATTTTGATAAATTATCATTAAATGAATATTTTATAAAGTAAGCGAAAGAATGGGGTATACGTTCAGCTGTTTTGACTGTATAACTAGAAAGTGGGTCTAAAGCTTGATTATCACGATTTACTGGTTTTAAAATGCATTCAAAATCAGCGTAAATTACGAAGGGAACTTTGTATTGTTTTTGAATATTTTCAAATTTTAAAATATTTTCGGGAGCCATATTACCAAATTTATCTGTAATTAAATTATCTGATGGAAAATCAATTCTTACAAAGTTGCAGTCAAATTTCATATGCCTTTTCAATTTTTCAGCAGAAGGGAAATTCTGTAAACATCCGTCGCATAGATATTTTTTACATTTATGTTTGGATATTTGAGAAGAAACCAATCTACCTAAATCTTTTATATAGCAATAGTGTTGATTACCTGTACCGTCCTCAATCAATAACAAATTTATATGTAGATTTTTCTTTTGTTTAGTGTAGTACAAGGGACCGACAATTTCATACATTGTTTTGTTTTCCTTATAATAAGGTTCACATCCGAAAACGTTTATTGAGATATTGTTTTGACTCTCAAATTTTGACACATCTTTTATTGAGACAGGAAAGTTTATACCGCTAAAATCAAACCTGCCCTTAAAACAAGGGTATGATGATGTCCTCTCTGCATTTGCTAGCGGTTGGTGTACAGCAGCCATTAAACTCCATCCAAAACAGCACTTATCATTGTTCCGAATGTTGATTACAGCTCTCTTTTTCTGGATTTCTTTAGGTAGCGGAATATATGATGAAATTCGTAGAGGATTATATTTATTGACGTTAATTTCTAGGTGAAGAATCTGTATCAAGATCCATCCTAAAAATAATAGAAAAAAAATCAAAATAATTATATCGAAAATGAAAATAATTAGACAACAAATGAAAATAATTATACAAGGTTTATATTTATTCTTACCAGAGTCACGTTCAGCAAATTCATCCGATTTCTTAGCAAGTACCACAAACAAGTCTCCATGTAAAGCTTCAATGTCCGTAGAATCCACAATTATTTCGAATTTGATGTTGAAAGACTTAACATCCATAAGATCTAGTGGTTTCGAATAATAAATACCATATAATTCAAAGTTGATTTTAATAGCTGTATGCCTGAGCTGTTAACACTATTAACACTTTATTCTTAATCTCCTCTTGAAATGTTTTAATATCGATAGTGTAATTTTCCGGTGACACTTTGTAAGTAACAATTCGATATTTGAAGGCACTTCGCAAAATTTCAATACCCTCCTCCAAGAAAGTAAAACATTTTGCTTTGTGGTTATTGGTTCGTACGTGAGCTACCCATTGTTTCTTGTCCACATTTATTTTACATTTACAGCAATATTTACTATCTGCAACAAAATCGCCTGAAATTATTTATAAAGTTATATAGTAATATTATAGTTGCGGTTAAAATAATTCAAGTTTTTTAATAAATTACCCGTACTAGATCCTGGTTCCGTATTAATTGTTTTAGATGTTGAAGGGCTAATTCTCTCTGCAACAAAATCGCCTGAAATTATTTATAAAGTTATATAGCAATATTATAATTGCGGTTAAAATAATTCAAGTTTTTTAATAAATTACCCGTACTAGATCCTGTTCCCGCTTTTGAAGGGTTAATTTCATCTGCTGGCAGAACATTATCGACTGAAATTTGTTTAAAATATATAAAGTTGTGTAACAATACATTAGTTTAAAAACACTTACGATTTATAATATAATCCTCTATATTTGTCTGTATATGTTTTCTGTTACAGCAATTTTTGCGTAGATGCTGTTTAACGGTTTGTATATTTTTGAATTCTTTAAGACAAAGGGTGCATAACACTACCATGGTGGGTTAATAGAAGCAAACTATTAAAAAAAAGCAAAACTATAAACTAGGAACTAAGGTATTATGAAAAAATTATTTTTTTAATAATAACTTGGACAGATCTAATAATAATTCGGCTTGTCGATTTATAATGGTTGATAGCTTTTCTTTATTATCCTTCATTTCATTCATTTGAAGAAAGTTATATATTAAAGCCTTTGTCTTAGCGGCACTACATTTTACCTTTTGTTTATTAATTGATTTCAAAGATCGACTAGAAAACAAATATTTTTCTAGTTCAGTAATTTTCTGATCAAATAATTTCGGTTCAGCATTTTTCCAATCTGTGCTACTAAAATCCAAAAGGTTTGAAGTATGTTCCTTAAAATCAGACATTACCTGGTCGACTTCATTCAGAAATTCTTCATCTGACATTGTTAATTGCTTATCTGATATGTTTTGTTCAACCAGACAACATTCCGAACTGGATGAGTCAGCGTTTAAAAACGTTTCGAAATCATATTTTAAAAATTTTTCTAACGCAGGTATACCGCCTGCTTTCAATTTGTTTTCCATTTCAAAACATAGAGCAATTTTCACGATCGTGGATTCGGCACATATTGATTACTGACATTTTGGATTTTGTTCACTATTAAATTGGAAAATGCCTTTACTATTAATTTAAAAAAGAAAATACCTTTACTATCAATTAAAAAAAAGAAAATACCTTTACTATTAAATTAAAATAGAAAATACCTTTAATAACAAAGCACTGTAAGCAAATACACGCAAAACACTAAAACGAGCAAGTTATTAGGTTAGTTATTTTCAGAAAACTGTAGGCACTGAAACACTTAAAGCCGGGCAGAGAATGTTAGTAGCTGAGAAATCTTTTGCAACTGAAGCGCTCTGTATACTTTTATACTCTATATCCCCCTCCCCACCATGTTAAGTTTGATTAAAAAATATATGTAGTTTATACTTTATATTAATCAACTACCTACATTATATACTACCTACATTATATACTACCTACTAACTAATAAAAAATATATATATTATTATTTTTCCCACTTGCTGGTCCTAAAAATTAAAAATCTGAAATTAAATATCATTAAAGATAATTTTATATTTTTACCGTAATCTATACAGCACAAAAGGTGGAGGGGTCCCTTCAAATATGGCGGTTAAATAATACCCCCCTTCAAGGGGGTAATTTTTGTACAAGATCGTAGATTTTATTTTTAAGACAGACATTTCCGCCCCGTCAGCTGCTAACTCAAATATTGGAGTCTATAAAAAATTTTTAAAAGTTAACACTGCTTGCATTCAGTGCAGACCAATTTTTTGTAACCGCCGCTGAGGAATATTGAACGGTTGTTGAACGACAATATAGGGTGGTGACAATTTTGATTCCCACCATGGGTATCTCAGCTGTGATTGCTCGAAATTTAGGGCATGGAAAATTTCTGAAACTGTCATCACATTGACTATGACCAAGTTTTATGAGTATAAATTACGAATAATAATAATAATAATAATAATCCTCACCCTCACAATACTCTAAACTAGGAGTATCCCAGAAGCAACCATATGCTTGTGTGTTGGAGGGGGCAATTACTATTATTTTGTCTTCGTTACCATTTTCGGCTAGTGTCGATTTTTTCCCGATAGGACTAGGATAGCCTACGCTCAAGTACTACGGAAAACCCTAGAAAACCGTAGTAATCCCAGTGAGTGTAGGACAATTAGTAAATGACACATATAATGCTATTAAGGAGCAATACCTTGTCCAGCTCTCTTGATCATAGTGGTGTTTTTATACATATGCATACCCCTGCCTCAACATCGGTTCGAACCAAGGTCGATCGAAAACAGAAAAACATGCTGTCTAAAAAGTCAGCGTCGGTACGAGCGACGCCACCGCGGCACAATGAATTAAGATATCTGACATTTAATAACAGAATATTGTACAGGGTATGATAGATCAACTTTAGCCTAATTTGACCGACGTTGCATCTTTCCGAGATATCAATGCTAAACATCGAAATTTTCATCACCCTGTATATATTTGTAGTAAGCTAGGTAATAATGAATAATTATTATATGCCACAAATACTACAGGATTACTTTTAATTACTAAATATTAATTGATAACTTTGAATGGAGAAGAGTTTCAAAAAATAATACCGATAATGCATAACCGAAGGCACTGCATAGCAAATGCATAATGATGTGAAACATAGGCATGATTACAAAAATTTGGTATGCATTGAACGCAACCAATAAAATTCACTTACGTTGACCGGCAGCCCCAAGTCACGTAATTTGCGCGTAATTAGTTGCTCGATTTCTACAAGATAATTAGAATTGTAGTAAAATTCAGAAGTACTTACCAGTTACACTTACTGGGACACATTTTGTCGGGAACTAAACACTACACTGAACACAGATAGCAACTTGAATATAGCTGAATAAAGCTAGTATATATACTGTGCATCCTCTACTTCTTGCACCTGAGCAGAGGTGGGTATATGAAATTTTTGTCTCTTTATGTATGATTTCAATAACTATTTTTGGTTAATTATTCGTTTGGGAGTAAGGTCCATAACGCTTATATGTTTTCATATTTTAAAATTTACATTTATTCCTATTTGAGCTGTGCAATCCTTAAATTGATGAATAAATCCGTTCTTAAAAAATATCTGTCGCGCGCCTGTGTTGAAAATTTTCCATCCGTGATTATGTTGCAGTCTTTTTTCGTTGCTGACCTTTAAGTAAATTAATGGTTGCTCAAAATTAATCTGTCTGGAATTTAAATTGGGTTTTAAATTCAGGTAGGTATAAATGAGGTGCATAATATGCTAATAATCGTCTGAGAATTTTGTTTTCGCATGGCCGAATGTATTTTTAAATATAACTATATGGGATTGATTTTACTTTATATTTTCTAAGTTTTTAGAAAAGTAATTTACACCCTGATAATTCATTTTGGAATGCGCCCCAGGTACATGATCACTTGGGCCCGACGTCTAGACTTTGTTTACCTGTATGCCACCACCTTGGAATTTGACTTTGGGAGTTTGAACTCTAGAGGGGTGAAGGTCAAATGTGAGTTGAAGCCCCCATACCTACACTACTCATGTCTTTTTTATTCACGTTGAAAGGCTACAGTTCTGTGCTCTCGGTTGATTACAATACGGCTTAGCGTTGCTCGGGTTTTATTCATATAATACGATACCGAATATTGAGGCACCGAATAATAAATTTTATTTAATCGATCAAGCAAACGAACTGAAAGTTTTAGATCTCACAGGATCTTACGAAATTGCTGCCATAGAGACAACGATAATTACAATTTTAAGAAATCTTAACGATATACCTGATTTTTCATTGAAAGCCAATACTAATACTCTACAGTGTGAAATATACAGCGATAAATATACGATTTATTTTCGACCAAAAGATTCGATTGCCACATTGCTCGGTTATTCCAATCGTTTACTACAACCACTAAGTGTCCACGCATCAGATTTACCGGTGAATATCGTCAAAACCAGAACAATACATATTGACAGCAATTTGACCTCTGGAGCGTACTATAACAACAGACCTACTCATACTCTTTACGAGTTTTCTCCTGAATGTAATCCGGGGGACGCCATAGACGAAACCCCCAGAAACCTACTTTACTTACCTGTCACTAAACGGGAAATAAATAATATAACCTTATCGATTTTGGATCAAAATTTTCAGTTAGTAAATTTCCGTGGAGAAGAAATAATTGTGAGATTAGAAGTAAAACCTTTGTAATGGGTCTCGTTTTCGGTGAGGGTCTCACATATAAAAGTGAGTCAAACCACTTTATAAACACACTCTCGTCTGAACCTCACAAGCCTCAACCTCGCAACCTGACGCCTACACCTAAAAGCATAAATATTTTAAAGTCGCTCGGATATAATGTCGTTGGCATCAAATGTATTCGACGTGTATCAAAGTCCAAAGTATGATGAGTCAATCCAACGCATAGAAAGCCGTACTTACTATCCTTTCGTCAAGTCTTTTATGAATAATGACATCATTGAAATAACAATTAACCAGGGAGATGCTTGGTTGTTAATGTATGACGCCGCAATTTTTATTAAAGGAGAAATAAAACCTACACAAGGAGAAGGCACTTGTGAATTAGTTAATAATGCCGCAGCTTTCTTCTTCGACTCTATATCTTACGAACTTAACGGACAAGAAGTAGATTCTCTGAGGGACCCTGGCATTTTAAGCAGTATCAGAGCGTATCTTTGCTACAACCCCACCGATGAAAAATGCACCTGAAGTTGGTTGTACCCCGGGAAAAAAACTATTTTGAATAGAGATTCAACGTTTAGTGTTAGAGTTCCACTTAAACACCTGTTTGGCATCTTTAACCATTACCAACATGCAATTTCTGGTAAACAAACAATACGGTTAACTAGAGCTCGAAATGACAAAAACTCTATATTGTTGGAACAAACACCTGGTACAACTCCAGATCTAACGGTTGAAGTAGCCATTACTAACATCGAGCTGAAAGTAAAACATATAATACCAAACGATAAAATTAAGTATAACTTATTGCAAGCCCTCAAGAGTAATAAACCCATCTTGATACCGTTTCGCAAATGGGAGTTACATGAATTACCTAATCTGACCGTAAATGCAACCAAAGAAATATGGTCCGTTAAAACCTCTGCCACAGTAGAAAGCCCAAGGTTTGTTATTGTTGGCTTTCAGACCGATCGCAAAGAAAATTCAAAAAAGGACCCGACATACTTTGATCATGTAGATATTTCCGACGTACGCCTTATAATAAACGGTGAATACTTTCCGTTTGAACGCTTGCGGCAAGATTTCAATAGGGATAACTTGGGAGTTTACAATAATTACAGAGACTTCTACCCAAGCTTTATGAATACACACGATAAGAGCCCACTACTTAATTATGCTGACTTTAAAGATCGGGCGACGCTGTTCGTTATCGACTGCTCACATCGCAATGAAACAATTAAAATGAGCACTGTTGATGTTAAATTGGATATTGAGAGCTCTCAAGGATTTCCAGATAAGACATATTGCATCATAATACATGACAGAGTCTTGGAGTATTTGCCCTTGAGCGAAACTGTAAGAAGCTATATGATGTAAACAGATCCCGGATATAAATTTAGGGACATCAGCATCATACCAACAGTTTTATTTGAGAACTAAGATGAAAATTGCTGTAATAGACATTCAAGGTTTCTCGGTGGAGAATGAGTTTTATCCCAAGGAATTGACAATTAAAATTAATGGGCAAGTGATGCATATGGTTATAGCTCCCCCAAAAAGTTTTATGTCTCTTAACAATTTAAATAAGAGGCACGTGCGAGTTATGGAAGAAAATTTTCTGGGGATAAAATATTCAAGTGGACATGTTGAGTACAACAAATTGGTTGAAGTACTGCAAACTACTCTACTAGGCGTTCACATAGTTTACGTGAAGGGACATCAAAAAGAACGTTTTCTACGTGAAATAATCAACAATAAAGTGGTTGATGTTGGAAATTTGCAAAACAATTGGATAGAGGTGCCGCTATTTGAAAAAGACATTCCGATGTGCCTCCACCACAATGAAAATAAAAAATGGATGTGTAGCTTTAGGAATTGTGAAAAATTATATTCTTGGTTAGAAAAATACTTAATCGATTACTAAAAGTTGTAAGTTTTTACTAAAATAAAGGTCTTTATTTGCATTTTGTTGTTTGATTCCTATAAAAGAGAGAGAAAACTTAAGTGGGTCACACTTTCGAAAATGAGGTTGAGTGCAAAATACCTGTTACTTCATTCTCTGATTATCAATAACATAATTTACGTCTATAAACCGTATGACGTAAACGATGTTGCTATTTGTATGGATGATTCATTAAATTGCATTTCATTAACTCCAACAACTACCACTGATGAAGTTGTAATGACAAAGATATCAAGTAATATCAAACAGTATAAACTTCGAATGATATTTGAAAATGGTACAGAGTGGGTTACACCAATTTCTAAAACGTTATATGAGCTGCAACAAGTTACAACAGGTCAATCCCTAGAAAGCGTGGTTTATTTTATTGCCACATGTTCCTCACTCTTGATTTTAAAATGGATGATTAAATTAATCCATAAGTTGGTGGAAAATCAATGGATTAAAAAGCTAACATCAGTTGTGGAGCTATAGTATTTGTGTAGTCTTAACACATAATAAAGTTATGAAAATAAAAGTAGTTTCATTTTTGTCAGTAATATTTTCCCGGTATTCTGGCGGTCATTCGTTGAAAATAACTAAACATCTTATAAAAGCGGGCCGACGTGAGAGATCACATCAACATTCTCAGGGTTAGCCATCTGTGTTTTTTAAATATCGAAATTCTCTCAGACTAAACATCTTATAAAACCGGGCCGACGTGAGAGATCACATCAACAATCTCAGGGTTAGCCATCTGTGTTTTTTAAACATTCAACTGACGAGCTGAAATTTTGTCTCAAAAACATTCTCAGGGTTAGCCATCTGCGTTTTGTAAACATTGAAATCAGCGATTTTGCATGCCCGAGGAGTAGGAATTCTGGTTAGCTCCACCCACTTGCACATGCGCAGCAAACCTTTAAGGAGATAAGCCCAACCCCTTTGTGGGAAAGACGCCTGCGCGTTTAGACGAGGAAAGCGTATGCACTATGTGGATTGGCTTTTCAACACACCCACTGGTTCTTGAGTACCCCTTCAAGCTCAACAGTTTTTACGCTATATATATTGGCTCCCAACTAAAATTTATTCAGTTCTGTGACTTATCATTTTAGTAATTTCTGAAGAAACTTGACATCATGCAGTGCAGTGGGGCTAATATACTTCAAGACATTATCATAACGGTAAGTTTACATCTCATTCAGTTGAAGTGATTGTTGTGCTTTTTAAGTTTAATATTCAACAAGAATGGTCTGAAGTTTGAGGATATTTAGGTTTATAGTAAAAGCCTATATCAACCAAAATATCAGTTACTTCAAGACGTCTTAAAAAAAGTTCCTAAAATCAGATATTTTCCATTCAAATTCAAGATTTTTAATTATTGTGATGGTTTTCTCATTTGGCTTAAGTAATTTTTTAATTATTCTATGTCTCATTTAGTTGATGTGATTTGTTATTGGTTATTTGGTATATGAGATGTGAAATAATTAAAAAGTTTGAAAAATCAAACAAAATATACTCATAATAATGATTTTTCTCTTTGTTACAGCCCTTGAACCAAAATAATGGTGGGGGGGGGGGTTGATTTATTCACCTTCCTTGGAGGAGGGCAACAAACAACCCGAACCTCAACCAGAACCTCAACCAGAACCTCAAACCGCACCTCAACCGGCTCCATCGACACCAGCTGGGGCTGCAAAGGCAAGGGGAAAAATATGGCCCTGTTACGATCAACAAGGGAGGAAGACGACAACATAAGCGTCATCAGTGACGCAACCGTAGGA
Source organism: Pseudeuparius sepicola (assembly GCA_963920635.1). Lineage (NCBI taxonomy): Eukaryota > Metazoa > Arthropoda > Insecta > Coleoptera > Anthribidae > Pseudeuparius > Pseudeuparius sepicola. Next base: position 27,367,649 of record OY987304.1, on the reverse strand, counting down.
GGAAACGAGGAGTTTTTTAACACCCAACAAATCCGGGGGCAAACTCCAACGTCCTATCTCCATAAAGTGAAAGGGCAAGCAAATGTTTTTTTGCAAAAGGAAGCTTAGCGACATCAAGATGCAGCGAAATTCCATTCGGGAGCAACTTACCAAGCTTGAAGCCAGGAAGAAGAAATTCCTGCAAGATATGGAGAGGCTTACGAGAGAAGAAGATGAAACCAACAGTCTCATTTTTTTGAACTGTAATGTGTTCTTCTTGTATATATTTTATTAGAGTATTATAGTTATATTTTAATAAACATATAATTTACCAATTTGATTATCATTTCTTAACCTAAAACACACATTTGAAACTTAAATCTCATTAAAAAAGAACTCAAGTGATCAGTGTCTAAGCAAAAAACGACAATATTTTGAAATATTGATACTATCTGAAAGGAAGTGATAAGAAAAAAAAAGTAAGTATACACTTTCATTTTCTTTATACATGATAGAGGTGAAAAAACAACACTCACTTTTTAATGGTTTTTATTAAATTCAAATTAATATTAGCAATTTTCTTATTTATCTCATACATTTTAATTTCATGCTTTAAATCATTTCAATTTCAGATTTCAAATACATTTGAAATTTCCTTCGATTGTACATACTCAACAGTCTAATCTCAACGGAAGTTTTCATTCTTCCAGGGAAAATTCAAAATTCGTGGTTCTACCTTCTGTTGGCCCAAGGCTTATTAAAAACACCTTCTGTCCACGCTCAATTTCCCTATTTATTTCTATAATCCGTTGCGTAGTGAATTTGTCTGTAAATCTTTGCGGTAGCACAGTGTAAAATGTAAAAAATTCCACAGAAACTCTTTCTGTATACTGTGTGCAAACTCTTCTAAACGATAATACTTGAAGCTCGCATCCAATTTCTATACGTCGAGCCTTCATGAATGGTTTAATCAACGATTTCTGATTTAGTTGATTAAAGAACGTCTCCATTTCAAGGCGCAAAACTCACTGGAGGAATAAATGAACTCGTTAATGTATTTCAACTTGAATAAAGCAGTGGGGGAATACTCAGTCAACTATTTAAGTTATAACCTTCTCGGTTTTGTCTCATTGCTTTGTCATACTCACACATCTTAAAATGTCAGCAGAAATCGGGACGGTGATGACATTATTTAAACGCTTGAAAAAGTGTTTACGCGTATTAATAACTCTGGTGACGCTACTTTAGCACATTGGAAAAAAATAATAAATGTAAACATCCGGTTAGTCCATAAAGCATTGAAAAAGGCTGACTGTAATCATGGCACTCGAATTAAATTGCAAACGAACTTGAGTCATTTGAAACGATTTAAAGTGTACTTAAAAAAATTACAACACGTTGGAACAGGTCAACGTAAGCGGGAAAGTCGAAGCGATAGGGTAAAGTCGGAGGATATAAAATCAATTTTTAATAATCGTATACGTACGGGTGTTATAATTAATTTAAAGCACATAGATATTCTGCAGTTTTTTAAAGACGCGTTTTTTGTTTTTAAGACTCGCATTAATAGGATCTTAAGATCATTCAATATAATTAAAGTAAATGCTGTCTTTTGTGGAGAATTTATTAAAACGTCTGGAGATCAAGAGATACTTGAGAATAAGTATTTTAATACAAACAATGAAATAATCGATCAAGGAACACAGTTAAAACAATGGTTTGAAAGCCACATTATTAAAAAAATTTTAGCTGCCATCAAATCCTTCGAACATCAGGAGTCCGGTTGGACTCTTCACAGAATCTTAAGTTTGGAAGTTAACATAAACAAGGTAGAGATGGTGGAAACGGTGGTAGATCTTACATAAACCTCCCGGAATCAATACAATCTAAAAAAGGTTGAATTAACGTTCAAAATGATGATAATCTTTGTTTTGCTTGGAGTGTTGTATCAGCTCTATATCCACCTGTTGGAAGACCAAATCGTACATCCTCATATCCCCACCCTTCGACCGTTTTAAACCTAGATGGCCTTGAATTTCCTATAACTCTAAGCCAAATAGCAAAATTCGAAAAACTGAATAATATATCGGTAAATGTGCATGTTCTAGAGTTAGTGTCAAATGAAGACAAATCAAGCTCTTTTAGAACTTCTCCGGCTCGCTTAACTAAAAACAAAATGGAAAAACATGCTAATTTACTTCTAGTTCAAGATACATATTTTCCGAAAGTCGGTGAGCATGAAGCTCTCCCTGTTGGGTCAAACATTTATCGAGATTAATAGCATCCCAAACTAATAAACATAAAGGTAGGATGTTTGTTTGTGATAGATGCTTAAATTATTACTCATCCCAAGAAAAATTAAATGAACATATTGAATATTGTCAAGACGTAAACAACTGCAAAGTATCATTTCCGAAAAACAAGTATATCGAATTTAAAAATTATATCCATAAGAAAAAAGTACCATTTATTATTTATGCTGATTTTGAATCAATCCTAAAACCTTATGATGAATCTCAATGTTTAAAAACCGCTAGGTATCAAGAACATGAAGCCTTTAGCGCAGGCTACTATTTTAAATGTGATTATGACGATACATTATCTTTTTATAAGATATAATAATACGTGATCATGACCATCTGACATCACGTTTTCGCGGATACGCACACCAAGCGTGTAACTTAAATTACAGAAACTCCTTTGTAGTACCCATAGTATTTCATAACTTTAGTGGGTACGACATTCATTTTATTATAAGAGATCTTGCTAAAAAGCATAATGTGACATTGCTTCCAATAAACAAGGAAAAATATATTAGTTTTACAGTTTCTGATACCGATACTGAAGTTAAATCTAGATTCATCGACTCCTTTAAATTTTTAGGCTTCTCTTTGGATACATTAGCATCGTCTCTCAATAAAGGGGACTTTATTAATACCCAAAAGGAATTTAGTAACGTATCTTCCAACAATCTAGATCTGTTAACCAAAAAGGGGGTATTTTGTTATGATTATATCGATAACATAAATAAACTTAATGAAAAGTGTTCACCACCAGTCGAGCAATTCTATAGCAAGTTAAACGATACTCACATTAGTCAAAGCGATTGCAGACATGCTCAGTTAGTTCGGGATAAATTTAATATTCAAAGTTTAGGTGAATATAGTGACCTATATCTCATGACGGACATTATGATACTTACCGATATCTTTCAGAACTTTAGAAAAACTTGTATAAAAAATTATGGTTTGGATCCGGCTTGGTACTACACTTTACCTGGATATACTTGGGACTGTATGCTTAAATATACGGGGTGTCGATTAGAAACCTTTCAAGATATTGATATGTTAATGTTTTTTGAGAAAGGGGTGAGAGGGGGATAAGCCAATGTTGTAATAGATATTCTGAGGCAAACAACAAATACATGAAAAATTATGATCCTAACAATCCTTCCAAATACTTACTTTATCTGGATGTAAACAATTTATCCGGGTGGGCAATGGGGGAATCTCTTCCTTACGGTAACTTCCAATGGGTTGATACAAACATTAAAACGTGATGAATATTCCGGATAACAGTCCAGAAGGATACGTTTTAGAAGTCGATTTAGACTATCCGGAAAATTTACTTGATCCCCATAAACACCTACCGTTTTGCGCAGAACATTCTAAACCATCAAATTCTAAACTTCCCAAACTTATGACAACTCTCAATTCAAAAGAAAAGTATGTTGTACACTACAGGGCTCTTAAACAAGCGTTAAGTCACGGTTTAACTTTAAAAAAGATTCATAGGGTTTTAAAATTTAGTCAGTCTGCCTGGCTAGCTCCTTACATTAAATTTAATACATAATTGAGGACAAAAGCTAAGTTTAATTTTGAAAAAACAGTAATTAAATTGATGGTTAATGCCGTATATGGTAAGACCATTGAAAATATTCGCAAACATAGAAATGTAAAATTAGTTAGGAAATGGGAAGGTAGGTATGGAGCTAAGAATTTAATTGCTAGTCCGGCTTTTAACAGTCGATTAATTTTTGATACAGATTTAGTTGCAATTGAACTGAATAAAACTGAAATTGTTTTTACAAAGCCCCTGTACATCGGGATGGCTATACTCGATATCTCAAAGACGTGTGTTTATAATTTTCATTATGATTACATGTTGCAAAAATATTCAACTGACCAGTGTAAACTACTTTATACGGATACGGATAGCTTACTTTATGAAATAAAATGTGATGATGTGTATGATGAAGTCATAAAGCGAGACTTGTATCGTTTCGATACCAGCGATTATTCGGTTGATAATCAGTATAATATACCGCTTGTAAATAAAAAAGTACCAGGTCTTATGAAAGATGAACTTAATGGAAAAATAATGACTCACTTTGTTGGCCTTAGGTAAAAAATGTACACGTTTCTGATTGAAGGCGAGCAGTGTATTAAAAAATCAAAGGGGATTAAGTATGGTGTTGTTAAGAATTATTTAACTTTCGACGATTATGCAAATTGCTTATTTAAGAAAAAGCAAAAAACCGCTACTCAATGCACTATTCGTTCATTTGCTCATAATGTTTTCAGTATTAAACAAACAAAAATTGCACTCAGCCCTTTCGATGATAAGCGATACTTAGTTAATAATGTTGTCACTCTACCGTGGGGACACTACAGTATTCCACAAATCGAGAACTAAGCTATTGTATATAGCTAAGAAACAATAATTGTTTCATTTAATCCCTCCCTGCTAATAGATTAGTCATACCTCCCACAACTTGCAGAGTATATATAGCACAGAAACCTAACAATCTTTACAACATTATCCAAAGTCGACATGTTCAACCAACAGCTAGCAGACCAACAGGGATTGGTTTCCTGTCCATACGTCAACAGTCATAAAATTAAGAAGTCACGCCTACGGATGCACTTGTTGAAATGTCGGAGGCAGTTGAATCATGTTCCCGAGGTCAACTGGCAAGAGTATTTCGAACGAATTAATAAAGAAGAATTATTCACCTTCAGGAATCCACCTCGGATTAGGCCAGAGTAATTTTGTGTGAATATAAAAGAAGCCTATTTGATAACTTTATTAACACAAGTTCCAACCGAATACAACACCATGCCTGTGTGTCAATAAAATATAAATGTACAACATGCGGTGGGGCAACTGATGCACCCAATACTTCATGTATTCCATTTAGCACCAAGAATTTATTCAAAGATGTGACAAAACACATTCTTTCACATTATTTTAATCCTAAATAAATGTATTAGGGTAATAAAAGATTTATTATGTTTTTGTTTTTTATTTAATAAAACCTCCTCCTATACAAATCAGCTAATACAAACTCCTCGTTGAATAAGAGAAGCTCAAAAATACAGTATGCATTAATATTATCTGATACAGTACATAGTGATTTTATAATATCTATTGCATTTATATTATAGTTATATTTTAATAACAAATCATTCACTTCATCTAACATGTTATAATAAAAATCCAATAAGTTATATTTTAATATTAAATTAATTTTTGAGGTTATTTTACAATCAATTATAAGCAATTGCATTACATCGTTAGCAGTGAAATAAAAATGAATATCGTCTTTAGAAAGCACAATAATCAAATAGTTGACACCTGGGTACACGCTCAATTTCAAATTGGAGCTGAATTCTTTTGGTGGTATTGCAACATCTTCACCCAATTTTTAAAGGATTTTGTTGAATTCCACTGTTAACTGGAACCATTCAAAACGGTCCATAGATATAGGATTTGACGGATCCAGCAGGTTTATAATTTGCACTGCTGGTTGGAAGAATCGTAGGGGGCTGAGTCCACAGTTTATCACATACAGATTTTCCGGCTTGAGCACAAATTGTGTACTTAGCAACAGTTGCTTTTCATTGTGAACCGCTTCATCGTAACCATTCAAAACACGATTAACCTCGTTATTTTCGCTGCTAGTGCTGTACCCCGATTCACTCATGGTGTCAAACTACATCTGTGGCCCTTATCCAGGAGTCATGTGTTTTATCGAAACCCAACCAGCGAATCAGCACTTTATTCCCCCTCCTTCTTAAAACTTTCTCCACAAGGTAAACATTTGGATTTGCTGCTTTTTGCAATTCCTCGCTGTAAAAGCCACCCTTTATCGGATTCCCATGCACATCTTCAAGCAAATAAGTTATGGGTGTGGTTTTTTAATTTTAACAATTTTAAATAATTCCATGCTCCAATTAGGGGTGTAGCCCTTCTCAAAAACATGCTTGGCTTTGCTGATGCGAACCATATCGCCCTTTTTGAACTTTGATATTTTAAAAACTGTAGGATAGCTGAAGGTTTTAAGTAAAGCAGCCTCGTTACTTTTATTTACATCTTTTGGCCTCATTCCAGTAGTTCTGTCTTCTGTTATTGTATTTATCAACAATTGTAGATAATATATCAATCCACTTATATATGCCATTTAGGCTAAAGTATTTAAATAATTGTTCCTTTAACCTACGTATAACCCTCTCCACTATTGCTGCTTTTGTTATGCTAAATGTACTATAATGATTAATTTTAAACTTTTTCATTAGATTTTGAAAATGGGAGTTGTAGAATTCTTTTCCATGATCACTTTGCAAGTTTCGTGGGTGCCGTCGAGAGTTTTTCAGTATTTTATCAAAGGCCTTTGTCACTTCTTCACCAGTCTTAGATTTAACGGCTTCACACCAAACGTACTTGGAAAAACAGTCAATTACTGCAAGAATAAACTTAAATTTGTTATTTTGAGCTGTATATTGATCTAACTGGGCGAGGTCAACCTGCCAGAGGTCATCCAATCCTTTAATAATGGTCCGACGACGAGGGTATTTTTTCAATGCTCGTCTGTGTAATTCATTCATAATTTGAATCTTTTCTTTACTATGCTTTGTTTTCGTTGCTTTCATTATGTTTTTGATATTCCAAAACCCTTATTCTATACAAAATTTCACGCAGTTGTTTTTCTTGAATTTCAATATGTGACTGTAAGGCTTTTTTTATTTCAGAAAGTGAATCATCGACGTATTTTTTGTTAGTTGCATCACCTAATACTTTCGGAGCCTTAAGATTGCTGATTTTTAAATTTCTCGCATCTATATGACCTTCAGGAGTAAAAGTTAAGCCGCCTGTGTGAACTCTTGGCCGTGAATAAATTCTTGAATACTGACCAAACTTATTAATACTCATGTTGTGACTGGTGATAACCTTGTAATGCGCTTGTATTTATATTACAAATTTATGTGAGCCTCTTTTAATTCTGTCTCTATAGCGGTTATTTCATTATCGTGAGAGGTGTTTCCAGCATTTTTAGAAGCAATAATAAGCATTAATCTATCCACTAATTCATTCACATCATCCCAATAAATATACTCGATTGGTTTTTTATTGTAAATTAAATGCATACCAGTACCCGAACGTGTTTTTGGTTTAGCTGGAGATTTTCCTGGTTTGAAAATGGGTCTAATAATTTAAAAATATTTTGATAGTTTTGAGCTTTTTAATTTGCCTCTGGTATCAAGATGTGCCCAGTTAATTTTAAAATCTCGATATATTTTGCAAAGTCTTCGTCTGTGTATTTTGGATCAGTATAAAAAATCAAATCGTACAGTCCTGATGTTCCCTCAAAATTCTTTCCCTTAACAATTATATCCCCACTACTATCAAAATCAATATTTCTACCGGCTAGCAAAAATTTTGATTGAGATGCGTCATATACTTTATCAATTTTCTTTGAATTATCATGGTAGTCTTGTATATATTGTTTTGCTATTTTAGGATAGGAAAAATCTTCAGGCTCACTATTTTGTACATCGGAATCGAAAAAATCAGCCTCCTTTTTTAACTGCGGGCTTTCCGGTTCTTCTTTTTTATATTTTTTTGCGAAGTTAGGTAGTTTGATTTTGCTCAGAGATTGTGTAACTGGTGTGAACATTTTTTTAATCGATTCGTCTTCTTCAATTTTACCTAATTTGAGTGCCACATACTTTTTTCTAACAGCGCGAGCGAGCTCACTGACTTTCTTCTCACGCTGCATTTTAAATAATTGATCTTGCGTTGTTGATGGCATGATTCAAAATTAGGTAATCTAGCTGAGTTACAGCTTTATATACTTATCAAATCCATTTCTGTAACGCCCATTATTTAACTGAAAATCTTTTACAATTACTAAAGTACCGTAAGCATTATTCCAGCACTCGCTACACATATCTTTAAATTGATCATAAGTTAAATCGGGAGATACGTGCTCATCAAAAACATGATGTAGGTTCATATTATCCTGTCGAAATAGTACAATAACATTACAGTTATCGCGGATCAGCTGTTTAGGTATTTTCGAGTAAGTCTGACAAAGATATATGACATCAACGTCTTTGTGCCGTCCCATCGAAAACTCACGTATCTTATCTTGCCGATCACAACTCACATCATCGAAAATAAAAACTGAATTTTCCAAGGCCTCGGATGGTGGAATGACATCGTCATTAGCTTTGAATGGAAAATATCCGATTTTAGGAACTTTTTTTTAAGACATCCTGAAGTAACTGATATTTTGGTTGATATAAGCTTTTACTATAAACGTAGATATTCTCAAACTTCAAACCATTCTTGTTAAATATTAAACTTAAAAGGGCATTTGTTTTGCCACAGTTGCTAGGTCCTATGAAAGCAGCTCTAACGGACTCTGGGAACAGTTTACCATGATTAGATGCCTGTCTGGTCCCTATATCTGCAACGTCTAAGTTTTCAATAGGGAGAGAGCTTTGTTGTTGCCTTATTTGCATTTTGGACTCTTTTAAAATTAATAAGACATTTGATGTCTATTTATACTTTCAAAGTTATCTTGTAAAAAAAATTCAAATAAAATCATTTAAAAATTGTCGGCATTTTTAGTGTGATCCTTTTATAGACAATTACGTGATACAAATCATTAATATATGTGACGCAGAAAACATTGAACAAATAAATTATTTTACGCTCGATGGACTTCTGAAGAAACATGGTTTGGACTCTGGGCTCCAATATAAGATGTATATTCTTAACATATTAAGTGAAGAATACCTTTTAGAACAGTCGTATCCTACCAATAACTTAACTTTAAATTATAGAGATTTATTAATATGTATTGATGATTTTATATGTGCGGCCGCTTATCTTGCAAGATATGAAAATTTGAGGGATTTTACAAAGGCACTAAATGATATGAAATTAACCTATAAATTTGAACCTATACATAATGAGCGTCATATGCATATTTTGAAATGGCTACAAAAGAATATAAAAAATATGAAGAGAATTCAGAAGCCATTCTAGGATGGGAGTGTGGACCAGACTCCGGTCACTGGCCATCTACCAAAGTGAAGGATTATAAAATGACAATTTCGTTATTATATACATTTGTAGTTAATACTTTTTAAAAATAAAACTGCTTTTAACCTACTTGTCTGATTTTGTTCCTTAAACGAGATATCCATTTATATCTACCAAATTCAAATTGTGGCGACTGCGGCGGGGTACATAGATTCTCACATTAATAGCGAAGAGGTTCTCTTAACGAACTAGAGTTCAAATTATGTTGACCGCATCGGGATATTAGACATGTGATTTCTAATTTCTAATGGACTTCGCTTGTATCAGATATTTGGCTAAATTTTGTTTATTTCTGGCGAGGTGGTCTGGTAGAAATGCGACATGAAGGTAGTTCGTATTCCCAGATTTGAAACTCAGCTATGGCAGTGGCTGGGAAAGGTGACCGAGGGCTTTTTTTTAAAAAAAGTTCGGGATCAGATGTTTTTTAACATTGTCACTGCGCGTTCCTCGCTGCAATGCCTTGAACTGTGTGGGGAAGTGACGAGAGTTTGTAAACACCATTAGGTTTAATTAGTTTAAGTTTACTTTAGGTTAATGTTACTTTAGCATAAGTTTACTTTAAGGTAGTTGGTGTTTCTTGGATCTGCCTGTACCCACCCGTCGAAAACAAATATGCGTTTGTATATACTGACCGTACGGTAAATTGAGGTGGCACAGAAAGTTTGAGGTATTGAATTACGACGTAAGGATAGGATTCCTCCCTACCTAGAGGTTGTACCGCTTGTTACAATTTATTTAAGCTCCAACATTCTATAATAATATTTTAATAAAATATCTGAATAAACATACTTATAATATTTGAAAATGTACTACTTTTAGATCATAGCAATTTCACGCCTTTAAACTATGAATTATTTCCGTATTCTACTTAACAAAATATTATAATGCATTGTCTCAATCTCCCCTGCCGGTGCTAGTAAAGGTACGGCTTGAACCGAGTAGTTAGGCAGCCGAACATACGCCGGAACGAAAAAAAAGTTGATGATATCTGAAAAATAAAAATGATTAATTTACGCTATGTTTTGGTTTCACCTACCTTACTTTTTACTGTCCGTAGGGATTCCTTACGCCCTTTTCTGATTAGCTACCTTTGCTACCGCCCTGAACACTACTATACTGTTGCTCCATAACAACTTATCTCGTTGTGACATAATTGCGATGCTCCGTCTCTTAGCCCAGTAAACTTAGTGTTGCGTAATGAACAGGCGGAGACCTCCTACCAAACTTCTCGATGTTTTCTTTGCGTATCGCTTGGGCCCCTTCGATGTATTAGCCTAAGGAAAAATAAACAATGATGTTATTATTTTAAATTGCAATTATTTAGGACAGACCACTTACCTAATTTTAAGCGTGTGGCGTTTTCTTGTACGACGTGTGGTTTTTCAGTAAACTGCTGGTGTATTAGCATTTAACAATAATTATTGTCGAGGATTGTGTTTGTTGACGTATAACTGACATCTGACACTGTCCAAACGTCAGTCTCCCTGAACTTGCTCAGTCGAATCGTGGAATCAGGTGTGCCACTATGCGGAGGCAAAATTTACTGGCGTACTCGATTCCTTATTGGTTGGAGAGATTTATCCCCTCCGGGGCCCCCCCTTCTCACGGCCCGGGCTTCCGGCATTTTCAAAAGTAACGTTCGTGGGGTTAGACCCGACCATATCGATTTTAATAGAAATTCGCCTAAAAGTCTCCTTCAAGTAACGGTTTTTGTTAGAAAATGGGCTGTTTCGAATCCAGAGGGATTTTCTTGTGAAAGGCGAATTTCGAAGTTTTTCCTCCAACCACCAGGCCACCCACCACCTCCGGTGAGTAATTACGGTTCTCTCCAATTCTCTTAGTGCGCTGGTACATTTTGTTTTCTGCCTTTTAGGCCTGTTATTTTGGGACTTTTCGACTTCTTTGCAAAGATGTACTTATAATTTTCCACCTTTGGGACCACGAGGCGATAGTGAAGGTATACGTCACGAGTATACGTCACGAGCATACGTCAGCATCTATACGCCAGCATCCATACGACGCGCACGTACGTCAGAGGCGCTGCCTACGTCACCAGGCACGTCTTGACAATAGACAACCGTCGGTTAAAAAAAAAGAAGACCCCAGGGATTAAATCTTGGCAAGTCCATTCCATTTATCTTTTCTCGTTTTACAATCTTTTACTATTGGTCAAAACTATTAAAATATCATTTCCACCCATAATAACGTTTATAATATCAACTTATTTAATTTATGTGCGCCGAGTATAATTATACAAGGTACCCAGGGTTCTCTCAATACTTGCCAATAGTTTACCCTTTTTTTGTAGTTTTAATACCATACTTACCTATACTTAGGCTGTGACGCCATACCTGAAATTAGGACTAGGTTCCATGTTCCATGTGATACGTAATTATTAGTTTACTGTTGATTTAAGTTACTTTGAGCATCCCATAATGTACGTACTGCAACTGTGATAATAATAGTATACCAATATAATACCAATATTATTGTTACTAAATTTTCCCGTTTTATTTATGCCATCAAGGGCCTTCACTTTCTGCTTCAAGGGTTTTTAACAAAACGGGTGGCGCTTTACCTAATTATTTACATTTCATGTGCTTTAACAACCCACACCAATCTTCGCATATGAGTTACCGGGACAACCCCTTTTAAGTGTGCCTTTCCGAAGTTAACGAAATTTATAAGTATTTGTTTTTCTACCGCTTTTCTGCCTGGACTCTCCGAGTTGCGTGGCACGCTTACGTCGGACCACGTAATTTCTTTGGGTATGGGGCGGATCCGGCCCCTTGTCAAAATGGCAGGGGGTTTTGCTGCCGCGGCATTTGGTAGGGGGCTCGGACCCAGGCCCCGACCGCCGATTCGCAAGCCCCTTTTCCAAGCATTGCGCTACGCCTGGACCTTTTCCGAAAGTCGCCGCCGCTGGCTGAGGTTGCCGCCTCCGCCGCCACCACCGCCGACCGCCGCTGGTTAGCTGCCACGCCAGCGCTCGCAGGCCGCCGCCGCCCGTAGCCGGACACCGCCGCTGGTCGAGCCGCCGCCGCGGGCTTCCGCGCTGGGACGGCAGGCAAGCGCCGCGCCGCTGCTCCCGCGCTAGAGTAAATATTATTAAGTGCTCTGATATGTATACGCTACCAGTTTCATTTGTTCAATAGCAAATAAAGATTGGAATTTATATGATTCGTTTCGATGCTACGTTATTAATAATAAAACGCTGGCTGATGTTTAAACCTTTTAAGTACGTTTTATGACTAATTCAAGATTATAACACAAATTACAACAAGACTATTTATTTGAAGTATACTCAGAATTCCATGTTAATTTTCTATTCCCCCAATGACCATATTTCAAACTGATTGGCCTTGTTTTTTCCCATATCCAGTTGTCCTTTGTAAACCAGCGCGTATTTTTCACTGGAAAAATGTTCGAGGCACGGTTTGAACGCCTGTGTCACTCTGTTCGGCAGGAAAACGACACTATCCTCAAACTCCAGCAAAATGGTCTCCCCGCACGTTGTTTGCACCACCTTGCCAGAGAGAATTTTCATCGGCACGCCTTCATCCAATTCCACTAACTTTACCGTCGGTTTCTGAGACAAGCAACCAACTTTGTTGATGGTTTCCAAATCCATTTCTTTGCTGCAAGCCATCTTAGCTCAACTCGGCTACTGAACTCCAAACAGCAAACTCTGTCTTTTATCAAAGCTAGAGGGGTGGGGGGAATGCTAGGACTTTCTAGCCCACCAAAATTCCCAGAAGCCACTTCAGTACACTTTGACCTTTGACCTCTAAACCCCGCCCCCTTGAAGCGATTCCCAGAAATTAACCTTGAAGCGATTCTCGGAAACCTTGAAGCTATTCTAGCCACGCCCCCTTCAATTCCCAGAAATTAACCTTGAAGCGATTCTCGGAAACCTTGTAGCTATTCTAGCCACGCCCCTTGACCTTGAACATCCAATCGCGACTTCAAACAAACAAACGACCTTGACCTTGGCGGCCATTTTGTCCTGGGACCCGCTTTGCATCACTACTCACCAACAATATACGGACGAAAAAAAACTGGCGATTGCATAAGGTTCAGACACGATTCATTAGAAGAATGGTCTCCTTATCCTGTCGAAGTTATAGGTGCATATGGTAAGTTATTTAGCTAAGAATCTAGACGTTTAACTCGCATTAGTTTTTTTTGGAGAATAATGGTGCGTTGGAAGTTTGCTGATATTTAAACTGATTAATTTAGGGCGAGTTCTGTATACCTGGTTCAACACTTTTGAACCGAGTTTAACTGATTGACAACGATTTTTGCAACAAAACGGTTGTCAATCGGTTAAACTCGGTTCAACAGTTGAACCAGGAATATAGCACTCGCCCTCAATGATTAAACCACATACCTACCTTGTTGTTTTTTTATAAATATTCATTCGCTTTATATCAGACGACTTCTAAAAGGCACAAAAAAGGCACAGAAAGCGACTCTAGGTGATAATCTAGAATCAAGTTCTGCAGAAAATATTCCAGACAAGAGGATCAAAAAGAAAAATAAAAGATATGTTTCCTACGATAGTTGCAGCAACAGTTCAGAAGAAAAACTCTCCTCCGATTCTGACAACTACCCAGTATTTTCCAAAGTTACTCAACCAGTTGTCCAGAATCCCGAATCAAGTAAGATATTAAATATACAGGGTGTTTAATTGGTGCATGCATAATTTTGAGAAAAAATGTCCTACTTTGATTTTTTGCGCTTTTTTACTACAAACGTGGGGAAAAGTGTTCTTTTGTTAAAATATATATAACAAAATGTTACTAAGAAAAATTGTTAAGGTTCTAAAAATGAATGAGACATGCAAAATTTGAAAGCCAGCCATATTTTGATCTTTTCAAAAAGAGAAACGAAGTAAAAATCAAGTTTGCTGTTGTGTTCATTTTTGCAATACGAACAATTTTTCTTGGTAACATTTTGTAGTATCTACTCGTCTACTCGTATTAACAAAATGTCCATTTCCCCATTTTTCTAGTAAAAAAGAGCAAAATCAAGGTAGGACTAAGATGTAGAAATTTGGCACAATTACTCAGTTTTTTATTCTGAACAACTCTTCTTAATAACATTTTGTTGTTTGCTATGTAACTTCGATAGAAACGGCACTTTACTAGTGTAAAATAGTTATTTGTTTTACTAGGCACAAAACTGTTAGCCAAGGATAGGAAGCCAGCCATCGCTGTACAGACTGAGTCATTTTCGATGGTTTTATGGGGTATCTCCGTTATTTGTATAGATAGAAAAAAACAAGGTAGGTGTTCATGAGTTAATTTTTTGAGATATTTACGATCCTCAAAACAGATCTCTGATATCTCCAATACTTTAGGAGATAGAGGGCGTTTTTGAAATTTTTGCAATTATCATAGCTCATTTGTTTTTAAACTTATATATTTCGTTGAAAACGCTTTATACGCACTTTTTTACGTAGAATCCATTGGAGTAAACAGTTTTTCTATAAAATAGTTATTTATGTATCAAGGCACTGAAGTTCAACTTCCCTCCAACACCCTCGTAGGAGCAACGCTACTAATTTTTCCCCAATAAAAATTGATACAAATTAGTAGCAGTCCAATATAGCAGTACCGCAGCCATCGCCCAATAACTTCGCGGCAATTTTTTTCATCCGAAAAGTTGTTCAATTTTGCCAGTAAAAATTAGTATCGTCGCTCCTACGGGGGTGACATTGGATCTGGGACTCTCGGGGCGAAGTATAGTTGACAAGAAACCACCTCCACCAGAGCAGTATCGCAGCCATCGCCTCCTTGTGTTTAATATTGAGTCATTTTAGTAGCCAAATTTCGTGGACAATCTTATAAATATTTTCGTGAATCATCCACGCTTAATCTATTGCAGTTATTAACGGAATTTCGTAGCCAGCCACAGTATTGTGCGATGAGTTTTGAGCAGCCATTATTAACTTGATATTTTTTGAGTTATTTTTGTATAAATACGGCACTGAATTTGTTCTTACTGATTTTGAAAACACTTTGTTGTGAATTGAATTATGTGTCGCAAAATGTTTTTATTTAATGTACCTATATAATGTATTTTTAGGCTCGAGAATTGGCTCACCTTGGTGGCTCTTGTATAAAAGAATTTACTAGAAAAGTATTGTACAGAATAACAAGGAGGGTTTTTCGGTTATGGACACTCGTATAGACTCGCAGATAACTAATTAAAAATCCAACTTATGCAAGCTTTCGCATAATATATATGCTTCATCAGGCTACAAAATGAAATAATATGGGTACAATTTGATCACTTAAGACTAAATTTGAATCAGAACTTACCAAAGTTAGAAAAAATATTACTATGATTGTAAAAATAGCGTAAATTAATTGTATATGCGGGGAAAAAGTTGTTAAATATCAAGTTGATTTATAAAGTCAGATTTGCAAAAATGTCATACAATAATAAAAAAGGTAAAAGGTGTGAAAAATAAGAGGGGTCAATATATTAAGTCGAACAGAGCTATGAAAAATTCAAAAATTCTAATTAGGTATATATCTATATATTTTGTATAGCATATTAATTATAGGTAATTTTAAATTTTTAAATTTTAATTTTTAATTTTGAGTAGTAATTTTGTTAGGGATAGAAGAAATCAAATTAGAATGAATTACGCTTAGATTATACGAGTGTCCATAACCGAAAAACCCTCCTTGTTGTATCTGTTACTATATTGGACAAATAAAGACAATATATATTGTACAGAATATTTACCAACACTCTTGGAATGGTGTATACTTGGGAAGGAACAGCAAGGAAAGAGGCATTTAAAATTGTGAAGATTTCGTCAGTTATTCTAGGTAAGTTAGTTCCAAAAATACAGTGTTAAACAAAAGTTCGGAATAAAAGTAGTATCTTTTTATCGAGTAAAGGCTGTGTGACACTACTCAAAATTTTTGACAAAATTTAAAAAAAGTAGTTTTGATAGTTATACATCGAACAAAAAATCACCCAGAAACATGTCATTATCAAAATCCCTTTCTGAAAATTCTCAAGAGAATTTTGGCAAAAATTTTGAGTAGTGTAATACGACCTTAACTTAAAAAAAGCAAAAGCAACAACAAAAAAGAATCACCTAGATATAGGGTTCCCAAGTCCCGGGACCGAAAATGTATTCGGGACTTTGGTCCCAAATTTTAAGTCCCGGTACTAGTCCCGAAAAATGGTCCCGAAATCAATATGATGTTTTTTTTACAACAAATTTTGTGAGGGAATGTAAAGAAAAGTAAGATAAATATTTTTATTGAAATGTTGGATAGTACAACGTTACCTAAAAAATAACAAACAAAATAAACCGAAACTGAGATGACTTAAATAAAAAAACACAACACACAACTAAAGTAGCTCCAACTCCAACTAATTAAATGTATGACAAGTAAGTATTATTATTTCAGTTTAAAATCTAAAAATTGTAATAATTCCATACCTCACCACACGGTTGGCCGTTCAGTGGTGGCGTGTTCCTGACGTAATAAAAAAAATCGGGACTTTTATGGTTTCGGAATCATGAGCAAAATCCCGGGACCACACTTTTTGGGTAAAATCCCGGGACGATCCCGGTACTAAATACCGGGACTGGAAACCCTACCTAGATAGCACAAATGTCGAGACAAATGTTGTAGGTATTTGCAATTGTTTTATTTTTAGAACAGGAAATTTTATTCAAAATAAATTTTAAAAAATATTTAGTTATTATTTTGTTTTAGAGAGCATACGTATAATGTTTCCACAATCAACAGAGTCCGAGGCGAAAACTAGAGTAGTATATATAGGTTTGAAACTGTTTAAAAATGTTAGGCTATTTCTGGATGTTGAGAAATTATAAAGGTTGTTTATACACGTTACTTACATTTGATTAACCATTCATCATAATATAATTATAATATAACAGCATAATATATCCCAATATAAAAAAAACACAAAATTTCTTATACAGTTTCAAACCTGCTATATAGCATTGAGTAAAGGATAACCCTATATAGAATATATTATCCTTTACTCAATGTATATAGTTTCCACTTAACATTTTGACAGTGTTGAGAAACTATTCTAAAAAAAAAAACAATGGTGGAACATTCCTGGAATCTTTTACAGTATTATATGTAGACATCATAAGAACATGTCCAGTATATTCCTTAGAACCACAATTATACATTCATGTAATATTACATGAATGTCATATTTACATCGCTTAATTTATTCTCAGGTAGTTCACTGAATATTCTCAAACGATATTCCACAGTAGATACAAAAACATTCGTTGGAACATTCCAGCAATGAACTTATAGCAATGTATAGTGAATATTCATGCAACCTAGCAGGGTTCCAGTATGGGTTAACATTTTCACATTCCTAATATAATCAAACAATATTCACAATGCTTTTTATGGATATCATATGAACATTCCATATTCATCTGGGAAGATTATTGGAATATCTTCGGAATGTTTTTGTGTTTATTGGGAATTACCTTAACGAAAACCTAAATTTATTTTATTCGCTTTAGTACCTACATAGCTTAATTAAAAGCTTGTTTTTGAAAAGTTGATTTTCCTTTATATTTTGTGCTTTGTATTATTAAATTCACATGTCACGAGGATGGTAAAGAAATTTAGTACGCGCCAACTTGGGGCATTAGCCATATTAGATTTAATATATTATGACTCACTCACCTTATCATATTCTACTCATCAAACCCTTTCATTTCATATCCATATCAATGGGGTTGTGAAGAAATAGGTAATCCGGCACCTTGGGGTGGCCGCCATATTGGATTTTGTATGACATCACTTACTTTATCATTTTATACTCGTCAAACTATTTCATTTGGTATCCATATCAACGGGGTTGTGAAGAATTTGGTAATTGGACTCACTCATCTTATCGTTTTCTACTCGTCAAACCCTTTTATTTGACATCCATATCAATGTGATTGAAGAAATAGGTAATCCGCCATCTTGGGGTAGGCGCCATACTGGATTTCGTATGACATCATTTACGTTATCGTTTTCTACTCATCAAACCCTTTCATTTGTTTTCCATATCAACAAGGTTGTGAAGAAATAGGTAATCCGCCATATTGGATATGATATGACGTCACTCAGCTATTGTTTTCTATTCGTCAAACCCTTTCATCTGATATCCATGTAAATGAGGTTTTAAAGAAAAAGGTAAATCTGCCATCTTGGAACGGTAGCCATTTTGAATAAGTTACAATATCGAGTACCTATACTAGATTTTATTGTCACCAGCACCAAACAAAAGTGTCGGCAAAATTTCAACTCAATCGGTTGGGTGGAACTGGTTTAAAATTCAATTGCAAGATTTGACCACATGCACACACACTAACAAACAGGGCAAAAGCTTGTAAAATTATATTTTTGTAACGCCTATAGAAAAACTATTTTATATCATTAGCTTCATAATTATTTCCGAATATCAATAACATTAGTGATAAAACCAAATCAATTTAAACGCTGGTGCCTGGTGCCTTAAAATTACATTTCTGACATTGACAATATTGTTAAAATTGTACTTGTAATATCGCCTGTAAGAAAAAATATGATGTACCTGCTGAAAGTGTTTTGTTCACTACACACGTGATCCAATTTCCCTTCTTACAAAATAAAATTCCACTTTTAACACTCACGTTATAAATTACTATTTTGTAGATAACATGGTTTTAAATTTCATAAAAAAACATTTAATTAAAAAATGGCAAGAACCAAAAACTTTCAGTAGAGCGTTCAAACTTACTCAAACATACTTAAGTAAAATTGAAAGATAAACTTTTTAAATTTTTGACAAATATAAACCAAACACTTTCAGCAGACCGTTCAAACTTACTCAAACATACTTAAGTAAAATTGAAAGATAAAGTTTTTAAATTTTTAACAAACATGACAATTTTAGCGATATTTTTTCTTCACAGATAGCGAAAGCCACGTGAAAACGTTTGAGTGGGTTATTTTTAATTTTTTTTAAAGCAAAAGGTTTTCCCACAGTTAAATTTTAAAATATTTTGGAAAATCCCAGTCTTAAATAATATTAATGCGCCAAGGGTAGTGTTTGCCACGTTCCATTACGAAAGGTGTGTCTAATAAATAGAAATACCCAGGGTGGATTTAATTATTATGATCGCGTGGTATTCTCACCCCTTTATGGTGGTAGTTGGCGAGCGGTTTTGTAAGGGGTGAGCCACAAGTTATTTACTTTTGAGTGTGGGCCTAAGGGTGAATAACGGAAACACAGGGATAGTTTAATATGTGTATTAGGATTAAATACGAAACAGTACATTGAGTTAACAAAATACAGTTTAAGAGGAAGTTTAAAAACCCTGCACAATAATTATTAATGAATAATTTAAAAATCTATGAATTCACACAATTTGACCATTTTCTAAGTAACAAAATCCAAATGCTTCGAAAGGTACACTGTTTAACAACTGAATTTAAAATAGGACACAAGACAAAGTGTCAAAAAGGCACAAATAAAAAACTATGGCATAAAATAACAAACCTTCAGATTAAAAGTACAAAAATTGCAAAAGATTTCCCAAATAGAATAAAATTAATTGATGACTCTGTATAGCTTTGCTTATTTTCCCAATACAAGTTTTTATAAGAATGTAATTCAAAATTACTCAAAATTTCTGATATAAAATAGTTCAATTAAAAACAAAATTCTGATTTCAATGGGAAAATAACTTGAAGTAGATATACTATGAGAGTTCTGGGCCACTTGCCCCATGTTAATCTCCATAAGGCCAGAAATGCGTGCATTTTGGCTACGTCACAGCCGAGGTCACGTGACGTCACAGCCTCAGTTGACCTTTACGTGTGATTCTTGGAAGCCGGCCCCCACCCCCACTCTGGCCCCCACTCCTGACCCCACCGCCGGTGGAGGGGTGGCGCCTATATGTTTGATGAAGCGCAGTTCCTGCACCATTCTCAAGCCAGTTGCAGTAAAAATTCCTAAGCCACAAAATGCAGTCGTTCGTGGAAAGTTTGAACAAGAATTTGGTCTTGAAGAGATTCGAGAGTTTGCAGAATTTGGAAGTGGGTGAAAAATTTCAAATAAAGATGGTGGACAAGGTGAACACGCAGTACGGAGAAAAAATCTTCGTAGAGTGCGACGAATTTAAAACGGTGCTACCGCAACGCTACATCCGAGATAATTCAGAAGATAAATGGTGAAATTGGTGCTGGCAAAAGGTATTTTCTGCGAAGTTTGGGGCCGATCGGAAGGACAACAAATATTGAATTTATTGTAGAACCTTGAATGCCCGAAGAATGGACAAATTGTATTATAGGAGAAAATTGAAGCAGTATTTAAAAAATTTAGAAACGTTGAAGCAGGACATTACATTATATGAGGTTAATAAGAAAATAAAAAACCTAACCTTAAATAATTGATTTTTAATAAACATTTAAAATTATTTCCTGTTTTATTGTTCCACAATATGACTTATATTCACCCTGTTAGGCTGTAGGCCTATGATTTAGGAAGGCCAGGTCTCGCGGTCCGGAAATTATAGTAGTACTACCAATGTAGAGATGGCGCCACATGACCCTTCAAGGCACTTGGCACTTGCTATGGTTTTTAATGAGTTTTGATGGTACCTATATCAAAAATCCTCTGTTGTTAAGTATTTAAATAAGGTACGAGAATAGCAAAAGTTGAGGAACAAAGGAAATGCTTAGGTACGCGAAATGCACCGAGAATAAAAGACCTTTGCTGGAGGTCGTTTGAGTAGCAAGATATACAGGGAGGAAGAATAATACTTGAACTTTAATATTTTCATATAGTTTTAACTTATGTGGTATGAAAGGATAGGACAAAAATACAAAACATAGTAAAAAAATATATGTAATTAGGTTAAAGTGTTAAAAATACAAAAAGGATAATAAACAAAATAAATATAAGAAAGAAGCGATTAAAAAAGCATGACATAAAAAGGTTGCTAGGCTAAAATAATACTTTAAAACATTTTCTATAAATTAAATCGTTTTAGTAGTCTAGCACCGACATCCAAATCTTGTTGTAATTGTTGAATTAATTTATCACCCTTTATGTCCTGTTTTTTTAATCGCTCCAATTCACGTCTTCTTTCTGACTTCTTATCTTGTTCCACCTGTAGCTTCCGCTTCGTCGCTTCATACTTTCGTTTCAGCTCAACTGTCACCCCTTTGACGTATGAAGATATATCGCCTTTTCCTTCCGACTCGAACTCATCCTCACTGTCTTGAGTGGGTGGCAAGGTAATCACGCTGAAGGCGTCGTCGTCGTCCTTTTGCAGTTTAATTTTTTTCGTAGCTGCACCCATACCGTAGCGGTAGGGCGAACTGCGAGAAGCAACAGGTGGTAAAAGTTGTTCTTGCGAGGGTGGATATGTTGTAGACTGAAAAAAAATTTTTTTAGTGGGTATTGAGCTTAATTACCTTAAAAAAATGATTTTCAATGTTCATAGCAGATAAAAAAACACTTACTGGGATTACCACGTGGCTGTGAATAATTGGTTTCTGTGCAGGTTGACTAGTTGACGGCTGAGACTCGGATTGAGACTGCGACAGGTCCGTCAAATCCTGACTCAGTGACGGCATGTCAGGGTATGTCTGAGAAAAAAACACTAGGTTTTAGGCTAAAAAAGCGTGGTTAAAACTGTTTCCAACATTCTATGGACTTTAGCACATTAATTTTGTTAAGAAAAGAGTACTTACTGGTTTTTTGAGAGAAAGCGACACTCTGTTGCTAGCCATGATGGAACACTTTTGTAAACACTTAGGTACTATAACACGGAAGTCTGTGAACTAAATGCTCTCTCTGATGTATGACACAATTTATAGGAAATAAATGCAACGTCAACAAAAAAAAGGCCTCGTCAGCAAAAATTTAGAAAATGTCCTAAAAGTAACATCTTCACCAAAGCAAAAAAAGTTGATCACCAATTGTGGCCCGTGCCAGGCCGAAATTTTTTTTTTTAAAAATGAATTTTTAAAAGGTCCTAATTCGATTGCAGGGTGAAATTTTGATCGAATAAGATCCAATAATTTGTCAAAAAAATGAATTTTTAAAAGGCCTTAAGTCGATTGCAGGGTGAAATTTTGAGAAAAAAGTGTCAGAAAGGCCTCAAATAAGCCACTAACTTTGACAAGACATAACGTAGAAGGCTCTGTTGCAAGTGGAAATATACAGAAAACGACACTGACCAAAAAAAATGTTAGAAAAAAATTCAGACAATATAGGAAATGCCTTTGATCGAATAAGATCAGTAGTAAGTAAGCCACTTTGTGACAATTTGACCTCATTTGACCCCGAGGTCACGAGCACCCACCGGGCCTATCCGACTACAGCCGACTAAAAAAATTAATTATTTCTACGATTGGCAGCCATCTTGGAACTGATTAATGAAACACCTAGTTACCTAAATCCAACGATATATATGTCATTGCCTAAATCTATTTATGGACCCAATTAACGACTATTGGTATTAATATTCAAACATGTAGACGGTAAAAGATACCTACATACTAGTCATCATAAAAAAATCTTGGAAACCTATAGTACAGGTTCTCTTATGTACTTACTCTGGCTGTCAATTTAAAATTCTGCTGACAAACGCATAATATGGTTCAGCACCCAAATATCATCAGAGCCGTTAAACAAAACACCCTGACAATAAGGTACAGAAAAACATTAATGCGTCTCAAAAAAATCTGGACGAATAGATATCACTACCACACAACTTTAAGCACGCGAAACTACACAGTAATAATTCCTTAACAGTGAACAGAAACGAACTGAAATCTGCAGTCAGGCGAAGAAAGTGTGCGTCTAAAAATAACAGGCCCAACTGAACTGGTTTTCAAGGCAGGCAGGCAATAGTTTATAAGCCGCTTGGTGCGATATTAGGAAATCGAATTTGTGGTCGAAATAACGGGTCTCCATAATTACCTACAATTGAATATTTTAATACCCATAGATACACGCTAGTCCTATGCGTAAATTACAAAAAATAAGTGTTCTAATCGGTCTAATTTGAAAAATTAACGTTAGTTCTTACGGAAAACATGCACAAATGTGCTTGTAGAAAGGGGCCTTTTCTCATCCCTAGGGAAAACGTTTAGTACACCGTCCGACCTTAAGTAGATTTAAACATCCCAGACACCCTTTTTTAATCAGTTGTTGCAGTAAATTCATAAGAGCAGTATCAACCAACGACACACTCGTCAGAGAAGAACTGCGTGTAATAAGATGGATAGTTACTGGTCATTGAAGTCTTTGTCAAAGAAATTCGTTAAAAAATATAAAGCGTTTATGACCACTTTCGAGGTAGGTTTGTGCGGGGCGGATATGGTAAAAACTGGTAGTGGTATTGCTCCTAATCAGAAACCTCGGTTATTAGAAATAATAAACGATGCTTTAAATAAAACTAAAGAACAAGCGGTTTTTGTCAAGGGCGATAAATTGCGACTTATTATTAACAACGTGGGGTTTAGTCACCCTATTTCGACAGTTACTGGTACTGACGTCACCGCCGAACACTTGTTAGAACAAGTAGAAAATATAGTTACATCCGACCAAAATATAGACATTTTAGGTACAACTATAGAGATTCAGATTTTTAAAGTACCGCGCGGTTCAGGGAGAACAAAAATTATCAATTTGGCTAAAAATCGGTTAACTAAAAAGAGCATAATACAAATAAAAAATAATGACAATATGTGCGGAGCTAGAGCTATTTGATTATAAGTTATCTCGAAACGATTTGTTTGGGTTAATACAAGGACGTAATATCCAAAAGGTTATGGCTCGAAAATTATGTAGGCTTTTGAAAGTATCATCTGAAAACGGCTTTTCGTTAGAAGATATAAAAGAGGCAGAGAAATTATTAGATGTACAGATTAAAGTCGTATGCGCAGAAAATTTTAACTCCGTAATTTATGCAGGACCAGAAAAAGAAACTGCATTACATTTATATAAGAGCAAAAATCATTACGACGTAATTACGAACATGACTGGATTTTACGGAAAACATTTTTATTGTAATAAATGCGATACACCATACGACAATAAGAGTCACCACAAATGCAAGAAGGTGTCCGTTTGTACTTTATGTAAACAACCTGAACACTACTTAAATACGAGAAATAAAGTTTATTGTAAGATATGTAACAGATATTGTTATAACACCGCTTGCCTAGAAAAACATACGGTCGTGTGTAATGCTGTTTATAAATGTCACGGTTGTAATAAGCTATGCGATCGGTTGAAATTCCACAAGTGTGGTTTTAGCAAATGCCGTAACTGCGACGATTTTGTGGAACTAACAAAACATCAATGTTATGTAATGAAAAAGCCGACAAAGGGTGGTTATTGTAATGTACCGTGTGTCTGTAATGAGCGCAGCCAAACAAACAACAAAGGCTGTCTACAAAAAAAAGATTATTCAACCATGTGTAAGGAACCTTGTACCTGTAACGGTCTCTCTGAAAAGAAAATAGTAAAATGTTCGTACACGGAAAAGTATATCTGGTTCGATTACGAGGCAATGCAAGACACTGGAATTCACATACCAAACCTGGTGATAGCGCACGACTTTGAAGGCAATAAATATACGTTTGAGAATAACACTGACTTTTGCAATTGGTTAATATCTGAAAAGCATCGTGGATATACGGCAATTGCCCATAATTCCAAAGGATATGACTCATACTTTATATTGAAATACTGCGTGGAAAAGACAACAAAGCCTTTTACAATTTATAACGGTTCAAAGCTGATGCTTTTGAAAGTAAATGCTATAAATTTAAAAATAATCGATAGCTCTAATTTTATATTAGGACCTTTGAGTGGTTTTCCGAAAACATTTGGTATAACTGAATTAAAAAAAGGATATTTTCCCCACTACTTTAACATCCCTGAAAATCAGAATTATGTGGGCTCCTTACCAGAAGCCCATTATTACGGACCAAGTACAATGAAGGCAAAACAACGAAAAGAGTTTTTAAAATGGTATGACGAGCGAATAAAAGAAAATTACGTCTTCGATTTTAATAAAGAGTTAAGGGCATACTGTAACTCTGATGTAGACATTTTGAGAAGAGGTTGTTTAGAATTGCGTAAGGAATTTTTGGAAATCGCGAATATTGACCCCTTTCAATATCTTACAATAGCTAGCGTGTGTATGGCAATATATAGATCAAAGTATCTACCCGAAAAAAAAGTAGCCGTAGTAGAAACTGAGAAAAAAGATACTTACAGTAAGGAGTCAATATCTTGGTTGAGCCAGTTTGAAAACGTTCGTCACGCGTTAAATGGGGGAGAAGTAACAATTTGCGGGTCAAAGGTCGATGGATACGATGAAAACACTAGAACTGTATATCAGTTTCACGGTTGTTTCTGGCATGGCTGTCCTAAGTGTTTTAAACCTACCACTAATAATAATGTCAATCATGAAACAATGGACGACTTGTATGAGAAAACCACTCAACGAACTAAACAGTTACGTAAAGATGGTTACAATCTAGAAGAAATTTGGGAATGTGAATGGAAACGATCGAAAGAGTACAAAACACAAGCGATAGACATATCTGACAACGAGCCTCTACATCCCCGAGAATCATTTTTCGGTGGTCGTACTAATGCTACCAAGCTCAAGGTCACTGGTGAGAAAATGAAATATATCGACGTGGTATCATTGTACCCAACTGTTCAATATTTCGATCAATTTCCTGTCGGTCACCCTACAAAAATTTACGGGCCCGGACAATACAATCATAACTGGTTTGGTTTAATAAAATGCACCGTTTTAGCACCTAGAGGTCTTTATCACCCTGTATTACCAATAAAACAAGATAAATTGTACTTTGCTACCTGTAAAAAATGTTTGGATTTGATAAATACAGACTACGTTGGTAAAAATATAAAATGTATTCATACCGACGACGAAAGAATGTTTACTGGTTGTTGGACCACACTCGAAATAAATAAGGCTATAGAAAAAGGTTACAAAATTATCAAAATTAAAGAGGTTTGGCACTTTAATGAAAAATCGACCGATTTGTTCAAGGGGTATATTAGAGATTTCATGACAATAAAATTGGAAACAAGTCCACATAATTACAAAAACAACGAGGAATATGCGTCTCACATCAAGAAACACATGAATATTGAATTGGAGATTAAAAAGATTGGTGCCAATCCGGGTAAGAGGTCGGTAGCAAAAATGTGTCTTAACTCTCTATGGGGTAAATTTGGTCAAAGAACAAACATGAGCCAAAGTGAATACGTTACTGAACCGAAAAGGTGGTATGAAATACTGTTAGACGACAAAATAGAAATAACGAACTGCATATTTATTAATGAAGATGTAATACATGTGACATATAAAGTTAAGGATATGTTTATAGAAGACCCTACTGCCACTAATATTTTTATCGCAACTTTTACAACTTCTAACGCCCGTTTAAGATTATATGAAATGTTAGACAAACTGGGTGAGGATATAGTTTATTATGACACAGACAGTGTAGTGTATATCGACAAAAAACGTAATATACCAACCGGTGAAATGCTAGGTGAGTGGTCCAACGAGTTAGCTGATGATGATTACATCATTGAGTGGCTATCGACAGGTCCCAAAAGTTACTATTTTAAATCGTTAAAGGGTGTTGAAGTAACGAAAATTAAAGGTTTCACCCTGAACCACGAGAACAGTGAATATCTGAACGCTAATACAATGAGAAATATTATCAATGACGCCACTACAGAGGCTGTATTAAAATATGATCAAATTACTCGTAACACCACTACTAAAGAAATTATTACCAAAAAGCGCGTATCTAAGACATTCAGAATGGATTATAAAAAACGTAAAATTGTTGATAGCAGTAAATATTTGATTATGGACACATTACCTTGGGGTTTTTAAACGTTTTTATATTTATACCTCAACAAAAAAAAGCACTTTTTGACCCAGCGTAACTATCTGCTCTTACAAATTCATCATATCTAAGCCTTGGCCTGGAGTTTCGGTAACGTCTTTGAACAACAGCTGTAATGTAAAAATGTGTTTGTATGTTAAAATAAATTGTTTGTAATGAAGCTGTATTTTAATATTTATGTGAAATATGAATAATATTAATAATAAACAGTTAAATGTAAACTTGTGTTTTTATTAATTCTTCTATAGAAATATTTTAAATAAAGCCTAAAATTATATTTCCAAGCTGTTATAACAGATTTTGGTAACTTTCAAATTAAAAAACTACAGAGGCTGTATTAAAATATGATCAAAATACTCGTAACACCACTTCTAAAGAAATTATTAACAAAACGCTCGTATCTAAGACATTCAGAATGGATTATAAAAAACGTAAAATTGTTGATAGCAGCAAATATTTGATTATGGACACATCACTTTGAGGTTTTTAACCGTTTTTATTTTTATACCCCCAACAAAAGAGCACTTTTTGACCTAGCGTAACTATCTGCTCTTACAAAGTCATCATATCTAAGGCATAGCATGGAGTTTCGGCAACGTCTTTGAACAACAGCTGTAATGTAAAAAATGTGTTTGTATATTAAAATAAATTGTTTATAATGAAGCTGTATTTTAATATTTATGTTAAATATGAATAATATTATTAATAAACAGTTAAACGTAAACTTGTGTTTTTTATTTCTTCTATAAAAATATTTTAAATAAAGCCTAAAATTATATTTCCAAGCTGTTTTAACAGATTTTGGTAACTTTCAAATTAAAAAAGTCTGATAAGCCAGATCATACTTTTAAATGAATGTTTCACATAGAAGGTAAATACCAGAAATAAGTAGGAACATCTGAATGTCAGAATGGTTTATAAGAAACGTAAAATTGTTGATAGCAGCAAATATTTGATTATGGACACATTACTTTGAGGATTTTAACCGTTTTTATTTTTATACCCCAACAAAAAAAGCACTTTTTGACCCAGCGTAACTATCTGCTCTTACAAAGTCATCATATCTAAGGCATGGCATGGAGTTTCGGCAACGTCTTTGAACAACAGCTGTAATGTAAAAAAATGTGTTTATATATTAAAATAAATTGTTTATAATGAAGCTGCATTTTAATATTTATGTGAAATATGAATAATAATATTAATAAACAGTTAAATGTAAACTTGTGTTTTTATTTCTTCTATAAAAATATTTTAAATAAAGCCTAAAATCATATTTCCAAGCTGTTTTAACAGATTTTGGTAACTTTCAAATTAAAAAAGTCTGATAAACCAGATCGTACTTCTAAATGAATGTTTCACATAGAAGGTAAATACCAGAAATAAGTAGGAACATCAGAATGTCTGTTAAAAAATAAAGTTCACAATGATAATTAACAAATGTGGTAGAAGATACACATACCTACCAAGAATGTTACCTGTTTAATATGTAAAGTGTACGCTTTCAAAAGAATTTATTAATGCTCTCTCTCTCTACAACAGAGGTTGGGTTCACACAACATCAACTGACACTTCAGGCAGACAGACAGCCAGACATGCCCACCTCTCTTTCTAACTCATCTAATTATATAGCTATCTCTCTTGGTGGTTAAGTATGGAATCTGCATTACAGACATCAGTCAACAGCGAGAAAAAATACGGTGCCCTAACCATTTTATTATTTTAGCCACTACACTCAACAGGTCGATGACCTAAAAGACTGGTATTACATATCCTTGTAATAGTCACGTTTGACAAATTATTTTTCCTCCCAGGTACCTAACCTATAAAATAGGTTCAGAATAATAATTAAATGAAAACACTTTCTGCCCTCTCTCTATGTTTCTACCCCCCAGACACACCAGTCAATTGCAGGTACCCCTCTAATCTCTAATGAGAAGGCAAACAGGCAAACATAGGTACTAACATACCATTAGTAAATTTCACTGTACTATGTATCACCCACGTACCTAAGCATAGTCATAGCACCCACATGACATATGTTAATATTCAAATCAAATATGTTAATTCATTATTGCTCATGAACAATATTAAAAAAATTGTTTTCCTGTACTTACTCTGAGTAAACCCAAGTTTGCATACACTTAAACATTGCGTTGAAATAGCAAAAATATCCGGAAATACCCAATACGTCCAGAGACCTTAGATAAGAGCCGCTGGGCGTAAGGTAAAACCAAAAATTATTACATAATATCTAGAGAAATGACGTTAATCCAATTCACCGATTTATCTGTGCTGACACACATGGTATCTTCAAACATTTCTCCGCACGACTGGTCACCGAATAATAAATATAACGAGCAGACTGAAAAAATTCCAGAAGAACTGACCTTCAACTTTGCCAACCGTATTTATTAACCAGTGGGACAACAACAGCTGTATATATTTTATATTCCTCAGCCTAAATATTAAAATATCTAGTATCTAGTAAGTATATTGTGAAAACTGTATTTGCTTGTATTATAGCCACCTACAGGAACTCCTTGGTACTTACCCAGACAAGGTGGCTGGAAGGTGAATGGAAACTGTATTCAGTTCGTGTGTATTGCAAAAACT
This sequence comes from Pseudeuparius sepicola, assembly GCA_963920635.1. Lineage (NCBI taxonomy): Eukaryota > Metazoa > Arthropoda > Insecta > Coleoptera > Anthribidae > Pseudeuparius > Pseudeuparius sepicola. Next base: position 27,337,674 of record OY987304.1, on the reverse strand, counting down.
GTTTGATTTTGCAGAAGAAAAAGAAAAACAATAAAACTTATGTAAGACCATCGCATTAAATAAATAAAGTTTATGAAGTAATATGCGAATCCGTCTTTTCAATTAGTTTACTTAGTGAAAGAAAGTACAACCATATTGCTGCCATCTGTAGGGCTTCGTTGATATTTAATTTTATACGCCAAGGTTCAAGAAAGGAATCTCTCTGTGTCTTCAACTCTAGTGAGGGAACAGGTGTCTCACTCGTTGTACTAGAAAACGTAGGAGTGATATAATATCAAATATTAAGCATAGGATTCGAATAATAATTAAAAAGGGCAAGCACTATATTACTACAATACAAATATTAGTTTCATTAATTTAATTAATTTTAGGTGTCAATATTCTGAAAGGTCAAAGCCAGAGTTTTACGCCACGCCCTGACAAATAGGTCACTATAATATGTAGCTGGAAAATAAAAGAGCGGCTGTACAGAATATTTTCAAAAGGCACCAGTTAAAGGACATTTAAAAACGGTATGTGTACTATATTGCATTTATTACCAAAATGTTACGTATTTATTTAAAAAAATCTTACAGGTACCCAGTGCCATTTTGGAAGAGAGCACAAAAATAAACAAAACAACTTTTCTTTTTACCTGAGAGTGTAGAGACATAAGAAAATATCAGGAAACACACAGGGTGTTCAGAGAGTAAGTAAAAAACCCAGAAACACCATAAATTATATAACCGTTTTTATATTTTCAGAATAATAAGCAATTCATCGATTCAAGTGCATATACACAAACCAATTGGTCACTTTATACGTCACGACAATGATCTGCAGAAGAGACAGAAAATTTCCGGCCAACGGATCTTGAACTTTTTGTTAATATTAATTATTTTGGACTAACAGGTATTAGGTACAAAAGCAATATTTCGTTTTTAATTATTTCAATTTAAGAAGTTGAGATGTTTTAATTGAGAAATTTAAAATTAATATTTGTCTTAAATATAATAAAAGTCTGCTATTGCTAATATTGAAATAGGTACATAGGCATCTATTTAAGTACGCACACAGGAGTATAATCATGAAAACTTTTTAAGGTATATAAGGCTGTTATAAGTTCGCCCTGTAAATAATAATAATAATTGTATTACTTATTTTAGAACAGAACAAAGTATAATAATTAAAATATCTATGTAAATAAACACCTGCTCGAAATATACTCAACCTACTCAGTTTTATTTTATTTTGAGTAGGTTTTTTTAAATAAATACGTAACATTTTGGTAATAAATGCAATATAGTACACATACCGTTTTTAAATGTCCTTTAACTGGTGCCTTTTGAAAATATTCTGTACAGCCGCTCTTTTATTTTCCAGCTACATATTATAGTGACCTATTTGTCAGGGCGTGGCGTAAAACTCTGGCTTTGACCTTTCAGAATATTGACACCTAAAATTAATTAAATTAATGAAACTAATATTTATTATTCGGTGACCAGTCGTGCGGAGAAATGTTTGAAGATACCATGTGTGTCAGCACAGATAAATCGGTGAATTGGATTAACGTCATTTCTCTAGATATTATGTAATAATTTTTGGTTTTACCTTACGCCCAGCGGCTCTTATCTAAGGTCTCTGGACGTATTGGGTATTTCCGGATATTTTTGCTATTTCAACGCAATGTTTAAGTGTATGCAAACTTGGGTTTACTCAGAGTAAGTACAGGAAAACAATTTTTTTAATATTGTTCATGAGCAATAATGAATTAACATATTTGATTTGAATATTAACATATGTCATGTGGGTGCTATGACTATGCTTAGGTACGTGGGTGATACATAGTACAGTGAAATTTACTAATGGTATGTTAGTACCTATGTTTGCCTGTTTACCTTCTCATTAGAGATTAGAGGGGTACCTGCAATTGACTGGTGTGTCTGGGGGGTAGAAACATAGAGAGAGGGCAGAAAGTGTTTTCATTTAATTATTATTCTGAACCTATTTTATAGGTTAGGTACCTGGGAGGAAAAATAATTTGTCAAACGTGACTATTACAAGGATATGTAATACCAGTCTTTTAGGTCATCGACCTGTTGAGTGTAGTGGCTAAAATAATAAAATGGTTAGGGCACCGTATTTTTTCTCGCTGTTGACTGATGTCTGTAATGCAGATTCCATACTTAACCACCAAGAGAGATAGCTATATAATTAGATGAGTTAGAAAGAGAGGTGGGCATGTCTGGCTGTCTGTCTGCCTGAAGTGTCAGTTGATGTTGTGTGAACCCAACCTCTGTTGTAGAGAGAGAGAGCATTAATAAATTCTTTTGAAAGCGTACACTTTACATATTAAACAGGTAACATTCTTGGTAGGTATGTGTATCTTCTACCACATTTGTTAATTATCATTGTGAACTTTATTTTTTAACAGACATTCTGATGTTCCTACTTATTTCTGGTATTTACCTTCTATGTGAAACATTCATTTAAAAGTATGATCTGGCTTATCAGACTTTTTTAATTTGAAAGTTACCAAAATCTGTTAAAACAGCTTGGAAATATAATTTTAGGCTTTATTTAAAATATTTTTATAGAAGAAATAAAAAACACAAGTTTACGTTTAACTGTTTATTAATAATATTATTCATATTTAACATAAATATTAAAATACAGCTTCATTATAAACAATTTATTTTAATATACAAACACATTTTTTACATTACAGCTGTTGTTCAAAGACGTTGCCGAAACTCCATGCTATGCCTTAGATATGATGACTTTGTAAGAGCAGATAGTTACGCTAGGTCAAAAAGTGCTCTTTTGTTGGGGGTATAAAAATAAAAACGGTTAAAAACCTCAAAGTGATGTGTCCATAATCAAATATTTGCTGCTATCAACAATTTGACGTTTTTTATAATCCATTCTGAATGTCTTAGATACGAGCGTTTTGTTAATAATTTCTTTAGAAGTGGTGTTACGAGTATTTTGATCATATTTTAATACAGCCTCTGTAGTTTTTTAATTTGAAAGTTACCAAAATCTGTTATAACAGCTTGGAAATATAATTTTAGGCTTTATTTAAAATATTTCTATAGAAGAATTAATAAAAACACAAGTTTACATTTAACTGTTTATTATTAATATTATTCATATTTCACATAAATATTAAAATACAGCTTCATTACAAACAATTTATTTTAACATACAAACACATTTTTACATTACAGCTGTTGTTCAAAGACGTTACCGAAACTCCAGGCCAAGGCTTAGATATGATGAATTTGTAAGAGCAGATAGTTACGCTGGGTCAAAAAGTGCTTTTTTTTGTTGAGGTATAAATATAAAAACGTTTAAAAACCCCAAGGTAATGTGTCCATAATCAAATATTTACTGCTATCAACAATTTTACGTTTTTTATAATCCATTCTGAATGTCTTAGATACGCGCTTTTTGGTAATAATTTCTTTAGTAGTGGTGTTACGAGTAATTTGATCATATTTTAATACAGCCTCTGTAGTGGCGTCATTGATAATATTTCTCATTGTATTAGCGTTCAGATATTCACTGTTCTCGTGGTTCAGGGTGAAACCTTTAATTTTCGTTACTTCAACACCCTTTAACGATTTAAAATAGTAACTTTTGGGACCTGTCGATAGCCACTCAATGATGTAATCATCATCAGCTAACTCGTTGGACCACTCACCTAGCATTTCACCGGTTGGTATATTACGTTTTTTGTCGATATACACTACACTGTCTGTGTCATAATAAACTATATCCTCACCCAGTTTGTCTAACATTTCATATAATCTTAAACGGGCGTTAGAAGTTGTAAAAGTTGCGATAAAAATATTAGTGGCAGTAGGGTCTTCTATAAACATATCCTTAACTTTATATGTCACATGTATTACATCTTCATTAATAAATATGCAGTTCGTTATTTCTATTTTGTCGTCTAACAGTATTTCATACCACCTTTTCGGTTCAGTAACGTATTCACTTTGGCTCATGTTTGTTCTTTGACCAAATTTACCCCATAGAGAGTTAAGACACATTTTTGCTACCGACCTCTTACCCGGATTGGCACCAATCTTTTTAATCTCCAATTCAATACTCATGTGTTTCTTGATGTGAGACGCATATTCCTCGTTGTTTTTGTAATTATGTGGACTTGTTTCCAATTTTATTGTCATGAAATCTCTAATATACCCCTTGAACAAATCGGTCGATTTTTCATTAAAGTGCCAAACCTCTTTAATTTTGATAATTTTGTAACCTTTTTCTATAGCCTTATTTATTTCGAGTGTGGTCCAACAACCAGTAAACATTCTTTCGTCGTCGGTATGAATACATTTTATATTTTTACCAACGTAGTCTGTATTTATCAAATCCAAACATTTTTTACAGGTAGCAAAGTACAATTTATCTTGTTTTATTGGTAATACAGGGTGATAAAGACCTCTAGGTGCTAAAACGGTGCATTTTATTAAACCAAACCAGTTATGATTGTATTGTCCGGGCCCGTAAATTTTTGTAGGGTGACCGACAGGAAATTGATCGAAATATTGAACAGTTGGGTACAATGATACCACGTCGATATATTTCATTTTCTCACCAGTGACCTTGAGCTTGGTAGCATTAGTACGACCACCGAAAAATGATTCTCGGGGATGTAGAGGCTCGTTGTCAGATATGTCTATCGCTTGTGTTTTGTACTCTTTCGATCGTTTCCATTCACATTCCCAAATTTCTTCTAGATTGTAACCATCTTTACGTAACTGTTTAGTTCGTTGAGTGGTTTTCTCATACAAGTCGTCCATTGTTTCATGATTGACATTATTATTAGTGGTAGGTTTAAAACACTTAGGACAGCCATGCCAGAAACAACCGTGAAACTGATATACAGTTCTAGTGTTTTCATCGTATCCATCGACCTTTGACCCGCAAATTGTTACTTCTTCCCCATTTAACGCGTGACGAACGTTTTCAAACTGGCTCAACCAAGATATTGACTCCTTACTGTAAGTATCTTTTTTCTCAGTTTCTACTACGGCTACTTTTTTTTCGGGTAGATACTTTGATCTATATATTGCCATACACACGCTAGCTATTGTAAGATATTGAAAGGGGTCAATATTCGCGATTTCCAAAAATTCCTTACGCAATTCTAAACAACCTCTTCTCAAAATGTCTACATCAGAGTTACAGTATGCCCTTAACTCTTTATTAAAATCGAAGACGTAATTTTCTTTTATTCGCTCGTCATACCATTTTAAAAACTCTTTTCGTTGTTTTGCCTTCATTGTACTTGGTCCGTAATAATGGGCTTCTGGTAAGGAGCCCACATAATTCTGATTTTCAGGGATGTTAAAGTAGTGGGGAAAATATCCTTTTTTTAATTCAGTTATACCAAATGTTTTCGGAAAACCACTCAAAGGTCCTAATATAAAATTAGAGCTATCGATTATTTTTAAATTTATAGCATTTACTTCCAAAAGCATCAGCTTTGAACCGTTATAAATTGTAAAAGGCTTTGTTGTCTTTTCCACGCAGTATTTCAATATAAAGTATGAGTCATATCCTTTGGAATTATGGGCAATTGCCGTATATCCACGATGCTTTTCAGATATTAACCAATTGCAAAAGTCAGTGTTATTCTCAAACGTATATTTATTGCCTTCAAAGTCGTGCGCTATCACCAGGTTTGGTATGTGAATTCCAGTGTCTTGCATTGCCTCGTAATCGAACCAGATATACTTTTCCGTGTACGAACATTTTACTATTTTCTTTTCAGAGAGACCGTTACAGGTACAAGGTTCCTTACACATGGTTGAATAATCTTTTTTTTGTAGACAGCCTTTGTTGTTTGTTTGGCTGCGCTCATTACAGACACACGGTACATTACAATAACCACCCTTTGTCGGCTTTTTCATTACATAACATTGATGTTTTGTTAGTTCCACAAAATCGTCGCAGTTACGGCATTTGCTAAAACCACACTTGTGGAATTTCAACCGATCGCATAGCTTATTACAACCGTGACATTTATAAACAGCATTACACACGACCGTATGTTTTTCTAGGCAAGCGGTGTTATAACAATATCTGTTACATATCTTACAATAAACTTTATTTCTCGTATTTAAGTAGTGTTCAGGTTGTTTACATAAAGTACAAACGGACACCTTCTTGCATTTGTGGTGACTCTTATTGTCGTATGGTGTATCGCATTTATTACAATAAAAATGTTTTCCGTAAAATCCAGTCATGTTCGTAATTACGTCGTAATGATTTTTGCTCTTATATAAATGTAATGCAGTTTCTTTTTCTGGTCCTGCATAAATTACGGAGTTAAAATTTTCTGCGCATACGACTTTAATCTGTACATCTAATAATTTCTCTGCCTCTTTTATATCTTCTAACGAAAAGCCGTTTTCAGATGATACTTTCAAAAGCCTACATAATTTTCGAGCCATAACCTCTTGGATATTACGTCCTTGTATTAACCCAAACAAATCGTTTCGAGATAACTTATAATCAAAGAGTTCGTGTGTTTTATTAGCTAAGGCTGTTATAATAGCTCTAGCTCCGCACATATTGTCATTATTTTTTATTTGTATTATGCTCTTTTTAGTTAACCGATTTTTATCCAAATTGATAATTTTTGTTCTCCCTGAACCGCGCGGTACTTTAAAAATCTGAATCTCTATAGTTGTACCTAAAATGTCTATATTTTGGTCGGATGTAACTATATTTTCTACTTGTTCTAACAAGTGTTCGGCGGTGACGTCAGTACCAGTAACTGTCGAAATAGGGTGACTAAACCCCACGTTGTTAATAATAAGTCGCAATTTATCGCCCTTGACAAAAACCGCTTGTTCTTTAGTTTTATTTAAAGCATCGTTTATTATTTCTAATAACCGAGGTTTCTGATTAGGAGCAATACCACTACCAGTTTTTACCATATCCGCCCCGCACAAACCTACCTCGAAAGTGGTCATAAACGCTTTATATTTTTTAACGAATTTCTTTGACAAAGATTTCAATGACCAGTAACTATCCATCTTATTACACGCAGTTCTTCTCTGACGAGTGTGTCGTTGGTTGATACTGCTCTTATGAATTTACTGCAACAACTGATTAAAAAAGGGTGTCTGGGATGTATAAATCTACTTAAGGTCGGACGGTGTACTAAACGTTTTCCCTAGGGATGAGAAAAGGCCCCTTTCTACAAGCACATTTGTGCATGTTTTCCGTAAGAACTAACGTTAATTTTTCAAATTAGACCGATTAGAACAATTATTTTTTGTAATTTACGCATAGGACTAGCGTGTATCTATGGGTATTAAAATATTCAATTGTAGGTAATTATGGAGACCCGTTATTTCGACCACAAATTCGATTTCCTAATATCGCACCAAGCGGCTTATAAACTATTGCCTGCCTGCCTTGAAAACCAGTTAAGTTGGGCCTGTTATTTTTAGACGCACACTTTCTTCGCCTGACTGCAGATTTCAGTTCGTTTCTGTTCACTGTTAAGGAATTATTACTGTGTAGTTTCGCGTGCTTAAAGTTGTGTGGTAGTGATATCTATTCTTCCAGATTTTTTTGAGACGCATTAATGTTTTTCTGTACCTTATTGTCAGGGTGTTTTGTTTAACGGCTCTGATGATATTTGGGTGCTGAACCATATTATGCGTTTGTCAGCAGAATTTTAAATTGACAGCCAGAGTAAGTACATAAGAGAACCTGTACTATAGGTTTCCAAGATTTTTTTATGATGACTAGTATGTAGGTATCTTTTACCGTCTACATGTTTGAATATTAATACCAGTAGTATAGCTATGCCGGTTCTAGCGCAATTTCCCCATGTATTTCTTATGGGAGCAAAATCCTGCACTTTTTTGACCAAACTTACCCCCTCCACCCCCAAACCACGCCCCCCAGCCAATCGCACCGACTCTGAACCCTGCCGAAGATGTCCGAGTCCAGCGACCTTCGCCCCTGCTTCCAACCCTGCCGAAGGTGCCCGAGCTCGCCGACCGTTGACCTTCGCTCTCAACCCCGGGGTGCCCGTCATTATCCCTCCGACCGTTGACCCAGCCGCGACATGTCACGACTCGCAACTAATAAAAACCCTAAATCATAATTAAACCATGACGTCCCCCTGTCGACCTTTAGCCGCGGCCATGCATGGATTTTTGCTACCACCTCTGCCTGCGTATTTTTGCGTCCGCGACGCCGAGACATGTCGAGACTCGCAACTAATAAAAACCTAACACCTATAGAAAAAATACCAGCTTGCAATATGTACGTGATGTAATTCCTCGGAAAAAAGTACTTTCTCTTAGTCGGAATAAGCGCCTATGAAACGAGCACGCTGATCTCATCGGTACTGGCGATAAAAAATTTGTAGGAAAAGTGTAATAAAGAATAGATATGAGATACATATGAGTGTATACATTTTCTTGACTACATTACCTAAGGATGTATCAAAAATATATCTTCCTATATTTAGAGACTGCTCAAAAGGAAAGTGGACATTAAATTTGGGGCATAAATTAACCATTTTTAGTTGAGTTTATAACCATCTAGGTAAGTAAAATTTCTTCAATTCCGAGAAAGCCAGGCCCTGTTTTAAATTACTTGACTAAAATATAAGAGGTGCAAAGTTAACCAGTTTTTAAAAATATCCCGTCACACGATTATCAAGTTGAAAGACTAGCTGGAAAATCAAATTTTGTGCAACGCGTTTCCTGTTTAAAATTTCACCAAGAAACAAAAAAAGGTACTAATTCTCACTTATGCCATGTTCACCGTATGATTTTTATACTATTCCGACTTCGAAAACCCCAAGGTATAAGTGTAGCGTGTGGAAAAAGTGGAATTAAGGGTTTAAAACCCTTAAACGGTCTATATATGGAATAAAATGAGGGCATGCAACATGTTCTTCAATAATGAAAATTAAAACAATGTTCATTTTTAACTGTCCATTATCCTACCAAGAAAAAGCTTATAGCGTCTAAGCGACTATAAAAACGACTCTAAAAACGTCTAAACGATTCTAAAAAACGACTAGACGACTCGTAAAAACGACTAGACGATTCGAAAAACGACTAGACTATTCGGAAAAACGACTAAACGACTCTGAAAACGACTAAACGATTCTGGAAAACGACTAGACGATTCTGAAAAACGACTAGACGACTTGAAAAGCGACATACCATGGAATACCATCGAATACCATGAAATACCATCAAAGACCATGGAATACTATCGAACAAAGACCATGGAATACCATCGAATACCATGGAATACCATGGAATACCATGGAATACCATCGAATACCATGAAATACCATCAAAGACCATGGAATACTATCGAAAACCACGGAATACCATAAATGGTCTTGGATATCCCTGTGAAAAATTTGCCTCGGGGAGAGCATAAAAGGAAATTATCCGTGATCGATGCTCTGTGATCGAAAGATATATAAGCCTTTGATAATACAATCACTCTCAGTTAAAGACATGTCTTTGTCACTTGAGATTGAACCTAGGAGTTATGGTATCCAACACACCAATGACGGATTAGTCATGGGACAAATACCAGTCACCTTGAAGATAACGTATTATGTATTGGAGATGAAAATTACCCTTACACCAGGTCTGTCTCAACTGATTTTGAAGAACAAACCACAAGGTATTAATGAGAGTGACCTAAAAATATACAAACAATTGTTGATTACTAATTTTCGATAGGTTCAACAAATCAGGTTTTAAAAGTGTGTTTAGGTGCCTATGGTTTCATCTGGTATATGTTCCATACAGGATTCGAACCTTAGCCCACATTCCAAAGCCAAACACTCGGCATTTAAGTAAAATTCTAGGAAATGCTTGGCAGTGTGGTAATAATCTCGACGCGCTGTTGTAGCAGGGCTCCGCTGGCTCCCGCAGGCCTCGCCGGTCTCTGTAGACTCAACAGGTCCCTTTAACGATGTGTACCGCAGGCTCCGATTAAATTAAAAAATTACTATTAACACTAAAATACCGGGACAATATCCATCATTCCAACGCCAAAACACACCGACAGTAGTATTTCTGCGAATGCATCGCAGCCGGGCGCAAGGTGGATGACTCACATCCGCTAGCCGGAACTTGTCAGGACAGGTTGACAACCTAAAAACAATTCTCTCTACTTAGATAAAAATAGAATGTCCAATAAGATTTTTTTCACACACTTTTTTATATAAGCCAGATAACGTATCCATATAAGTATATATTAGAATATTATAAAATATTTAAGCCCCATATAGTTCGAATTTGAATGGGATATTATGTTACATGGGTAATATATCTCAACACTTCGTACACAAACAAAACTCGCTCGTTCTTTACAGTTTTATTACTGTGAATTCGGTACCTACTAAAGCGGCAGACTTGGGATGCCGCAGTAGCAAATACAATATGAAGCTCAGCTCTGATGTATACTAAAAATGTTATAATCAAACTTGAGACGCACACATATTTAAAAATATAAATACCGCCGGATGAATGCAAGGTCAATTTACGGAATATAGCAAAACAATTAGATTATGGACATGGATATTAATTTCTTTAGGTAAAGGTAATAAACATTTGATACTATCGACAGGAGTCTACGCAAAATAATTGTATCCGTATTCAGCAAATAAAAAAGTTATAGGTACCCGTCACCTGATGAAAAAGTATACAAAACTGATAAAATGTTCGTGGCATTTTTGTATATTAAAATATTTAATCGCGTATCCAAGTTGTTATTTTATTCATTGCCTATCCCACAAATTTGGATTTTTAGCTCTTGTAATCGCTCGATAACGATTGAAACTACACTCATAAAATGTTTAAAAAATGCCCATCCCACGTGATCGCTCGACAAAAACAAAACGTGCAAAGTGGCTACTGCTCGAGGTTTGACCTTTGTCCTTAGGGACACGTGTGACCCAGTTGATGTAGAATCTAAAAAACCCCTGTAAATCATCCTTTCATTGCATAGAATCTAAAATCCCCCGGTACAGTACGGATGAAAATTTCAAACCAGACATAATCAACATGTACGTTCAAAGTAAAAAAAAAAACTTGTCGGTCAACTGTTTAACCCCGACATTTTCTTGATTTCTAGGAATAAAAATAAATACTGCGATTGTAAGTCCAAAGCTATTTACGCTATGAGATTCGTTTAAAATGCGAATGATAATTTGCCGCATTAAAACCAGGCGTGAAAATTCAACATACGTCCCTAAGAAGTTCAACCAATTTTACCCTGGAAAACATTTTTAATGAATAAAATATCGAACATACAACAACACCCTTCTAAATATAGTATAAATCATGGTTTTTTTTTGATAATGTGGAAAGCTAAACTGAAAATTGTTGCTAGAGGTTTTAAAAACCAGGGTGCCAAAAATCAACTATTATTAGAAAATACGCCGATGTCATAATATAGCCGTCGATGACACCGTTAGCGTGTCCTATCAAAAATGCGTTCTGGTTAATAAGGTGTAAAAAATCCATGACGGGGCTTAGATGAATAAATAAAGTTTGATGTATATGAATGTATAGACTAAATTTTCGTATAGCCCGCGTGATCGCTCGAGGTCACGGTATCCTCTGGACTAGAAAATATCATATCGGCTCAATCTCCAAATATTTTCATTTTGAACTATACGTTTTCACTGATATAGCAAGAAAATTGGACTGGATTCGATATGAGAGATATTAATCTAACTTTCACTAAACTGCACGTACTACTTAGAGGGTTGTAAGCCGTTTTTAATAAAAGCACCAGACTTTCTTAAAATTCATGGCTAAACGTTAACATAATGTCATACAAACATGCGGCACGCAAAATATTAAGAATAGATATATGAGCTCAAACATGTTGATCAAAAAATATATTAATTTCTGGCGATTTAGTTTAACAGTTATCATTTAAAAACAAAACCTGGCCCCAATATTCTGTGAAAATAATAATTGAAAACTTTGAACCTTATAAACCACCACTAAATAGCGAGTCGGAAATAAGTAAAAATTATATATAAATATATTATTTTGATATTATGGCCGAAACTGAATTTATTGGGGTGAAGATGTAAGGAAATATTTTAGCTAGGAAAAAGTAATGCCTAAACTGCACGTACTACTTAGAGGGTTGTAAGCTGTTTTAATAAAAGCACCAGACTTGCTTAAAATTCATGACTAAAACGTTAACATAATGTCATACAAACATGCGGCACGCAAAATATTAAGAATAGATATATGAGCTCAAACATGTTGATCAAAAAATATATTAATTTCTGGCGATTTAGTTTACCAGTTATCATTTAAAAACAAAACCTGGCCCCAATATTCAGTGAAAATAATAATTGAAAACTTTGACCTTATAAACTACCACTAAATAGCGAGTCGGAAATAAGTAAAAAATATATATAAATATATTATATTGATATTATGGCCGAAACTGAATTTATTGGGGTGAAGATGTAAGGAAATATTTTTTAGCTAGGAAAAAGTAATGCAATTATCATAGGTACTGGTTGCAGAACCCGTTGTCAGTTTTGCAAGGATTTTTGATACAAATATAATTGCTAACGTTTAATTTGTTTACCCCATTTACGAAAATGATAACAAAATTGGATCAGACAAGAAGTATAGTTTTTAAACACAGGGTGCCACCACCGATTTTACGATATAGGTTTAAAAATGCGACGCAAATACATAAAAAAATACCCTAGAGATAAGAAAACAAAATACAACTCGCCGAAAGATTCTTGGTGATGTATAAAAAGAAATCAGGTTACATCTAATGCCCCAGACAGTAGAATAAACATCCCCGAGCGATGAGATATAACCAAACATCATTTTTCCAACGGCACAGTCATTTTCACGGGAAAAACAACCAGTAACCGTTCAAATTCCATAGATAGACACTGCCGTAAATTTCACTGAACTACGCGTATCTATTATACTGAAGTAGGTACTGATACACTTACATCTTTCCAAAGAAAAACAAACACGAAACTCAGACTTTTCATATATTACAACGCCTCGAGTCTCCGTGACCACGACTGAGAATCTACTGAAACAAGTGCGACGCATAGGACGTGAAAAGTGCCGAGTTGGTTTTATTAAACAAGGAAACTTATACGTATATATAAAATAAATGAGAAATATGCCAGAGATTTGAAACCTAATTGTGTTGCAAGTTTGAGGGTCCAAAAATATTGGTTTTAATTTTTAAGGTGAGAAAGACATCTAACAGCCAGTTTAGAAATATACAAGGCAAAAAAAAAAGTAGTGATGTGGCTGCCCCCATTTTATGTTTTATACAGGTTGGATTATTTTAGAATAGTTGTTCAATAGACCGAGACAACATCATAAACGCTTCCCGTTAGAACAGAATCTGATGAAAAGAAAAATTCCATCTGGGTCAAGCTACTAGATAACCAAAATAAAAAATACTGAACGTTATAAAATTTTAAAAAAATCATATTTTCAACGGATTTTTATCCTCTGAAAATGGCGTAAAATTCAGTTTCACTGGGTCAAGCTAGGTGGTAACTATATAACCAAAATAAAAAAATACTGAACGTTATAAAATTTAAAAAAAATCATATTTTCATGGGATTTTTGTCCTCTGAAAATGACGTAAAATTCAGTTTCAATAAGTTACTAATAGGTAATAGGGGAAAAATCTTAAATAGGAATTCTGAGACAACGAGGCTGAGAGTAAATAACATACAAAAATCTTATGCGTTGACTTTCAACTCTATTTAATAATTAGGTTTAATAACGACAATTTTCTCGATTATCTAGAATCAAAAATATTGCAAGTGACAATTCACTATTTTCTCGACATTATGTAAAGCCTTATTATTGCGTCGTAAATTAAAAGATCCAAAAATATTGGCATCAATTGTTTAGTAAATGTGATTAAAATATGTCTACTTTATCAACAGTTATTTGTAACAGCTTATTATCTTGGAAGCGTAAACTCTTTGAATTTTTTAGACAAAAAGTTTTAGTTTAATAATGGTCAGTTGGATTCCTTTTTGAATCATGTTTGCGTATTACCTACAAGGATTTACAACCTCCAAACATAGAAATCGCTCATTTTAACCCGATTTAATAAAAATTTCACCAAAAACAATACTTTCACTCATATAATACACTTCTGATTAATAAACAAGGCACTATAGTAATAATGATATTTTCAATGGAATTTTTATAGACTGTTTGCCCATTTTGAGAGTCTGTTTGCTAGCTTTTGGGGGTATTCCTTGATATTTTAGACGGATAAAAATGAATAACATTGGGTTTCCTAACTAAAATACAAAACGCACTGTTGACTTTACTTCCGTGGATAGTAAGCCTATAATACGTATCGAAAACAGAGAAATATTCAGGTCAAGAAAAAAGTAGCCTAATTTACAAGTTTGGGAATCAAAAACTACCTTTTGTCTTTTAATTTTGATGAGAAAATACGTCTAATTCGTAAGTCAAATAAATGGGACATCATGAAAGATATACTAATAATTGAACAAATGCTATCTCAGTTCTATAGGCACAAATGTACTATGGGTAGTAATAGTTTTGGGATCAAAAGACAAGCTTTTAAATTTGTTAAGAAAATACGTCTAATGAAATTGAAAGTAGTAACTAGATTTTGGTTAACATTTCGTTAACGCGTTGATGAATGTTTGATGCAAGTGAAAAGTAGATCGAATTTTCCAAAAAACGGTGACTGACCAAACAAGTTATTATAAAAAGTTGCTCAGGAGACCGATGTAACCTAGAAAACGCCTTTCCTTCGAATAGAAAGTGAGATACATAGTTACAAAATGGGGACTTAGACGGATATTCGATGCAAGTGAAAAGTAGGCAGAATTTTCGAAAATCGGGACGGACCAAAAATTATTAAGTTGATCGGGAGGTTGAGATAACCTATGAAACGCCTTTCATTCGAATAGAATCTGACAAAAAAAAATCCAAGAAAGTTTTAGACGACTGTTTGCAAATGAAAAGTATACAGATTTTTTTCGAAAACCGGCGACTGACAAAAAAAATATATTTATTAGAAAATTTTGCTCGGGAGACCGAGGTAACCTAGAAAACACCTCTCGTCCGAATATAATCTGAAATAAAATTCCATGATGGGGACTTAGGCGAATGTTTGATGCAAGTGAATAGTATAGACCGAATTCCCGAAAAAAACGCCATTCATTTGAATATAATAAAAAAATCGAATAAGGAACGGGACTTATTAGACGAATATTTGATGCAAGTGGAAAAGTATAGATAGATTTTTTCGAGTGACTGAGAAAAATAGTTAGTCGGAAGGCCCCCAGATAACATTCATATTTTGTTTGAACAAAATCTGTAAAAAAAAATGCCAAGACGTGACTTAGACGAATGTTTGCAAGTGAAAAAAAAAACAAAGCAACAAAACAAAGTTGATCGGAAGGTTTAACCTAGGAAACGCCTTTCATTCGAATAGAATATGACAAAAAAAAATCCGAGACGTGACTTAGACGAATGTTTGCAAGTGAAAAATAAACAAAAAATTATTAGAAAAGTTGATTGGGAGGCCGAGGTAACCTAGGAAACACCTTTCATTCGAATAGAATGTAACAAAAAAAAAATTCCAAGACGTGACTTAGACGAATGTTTGCAAGTGAAAAGCATACAGATTATTATTTTTTTTTTCGAAAAACGGCGGCTGACCAAAAATTATTAGAAAAGTTGTTCGGGGCCGTGGTACCTAGGAAACGCCTTTCATTCAAACAAAATGCGACAAAAAAAAATTTAGACATAGATGAATAAGAATGCAAGGACGATTGGAGTGATCTATAACCCTAAACAGAAGGGAGAAAATGCCCCTCAATAAGTCGAAATTTGTGTGTTTTCCATATGATTCAATGAGATTTTTTACAAATTATTGGACACTTAATGACGTGAGAAAAATAAAACGTCCATTGTCTGCTCACATTTTAGGAAATTTATCACAATTTATTCTAATTAATAATACCCTTTGTTTATGGAATCCCTAGTTAGCCAATGTGTCATGAGTAAGTATATGACGGGTCAAATACGTATATAATGTAAAGTAAAAATATAGTTAACAAGGCGTTAACGAGCATTGACAACATGTTAACGAACGAGGTGCTAACAACGCGATAACTTAACTTTGACAACTCGTTAACGAAGCGTTGACGAGTGTGGACCCTCCAAATCTTAGGAGATACATTCGCAACCTTACACCGGATCACGCGTCACAAAGATGCTACCTTAAATTAATGCGTTGACAACTCGTTAATCCCAGGAGATACAATCGCAACTTACACCAGATCAAACTCAACTGTGGAATCCTGTGACGTCACAGAGATGCTACCTTACATTTCTTTTAGGTAGATAACCTAACCTAACATTATTGTCGTGGTGTCCAAGAGGTTAGCGACTGGTGAACCGATTGCCATTGGATTTGGGAGAGGTGTATCAGAGGCGGATTAAGTCAGTTTTGATCAATGGCAATCGGTTCACCAGTCGCTAACCTCTTGGACACCACGACAATAATGTTAGGTTAGGTTATCTACCTAAAAGAAATGTAAGGTAGCATCTCTGTGACGTCACAGGATTCCACAGTTGAGTTTGATCTGGTGTAAGTTGCGATTGTATCTCCTGGGATTAACGAGTTGTCAACGCATTAATTTAAGGTAGCATCTTTGTGACGCGTGATCCGGTGTAAGGTTGCGAATGTATCTCCTAAGATTTGGAGGGTCCACACTCGTCAACGCTTCGTTAACGAGTTGTCAAAGTTAAGTTATCGCGTTGTTAGCACCTCGTTCGTTAACATGTTGTCAATGCTCGTTAACGCCTTGTTAACTATATTTTTACTTTACATTATATACGTATTTGACCCGTCATATACTTACTCATGACACATTGGCTAACTAGGGATTCCATAAACAAAGGGTATTATTAATTAGAATAAATTGTGATAAATTTCCTAAAATGTGAGCAGACAATGGACGTTTTATTTTTCTCACGTCATTAAGTGTCCAATAATTTGTAAAAAATCTCATTGAATCATATGGAAAACACACAAATTTCGACTTATTGAGGGGCATTTTCTCCCTTCTGTTTAGGGTTATAGATCACTCCAATCGTCCTTGCATTCTTATTCATCTATGTCTAAATTTTTTTTTGTCGCATTTTGTTTGAATGAAAGGCGTTTCCTAGGTACCACGGCCCCGAACAACTTTTCTAATAATTTTTGGTCAGCCGCCGTTTTTCGAAAAAAAAAAAAAATAATAATCTGTATGCTTTTCACTTGCAAACATTCGTCTAAGTCACGTCTTGGAATTTTTTTTTGTTACATTCTATTCGAATTAAAGGTGTTTCCTAGGTTACCTCGGCCTCCCAATCAACTTTTCTAATAATTTTTTGTTTCTTTTTCACTTGCAAACATTCGTCTAAGTCACGTCTCGGATTTTTTTTTGTCATATTCTATTCGAATGAAAGGCGTTTCCTAGGTTAAACCTTCCGATCAACTTTGTTTTGTTGCTTTGTTTTTTTTTTTCACTTGCAAACATTCGTCTAAGTCACGTCTTGGCATTTTTTTTTACAGATTTTGTTCAAACAAAATATGAATGTTATCTGGGGGCCTTCCGACTAACTATTTTTCTCAGTCACTCGAAAAAATCTATCTATACTTTTCCACTTGCATCAAATATTCGTCTAATAAGTCCCGTTCCTTATTCGATTTTTTTATTATATTCAAATGAATGGCGTTTTTTTCGGGAATTCGGTCTATACTATTCACTTGCATCAAACATTCGCCTAAGTCCCCATCATGGAATTTTATTTCAGATTATATTCGGACGAGAGGTGTTTTCTAGGTTACCTCGGTCTCCCGAGCAAAATTTTCTAATAAATATATTTTTTTTGTCAGTCGCCGGTTTTCGAAAAAAATCTGTATACTTTTCACTTGCAAACAGTCGTCTAAAACTTTCTTGGATTTTTTTTTGTCAGATTCTATTCGAATGAAAGGCGTTTCATAGGTTATCTCAACCTCCCGATCAACTTAATAATTTTTGGTCCGTCCCGATTTTCGAAAATTCTGCCTACTTTTCACTTGCATCGAATATCCGTCTAAGTCCCCATTTTGTAACTATGTATCTCACTTTCTATTCGAAGGAAAGGCGTTTTCTAGGTTACATCGGTCTCCTGAGCAACTTTTTATAATAACTTGTTTGGTCAGTCACCGTTTTTTGGAAAATTCGATCTACTTTTCACTTGCATCAAACATTCATCAACGCGTTAACGAAATGTTAACCAAAATCTAGTTACTACTTTCAATTTCATTAGACGTATTTTCTTAACAAATTTAAAAGCTTGTCTTTTGATCCCAAAACTATTACTACCCTTAGTACATTTGTGCCTATAGAACTGAGATAGCAACTGTGGAATCCTGTGACGTCACAGAGATGCTACCTTACATTTCTTTTAGGTAGATAACCTAACCTAACATTATTGTCGTGGTGTCCAAGAGGTTAGCGACTGGTGAACCGATTGCCATTGGATTTGGGAGAGGTGTATCAGAGGCGGATTAAGTCAGTTTTGATCAATGGCAATCGGTTCACCAGTCGCTAACCTCTTGGACACCACGACAATAATGTTAGGTTAGGTTATCTACCTAAAAGAAATGTATCTCCTAAGATTTGGAGGGTCCACACTCGTCAACGCTTCGTTAACGAGTTGTCAAAGTTAAGTTATCGCGTTGTTAGCACCTCGTTCGTTAACATGTTGTCAATGCTCGTTAACGCCTTGTTAACTATATTTTTACTTTACATTATATACGTATTTGACCCGTCATATACTTACTCATGACACATTGGCTAACTAGGGATTCCATAAACAAAGGGTATTATTAATTAGAATAAATTGTGATAAATTTCCTAAAATGTGAGCAGACAATGGACGTTTTATTTTTCTCACGTCATTAAGTGTCCAATAATTTGTAAAAAATCTCATTGAATCATATGGAAAACACACAAATTTCGACTTATTGAGGGGCATTTTCTCCCTTCTGTTTAGGGTTATAGATCACTCCAATCGTCCTTGCATTCTTATTCATCTATGTCTAAATTTTTTTTGTCGCATTTTGTTTGAATGAAAGGCGTTTCCTAGGTACCACGGCCCCGAACAACTTTTCTAATAATTTTTGGTCAGCCGCCGTTTTTCGAAAAAAAAAAAAAAAAATCTGTATGCTTTTCACTTGCAAACATTCGTCTAAGTCACGTCTTGGAATTTTTTTTTGTTACATTCTATTCGAATGAAAGGTGTTTCCTAGGTTACCTCGGCCTCCCAATCAACTTTTCTAATAATTTTTTGTTTCTTTTTCACTTGCAAACATTCGTCTAAGTCACGTCTCGGATTTTTTTTTGTCATATTCTATTCGAATGAAAGGCGTTTCCTAGGTTAAACCTTCCGATCAACTTTGTTTTGTTGCTTTGTTTTTTTTTTTTCACTTGCAAACATTCGTCTAAGTCACGTCTTGGCATTTTTTTTTACAGATTTTGTTCAAACAAAATATGAATGTTATCTGGGGGCCTTCCGACTAACTATTTTTCTCAGTCACTCGAAAAAATCTATCTATACTTTTCCACTTGCATCAAATATTCGTCTAATAAGTCCCGTTCCTTATTCGATTTTTTTATTATATTCAAATGAATGGCGTTTTTTTCGGGAATTCGGTCTATACTATTCACTTGCATCAAACATTCGCCTAAGTCCCCATCATGGAATTTTATTTCAGATTATATTCGGACGAGAGGTGTTTTCTAGGTTACCTCGGTCTCCCGAGCAAAATTTTCTAATAAATATATTTTTTTTGTCAGTCGCCGGTTTTCGAAAAAAATCTGTGTACTTTTCACTTGCAAACAGTCGTCTAAAACTTTCTTGGATTTTTTTTTGTCAGATTCTATTCGAATGAAAGGCGTTTCATAGGTTATCTCAACCTCCCGATCAACTTAATAATTTTTGGTCCGTCCCGATTTTCGAAAATTCGAATATCCGTCTAAGTCCCCATTTTGTAACTATGTATCTCACTTTCTATTCGAAGGAAAGGCGTTTTCTAGGTTACATCGGTCTCCTGAGCAACTTTTTATAATAACTTGTTTGGTCAGTCACCGTTTTTTGGAAAATTCGATCTACTTTTCACTTGCATCAAACATTCATCAACGCGTTAACGAAATGTTAACCAAAATCTAGTTACTACTTTCAATTTCATTAGACGTATTTTCTTAACAAATTTAAAAGCTTGTCTTTTGATCCCAAAACTATTACTACCCATAGTACATTTGTGCCTATAGAACTGAGATAGCATTTGTTCAATTATTAGTATATCTTTCATGATGTCCCATTTATTTGACTTACGAATTAGACGTATTTTCTCATCAAAATTAAAAGACAAAAGGTAGTTTTTGATTCCCAAACTTGTAAATTAGGCTACTTTTTTCTTGACCTGAATATTTCTCTGTTTTCGATACGTATTATAGGCTTACTATCCACGGAAGTAAAGTCAACAGTGCGTTTTGTATTTTAGTTAGGAAACCCAATGTTATTCATTTTTATCCGTCTAAAATATCAAGGAATACCCCCAAAAGCTAGCAAACAGACTCTCAAAATGGGCAAACAGTCTATAAAAATTCCATTGAAAATATCATTATTACTATAGTGCCTTGTTTATTAATCAGAAGTGTATTATATGAGTGAAAGTATTGTTTTTGGTGAAATTTTTATTAAATCGGGTTAAAATGAGCGATTTCTATGTTTGGAGGTTGTAAATCCTTGTAGGTAATACGCAAACATGATTCAAAAAGGAATCCAACTGACCATTATTAAACTAAAACTTTTTGTCTAAAAAATTCAAAGAGTTTACGCTTCCAAGATAATAAGCTGTTACAAATAACTGTTGATAAAGTAGACATATTTTAATCACATTTACTAAACAATTGATGCCAATATTTTTGGATCTTTTAATTTACGACGCAATAATAAGGCTTTACATAATGTCGAGAAAATAGTGAATTGTCACTTGCAATATTTTTGATTCTAGATAATCGAGAAAATTGTCGTTATTAAACCTAATTATTAAATAGAGTTGAAAGTCAACGCATAAGATTTTTGTATGTTATTTACTCTCAGCCTCGTTGTCTCAGAATTCCTATTTAAGATTTTTCCCCTATTACCTATTAGTAACTTATTGAAACTGAATTTTACGTCATTTTCAGAGGACAAAAATCCCATGAAAATATGATTTTTTTTAAATTTTATAACGTTCAGTATTTTTTTATTTTGGTTATATAGTTACCACCTAGCTTGACCCAGTGAAACTGAATTTTACGCCATTTTCAGAGGATAAAAATCCGTTGAAAATATGATTTTTTTAAAATTTTATAACGTTCAGTATTTTTTATTTTGGTTATCTAGTAGCTTGACCCAGATGGAATTTTTCTTTTCATCAGATTCTGTTCTAACGGGAAGCGTTTATGATGTTGTCTCGGTCTATTGAACAACTATTCTAAAATAATCCAACCTGTATAAAACATAAAATGGGGGCAGCCACATCACTACTTTTTTTTTTGCCTTGTATATTTCTAAACTGGCTGTTAGATGTCTTTCTCACCTTAAAAATTAAAACCAATATTTTTGGACCCTCAAACTTGCAACACAATTAGGTTTCAAATCTCTGGCATATTTCTCATTTATTTTATATATACGTATAAGTTTCCTTGTTTAATAAAACCAACTCGGCACTTTTCACGTCCTATGCGTCGCACTTGTTTCAGTAGATTCTCAGTCGTGGTCACGGAGACTCGAGGCGTTGTAATATATGAAAAGTCTGAGTTTCGTGTTTGTTTTTCTTTGGAAAGATGTAAGTGTATCAGTACCTACTTCAGTATAATAGATACGCGTAGTTCAGTGAAATTTACGGCAGTGTCTATCTATGGAATTTGAACGGTTACTGGTTGTTTTTCCCGTGAAAATGACTGTGCCGTTGGAAAAATGATGTTTGGTTATATCTCATCGCTCGGGGATGTTTATTCTACTGTCTGGGGCATTAGATGTAACCTGATTTCTTTTTATACATCACCAAGAATCTTTCGGCGAGTTGTATTTTGTTTTCTTATCTCTAGGGTATTTTTTTATGTATTTGCGTCGCATTTTTAAACCTATATCGTAAAATCGGTGGTGGCACCCTGTGTTTAAAAACTATACTTCTTGTCTGATCCAATTTTGTTATCATTTTCGTAAATGGGGTAAACAAATTAAACGTTAGCAATTATATTTGTATCAAAAATCCTTGCAAAACTGACAACGGGTTCTGCAACCAGTACCTATGATAATTGCATTACTTTTTCCTAGCTAAAAAATATTTCCTTACATCTTCACCCCAATAAATTCAGTTTCGGCCATAATATCAATATAATATATTTATATATATTTTTTACTTATTTCCGACTCGCTATTTAGTGGTAGTTTATAAGGTCAAAGTTTTCAATTATTATTTTCACTGAATATTGGGGCCAGGTTTTGTTTTTAAATGATAACTGGTAAACTAAATCGCCAGAAATTAATATATTTTTTGATCAACATGTTTGAGCTCATATATCTATTCTTAATATTTTGCGTGCCGCATGTTTGTATGACATTATGTTAACGTTTTAGTCATGAATTTTAAGCAAGTCTGGTGCTTTTATTAAAACAGCTTACAACCCTCTAAGTAGTACGTGCAGTTTAGGCATTACTTTTTCCTAGCTAAAATATTTCCTTACATCTTCACCCCAATAAATTCAGTTTCGGCCATAATATCAAAATAATATATTTATATATAATTTTTACTTATTTCCGACTCGCTATTTAGTGGTGGTTTATAAGGTTCAAAGTTTTCAATTATTATTTTCACTGAATATTGGGGCCAGGTTTTGTTTTTAAATGATAACTGTTAAACTAAATCGCCAGAAATTAATATATTTTTTAATCAACATGTTTGAGCTCATATATCTATTCTTAATATTTTGCGTGCCGCATGTTTGTATGACATTATGTTAACGTTTTAGCCATGAATTTTAAGCAAGTCTGGTGCTTTTATTAAAACAGCTTACAACCCTCTAAGTAGTACGTGCAGTTTAGGCATTACTTTTTCCTAGCTAAAATATTTCCTTACATCTTCACCCCAATAAATTCAGTTTCGGCCATAATATCAAAATAATATATTTATATATAATTTTTACTTATTTCCGACTCGCTATTTAGTGGTGGTTTATAAGGTTCAAAGTTTTCAATTATTATTTTCACTGAATATTGGGGCCAGGTTTTGTTTTTAAATGATAACTGTTAAACTAAATCGCCAGAAATTAATATATTTTTTGATCAACATGTTTGAGCTCATATATCTATTCTTAATATTTTGCGTGCCGCATGTTTGTATGACATTATGTTAACGTTTAGCCATGAATTTTAAGCAAGTCTGGTGCTTTTATTAAAAAACGGCTTACAACCCTCTAAGTAGTACGTGCAGTTTAGTGAAAGTTAGATTAATATCTCTCATATCGAATCCAGTCCAATTTTCTTGCTATATCAGTGAAAACGTATAATTCAAAATGAAAATGTTTGGAGATTGAGCCGATATGATATTTTCTAGTCCAGAGGATACCGTGACCTCGAGTGATCACGCGGGCTATACGAAAATTTAGTCTATCATTCATATACATCAAACTTTATTTATTCATCTAAGCCCCGTCATGGATTTTTTACACCTTATTAACCAGAACGCATTTTTGATAGGACACGCTAACGGTGTCATCGACGGCTATATTATGACATCGGCGTATTTTCTAATAATAGTTGATTTTTGGCACCCTGGTTTTTAAAACCTCTAGCAACAATTTTCAGTTTAGCTTTCCACATTATCAAAAAAAAAAACCATGATTTATACTATATTTAGAAGGGTGTTGTTGTATGTTCGATATTTTATTCATTAAAAATGTTTTCCAGGGTAAAATTGGTTGAACTTCTTAGGGACGTATGTTGAATTTTCACGCCTGGTTTTAATGCTGCAAATTATCATTCGCATTTTAAACGAATCTCATAGCGTAAATAGCTTTGGACTTACAATCGCAGTATTTATTTTTATTCCTAGAAATCAAGAAAATGTCGGGGTTAAACAGTTGACCGACAAGTTTTTTTTTTACTTTGAACGTACATGTTGATTATGTCTGGTTTGAAATTTTCATCCGTACTGTACCGGGGGATTTTAGATTCTATGCTATGAAAGGATGATTTACAGGGGTTTTTTAGATTCTACATCAACTGGGTCACACGTGTCCCTAAGGACAAAGGTCAAACCTCGAGCAGTAGCCACTTTGCACGTTTTGTTTTTGTCGAGCGATCACGTGGGATGGGCATTTTTTAAACATTTTATGAGTGTAGTTTCAATCGTTATCGAGCGATTACAAGAGCTAAAAATCCAAATTTGTGGGATAGGCAATGAATAAAATAACAACTTGGATACGCGATTAAATATTTTAATATACAAAAATGCCACGAACATTTTATCAGTTTTGTATACTTTTTCATCAGGTGACGGGTACCTATAACTTTTTTATTTGCTGAATACGGATACAATTATTTTGCGTAGACTCCTGTCGATAGTATCAAATGTTTATTACCTTTACCTAAAGAAATTAATATCCATGTCCATAATCTAATTGTTTTGCTATATTCCGTAAATTGACCTTGCATTCATCCGGCGGTATTTATATTTTTAAATATGTGTGCGTCTCAAGTTTGATTATAACATTTTTAGTATACATCAGAGCTGAGCTTCATATTGTATTTGCTACTGCGGCATCCCAAGTCTGCCGCTTTAGTAGGTACCGAATTCACAGTAATAAAACTGTAAAGAACGAGCGAGTTTTGTTTGTTTACGAAGTGTTGAGATATATTACCCATGTAACATAATATCCCATTCAAATTCGAACTATATGGGGCTTAAATATTTTATAATATTCTAATATATACTTATATGGATACGTTATCTGGCTTATATAAAAAAGTGTGTGAAAAAAATCTTATTGGACATTCTATTTTTATCTAAGTAGAGAGAATTGTTTTTAGGTTGTCAACCTGTCCTGACAAGTTCCGGCTAGCGGATGTGAGTCATCCACCTTGCGCCCGGCTGCGATGCATTCGCAGAAATACTACTGTCGGTGTGTTTTGGCGTTGGAATGATGGATATTGTCCCGGTATTTTAGTGTTAATAGTAATTTTTTAATTTAATCGGAGCCTGCGGTACACATCGTTAAAGGGACCTGTTGAGTCTACAGAGACCGGCGAGGCCTGCGGGAGCCAGCGGAGCCCTGCTACAACAGCGCGTCGAGATTATTACCACACTGCCAAGCATTTCCTAGAATTTTACTTAAATGCCGAGTGTTTGGCTTTGGAATGTGGGCTAAGATTCGAATCCTGTATGGAACATATACCAGATGAAACCATAGGCACCTAAACACACTTTTAAAACCTGATTTGTTGAACCTATCGAAAATTAGTAATCAACAATTGTTTGTATATTTTTAGGTCACTCTCATTAATACCTTGTGGTTTGTTCTTCAAAAGCAGTTGAGACAGACCTGGTGTAAGGGTAATTTTCATCTCCAATACATAATACGTTATCTTCACGGTTACTGGTATTTGTCCCATGACTAATCCGTCATTGGTGTGTTGGATACCATAACTCCTAGGTTCAATCTCAAGTGACAAAGACATGTCTTTAACTGAGAGTGATTGTATTATCAAAGGCTTATATATCTTTCGATCACAGAGCATCGATCACGGATAATTTCCTTTTATGCTCTCCCCGAGGCAAATTTTTCACAGGGATATCCAAGACCATTTATGGTATTCCGTGGTTTTCGATAGTATTCCATGGTCTTTGATGGTATTTCATGGTATTCGATGGTATTCCATGGTATTCCATGGTATTCCATGGTATTCCATGGTATTCGATGGTATTTCATGGTATTCGATGGTATTCCATGGTATTCGATGGTATTCCATGGTATGTCGCTTTTCAAGTCGTCTAGTCGTTTTTCAGAATCGTCTAGTCGTTTTCCAGAATCGTTTAGTCGTTTTCAGAGTCGTTTAGTCGTTTTTCCGAATCGTCTAGTCGTTTTTCGAATCGTCTAGTCGTTTTTACGAGTCGTCTAGTCGTTTTTTAGAGTCGTTTAGACGTTTTTAGATCGTTTTTATAGTCGCTTAGACGCTATAAGCTTTTTCTTGGTAGGATAATGGACAGTTAAAAATGAACATTGTTTTAATTTTCATTATTGAAGAACATGTTGCATGCCCTCATTTTATTCCATATATAGACCGTTTAAGGGTTTTAAACCCTTAATTCCACCTTTTTCCACACGCTACACTTATACCTTGGGGTTTTCGAAGTCGGAATAGTATAAAAATCATACGGTGAACATGGCATAAGTGAGAATTAGTACCTTTTTTTGTTTCTTGGTGAAATTTTAAACAGGAAACGCGTTGCACAAAATCCGATTTTCCAGCTAGTCTTTCAACTTGATAATCGTGTGACGGGATATTTTTAAAAACTGGTGAACTTTGCACCTCTTATATTTTAGTCAAGTAATTTAAAACAGGGCCTGGCTTTCTCGGAATTGAAGAAATTTTACTTACCTAGATGGTTATAAACTCAACTAAAAATGGTTAATTTATGCCCCAAATTTAATGTCCACTTTCCTTTTGAGCAGTCTCTAAATATAGGAAGATATATTTTTGATACATCCTTAGGTAATGTAGTCAAGAAAATGTATACACTCATATGTATCTCATATCTATTCTTTATTACACTTTTCCTACAAATTTTTTATCGCCAGTACCGATGAGATCAGCGTGCTCGTTTCATAGGCGCTTATTCCGACTAAGAGAAAGTACTTTTTTCCGAGGAATTACATCACGTACATATTGCAAGCTGGTATTTTTTCTATAGGTGTTAGGTTTTTATTAGTTGCGAGTCTCGACATGTCTCGGCGTCGCGGACGCAAAAACACGCAGGCAGAGGTGGTAGCAAAAATCCATGCATGGCCGCGGCTAAAGGTCGACAGGGGGACGTCATGGTTTAATTATGATTTAGGGTTTTTATTAGTTGCGAGTCGTGACATGTCGCGGCGTCGCGGCTGGGTCAACGGTCGGAGGGATAATGACGGGCACCCCGGGGTTGAGAGCGAAGGTCAACGGTCGGCGAGCTCGGGCACCTTCGGCAGGGTTGGAAGCAGGGGCGAAGGTCGCTGGACTCGGACATCTTCGGCAGGGTTCAGAGTCGGTGCGATTGGCTGGGGGGCGTGGTTTGGGGGTGGAGGGGGTAAGTTTGGTCAAAAAAGTGCAGGTTTTTGCTCCTATAAGAAATACATGGGGAAATTGCTCTAGAACCGGCATAGCTATACTACTAATACCAATAGTCGTTAATTGGGTCCATAAATAGATTTAGGCAATGACATATATATCGTTGGATTTAGGTAACTAGGTGTTTCATTAATCAGTTCCAAGATGGCTGCCAATCGTAGATATAATTAATTTTTTTAGTCGGCTGTAGTCGGATAGGCCCGGTGGGTGCTCGTGACCTCGGGGTCAAATGAGGTCAAATTGTCACAAAGTGGCTTACTTACTACTAAGATCCAATAAAAAAAATCCAATACGAGTAAATAAAAATTTAAAATTGACACACTGTGGCCTAGGGTCGACTGTGAATCAGACAGGAGAATTTTTGTTTACCAATTTTTACCAAAAAAATTTTTTTTCAAATTTTGCTTTACCAATTTGTTTTTATTTTCCCAATTTTTTTTCCGATTTTGAATTTTGAAATTTTTTTAAGTGAAGAATGTCAAATATGCTTACAAGGCAAAAAAACCTTAGTCAGCAAATAGTGGCTTATAAAAGAGGGCGGGTTTTCACTCCTTCGTCAGTTCTTTCCAAGTGCTTCAAGATGCAAGAGATGGAGACCGAGCTAGTGCCCTGGTGCAAGTGTCCCCTCCCCACTGTAACAGAAGAAATGTTGGACGTCTACGACTGGGGGCTGCAGTGTGACTGCAACAAAGACTACAAGCCTCCAGAACAACAGCTCCCCAAAGAAACAGCACAGGTGATGTGGCATGGAGTGCCATGGCACATCTGTGGTGAACAGGTTGGTCTCCCAGAATATCCTCAGGACACCAAACAACCCGCAGAGCAATGGCAAGGCAACCAACAACCAACAGAACAATGGCAAGGCAGCCAGCAGCTCCCAGCAGAACACGGTAAACAACCGCCCTCAGAAGAACGGAAGGGCAGTCAATCTCTCGCAGAAAACACCTGGCCTCCCCTGGAAGAAGAATAGGACGATGTGGGTACTTACACACCTGACCTAGAAGAGAGAAATGTGCTGCGTCCGTATCCGCCTGGTCTTAGCAAGGCCGCCCGGAGGGTCTCTCGCCAGGCAGAAAGGCTGCGGTTGCAGCGCCTGTCTAGTGAGGGATTAGAGGAACGGGCACGTGTTTTTCAAGAAAATTGGGGCTTATAGTATACCTATTACAGTATAAAATATTATATTTTAAAATATTATATCAAATAAAATCATTTAAAAATTGCCTGCCTTTTCATTGTGAATCTTTTCCTAACGTGCTGTAATCAACAACAAAACAGTGACCTCTCCTGAACATAATAAAAGAAAAAATAACGAAAGCTATTTGAATGTAAGAAATCGAATTGAAAATTCCCCGGTTTATAATCTCGCTAGCGCCCGCGTTTCGATTTCGTCCGGCGTCAGGCACGTTCGTGGACCGGGGCCGCCCTGGCGATGGTCAACTTGTCTCATAATTACGTCATGTGCATGAAAGTTGAATATCTTGGAAACTAATGACTCTACAAAAAAATGTTTCAAATAAAAGTTGTAGCATATCAAAGGGGCTAATCAAATGTTTATAAAAAAAATTCACAGATGACGTTTTCAAGGTCAAATGACAATTAAGTTGGTTTTTTCAATGACATCCTGCTATTTTTATTTGATAAAAGCATTTAGCTTCTTTCTCGGGATATATTTCGTAAGAAATTTTTTTTTCTAAATTTGTCTCATACTTTCGTCATGTGCATGAAAGTTTAATATCTTGGAAACTAATGACTCTACAAAAAATGTTTCAAATAAAAGTTGTAGCATATCAAAGGGGCTAATCAAATGTTTATAAAAGAAAATTCACAGATGACGTTTTCAAGGTCATATGACAATTATGTTGGTTTTTTCAACGACATCCTGCTGTTTTTATTTGATAAAAGCATTTAGCTTCTTTCTCGGAATATATTTCATAAGAAATTTTTTTTCTAAATTGTAGGTTTCAGGACATGAATTTTTGCTTCGTTGCAAAATTAATTTTTTTAGCGGTTGCGTCTTGGTATATAAAGAGCGCACGGTTTCTCCGAACAGCAGAGCTGCGTACACACCGAACCACATCGGCATCATGGCTGCAGCAATCGCAGAGGTAAGTGATGATATTGTGAACGTTTGTGAGAGGGCTTTTCGCTTGATAACAAACGGTATGGATATGAGAACGCGAGAGCGCTGGCATAAACTGATTAACAAAAATATTAGGCTCGTTTATGGTGCTATAAAAGCATGTCGATACAATCCTGGTACGATGACAAAACTACAAACAAATTTAGGACATTTAAAAAGATTCAGAGCTTACTTAAAAAATATGAAACGCGCTGGGTGCGGAGTAAAAGCGAGTGGACGCGGTTGGGTCAAATGGGAAGACACTAAGTCCGCATTCAAAAGTAGAATTCGTTCGGGAGTCATTATAAATCTTAAGCATAAAGACATAGTGGATTTCTTAAATGACGCTTTTCGCCTTTTAAAACCACGCTTGTCTAGAATCGTAAAAGAATACAACATAATAAAGGTTAACACCGTTTTCTGTGGGGAATTTATAAAAAAATCGGGAGATGAAGAAATTTTGGATAATAAATATTTCAATACGAAAAATGTTACTATTGACGGGGGCACAGAGCTGAAACGTTGGTTTGCGGATAACGTCACCGACACCATTTTAAAGACTCTCGAAGAGTTCCAGGAACGTGATTCTGGTTGGGCGCTACATAGAATTTTATATTTGGAAGTTAATGTCAACAAAGTTCAAATGGGGAACGGCGGTGGGTCGTATGTGAAATTACCGGATGAGATTTTAAAGAAAAAAGCTTGCGTTAACGTTAGAAACGATGATGACGCGTGCTTCATGTGGGCTGTCATTTCCGGTCTTTACCCCGTAGATAAGCATTCATATCGCATGAGTGCGTACCCCCACTACGCGGAGGTTTTGAACCTCGACGGGTTGGAGGACTTTCCCATAACGCTTCCTAAAATCGATAGGTTCGAAAAATGAAATGAAATTTCCGTAAACGTATACGCCCTAGAGTTAGTATGCGAAAATCCACGTAAATTTTGTACTGGCCCGGTGCGATTGACTAAAAAGAAGATGGATAGACACGTGAACTTGCTACTCATTCAGGATCAATATTTCCTAAAAATTAATGATTACGAGACCCCTCCCGCGGAAGATGTCGAAATGCCAGCTATAAAATATCATTTTACCGGAGATATGGGTTCCATCGGCTAGGTGTTATTTATTCCAATTGATATATAGTTAGTAGCGGTGAGATGTAGAAGACTTCGGCGTCTTCTACAGCTACTAGAAGGGGTTAGAGGGTGCAGGGAAACCATCCATTATTGTTGGTTATGTCAACTTCCTATTTGTTCTTATACCCACAATATTCGACATATAGCGACTTAATGCAAGTATCGAACGTGGAAATTTTAACCTACAATGTCAAGCCAAGAAAATGAAACATAGAAAGATTTTTAGTACCTGTAATTATAAATAATAAATGATGTTTAGTGGCATACGGCCACAGTAGGAGCCCCGGGTTCGAGTCCCGGCTGGAGTGCATTTTTTTCAATTGATATCCTTTACCTGATATGCCACTAGACATCATTTATTATTTATAATTATTACAGGTACTAAAAATCTTTCTGTGTTTCATATTCTGGCTTTGACATTGTAGGTTAGAATTTCCACGTTCGATACTTGCATTAAGTCGCTATATGTCGAATATTGTGGGTGAAAGAACAAATAGGAAGTTTACATAACCAACAATAATGAATGGTTTCCCTACACCCTCTAACCCCTTCTAGTAGCTGTAGAAGACGCCGAAGTCTTCTACATCTCACCGCTACTAACTATATATCAATTGGAATAAATAACACCTAGCCGATGGAACCCATATCTCCGGTAGCTTAGTTGGTTAAAGTGCCTACGGCCACAGTAGGAGTCCCGGGTTCAAGTCCCGGCTGGAGTGCATTTTTTTCAATTGATATCGTTTACCTGATATGCCACTAGACATCATTTATTATTTATAATTATTACAGGTACTAAAAATCTTTCTGTGTTTCATATTCTGGCTTTGACATTGTAGGTTAGAATTTCCACGTTCGATACTTGCATTACGTCGAATATTGTGGGTGGAAGAACAAATAGGAAGTTTACATAACCAACAATAATGAATGGTTTCCCTACACCCTCTAACCCCTTCTAGTAGCTGTAGAAGACGCCGAAGTCTTCTACATCTCACCGCTACTAACTATATATCAATTGGAATAAATAACACCTAGCCGATGGAACCCATATCTCCGGTAGCTTAGTTGGTTAAAGTGCCTACGGCCACAGTAGGAGTCCCGGGTTCAAGTCCCGGCTGGAGTGCATTTTTTTCAATTGATATCGTTTACCTGATATGCCACTAGACATCATTTATTATTTATAATTATTACAGGTACTAAAAATCTTTCTGTGTTTCATATTCTGGCTTTGACATTGTAGGTTAGAATTTCCACGTTCGATACTTGCATTAAGTCGCTATATGTCGAATATTGTGGGTGGAAGAACAAATAGGAAGTTTACATAACCAACAATAATGAATGGTTTCCCTACACCCTCTAACCCCTTCTAGTAGCTGTAGAAGACGCCGAAGTCTTCTACATCTCACCGCTACTAACTATATATCAATTGGAATAAATAACACCTAGCCGATGGAACCCATATCTCCGGTAGCTTAGTTGGTTAAAGTGCCTACGGCCACAGTAGGAGTCCCGGGTTCAAGTCCAAGATATGCCACTAGACATAATTTATTAAATATCATTTTTGTTGGTTTAAAAATTTGTCGCGTCTAATTTCCACGCAAATGAATAAACACAACGGTCAAAAGTTCATATGCGATAGATGCTTGAATTATTTCCACACTCACGAGAAATTGGACAACCACACTGTTTACTGTGAACAATTTAATAATTGCCAGGTGTCGTTCCCCAAAGAAAAATTTGTCAAGTTTAAAAATTACGTATATAAAGAACGCACCTCTTTTGTTATATATTCAGATTTCGAGTCCATGTTAAAACCTTATCGCGATTCGGAGGCGATGTCGCAGACTACCAAGTACCAAAAACACGAGGCGTTCAGTGCCGCTTTTTATTTTAAAGGCTCCTACGACGACTCTTTGTCTTTTTTCAAAAGCTATCGAGGGCCCGATTGTATGTCTTGGTATGCGGATCAAATGGAGGAAATCGCAAAATTCGTTGCGTCGAAATTAACAACCGTGGAACCGATGGATCAAAATATAAGTTTGAAAAATGCCACGGCAAATTGTCACATTTGTGAAAAATCGTTCACTGCCGACGATATCATAGTCCATGATCATTGCCATTTGTCTTCTAGGTTTCGTGGGTACGCCCATCAGGCATGCAATCTAAATTATCCAAACTCGTTCGTGATTCCAGTGGTATTTCATCATTTCAGTGGCTACGACAGTCATTTCATTATTAGGGACCTTGCCAAGCGCAATCATATCTCCCTTCATCCCATCAATAAAGAAAAATATATAAGTTTTACGATTTTCGATAATGAAACCAGTGTAAAATTTCATTTTATAGATTCCCTCAGATTCATGGGATTTTCTCTAGAGACACTAGCCTCCTCTCTTAAAAGCAAGGATTTCGTTAATACTAAAAGGAATTTGGTGACATCCCTTCGGATCAGTTGACCCTATTAACTAGAAAAGGCGTTTTTTGTTATGACTACATCGACAATTTAGAGAAATTACAAGAGACTTCGCTTCCAACTATCGATAAATTTTATAACAAACTAAATGACACCAATATCAATGAAAATGAATACGCTCACGCTCAACTGGTTTGGGAAAAATTCAATATAGGCACGATCGGTGAATACTCGGATCTGTACCTCAAAACTGACATTATGTTGCTAAGTGACGTGTTTGAGACGTTCAGAAAGTCGTGTCACAATAATTACGGTCTAGATCCTGCTTGGTATTACACCATGCCTGGTTATACCTTCGATTGTATGTTAAAATTCACCGGCTGTAAATTAGAAACGTTTCAAGATATCGATATTTTGCTATTTTTCGAGAGAGCTGTCAGAGGCGGCTTGAGCCAATGTTCTAAGCGCTTCGCGCAAGCTAATAATAAATACATGAAAGGACACAATCCGGACGATCCCTCTAAATATATTCTGTATCTAGACGTAAATAACTTGTACGGTTGGGCGATGTGTGAGCGTTTGCCTCAAGGCGGTTTTCAATGGGTAGACGACATTGACAGTATTGACGTTACTAAAATTCCCAACGATGCTAAAGAAGGGTATATTTTAGAGGTTGACTTAGAGTATCCTGACGGGTTGCACGATTTGCACAAAGATCTCCCTTTTGCTGCCGAACACCGAGTACCGCCAGAATCGAAATTACCTAAACTTATGACTACCCTTTATCCCAAAGAAAAATACGTGATAGATTACCACATTACCTGAACCACGGTCTGGTCTTGAAAAAGACCTACAGAATTTTAAAATTTAAACAGTCCGCTTTTTTGGCGCCATACATCAAATATAACACCCAATTAAGAACGAAGGCTAAGTTTGATTTCGAAAAAACCATTATTAAACTTATGAACAACGCTATCTATGATAAAACTATGGAAAATATTAGGAAACATAGAATCGTGAAGTTAGTGAATAAGTGGGAGGGGAGATACGGTGCCAAAAATCTAATTTCAAGTCCAACTTTTAGATGCAGGACAATATTTGATGAAAACCTAATTAGCGTTGAATTAAATAAAACGAATATTAACTTTAACAAGCCCCTGTATGTTGGAATGGCAATTCTAGACATATCCAAAACCTGCATCTACGAATTCCACTATGATTTTATGCTACAAAACTATTCATCCTCCGACTGTCAATTACTATACACTGATACGGACAGTCTTATCTATGAAATTTGTTGCGATGACGTTTATCGGGATCTCATTCTGAAAAATATAGCTAGGTTTGACACCTCCGACTACCCACCAAATAATAGATACAACATTCCGCTTGTAAATAAAAAAGTACCAGGGTTAATGAAAGATGAATTAAACGGTAGTATCTTGACCCATTTCATCGGGCTTAGATCAAAAAGTATTCATACTTAATAGACGAGGGGGAAAAGTGCGTGAAAAAAGCTAAGGGGGTTAAATACAATGTAGTAAAAAATAAGATTACGCACCAGGATTATGTCGATTGCCTATTTGAAAAGAAAGAAAAAATCGCCAGCCAGTGCTCGATACGTTCATATGCTCATACGGTGTTTAGTATCAAACGAAGTAAAATCGGTCTCAGACCTTTCGATAACAAACGATATATCCTCGACAATATCATCACATTGCCTTGGGGTCCTAAGGATATCATAGATGTAGATTGAAATGTAAGAATGTGGGTATGTAAATAAAAAACACTATTTTTAAAATGTTGTTTTATTTAAGAAAACCTTCTCCTATACAAGTCAGCTAACAAAAACTCCCTGTCCAGATAAAAGAGTTCATAAATACAGTACTTTTCTATGTTACACATTGGATTACAAAGTAACTTAATAGTGTCTCTAATACTTATTCTAAAATTACTTTTTATCAACATCTCATTTGCCGTATCTAAAAAATTATAATAGAAATCAACTAACTTAAAACTATACAATAAAGCAATTTTAAAGGAAACATCCTTATCTATGCGTAGCAGTTCGATACAGCATGCCTCGCTGAAGTAAAAATATACGCCGTTTCTGCCGAGCGTTACGATTTCTAATCCGTCCGAATTAATCGTGTCCAATTCCATGTCACAACCAAATTTCACAGGCAGACCATCTCCTTGTTCGAAAAACTTATACAGGTGCGACATAAGTTCTCTCCACTCCACGTGATCCATGCTCATTACGCATTCTTCTCGGGTACCTTGCCCGCAAATGATATTTACAGCAGGCGTAAAAAATCGTAGTGGCCTCAGCCCACAATGTACGGTATATGTGTGACCAGGCGCCAAATGGAAACATGTTTTCAATAGAAGAAGTCTATCTCTTTGAATCGTTTGTTGTGAAACGTCGTCGACATCGCCGGCTGCGTCAGATTCGTAGCCACTACTGTCACCCATGCTCCGCCACTACTACAAGACGTCTGTTGCGTCTATCCAACAGTCGTGGGTCTTATCGAACCCCAGCCAACGGACCAAAATCTTCTTTCCTTTTCTACGCAACACCTTCTCTACCAAATAGACGTCCGGATCAGCACTTTTTTGCAATTCCTCGGCGTAAAAGCCCCCCTGGATAGGTCTTCCGTTCAAATCTTCTAAGAGATATGTGGGAGGGTTCGTAATTTGAACTATTGAGATTTTAAACACTTCAGTCGTCCAGTTGGGCGTGTAACCCTTCTGAAAGACGTGCTTGACTTTGTTGATCCTAACTATGTCACCTAGTTTAAACTTTTGTTTGTCAAAAGTCTGGTGATTGAAAGATGCGTTAAGGACGATCCGTTCGTTTGTTTTGTTCACATCTTTAGGTTTCATGCCTATGGTTCTATGCCTCCTATCATTGTATTCATCAACTAGCGTCGGTAGAATATCGATCCACTTGTATGTGCCGCTTAAACTGAAATACTTGAACAGTTGTTCTTTCAAGGTGCGGATCACTCTCTCTACTATCGCCGCTTTCGTGTCGCTAAACGTGCTATAGTGGTTAACGTTGAAAGTATTCAATAACTTCTTAAAATGACAGTTGTAAAATTCCTTGCCTTGATCGGTCTGCAGATTTTGAGGTCGACGCCCCCCGGAATTTTTGAGAATATCGGCGAAAGCCTTCGTCACTTCTTCTCCCGACTTGGATTTTAACGGTTTGCACCAGATAAATTTGGAAAAGCAGTCGATTACGACTAGCATGAATTTAAAGTTTTTATTGCGACTGGCGTACTGATCCAACTGCCCTAGGTCGGCTTGCCAAAGATCATCCAAACCTTTAATAATAGTTCTACGTCTAGAGTAATTTTTTCGTATCTAATCAGCTGAACTTTTTCCTTGGTATACTTGGAGTTCATATCGAAATTTGTGACCCGCTTTCTTCAGCGCGACTAAGTTACCTGATAACTTTAGCTTCCATCAGTTCATTTATAATAGCTACGATTTCGTTGTCGTGGGACGTGTTGCCGGCGTTTTTGGATGCCACCAGTAATCGCAATCTGTCAACTAATTCGTTGACGTCGTCCCAAAACATTTACTCCACCGGTTTTTCGTTGTAAGTGAGATGCATACCTTTACCGCTTGCCCCCTCATCTTCTCCGCGTTTTAGTAACGGTTTAATAACATTCGTGTACTTATATCGAGATGAACCTCTAAATTTACCCGCGCTATTCAGATGTACCGACGTTTCAGTTAGAATTTTACTATAATTTTTCATCTCCACCAAATTGGCTCGAGGATAGTTATAAAAAATCAATTGAAAAAGTCCTTTGGTACCTTTATACCTCTTCCTACCCACTATTATATCCGACGTTTTTCTATCGAAATCTAAAGTTTCTTTTCCCAAGGTCCATTTTGATTCGCTTGCGCTATACTTGGGTCCGTATACAAAATCGATTTGGGGTGCCTTTGCGTTATATTTTTGAATATACGGTCGAGCTATTTCCTGATATGCTTCTAGGTAGTCCTTTACAACGGTAGGAGAATACTGCGATACATCTTCAAAAATCTCCTCTTCCTCTTCATTTTTCTCTTCGACTGATGGCAATGTCGGACTGAAATCTGCCGTTGCCTTTTCGGCGTGTGGTGGAAGTTTCGGGGTAAAATCTCCTTTTAACTTTTTAATCCGTTGCTTTAATGTTTCTACTTTTTTCTGTATTCTTGTATCACTGCTTTCCCCAATTTCTTCTTCTTTTTTAGGTTCCACCTTAGTTTTTTCTTTCTTCGGTTCGATGTCTAGAATGTCTTTTTTTATTTGTAACGTTTTGATAGATGGCGTCACTGGTTTGAATATTTTGTCCAGCGTTTCGTCTTCCTCGAATTTCCCCAACTTCAAAGCCGTGTGTTTTTTTCTAATCGCTCGTGCAAGTTCACTGATTTTCCTTGCGCGGTGCGCTTTTAGAATTTGATCCTCTGACGTCAGCGGCATGTTGACCACTAACGTCAGAGAAGTACTCACAGCCTTATATACTTATCGAAACCTTTCCTATACCGCCCGTTTTTCAGACTAAAATCCTTAACTATGACCAGAGTGCCATAGCTGTCGTCCCAACATTGATAGCACAGCTTTTTGAAATCTTCGTACGTGACGTCTGGCGACACATGTTCCTCATAAACGTGTTTCCGATTTACGTCGTCTTGTTTAAATAACACGATCACGTTGCAATTATCGCGTATGAACTGCTTCGGAATTTTCGAATACGTTTGACATAGATAAGCGACGTCCACCGCTTTGTGGCGCCCCATCGAATAAAATTCCCTGATTTTATTTTGTCTATCACAGGCCACATCATCAAATATGAATATCGAATTTTCTAGAGCTTCCGACGGATCGATGACGTCCTCGTTTATCGTATACGGAAAGAAGCCGATGTACCTGACTTTTTTAACTACATCCTGCAATAATTGATATTTCGGTTGGTACAACGATTTCGTATATAAGTAGATATTTTCGAATTTCAGACCGTTTTCATTGAAAATCAAACTAAGGAGTGCGTTCGTTTTACCACACCCGCTAGGTCCACACAAGATTGCCCTAAACGAGTCTGGTAGTAGGGTACCGTGTTTTGATTTTACCGTACCCCCTTGTATGACATCTAGATTTTCGATAGGGAGACAAACTTGCTGTTGCTGAACTTGCATCTTGTCA
Organism: Pseudeuparius sepicola; assembly: GCA_963920635.1. Lineage (NCBI taxonomy): Eukaryota > Metazoa > Arthropoda > Insecta > Coleoptera > Anthribidae > Pseudeuparius > Pseudeuparius sepicola. The sequence continues at coordinate 27,299,308 of OY987304.1, read as the reverse complement.
ACTGAGAAATTCTCCTCAATATATAGGTGACCGACCCAAAATAAAAACAAGTTTTTGACTTAAAACTTTATTTGTTTTATACATTTACTACATAAATAGCTTATGGTAGATAGACACGCACTTTTTCACGTATCATCGTTCTGCACAAAGGACATGAGGAGATTTGAAGTGCGCATTCTATGCAAAGCATTACGTGTCCACAGGGAATCATCACAACCTGTATATCGTTGTTGTAGCAAATTTTACATAATTTACTTTTTGATGCGGTTTGAGGTTGACGAACTACGGTATCTTCGACGACAGAGTTTGGTAGTATTGCGACCACTGGCAAGGGTTTAATATCCGCAAACGTCGTATTAAGTCCCGCATTACTTGCTTGGATGAAAGGGCAACTGGGGCTCCAATTTGCGTGGTCGTGCAATGGATCGTCGCCTTCTTCCCATCGGTAGCCTTCTATGAAGCAAAATGGACACTTGACTACGTCTTCATAATCTGTGTAATGGAATCCCGCTTCAGCCAATTGTATTGGGGAAATAGACGGATTTGACCACTTCGCGAAAGATTTCAATCTATCATTTCGGTTTCTATAGTCACACACTTCTTCCATTTTATACACAGTAGGGACATGCTCGCTGTGTTTAAATAGGTATGAAACAGAAGTGGGAGGCATTTGTGGTGGGGGGAATCTTAATGGGAGGCGCCTGCCTCCCACTACCCAGCCAGGCAAACAATTTCTCGGAATTGATGAAACTGCACATCCACATTGACTGTTGGTTGTGGTGTGCACACATCGAAATGCTTTTTTCAAATTTAGGTACGCCTGAATGACGTTTCAGGTTAATTACTTCGGCATCGATGGTTTCTCGTAGGAAGCGTTCTTTCTGTTGGCCCTTGACGTAGACGCGCTCGACACTGAGACATTTTTTTAGGAGACCTTCCATCTCGACGTAGTCCACATGGCCGTTAGTGTATGCAATCCCCAAATGATTTTTCTCCAAATACCGCACTTGTCTTTTGTCGCGTTCGTTGAGATCACTAAAGGTTTTCGGAGGTCTTATAAGAATATGTAAAGTTTCATCGTTAACTTTTATTGTCAGCTCTTTAGGACAGAAACGTCCGTCTATCATAAATCCCTGTGCGTCCACTACGGCGACCTTCATCTTAATGGGGATCTGTCTACCCCAACCACTTTATTTATCGATTTCGAAAAATGTATGGTAATGGAAGGGAAAGGAAACACCGATATTTTATTTTGTTATTTTATTAGGTCAAGTACAAGTACAATAATACCTTACACCTAAAAAACTCTCCTTAAAATTAAACTACATAAGTTCCCTAACTACTTCACTTAATGGTAAATATTCGATGGTACTATCATGTATAATAATACAATAAGCTCGGGTTGAGGCTGGAAATCCTTCGTTACTCTCGATGTCCAGCTTTACGTCAACCGTGGTGCTTTTCATGGACTCTATTCGTCGGGAACAGTCGATGACAAAGAGAGCTGCGTTATTTTTGTATTCGGTGTAGCTAAGCAAGGGGTGCCTCCCATTCATATAACTAGAGCAAAAGGCTACGTAATTATGGTAGGCCCCCAGACAGTCATTGCCATTAAAATCCAATCTCAGCCGTTCAAAAGGAAAATATTCACCATTTAAAATCAATCTGACATCCGCTATATTTATATTATCGAATACGGAAGGGTCCTTTCTAGCATTTTCATTGCGACTCCTTTGAAATCCCACGATAACGTATCGAGGACTCGACACGGCCATTGAAGTTTTGACTGACCAAATTTCTCTGTTGGCATTGACCGTAAGACTTGGCAGTTCATGAAGTTCCCATTTACGATACGGTATAATTATAGGGCGATCACGTTTAATAGACTGAAGCAGATCCAATCTAATGAAATCGCTAGGTTGAATATGTTTCACTTTTAACTCGACATTGGAAACTATTATTTCTGCCGTCAATTCGGCATCAGATGCAGGATCATCTTCCAGAAATAAAGAGTTGTTATCGTTTCTAGCTCGTGTTAATCTTAAAGTTTGTTTTCCGCAAGTGACCAACTGATAATCGTTAAATATTCCAAACAAATGTTTCAGAGATATTCTCAAGCTAAATGTTCCATCCAAATTTACGGCCAAAGGCTTGGTTGGACCAGACCAACTTGCAGTTACCAGGAATTTTTCATCTCTGGGGGCGTAGCATAGATATGTTCTGATAGCACTCACAATTCCAGGATTTCGAACTGTTTCCAATTCCTTTCCATTCAGTTCATATGAAATCGAATCGAAGAGAAACGCACCTCCATTATTAGCAAAACTACATCTCCCGGTTCCCGTTTTCTTCTCTATTTTACCTTTGATATAAATTGCAGCGTCATACATCAATAACCAAGTGTCTCCTTGGTTAATAGTTATCTCCACAATGGCATTATTCAGAAAAGATTTCACAAACGGGTAATATGTTCGTTGCTCTAATCGCTGAATGGACTCATCGAAGGTTGGAGTGCGGTGCACGTCGAATACTTGAGGCGTTAACAACATGGTAGCCGAGTGCTTCTAGAAATCGAAGGTTTTCCGGCGTTAGATTCAAGTTGCAATGGTGTTTCCACTTCGATGACGTCTTCGTCAATGAGGGTCGGAGGTCACTAAACCGCCTTTTATGCGGTTGGTAGTTGCCTCCAAAAACCAAACGCATTTCACACAGACAGTCGTTTCACTTCCAATCTAACGATAATTTCTTCACCTCTGAAATTGACAGGTTTGAAATTCTGATCGAGGATGTTTATGGTCAGATTGTTTATTTCACGTTTCGTGACAGGCACGTAGAGTAAATTTTTAGGAGTTTCGTCTATGGCGTAACCAGGATCGACCACAACGGCGAATTCGTAAATCGTGTGCGTAGGTCGGTTTACGTAATAAGCACCGGCAGTGATGTTACAATCTATATGTATCGTTCTAACTTTAACGATATCTACTGGCAAATCCGAAAAATGTACTTTTCCTTTGTCTAAATATCGTTGGGAAAAACCCAAAAGTCTACCTATAGACCCGGGCGAAATAAAATCGATGGTATATTGATCGCTGTAGATCTCACACTGCAGAGTACTCTTATTCGCTTTTATCGATATGGTACCGCTATCGTTTTCGTCTTCCGACTTTTTCAAATTTTTTCTTATGTACTCTTCTATGTTCTTTATTTCGTTCGATCCGGTGAGAAATGTTATTACTCTGCTACCACCGAAACTGCCTGTTACGTAATAAAAATTATTGTCACCACTTTCCTCTTTGATATTTGGTATGCTGTTGTACGTGTGGAATCCCAGCAAAGCTAAGCCGTATTCGGCGTTTGGGTCCAAAACTATCGGGCTATCGAAATCGATGGAGAGCGTGGATATACGTCCGTGCAGAGTAAATAACAATGACATGACTGGCGACTTCTAAGTTGACCTCCACCTTTCATATAGAAATTCTAGACACAAATGGCCGCAATTTATTTCGTTAAAATTTTGATAGGCATCGTTATTGTACGTGACCTTGACACCCTTTCCAAAATATCTAATCAGTTCTTTGGGCGGTTTTAAAGCGCCAAAGCTATCGAAATATTCTACGACGGGACCTCTTTTTTTGTAAGCTACCTAATGCGTTCCTTTGCTGCGCTCCACGTCTACATTTAAAATGGCCGCTTCATTAATTCTTGGCGTCGACGGAAGAGTATCTCTCATAAACACGCCTCTGAAATGTGGAATTTTTAAAATTTCTACGTAATTCGATATGTCTTCGTCGGACAGCGGTCTATTGGGTAGCTTCATTGGGAGTTTTTTTGTTTCTTCAGAAACAGTCCTACCCCATTCTTATTTTTTCGTAAATATAGACCAGAGCCCTCTTTTCCAATGGCTTCCATCGCCCGATTATGTCGTTTTTGTTCTTCCAACCTTTTCTTGGCATCTTTTGCGTCGATAATTGTTTTAGCCACAGCACCAGCGCCGCCTGCCACCGAACCGAGAGCGCCCAAAGCCCCTAGCAAAGGAAGTAAAGGAAGAAATCCACCGGTGTGCTGAAACGGAATAGTTCGCGGAATTTTCACGTTTATCTTTCCACCCGCTTTCTTTACGGCTATTCGTGCTGTTTTTAAAGCAACCAGCGATGCCTTCTTCAAGTGCTTCATGTCGTTCATCTGACTTAAAGTTTTTTCAGAGATCTTTCAACTTTTTTGACAATGTCTCTTTTAAACGAAACTGGGCGCTTCTTTATACCCATGCCGACCTTGCGTTTGACCTTCATAGTATTTGTAACGAACCACGCGGCAGCTTTTTCACCAAATTTAGCGTCCCTTGATTTCACTCGCTTCCACGCTCGATTTTCCAATTCTCTGTCGGCTTTATGTCTCTCTTCCAAAGACTTATTTTTGGAGTATGCGATGTCGTGATCTTTACAAGCTGTGTCCAGCTTATTGATACCAGGATCTCCTCGAGCAAGGCGTTTCTCCAACTTTGTACCTGGACCACAGTACTGATAGCCGGGAAGGTGTAATTCGACTGGCAACCTGTTGATGACACTATTAACCAATCCTCTTCCAGTAACAGACGGCATTATACTGAACTGAATAAACAACCACGACTTTTATTTATACCTTTTCCCAAGTGCCAAGTTTTGGCATATAAAGATTTTTTTTGATATATAAATAAAACAAAGGCAATGGTTTTAAACGTTTATTAAAATAATAGGGTTCAAGGTTCTACAATAAATTTGATATTTGTACTCCAACCGACTGACCCCAAACTTTGCAAAAAATATCTCCTTCCATTGCCGATGTCCTTGTTCATGGCCTCGATCCGTTGGGGCGTAAACTGTGCGGTGTAGCGTTGCGGTAGCACCGTTTTAAATTCGTCGCACTCTACGAAGATTTTTTCTCCGTACTGCGTGTTCACCTTGTCCACCATCTTTATTTGAAATTTTTCACCCACTTCCAAATTCTGCAAACTCTCGAATCTCTTCAAGACCAAATTCTTGTTCAAACTTTCCACGAACGACTGCATTTTGTGGCTTAGGAATTTTTACTGCAACTGGCTTGAGAATGGTGCAGAACTGCACTCCATCAAACATATAGGCGTCACCCCTCCACCGGCGGTGGGGTCAGGAGTGGGGGCCAGAGTGGGGTCAGGGGTGGGGGCCGGCTTCCAAGAATCACACGTAAAGGTCAACTGAGGCTGTGACGTTACCAGACCTCGGCTGTGACGTAGCCAAAATGCACGCATTTCTGAGAGATTAACATGGGGCAAGTGGCCCAGAACTCTCATAGTATATCTACTACTTGACTCTAAATAGTTTCCCAAATCTCTTTCAAATTTCCAATAAAAGTTACAAAATTATTTCTGTTTGAATAAAATAAAAGCTCTGACATCTACAGTAAAATAATGTGGTTCAAAATAAATTCCCAAAAATCATAATACGGTTCACAAAAGTTATGAAATTATATTTAATTAATTAAAAATGTACAATAAATTCAATTTCTCTACAAGTTTCCAAAATAATTCAAAATAAAAGGCAATTCAGACACATAGGAATTAAAACAAAAATATCTTACTTTTGGCCAGTCCACAATTACTGCGGTGCTTAGGAGAATACTTCTTTCTTGGTTTTGTTCATCAGGGATTTCTACAGCACCTGGGTGATAGCCTGCGGCTGGCTCGCCGCAGGGGCGGCTGCCTGCCCTCTTCAGTCAGGCAGGGGTTCCCCTTGCAACTGCTGGTAGTCGGCTTACTACTGTCGGTAGCTCCTGTCTGGAGCCCTTTTATATCATTTCTTATGGGGACCTCAGCTAGGAAATCTGGTTTTAGTCGGTTTTCGCTGGTATTCGCGGCGCAGGTGGTCTGAGCTATTTCACAGAAACTTTTAGGTAGGGCCTAAGTTAAAGACTATATCTTTCGAACGTGAACACCTGGCTTCTGACTGCGGGGACCTGAGAGCGAGGCTATATTTCGGCACGTGTAGCCTGGAGGGAGAACATCGGCTTTTAACCTTGGAATATTTTCGGCGTTTTGGATGCGCTTTCTTATTCGGCTTCTCTGGGATGTGGGGCCTCATATAGGACATACTGTAGGAATATTGTGAATTTAAATATTCTGGCTTTAGGCGTTTGCCTGGGCACTACATCACTCCCTTCTTATTAAAAGAAAATTAAAAATACTATTTTTAATTTTTTTAATTTTTAAAAATACTATTTTTAATTTTTTGGAATGCTAAAATTTTGATTCGTTTTCTTCTCAATTTTTTCCTTTGGACTGACCTTACAATTTTCAAAAATTTAAACTTCCTTTTTCCCTACTTACAGAAACTTACCTATCTTCCTTACTCTCTATGATTACATAATTCCTACCTCTACTATACTGGATTACACAATTTCTTATCCTTAGATACAATTCCTAATTCTCTATGATTACATATTTTTAATTACTGTTTGTTAGTACCTTTAGCTTATTTGGTTAATATACGTGCCAAAATCTTATCTCTAAATCTCTTATACCATAACCCACACGACACACGCGTTTTTCTTTTACCGACACTCACTATTCTTTTCACCTGTTTTTTCAACTGAAAAAGTCCTGATGCTTCCCGACTCCTTTTTCAAAAAATCTCGGTTCATTGCAATGCCGATTGCTGCTCCATTACCATTCATCACCATTTACTTGTTGTGGCGGCTCCCATTGATCGTTGGTGTTGACCATCCATATCCTCTGTGGCTGAACTGCGGCGGGGCGACGGCTGGCGCTTACCGGCTAACTTAGGGAATTTCTCCCTAGTTCCGTTGGCATCATTGAAGCTGCTTCCAGACATTGACATACTAATAAATGGACGTGCCCGACCGTATACACGCCCGTATGAAGCGCCGGGACACAGACGTGTGCGCGAGAGATAGAGCTAGTGCGGGCAAATGCATTCAGGTTTGAATATATTTTAATGCGATTTCCTTTTATATTTTTGCATTTTGGTTGAGAAAACGACAAAATGCTTTAATTATGAGTTATATTCTATACATATATTAATTTAATAAACGTTTTTGTTTTCATTGGTCATTGATTCGGAATAATAATGTTATTTTTATTTTAATTATTTCATTAAAATGGCAAGTAGGAAAATAAAAGATAATAGTAAATAAAATGAACAGTAAATAGGCCAGGAAACGAAAACATGAATTCGGAAATAAATAGTGCTCAACGGATTATTGTTTTAAGTTGTAGGGTTAACCCTTAAGAGTAACATACTAAAAGTCCCCAGCCGTGGACCTTATGCGTTAGGCGGAAGGGGGGTGGAAAGGGTCGGTATTAATGTTTTTCGCTATTATCTCCAAAACTAAGCATTCTAGCGAAAAGGTTGTTCTATACGAAATGAAAGAAAATTAAATTGTATACAAAAAAGTTTCTATTAATTTTGTTGCTAGGAGCGGTAGTTAAGGGTGTACACGAGTTTGAAAATGCGAATAGCTGTAAAAAAGTGTGTATTGTGGCAGGTAATGTTTGACAAGTAGGAAATTTGACAATATTATTATTTACAAGGCAATATCAAGTAATTGGTCGAGTTCATTGTCAATATCATCGTCTCGTCGTTAAGGCTGACGATTGGAGGTCCGCTGGTCAGGGCCGTATCTAGCGAAAATTTATGGGGCCCCTCCCCATAAATTTTCGCTAGTTCAGGATCGGCTCAAGCTTTTGTGGGGCTGGGTGCCGGATGAAAGTGCGGGGGCCAGGCAAGGAATTACTTAATCCATTAAGAACAAATTTTTGAAAATTGATACGCCACTAGAATGGTATATTTTTTTGCATGTCACCTTTTAAAAAAGTAGGCCGGGGCGATGAATTTAGATCACTTCCGTCACGTATACAGGGTTAACTATCACTTAGTACAAAAATTTTTATGGCAGATAAAGAAAAATTAGACTTGCCAAAATAAATTTTCAAAAATTTTCTAACATTTGTCTTAAGCCTAAAAAATTTTTTTTTCAAATTGTATTAAACCCCTCAAAAAACGCCGCCTATGGACGCCCGCGCGACATGTCTAAAAATTTCGCGTATGTCAATAGCGCGGCGTTGCCACGTCTATCAATTTATCCGAGGATTCAACACAAAATTTCGATTTCCTTTTAAAAACGATTACTTTCTAAGGAACATGTAGAATGCCTATGAAACACCTACCTTACTGACATTTCCAGGATTGTTTGCACCATTTTCTGTTTTCTTGCTTTTTACATTAAAAGTCACACAACACAACATTCACATTTTCTAAATCTGTTGGGGATCTCTTGGTTTCCCTCTGCTATTCCTTTTGTTTGAAGCGAGGTACTCAGCCTGACGACCACGACGAGGTAGATCCCCTCCGCCAGGAAAACCCCGAAGGGTAACCAAAAAATCACAACTGCACTAGCACACATTGCACAAATGCACATGCAAAGCACTACAGTAGCTGTTCAAAGAGGCCGCCGTTAACTTCGATGCACAAATTCACTCGGTTAACTAAAGAAGTCTGGATACGTGCAAAAAGTCCATGATTATTCCGGATTTGAACAGCTGCACCTTCAATTCGTTCACGTAACTGCTGCTCGTTGTCGATTTCCTGCTCGTACACAATCGCCTTCATGAATCCCCAAATACAAAAATCCATTGGATTCAAGTCTGGTGATCGCGGCGGCCATGCAATTGGCCCTCCTCTTCCGATCCAACGGTTGGGGCATTGGTCGTCTAAAAGTGCACGAACAGGTCTCGCAAAATGGGCTGGTGCACCATTGTGCATAAACCACATGTCATGCAGTACTTGTAGTGGCAAATTATCAAACAAAACATTTGTCAGAAAATACAAGTATCGTTCAGCGTTTAAATTTTCCGGTAGAATGTATGGTCCAATTAATCGATCTCCATAAACTCCTGCCCAAACATTGATGGAAAACCAACGTTGGAAATTAAACCGCCGAACAGCATGTGGGTTCTCATCGGACCAAATATGGCTGTTGTGTCTAAAAAAAAACAACAAAAATTAGAAATATTCACAATTTTGGCGAAGGCGTTAGGATTGACATAGCCAATTTTATAATAAATAAAAAAGATAATATGGAAGAGAGAAAGCTATAAGTAAGTAAAAATTTACATACGTGTAAACCCCAGCACGTGTGAAGCAGCATTCGTCTGTCCAAAGAATGTTGAAAACAAAGTTTGGGTCTGGGCGATTCGATCACGTAGCCAAGTGCAGTAGGTCATTCTCACCGGAAAATCATTTGCTTCTAATGCTTGGACCTTTTGTATGTGATAAGGGTGAAGGCCGTTTTCCCTTAGAATCCTCCATGCCTGTAAATAATTTTATTGTTACATTTTAAATTTTATGTAGGTATTAGGTGCAAGCAAAGACAATCCCATCACATGGGATAGTCTTTGGTAGAAGTCAGTTTTATTGGTTTTATTTTACTTGCCTTGTTCTGAGATATTCCCAATCTCCTTGCAATAGCTGTAGTGCTTATGGAAGGTTGCTCGCCCACCCCTTCGAGCTTGCAAAACACCAGTGTTTCGCATACGTTGTACAATGTTCACGAAAGTACGTGGGTTAGGCATATTTGCCCTGTTAGGAAAACGAATACGGTATTCTGCTGCAGCTCGATGTGCACTTTCATCGCATCTCCCGTACATTATAACCATGTCCGTTAACTCGGCGTTCGAATACTCCGGCATTTTCACAAAGACGCTGAACGATTTGCCGCGAAAATCAAGACCAAACTGGGAAATAACGCCATGTTACATTCGCAAATGCCCTCCGTCGGCTACTAGCCAAACTTGAAAAGGTTTGTTCCAACAGGACCAATAACCGTGCTCAAGCACGTTCAGCGCATGCGCACTACCCCACTGGCTGTTCCAACTGAATTATGTACCTACCGACACGGGACGATACACGCACTGTTCCAGCCGATTTATGGATCATTTGTGTATCGTCCTTGTACGATAAAAACGGTCCCTGGTCTAAAGCAATAACCGCGTGTACTGACATGCGCAGTGTATAGTCATGTGACAGAGATAAACAATAACCTCATATTTTTGTTTTTACGTAGATGGTTTTAAATCGATGGCTGGGATCGTGTTTTTTATTTCTTGTTGGTTTTTGGCTTGTTGGGTAGGGCGGGGAATCGTTGAACAATAATTTTTTAGAGTGAAGAGTGAGGTTAGCCCACCGAACATTCGGTTAGCCACATATTAAACACGCAGGTTAGGTGCGGTCACAAAACGTGATTTGGTCGATTTGATTCACAATCCGTTCCATCTGAAATTTTCTTTGGGATCGCACATGAACGGTGCAAAACTAGCGCATGCGTTCTTTAAGGGTTATCATCTAGTTCATGTACAGTTCTGTGACGGTACGTAAATTCGAGTTGGAACAAATGATCCCAAAGAAAATTTCAGATGGAACGGATTGTGAATCAAATCGACCAAATCATATTTGTGACCGCACCTAACCTGCGTGTTTAATATGTGGCTAACCGAATGTTCGGTGGGCTAACCTCACTCTTCACTCTAAAAAATTATTGTTCAACGATTCCCCGCCCTACCCAACAAGAAATAAAAAACACGATCCCAGCCATCGATTTAAAACTATCTACGTAAAAACAAAAATATGAGGTTAATGTTTATCTCTGTCACACGACCATACACTGCGCATGTCAGTACACGCGGTTATTGCTTTAGACCAGGCACCGTTTTTATCGTACAAGGACGATACACAAATGATCCATAAATCGGCTGGAACAGTGCGTGTATCGTCCCGTGTCGGTAGGTACATAATTCAGTTGGAACAGCCAGTGGGGTAGTGCGCATGCGCTGAACGTGCTTGAGCACGGTTATTGGCCCTGTTGGAACAAACCTTGTATGTACAGTTAGTTGCCTAGCTAGGAAGTTATGAAATGACGAACGGGGCAACGCGGAGCAGTCGAAAAAACGTTTCATAGACTCGACCGGGCCGATACGTCGCTTAATTCATACCGCCGAGGCTTCAGAACAATAAATCCTTTATCTATGCTTCAGAAGAGGTTAGATGGTGGACAAGAATTCATCAGAGGAGCTCCGGGGGTATTAAGGGAGACGGCTTGTGGTGTCGCGGTAATGAGCTTTCCGCGAGACTAGGAACCGGTCCGGATACGAGCTAAGGTAAGGGGAATCTAATAGCGCTGCATCTGTACAGATTCAAATCGATTGTTATTTATGTATTTTTTAAATTTGTTTGAGTAAAAAGGTATTTTCACCGTTCCTAAATCAACGGCAACACCGCGGAAAATCACTTCAGCTGTCAGTACCTTCAGAAGCCAAATTGGATGACGTCATTAAAGGCGGGGATTTACAGGGAAAATAGGGGTCTTTACCCGTTTTTTTAAAGATCGTAAAAAAAATCTAAAAATATTTTTCTATGTTTTCTTAAGCCATCCTGCGCACGTGGTAAAATTTTTTGTACTAAGTCATAGTTAACCCTGTATAGAAATTAATTTCGAGTGGGGAGGGACAATTTTTGTGAATTTCTTTCAAACAAGTGCATTTAAAATAATTCTGTAAAATGCGCCGCAGGCGAAATTTTTTAGAAGGAAAATTACTTAAAATCAGTCTTAGGAAATTCCAATATCTTCAGATTTTCAAGCTGCAGTGAATATTTTCAAATTCTGAAATGGTTTCGGTCCCCCCCTTTTAAATACGCTGGATGACTGGATAACCCTGTACACGGGACTCGGAGGAGCAGGGCCAGTCAAAACGCAGGCCGTGTACGCCGCACCGTTCGCACCCGACTAGGGCCGGCCGTGGGGTGGTTAGACCAGTGGCTGTTGAAGTTGAAATAGCTTTAAGGTTTAAAAAAAACCTACTGTTTTTAAATGGTATGTAATAAAAAACTAAAACAGGTTTAAGTTTAACAAGTTTAACATTGAAACTTTAAAAATATTAAATATTAATTATGATAATAGCTGAATATTCCTTCTCGCATTTATACCTATCCCTTTTCTACTTATTTGATTTCTCATTATTACGGATATATTCCTACACATTCTTCGCTTGGCCTGACGACACCTTTAGAATTCTTCGCGCCACTTGCCTAACTGAACCTTTCATAAAAATAATATATAAATCTTCAAATACAAATCAGTACTAATCTATTCATAAAAGAGACTCTGGGAATCCCCTATTCTCCTAATCCATGGCACACGCAGCCTTGCACCACCGTTCACCGTTTACTGTTGTCCGGTGTTGCCGCAGTTATGTTTTATTTTATTTGAAAGCTTATTCTGATGATAAAAGTCGGTACTGCACTGATCCAAAAATAATGTTTTGTTGGCAGTTTTCGGGCGGGTTTACATGCTCTACTGGAAAACCAGTTTAATAAATTATTACACTCACTGATGCTCGAGCAGCTCGTTCTAGTGGTGGTGCAAAAGCATATACCCAAAATGGTGGTATTTCGGGGGGGGGGGGGATTTGAACCGTTTTTTTGCAAGTTGATAAGCCTGGTTGAACGGCAAAACCATGATTTTTCATACTTTTCGTATTTTCACCCTTAACTACCACTCCTAGCAAAAAAATGGTTATAGCCTTTTTTATAGACAATTTAATTTGCTTTCATTTCGTATAGAACAACCTTTTCGCTAGGACGCTTAGTTTTGGAGATATTAGCGAAAAACTTTAAAACTGACCCTTTCCGCCCCCCTCCCGCCTAACGCATATGGTGCACGGCAGGGGACTTTTGGTATGTTACTCCTAAGGGTCAACCCTACGACTTAAAACAATAATCTATTGAGCACTATTTATTTCCGGATTGGGAGATTTTTATGTATTCCTTTCCTGGCCTATAAGTATTTATTTACAATAAGTAAGTTTTACATAATCACATACAGTTCGTAGGTACACAGCAAAATAAATAAGAGGCAAAAGTATACGAACAACATTATTTACCTATTAGATACAATTTTTTCTCAATTTTTAGTAATTCATTTTATTGCTAAATCTATGGGGATGTTGGTCAAAAAGTGATGTGACATCGAAAGATATATATGGTTTTTTTATTGGTGAATAAAATGAATTAGTTTAGTAAATTTTTACCTAATTTTATTATTCTCTAATTGTCTAAAAATTAGTTGCTTTTGCGCTTCTGTCACGAACAGTCCTATAAAAAGATACTGTTTATTAATGAGGAAACAAATAATATTCTCCTCCCATAAAACTAAACTGAAACATAATAAGTCATACTTATCAAAATTGTGTTTTTTAAAAGGAACCCCCTGTTTAACATTGGAGTGTCTATATTACCTTAAGAAAGAAGGAAGCCTCTGCTGTCAATTTATTATTTCCTATGAAGGAATTTAAATCGACTATTTTTAACGCGTTATTATTAATTAAGTTAACAGTTTTATAAAATAATTGGGCAAATATTACGTTAAACTACAAATAACTTACCTATGAAACTTTATTTGTTTGCCACTTATTCGCCTTTCTGTGCAATTAATCGCGGAACAAGACTGCACCATTTTTACTACGCAGCACAGATTACGCAATATAATAGCTTTTATAAAAGCTTTTTGCAAAATATCGGGAAAACTTTGCGTAGCTAACATCGCACGAAATGATCAAAACCTTTGTTTTGCCATCTTTATGTGTATATGGCCCCATTGACATATTAGTATGTCAATTTTTTGCCCGCACTAGCTCCGTCGCTCTCGCACAATTCCCGGGGACGCTCTTCTCTCTCTAACTCCGCGTCCATTTTTTAGTATGTCAATGCTTCCAGATGACGAGCGACGGCGTCGGCCTCGCGTTGCGATACGGCGGCGACCCTGACCATGCCTATGCCTGACGTCATCCCATTCTCGACTATGTAAGACCTTTGCCGACTGGCAAGGTATAGTAAAACATAGGAGAGAACGCTAGAGACGCAGAGGGGAAGTAAAATAAAAAACGCGGGAATAGGCCATAAAATTGCTGCGGCCACAGGCGTCGGTAATAACGGCGGTGAAAATTTTGGTAGTCAGTTGAGGAGTCTGATAAAATAAGTAATAATTTTAAAGCGTTATTAGTTGCCTCCTCATTGCAAACCCTTATTACGTTTGCGATAATTTCCCTGGCTTGGCTATGTATGGTCTTTCCGCGGACACTGGTCATTATACAACCACTACTAACACCGCAAAACTCAAATTGTCTCCCTTCGCGCACGGCTATGAGGCGAAGACCAGTGTACGTGATATTTACGACCGCCAGTCGCTCTAAGAAATATTCAGCTTGGGATACTGATTGCAGGATGAATCTTTACAATTCTGGTGCACTAGCGTAATGGCTTTGGTTTATTATATTTCCTAAAGAGAATTATATATGGAAGTTTGGCAACATTTGAAATTTTTTACTCGCATTCTTGAGGCTCGTATTCTCTGGTAAGGTGGTAGGTATAGACCTACTGTACTGCATTGCATTCATTATGCGTACCTCAGGCATACCCTTTTTCTTCAGCACTACCTTGGTTAAACTAACCAAATTTTCTAGCAAAACTTTCTGCTTTTAGACCGTATATACCTGGATTGCCTAATTTGATCTTAGTATACCTTGATTTTATTGTGATATCTGTTTATTTTTTTTTGACTATGCAATCTTTGGACCTATTTTAGTTTTAGTTTTAGCCATAAGTTTATTTTCGTGCCTACTCATTTGTTACGTAGCGTTTGGTTTGTTTACACTATAAAGGGTATTGATTTTCTGACCTCAAGTGTGGCACTTGCAGCATATCTTTCTCAAAATTGGTTACATTAAAATTTTGTTTTGACTTGGGTATCTGTTTCCTATCGTTATTCTCAGAATAAGAGGGTGCACTTCATATAATAGCGGTTTACTAAATGTGACACTTCTAGAAAGCCTAGTAATTGCAATTTAGTGTTAAAGTTTCTACTTCTATAAGCGCGATATTTTTGGTTAGCTTTTCCTTGGCGATTGACTTCTGCAATAAAATTTTGGTTTCAAATAATTTAAGCTACCTCTTTTACCCAATCTATTGTCTGTTTAGATTTTTCTATAGGCGATTATTTACGTGGTTATTGTCTTTCTGTTTTGCCCTACAGCAATAATTGCTGACGTCTGTCTTTCTAACATCTAATAACTAACTAGTTAATTATTTTTTTTTACTTTCTTATTTTATATCCCTATCTTACTTTCTTAATTTATAACGCATACCTATATATCTAGCTAATTTTTGACACGTATGAATAAATAATTCAGCTCCCTTAATTTTGCTTTTGAATTCTTGAATTCTCGGCATATTAATTTATTGACTTTCTTTCTTAAATACATGGTTACATTTTCGAATCTTCTTACTAGTTGCTTTTTCATTCGCTATTTTCTCATTTTCTTTTTCTATCTTCCCTAAGGCCTGAATTTTAGTTGTCGTTTTTCCCTAGTTGTATTTTATTTTTCTATTTCTCTTCGCTATTGCATACGGACTTTATTCAGTTTGTATATTCCTCGGAACTCGCGGCGCGTGTTGACTTTGCTTTTGATTTTACGTCACACGCGCGTAACCTCTGGGTGACTTTTAGCATTGAACCTGACCTACATTAGTTGGGTGCCTTACTTCGGGTACTTTTTAGACTAGATATAAAAGGAATTGCACGTATTTTCTTTAATCTTTTGTTGCGCTTCTAAATTTTTGATTTCTTCTTCAAGTAAAATGACAGTTAGTGGTTTATTATTATTATTATTATTTAATTACTTTCCGCGTTTTATACTTATTAATTTATTTAACGGTCACTTTTGTTTAAAATGTATTTTTATCTTCTCATTTTATTGAATTTCTCACTTTTATTTTCACATTTTGCTACTTTCTTTAGCTGCAATAATTTTACTATCTCTTCTGCGTCCTGTATGCTCATTTTTCTTGTCGACTTTCCATTTTCTGGATACTCTTTTTCCTCTGCTTTATAGCTTTTGCTAGGGCTTACTTTTTCTGTAGTCAGTCAAACTTTAATCTGTGATATTTATTAATTGATACCATCCCTTCTGCCTTATGTCATTTTTCTGTCAACTATTATACCGTGTGTCCTGATTTTGTTCAGCGGCTAAAATTTGCTGTTTTCTTTTCCCAATTTTTTTTCTACTGCTACATACTTCTTGACATATCGGGGAATTACTAAGCCCTTTTTGGTTCACTTTCATCCCTTTTTGAGTCAGTGTTCCATCTCTTTCCTTAGAAATTCAGGTAGTGTCCAGTGTGTGTGGCAGACTATCCTTAAGACGGCATACACGTACTCTTGGGCTTGCACTTCGTACCTCTAGGCCTTTTGTATCTTCCTTCTTTTAAGGTACAACTTCCTTCCTGTCGCGTTGAGTGTTCCATCTCTTTTCTTACGAAAATTAAGAGGTATGGACCTTGGCCGAATATCCTCAAAATTGGCGAAGACACTCCTGGATTTGTACTTGTACCCTCTGGCTTTCAAACTTTTCTTATTTTCCAGATTCTCTGAATTTTTCCTTGCTATTTCATTCTTACCTTTCCTTTTTATTTGGCTTTTCTACTTTCTGGGAATTTCGCGCTTCCCTGAATGTTGCTAACTTTACCTGTCTGTTTGCCTGGTTGTTAATTTTTGTGTAGTGTCCAGAACAATTGCCCGTAGTCTGAATACTACTATTCTTGATCTCGGGTAAGATCAAGAATACGCGGCGGCTCCTGATAGGCTAGCTAACTCCATTCCCAACTTTTTAACTTCATTCCGCAACCTTTTACCTTTCTACTAAAATATCACCTGGTACGTAGCACAACACGTAGTCACTTATTTTTCTTTCATTAAATATTTCTTTCATTACTGACTTTTATTATGTCACTTTCTCACTTATAGCACTTTTCTTCTAATCCTTTTTAATTATTTTAACCATTTTACCACTAGAATTTGCGCATTATTTTTCATCCTTCTAACGACACTTTTGTCTTATTACTTCGGTTAACTCACTACTGCAGTAACTCATTACTTCAGTAACTCACCAAGTTTTTTCCCTAACACGTAGGTAATTCAAAAGATAGAAACAACAGAAACAACTACTCCGAGGGCAAATACCCCTTCCGGCATTGAATGACACTTTTGATTCTCCATTTTCCTTGATCTATCGTGTGGATAATTTATTTTTTCCTATTAACTTTTGTTAATTTACCATGTAGCTAATTCCTTTTTTCCATATCAGCTTTTCCTTTCATTTTTTATATATAATTTCTAGTCTTAATCCCAAACTAAATCTGATAATTCAATAATTTTTTTTAATATCTCCTAAATTCGCTATAATACTTCCCCGTATATTACCTACTGGTAATTTTATTTTGCTGGTTTAGATAACTAAATTTCGCGTCTATTTTTGAGGCGGCTTTCTGTACATCTTCGTGCAAAATGGTCTAATTTCCTACTATTTTCAGCAAACTTGCTTACTACTCTGCGGCTTTTCTCTTAATTTTCAAGTAATGTCCAAATTTTTATTAGCTAAAACACGTGAAAGCGATTCGCGGCGACGTTCTTTCTTATTTATGCAATATTTCGTAATGCGTTCACGCTGTCCTCGCACTTTTACCTACTTCGCGGCATTCCCTATTATATTGTAGCGGCCTAATCGTATGTTTGTTTTTCCGCATAATTTAAAGCTTCTACTATATTTTGCCGTTCTAAAGATAATACTCGTTGTTTAATATGCATTAAAATCCTAACACGCTATTTTTTACTTGACCAATTTCGAAAGTTACTGTTTTATTGTCTAAAATTTTTCGTCGTGTTAATATTTGCCTACAGTTTTCTCCGTATTGTTGACTAATGTGTTGTTTTTAAAGCTTCCAAAAAAACAAGCGGTAGCTGAGTTTTACTTTAAACGTTTATTTGTACAGCATTACATCTTGAAATCTGTTCTTGGAAAATTGGTTTTACAATTGACATTTGACAGTCACCTACTAGCTATCATAGAATAGACAAACTACCAGTACATAAACCAACAATGCACTTATCACACACCCCCCCTTCTTAAATATCTAAACGTCTAGGGGGCCTAACAACCCTCTGGCTACGCCTCAGACCTTCTTGAGTAAAAGGCACAGGCGTTGAGGAAGTTACTTTCGTTTGAGTTTCTTCTTTACAACTCTCTTCACTCAGTAGTGCTGGATTTTCGACTTTACTGGTGTCAGGCCTTACAGTCGAACATTCATCACTGTGAAAGTTTTCTTCGAGATTATTAGGAAGTGGGTGCAAAAATTTGGCATTTCTTCTGTATGTACCCATTGGACTCCTGACTACATACGATCTAGGAGTATTATGTTTGGCCTCAACTTCCCCCTCTTGACGTAGATCGGAAATCCATACCTTTTGACCCACTGGGAGTTCAGATAATTCTTTGAGTTTATGACGGTTATCAAAGTTAACCTTCTGGCGAAAACGTCTGTTTTCTTCTTTTTGAACAATGGTTTCTTCCTTAGGTATGGAAGGGTTTAACTGAAGTGGTGCAATGGGCACAATTCCTCGCAGCTTCCTGTTCATTAGGAGCTCTGCTGGACTAAATCCAGATTGAAGAGGTGTTGAACGAAGAGCTAGTAGCATTTTATATAAATCTGCACTCTTCTTAAAGTGGTTCTTAAAGTTTTTAACTTCTGATTCTATAAAGCCATTACTTTGAGAGAATTTGGGACTAGAAGTGATGATTTTAAATCCATAGTCTTGAGCAAAATTGGAGAAAGCTGATCCAACGGTCTGTGAAAATTGAGTTCCATTGTCACTTCGAACCACCTCAGGTACACCATGTCGTGCAAAAATAGACTTAAGGTGTGTTATGACACTTTCTGCAGTCAAATCCTTAAGCTTTGCTACTTCTATATATCTTGAGTAGTAGTCTGCTACTATAACATACCAGTAACCTTGAAGTTTCAGTAAATCGGTTCCAACAATCTGCCATGGTCGCTCCGGGTACTCGGATGGCATCAATGGTTCTATTTTATCTGGTTCGTGTCTTATGCAAACTGTGCAGTTTTTTATTATTCTTTCCAGCTGCAATCCAATACAGGGCCACCACACAGATTGGCGGGCTAGAGCTCGACACTTATTAATGCCCTGATGACCTTCATGAATCTTGTTAAGGATATCTCGACGAAGTACCAGCGGCACAATAATACATGGACCCTTCATCAGTATACCATTTTGTAAAGTAATTAAATGTCTGTGTTCCCAGTATGGAATACATTCTTGGGAAATTGTATGCCTTGATGGCCAACCTTCAGTTGACTTTGCACCAACTCAACCAATCTTCGATCTGTTGATGGAAAGCCTGTGATAACAGATTGAACATATGCTGCAATTTCTTCATTGAGCTCAGAAGTATTAATAGTTTCTAAGGGACTTCTCGACAAGGTGTCTGCGATGACCAGGTTTTTTCCCGGAGTGTATGTAATGTCATAGGAATATCTCATCATACGCAATCTTAGTCTCTGAAGTCGTGGAGTTATTGAGTCTAAATCTTTTGTACCAAATATTGAGACCAGTGGTTTGTGGTCAGTTTCAATGGTAATTGTTTTATAAAATTGGAGAATTTTTCACAACCCCAACAAACTGCAAGGGCCTCTTCTTCTATTTGCGCATATCTACGCTCACATTCAGACAGAGTTCTCGACGCATACGATACTGGTTTGTAATTATCACCTTCGCTTTGCAACAGGACAGCCCCAAGGCCATACGAGGATGCGTCAACAGATAAATTGAGTTTTTTGGAGCTGTCGTAGAGTGCTAAAACTGGTGGGCTCACCAAGGTTTGTTTTATTTTGTCAAATGCCATGGCTTGGGAGTTTTCCCATACCCACTCTCGATCGGATCTTAGAAGATCATACAAAGGTTTGGCTAAAGACGACAAGTTCGGTATGAATTTACTCACAAAGTTGACCATTCCCAGAAAGCGTTTCAGTTCGGTCACATTTTGTGGTTCTTGCAAGTCGGCAATAGCTTGAACTTTCTTAGGATCAGGCAGGATGCCTTCTGTCGAAATAACATGCCCAAGAATCTTAATAGAGCTTTTTCTGAATTCACATTTGTCTTTGTTGAGTGTCCACCCTTTTTCTTGCACACGTGTTAGACGTATGTTATGTTCTTGGTTGTTGCTACCAAATACTGTGACGTCATCAAAATGACATACTACACCTTCTATGCCTTAGAGGACAAGGTTCATCTGTTTTTGGAACACTTCTGGAGCAGATGTTAGTCCAAAACATAAACGTTTAAATCGAAATCGTCCAAATGAAGTTATGAACGTGGTCAGATGTCTACAGTCCTCCGTGAGAGGAATTTGCCAGAATCCGCTATTCGCATCGAGCCTACTGAACACCTTTGCACCCTCCAGTTCACCTAACGTACTGTCAATATCTGGAATGGGGTATGTTTCCCTCACAAGATTTTTGTTTAAGCGTGTTAAGTCAACGCAAAGGCGTATCTTGCCGTCTTTCTTTGGAACAATAACGAGTGGCGCACACCAGTCAGATGGTTCACTCTCTGGCACATCAGATCTAATTCTTTCTTGAGTTCAGGTTTGAGAGGCAATGGCACACGCCTTGGAACATTCAACGCGTAAGGAACAGCATCTTGTTTTATTTTGATTTTGTAAGCGTTTTGTGTCTTGCCTAAACCTGTAAACAGTTTTGGAAACTTTTCGAAAGGGTCAAAAGAATCATCCTGTAAACGGACTTCATTTTCTTCACTAATCCTAGTTTTTCCGAAGCAAGATCACCGAGTAAAGTTTGTTTAGCCCCCATAACCACATAAAACTTCTCAGACAGCGATTTATTTTGGGCTGTGACGGTGGTCGTAAGCACACCTAACACATCGAGTGATTCACCTCCAGGACCATCAACCATGACGTTAGCGGGTGATAGGGTACGTTCAGAAAACACTGACTTGTAAATCTTTTCAGGCAGAACACTTACATCAGCTCCAGTGTCAACCCTAGCTGTCAGCTGTTTGTTGTCAACAAGAAGATTTATGTACCACTTTGATTTACCCCATGGAGCATCAACTACGCCTACAAACACATCATCGTCATCATGATTCTGATTGTTTTCCGATGATGTAGCATTAACACTTCTTTGTTGTGAGCCTTGTTGTGATTTTCTGCATGCACGAGCATAGTGTCCTTTTGTTTTGCACTTTCCGCACAGTGCATTAAGTGCTGGACAGTTTTTTCTATCATGATTAGTTTCATAACCACACCAGTTACAAGAATTATTTTTAGCACTTATCAAGGTGTTACTGTTTGTATTGTTTTTAAAAGATTGTGCACTAGAGCTCTTCTTGCGCACCCCCACTCTATCTACCGAACCGGATACACCACGGAACATTTCTTCTTGCTTTTTCACAGCTTCAGATTGTCGGGCAGCTGTTACAGCCTTTTCGAGGTTCAGGTTAGGGTCAAGCTGCAACTTTTCAGACAAAGCTTTATCTCGTATACCCACTACCACCTGATCACGAATGGCTTGATCGGCAAACCCTGTTGGGAAATCACAGTTTTGTGCACGAGAATGCAAGGCTGTCACAAAGTCTTCTACACTTTCTCCCTCTTCTTGATAACGAGTGTGAAAACAGTAACGTTCGTAGATTACATTTTTGGAAGGTACAAAATGTGTATTAAACTTGTTTACCACAGTTTGAAATGAAGCCGCTTCAGCTTCAGACAGCTTGAATGATTGGTACACTGCCTCTGCTTGTTGTCCCATTAGGTAGATTAGAGAGTTTACTTGGTCTATGTCACTTTTCGACTCCAGACCTGAGGCGCTTCTAAACCTCATAAATCTGAGCTTCCATTGCTCCCAGTCTGTGGGCTTCTGGTGCAGGGATTTGATACACAGGCGCTACCTGAGTGAGCGGTATTACTCCCGTTTCGGAGATTTGCTGCTGTGGATTCACCATGACTTTTGCCTATTTTCTTGACCGCAAAATTTTACTTGTTTCCTTTAGCTGCCACCATTTGTTGTTTTTAAAGCTTCCAAAAAAACAAGCGGTAGCTGAGTTTTACTTTAAACGTTTATTTGTACAGCATTACAACATCTTGAAATCTGTTCTTGGAAAATTGGTTTTACAATTGACATTTGACAGTCACCTACTAGATATCATAGAATAGACAAACTACCAGTACATAAATTAACAATGCACTTATCACACAACTAACTTCCATGAATATTTTTATTTAAATTGCTGTTCTTGCTGTAATCCGCTTTTTGTAGTATTTCTGTAAAGTAGCCTTAAAATTAAGCCAATCTGTTGCCTTTTGTAACTCTGGCTTCGCTTTGATTAATTGTTTAGCACTGTCTCTTAGTTTTAATCTGACTATAACTACTTTTTGTCCCTCAGACCAGGTTGCCAATAATGCCGTTTCATTATACTCAAAAAATTTCTATTTTAGCTTTGCCGTTGATAATTGGTACGGTCTCTAATCCATTATTAATTTTGACGCACCTCCCTTCTAAACTTTAGCTATATTTCCGTTTCCTTCTGCCCCTGTCCCTTCTACTACGTTTTCTTTTCCGTTTTGCATTTTTATTTTTTTTACTTTAGTTCACAAAGTATTTCTACTTGTTCCCAGTTTTTCGATGGAATTTTTCTGTAGTCACCTAAACTTTTTATTCCTAATCCTTGATTTTTCCTAACACCAATTTCTTAAATTTTTCTAACCGTTTCTCTCTAAGCACCGTTTAGTTTCCTTTAAAATTTTTCCTTTAATAATTGTTCTGATAATAAAAAAAACATTTTTCTGACAATTTTCTAAAAAAAGTTAACCTTTTTTGAACCATAATACCGTTATACCTTTTTCTATGCCTCAGATGCTCTATAGAAAATTGTATTTCCTAGAATTTTCTGAAAAATTAATTTTCCTGTCAAATGTGATAACTCATCCCTATCCGTTAATCCTTATGTACTGCACACTGTTGTGTTACTTTTTATGAACGCTACAAAATTTTTCTCCAAAAAAAATTTTTCTTCCGATTTTTCCGACAATTTTTTACTGAGTTTTTTTCCAAAACCACCCTTCCGTTATCCCTTATTGGACTCCACACCTGACACTATTTGTGGTATTCTCACGCCTTTATGGTGGTAGTTGGCGAGCGGTTTTGTAAGGGGTGAGCCACAAGTTATTTACTTTTGAGTGTGGGCCTAAGGGTGAATAACGGAAACACAGGGATAGTTTAATATGTGCATTAGGATTAAATACGAAACAGTACATTGAGTTAACAAAATACAGTTTAAGAGGAAGTTCAAAAACCCTGCGCAATAATTATTAATGAATAACTTAAAAATCTATGAATTCGCACAATGCTACATTCAAGATATCCGAAATTTGACCCTTTTCTAAGTAACAAAATCCAAACGCTTCGAAAGGTACACTGTTTAACAATTGAATTTAAAATAGAACACAAGACAAAGTGTCAAAAAGGCACAAATACAAAACTATGGCATAAAATAACAAACCTTCAGATTAAAAGTATAAAAATTGCAAAAGATTTCCCAAATAGAATATAATTAATTGATGATTCTGTATAGCTTTGCTTATTTTCCCAATACAAGTTTGTATAAGAATGTAATTCAAAATTACTCAAAATTTCTGATATAAAATAGTTCAATTAAAAACAAAATTCTGATTTCAATGGCAAAATAACTTGACTCTAAATAGTTTACCAAATCTCTTTCAAATTTCCAATAAAACTTACAAAATTATTTATGTTTGAATAAAATACAAGCTCTGACATCTACAGTAAAATAATATGGTTCAAAATAAATTCCCAAAAATCATAATACGGTTCACAAAAGTTATGAAATTATTTCTAATTAATTAAAAATGCACGATAAATTCAATTTCTCTAATAGTTTCCAAAATAATTCAAAATTCAAAATAAAAGGCAATTCAGACACAAAGGGATTAAAACAAAAATATATTACTTTTGGCCAGTCAAAAATTACTGCGGTGCTTAGGAGAATACTTCTTTCTTGGTTTTGTCCATCAGGGATTTCTACAGCAACTGGGTGATAGCCTACGGCTGGCTAGCCGCAGGGGCGGCTGCCTGCCCTCTTCTCTCGGGCAGGGGTTCCCCTTGCAACTGCTGGTAGTCGGCTTACTACTGTCTGGAGCCCTTTTATATCATTTCTCATGGGGGCCTCAGCTAGGAAATCTGGTTTTAGTCGGTTTTCGCTGGTATTCGCGGCGCAGGTGGCCTGAGCTATTTCACAGAAACTTTTAGGTAGGGCCTAAGTTAGAGACTACATCTTTCGAACGTGAACACCTGGCTTCTGACTGCGGGGACTTGAAAGTGAGGCTATATTTCGGCACGTGTAGCCCACATACCTGTATATTAACATATACCGCTTTTGGCCCTATTGCGCACGGCAAGGCGCAGGGAACGAAAAGAGATGAAATTCGCCGCCATTTTTAACCCTATTTTGACAGTTTCAATGGTGGCTACCTTATTCCTTGTTTAAATTTTTGTATACAGTATAAATGAAATTGCATTATACTTTTTGAAGGCGCCGGTAAAATCATAAAAGTCACCGTGACATGCTTTTTTGATGATAGATGCGTTTTTAGTTTTTAATCGCGATTTTTCTTTTGTAATGTTGATAGCTTTTCGTTCTCATATTTACGACATCAAAACATGACCTGGTGCAAATGCAAAGAGGCTTTTACATCCAGATTGTGAAATTGCATTTCATAGGTAGGTAAGTAAATAGGTATAATGTTTTGCCACATAATATTTTTTTCTCATCGATATTTTCTGATTTCTTGTTGATTTTTAGGTTTTCAAGAGAAGAAACTAAATTTAGAAAGTGGCTTAGTACTTTAGGTGTCATCGACTATAATATTCAAGAAGTCCAAGAAATAACTCGGGGAGATGCGGAAAATGGAGACATTGTAATTCTCGATACGACGAAGAGAGCCGCATTTCTGGAGCAAATAGAATTAACCGAAGAAATGCAAACAGCAGCAGCAAGTAAACCTGTTAACTGCGCAGATCACCGCCAGTAAAATTATTGAAGCTTATCAAAGAAGAGCGTATCAAAAATCACTTCACTTTCATTTTTGAAGCAAAGATTAAAGTGGTAGAAGTTGAAGTTACCAAGTTTTCTTTTGCTTGTATTTTTTAAACAAACAAAAATAAAAAGCTCTAAGGTATAAAACTAGCTGCCTAAAAATTCAGAAACAGGTATATAATAATAATTATAACAAGTAATAGTGTATGAAAATGTTAGGTAATTAAAAATATTTTCATATTTTTGCAAGTATTTATAATGTAGCTATTGTATAAAGTGTAATTTACAATAATAATTAGGTATATTACTTCTCCTTATGATGATTAAAATATTGTTTTGATTAAGTTGTACAATTTCTCAACCTATTTAACTGCTTCGTTTCCCGAATGCATTAATTTAAAATTAAAACCAACAAAAATAGTGGACCTGTGTTGTACCGTTGAGTGAGGGAATAATTCACTCAACGGTTGTACTTTGAACTAAAATAATTTCCATTTTACACAAAACGACAACCAAGACATTACATTATTTATGGAACCCACCCGTATAAATAATTTCAAATTTCCCGCCTCATTTAGGGGTAAAAATGGCCGCCAAATTATTCCCCCAGTCGGACGTCTCTCTTGCGCGGTATAGGTTGCTATAGGTATATGGTGTAGCCTCGAGGGAGAATATCGGCTTTTAACTTTGGTATATTTTCGGCGACTTGGATGCGCTTTCTTATTTGCGCTTTCTTATTCAGCTTTAAATATTCTGGCTTTAGGCGTTTGCCTGGGCACTACAATCGTTTTGGTGTTTTTGTCCACAAGAAGTATAATACAGGCTACAGGCTATAACCATAATGGTTACATTTGAGCGCCAGAAGCTTGAACTATTTTGTGTTTAAATAAAATATAACATTTTCCTATTTACAATGTATATACAAGTTGAAAATATACATCAATAAATTGCTACAATAAGGTAAAGTTGACTGGGTAAGTTCAAATTTGTTATTTACAATAAGTAAAGAATTGGTTCACAGTTGAAAAAAAAAGAAAAACAATTAGAAAATGTTTAATCTTTTAAAATACAAATTCGGAGACGTTTAAGATCTAAATACGAGTACACTGCTGGCACAAAAAGCTCACGTGAGCGTTTAAAGATCGTTTCCGAGCACTTAAAATTTGGACTACTGACTTCAACAGAGTACCTTAAACGTTCTGGGTCGCTGACACTGGTGATTCGCCACCGTTGCTCCAAGCTTCTTATCGTTGTAGTAGTTATGACCTCGGCTAGACTCGAGACTCAAGGTTGGGTCGTGGACGATTCAAGCTGGGGCTAGACGATGTGCGACCACGTCAGACTGTGTCGTAAGCTGGTGTGATTGTCCATATTCCAATGATGCTTCGCTCACGTACCGGAGTGCATGTAAAAGAAAACACAACGACAGTCTCCGAAAAACTGCAGTCGAAACGTCGACGCGTTTGCAATGGATAGTCAAATTTCTTAAATATAAAAAGATTTAAAAAAAAACCTTCACAGGTTTTGCAATTAAATTTGACAAACCTTAACTAATAACCCAAAGATGGATTAAAGCATGTAACTTTGACTTAATATACCTTGAACCCTGACTATGAAATAAAAATTAAAAACTAATATCGAAAAACGATCAATTATCTTGACTTAACCTGACATAATTATTCAAACTAATGCATTAAATCGAACTAGATTTCAATACAAAAAGTAACATACATAAATGCAAAACAATTGGCGACTTCCCTTCACCTCTAGACAAAATCGCAAAAACAATAGCCCTGTAGGCTAGGTAGGATAAGAAAACTTGTCGTAAAGTCTACATCAAATCGATCTGGCACATACAACGCATTGGATTCTCCAAAAACGTAAGCTGCAAAATTCGCAGTACCGGTGCCCAAGATATTAGACCGGGAGATAGTGACAGATTTTTGGACGTGATTTTACTCAGTATGCCTTGCAAAGGGCATTATGTGGCACATATTCTCACAATAATAAGGTATGAATCAGAGAGTCATCCTGGGTTCTTCATGTGAAAAACTGAGTTTTCAATTATTCGAAAAAT
This sequence comes from Pseudeuparius sepicola, assembly GCA_963920635.1. NCBI lineage: Eukaryota > Metazoa > Arthropoda > Insecta > Coleoptera > Anthribidae > Pseudeuparius > Pseudeuparius sepicola. The sequence goes on along the minus strand of OY987304.1, from coordinate 27,272,169 downwards.
ATGCGTTTTGATATGATTTTATACAGACTGCCATGTTTTTTTATAATGAAGTTCAAATAGAAAATTCCTTGGAAAACCATAGGCATACCGTTAGGGTGGGTCCCAAAGGGCTATTATTGCCACGTGATCTTGTATTTTAATAATTAATTTTTCCACGTTTCTGAACAGGCTGCCAATGAGAAGTATGCAAGTTCTTATTATGAAAATGCTGAGAAAAGGATGGCATACCTTTCGCGCATGTCCAAGTACTGTTTAAATTGAATGTTACTTAATCATTTAAACGAGTTATTCGATGTAAAGTGTACTTGGACTTGCGCGAAAGTTATGCTATCCTTTTTTCAGCATTTTCATAATAAGAACTTGCATACTTCTCATTGGCAGCCTGCTCAGAAACGTGGAAAAATTAATTATTAAAATACAAGATCACGTGGCAATAATAGCCCTTTGGACCCACCCTAACGGTATGCCTATGGTTTACCGAGGAATTTTCTATTTGAACTTCATTATAAAAAACATGGCAGCCTGTATAAAATCATATCAAAACGCATATTTTTCGAATAATTGAAAACTCAGTTTTTCACATGAATAACCCAGGGTGACTCTCTGATTCATACCTTATTATTGTGAGAATATGTGCCACATAATGCCCTTTTCAAGGCATACTGAGTAAAATCACATCCAAAAATCTGTCACTATCTCCCGGTCCATATCGGTAGACGAATTGTTCGCTAAGTTCAAGTTTTCACCAGAATTATCCCGAAAGTTAGAAAAAGCATCTTACAGTCATTACACCATTTTAGTTCGTCGCGGCACAGTCCGACAGAAAAAGTTTCTTCAGCCGATAAACCGACGTTTTCCGAACAATTCGCCTCACGATTGTTAAGAGGAACATTCTTACCTTTTTGCTTGCAATCGGCAGCCATGTGTCCTACTTGCCTACATCTGTGACAACGGTATTTGAACGTACCGCTCCCCGTGTTTCCCTTCGACCACTTCTTCATCATGTTTTCCATTTTTCTTGACTTGATATTGTCGAAAGACTGGTTTACTTTTGACTAACATGGCGTCTTGATTGTTTTCACGAATTTCATTTTTGCGGGCATCATATTCTTCGATAATCTTTATGCGTAATTAAGGCTTCTGGCGTAGGAAGGTAGTCCCTGGCTTCTATGGCACATCTAAAATTTTCGAAACTAGATGGAAGACATAACATAACATAACATAACATAACAGTTAATAGCTCTGCATTAATTTCAACACCCATGTCAATAAGCTTGTCGACGGCGTCGAAAAATCTTCCCAAATGTTCACGAATATCAGCGCCTTCTTCCATTCGTTGCAAAGTTAGCTGCTTTAACAGTGTTGCTTTCCTAGCTGGTCCTTTCGATTGGTAGATTCCTTCTAGCTTAAGCCAAACACCTCTGGAGAGTTCAATTTTTAATTTGCTTCAATTCTGAAGGACTAAACGACAATATTATGTCCGATTTCGCTTTGCTATCACGCGTTTTCCAAGCATCTACTGTCTTCGAATCATACGCCTAATCACAGTAGCGAGGCGACCTAAACTCCTAGTATAATAGCGCCATTAACGGCCTAGCGGCCGAAACAGAAATACGCCCGGGCGGTGTACAGGGTGTTCCCGTATATTTTGACCCATCCCTAGACTCTTTATATTTCGAGTTAGAAAAAAATTACTTAAATGAAAGTTGTAGGGTTTTTTCTGAACCGCTAGGATCTGTTACTAGATAAAACAAATGAGCGTCGCAAATTTATGAAAAAAATATAAACTTACTTTTTTTACGAAACACCCTGTATATTTGTGGATTTTTGAATTGCACGCATTTTTCCGATTCCAACAATATAAATATGGTATATGTTTGCTCTAAGCATAGATATTCCAAATTGCAGATAAATATGATCTTTATATTTAATCAAGGTTGCCATGGAAAAACATTTCAACTTAGGCAAGAGCATTCCTGTCAATCCATTATTTTTGGGAAAATACACCTTGGTACCCTACAACTTTCATTTAACTAATTTTTTTCTAACTCTAAAAATAAAGGCTCTAGGGGTGGGTCAAAATATACGGGAACACCCTGTACAATGGTGGCCAGTCAGGAGGTTAGCCTCAACGCCTGTGCCCGCCTGTACAGGGTACCGGGCAGTACAGGCGTCGCGCTAATTTATAAAGAATAGTAAATATAATAGTATAAATAGCGGAGAAGGAACAAAGAACCGGAACAAAGAAGCAAAATAAAGAATATAGCAGTCGCGGAACTAATTTTTTCCCCCACTTTCTACTGGGAGGCTGTAGCCCCATAGCCCCTATGGACGAGCCGCCACTGCCTTGAGGTCACTTCTTCAGCAATGACCTTGGACGATGGTCTCTCCCGATAGACAGGTGCTACCTTTATCCAGAAAGTAGGTCAAATTGATCCAGAAACCCCCTTACTTAACTACTGAGGACCGGCTTTGTACCACTACTGCTATATAGTTACTAGTTACAGTTTACAAAAATGCTTTTGAAAGAAGAATGATATTTTAGAGATGTTTATCAGAAATAATAAAAGCAAATATCCAAACAGACATGTTTCGAGTACGTCATTTATAATAATAACATGTAAGCTGTAGGTATCGGAGATTTAGATCGATAGTAAGTGAAACCTGGCAGGTAAGTAGAAATGTTGAATTGTCAGCCTACTTAATTGTTTCATTCATTGTTCCATATTTTAATTAAAATCGTTTTATTCTTTAGTTCATCCAGTATTTTTTTGCAACAAAAAAATGAGTTTCTCGATAAAACACCAAAACTAACCTAATTTTTTTTCAGAGGTAAAATTATTAGACTTCACAAAGTTTCACAACATTATGCGACCACCCTTTATTATGCAATATCATATTTTATGAGATTAATATCTGGTCAATAAATAATCTTTAAAACCGACACCGTCCACGTCCTTCCTCCCAAATTTATTCAGGGTGTTACAAAATGAAATGACCACAGTTTTTATGGGCTTTTCTAAGCCATTTTCATTTAGACGCCCTCAAAATGCAGTGTTAAAATAGATTTTTCAAAAACCGATTTTAACGCTTGTGTTTTTAAGATATACCTATAGTTGAGATTTGGCACAGATTTGTTTGTTACAGAAACAAATTTTTTGTGTAATTTTAATAAAAAAATTTAAAGAACAAACGGAACAAAAGGGAGAGTAGCATACTTTAACCCCCAACTTGCGAACGTCTATGGCTTAAATGAATCACTTTTTAGATCCACCGATTAAGTATATTGTAATTTTGTGATTCTTGTAAAATTTGATTCAAGTTTAGCTTGGAAGATATTATTATTTATTGGATTTTTTGTTTATTTTTGTTATATTTTGTTTATTATTTTTATTTTTTCTAAAAAATTTGGTTTTTGAAAATTATGTTTTTAAAATATTGAAATATTGAGCTCAAATTTGAGTTTCTCCTTTTGTTTGATAGTGCCACTAAGAAGGAAGAGTGGTAGGACCCGCCTAAAAAACATTTAGTGGAAAAAAACAACTAGGAGTAGATGAATTTTTATCTATTCACTGGTATGTGAGGCATTATTAATGCATAGATATTATTATATTATATATATATATATATATATTTAGCAGGTGCATTTTAATCCTAGTAATGTTAATAATGTGATTAATAGCACATATACATTGGACACATTTCGCTGTATGCCGCTGTGCGCCCTGTCTTTGTAAGGACCTATGCGTGTTGCGTACGCTATGGTGTATGCTACGTGTGTTTGTTCATGCATCGAATGCAGCAGTCGGCCCCAAGGACCTCTAAAAGAAAAAATGACATTATGATTATAGTTAGGTACCTACACTTTTTTTTGGTATAGCATTTGCTCAATACGAACTGGAAGAAGGATTCAAAAGTGATCAACTGAAAAGGACACATTAATTCAAGAATTTAGTGAAAGCTAAATATGATTTTTATACAGGCATTTTGTACCTATATCGGCGGGTATTTGACAAAACATCGTAAGCATCAACTTCAATAACTGAAGTTTTTTTGACATACATGTCCCAAATACTGCAAGGCTTTCTTAATGCACAAGGAAAATGTATTAGGATAGTCAAATTTGCGAAAAATGTATTTTCTCATAGATATACAGGGTGTCTCCGGAACAAAAAGAGATATTTTGATTCTGCAAACGACGTTCGCTAGGACGTGAAGAGGGCTTTATTCGCAACTGCTAACCGTTCATTTTGATATTGGTGTATAGATGGCGCTGCAGTGCAAAGAAACTTTTCGATCCTAGCAACGTTGGAGCGTAGCGCAATTGAAAGACTGGGTAATTTGGAGAAACTTTTGTTTTATGTACTATTTTCCTACTGTTACTAGTTCTGAGATAACCGCTCCACAATGTCATTTACAAAAAATGAGCTAACTCGTTTAAAATTAACTTTAGAGGAAACATTTATTAAAAATATCTTTATAGTTCACTAGGAGGAAGAAAATAACGGTACGTGTCAAATTATTACACATCCGGTTTGACCGGAAGTACCGGAAGTGACCCTTTTTTCAATTTAAAATGAACATACTATATAATTTATCCCTTAAACGTGAAAGAAGGTAATTTCCAGTGTCATATAATAACAATTACACCATGTATACATACATATAGACAATGAGAATTTGGCTGAATTTATTTTTATTAACCGAAGGTGGGCCTGTCCATTGTTTCAGTATGATATCATTAGCTTCAAACGCCCAGGTAATTCTTTGTCGTTGTCAATTTGTTTCTTGCCTAATTAGTTTATTCATTTTTGTAATAACGGTTAATCATAGTAAGGGGTAAATTAAATATGGTATTAATTTATGGAGAATGCGGGAAAAACAGTGTTGTAGCCGCTCGTATTAAGGAATGGAAATAATTTTGAACATACAGGGTGTTATTTAAGTACGTAGCCAAACTTCAAGGGATGATTCTTTGAGTGATTTTAAGAGGAAAATAATATATAAACATAGGTCCGTTATCGCTTCGTTTTCAAGATACAGGGTGTCAAACTTTTTTAAAAAAATCTTTTTTTCAACAACATTCTAATAATCCTTTAGCCGATTTTGCTTAAATCTTTCAGTGTTATTTACGGTAGAGAGGGGTTAATTTAGCTCTAAGTAGATTCAAATTATTAAATCCAGTGGCGTCCCGGGGGGCACCGTGACCAATATTTTTGAAGAAAAAATGTACGCCACCGACTTTTTTAAAACTTTTATATGTTTTCGCATTAGGGAACTAAGAATACAAGTTTTTGGTCTCTTGAATTTTTTTCGTATCTGGCTTCTTTTCGAGAGTAAAAAAATAAAAACCACTTCATTGCATGTCATTGATTTGTTGCATTGCTGCTTTCTCGAAAACGAAGCAAGATACGAACAAAATTTAAGAGACAAAAAAGTTGTATTCTTGGTTGCTTAATGCGAAAAAAATATGAAAGTTTTAAAAAAGTCAGTGGCGCACATTTTCCTTTTCTCAAAATATTGGTTAAGGGACGCCACTGGACTTGATAATAATTGTAATCGACTTTTTATATATATTTTTTCACATTAAGCAACTAAGAATACAACTTTTTTGTCTCTTTAATTTTTTTCGTGTCTTCGTTAGTTTTTGAGAAAAAAATAAAAATCACTTATTGCATGTCATTACTTTGTTGTTGCATTGCTGCTTTCTCGAAAACGAAGCAAGATACGAACATGATTCAAGAGGCCAAAAAGTTGTATTCTTAGTTGCTTAATGTGAAAAAAATATAAAAGTAGATTACAATTATTATCAAGTCTAGTGGCGTCAATTAACCAAAATTTTTGAGAAAATGAAAATGTGCGCCACTGGCTTTTTTTAAAACTTTTATATTTTTTTCGCATTAAGAAACTAAAAATACAACTTTTTGGTCTCTTGAGTCTTGTTCGTATCTTGCTTCGTTTTCGAGAAAGCAGCAATGTAACAAAAAAGCAATGACGTGCAATAAAGTGGTTTTTATTTTTTCTCTGGAAAACGAAGCCAGATACGAAAAAAATTCAAGAGACCAAAAAGTTGTATTCTTAGTTCCTTAATGCGAAAAACATATAAAAGTTTTAAAAAAGTCAGTGTCGTACATTTTTTTTTTCAAAAATATTAGTCACGGTGCCCCCCGGGACCCCACTGGACTTAATAATTTGAATATACTTAGGGCTAAATTAACCCCTCTCTCCCGTAAATAACACTGCCAGATTTCAGCAAAATCGGCTAAAGGATTATTAAGATGTTGAAAAAAAGATTTTTTTAAAAAAGTTTGACACCCTGTATCTTGAAAACGAAGCGATAACGGACCTATGTTTATATAAACTTTTCATCTTAAAATCACTCAAAGAATCATCCCTTGAATTTTGGCTACGTACTTAAATAACACCCTGTATATTGTATTGTAAACATACATTTTTAATTTCCGTAATGTCACCTTTGGTTAATGAAAATAAATTCGACCAAATTGTCGTTGTCAACATGTACAGGGTGTTCCCGTATATTTTGTCCCATCCCTAGACTCTTTATTTTTCGAGTTAGAAAAAAATTACTTAAATGAAAGTTGTAGGGTTTTTTCTGAACCGCTAGGATCTGTTACTAGATAAAACAAATGAGCGTCGCAAATTTATAAAAAAATATAAACTTACTTTTTTCTAATGGAACACCCTGTATATTTGTGGATTTTTGAATTGCACGCATTTTTCAGATTCCAAGAATATAAATATGTTATATGTTTGCTCTAAGCATTCGCATGATATTCCAAATTGCAGATAAATACGATCTTTATATTTAATCAAGGTTGCCACTTGCCACGGAAAAACATTTCAACTTAGGCAAGAGCATTCCTGTCTATCCATTATTTATGGGACAATACACCAATATATCTACAACTTTCATTTCATTTAAGTAATTTTTTCTAACTCGAAAAATAAAAGATCTAGGGGTGGGTCAAAATATACGGGAACACCCTGTATATTCAAACTATTATTGTTATTAGGTATATGTTTTTCCTAATTTTGATTGAAAATTGTACAGTATGTACATTTTCAACTGAAAAATGGCTTACTTCCGGTACTTCCGGTTAAACCGGATGTGTAATAATTTGACACGTGCTGCTATTTTCTTTGACCTAGTGCACTACAAAGATATTTTTAATAAATTTTTTCGCTGATTTTAAACGAATTAGCTCATTTTTTTAAATGACATGGTAGAGCAGTTATCTCAAAAACTAGTAACAATAGGAAAATCGTCCATAAGACAAAAGTTTCTCCGAATTACCCAGTCTTTCAGATGCGCTACATTCCAATGTTCCGAGGATCGAAAAGTTTCTTTGCACCGCAGCGTCATCTATACGCCAATGTCAAAATGAACGCTTAGCAGTTGCGAATAAAGCCTTCTTCCCATTCTAGGGAACGGCGTTTGCTGAATTAAAATATATCTTTTTGTTCCGAAGATATCGGCGACGGGAGTCCTTAATGGGGCACCATGTATATGTTACGGCTAATACGAGAAATTAGCTAATTAAAGGATAAAACCCGAATGTGTCTTAGTTTCGCGTATTATCCAGCGTAAACAGGTTACATCGCGAATTATCCAAGAGCAACCATATAGAACGTTTTATTGATTCAGTCTGTCAACATGGCTGGTGGTATTGAAAGTGTAAACAACTTTAAAACGCGTTTTAATAAAGAATTTTTGAAAATTGCAGTTACAAAAAGTGCCAATACCGCTTATTTAAGCAATGATGAATATAAGAAAACAGTTGAATAAAAATACACTTATGTATTAAAATTACATTTCAATGTCTACGCACGCTTATAAATGTCAGAATCTTGATTGCGTAACATATTATCCGGCTAATTCGCGAAAGAGCCAAGTGTTGTCGGATATAACCGATCATATTGCATAATTCGCGTTCTAACCGGATAATTTGCGAAAATTCTTAAAATATATTTATTTCTTCCAATTTTAACCGGCTGTATTGATTAATTCGCGAATTAGCCGGCTAAATCGCGAATTAGCTAATTTATCGTATTAGCCGTAACATATACACCAGAAAGTCGTCCATAAATCCATAAATGGATCGTGATAACCGACAACCAGTGTTGCTTATGTTAAAATTTCATCCCATATATACCACATTTTTTATCCCTTTAAGCCAACAGAAAATAAGAATTGGCGCTTGCGATGCAACAAACATTTAATTTATTTAAGTTTCCGAGTGGAATGATACGATGTTTTGCAGAAACGAGGAAAACATCGCAAGCAACCAGTTCAATGAAAAAACGGCAATTATCAAAATTGTCGCACATTTTTTTTTCAAACGCCCATCGATATCTACAGTGTGTTTCACTTTAAAACAGACAATTCCGTATTCTTCGAAATTTAGGTCGATCTTCAAAATTATTTTTTTTAACATATTGTAGGTATTTAAACAGCTCTATCCTTTGGGCTACAGTTTTTTGATATACGATCATTTCATGGCCTACTGCAATCAAACGAAGACCCCAAAAATCACGAAATCGTGTTAGGCATTTTTTGTTTGAAAAAATAATTAGTGCCATCGAATTCAGCTTAGCTCAGATCCCTATTTCCGCAGTTTCAATATTCTATCACTCTAGCACTTACAGGGTGTTCAGAAAATAGGGCAAATTTTTAAAAAAATGGCACATTTAGGAGTGCCCTGTATAAAACACGGGCCTTATTTTGTGAATGTCTTTTCACAAATCAAAAAGGTCTTGCCCAAGGTACTATTACAAATGATTTGGTATGTCTATCTCATACAGGGTGTTCGGAAAGAAAAAGCGAATTTGCCTAAATTTTTTTTTAAATTTCTTGTCGTAAATTCAAACCTTTTTAAAATTTTGTAGCTTTTACTAATCCTCGTTATAACTCGTCCAACATATTTTTTGCAATTAGCAGTAACCCTCTGCAGCTTGCTGTTCTTCCCCTTAAAAATTGATTATAATGTGTGTCGTTCGCTTTCAGAAGAATAGCTGCAGAGGGTTACTGCTAATTGCAAAAAAGGTTGGAAACATGTATACAGGTTGTAAGGAGCATTAGTAGAAGCTACCAAAATTTAAAAAAAGTTTAGAAATTACGACCAGAATTAAAAAAAATGGGCAAATTGGCTTTTTCCTTCCGAACACCCTTTATGAGGTAGACATACGAAATCATTTGTAATAGTACCGTGGGCAAGACCTTTTCGATTTGTGAAAAAACATTCACAAAATAAGGCCCGTGTTTCATACAAGGCACTCATAAAAGTGCAGTTTTTTCGTTTGATTGCAGTAGGCCATGGAATGATCGTATATCAAAAAACTGTAGCCCAAAGGGCAGAGCTCTTTAAATACGATATGTTAAAAAAATATTTTGAAGATCGACCAAGTGAAACACACTGTATGTACAGGGTCATTCAAACTCGGCGTCCCAGGCCAATTATGGGCAAATCAAAAGCGAAAAAAAAATGCGTCCGTGGCGTTAAAGGGGCCCAAATAAAGATTAGGTCGCAACTAAATTTAAAATTTTTGACAAACGACGCTCGGCGTCGCGACGCCCGGTATATTTTTTTTGTAACGAACATACCTTTTTTATTTGATATTTAGGTAGCCCTATTCTTTCTAAGTAACTGTAGAAAATGTAAAGAATAAAATGTATTTGTTTTGTTATGCTTTAGGATTATACCTGATAGTACTATTTGTGCCAATCCATCTATTTCTAAAATTATTGTTTAAAAATTCCTCTACTCTTCTCGCATTATGCACTGGTGCTCCATCTTGAAACCACATAATTTGGGGATACATATTATCCAACAAATTTGATAAATCCTATTAAAAAATTAAAATATATTTCACTCGTATAAGAGTGCCTTCAAAAAAATGCGGACCAATCAAAGTTTGAATAATTATTCCACACCAAACATTAACACCAAAATGCCCTTGGTTCTCTATGGGGTGAACTTTATGCGGATTTTCATTGCCCCAGTGATGGTTTATTCTTTCTATTTGGGATGCCATTACTCACGAACCTACTTTCGCCAGTCCATAAATATGTTTGAAAATTCTATTATCATCTTGCTCTAGAATAGCCATCTGCGCAATGAAATTTAATCTTTTTTCTACATTAATGGGCTGCAACTGCTGAAAGTAATGTAGCTTGAAGTCGTGATATTTATTTTGCTTTATCGTTGAATAAGAAATCCCCACATCCCGCGTTGCATCAGTAATTGATTTTTCTGGGTTGTTTTCAAAATAATTTAAGACGATTGCCACATTTTCATGATTTGTCGCCCTTCTCCTTATTGTTTTGCCTTTTCTAACGTTAAATGCATCTACATTATTTCTTAATGTATGTTCTAAACGCTGGAAAATTTTGTAGCTAGGGGCATATCGGTCTGGATATCGTTGCCGATCAATATTCCAGGCCAGCCTAGAATTTTTTCTGGTTTCCCCATAAACAAATAACATGTCCACTTTTTCTTCACGACTAGCCATTGCACTTAAAAAAATTTTGGGTTAATCACTGATAATTTCGAACTTGACAGTTTAAGTTAAACCAAACAAAAACAAAGAAATGTCATGGCCTATGTGATTAATATTTTAATCCTTTAATTCCCCTGTGAGGGTGTATTAGTTTGTTGATTTGCAAAAATATCCTGAACCTTTATACTTCTGGCTATTTAACATTAGATAAGACAAAATAATAAGGAAGCCGAGAAGTGACGAAAATGTGGCAATGGGGTTAAATTATGCAACGGAGGATTTAATATTCAATAACCCAAAAAATTTTAAACCCAATTAAGTGTCACAATGTTTAGCTACATTATATACAACAACTGTAGCCCATAATAGTGGAGAAAAAAGTTAGGGACGCTTGTATTAAAAAATGCAACGCAACATTTTAAGAAACGCCTAGAGATGTGCTTAGCGAATGATGGAGGTCACGTTGAAAATTTGTTGTAAATATGTTACTTATTTAGTTAGTTAACTAGTCATATATTATGTCTATATATATGTATATGGATATATATATCCTATAATAAATAGTTGTTCGTTGTTAGTATATTATATTGTTTGCTTTACGTCAATATATGGAAAACAAATTAATTTCTTTAATTTTCTGTATATTGTTGCCTGTACATTGTAAATGAAAAAAAAAACTCAACAAAACGTTCAAGACAAAAGTTACTTAGAAAGAATAGGGCTACCTAAATATCAAATAAAAAAGGTATGTTCGTTACAAAAAAAATATATCGGGCGTCCCGACGCCGAGCGTCGTTTGTTAAAAATTTTAAACTTAGTTGCGATCTAATCTTTATTTGGGCCCCTTTAACGCCACGGACGCAGATTTTTTTTCGCTTTTCGTTTGCCCATAATTGGCCTGGGACGCCGAGTTTGAATGACCCTGTACAGGGTGTCCACGCTAAGTCTCCTAGTACCTCCATAACTTTTATGTTTATGTGATAGAAAAAATGTTTTAGAAGTAAGAAATGTTATAGAGGGTGTTTCGCAAAATGCGTGGTAAACCAAACTTATGTTTTTTAAAATGGACCACCATATTTTTGAAATCTGCTCGTCGAGGCAATAAAAACGATGTAAAATTTGGTATCAGTATTTTTTCGTTTTTGAAATATTCCATTTTGATGTGCACTAAATTTATTTTACTTGAATTTGTGGATCTCCTGATAGACTATCAAAGCAACAACAAAAATAACACAACAAAACCCCAAAATGTTTAGGAGGGTTTCCGATTTGCCTGAAATTGTTATTTTTATTTCGAGAATATCGGTAAAATCCGAAAAAGCTCCTAAACATTTTGAAATTTTATTATGTTATTCTCTTCATTAAATTCAAGTTAAATAAATTTAATAAAATCGTTGAAAACGGAATATTTTGAGAACGGAAAAAGATATTGATACAAAGTTTTATATCGTTTTGATTGCCTTGACGAGCACATTTCAAAAATGCAAAAATATACAGAGTATTCCATTTTGAAAAACATAAGTTTGATTTAGCACGCATTTGCGAAACTCTCTGTATACAATTTCTTGTTGTCCGAAAACGACATAACATTCCCTAAAACTAATATCTAAAACTTTTTTGTATCACAACAAATTAAAAATTTACAGGGGAGACTTAGCGTGGACACCCTTATATTATGAGGTGCCCCAAATCTAATAATGCCGGCCAATTTTTCTGTAAATTAGCAGAAAAAATCACGGTTCAAAACTAATCTTATAAAGTAAGAAATCCAAAACCACCAAGAAAAAACAAACATCAAACAAAAAGTGAAGGCCAAAAAATTGTTCTATAGATATAATAGTTTTTTGTTTCATCTTCGAAAAAACTAGATAAGATTGGTTTTTGAACCATTTTTTAAATGCACGATTAGACCGGGATCATATCTGGGCGTTTCTATAGTTGATAATAGGGTGGATCACAAGAAGCTAATGTCCAGGTTTTTATACCTACAACTTTTAGATTTCTTACCTGGCGAATGCCCAAACGTCCGAGCCAGAATGGGACACTTCATCATTAAGTACTAGTGCTTGTTGGTAATATTCATAATTAGTAGTATCATTTAATGAGGGGTCCATTCGTTGGGGCTCGTTTTTATCGTCGACTTCAAACTGGTAATTTTCGATACCACCTGTACCATATATCAACGTTGTGTATGGCTTTTGGTCTGCCTTAGACAATGTATAACCTGTAAACATTTTGCAAATCAGAATTATCTGCAAGTGACTATCTATTATAGGTACTTAAAATGGACGAGCAACATATTCAGCAAAGTAGAGAAGTATCTAAAATCTTAGAAAAGTATAGTATTAATTATTAACGTGTATTCTAATGTTGAGAAAATGTTTTTCTAACTTTGCAAAAACATTAGAGAAAAACAAATTTAATAAACGTCGATTTAATATAGGAAAGTATATCATATACAATAATGATATTTAAATGTTCGAATAATATTTTCTAACCAATTTTCGGAATTTATTCTAAATTTATAATATTTCACGAGATTGAACATGCAGATGGGGCGTCTCTTAACCCAGAAATCAAGGAAATGTCAGGGATTTTTTTGGTCCGGGAACAAATTAGGGAATTTTTCTAAAAACCTGGAAATTAGTGATGTGCTTCTTGGTAAAAGACCCGTGGTACCACTACCAATCCAATACCATTACCAGTCCAATAAATAAATATAAAAAGCATACCCTTTTTATAGACATTAGTTGACTCAAATACACGTCGCAATAGACGCAATATAATATTTAGGCGAACATTAAAAATAAACGAATTGATTCATGAAATTAACCTTAAGAAATTCGTTAAAATTGTCGTTATTTGATATTTTTGGTTGTATATCGCGCGTTCTAACTCGCCGCGCAGCGTTTAACCGCCGAATCATGTAGGCACTACCGCGAGGGCGCGAGATATGACGTCAGAGGACTACAATTTTAAACTTTGGTAATTTTTAAATGTGTTCTGGCGCGCAAAAAATCTGGAAAAAAAAACAAAGATATACGGGACATACCCAAAATTTCAAGAAATTCGGGGTGGGTTACACCATTATAATTTTTTATCGATTAATAATTAAAATTACGCGGCAGGCTTAGCTTAGTGGTGTGCCGATTATCGATAATACCTGTCATTAATTTTACGAATTATAATTCCAAAGCTGAAAATACCACGACTGTGTAGCAAGAGTTAAAATATTGTGCGGGCGCATGAAGACAACAATAACTAGTTCCTGGGATAGAAATGAAGCAACGCGAAACTTTCGCTTGGAGAATCTTATGGAGACGAAATTTTTCAACTTAAAACGATTGGGGGGAGGGCAGAACATCATCTAGCATTTCTGAAAGGTTTACTTTCGACAATACTTACCAAGTACGCTGTCTTCCCGATCTGGATAACCTGTAACCAGTAATGAATGTGAATGATCAGCAGTGACTATTAGTAGGGTATCGCGTGGATTGGTCAGAGTATCAGCACGAGAAACAGCTTCGCTCATGCCTAGCGTTTCCCCTAAAGCCTGGCGAGCGTGACCTCTGTGATGAGCTTGGTCAATCATGCCCCCCTCCACCTCAAAATAAAACACAAACAGGTAAGTACTTGTGCCGACTGACTGAATATGCAACAGCAAGTAAATTATCATAGGAGTAAGACAAATAGAGTATCAGGCCAAACCTGTAAAGACTTGGCTGGAATGATTTGGGAAGCAACAAATTAAGTCCAGGCAGGAGCCAACAGCAAATTTGCAGCTTCAGTCAGCACATCCCCAATTCGGAGTTTGTATTAACATCGCCACGGAGGCTGCTAAAGCGACCTGCGTGGAAATCTTCATAGCCCAAGATACAATGACAGCAAAGATGTAAAATTGTGAGTGTAAATGTAAATACAAGGAAAAGTGATAATGGGCATAAGCACTTAAAGTTAGAAAACAAAAAAAAAACTAGTAACCGCATACACGTGTTTCATGCTATTTGGCAATCATCAGTACAGGGTAACATCAACCAAATAAAAAAGATAGGAATGATTTGGGAAGCAACAAATGAATTCCAGGCAGGAGCCAACAGCACGAAACACATATATGCGGTTATTAGTTATTTTTTGTTTTCTAACTTTGAGTGCTTATGCCCATTATCTTACATCTTTGTTGTCATTGTATATTGGGCTATGAAGATTTCCACGCAGGTCGCTTTAGCAGCCTCCGTGGCGATGTTAATACAAGCCCAGAATTGGGAATGTGCTGACTGAAGCTGCAAATGTGCTGTTGGCTCCTGCCTGGAATTCATTTGTTGCTTCCCAAATCATTCCTATCTTTTTTATTTGGTTGATGTTACACCGTACTGATTATTGCCAAATAGTATGAAACACAAAAACCGAATTTTTGAAAATTAGATTTTATTTTTTCCTGGCGCCATTTGCGATATTATTGAAAAATAAATTATACCTTTCCATTGAACCTTTTTCTGTACTACGGCATGGTATTTGTAGATTTTCGGAGCGACGTTTTGTTTTCGAGATGCAGGGATCATCTTAATTTTTCTAAATACGGACCTGGATTTTTTATTATATTTCGAAATTAATCGTTGTCCTTAGTACAATGATGTATCACACATACATATATTTTCTCGTTTTGGCCGCTAAAATGCACATTTACTACAAAAAATTTAATATACGGTCCTGGACTATGAATTTTTCTCTTTTTTTCGAAGAGATAGGTGATCTCTTTTTTTTTCGAAGGGAGAGGTGATCATTATTTTAATACTAACTGGATTACTAAACTCCATGTTTGTCATAGTTTGAAATTCTTTATACTTTAGGTAAAAAGTATCCCACTATTGTTAATATTGTTGTTATTTACCTAAAGTATTTATAAAAATATGACAATCATGGAGTTTAATTAATTCAGTAGGTATTAAAATAATGATCACCTGTCATAATCGGAATAGCTTTAAAAAGCCCAGAAAAATGCATAGTCCAGGACCGTATTAATTTTGTTCTAAGTTAATGTGCATTTTAGCGGCCAAAACGAAAGAAATATATATGTGTCATATCGTTGTAATTAGGACAACGATTCATTTCGGAATATGCAAAAAAAACCAGGTTCGTATTTAAAAAATGAAGATGAACCCTCTATCTCAAAAACGAAACGTCGCCCCGAAAATCTAAAAATACCATGACTTAGTGTAGAAAAAAGTTGCAATGAAATTAATTATATTAATATAATTTATAATAAGTAATTTTAAAAAATTCGATTTTTCTTAAATATCTCAGCAACCTATAAAAATATTTTTACTTTCTCAACGGCATATTGTTAAGTGCCCAAAGGCGCAACTTTGCCCCCATTTGACCGACTTTGTATCTGTTACGGTTTCCGAGATACCCATGTTGAGCACCGGAACTGAATCACCCTGTATACACTATGGTATGACATAACCAAGGAAAGTCAAGGTAGGATTTCTTAAGAATAACTAATAGTACGATATCTCCCTATTACCCTGTCTTCATCTCTTATTAATAAAGAAAAAATAAAGGACACAACGTCCGAATAATTAGAAAGGACATTACGTCCGTAAAAGTATGAACACAATGTCCGTAAAAGTATGAACACAACGTCCGTAAGAGTATGAACACAACAACGCAATAGTAAACTCAACAATATAGGTTACGAGTTACTTTTCTTTTGAAAGTTCTAGTGTAAATAATCATGTTTAAACGTAGCGCAAATAATGAACTCTGAATGGGTTTGAAACAAGTAAATGAAATCGAAAATTTTAGAAAACTTAGCTTGCGTTGGGCTGGTCAGCCGAGATGGCAGCTCTGGTGCAGCTTCAGCCCTTCTCCACTGTGGAAAAAGTAGGCGACAGGCCCCCACTCAAACTCTGGAATGCAGCAATACTTCAATTCCCTTCAACACGTTCTATGCCCATACAAGGTTAATAAATAGACCCCCGAGGAAGAAACAAAAGCCTCATCTGAGGGTTTTTTCCCATTAAAAATAACCAAAATATTCAATTTCCAAATTTGTGATTTTCTTCAGACGAAAACCCAAAAATACTATACAAAATCAGGTAAAAATTAAGCTTATGTTTCGGAAAATCGACAGACCATTTTTGATTCTGTCTAAGCGATCCAGTCTGATCTAAAACAATTCGGCGAGACTTCGAAAGTGGCGAGAGCGGCTTAATATTCCCATATAATGGTAGAGGCCCAGGAAAAACAGCGAAATTCCAACGTAATCCACTCTGGACACTCTAGTAAGCGGTCAGTGCGGTAATCCCTTCCAATAATTAAGGATTCACCGTCAAAAAGAACTCAAGGCAAATTCAAATGCACTGCCACTTTACCCACACTTTACCAATTCAATTTTTCTTGGTTGCCGAAGACTGAATATCATTTCAAACCCACCCGAAATTTACGATAACAGTTCGCGGCAATCAGACACAAAAAATCTCATAAAACAAGGCATCCGCCCAGCCAAATAATAAGCGTCCCACACACCCCGAACGGCGGCACTAACGGATTGGCCCACGATCCGAACTACGTCGCAACTCAGCGGAAAATATCCGGTACGACACCCACAGAGCCATCTAGACGGCAACCTGAACTAACTAACCCTCGGTAGTCAGCTCTGCGCGCCACCCAGAGATAGATAGCTAAACCAAAGTGCGGAGTAAAGACAGATAACTCCGGCTCGCTAGAACACCGAAATGACAGATTGCGCGCGTATTTCACTTTTATTATTCTTTCTTTAGGTATGTTACCGGGTATAGCGTGATGTGTGCCGAATCTTGGTACTCGTATTGGGCGAGTTTGGGGGGCCAAAGACTGCTTGGTCCTTAGCTTTCTTGCTTTTGTCTGTCGCAGTCCTTGGTTAAGTTTGGAAAGAGCGCGCCGTTTTCGTTCTTCTTTTCTTTGCTCTCCGCCACACTAGTCACACCTAACTGGTGCGCATTGTAGATACTTGTAAATATGTTTGGGATCTTGATGTATTTTTGTTTTTAATGTCTCGTTTTGGTGTTTGTAGGTAGTCGTCGACAGTGCTTTAGCGACGTGAAGTTCCCCATAGTCGCTTGATTTAGGTATTTGTCGCTAGGTGGCGCGCGGAGCTGGCTACCGAGCGTTAGTTAGTTCAGGTTGCCGTCTAGATGGCTCTGGGGGTGTCGTACCGGATATTTTTTGCCGGTTGACCAATCTGTTATTGTCGCCGGTTTTTACGTTTTTACTTCAATTCAGGCAGGCATAAACTAAGAATGCATACCTATTATAGGATGGTACAGCTTACATTTTCTTGTAAATTGTTGATATTTTAATTTATAAATGAATTTAACTTCGCGAGCGTACCGCTAGCGACCTCCAGTGGTAGGTAGCGCAACGCGCCAAAGCTATCGATTTGTTTACGTTATTTGTTAAAACAGACAGTGGAATTTATTGTGTAGGTATTTACGAACATGTTGAGGTGGAGGTAGGTACGTTAAATTGCTTTAAATATAACAGCATTCGTTTTGTTATTATTTAATATACAAGTAAAGAGAATCATTTGAAATAGATCGTCAATTGACTCTAGCAGCTCAATTCTGTGTTACGGGTCAAAAACGGCCTTAATAATAATTAATGTATGATTATTTAATTCAGGGCCCCAGGCGACCACCCTGTATAATACAACAGTAGTATAGCTATAAGAGCACGAGCACAATTTCCCCATGTATTTCTTATGGGAGCAAAATCCTGCACTTTTTTGACCAAACTTACCCCCTCCACTCCCAAACCACGCCCCCCAGCCAATCGCACCGACTCTGAACCCTGCCGAAGATGTCCGAGTCCAGCGACCTTCGCCCCTGCTCCCAACCCTGCCGAAGGTGCCCGAGTCCCGCTTTCGTCATTATCCCTCCGACCCAACGGTCAACACCCAGCCGCGACGCCGCGACATGTCACGACTCGCAACTAATAAAAACCCTAAATCATAATTAAGCCATGACGTCCCCCTGTCGACCTTTAGCCGCGGCCATGCATGGATTTTTGCTACCACCTCTGCCTGCGTATTTTTGCGTCCGCGACGCCGGGACATGTCGAGACTCGCAACTAATAAAAAGCCTAACACCCATAGAAAATATTCTAGCTTGCAATATGTACGTGACGTAATTCCTCGGAAAAAAGTACTTTCTTTCAGTCGTTTGAAATGTGTATTAGTGTCGAGAGCTCGCACGATGTCGAATAAAGATGAAGCACGAGAAACATTATATGAGAGTATAAATTTTGTCTACCTACCTAAAAATGTGTGTAAAAATATATATTCGTATATTTAGAGACTGCTTCTCAAAAGGAAAAGTGGGCATTAAATTTTGACACAAATTAGCCAATTTTAGTTGAGTTTATAACCATCAAATTTAGGTAAGTAAATTTTAAAGAAGGTCCCGACTTCAATCCGAGAAAGCCAGGCCCCGTTTTACTTTTACTTGGCTAAAATATCAAATACTGATAGTTCACCAGTTTTTTACTTTTAAAAATATCCCGACGTCATTATCAACAAGACTAGTACCACTAGCTGCAAAATCCGATCTTGTGCAACACGTTTCCAGTTTAAAATTGTTTTTCGCCCAGCAACCCGTCCCCAAAACGTTGCAAAGCAAGATGAACTAAAATGATGACAGCTAATATTAGTTTGTCAGTCAAAACCCCCCCAACCCGCATGATAATTTAGATTTCTTTCAATCGTTAAAAAATGGTAAAATAAAAACAGGTGAAAATCATGAAAAAGGGACCCCGTTAATTGGTTTAATGAAAGTGTCTAGATGAGAAAAGGCTGTTTACGCGTTGACATTTTAATGTAAACATTAAACGTCCCCAAACAATTCAACTGGCACTGGAAACGTTTTTTTTTTTCGACTAAAATTGCCCTTGGGATTGTATAAATCACGATAATATAAAATACTAGACTGAAAATCTGTTCTTAGAGGTTCTAATAAAAACCAGGTTATTAAATTAAGGTACCAACATCCAAAGTATGACGTCATGCCACCGGTTTAAAAAAAAATGTGTTCCAACAGTCAAAAAAATCCTTAATCTCCTGAAAATTTAAAACGTTCTGCTAGTTAAGGTGTTCCAATTAAATATAAAAACTATTTAACAGGATCTAACATTGAAAAATCTAAATATTGCCCAATATTGACTTAATACATTTCGACTTTGATTATCGATTAATTCACTTAGACTCTTATTATATAAAACCGGAGCAAGTAACGGGATCTCACGTGTTGTATTAGCTAAGCTTCACAAATTAAGCTAGCAATTACATGTTCTACTCTATTTTTATAATTATTTTTGGCATATCACCGTTTTTACATTTCTGTTTTGGAGAAAATAGTCCAAGATGCTTGATAATATATCAAAAGAAATTGGGTCTTCCAGCGGGGCAGCGAAATTATTAATTAGGATCCATAACACTTTTCATTCTTCAAATAAAAAAATCGATCAATTGGACAAGCAGAGACATGTTGTTTTTAGGCATAATAATTATATAAAATTAAGACATTTTTACACGGCTTATAGCAATGCATTCATTTTTAGTAGAAAAATAAAAGCGGAAAACTAGTTTTTAGTTTCAGCAAGCCATTACATTTATTTGATTCTCGAAACAAGATACTTTTGTTTAGAGTTAACTCCGGAAACTTGCTACATTGTAAAAATACACGTACATGTCTTAAGAAAATGCAAGGTTGCATAACCGCGGCTTGGATACTGACTTTTTATGTTTAGCCTTCAGTCTGAGCAGTGCGGTTTCGGAGTGAGAAGTTTTTTTTTGTGTGCAGACTTTACCAATTTAATTATTTTAGTGTGTGAGTTTTCTTGGAATACAGTTTTGGAGCTATATTCGTGAGTAGCTACTTTATATTAAGGAGAGTTGAAACAGCTTCTTAACGGTTTTTTTTTTAAATAAACTTTTGGTAGACTTAACAAGTTTTTCTCGATTTTTTTTGAGAAACGGCTGGGCTGAGATCAAAGAACATACTCGAGAAGCTGTCACAGAAAAGCACTAACGGTCTTCTATATTTTAAAAAATATATCACTTCAATGGATTTACCACCACTAAGCTACGTTTATATTTTCTGTAAATATTCTCACGAAGGAAAAAATATAAACAACTTCTAACAAATTCAAAACCTTTCGAATTTTTTTTTTAGGAAACCAAAAAAATATTTCATGGGCAAGATTTTTGGACCGTTTACGCTTATACAAATGGCTGAAAAAAATTGCACAGCAAAAACTACCCCTATGCATTTTCTTCGCACGATTATCGCCTGTTTTAGCAAGGATGTTCAAAATTTATGAATTTATGTCCGAAAAAAATTTGCTAGTTAAAAGCTACGCCCAGAGAGAACTGTTTTAGTTCGATTCTCATAGTTTTTGCACCAGCAGGGCAAAATATACTCTCCTGCATCCCTTTAAAAAACAAATTATAACTCCATTGTTCTCGGTCCGATCTTGTTTTTAGCAAGGATGTTCAATAGATTCTCATAGTTTAGATCTTGTTTCGGGTTCGGGCAAGGGCGTTCAAAATGTACGAATTGTCGGGTAAAAAATACCCCTAGAGAGAATTGTTTATGGTTCGATTTTCACATTTTCTGAAAGTCTAAAGTATTGTTACATCAGTGAAAAAACTTGACGGGAAAAAACCTACCCTCTGCACCCTTTTAAGGAAAAAAATTACGTATCTTCACCCCGTTTTTAACAAAGACGTCGAAAATGTACGAAACTATGTTAAACAAAAATTTGCGGCACAAAAACTACTTCACCTTTAATGAAAATTGCAGCATCATACATCAACAACCAAGTATCACCCTGCAAACCTTTAAAACGAATTATAACTCCATTGTTCTTGGTACGGCCCTAGAAAGGGCGTTCAAAATGCATTAATTCGTGTTTGAAAAAATTTTTCAGCCGAAAAACTACCCCCAGAGAGAATTGTTTTTAGTTGGATTTCCATAGTTTTCTGAAACATTAACTAAAATCGGTGCAATCAGTGAAAAAAAAAAAATGAAAGCGAAAAAACTAACCTTTTGTATCCTTTTAAGAAAAAAATTACGTATCTTCACCCATTTTTAGCAAAGACGTCGAAAATGTACGAATCTATGTTAAACGAAAATTTGCAGGTCAAAAACTACTCTTTTGCATTTTCTTCAATCGATTATCGTCTGTTTTTAGCAAGGATGTTCAAAATGTACGAATTTGTGTTTGAAAAAAAAAATTCCAGGTCAAAAAAGTATCCCTAGAGACTAGAGAGCATTCCCACAGGTTTTGAAAACGCACTCTTTGACAAATCCGAGGTAAAAATTATATATTAAAAATCAAAAACTATCCTTCCGAATTCCTTTAAAAAAATACTTTCCCATTGTTGTCTCAGTCCTAGCAAGGGCATTTAGAATAATCTCAGATGCACGAAATCATGCTTGCAGAGATAAGAAAGTGATAATGCACTCAAAATGAGTAGTAACCATGTACACTTGTTTCATGCTATTTGGCAATCATCAGTATAGTATAACGTTGACCAAATCAAAAAACTACAAATTAACATTGTTTTGGCTCCATCCTAGGTCGTTTCTAGCAAAGCAAAATAATGTCAGATAAATTCGTGGAAAAAAAATTCGGTAAAAACCACCCCTCTAGACTCCCCGAGAATTGTTTTTGATCTGATTTTCATAAGTTTTCTGAAACATTACCTAAAGTTATTGTTACCCAATCTGTGAGAAAAAAAAAGTTGACATAGCAAAACCTACACAAATTGCATTAAAAAATTCCTTGTGAATGTGGAAAGTTCTATGTTGGGGAGACTTGTATGCCATTTAAAGTTCGCTAAAAAGAAAATAAAAATTATATCAGGCAAAATCAAATTTCGTCAAAAATATTAATAATAATGATAATAAATAATAATTCTCACCCTCACAATACTCCAAACGAGAAGTACCCCAGAAGCAAATGCTTGTGCGGGGAGAAGGGCAATTACTATTACTTCGTTGCCATTTGCGGCTAGGATCAACTTTCCTTATAGAACTAGGATAGCATTCGCTCAAGTACTACGGAAAACCGTCGAAAACCATAGTAATCCCAGTGAGTGTAGGACAATTAGTAAATCACACGGATAAAGCTATTTAGGAGCAATACCGTGAACCCACATTTGTCCAGCGCTCTTGGCCATAGCGGTGTTTTTCTTTAAAGACATGTGCATGCCCTTGCATCGAACCAAGGTTGATCGAAGGCATAAAAATATGCAGTCTATAAAAAATCAGCGCCGGTACGAGCGTCGCCACCGCAGCACCATATGTGAACACTCTTTTAATAACAAATATAGAATTTTGTGGGATAGCCAAAGAAAATCAAAGAAGATGAAAAATTAAAGAATCAGCATTTATTCTAGGAAATATGGACAACTGAATGTTCAGTAAAAATCAGTAAAATATTATTGTCAGATATTCAAAGAGAAGTTAGTATAGATAATTAGAACACTGGGTGCAGTATCAGACAGGTGGCTAGACAATTGTTTCTGTCATGACATTTTAACTTTACATATATTAATCATTCATTTCACTTTGATATGACATGATCTTTGAGAAAGGAGGAAGATTTTTTATCCTCTGAAAGTTCAGAAAAACAAATTTGTTGAAGTTATTTTTGAGTTCAAAGTTTCGTTCATTTACTGTTAAGGATTTTTGAATTTTCCAGGCAACTTGAAAAAGTTGTAACCAAATTTGTAACCACTGTAGGAAACCATGGGACGTATGGAAAAATTGATAAAAATAATATACATCTAAATACTTACCACTATTTATAAAAAATGACTAATGACTATACATATTAAAAACCGTCTCCAATAAAATCAATACTTTCACGTTACTCTCTTAAATCCATTATTTAATAGTAAATTCCAATATTGTCTAGAAATTTCGCTATATGCTGATATATATTTTAATTTTCTCATCCCTGGTAACCACTCTCACTTACTTTCTTTCTACAAATTAATACCAAAATTCCTTCATCTTAAAAAAACATACGAGACATATCACTCGCTGTCACTTCCTTTCTATAAAATCAAAAATGCCCTAAAATTAAGACATTTTTGTTTCTGATTTACCTCTTTTTTTCTTGCTTTATTACGTGCACATGCAATATATATTAATTGTTCAGGATTACTTTGTTTCAAGGCAATAATTATTACTGACATCCATAAAAACATACACACACTTTCGACCTGTTATTCAACTAACCAAACTGTTAAAAAAGTCAAAAAGTTAATATTTTATGTTTATTTCAATTTTAACTGAGCAATAAAAAATACAACGAGACATATCACTCGCTATCACTCCCTTTTTATAAAATCAAAATGCCCTAAAATTATGAAATTTTTTGTTTCTGATTTACCTCTTTTTTTCTTGCTTTATTACATGCACATGCAATATCTATTTATTGTTCAGGATTACTTTGTTTCAAGGAGTTCCATGGCATTAATTATTACTAACGTCCATAAAAACATACACACACTTTAGACCTTGTATTCAACTAACCAAACTGTTAAAAAAGTCAAAAAGTTAATATTTTATGTTTATTTCAATTTTAACTGAGCAATAAAAAATACGAGACATATCACTCGCTATCACTCCCTTTTTATAAAATCAAAATGCCCTAAAATTATGAAATTTTTTGTTTCTGATTTACCTCTTTTTTTCTTGCTTTATTACGTGCACATGCAATATCTATTTATTGTTCAGGATTACTTTGTTTCAAGGAGTTCCATGGCATTAATTATTACTAACGTCCATAAAAACATACACACACTTTAGACCTGGTATTCAACTAACCAAATTGTTAACCCTTTCGCTACCATCGCCGTATATATACGATAGAAGGAAGCGTGCCACCGCACCCACTACCGTATATACGTTCAGTTCTAAAAATGGTCTAGACAACCGATGTTATATATGCGACAGTATTTTTTTTGCCGCCCCTGCACACCCACTGCCGTAAATATCCAACACCATTAACGTGCATCGAGACCCAGTGCCCTACATATCCGGCAGTATACAAAGCCTCCACACCCATCGCCATATTAATACGTCATTTAGCCAGCGTCTCTAGCGGATGCGCTGCTGGAATTTCGTAAGTTGTGTTTCTATCCTATTCTGTTATTGCATAAGTGTGGAGTTTCTTTGTTAAAATATATGAATTGTTCAAAAAGATACAAACGAATATATAAATTTATATTTAAAGAGTATCAGCTACACTTTTCTGAATTTTTTTTATGCCTGACGTATATATATACGACGGTCTGTAGCCATGTAAATTGACTGGGAATGGTGGCACTAAACGTGTGAGGCGGGTTGGTAGAGAAAGGGTTAACAAGTCAAAAAAGTTAATATTTTATGTTTATTTCAATTTTATCTGAGTATATGACTCTAAGGTATAACATTTTTCTTAAGAACCTGGGAAACTTCTTCACTTAGTAAGTAGTTTATAATTGTTTTGTTCGAAACTAGATGGGTGATAATCGTGTTCTAAAAAATTATTAGTCCAGAAAAAGTTAATATTGTGTTTAGAAATGTGTAAAATTCTATCTAATAACCTTCCTGAGAAGCCTTAGTTAAAAAAAATCCTTGATACATTCGGAAACTTTTATCCTTTTGTTCGATAGTTTATGACTGTTTTTGGCTAAACATTTTTTACTAAAAAACTTAATAGGTGATAGTCGTGTTGTGGAAAATTATAGTCTAGGGAAAACGCTAATATTTTGTTTAAAAAAAAAATGGTAAAAAACGAGAACACCAAAGAATATGTTAACATTTTATGCTTTTCACAGGACCCAAAAACTAAGATTACCCCCAGAAGCAACTGGGCGGAGGGGTGACAATTACTATTACTTCGTTAGCATTTGTGTCTAGGACCGACTTTCCTTATAGAACTGGGATAGCATTTGCTCAAGTACTACAAGAAAACTCTAGTAATTGAAAAACATTTTGCATTGCAGATAAAAAAAACTTTGCAATAACATATTTGCAGAACATTTTTGCTTTTTCGAACAAGGGTTTAAAAATTGTATAATAGTTTTGAAAGAAAACACATCTTAGCGTACTTTCTTTTATTGATGATTTTGGAAATGATTCATTTGAGAATACATTGTTTCCACCATTGAAGCGATTTGAAACCATAAATTGTTTAAACAAACGACACTTTGACAAATTTTCTGTGAAACGTCTTGGTTAAAAAATTTTGCTCGGCAACCTTCAAGATTTTTTTTAATGAGGTGTTGCTGAAACCTTTATTTTCAGAACTTTGCCAAGTTTTCTGAGAACTGTCTCGAATTGTCTTGGAAACTTTTAATGAGGTGTTTACAATTTGAAAACCATCACTTTACCAAGTTTTCCGAGATATCTTTAGAATTTTCTTGGAAACTTCCTGATTTTTTTTGTCAAAACCCAACATCACCTTAACCAAGTATTTCTGAGATATGTTTAGAATTTTCTTGGAAACTATCGGAGATTTTTCTTTTAGTGAGGTGTTGATGATTCGAAACCTAACATCATCTGTCCAAGGCTTCTGAGGACTGCCTCGAATTTTCTTGGAAACTTTCGGAAATTTTTCTTTTAATAAGGTGTTTGCGATTCTGGGCTTTGGATTCACATGCTGTAGATTGTAGATTTCTTAGGGCTCGTTTTTTTTGCCCTTACGGCCTTTCTTCACTGGGACCTAATTAGATCTTTTGTGAATGACCCTGCTCTAATAAATTCCAAGGTCACCTAGGCTTTTGACGAAGCTTAGTATTTTCCTTGGGGCTAAGTTGCCAATTTCATTTGGATTTATATTGATCCTTTCGAAATATTTAAGTCTGTTTCGAATTAAGAGGGGGCACTCACACAGTATGTGCTCGCTAGTCTCATCCCGTTCGTTGCAGAATCTGCGTAGTCCATTGTCTGTTTTGCCCATTTTTTTAAGATGATATCTTAAAGGGCAGTGTCCAGTCAGGAGACCTGTGATGCGTCTTAATTCATTCTTGTTTAGAGTGAGAAGCTTTTTGGCGTTCTGAGGCGAATAGGTCAAAAATCTTTTCGCTTGTCTTTGTCCCGGAGTGTTACTCCAGTAGGCTTCCTTTTGTTCCTTTTCCCATGTTTTGATCTCTGTCAATAGGTGGCTTTCATTCACATGCTGAGAAATGCCCCGAATTTTCTTGGGAACGTCTTGAAATTTCTCGGAAAATTTCTAGATTGAAACTCTGATTTTTATCATCACTTTGCCAAGTTTTTTCGAGAAATTCCCCAAATTTTTTCTTGGAACTTTATACATTTTTATAACGTCATCAAGTTTCCAATATTTGTAAAAGCTGAAAATTAGCATTGAGTCTTATGGAAAACACACACACACGTCTTATTGAGGGGCCTTTTCAGCCCTAGAAAATAAGCTTTATCCTGATTGGTTGAGCATCTCAGGTGAGACTAGGGGGTGTTCATCCCCAATTTTTTCAGTCGTGTTGATGCTGTTGTAAGGTTAAGTCGACTTTGTGAATTGGACAACGCATTTCCTAAAAGCAAACAGCAGCAGTTCAATTTTTTTCTGTCATCAAGCTTTCAATACCTGTAAAAGTTGCAAATTAGCATTGAGTCATCCCCAATTTTTTCAGTTGTGTTGGTGATGTTCTAAGGTGAAGTCGACTTCGTGAATTGGAAAACGCATTTCCTAAAACGTGAGCAAAAGGTGGCAGTTCAATTTTTTTCTGTCATCAAGTTTCCAATATTTGTAAAAATTGCAAATTAGCATTGAGTCTTACGGAAAACACACACAAATTTAGTCTTATTGGGGGGCCTTTTCAGCCCTAGAAAATAAGCTTTGTTCTGATTGGTTGAGCATCTCAGGTGAGACTATAAAAGGGGGTGTCCATCCCCAATTTCTTCAGTCGTTTTGATACTGTTGTAAAGTATAGTCGACTTTGTGAATTGGACATTTTTGACAAATTTTACGAGAAAACCTTTTTTGTTTGAATTAGCTTAACATTTTAAGTTTTGTGAGAATTGTAAACATTTTCTTGGAATTTCTTGAACGTATAAAAGTGAAAACCCATTTCCTCAGTCCTGTTGTGCTTGTCTAAGGTGAAGTCGATATTTTTGATTTGGACAACTTTTTTTTCATAAAACGTAAGCAAATAGCGCATCAACGTATATATTCATATTTTTCTATTCATATTTTTCTAGCGAGATATCAAACACCTTTATTAATCGAACATAGTCCCCAGGTTGAAGCGTGCACAATTTTAGAAAATCATTCCTTTCTAGGTTGAGCTAAGGAGAAAAAAAGGACTACATCGGTTGGTGAGTAAGTAAAAATCAAAGAGGACACCTGTTGGTGAGTACGGATTGAAAGAAACCAAAATTTCGCCTTATCGTGAACTTCCTGGTATTTTCGTCTTATATAAGGAGGTGCTCATCACTCATTTCGTATCACTCTGCAATTGTTGTGTTTGGAACCATGCCTGCCACAGATGTATTAAAGTACTTGTACTTCAAGATAAGTGGTATATTGGGTCTACTTCAGTCATCATACAATAGTGAGACTGCCCAAGATGGCCTCCGTCGGTGCACCAAGGCCGTTCGGCATATAAAGCACCAACTAAAATCTGCCAAGACCTTAGGTGAGAGGCAAAAACTAATGACAAATCTAGCCAATGTGAAAACACTACGTACCCAAATTAAACAAGAAATAAAACGTGGTGCTGGAGTAAAACCTAGAAAAGAAACCGCAGAAAAACGTGTAAGCTGGAGCGATTCGGAAACCGCATTTTCATGCCGTATTCGAACTGGTGTCATCTCTAATCTTAAGCACAAGGACCCAGGCGATTTTCTCGAAGACTGTTTTGCTTTGTTCAAGCGACGTGTTGCCAATGTCCTTAAAAAGGAAGAGGCGGTTAAAATCAATGCAGTGTTCTGCGGACTATTTGTGTTGCAAAAGGCTGACAGGATTATTGAGGAGTTGAAATATTTTACAACATCTAACGCACCGGTCTACCGAGACACAAACTTAATCCAATGGTTCGATCAGCACATAGCAACACCGATTTTAACTCAGCTTCAAGAATTCCAAGAAAGAGACTCTGGTTGGGCGCTGAAGGCTATAGTGAACTTGGGGATAAATATAAATAAATATACTCCCCTGTTAGGATCTTCATACATAGAGCTACCTGAACCAATCATGGCAAAACAGGCATGTATTAACTTGAAGAACGAGGATGAGCTGTGCTTTGCCTGGGCTGTGACTTCCGCCTTGTATCCAGTTGAAAGAAATCCTCACCGTATAACCAAGTACCCCCACCCTTCATCTGTTTTGATTTTGGACGGACTACGTTTTCCAATGACCATTAAACAGATCCCAAAATTCGAAAATCTTAACAACATGTCTGTAAATGTTTATATTCTGCGAAAGCATCGAAACAAGTTTCACACCTTACCTACTTATATCACTAAAAATAAGGTAGACAAACATGTCAATCTTTTAATGATACAGAATGTTTATTATGATGAGGATAATGAAGAAGGAAATAATGACAGTTCACTTGTACAATATCATTTTTGTTGGATCAAAGACCTCTCTCGGCTCGTTTCAACTCAGCTGAGCAAGTGTAATGGAAAAAAATTCATCTGCGATCGATGCTTACATTACTTTTATTATGAAGAAAAACTAACAACGCATTACGAAGATTGCAAAAACATGAATGACTGCAAAGTTAGGATGCCAAGTGAAGATAGAAAATTCCTCAAATTTGCTAATTACAAAAATAAAGAGAAGGTTCCCTTCATAATTTATGCTGATCTGGAGAGCCTCCTTAAAGGAACAGGCGATAATAATAAGTATCAAGAACACGTTCCCTGCAGCATTGGATATTATATTAAATGCAGTTATGATGAGAGCTTGTCATTCTACAAATCATACACCGGACTCGATTGCATGGAATGGTTTTCTAAAGAACTAAGGGGAGTGGCTGAGGATATAGAGACAGTTTTTCTGTGTCCTCTGCCTATGGATAGGCTAACAGCAGATGATAAGATGAGCTTTAAGTTAACTACCATATGCCACGTTTGTGAGAAGCCGTTTAGAGCGCAGCAAACAAAAGTTCGGGATCATTGTCATCTGACTGGAAAATTTAGAGGAGCCGCACATGAAGACTGCAACATAAACTATCAAGATACCCATGTTGTACCAGTTGTATTTCACAATTTAAGCGGATATGATTCACATTTTGTTATTAAAAGCATAGCCAAGGATATCGAAGGTCGTGTGGAGCTCCTTCCCATTAACAAAGAGAAGTATATATCATTTACGAAAAGCATACCGGAAAATTTGGTAAGGTTCAGATTTATCGATAGTTTTCGTTTTATGGCAGGAAGCTTAGATTCTTTAGCCACCAATCTTTGCGAATACCCAATCCTTAGGAGCCATTTTTCCGACCTCCCAGAATCCCGTTTTAAACTTCTTACTCGAAAAGGTGTATTCCCATATGATTTTATGGATTGTATGGAGAAATTAGACCACAGTCACTTACCACCTAAAGACTATTTTTATAACAAACTCGAAGAAAGATCGATATATGAAAAAGAGTATGCTCACGCGCAGAAAGTGTGGAATGAATTTGGTTGTAAAAATTTAAAGGAATATACCGACCTGTATTTAAAAACAGATATATTACTTCTAGCAGATGTATTTGAAGCATTTAGAGCGAGCTGTATGAGAACCCATAAACTAGATCCCGCTCACTACTATACATTACCTGGGTACACTTGGGATTCGATGTTGAAGTATACAAAAATTGAGTTAGAGCTGCTTACGGATATCGATCAAGTAATGTTTGTCGAGAGAGGAATCCGCGGAGGACTCAGCCAATGCTCTAAACGACGCGCCACTGCAAATAATAAATACATGCCCGATTATGATCCGCAGAAACCTGCAGTATTTTTAAGTTACTTTGATATTAATAATCAATATGGATGGGCTATGTCCCAGGCTCTCCCTTTCGGTGGGTTTAGATGGTTAGATGATAAGGAGATTCAAGGATTGAATATAGGAAAATTGACGGACAATTCTGATACGGGGTATTTCCTAGAAGTCGATCTAGAGTACCCTGAGAAACTTCACGATAAACATAAAGATTTACCTT
Organism: Pseudeuparius sepicola; assembly: GCA_963920635.1. Lineage (NCBI taxonomy): Eukaryota > Metazoa > Arthropoda > Insecta > Coleoptera > Anthribidae > Pseudeuparius > Pseudeuparius sepicola. Next base: position 27,241,442 of record OY987304.1, on the reverse strand, counting down.
TCTGTCCACAACATAGAGAAGGGGATAAAACAGGGAAAAAATTAATGGCTACCCTCCACAACAAAGAAAAGTACGTGATTCATTACAGGGCACTTAAACAAGTTTTAGCAAACGGTCTTGTGCTGAAGAAAGTACGACGTGTACTCGAATTTAAGCAAAGTGCTTGGTTGAAAAGTTACATAGATCTAAATACCAGACTTCGTGCCCAAGCCACTAGTGCATTTGAGAAAGATCTTTACAAACTTCTGAATAACGCAGTCTTCGGGAAAACGATGGAAAATGTCCGCAAATATTCCGTGGTAAAGCTGGTTAACAAGTGGGAGGGACGATATGGGGCGGAGGCACTTATCGCCAAACCTGAGTTCAAATCTGCACTGATTTTTGATGAAAACCTCGTAGTAATCGAATTAAATAAATGCGAAGTATTCATGAATAAACCAATTTACGTTGGGATGAGTGTTTTGGATCTAGCAAAAACAACTATATATGATTTCCATTATGGGTACATGCAACCCCAGTTAGGTGACAATTGCACTGTTTTATACACGGACACTGACTCCCTAATTTATGAAATTCGAAATAATGATATTTACGAAGTTATGCGTCGAGACTGTTATACATATTTTGACACGAGTGATTATTCACCTGATAACATTTATGGTATACCTCTAGTAAACAAAAAAGTTTTGGGCATGATGAAGGATGAAAACAATGGGCGCATTATGACGGATTTTGTGGGTCTGCGGTCAAAAATGTATACATTTAAAGTTTTAAAAGATAGTGAAGATATTGAAATAAATAAACTGCGGGGAGAGGGATTTACTGAAGATGAAATATTCGAAATAATGTTACACGGTGGAGTTACAAAGAAGGTGAAGGGTGTCAAGAAATCCGTTATTAAGAACAAAATCACCTTCGACGATTATGTACAGTGTCTGGAGGAAAATATGGAAAAAACAGTTGACCAGAATTTGATTCGATCGGAAAAACATACCGTTTACTCGATAACTCAGACGAAAATCGCGTTAAGTCCCAACGACGACAAAAGAGAAATTAGAGCAGGATATGAAACACTCCCGTGGGGCCACTATTCACAGATGCAAATGGGATAGTTTTAATTATTATAGAAATAGGTTACTGTAATAGGTTTATAATGTATTATTACATATTCTTAGCTATAATAATGATTATACATAATAGGTTTTGTAATGTAATATTACATATACTTAGTTATATTAATGATTATACATAATAGGTTTATAATGTATTATAGTTATTATCACCAATAAATTTATTAAATAAGTATGTTTTTTCATTTTTTATTCTGGCCTGTTGAAGCATATATCATGTGAAAGTTTACATGAGTTAGTGTTTTAATTATCTCCGAGCTGTCCTAAACCAAAAAGCTCTCCTTGCTATATTTGCTACTACTGGGACAATTAAATTATTTATGTTGTTTAATTAAACATGGATTAGGCCTATGAGGGAAACCATGTAAAAAAAAGCGCACCTTGCATTCTACCTCTAGGGTGGTGGGGAAACGGATGCATATGAACCACGTACGATTGCTTATCGCAATTGTTAAGTTATATAGTGGGTATAAGTAGAATAGAAGGCTTCAAAAATTAAATGAAGCTTTTACTTATTATTTTTACCCACGATCACTACTGTAACAGATAAACAAACTAGTTGATGATGTAAATACAATCTTGTTCGATATGTAAAATGTATGGAACATATGCCAGATGAAACCATAGGCACCTATTAAAATAAACACAAATACTTTTAAAACCTGATTTGTTGAACCTATCGAAAATTAGTAATAATCAACAATTGTTTGTATATTTTTAGGTCACTCTCAATTAATACCTTGTGGTTTGTTCTTCAAAAGCAGTTGAGACAGACCTGGTGTAAGGGTAATTTTTTATCTCCAATACATAATACGTTATCTTCAACAGTTAATGGTATTTGACCATTACTAATCCGTCATTGGTGTGTTGGATATCATAATTGCTAGGTTCAATCCCATGGTATTCCATGGTCTTCCATGGTATTTGATGGTATTCCATGGTGTTCGATGGGATTCAATGGTATGTCGCTTTTCAAGTTGCTTCGAGTTACTTTTCGAGTCGTCTAGTTGTTTTCCAGAGTCGTTTAGTCGTTTTTCCGTGTAGTCTAGTCGTTTTTCAGAGTCGTCTAGTCGTTTTCAGAGTCGTCTAGTCGTTTTTCAGAGTCGTTTAGTCGTTTTTCCGAGTCGTTTAGTCGTTTTTCCGAATCGTCTAGTCGTTTTTCGAGTCGTCTAGTCGTTTTTCAAAGTCGTCTAGTCGTTTTTCAAAGTCGTTTAGTCGTTTTTACGAGTCGTCTAGTCGTTTTTTAGAGTCGTTTAGTCGTTTATTCAAGTCGTCTAGTCATTTTTCTAGTCGCTTAGACGCTTGTATGCCCTCATTTTATTCCATATATAGACCGTTTAAGGGCTTTAAACCCTTAATTCAACCCTTTTTCCTCACGCTACACTTATGCCTTTGGGTTTTCGAAGTCGGTATAGTATAAAAATCATTCGGTGAACATGGCATAAGTGAGAATTAGTACCTTTTTTTTGTTTTGAAAAATCGAATTTTTCATAAGTTTTCCAAGGGGGCCAAACTTAAAATTACTATTTTCCGACTCAGAATCGATTTACCTTTCAACCCTCTCCAAGGTATAAATGAGAAAATGAGTAAGGAAAATCTGTGACTGTCTGACGGTCTAATAATTTGTCTACACAACGGGCACGTATTTATTTAAGCTGAACATTCCATGCTTAGTTTGAAGCAGTGGATCATAATGTTGGACCTCGAAGGGGTAAATCGTGTAAAATAATCAGGGTTCAAAGCCATTTCCGTATGCATTTTATTTAAAGTAATGAAAGAAGTGGTATTCAAAATTATTATACATGAAAAATAATTTGTCTCTTCTTGTCCAATTAGTGGATTTTAAGAATAAAAGTGTTATATAATTTTGTTGCTCACACTCCAATTTTGATATATTACTTGAAGTATTTTCTCTAAATATTGAAAATAACTATAAAGTCTCTTTGATTAATATGTCATGTGAATTTTAACTAATATGAGGTCTCGTTGGTTTACAATAAATTATATAAGAATTAGCTGTATTCATTAAGAAATAACTAGTTTCAAAATTTAATCGATAACTAATTTATCCAAATATATTAAGGACAACAGATTTTGTTAAATAGTTTACATTTAATTCACATTTAATAGCAGATCAGTTGGAACACACATAATTTAAATTGGCGGAATGACGTCATACTTTGGATGTTGGTACCTTAATTTAATAACCTGGTTTTTATTAGAACCTCTAAGAACAGATTTTCAGTCTAGTATTTTATATTATCGTGATTTATACAATCCCAAGGGCAATTTTAGTCGAAAAAAAAAAAACGTTTCCAGTGCCAGTTGAATTGTTTGGGGACGTTTCATGTTTACATTAAAATGTCAACGCGTAAACAGCCTTTTCTCATCTAGACACTTTCATTAAACCAATTAACGGGGTCCCTTTTTCATGATTTTCACCTGTTTTTATTTTACCATTTTTTAACGATTGAAAGAAATCTAAATTATCATGCGGGTTGGGGGGGGTTTTGACTGACAAACTAATTTAGCTGTCATCATTTTAGTTCATCTTGCTTTGCAACGTTTTGGGGACGGGTTGCTGGGCGAAAAACAATTTTAAACTGGAAACGTGTTGCACAAGATCGGATTTTGCAGCTAGTGGTACTAGTCTTGTTGATAATGACGTCGGGATATTTTTAAAAGTAAAAAACTGGTGAACTATCAGTATTTGATATTTTAGCCAAGTAAAAGTAAAACGGGGCCTGGCTTTCTCGGATTGAAGTCGGGACCTTCTTTAAAATTTACTTACCTAAATTAGATGGTTATAAACTCAACTAAAATTGGCTAATTTGTGTCAAAATTTAATGCCCACTTTTCCTTTTGAGAAGCAGTCTCTAAATATACGAATATATATTTTTACACACATTTTTAGGTAGGTAGACAAAATTTATACTCTCATATAATGTTTCTCGTGCTTCATCTTTATTCGACATCGTGCGAGCTCTCGACACTAATACACATTTCAAACGACTGAAAGAAAGTACTTTTTTCCGAGGAATTACGTCACGTACATATTGCAAGCTAGAATATTTTCTATGGGTGTTAGGCTTTTTATTAGTTGCGAGTCTCGACATGTCCCGGCGTCGCGGACGCAAAAATACGCAGGCAGAGGTGGTAGCAAAAATCCATGCATGGCCGCGGCTAAAGGTCGACAGGGGGACGTCATGGCTTAATTATGATTTAGGGTTTTTATTAGTTGCGAGTCGTGACATGTCGCGGCGTCGCGGCTGGGTGTTGACCGTTGGGTCGGAGGGATAATGACGAAAGCGGGACTCGGGCACCTTCGGCAGGGTTGGGAGCAGGGGCGAAGGTCGCTGGACTCGGACATCTTCGGCAGGGTTCAGAGTCGGTGCGATTGGCTGGGGGGCGTGGTTTGGGAGTGGAGGGGGTAAGTTTGGTCAAAAAAGTGCAGGATTTTGCTCCCATAAGAAATACATGGGGAAATTGTGCTCGTGCTCTTATAGCTATACTACTTACAACCCGAACAAATTTATTTTTGAGTGCGCCGTCTGAGGCCACAAAAGCAAAATTTAAAGTGCAGACGGCCCACTAGCTAGCTCTGTCGGCGTAATGGGGTGGTTCTTATATAAGTGACAGCTGCGCAACACCGGGAGATTTTAAATGATTGAAAGGAAAATTGTAAGAAATATATTGAATAAATAAACAAATTAAATATACACCCTTTTAACCTCTAATATCACAGTGGGGTTTGTTGTTGGTATCAGAGCTTTCGAAAATATTGGTAAACAAAGTAGGGATAGAACTCAATCAAGCGACCAGTTCTCACGTGAGTACGGTTTACAACTGTTAAATATTGCTTTATAAAAACAACTAAAAGTTTAGAGGCCAATACGAGTGCTTAATAAAAAATGTTGAATATTTTCTGAGTGTCGTGGTACCTAAGCCTCGACAAAACAATATAACACCTTAAAAATTATTAATACTACTGGAAAGCTGAGTGCAGCCACAGGTGTAGCTATAAATGGAGTTTGCTATACTTAGTTCTTTGGGAAAACCCATACGAGTTCGTGAATGGCTTATATGCTAGACTTATCTGGCTCGCCCCGTTATAACGGCGTTTCGTAGCTCCGCCGCCGTCAGTGGAACCTCCGGTGCAGCTCTAAACGCCCAGCATCCAATTCCCCGGTATGTCCCAAATGAGGTCCCAAACCACTGAAGTTTGCCGCCCAGCAGACCCATTAAGATAACGGAGACAGCAGGTGAAGCAAGAATTAGGGAGGAGGAGAATAAAAGCCCTGAAAACGTAGTTACGTAATACTTGCACGAGTAACTTGCAAAATTAATGCTTACTTATTTGGTGGGTGGCTTCATAGCATCCGATTATTCACGAGAATCGTGTAATGGACTGTCTTCATCAAGACCTGTAAAACGAAAGGTGTGCAACGTGAATCGCCGGCCCAGGGCCAAAATGGTGGACAACTTACCAGTACAACCGAAGAAGATGAGACAGAAATCCGGTAAATGCCGCAGTCACGCGCCCATACACAAGAAACACATCAAAGAGCAATGCGTGTGACTATTTTGCAATAATTACTTGAGCAATATCCTACACCGTAGTGACATAACCATTGGCCACTCAAAAAAAATGTTTGAGAAGTACCGGACTTGGAATGGCGAAATCAGAGTGGGCCGGAGCGCCACGTCACGGCACCGGAAATGGGTTCAAATGGAGAGCGGCAAAAGTTCATAGAGAATCAACGGGACTGGTAAGCAAACTCGATATAACCAACCCATTTCCCCGATAGTTGAGCATTTCAAGACCAGCCCAAAATTCAACTGCGTAAACAAACCGCCCCGTAGGAATTCGGACCATAATTTAGGTATTATTTCAGGTAAACGATTCCAAAACCCGCAATACTCCCTCAGAACACCCAAAGGACACTCAGTAATCGACCGAGAGCCAACAACTCTGCAAGACTTTAGGGAAACACCTAATGGTAAGTAATTGATTTTTACACTATTTCCAATAAATAACAGTGATCATATTTTTCCTTAGAGACGGTTGAATGCACAAAGGGGTCCACCCAATACACCAGTTACATAAGAAACAGAGGCCAAGCAAAACTCCATAACGGAATGGATAAATTAGCTCAGTAGATATGCTATGAGAGTTCTGGGCCACTTGCCCCATGTTAATCTCCATAAGGCCAGAAATGCGTGCATTTTGGCTACGTCAGAGCCGAGGTCACGTGACGTCACAGCTTGACCTCACTTGACCTTTACGTGCGATTCTTGGAAGCCGGCCCCCACCCCTGACTCCACTCTCGCCGCTGTACGGCCCCCACTCTTGCCGCCGGTGGAGGGGTGACGCCTATATGTTTGATGGAGCGCAGTTCCTGCACCATTCTTAAGCCACTTGCAGTAAAAAAAAACAATTCCCCATAAGACCAGAAATGCCTGCATTTTTGCTACAGGGTGACCCCACTTGACGTTTAGACCACCCGTTACCCCTAGTTCACCTCTAGATCCTACGATATTTCTAGACAACGACCACCGTGTAAATCTCATACATGACAGGGACACGTGTGACCCCCCAGTTGACCCCTTGATCCTGAGAGAGTTCTAACTCAGTCCCCCATGTAAATCTCCATAAGGCCAAAAAGCTGCAATTTGACAGGTGGTCTGCATTTTCTCCAAGTGTGTCATTTTTAAAGTGGTCACTGTCGTAGCCACGAATTTCTGGGCCACTTGGCCGCCGCCTTTCGAGCGTGATTAGACCTACGTGGGACTTGTTCCGACACGACTTAAAATTCTTAGAAGTCGTCGCCGACACGCGTGACCCCCAGTCGACCCCTAGACCTCGAGAGAGTTTCAGGTCCCCAAAATTTTTTAGACCACTCGCATGGCATCCATCGTCCTAACAAAGAATTTCTAGGAAATCGCCCAACTCGCCCCATGGAAAAGTTGCGATGAGAACGTGATTAGTCGTTGAATTTCCTAATTTCTCCGCGCTTCCTAGAACTGTGAGACGTCACCAGTGACCCTGACATGCAAATCGAAACCCTTTTAAATCATACTTCCCGTAAGATTCTAAAACCCCGATGTGAGGCCGTGTGGTACCAAGTCGAAAGAGATTATAAATAAAAAAAACCATGATGCAATAAAATACAACAGTAGTAATAACGCACGTGGAAAAAAACATCTGAGGGTCGCCTTGAAACAACCGACGGGTCGAGATCTGCGTGCGTAGCTATTTCATAGTACAATGGGTGTACACATTTCGATATAAATACTAAAATATCTCCAAAAATCTGAGAAAATACTCATCGCAAACGATTTTGATAAAAAAAAACAGACAAGGTACACTGTACACTAGCTCAACGGCTAACAAAAATCTAAGAAAAGAAAACGCAAAAAAAATGTCAACCTACTTTGCCCTGAAAATCGAAAATTTTTAATCATTAAAGTATTGAAATATTTTAGACACACTTTGAAAATAGTATGGCATAAGTCATGAAATTTTGATAATATGAAATGTAAACTAAAAAAGCTTGTAAAATATGAATTAACACACCGGGTGAGATTTCGATTTTGCAGTTTATTTAACGTACCTACACGGCTTTAACTGCTACCAAAAAAATCTGAGAAATTTCTAGGTGTCTCAAAAAAATTCGACTTTACCTTGGAAAATCTAACATTTATTTAACTGAATACTACCTCATGGATGATAAAAAATCTAAGATATTTCTGTGTAAACTATTCAAATGTTGGTAAGTGTTGGGTGGGGGGAGGTTAGCGACTATTAGAAGGGTCACGCTAACTGCTCTTGACACAGTTTGGAAGTCAAACTCGAATAATAAAGAAAATGGAGTCGGTTAACCACAGAGTTGATCAACTGCGATCCCTAATATTTTCTTCACAATTAAAACCTGAGAAGGTACAAATGGGATTTCGTGAATGTGTGAAAATTATGAAAATTGTAAACACGCTAATAAACAAATCCAAAATAACTTCTGAAAAACAACATCTAACTACTGTCCTAGCTCAAGTTGGCAGTTTCAAACGAATGTTTAAGGCCCTACAAGTTGTGGGAAGTGGATCTAGAAAGGAAACTGCATACCAGCGTGTCAAGTGGGTCGATATACAATCTGCATTTAAGGGTAGGATTCGTACTGGATTAATTGTCAATTTGAAGCACAAGATAGACGTCAAAGCATTTTTTAAAGATTGTTCAGTTCTTTTCAGTAGGAGAATAAAAAATAGTATAAGAAGAAATGAGATGATCAAGGTCAATACAATGTTCTGTGGATTGTTTGAACGTGGTACAAAAGAGATGGTCGTCGAAGAGCTTAAATATTTCAACACTAAAAATGAGATTATTTCTCATCATATGAACATGGTACAGTGGTTTCGGGATAACGTGGAGGATCCTATATGTAACGATCTGGATGAATTTGAGCATAGAGACTATGGTTGGACTCTGAAGGCTATTATAAATTTACAAATAAACATTAACAAGTTAGAGTTTTTTAGGGGACAACACACAAAAATTTCTATTGAAAACGCTTCGGAAGATTACTAATGATATGAATTCACTTTTTTTAGAATATGTAGGATTGTATTACTTATAGTTAAATCATTGTACCTATCGTGTTTAAATATATTATCTTGAATGCTACAACATTTTTTATTTTGAATTCAAAAATACTTAGGTTTCAGACCTGTTTCAAATATAGTGGGCTTATTTCGTTTTCATTAGTGGAAATTTTTAAGCAAAAGCCAAAGAACCGCATATTTTTAGGATTTGTGTTTTGAACCCGTACTGATTTAATAAGATGTGAGAATATTTGGACACAGCGCCTAGAGAACAAGGAAGAACAAAGGCAATTGAGAAATTTTTTTACTAGGATCCATGCACTATAGTAAAAAAATATGTAATTATGTAGGAGGAGGGAGAATAAGTTAGAAAATATACTTACTGATTTTATATATTTTTTCTAGAACTAGGGTTTGGACAAAAAAAACGAAAATAGTAAAAAAAAATATTTAATTATTAATAATAATAATAATAATAAATGCCTTTACTTAATAATTCAAGATGAAATTCCTGAAACAAAATTCACCAAATTGGTGGCGAGATCTAGCTTAACGCTACTCTTATACCTAACCACCAAGTGTAACCTAACTTAACCTAACTTAAAGCTATTTCTACCAACACATTCACACCCTTATTACATATAAAATCTACTACTACTAGAACAGGGATTGAAATCAATCTAACATGGTACAAAATTTGTTATAGGATTATACTCATAAAACTACACTCCGACAATCCACTCAATCCTCATGGCAACAGAGAACGAATATAGCATTTCAGCTTCTGTTTGAAAGTAATGAAACTTGCAGAATCTTTAACTGAAATCGGGAGGCAGTTGTAGCACTTCACCGCGTTGTAGGTAAAAGATCTCTGAAAAACTGTTGTTCTGTGTCTAGGAACACAGTACAAATTATTGAAACGTGTAGGTCAGGCATGCTCATCATTGCTCCCCCTAACCAGTTTACCGTAACGTTCGTGCCCAGGATGTCTTTAAACATATATAAGGTTCTCAATTTAGAGTAGCTTTTCTTTAAAATATAAGATACATGGCTCTGAAAACGCATATCACTATCGAAGAAAACTCCAAGGTTTTTACAGGACGCAGAAAATCTAAGAACCACATCATTGATAACAACGTCATAATTCCCGGAATTCACAATCAATTCCCTATCCCTGCCAAAGACCATTAACTGGGTTTTAGACCCATTCAACAATAGCCCGTGTGCCTGAGAAATTTGATAGATTCTATCTAGGTCTTCATTGACACAAATAGTAGCATTTCCTAATTCAGCTGTATTAAAGCTATAATACAGTTGAAAATCATCAGCATACTGATGGGCCTTAACGTGATTCAAATGTTCCTGAAAATCAGCAGTATATACAGTAAATAAGGGAGGCCCCAGTATGCTTCCTTGTGGTACACCCCTATCAATATTTAAAAGTTTAGATGATTTTCGATTAAAAACAACGCTTTGTTGCTTGTTACCAAGATAACTCTTAACAAAAGCAAGCGAATCTGCACTCAATCCAAAGTAGTTAAGTTTAGAACATAAAATCGGGTGATCGATAGTATCAAAAGCCTTGCTATAGTCCAACAGAATGAGGAAGGTGTTTTTATTGTTGTCAGAAGCTCTAATGACTTCATCAGATATGTTCAGAAGCGCTGTGGTCGTGCTATGATGAGCTCGAAAACCCGATTGAGTGATAGGAATAATGTTGTTTAACGCAAGATGGTCACTGATTTGCTCACAAATTACTTTCTCGAGAATTTTTGACAAGGTAGGAAGGATACTAATAGGCCTAAAATCAGAAACCCCAGATGGATTACCTCGCTTTGCGACAGGTATTATATTTGCAATTTTCCAGGCAGATGGAAAAACATTTTGTCTAATGCAAGAATTAATTAAAAAAGTAAGTATGTAACTCAAGTGCGGCAAAACAAAGGAAAGCATCTTGAGACTCAAACAATCTTTCCCTACAGCATTAGATTTCATTTTATAAAAGAGTTTTTCAAATTTTTCAACTGAAATTTCCCTGAAGCATGCCAAAGAGGACAAAGGATTTCGATACTTATTAAGCAGATCAGCGCTCGCTACACTGGAAAGATCCACCCGAGGAACAGAGTCTCTAAAATAGGAAGCAAAATCATCAAGGATCGCAATCCTTCCAGCATCACAAGCAACATCGGGGTTTACATTAAGCCATTTAAGGGTTCGCCAAAAATTCGCTGGGTCATTTTTAAACTTATGATTCAGGTAGGCTTTCTTTTCATACTTTAAAGTAGCAGAGACAAGATTCCTAAGCCTTTTATAGTCTTCCCAAGAAGTATTTGATTTAGACTTTTTATACCTGAAAAACAACTTAAGATTATAAGAAAAATATAATAGAAAAATATAATTGTTAAAGTCCTTAAAGTCCCGATAAGTTTTAATTTTAGGGGAGTATTTGTATTTGGGGACATTCACCGTACACCTGACCAGTCGATGATCGGAAATTCCATCCATCCTAACCACCTCTGGATCACAAACATAATCATTACACGAAGAAAATATGACGTCAATCAGCGTGGAACTTAAACTAGTAACGCGAGTAGGATCTTTAATTAGTTGAACTAAATTATATGTAGACGAGAAGGATTTTAATCGCACACAACCAGCTTTGTTAGGAATAAAATCTACGTTTAAGTCGCCCCCAAATATAACACAATCATATCTGGGGATAAATGAGGCAAGGTTGTCCTCCAATTCTAACAATGCATTATTAACATTTTTACTGGGAGGACAGTATAGCGTTCCTAAACAGAAAATCTTACCAGATATCTATCTAGTACTAATCCATAATTGCTCCAGATTCTGACCAGTAGCAGTCTCCAAGATCTTAAAACTATACGCATCCTTGATGTAAAAAGCTACACCGCCGCCTCTTGTCGACATATTATCACCACCCCTGTCTTTTCTAACTAACTGGTAACCAGGAACACTGAGAGCATTGTCAGGTTAAAAAAAGTCAAAATACAAAAGATAATAATCTTAAACAAAAATATATAACTTAAACAAAATATATATGAGAAAGAAGCAAAAAAGCAGGAATAAAAGGGTGCTAGGCTAAAACAATACCTTAAAAAATTCTATAATTTAAATCGTTTTAATAGTCTCGCACCAACAACCAAATCTTTTTGTAATTGTTGAATTAATTTGTCACCCTTTTTGTCCTGTTTTTTTAATCGCTCCATTTCACTCTTCTTTCTGCTTTCTTATCTTATTCCACCTGTAGCTTCCGCTTCGTCGCTTCATACTTTCGTTTCAGCTCACCTGTCACCCCTTGGACATATGAAGATATATCGCCTTTTCCTTCCGTATCTTCGAACTCATCTTCGCTGTCTTGAGTGGGTGGCAAGCTGATCACGCTGAAGGCGTCGTCGTCTTGAATTTTCATTTTTTTGTGGCCGCACCCATACCATAGCGGTAGGGTGAGTCACATGAGGACACCGGGGGCCCCAACAAATCGTCTTGACTTGACGGCAGGGATGGACAGGCAGTTGACTGAAAAAAAATTAGTGGGTATTTATAATATTTCTATCGTTCATAGGAACTTTTGAACACATCTGTTTTGATAAAACACTTACTGGTATTATTATTTGCTGATGGATGATTGGTTTCCGGCAAGACGCAACTCGGGGATCACTAGTTGAGGGTTGATCTGTGGTAATCGGCGGCAAGACCGACGAATCCTCCTGACCAAGTGATGCAAGGGGTGGGCACGTTGTAGACTGAAAAATTCGCCTTTAAAATGTTTTCAACGGACTTTTTAACACATTTTGAAAATAGTACTTACTATTTTTTTGAGAGACAGGATCGGTCTGTTGTTCATGACGGCTGGTGGTTTCTGTGCAGGTTGACTAGTTGACAGCTGAGACTCGGATCGAGACTGCGACAGGTCCGTCAAATCCTGACTCAGTGACGGAATGTCAGGGCAAGTCTGAGAAAAAAAAACACTAGGTTTTAGGCTAAAAAAGCGTGGTTAAAACTGTTTCCAACATTTAATGGACTTTAGCACATTAGTTTTGTTAAAAGAAGAGTACTTACTGTTTTTTTTGAGAGACAGGCTCGGTCTGTTGTTCATGATGGATGGAAAAGCGTGAACAGGTTTCTGGCAGGGCGCAGGCTGTCCACTAGTTGAAGGTTGGGATTCCAGACCCAACAAATCCTCCGGATAAAGCGACCGTATGTCTGAAGGTGAACAGGTGGACTGAAAATTCGCGACTTTTAACGTTTTTCAACGGACTTTTAGCACGTTTTGAAAATAGTACTTACTGGCTTCTTAAGGGACAGCGACGGCCTGTTGTTCATGGCTGGAGAACCGCTGGTAGATGGCTATAGCGCGAAAGTAGATGGTCGGTAAAAAAACTACCCATACACGATCGCGAAGTAGATGAAAAACTAACTAGAATCATCTAATGCGATGCACTTTATAGGGATTAAACGCAGAGTCAGCAAAAAAAATGCTGCGTCATGCATTTTTGTTTGAATCAGATTGTCTAATGCTGATGCTGTAACCAAAAATGATTAGAAAATAGCTTAAGTTTTATGTAGGGTTACTTACCAGACATTTCGAAGCTAAATGAAGTGAGTACAGGAGCACTGAGAGATGCGTAGAAGTTAAAATAATAGACGCTCTATATGTGTGATGTGTCAATAAATTCCATTAAAAATGAAAATACATTGTTTCTAAGACTCGACCGTTGGTTTTCTTGAAATATGATGTACACACTTTGTTAAATTCAATCCATTTGAAAGCTAATAATTTCTTAGTGCATTGTTTATAGGGATTTTTTTTTCTCACTTTAAATGGTACAGTAGATATGAAAAATTTAAAGCGGTAGGTTAAAAATTTATATTTACATGTGGAATTAACAATTGTTGTAGGGTAAATTTCAACGCAAACGGTTGATTTTATCATTATGAAACAAGAATACACTTTTGTTACAAAATCAAGAGATTATACTAAAATACTTTGGTATATACAAGCATAATTCAATTTCATAACTTTAACGCTGTGTATTTGGAAAGCAAAAGACAGGACCATACTCGATAGGACAAAAAAATGATTTTTTTTTGTGAAATCTGTTGAATATTGTCCCATTAGTTATAGTATATTGTTATGATCTCAAGCGATTCGTACAATGGATCCATTTGTGTTCGCACGTTTTCTGATGGCTCTTTATGCTACAATGTTGTAAAACTTAGATAATAAGGGATGCAGATCTGCAATCGAATTAGTTTCTAAACGTTAAGCAGCAAATGCAGCGAGGTGGTGGTGCTGCTGTAGCAAAGTTCTAGAAACATGTATGAGTAAGTAACATATCAAGTGTTTGTTTTCAATTTAACCAAAGATATTTTTTCAAGTTTGGAGGATCCGATGAAAAACAAAAATGAGTAAGTTAAATACTGTGAGTTTCAGTTTTCTATGTGATAATTACGTATTTTTAACAAATTTTCAAAATTCTTTTTTCAACGTACATTCATAGAGTTTGCTTCAATTGAAAATTATTATATTTTCAAAATCTAATTCCTAGCAATGATGATACAGGTTTTGGGTAGATGCACCAAAAGAGGGTCGTGACGTCAAAAATAAATTTCAAAATAATACATTAGACTGTAGAGTTTTACGTAGGTACTAAATATCGAGAATTTTGAAATCCACTGAAAAAATACTGAATTGTTAAATATCAAGCTGAAACACTGTGTCATGAAAATATTTTATTTATTTATTTTTCAGTGGGGATGATTTGCAGATCCAAGGATCTCCAGAAATACATGAGTAAGTGAAACTTCTCGATTTTTTCTGGTTTTAACCATACAGTGCCCGCCAAAAAGTCTGCACCATATGGGAAAAATTTTTAGTAAATAACTTACGGAAAATTTGTTTGCGGCATCAGGTTTTGCTTGCTCTAGAAGCAAAATTGACATAATCAAATGTTGTGGCGCAGTCTTTTTTATGTCAAATTTGACATTAATGAAAAAAAATTCCGAAAAATGAGCTTATTTAACCGAATTTCGAAAAAAGTCATAAGAAAAATATGTTTCTTTCGCAATTTTATACCCCTGTGCAAAATTTCAAGAGCCTACTACGATTTTCATATTTTTCCCTTTGTTGCCCTTGTCCGTATTTGTTAATCCATGAAAGTCGATCCTATGTAATTTAAAACACTCATTGACTGAATACATACTGCACAATACTTAGTTTACGGTCTAAATATCCTTCTTTTCCTTTTTTTTTGGAAAAAAATTAAAATGAGGGCTTGTTGAAGAAGCACGCTTGGTGCAAAACTGATCTCATTTTTACAGATAAACACATAAATTCGACTTACAAACTTCTTTCTATAGTAAATGGTTGTAAAAACACACAAATATTTCTGTCATGCTGATCTGATCAGAAATATCTAGAAAATTTAAAATATTATGTCCAATAATATCCAACAAAGGGCAAAATATGAAAATCGTAGTAGGCTCTTGAAATTTTGCATAGGGGTATAAAATTGCGAAAGAAACATATTTTTCTTATGACTTTTTTCGAAATTCGGTTAAATAAGCCCATTTTCGAACATTTTTTTCATTAATGTCAAATTTGACATATAAAAGAGACTACGTCACAACATTTGATTATGTCAATTTTGGTTCTAGAGCAAGCAAAACCCGATGCCGCAAACAAATTTTCCGTAAGTTATTTACTAAAAATTTTTCCCATATGGTGCAGACTTTTTGGCGGGCACTGTACATATATTGTTTCAAGAATGGACGAAAGGGATCCCTGTGAGGGGGAGCCTACCCTGTAGTAAGTTAATATTATCATGAATATATATTTTTTTTATTTCTTTATTTTTTAGTGATGATGTATTGGAGATATTTGGATCTCCAGACTTGTATGAGTAAGTAACCTATCAAGTGTTTGTTTTCAATTTAACCAAAGATATTTTTCAAGTTACATATTTGTTTACAATAGTGCATGGATCCTAGTAAAAAAATTTCTCAATTGCCTTTGTTCTTCCTTGTTCTCTAGGCGCTGTGTCCAAATATTCTCACATCTTATTAAATCAGTACGGGTTCAAAACACAAATCCTAAAAATATGCGGTTCTTTGACTTTTGCTTAAAAATTTCCACTAATGAAAACGAAATAAGCCCACTATATTTGAAACAGGCCTGAAACCTAAGTATTTTTGAATTAAAAATAAAAAATGTTGTAGCATTCAAGATAATATATTTAAACACGATAGGTACAATGATTTAACTATAAGTAATACAATCCTACATATTCTAAAAAAAGTGAATTCATATCATTAGTAATCTTCCGAAGCGTTTTCAATGTTGTTAATGTTCATTTGTAAATTTATAATAGCCTTCAGAGTCCAACCATAGTCTCTATGCTCAAATTCATCCAGATCGTTACATATAGGATCCTCCACGTTATCCAGAAACCACTGTACCATGTTCATATGATGAGAAATAATCTCATTTTTAGTGTTGAAATATTTAAGCTCTTCGACGACCATCTCTTTTGTACCACGTTCAAACAATCCACAGAACATTGTATTGACCTTGATCATCTCATTTATTTTTATACTATTTTTTATTCTCCTACTGAAAAGGACTGAACAATCTTTAAAAAATGCTTTGACGTCTATCTTGTGCTTCAAATTGACAATTAATCCAGTACGAATCCTACCCTTAAATGCAGATTGCATATCGACCCACTTGACACGCTGGTATGCAGTTTCCTTTCTAGATCCACTTCCCACAACTTGTAGGACCTTAAACATTCGTTTGAAACTGCCAACTTGAGCTAGGACAGTAGTTAGATGTTGTTTTTCAGAAGTTATTTTGGATTTATTTATTAGCGTGTTTACAATTTTCATAATTTTCACACATTCACGAAATCCCATTTGTACCTCCTCAGGTTTTAATTGTGAAGAAAATATTAGGGATGGCAGTTGATCAACTCTGTGGTTAACCGACTCCATTTTCTTTACTATTCGAGTTTCACTTCCAAACTGTGTCAAGAGCAGTTAGCGTGACCCTTCTTATAGTCGCTAACCTCCCCCCACCCAACACTTACCAACATTTGAATAGTTTTTGTTTTCATTTAGTTACCCGAAACGAATTTTTGCACCAGGATAATACACAGAAATATCTTAAATTTTTTATCATCCATGAGGTAGTATTCAGTTAAATAAATGTTCGATTTTCCAAGGTAAAGTCGAATTTTTTTGAGACACCTAGAAATTTCTCAGATTTTTTTGGTAGCAGGTAGGATATAGAGGTGAACTAGGTGTGACGGGTGGTCTAAACGTCAAGTGGGGTCACCCTGTAGCAAAAATGCAGGCATTTCTGGTCTTATGGGGAATTGTTTTTTTTTACTGCAAGTGGCTTAAGAATGGTGCAGGAACTGCGCTCCATCAAACATATAGGCGTCACCCCTCCACCGGCGGCAAAAGTGGGGGCTGTACAGCGGCGAGAGTGGGGTCAGGGGTGGGGGCCGGCTTCCAAGAATCGCACGTAAAGGTCAAGTGAGGTCAAGCTGTGACGTCACGTGACCTCGGCTGTGACGTAGCCAAAATGCACGCATTTCTGGCCTTATGGAGATTAACATGGGGCAAGTGGCCGGGAACTCTCATAGTATATCTACTTAGCTCGGAATTGATTTTGTACCACATTTATAGCATCTTCAGGTATTGTTATTTAAAAATTTAGTATTATTTAACTATTATGCTATACTTTTGAAGTAACAGTAACAATAGTTAAATTTAGTAAAATGTGGCTTTAATTATTACAGTTATTTTCCCCCAAAGCAGACGAATAAAAGCAAGGAAATTCTGGCCCCCAGTAGGCAAACCAGCGCCTCCGCCACAATTTCAAAAAATGATCTAGTCAAGCAATAGAATTGTAACATTTGATTGGCTGCACTTTTTTATTTACCCCAGTTGTATGGAATGAATCGGAAAGGCGTCGGAGCCTCTGCCCATTTTTAATTTCGCTCTCGAACAGATTGGCACTATCCAGTGGCAGTCGCCGTTTCTAAATTTCTTTCGTTTTACTTTTAGCATTTTAGTCTAGAATATTCGCGAATTTGATCGGTAATACGGGGTTAAATGCTTTGGTGAAGTATTTTAATTATTGTGCCTGGTTGAGGTGACTGAATTGGTATTCCTTTCTGTTTCACGGCGGTGCATGTCCGGTGGACGCCGCCATTGCAAATTGACGTAGCTGACAAATTTCTAGGATCGGAATTCTGGTGACCAAAAATAAGAGCGAGGCCTACTAGATGAGGAAAATCGCCTAGGTGAGTGTGGTTTTCCTATCATATATTTCATATTTTCGTAAATTGTAATTTTTTTTACTTATTACCCGATCAAATTCGTCAATAAATTGTGAATAAATTTTCAATAATTTTGCATTAAATTTTCAATAAATTCGCATTAATTCGCCTTATTCTAGAGAGCTGAACTTAACAAAAAAATATTAATGTTCATTGAAAATAACTTCTTTTGGCTTTATAAAAACTTAACTTTTAACTTTAATTTATAACAACTAATGTACGTTCTAAGTTGTCATAAACTTGTAACAGTTTACTCGCATGTACACCTTATAGGTAATAAATTGTATGATTTTTTGAGGTGTGTTTGATTTAGGAGGAAAATATAGTTTGTCGGGGCAACGAATTCAGGTCGCCAAAGGATCCGAACCCACCTAAATAAAAACGAAAAAGCAGCTATACACACTTAGCACTTTCCAACTTTCTTTTTCAGTTAAAATTTTCAACCTCTTTTTAAATTTAAGACATTTAACGATCATTGTAAACGCGTCGACACTTGGACTGCAGTGTTTTCGGAGACTGTTCTTTGTGTTTTCTTTTGCATGTACTCAAGTACGTGAGCGAGGCACCAACGGACTTAGGACTAGCACGCCAACCTTACGACCCGGTTTGACAGTGGTTGCGCATCGTTTTGTCCAGCTTGAACTGTTCACGACCCCCCCCCCCCAGAGTCTCGAGTTTAGTCGAGGGCGTAACTACCATAAGAAGCTTATGGAGTAGCGGTGGTGAATCATTAGGGTCAACGACCCAGGACATGTAAGGTACTCTGTTGAAGTCAGTAGTCCAAATGTTCGAAGTGCTCGTAAACAAGACTTTAAATGCTCACGTGAAATTTTCGTGCTACTAGTATTTTTTTATTAAGCTCAAGAATATCTCCGATGTTGTATTATAAACTCTAAACATTTTTCAGTTTTTTTAACAAATTATAAATTGTAAATAAAATTTAACTACTCAGTTTACCAACTTCGCTTTGTTGTAACAGCTTGTGTATGTACGATTTCAACTTGTAAATATATTGCAAACAGGAAAGTGTGTTATTTTATTTAACCACCAAATAGTTCAAGCTTCTGGCGCTCAAATATAACCATTTTGGTTATACATTTTTGGCGTGACCCAACTTGGGGCCTTGAGGTTAATTTTTTTTTGTCGAAGCTTGCTCTATTGTGGTTAAATAAAATTCATTTAGCTTTGACTTTTGAACTTTGATAATTTGGACTATTTTATTTTTTTGTTGATTCAATTATCTTGCCTAAAATATTTGTTTATCGTCAATTCTGACCAATTTTTGTCGTTTGTAAGATTTGGTAATTTTTTTTAAAATGAATCCTAACAGCTTGAAGGAACCTGTATTTTTGTCTACAATCTTGGGTAACTTTTCCAACATATAAATACAAAATGAATAACATCTTGTTATGTCGTTATCAACCATGTTATAGGTAACAAATATTTTTTGGGGTGGCATATCCTAGACGAACATCATTCTAGCATAATATGTTACTATGGGTCAAACGATGGGAGCTTTTTTACTTGAATTAGTTTCAAGGTTACTTTACAATACCCCTTTAGTAGTTAGCAAAAGCACTTATTATCTAATTTTCTATAGAGTGAGCCAAAACAAACTAAAAGCCTTGACAAGTCTATTTTGGTAATTTCCTATCTCTACTATCATTTGAGAATTGTGTTTTCAATTTTTTGACCTCTAGTATTTTTTCATACATTATTGCCAGGCTATCTCTTGCTAATTTGTGTCTGCGGTTATGTTATTTTGGTTGGCAATTAGGAAAAACTTTACTAATTGGGCATACCATATTTTGGTTGACAGGCAAGGGAAAACTTTACTTGTCGTGCTTTATGTTATTATGTTTGGGCTAGGAGGCCTATAGGTGCTAAAAATAGTATCCGGGGAGGCGTGGAAGCGTAATGGAAACTTGGAGGTTTGTTTTGTTGCAGTAGGAAGTTTTAAGTTTTTGATTAAAATATTTCTTTGAAATATCGGCCTAACAGCCAACTCTCCAATCAAATATCTCAACTCTTTTAATGATTTGTATCTACCTTTTTACCTCATTATTTCCACAGAGACGTTTCAGTAAGGCTCCCTGTATCTTGTCGTGAACCAAAGGGTTCATATTTGTTTTCGGGGTAAACTAGGAGAGTTTACGCTCGATATTTTGTGAGTAGAACTCACAGGATTAGCACTAAATCAGTTTTTCTCCATTTCCTAACCGTTAAGCCCTAGAGTATTTTAACTTTGGTTTAGTATCTATATATATATTTTTTAATAGTATCTTAGTTACCTTGTAAATTTTTGTCACTGCCGTAATTACCTTTTAATATCAAATTTTGAGTACTTTGTCGTACTTTGTCGTACTCAGTCTTTTAAAGTTTTTAAGTCAAACTGTTAGTACAAGCAGTTGCCACCATAATCGACCTCATTTGGAGAAAATGTGTATAGCAGTTGACTATCATCAGCATAAAAATAAACATTGCAGTGTAAGATGAAGTTTTTTAAATTAAAAGTATATATACAAAATAATAACGGTCCCAACACAGATCCCTGCGGAACACCGACACACACATCCCCAGGCCAGACCTACCTTAATCAGTCTCAACAAATTATTTTCTGTTGGATAAATAGTTTTTCACAAGGCAAACGGCGGAGTCAGAGAAACCTATGTATTGTAGAATACTCAGCAATATCTCATGGTTGATATTATCAAAAGCTTTGGTGTAATCTATTAATATTAGTGCGGAAGTTTGACCAAAATCTGTGCCTCTGATAATATCATCCACCACATCTAATAGAGTCGTAGCACAACTATGACCCTGTCGAAATCCAGATTGCCTATCTGGTAGTATGTTATATTTATTGAGGTGATTACGAATTTGTAAAGCTAGAATTTTCTCTAAGACTTTGGATAGTGCAGGAAGAATTGATATAGGTCGAAAATCATTAAGGTCAGATATATCTTTCTTTTTCGGGTGTGGCGTAACCCTCGAAATCTTCCAAGCACTGGGGAACTGTGATTCAAGTATACAGCTGTTGACAATATTAACAATAAACGGTATAATATAGGGACAGCACAGTGTAAGCATATCTATACCAATTTGATCAGGTCCCACAGCTTTGGATTTAATATCAGTTAAGCATTTAAATACTTCATGCTCGTCCACCAGAGAAAATGATAACTTTTCACCAAAATCAAGCAGTAGATTGGATAAGTAGTATTGTATAATCGTAGGTGAGGGGTGCACATAGTTGGATTGCAAATAATAATCGTTTATTGCCTCTGGGCTATTTAATGACTGAGGCAATTCAAAGCATGTATTTCTTTTTTTAAAATCGAGCATCTCCAGTCCCTTCCATAGAATACGACTACTTTTCCCAAACTTTTTTTATAGAATATTCAATATATATATATATATATATAGAATATTCTTTATAGTAATTCCAGTGCACTATAGATTTTGAGCTTTTGAATTTATGAAATGCTTTATTTTTTTGTAATATAAGTTTCTTTATAGCATAAGTAAACCATGGAGGTTTTTATTTTTAACTGTGATTTTTTTAAATGGTGCAATGGTATCAAACAACTTAATAATTAAATTATTAAAAAAAGCAACTTTAAGGTCTATATTATCTATTCTTAGTAAATCAAAAAAATGGAGTAAAATCAAGCAATTCAAAAAGATCATTTTTATCAACACTACCCAAGCTACGTGTTGTAAAAGTAACAGATTCTCTTTTAGACGCACGTGTGTTTGGTGTATAATATACTAACAAATGATCCGATTTATTAAAAACTGTGTCTGTTCCGCTAACATAGGATTCATTTTCGACGGGAACAAGAATCACATCCAGAAGCGTTGCCGTATTCCTGGCTATACGTGTGGGTGTCAGTATTACTTGTTTCAAATTGAATGAATCTATAGCTGCTGAAAACAATTTAGTTTTATAGTCATCCACATCAAGCATGTTTACATTTACATCTCTGCCACATCACAGTCAATATTCACTTTATTCAGTTTCGCGATTGACTAGCGCCACGTTGGGTGAAATTCGGCCTCTGTTCAGTCCTAATCTCTGTTCAAGCCTAATTTCCCACTTTATGCTCGGCTTAAGTGGTTCTATAGTATACCTACAGTGTGCATTTGTTTTCGTTGTGCTAATTATGGTTTTCTTTTTTGGGTGACCACGTATTGCTGAGTTTTAACAGCGACCTGCTGCAGGTGGGGAACCACGGAGAGGATTCCCGGGAACACAGTCTGAGTGAGTAGCTGCTCAAATTGTAATAGTTTCTTATTAATAACGTCATTTTCTTCGTGAGCTACTCTCTGGAATGTTTTTCGGTTGACTGATGAGAATTCTTCAAATTACTCGATGTAAAATTGTACCTGAGGATGGCCGCTGAGCCGAAACGTACGTAGTGAAAACTATTTTAATAAATGTTGTTTTATTCGGTCGAATCCCAAGAAATTTGTGTTTTATTAATTCTCGTCATTTTCTTCTTGAGCTACTCTCACCTAGGCCTGTTCACACCTTTTCTCTGTGGGCTACACGCTGCGAGCTCTGGCCATAATTTGGTTGTAAATTTGTTTATTAGCACAGACTTAGTAAAACGAAGCCTTAAGTTGCCCGAGGCACGTAAACTTTACCACGGTTCTTTTTTTGGTTATGTAGCTTTCGGACTGTTATATTTTTTCGTCTTGTGTTTCGAGATCGATTTTATTAATGTTACCATTTGTCTTGTGAATATTGTATACTAAAGTTATAAGGCAGGTTAAGTCGCTTTTGGGTTATTAGTTTTGAATCTATTTCATAGTCAGGATTCAGTGTTCATTATTTCAAGGTTAAACGTTTTAATATATCTTTGGGTTGTTGGTTAAGGTTTGCCAAATTTGATTGCAAAATCTGTACAAATTTAATTAATTTTCAGCCTCTTTTTAAATTTAAGACATTTAACGATCATTGTAAACGCGTCGACACTTCGACTGCAGTGTTTTCGGAGATTGTTCTTTGTGTTTTCTTTTACATGTACTCAAGTATGTGAGCGAGGCATCAACGGACTATGGACTAGCAGGCCAACCTTACGACCCGGTTTGACAGTGGTCGCACATCATTTTACTTATGCTTGAACTGCCCACGACCCCCCAGAGTCTCGAGTTTAGCCATAAGAAGCTTGGAGTAGCGGTGGTGAATCATTAGTGTCAACCACCCAGGACTTGTAAGTTACTCTGTTGAAGTCAATAGTCCAAATATTCGAAGAGCTCGTAAACAATACTTTAAATGTTCACGTGAACTATTCGTACACTAGTGTTTTTGTATTAAGCTCAAGAACATCTCCGATGTTGTATTATAAACTCTAAACATTTTTCAGTTTTTTTTAACAAATTATAAATTGTAAATAAAATTTAACTACTCAGTTTACCAACTTCGCTTTGTTGTAACAGCTTGTGTATGTACGATTTCAACTTGTAAACATATTGCAAATGGGGACATGTGTTATTTTATTTAACCACCAAATAGTTCAAGCTTCTGGCGCTCAAATATAACCATTTTGGTTATATGTTTTAGACAGAAAAAATGGAACAATTCTGGGTCAAGTCGGTCATTGACCCCTGGAACTTGCCTACAGGAATAGACTTGCAAAAAACATGGTCAGAAACAATTTTTATTAAAAAACTGTCAAAAAGTAAGACAGATGAAATCTCCCAATCTCAAAGCGACCCTCTAACCACAGACGATTTTCAGCTCAATGGCGAGAATAAAAAATCGATATAGGTACACATAAAAACAAAACTAAAAAAGACCATCACGCAGGGACCTTAATCATCACGTGATGTCACAGATTTTTTCCCGAATAGCATAGGTGGGCAATAAAAATATACAAGGTGGTCAAAACATCTGTTAAAAAATCATAAATAGGACGTAACAAAAGCCAAAAAGCCCAATTTCATCGATTTTACCAAAGCCAAAAGGGTCTTAATAGGTCGTAACAGAATTAAGAATACAGGGTGGGCAAAAAACAACTGACAAGGATGAGAACACAGCCAAAAGAACTTTAATCATCACGAGGCGTTTTATAATTATTAAGAATAAGTAAAATACAGGGTGTCTTAAAAACATATAAATAGACAGATGAATGTTGAGACAGCTTATCGTCGTCATAAATAAACTCGATTCTTTTTGCACACGATATTTCATATTTAAAAAATAAGTCCGATAGATTGTTGGAAAATCGTGCTTGGAAACGTGTCAATTCAAAACACGCAAAACTTGGTGAGAAAACCGCCGCTTGGTTAGTCACCACTGTCATGAAGACTTAACGAAAATTAGGCATGGGCCTGAAACAAAAACGATCTATTTCATTTCGAAAAGATATCGTGAAAAAAGTTGCGAAATCTTTAAAGAAATCATTTTCCGATAACCAGCTTAACGATGTGAAGAGTTTAAAGAAATCGTCGATGGCTGCTTTACGTGTCGCTCGTCTGGCAGTCAAAAAAGCGGGAGGAAAGAAAAAAATTCGCGTTCCTTCCTAGGGTAATACCGTTTGAGAGAAAAACTGGTGGTTTTATACCTCTCCTACCCCTCCGAGCGGCTTTAGTAGCTCTGGGTTCCGTAGCCTGTTTTTTTTTCTTGCGAAAAAATCACGAAAATTATTTAGCGATTCTTTTATCTAAAAACTGACAATGTCATTGGATTCGGGACTATTTAAAATGAGTTTGTGCTAAGTTTCTTCAAAAAATAATTTATAATTTTTTCCCTTGTTTTTTTTTCTTTAAATTGAAACCAGCTACCAAAATACTTTTTTTTATTTCGTTCAACATTTTTTGTTTCAACTACGCTTTTTGCTCAGAAAAAAAATTATCGCAATAAACATTCCAAAGCTGCCAATTTTAAGACCGTAGTATTATGACTTATTTACCTAGTTGGCATCAGAACATTGATTTTATTGATTTTTAATTCAAAATTTGTATTGAAAATGGATGATTATTTCTCATTTGAAGAACTTACCGATATCCACGTGGCTTATGGTACAGCAAATTGTAACGTATGAAAAGCTGCACCATCATTTATTTTTATTTATCAATGAAACAAAGTCCTCATGAACATTTTTTGTAATTGTAATTAATTATTTATTATTGAAATGAACAAAATCCACCAAAACAATTTTTCTTTTTTTCCGTCGAAACGGCTCATTTTCGTGTTAATTAAACAAAAAAGGTTTGTTTTCATGTCCCCTATTTCCATCCCTTAAAGTTTGTCGATATATTTTTGGGACACCCTGTACAAATTTATGTTTGCAGTGAAGAACCATGATAAATGTTTCAAGCATAAATAACAAGCAATAACTTGATAACTGCTAGTTTTACAGGGTGTTCCGTAAATATGTTTAAAAAATTGAACCGTGTATTGCTTGGAGTATTTTAGGAAGGTAGTTTCAGAAAAAAATCCAATTTGCCTTACCTTAACCCTTTTGTTCTTTCTATCACAACTTTTTTATCTGTAGTAAAGTTTTAGAGTTCCACTTGGATTTTGCACAAAATTTAAAATCATATATACATTATTCATTATTAATTAATGCAGAGAAAAAATTAAAACCTGAGATTTTTTGAGCTTCTGGGGATCACCCCTGCCCTGCTTAATTTGAAACTAATTTGTGAGATAATTTTACTTTTCTAAAAATCCCGTATGCCTTGAAAATGCCGAAAAAACGAATTTTCCACATCAGTAAAATGCCCTTTTTGTAGGTTTTACGACAATGTTATTAAGGAAACTTGTTCATTTTTCCCATTTTTTTTTAGAAAAGTGCGCTTTGTGGAGCTTTCACATCAAAATGTTATTAAGAAACTGAATAGGTGTGAAAAAATTCAAAAGCCAAGGTCGACTTTGATTTTTTCTGCTAAAAAATTAAAACGCACAAAAATCAAAGTAGGCCTAGGCTTTTGAATTTTTCCACACCTATCCAGTTTTTCATTGTGAACAAGTTTTCTCAGTAACATTTTGATGTGAAAGCTACACAAAGTGCACTTTTCTAAAAAAGTGGGAAAATGCCAAAAAAACCAAAGTAGGCCTAGACTTTCGAAATTTCGCAAACCTACTCAGTTTTTCATTCTGGACAAGTTTTTATAAAAAGGTATTTTAATGATGTGGAAAATAAGTTTTTTCATCCAAGGCATACGTGATTTTTCGTAAGTAAAATTAAGTCACAAATTAGTTTAGGGCTGATCCCAGATGCTCAAATTTCAACTAGAATTTTTTTTGTTATTTACACCTTATATTTTGAACTCAATCTGTGGAAACACTGTATACAGGATGAGTTTTTTCGATGCCCACTATGGGGATCTCTGAAACTAGCAGAGCTAGAACAAAGGTTAAATGGGGAAAGAATTGCAGTTTTGAATGTTCAATCTAATGCCCCTCTTGGATTTTTAAAAAGTTCGTGGCTCGCTAGTTATTTTGAAAAGAGTGATTTTTTTATATTTCATCAGGTCTTTGTAGCTCCGTTATTTCTGATTGTACAGAACAACTATATAGACAAAAATTGTAGATAATTTTGGGCTTAATAAGATAATATAATCCAATTTTTTATGTTGTTTGTGCTTTTTGAGATATGACATAAATTTGTGTTTTTTTTTTAAATGTAAATCATAATTGGCTGTGGCCTTATCAAATCGGCCATTTTTTGAGCTTTCCAAAAATATAATACTCGGCATAGGTAAAATAACTATGGCTAATTTTCTGATTTTTTTTTTAATTTTTACATAGTCTGCCATGGAATATTTTCATAATTACGTTCTATTTTATAATAAGACATACTTCAAACTTTTAAATACTTTGTTTTAAGCTGGTATCAAAATGTAACAAAATAAAGCAAAAAATATCATGATGGAGTTCCACCACATAATTATTTGTCCGTAAGAAATTACCCAGATCAGCTCTATCCAAATAGTTGGAGAGGGAGAAATAGACCTATTTCCTGGCAGCCCCGATCCCCCGATCTGTCTGTTTTGGAATTCTTTCTGTGGGGAACAGTACAAAATAAAGTATGAGGCAATTGTTGAATTAAGAGCAGCTGTTTTAGAAGCAATTGCCAGTATTGACAGGCGCTCTCTAAGAAAGGCGACAAATTCAGTTTTAAAAAGATGCAATATTTGCAAAAATTATAATGGTGGATTGTTTGAACACCTTTTTTATTTTAAAAGGTGACCTTTAAAATAATAATAATTTGAACTTGAGTTTTTTTATTTTTGTTTTATTTTGTTACATTTTGTTACCAGCTGAAAACAAAATATTAGAAAGTTTGAAGTATGTCTAATTATGAAATAGAACGTAATTATGAAAATATTCCATGGCTGACTATGTGAAAATTAAAAAAAAAAATAGAAAATTAGCCATAGCTCTTTTATTTTTTATAATAACTGTGCCCAGTATTATATCTTTGGAAAGCTCAAAAAATGTCCGATTTTATAAGGCCACAGCCAACTATGATTTACGTTTAAAAAACACACGTTTATGTCATATCTCAAAAATCACATACAACATAAAATATTATTAAGCCCAAAATTATCTACAATTTTTGTCTCTACAGTTTTTCTTTATAATCAGAAATAACGGAGCTACAGAAATCTGATTAAATAGCAAAAAATCATTTTTTCCAAAATATCTAGTGAGCCATGAACTTTTTTAAAAATCCAAAAGGGGCATTTAACCTTTGTTCTGGCTCTGCTAGTTTCCGAGATCCCCATAGTGGGCATCAAAAAAACTCACCTTGTATAAAAAAAAACAAAAATAATAAATTTTTTAATAGGTATAACGTTTTTAATAAACGCACTGAAAAAACGTGGGGCGCATTCAATAGATAATAATAATGATAATTTGATGCACGCACGTAAGTAACAGTCTATTGTAGGTATCTATCGTATTGCAAATACCTAATGTTTTCCAATGTCAGCTAGTCAGCTATTTCTCTACACTCCTTACTATTATCTATAGCACGCGCCCCACGTTTGTCTTATTCTCGAACTGTGCAGGACTAATGCGTCACTGTTAAAAAAAAATGCCAAACATACCCGAAATTCGACTATATTCGGTTAAGAATTTCGAGTATTTCCGCCGCTCAAAAATAATTCGAAAGACACAACGACGATTGAGGCATTCGATAACATTATTTTAAGACTACTTTCAAGTCGATATGTTTGTTCGTTTGCCTATGATTTGAAAACTACGAACCCATTGCCCGGCAATAAAATGATCCCTGAATTCATCCGAGCAGGAATTAGACGTACGGAGATAGACGGGCGGGCGGGCGTTCGCTGGAACTCGTGGTTCCCCTACTCCCCCTACTTTGGCCTACCTCACCGGGCTCGGGAACCACGTCAGGGGAACTTTCAATCGATATCAGATGTTTCATTTTTCATTTTATTAGTCTCAGTCTCCCTTATTTGTGTTTCGCTTGTTTTGAATGTTAGAATATTACATTATGTATGTCGACTGGCATATAATAATACTCATTATTATTATTCCTCCAGAAATAATAAATAAATATTATTCACAAAGTACTTTTTGCTTTTGTGTAAAATGGTTTAATCCCTAGGGCATAAAATGGCCTGGTCGTGCAAAAAGAGTAAATTTAAATTCTAGACCAAATTGTGCGCTTGATTTTTACTTTAAAAATGTGATAGGTACAAGTAGTATTTTTGTCAAATAAATGGGTCATGTGAAGCATTTTTTGAAAACGAATAATATCCTATGTAATACGATTATTGTGTCAAATCGCTGCATGATAAAAGCTAATTTATATACTTTCCAGAGGGACCGATAATAATTCTGACACCCAGTCAGTTTTAGAAACTTCTTCGTTAGAAGATTGTTCGAAAGTCATTTGAGTTGAAAATCGGGCAAAATAAAAATAGAAGGTACATTTTATTGTTCCAGTCTGTCGAATTTATGACATTTTAATACATTTTTTAGGATGTTCGATAATTCAGATTTGTCAGAAGGTTCTGAAACTGAACGGCAGGCATTGCAAGAATACCTATAATGTTTGATAATGATGTCTCAACAGTCACAGTGAAACCAATAGGAGTAATTTGTGGGCTTGTGTGCTTCTATTCCCGTACCTAATATGGTTCCCAGAATTTGAGAGAGGGGTACTAGGGTACTAACACATATTTTGCATTTTGCACACTTATTATTCGGATTTAGGTACAAGTGAAGGTGCATAGGGTTTGAGAAACAAACTTTCTGGGAAAAACAGGGCTTTGAATGAAACATTTATAAGGGATTAGGAATTAATAGCTCCTATCTCAAAACTATTACTCTATTTAAAAACGGAGACCGGTTTCGCAACTCTATAAATTTACCTACATCCTCAGGGCAGGTAGTAGGTATATGTATAAATAAATAAAGAACCTTTACTTACCTAGCCATTATATATTTGAAATATATACATTCAGCCACAAGTCAAAGTGGAAACAATTAAAAACATTTACATAATTATAACCTTTTTTCAAGTATCTCCTTCAAATTTCCTGCAAGCTCTTGGACTATAAGTGATTATCCTTTATTTATTTACTTTTTTAAATCTTATATTGTAGTCCTTGATGATGTAATTTAATAGATTAACGAAACCGCTTACTGTTTTTAAATGAACAAATCATAGTTGTGATATAATATACCTATGGCCTATTCACTCTAATCCCTATAAACAAGTTTTCTCAGTAACATTTTGATGTGAAATCTACACAAAGTGCACTTTTCTAAAAAAGTGGGAAAATGCCAAAAAAAACCAAAGTAGGCCTAGACTTTCGAAATTTCGCAAACCTACTCAGTTTTTCATTCTGGACAAGTTTTCTTAATAACATTTTGTCGTAAAACCTACAAAAGTTTTTTCATCCAAGGCATACGTGATTTCTCGTAAGTAAAATTAAGTCACAAATTAGTTTCAAGCCAAGCAGGGCTGATCCCAGATGCTCAAATTTCAACTAGATTTTTTTTTGTTATTTACACCTTATATTTTGAACTCAATCTGTGGAAACACTGTATACAGGATGAGTTTTTTCGATGCCCACTATGGGGATCTCTGAAACTAGCAGAGCTAGAACAAGGGTTAAATGGGGAAAAAATTGCAGTTTTGAATGTTCAATCTAATGCCCCTTTTGGATTTTTAAAAAGTTCGTGGCTCACTAGTTATTTTCAAAAGAGTGATTTTTTGATATTTCATCAAGTCTTTGTAGCTCCGTTATTTCTGATTGTACAGAAAAACTACATAGACAAAAATTGTAGATAATTTTGGGCTTAATAAGATAATATAATCCAATTTTTTATGTTGTTTGTGCTTTTTGAGATATGGCATAAATTTGTGTTTTTTTAAATGTAAATCATAATTGGCTGTGGCCTTATCAAATCGGCCATTTTTTGAGCTTTTCAAAAATATAATACTCGGCATAGTTAAAATAACTATGGCTAATTTTCTGATTTTTTTTTTAATTTTTACATAGTCAGCCATGGAATATTTTCATAATTACGTTCCATGTTTTAATAAGACATACTTCAAACTTTCAAATATTTTGTTTTAAGCTAGTATCAAAATGTAACAAAATAAAACAAAAAATATCATGATGGAGCTCCACCACATAATTATTTGTCCGTAAGAAATTACCCAGATCAGCTCTATCCAAATAGTTGGAGAGGGAGAAATAGACCTATTTCCTGGCAGCCCCGATCCCCCGATCTGTCTGTTTTGGAATTCTTTTTGTGGGGAACAGTACAAAATAAAGTATGAGGAATTAAGAGCAGCTGTTTCAGAAGCAATTGCCAGTATTGACAGGCGCTCTCTAAGAAAGGCGACAAATTCAGTTTTAAAAAGATGCAATATTTGCAAAAATGATAATGGTGGATTGTTTGAACATCTTTTTTATTTTAAAAGGTGACCTTTAAAATAATAATAATTTGAACTTGACTTTTTTTATTTTTGTTTTATTTTGTTACATTTTGTTACCAGCTGAAAACAAAATATTAGAAAGTTTGAAGTGTGTCTAATTATGAAATAGAACGTAATTATGAAAATATTCCATGGCTGACTATGTGAAAATTAAAAAAAAAAATAGAAAATTAGCCATAGCTCTTTTATTTTTTATAATAACTATGCTTTGGAAAGCTCAAAAAATGGCCGATTTTATAAGGCCACAGCCAACTATGATTTACATTTAAAAAACAGAAGTTTATGTCATATCTCAAAAATCACATACAACATAAAATATTGTTAAGCCCAAAATTATCTACAATTTTTGTCTCTACAGTTTTTCTTTATAATCAGAAATAACGGAGCTACAGAAATCTGATTAAATAGCAAAAAATCATTTTTTCCAAAATATCTAGTGAGCCATGAACTTTTTTAAAAATCCAAAAGGGGCATTTAACCTTTGTTCTGGCTCTGCTAGTTTCCGAGATCCCCATAGTGGGCATCAAAAAAACTCACCTTGTATAAAAAAAACAAAAATAATAAATTTTTTAATAGGTATAACGTTTTTAATAAACGCACTGAAAAAACGTGGGGCGCATTCAATAGATAATAATAATGATAATTTGATGCACGCACGTAAGTAACAGTCTATTGTAGGTATCTATCGTATTGCAAATACCTAATGTTTTCCAATGTCAGCTAGTCAGCTATTTCTCTACACTCCTTACTATTATCTATAGCACGCGCCCCACGTTTGTCGAATATACGGAAGCGTGGAAGGGCCACGTAGATTTTTTTTAAATTCAGATTTTTTTCTCAAAATGTGTAAAAAAAAACTGAATTTAAAAAAAATATACTACGTGGCTCTTCTACGTTTCAGTACGAATCTTTATGGGGGCTAGGATTATTTCATATTTGTGTTATAAAAAGCATTCTCGTGGGGACTGCCGGGAGCGGGGCAGCAGGCAGTGGGCCGGGGGGCGCTCAGGCTAAGAGGGCGGGGGGGGGGAAGGGCATCGCTCCCCCGCCCCCACCTAGCTACGCCACTGAGTAAATATGTAGAATATAATATGGC
The DNA here is from genome assembly GCA_963920635.1 of Pseudeuparius sepicola. Classification (NCBI taxonomy): domain Eukaryota; kingdom Metazoa; phylum Arthropoda; class Insecta; order Coleoptera; family Anthribidae; genus Pseudeuparius; species Pseudeuparius sepicola. The sequence continues at coordinate 27,209,302 of OY987304.1, read as the reverse complement.
AATTGTTTTTGTTGTTGAAAGTCCTAAAATGCACCAAACAATACGTGGTTCAATTTTTAGACCTAGTCCAGTAGCACCCTGTAGAGCAACGCAAATATTTGACTTGCTCAGACTTTTGCGGTATCCCAACTCAAAAACGATCGAGCAGCGCTTTTTCTGGATATTAAAAAACTAGTTTTTGAATATGGAACTTTCTGTCTATTAATGGATCCATTTAATCACATCATACGAGTATCTGTTAAAGTCAGGAATGTAAAACATACCCAATTTTTTGTATATGCAGAGATTTTTTTATAGAAGCGACCTTGCCACGAAACCATGTCAGATTGTAGCAAACCTCGGTCGTGTAGGTTTTAAATAGCTTCAATTGTTTATTATTTGTTGACTAGCACGAATAAATAACGGGTGTTGATATTTCTGATATAGTGGAGCGAAATCGGGCTAAAAAGTCGCTCCGTTCTCGAAAATTTTTTTTGAGGGTAGAACTAAGAGACCTTTTTTATTTCGAAAAAACTGCCAAAATTGGCAATTTACGGAAATTGTGTTTTTTACGTTTCCATCGTCATATCTTTGAGAATAGTGGAGCTATCGACTAGATTTTTTTAAAATTTTATTTTTAGCATATGAGCGCTTACAAAGAATGCCATATTGTTGTTGTCCAATATTGTTTATTAACCACTTTAAATAGCAGCAAAATTGCAAGGTTATAAAAAGTGTAATGAAATTTTCACTAAGCGAGAAACTTGTTAATTTGTGAAAGTTTTTATATACCTACATGCTGCTAGGGAAATGTGCCCAAAACATGAAACAAGTTTTTGGTAAAAAAAGAGAATATCCACGCGTGGCAGGCGTGTGTCAACAACTAACAACTAATGCGTAGTTTACATGCGCAAGTGAAACTATTACAAGTATAAAAATATCTTAGAGTACTTCCTAATAGTTTGCCAATGTAAACCCTCTCAGGGAGAATTGTAAACGAACTCTAAAAGAGTAGGTACGTCTCTGCGAGCGTTTACATAAACTATTTGGAAGTACTCTCAGATATACGACTTGTGATAGTTTTACCTCTCCGTGTAGACTATTCTATAACAGATCGCTGGTAAAATAAATTAATAATTTTGGACCAAATAATGTGGGTTCAAGCAGACCAATAAAATAAGAAATAAAATATCCAAAAGGTTGATTTTTGGCAATTTTTGAGCAGTAATTACAGTAGCCAGGTGAACAAACAACCACCTGCTTATTTTATGTATCTTATTAAAGTCACCATTTATTTAATGAACTGCAAAATAAACATTTTTTTATATTGTTTTTTTATAATAATTAAATCTTTGTGCATGCTGCACATATAGTATATCATAGCACCTAAATATAGGTATAAAATAAATATTAAAAAAATCTCTTTCACGTTATCAACAGACTCGTCTTCGGTATTTTCTACATTACTATCACTATTATTGCACTTGCCACATTTACATTGATCACAGCATTTCAGTCTTTCCTTGATATGCAGTTGCACTTTTTCGGAACAAAAAGGCTTTGGCGTACAATGTTTGGTATGGATTCTTGAGATAAAAATGTGCGAATTCAATTGTCGTTTACTGAAGTCTATATCCATAAGATCCAGGATCTTCAAGTTGCAACTTCACAACGTTACTTGAATACCATCTTTTTAACTGCTGTGTGCACCTGCAACTGCCAATAATGAAACAATCCAATATAATATAATTTCAAACTTTTGTAATACCAAAAAAATATTGATAAAAGCACAGTCAGTAGTCAGTAGAGAGAAGTTCGTAAGAAGGTTTATTAGATTTGGTGGCCAGAATTGTGCTTTTTATCATCATTTTTTGAGGTATTGCTAGTTTCAAAATGATTATTTTTGGATTGTTTAATTATTGGCAGTTGCAGGTGCCGGTAGCAGTTAAAAATATGGTATTCAAATAATGTTGCGAAGTCACAACTTGAAGATCCTGGATCTTATGGATGGACTCCAGTAAACCTAAACTGGCTTTACATATATTTTCCTCTCAAGAATCCATACCACCGCCAAAGTTTAAGCGTTTTTGTTTCGACAAAAACTGTAATACTAAAAATTGCAACTGTATCTGTATGATAAATAAAATAAGCAGGTGGTTGTTTGTTCACCTGCGGCAACTGTAATTACTGCTCAAAAATTGCCAAAAATTAACCATTTTGGTTATTTTATTTTATTGGTCTGCTTGAACCCACATTATTTGGTCTAAAATTATCAATTTATTTTACTAGCGATCTGTTATAGAATAGTCTACATGCTACACGGAGAGGTAAAACTATCACAAGCCGTATATCTAAGAGTAGTTCCAAATAGTTTATGTAAATGCTCCCAGAGACGTACCTACTCTTTTATAGCAGAGAGTTCTCCCTGAGAGGGTTTACATTGGCAAAATATTAGGGACTACTCTCAGATATATATACTTTTGGTAGTTTCACTTGCGCATGTAAAATACGCATTAGTTGTTGAGACATGCCTGCCACGCGTGCATATTCTCACGCAAGGGATTAATTTTGCGTTCCACGTGAGTAGCGCCCGCCACAAAAAATGCACAGTTCAAAAACTATAGGCGCTATAGGTATTTTTTTACCAAGAACTTCTTTCATGTTGTGGGCACATTTCTCTCCCAGCATGTAGATAAAAAATTCCACAAACAAAAAAGTTTCTCGCTTAGTGAAAATTTCATTACACTTTTTATAACCTTGCAATTTTGTTGCTATTTAAAGTGGTTAATAAACAATATTGGACAACAACAATGGCATTCGTTGTAAGCGCTCATATTATGTTAGCTTCAATTTAAAAAAATATAGCTCCACTACTCTTAAAGATATGACGATGGAAACGTAAAAAAACACAATTTCAGTTTTTCCGAAATAAAAATGGTCTCGACCACAAAAAAATTTCGTAAATCGCCACTTCGTATACAGATTGATGTACTTAACAACACCTATAGGGTCTAATCTAGTTCTACCTTGAAAAAAATTTTTGACGACTTTTTAGCTCGATTTCGCTCCACTAATAGGTTCTTTTGCAATTTAATTTTAAAATTCAAGTTTTCGGTTTCGGTTTGCTCGGATACCAGATTTTTTTATGCGGTTTACTCACACAACCGTCCGCCTAGGGTACCCAAGTAACATTTAAAGTTGCATAAAACACGTGAAGACGTTGTTGCGACCAATAATACAACTTGTCTATAGACGTATCGTCCTTTTTACAACTCCTTTATGACTGAATATGAACGGTTGAAAACGAGTTTTCACGACTTTTCATACAACTTTTATCTGACTTAATTGGATATGACTTTTATAAGTCCATTAGGTCGTGTAAATTCAAAGATACCTTAACGTCATAAAGAAGTAGCTCTAAAGTTGTGAAGATCTCTATTACCAATTGGTCGTAAATATGGAACGTAGTGTCATATTGTGTAGTGTTTGCTGTAATACGAAGACATTTCATTCTGTCTCGGCCGTAAGTGGCAAAAACGAAATTATACGTTGGTGATATTATGCAATAAAATATCTCGGTTTTTGACAATTGTACTCAACGGAATCTATTGAGAATTTTTATTTACTGTGGAAATTATAAATACAGCTCGAAAATTTACAACGCGCCTTTAAAATAATGGAAATTAAAGGAAATGAAAGAAAAAATGTAAAATATGAACGTGCTTTAAATTAAAATTTAAAGTGCTTCAGTTGTACAGGATCGTTCGATATGTCGAAAATAAATGTTTTCCACTCAAATTTCTATGATTTGTGCCCACCAATTAAATTCGAAGTTTTGCCACTTTCGTAAGACAAACATGGTTGTCCATTTAACTGAATTTCTGACGGCAAACATGGCCGACGGTGCTTATATGACTTATTAGTAGTTGTAAAACTTCAGTCAAACTACTAAGAGGTCATAAATAGTTCTAAAACTGTCAAACGACTATTAAGAGGTTATAAATCGACTAAAACTAAAATCAAAATTACAGAATAAGTATTTATATGCGCATGCGCGTGGAGGGCTGTTTTTAGAAATTTATGCAGTCAGGGGTAGGTGCCTCGTCAAGTTCGTAGTAGTGCTAGTAGTAGTTATATAAAAAAATAAAGATTTGTATGACAAAACTGATTTAATTCTAAATTTTTGTAACTGCTCGTCTATAACTTCCTGAGCATTTGTATTTGCCCAGTCTTTTGTAAAACTCATAATAATTTTTAACAGATGCTGATATGCTTATACTGTAGATATTTATTACTGCATTACATTTACTGTATGATATATGGCACATCATAATATGATACATATTATGATACAATAAATTAAGTCTCAATTTTACTAATGACCCTACGAAAGTCGTATAAAGGTATTTTATTAAAATTACCACTTACTGGGATCATATTGAGGTTGAAATTAATATTAACGCGCATGTGCACTACTTTCTTACCGTCATGTTCTCATTTCTATGTTGTATTAAGATCTTGCTTAAGACTATTCTACAACATCTATGACTTCCACTTACTGATGTCTTATAATATATATTTAAATCGTCTTTATACGACTATAGCTCCACCAAGTTTTAATGTGGTCAAATTATTTTCTTTACAACCGTCGTACATCTATATTTCTAAAGTCGTAAAAGTTGTTGTATTCTCAACGACGGAGATCTCTTTACAACCTTATAATAACCTTTGAAAGACTATATAATGTTGACGTTAAAGTAACCATGTTATGCCTGTTATAAGACTTTTATAGAACAAATACTTTCACCGAGTAAATAACATCCTAGCAACTACCTACCCTAAGCTACAATTTTATAACCCTAATACAACTATTTGGACTTAAGATAAATAATTATAACTTAAAATGTTACTTGGGTAGCTTATTAGTCAACGTGAACCAAATCAAAAAGATAGACATGATTTGGGAAGCAACAAATGGAAGTCCAGGCAGGAGCCAACAGCACATTTACAGTTTCAGTCAGCACATCTCCTGGATTTGTGGCTTGTACTAACGTCGCCACGAAGGCTGCTAAAGCGACCTACGTGGAATCTACATAATATCTGCATATCTCTCATACGTTACACCGAACTGATGATTGCCAAATAGCACAAAACACTTGTATACGGTTACTACTTTTTTGTTGTTTTTGATTGCTTGCTCATTACCGCTTTTTGTTGTATGTAAATACTTTCACACTCACTAATCTTACATCCTTATTCTAATTTTTAAAGTAAGTATTTTATTTATATCTACTCTCAATGATCTACATTTAAATTTAAATCCAAATTATCAATATCTCAAAGAGAATAGTCGTCTAAGGTTATAAGGTTGTAACATTGCATTAAAATATTGGGAGCGCCACATGAACCCTAAAATGGTTTCTGAAAATACATGGCGTTTAAAAAAACTTCTTTAATCGTTGTGAAGCGGATATAATATGCAATGGTTTTCATTTTTTTACGTTGGACGCTCAGTGAATAAATTCTCGAAATACTGGGCGTATATGGCCGGACGCCGCGTGAGAACGTTTTTAGACTGGACGCCCAGTGATGCTCTATATATATATATATATATATATATATATATATATATATATATGGGTGGTGAAAATTTCGATACTTAGCATTAGTATCTCGAAAACTATGAAAGATACAACATTGGTCAAATTATACAAAAGTTGCTCTATCATACCTTGTACAATAGTCTGTTATTAAATCTCAGATATCTTCATTCATTCGTAATTTATACTCATAAAACTTGGTAATTTTATGTTCTTGGTCATGACCAATTCCATGCCAGTTTCAGAAATTTTCTAGGTCCCAAATTTCGAGCAATCACAGCTGAGATACCAATGGTGGGAATCGAAATTGTCACCCATGTATATTATCGTTCAAGAACCGTTCAAAATTCCTCGGCAGCGGTTACAGCATCACATTTTGACAGATAGCGTTTACAAAAATTTGGTCTGCATTGAACGCAAGTAGTGTTTTTAACTCTGAAAAATTTATAGATTGTATTGATTGAGTTGGAGGCAAATGGTCCGGTAATGTCAGCAACGAGGTTTACGAGTACATTACTATTTAAAAATTTTGCATTGGAGGAGGGATATCTAACAGCTGTTTTATTTTAATTTACATATTGCTGTAAAAATATAAAATTATCTTTAATGACATTTAAATTTCAGTTTTTTTAATTTTAGGAGACACAAACTGGAAAAATATATTTTTCTATTAGTAGTTAATAGTTAGTTTAGTAGTTAATAGGTATTAGTTAGTAGTATGTAATGTAGGTACCTATATTAACATATAATATTGAAAATATAAAATATATATTTTTTTTAATCGAACTTAACATGGAGGGGAGAGGGATATACAGGGTGAGTCAGAATGTATAGTAAATACTTTAAAGGGGTGCTCGGCAGGTGGTTTTAAGGGGGGTCTTTCATATAAAAATTTTCGATTTGGGCTTTCCTTGCAAAATTATTCGGGTCTACAAGGTGACCCAAAAGTATTTTTTTATTTATATCTCAATAACGGCGCTACTTAAAAATTTGAAATTTGGTATGTGTTATCTACTTACTGGAAGACGCTTTAGGGTAGTTTATTCATTTACACAGTGCCCTAAAAAAGGGCAGAAACTAACGACCCCTATTAATTTTTTGCTCAAACTTTTTTGAGGTTTTGGTTAAAATTTCCAAAGCGTACTTGATTTTTCGAAAGTAAAGTTATGTCAAAAATTAGTTTCAAACTAAGCAGGGCGGAACCCCACAAGCTCAATTTTCAACTCGAATTTTTTTTGTTATTTACACCTATAAATTCGCTAAGCCTGGGACACACTGTATATATTTTTCTGAGAATCTAGGAAGTTTTCTGGAAATATATGTAGTTTCTGGGAATTTTGAGTGGTTTTCTGAGAATCTAGGTAGTTTTCTCGAAATATATGTCGTTTCTGGGAATTTTGAATGGTTTTCTGGAAATATATGTAGTTTCTGAGAATTTTCAATGTTTTTCTGGAAATCTAGTTTTTTTCTGGGAATATAGGGTATTTTCTGGTAATATATGTAGTTTCTGGGAATTTTCAATGGTTTTCTGGAAATATATGTAGTTTCCGGGAATTTTGAGTTGTTTTCTGGAATCCTAGAAAGTTTTCTCTGGATATAGGATATTTTCAAGGAATCTATGTGGTTTCTGGGAATTTTGAGTGGTATACTGAGAATCCAGGAAGTTTCCTAGGAATATAGGGTATTTTCAAGGAAGCTAGTAGTTTTCTTGTCATTTTGATATTCAGGGACTTTTGGGTTATTAATTCTAGGCAATTTGGGAAAGTTTTATCAACAATTTTTAACTGTTTCAACTGTTGACATACGGACTATACGTTTTAACAGGAAAGGGATTAAAATCAGTTATTCCAAAAATTGACGTTGTGTATAGCTTTGATTTGTGTCATAATGTCTGAAGGATGACCACCTTTATTTATTGTTCGAAACAATCAGTTTCAGAAAATTAAAGTTGTGAATAGTTTTTTCTAAAATGTAGTAATGTTCTAGCCAGGCATAAAAAAACAATCACCAAACGTTTCTGGGAATTTTCAATGGTTTTCTGGAAATATAATTTATATAAAATTTCACAAACGGGAAACGAGCGTGCTTGCTTGCCAATGACAAACAACGTATGTGTGCCTGCGAAACCAACGATAGGGTGTCTGTCCACAAAGATTCGTTTGTAGTTCTATGGCTTAATAAAGGAACGACGAGTTTCTTGCTGCAATACCTTGAACTGTAACTGTACCACTGCTGTAAATGGGTCGTACTTTATTACGAATTAGAACACACCCGTATGCGTGAAAATTAAAGTTTTATAATCACCAATTAGAGTTGCTTTATTATTCTGCGGTACTGAACGCTACAGTACCTATATACATAATACGACAGATATGAAAAACAGCAACGTATCAACAACTCCTACATGTGGATGATGAAAACAACTGTAAATTCATGAAAAACCCAAAAGGATTTAATTTCATCATGTAACGGTGTAAGTTTTCAGGGAATCTAGTAACTTTTTGAGAAGAGAAGTGTATTTCTATAATTCTAGGTATTTTTTCTGTAATTATAGGAAGTTTACAGGGAATCTAGTAACTTTTTGAGAATAGAAGTGTATTTCTATAATTCTAGGCATTTTTTCTGAAATTCTAGAAAGTTTACAGGGTATCTAGGATATTTTCGAGGAACCTAGGTGCTTTCTGTTCATTTTGAGAGGTCATGTAAAGACTTGCATTCAGTCTAATGTTATCTCAGAAAATTGATGTTGTGTATAGCTTTCATAAAAACTTGTAGAAGGATGACCACCTTTATTTACTGTTCGAAAAATAACCAGTGTCAGAAAATTAAAGTTGTGAATAGTTTTTTCTAAAAATGTAGTAATGTGCTAGCAAGGCATAAAAAAACAATCACCAAACATATTTATTAATTTTACAAACGGGCGGCGAGCGTGCTTGCTTGCCAATGATGATGAATGTCAATGTTCCTGCGAAACCAACGATGGGCTGGCTGTCCACAAAGATTCGTTTATAGTTTTAAGGCTTAATAAAGGAACGACGAGTTCCTTGCTGCAATACCTTGAACTGTAACTGTACCACTGCTGTAAATGGGTCGCACTTTATAATGACAACGCAAGGAAGCAACTCTGGTTTGTCACGGCAGATTATTTTGCTCCGCGACTCGTCTGCGAACCGAGCGACTTTCAAACGGTGTCGGTACTTCAAACGGTAGAGATTATACAAGGCGGGCGGAAGATTACTGCGAAATTAATGCTTGAAAATCAGTAGATGTAAGGGGCAATTTAAAATGCATATTTGCTTATGCTATATAAGATGTGTGATATATTAGTTTCTGCGAGTTAAAATAATGCGGTGAACTTCATATTTCTTCGAAATCACTTGTGTAATATACATAACATACGATATATTATTTTTAAAAGAGCTTTTTTTAGTTAGAGGTGTTTTATAAAACGAGAAAATCTCCATCTAAACCGAAAACACTTGCCATCACCTTCTACGTAATTTCAAACTATATGCAATCATGTGTTCATTTATCAAATATAGGCTTGCTTTTTATTTTTTTAAATGGTTTGGGTCATGGATGTCCAACCAGCCCCAGACACCTTTATTAACCGACAGGCAACAGAGTCCAATAAACCATTGACTTTTGTCGGTTTCGGGTGAATGTTCAGCTAGTCAATTCCTAAGGTTGGCAAGATCATCCACAATCCGAACCATTTAAAGAGGTTAATATTTTGTCCTATATTTATATATGTTTAAATAGCGGTTGATAGTGAGATACATATGAGATGGCCATCTCAGTGTGTCCCAATTTGATACTGGACACCTCAGAAATATATGAAGGGCAAGGAAAATAAATGGTCTCTATTTTTTTATCGGTAGTCGCAAGGAAGAGTATCTCATAGGCGGTGGTATTTGGATGGGGTGATTATTTCATGGCCTGCTACGATTTTTTAAAATAGCTAATTTTTAAGAAATCCTATTAGGGATTTTTTTACGACAAAATGTTATTAAGAAAACTTGTTCAGAATGAACAACAGATTCGCAAAATTTCAAATGGCTAGGCCTACTATGAGTTATAGATTTATCTCCCACTTTTTTCTTAGAAAAGTGTTCTTTCTGAAGCTTTCACGTCAAAATTTTATTTTTTCACGATGATCAAGTTTCCTTAATAATATTTTGACGTGAAAGCTCCAGAAAGGACACATTTCTCTAAAAAAGTGGGAGAAAAAAGCGAAAAAGCTAAAAATCAAAATATGCCTAGACTTTTGAAATTTTGCAAGTCTACTCAGTTTTTCATTCTGAACAAGCTTTCTTAATAACATTTTGTCGTAAAAAAATAATTATCCCATCCAAATACCACCGCCTATGAGATACTCTTCCTTGATACTACCAATAAAAAAATAGAGACCATTTGTTTTCCTTGCCCTTCATATAGTTCTGAGGTGTCCAGTATCAAAATGGGACACACTGTATAAACCGATGATATTACCGCATCTCGAGGGCCGCGTTTTATATAAACCGAAAATATTATTTTAAGCGGTAATGTTTATTTAAATTTTGGCAGCATTTAGGAACCATCGGGCTTGTTGGTCATTGATCGATGTTAAATATCTATATACAAGCAGATGGCACCACGGATACCAATTTTAGTTTTTCCCCATGGACCATTTTTACGGCAAGTATGAATTAAATATGAAATAAAGCACGCATTGGTTAAAATAAATTACTAGAGTTCATTCAACCCTTAGGGTCGTATTTGAGATGTCAAACAGTATCTTTTGCTCTCCTGTGGCACTTAGATTTAACATTTATAATGGGCAACTATTTAAAAAGCTACTTTATAACAGTTTCACTTTAATCGGTTTACTTGCTTATGTTGACTTGTACCAACGTGTTGTAATTTTTTTAAGTACACTCGTTTCAAATGAATTTAGTTTACAATTTAGGGTGCCATGCCTGAAGTCGGCCTTTTCCAATGCACTAAAGTAACGTCATCATTTAAGCGTAAACACTTTAATAATGACGCTAAGGCGGGCCGATTCTTATTTTAAGTTGTGGGCTACTTAAGCATAACCGAGGATGCAGCTTTAAATAACTGTTCAACTTCTATTTATGTTTGCGACACCTCGAACCGGTGTTGTGCACAATTAATTAAATTGAAGAGATTAATAAAGCCGTGCATTAACTGGACGCAACCAGGAGTACCCAGAAGCAGATATATGCTTGTACGTGGGAGGGACAATTACTATTTTGGCTTCGTTGTATGAAATGAGAAATTGTTATTAATTTAATACAGAACGTTAAAAAAATTATGAGTAATACGTGAAAGGTGGGGTAAATAAGTGTTTATTTTTAAATTGGAGAGAATATTTTCTCATTTTAAATGCTCTTCCACAACATCTTTTATTGCATATTGAGAAGCTGAACGTGTTTCTATAAATTATGTATTCGTATAATTACCAACAAAAGCCAAAAAAATTCCTGGCTGCTGATTTGGGGGTTTGGCCCGTGTCAGTCTCTCTATATCTTGATTTTTTTTAGTTAGTTGATCTCACCAACCTTCCTTTTACAGAAGACTTTTGTGTAAATAACTTGCCCATCCGGGTTTTGTTTCATAAATAAAAATGTATTAGTAAAAATGTTTTTTATTTTCAATCCTTAAATAAAAACTACTGTTATTTTAACTTTGTGTAATTACTGTAGCTCCACAACTGTTGTTTGTTTTTTAATCCATCGATTTTCTGACAGATTGACCTCGAATATTTTATTCCCAGCAAATTTTCTTCCATAACTCGCACGTGCCTCTTATTTAAATTGTTAAGAGACATAAAACTTTTTGGGGGAGCTATAACCATACGCATCACTTGGCCATTAATTTTGTCAATTCCTTGGGATAAATCTCATTATACATCGAGAAACCTTGAATGTTGAATACAGCTTTTTCACAGTAGCATTTTCACTAGCTTAAATAAACTGTAGGTACAGCCACCACGGCATTTATATCCTGTTTATACCATATAGAGACTGTAAGTAATACACGCGAGCGTTATCCGAAAACCCGTACTGTCCCTGTTTTATTTCTACGTCTCATAGCAGCAGTGTTCATTTAACTGTTTTTAATGTGAACACTCGATAACGAACGGAATTGACAGAGTTAAGTATTGTCGCACGGTCGTTCTGAAAGTCGACAAAAACTTTCGACAGTGGCAGAGGTTTTAACTGACCGCTGAGAGTTTCAACTTATTTATACAGTTTCCCGAAGGCAACGCTATATTTATAAACAAGAAAATACTATCCAACGAACAACAAAGTAGGAGCCGAGGTCATTATCGTAAAAGTCTTGATTATGCACCGGGACTTCCGAATTGTATAATTTTAAAAGTGCGTTAGGTAGAATCCTACGCCTCGAGGATTATAATCTACTCGTAGAATATAATCTTCTAGAACTACGACCGTATTTTTCTATACTATTGGTACTAGCAGTCATGTTTGTTATTTAAAAACTGAACTCTGTATCTATCGCGCTCATATTCATAGGTATTATGGATAATATTTCCCCGTTGACAGCTGTATTACCGGCCATCTTGGATTTCCATAGTAAACCTAAACAACTTACTTAATACATTGACCACATTGGTTTTGACTCTTATTCTCTGAATTGTCTTCATTGCTGAAACGGATGACAAATTTGCTATCACAGGTACCGAGGCTACTTTCGAACATCTAATATTTGAACCGGAGTTTCCATGTACTGCTCCATCTTTCCTGTGTTGGGTGATTGTTTTTCTTCTATTATCATTGGCCTGGACGCATGATTATGACTGTTAGAGCGCCAAGTAATTATCCCTTATTTTACCCAACATTTTCCTTTACATTTAGAAGTTACACATTTCCTTTACCCCAGGACCCTTTTTTCTCCTTCATATAGAGTAAACCCTCATCAACAAGTAGATCTTTTCCTTTCTGTCTTTTCACGTAACTCAACATTGCTACAAATGACTACTTCCTAATAAATAATTTAGAAAGAACTGATATATTTATATTATTTTTGTAACCGATATACAATTTAGGTATCTAGAGATATTACCAAACAAGTAATACATATGTTTCGAAAATGGTCTGTAAACAATATAGTTCTAAAAGGTATACACTTAGATATCATTAATTATGAGATATTAAAATATTTGTAGAAATATATATAGGCAACCATAGCCTCTTGCATACATTGGTAGAAAATTCTTTTAATCCAAACTGTTTATGTATATGAAATCAAGTAACTCATAGAGGTAATATCTGAATTATGATGCGTCAAAATATCGCCAAGTACGACAAAAATCGCCAAAGTGCGACAAAACATCGTGGTAAATCGGTACTTTTCCCCAATTTATAGTATAAAAAGTCAAATGCTCAAAAACAGTGAAAAGCGTGAAAAAACGTGAAAAACGTTTACAAAAATGTCAACGAAACGTCAAATGCGTGAAAAAGAGTGAAAAACATAAAAAACGTTAATGAAATATCTGACTATGTAAAATGATTTTGAAATATCGGAAAATTAAAAAATCAGACTAAAAATCGTTGAAAAATTTGACGTGTTCCACTACATACATGTGATAAGGTTATTTCGCATAACTTGCTATTAAAATTTAATATTGGCAAATTTATTATAATTTATTATAATTTTCTTATAATTAATGATTCGGGTAAAAGCAACTAATAACTGTTTCCTGTTCATTTGAAGTAAGTTTTATTTGGAATATTTGTCGGTGGTTTCTTGGTTCGGTGGCGTTGAATTACATTATGATTGTTAATAATAGTCTTATTGACCCGAGTTTCTATAAAAACGCATCTTTCCTATATTTTTTTCGCAGAACTTAGTGACTCTTAGTTTCTTACAGACGAGTTAGAACAGCTATTAGTATACGTAGAGGTTACAACTGTTTAAAAGTCATTTGTTCTCTGACTGTTCTCGAGGAAGGTTCTCTTGAGTCAACAAAAGTTCAAAATAATGTGGGGCGTTAACCGTACAACAACAAAATTTATAAAAAAAAATTAATACTTTTCTCTCTTCGTGCCGGGTGGGTATTGCAAAAACAAGTGGTGGTTGGGCGCATTTCCCGAAAGAGGATGTTCGACGTACACTAGAAGACGGACTGGAGGTAGCTAAGAAAAATGCCCGTTACCAGAGAGGTGACAAAATAAGGGTTATTATAACCAATGAGGGCTTTAACCACCCTTTGTCGACGCCAGCTGATATGGATGTTACTGTTGACGAGTTACTTGACCAGGTCGAAAACATTGTGACGTCTGACGAAAAGGTCGATTTTACGGGGACAACTTTGGAAGTCCAAATTTTTAAAATACCAAGTGGTTCAGGGCGTTCAAAAATCTTAAATCTGTTGACAAACATTATAAGTAAAAAAAGTATCACCCGTATTAATAACAATGATAATTTATGTGGAGACAATATCTTGGGAATGTGTTTGACGCCTTCTGACAAAAAACATCAGATTGGGTAGAGATATACAGAGCCGTTTAGCAGAAAGATTGTGTAGGCAACTAGGTGGCTGTTACGACGCAGGTTTTACCCTGGATGATTTCAAACAAGTGGAAGAGTTACTTAACGTGCAAATTAAAATTATCTGCGCTGAGAGTTTCAACGCCGTTATTTATGCCGGCCCGGATCGAGAGACAATATTATATTTGTATAAAAATGGCAGCCAGTACGACGTGGTAAACAACTTGACGGGCCTGTATGGTAGTCACTTTTATTGCCACAAATGCGACACTCCCTACGACAATAAAGATATCCACAAGTGTAAAAAGACACCTCTTTGCAACCCGTGTAAAAAGCCCGAAAACCATGTAGAAACGAGAGCGAAGGTTTATTGTGAGCGCTGCAATAGGTTTTGCTACAATGGTGACTGTATGGAGAATCGCAAGGCTGCTTGTGACAAAATTTACAAGTGCACAGAGTGCAATAGACTATGCGAGCGACAAAAACGCACATATGTGGTTTTGCCATGTGCCATACTGTGGGTCACGAGTGTTACATGCAACAGAGACATGCCAGAGGTGGTATTTGCAATGTTCCATGTACATGCAACGGTCTTAGTAATGACATAAATAAGGGGTGCTGTAATCACTTCAAAGATTCTCCAGTTTGCAAAAATCCGTGCCTCTGCAATGGCCTAGCAACAAAGAAAATACCGAGGTGCACGTTCACAGAAAAATACATATGGTTTGATTATGAGGCCATGCAGGATACTGGTATACACGTGCCCAATTTGGTCGTGGCACAGAACCTCGAAGGTGAAAAATTTATTTTTCATGATGACAAAGAATTCTGCGAATGGTTGGTGTCCGTACAAAACCATGGATATACAGCCATAGACCATAACGCCAAAGGATATGACGCTTATTTTATTTTAAAGTATTGCGTGGAAAATACCATTAAACCTTTTACTATTTACAACGGTTCAAAGCTAATGTTGTTAGAAATACCACATATTAAATTGAAAATCATAGATAGTTCAAATTTCGTAAGTGGACTATTGGCCGATGTACCCGGTACATTCGGTTTGAAGGAGCTGAAAAAGGGGTACTTCCCGCACTTTTTCAATACGCCCGAGAACCAGATGTACGTGGGCCCTTTACCAGCTGTAGACTTCTACAGCCCTGACACAATGAAGGACAAAGCTCGCAAGGAATTTCTACAGTGGCACGAAGATCATAAAAACGACATTTTCGATTTTCAAAATGAGACTTTGGCCTATTGTACCTCGGACGTTGATATATTGAGAACAGGCTGCCTTTCATTCCGAAAGGAGTTTTTTAAAATCGCTAACACGGATCCCTTCCAATACCTAACAATTGCGAGTGTATGCATGGCAATGTTCAGGTCAATATACTTACCTAAAAATGCAATTGCCGTTGTACAGGATGTTCCCGTATATTTTGACCCACCCCTAGAGCCTTTATTTTTCGAGTTGGAAAAAAATTACTTAAATGAAAGTTGTAGGGTACCAAGGTGTATGCTTGCAATTCAAAAATCCACAATCCACAAATATACAGGGTGTACCGTTAAAAAAGTAATTTTATATTTTTTTTTCATAAATTTGCGACGCTCATTTGTTTTATCTAGTAACAGATCCTAGCGGTTCAAAAAAAACCCTACAACTTTCATTTAAGTATTTTTTTCTAACTAGAAAAATAAAGGCTCTAGGGGTGGGTCAAAATATACGGGAACACCCTGTACAGACGGATCGTAAAGATACCTACAGCAAGGCCTCGATTATGTGGTTGAACCAATTTGTCAATGTTCGCCACGCTCTTAACGGGGGTGAGGTGCATATTTTGGGTTCCAAAGTGGATGGTTTTGACTCCACTACCAAAACCATCTATCAATATCATGGATGCATTTGGCACGGGTGCAGAAAATGTCACAGCCCCTCGACAATCAAACAGATCAATCACGAAACCATGGACGATCTGTATGAGAAAACATGCCGCAGAAGCCGACAACTTAAAGAGGCCGGCTATAGATTAGTCGAAATTTGGGAATGCGACTGGCTAAAATCTGAAGCCTGCAAAAATTCGATAACTTTGAGGAAGAACCCCTAAAACCTAGGGAATCTTTCTTCGGTGGTCGCACGAATGCAGCCAAGCTGAAGGTAACGGGCAAGAGAATGAAATATATTGATGTAGTCTCCTTGTATCCAACAGTACAGTTTTATGACCGCTACCCAATTGGATATCCGATAAAAATTTACAAGCCCTTTGCTTACGATTCCAAAAAGTTTGGTTTGGTCAAATGCACGGTGCTGGCCTCTGTCGTACGTGTATCGACGAGGAGCCAAAGGGGCCGTGTTGCCACACAGGAAAAGATCGTGCGATCACCGGTACTTGGACTACCTTGGAAATAAATAAGTGGAGGTGTGGAATTTTAAAGAAGTATCCACGGACCTATTTAAGGAGTATGTGGGAGACTTCATGAAAATAAAACTTGAGACAAGCCCCCACGACTGTGAAACAAACGAAGATTACGCATATGCTGTTAAACAACAAATGGGCATTGATTTAGATATTGAAAAAATTTGTGTTAATCCTGGCAAGAGAGCTGTCGCAAAAATATGTTTAAACTCACTATGGGGAAAATTCGGTCAGAGGATAAACATGTGCTAGACTGAATACATTACAGTCGTCAAGCGTTGGTACGAAGTACTCATGGATGATAAAATCGAAATATCCAGTTGAATTTTTATTAATGAGGACGTTGTACAAGTGGCCTACAAATTTAAGGACGTATTTGTAAAGGATTCTACAGATACAAACGTATTTATTGCTTCTTTTATGACTTCCAATGCCCGCTTACGTTTGTACGATATGTTAAATAGATTAGATGATGACATTGTCTATTACGATACAGATAGCGTGGTTTACATTGATAATAACCACAATATAACAACTGGTTCTAAGCTGGGTGAGTGGTCAGACGAGCTGGCTGCCGATGATTACATCATCGAGTGGTTGTCAACAGGTGCCAAAATTATTATTTTAAAACTTTAAAGGGCGTCGAAGTCACCAAGGTTAAGGATTTCACCCTTAATTTTGAGAACGCTCAAAAATTAAAAGCTACTACCATGCGGAACTTACTCGAGGACCCCTCTTAGTGTCTCGAACTCACGTTTGATCAGCTGTCTCGAGACGTCAAAACTAAAGATATTGTCACACGAAAAAGGGTACCTATCCAAGACCTTCAGGATAGACTACAAAAAACTCAGAGTTGATGATACATCCGAATATTTGAACACCTTCCCTTGGGGTTATTAAGTAGAACATAAGTTAGATATCTTATATTTTTATGACATTTAATAAAAGTCTTAACTTTTTAATGGTGTTTTTATTTTCCTTTTTTTTCCTACTACAAAAAACCGTTTTCGTTGATCATCGCTTTCTTCCAGGTCTTCACCATTTCCCTAAACACTAACTCAAACATTTTTAATATTCTACAGGACTTTCAGCCGTTTATCAAACAGAACATTAATACATTCTTTATTTTCTTAATTCTAAAGGTAAAAATTGTTGCATGTTGTCTGAATAGATATCAAGTTCATATTTTAATAATAAGTTACAAAATTGTTTTATAGAAATGTCCCATCCAGGTAACTGCTGCAGGCTGCACAACCCTTAGTGTATTTATTATAAAGCTGTCTATACCATTCCATATCTTCATCCATTTTTGAATTATTCATCTCATGTAAGGCGTCTTGTGCACAACAAGACAATTCGTCCCTCGACCTCTGTATGCTTGAGGTCAAATCTGTCGCCTTTGTCCATTGCTCCTCACTATAGAACATCCACATGATGTTGTGTTCAGTCGACTTTCTAATTTAATTTACTATAAACAGGTTAGTTTTATACTTATAACCTCTCAATTCACCGTAAAAATTATAAAATTCTGCGTAGTTGGTTCGTCGTCAACCTGTTGTTGTTTTTAGTCATTGCGGTATTACAAATCCTATAATATAATGGCTGTTTGGGAATGCTAAATAAAGAACGGTAACCGTTTGTTTAAGCGCTACGCTGCTCCACTAACGAGAAATGATATCAATCTTTACACTGCCATCTCCGGCCTTGTAAAAACCGTAGCCGTACAACTATAAATTCGTTGTTGCTAAGAATGTGTCAACGTTGGATAATATGGCTTTATATTTATCCGCTTCTGTAGCCAATCATTAAGTACGACAACTTCCGTTTGGCCGATGCATCTCAACGTCGGTGCACCGACAAAGATCTCTTAATATGATTGTTTATACAGAAGTCGGTCGACCTTATATCTCACGTTTGCCGCTCGATCCCCAAATTACGCGTGCCCCGTCATTCTAATATAATAACAGGCGTTAAAGCGAAGTCCCAGCTTTATTTATCTTACACAGCATCGCTTTTTATTTTATATACTATCCATATTTGAGAATGATTCACATAGCTTATATTTAATTAAAGCAACGTGCTCTGTTTAAAATGTGATATAATAACCCATTCATAAATCGCTCTACTTTTATGAGTCATCAGTTTATAACAACTTAAATATTTACGGGCTACGTGCGAGTTAAAAAGTTAAAGTTAGCCGGA
Source organism: Pseudeuparius sepicola (assembly GCA_963920635.1). Lineage (NCBI taxonomy): Eukaryota > Metazoa > Arthropoda > Insecta > Coleoptera > Anthribidae > Pseudeuparius > Pseudeuparius sepicola. The sequence continues at coordinate 27,190,590 of OY987304.1, read as the reverse complement.
CCTCGGCGTTGGAAATGTGTTTATATAATTCTGTTCTTATAAAATTTAACTTTTCAAGTAATTAATGGGTGCTTTATAACAGACCTACATCGCAGACTGAAATCGCAGGCTCCATTCTCGTATGTATAGGTGGATCTCAATTCGTAATGAAACATAGACGATTGTTTTATTTACAAGAAGCTTTCTATTCAAATTGATCTGGGTACCGGATGTGTCGTAACAATTTCCGATTATTTGACATATCTTCGATTAATTCTGACGAACGAACGATTGTTTTTTTGAGTCATGCAGCCTTGATGCTTTTCCCAAAAATTGCACCCTAGCAATGCTTTTTTCAACTTAATGAAATCTTATATGATCCGCCATTCTAATAATTGTTCTTTCTGGTTTGCTTATAAACAAAATCCCATTTCTGTTTCTTAGCATGTTTCTCTAAATGTATTTATGTTTGTACTTTGTAAAATAATTTAGCAACTTAACTCAATTATATGCGGTACTTTAACGAGTCTTTTTGATATGACGTAGCTTGTACCGCAAAATGGGGTTATAATTTATTTAAACAGAAATTACCACGTTCTCTCTACCTCTGAATAAATGATTGCTTGTGTCACTGTATACAAGTAATCGGCAAGCCTACTCGTATGTGTTTATAAATCATTCTCAGATACGAATAGTTTATCCAAAACAACATGTACAAGCCACAAGATTTTGGTTTGACACCGTTGTTGGTTATCATATTAGAATAATATTAGAATAACTCCCCTTTTCAAGGAGAAAACCACGTGTGGTAAAATACAAGTTTTGAGAATGAAACTAAAATGAACATTTAGGGTTGATAAAGATTCAGGAAAATTTTCTGAATTTGTGTGAAAATAAAAAACTTTTTGAAAAAACGTATTAATTACGGAGAAATTATAACCTTAATAAAATGTTTGTGTGTTAATTGTTTTTCCTAATAAGTCAAAAAGAAAAACTTTTTCAGAAAATAGCCTCCGTCCACTTGAGACGTCCTATATAATTTACTATTTTTAGCACTTATACGTCAGCGCTTCAAATTTCCTTGAGAAGGTCAGTCGTATGTAATCCGTGAGATTAAAAACAAACGCTCGTTCAGTTTCCGACGGCGTATGGGACTTTAAACACATATTGCTTTAACTGTACTTATAAATATTGGACAATTGCTAGATAGTCTTGATAACCGCAAGTTAAAAAACAAACTGTACGATCGATCGACCAACCGACATAAATATTTTGCTTTTTACACTGTACCTTTGAAGCAGGCTGGAGTTGTTGCTTTAAATTATATAAACACTGACGATGCCTCAGAAATAATAAAACAGCTCTAATTGACGATTATAAAACTTTAATTTTCACGCATACGGGGGTGTTCTAATTCGTAATAAAGTGCGACCCATTTACAGCAGTGGTACAGTTACAGTTCAAGGTATTGCAGCAAGGAACTCGTCGTTCCTTTATTAAGCCTTAGAACTACAAACGAATCTTTGTGGACCGCCAGCCCATCGTTGGTTTCGCAGGCACATTGACATTTTTGCTGTTTTTCATATCTATCATATTATGTATATACTGTAGTGTTCGGTACCGCAGAATAATAAAGCAACTGTAATTGGTGATTATAAAACTTTAATTTTCACGCATACGGGTGTGTTCTAATTCGTAATAAAGTACGACCCATTTACAGCAGTGGTACAGTTACAGTTCAAGGTATTGCAGCAAGGAACTCGTCGTTCCTTTATTAAGCCATAGAACTACAAACGAATTTTTGTGGACAGACACCCCATTGTTGGTTTCGCAGGCACACATACGTTGTTCATCATTGGCAAGCAAGCACGCTCGCCTCCCGTTTGTGAAATTTTATATAAATTATATTTACAGAAAACCATTGAAAATTCCCAGAAACGTTTGGTGATTGTTTTGCCTGGCTAGAACATTACTACATTTTAGAAAAAACTATTCACAACTTTAATTTTCTGAAACTGATTGGTTCGAACAGTAAATAAAGGTGGTCATCCTTCAGACATTATGACACAAATCAAAGCTATACACAACGTCAATTTTTTTAATAATTGATTTTAATCCCTTTCCTGTTAAAACGTATGGCCCTTATGTCAACAGTTGAAATAGTTAAAAATTGTTGATAAAACTTTCCCAAATTGCCTAGAATTAATAACCCGAAAGTCTTTGAATATCAAAATGACCAGAAAACTACTAGCTTCCTTGAAAATACATTATATTCCTAGAAAACTTCCTGGATTCTCAGTATACCACTCAATATTTCCAGAAACCACATAGATTCCTTGAAAATATCCTATACCCAGAGAAAACTTCCTAGGATTCCAGAAAACCACTCAAAATTCCCAGAAACTACATATATTTCCAGAAAACCATTGAAAATTCCCAGAAACTACATATATTACCAGAAAATACCCTATATTCCCAGAAAACAACTAGATTTCCAGAAAACCATTGAAAATTCTCAGAAACTACATATATTTTTAGAAAACCATTCAAAATTCCCAGAAATGACATATATTTCGAGAAAACTACCTAGATTCTCAGAAAACCACTCAAAATTCCCAGAAACTACATATATTTCCAGAAAACTTCTTAGATTCTCAGAAAAATACCTAGAATTACAGAAAAACACTTATATTCTCAAAAAAGTTCCTAGATTCCCTGAAAACTTCCCAGGTTCCCCGTTACGTGACGAAATTAGGTCCCTTTGTTATTTTGTTTAATTTTTGTCAGATATTTTCATCCACTTATGATTTTAATATTCTTATTGTAATCAGTGAATTTTGGTACTCTTCTACGAGGATCCGTGTTTTAATTAGGTTCTCTATTTTATTTACAACATAAAAATACATGTTTCCTATTTCAAGAATTACAAGTATTATTTTCTACCTGTTAAACACAAGCTATTTTGAAAAGTTTTCTATTCCAAGAACTTATTTCACCCCATGGGGAGATGACAATTTTCTATTCCATGAATTAGATTTCTCCCATGTCAATTTTTGATTCCTAGAATTTATTTAATCCATAGGACATTGGAATTCGAATGATTCGTTTAACAACAGTTTCTTGTTACTTATAATAATGTGTCCATTTCCTTTATTGAGAATTATGATTTTCTACAGTAATTCTTTTTAGAATCCTTGTTTTAAGGGCCCTCAGTTTTTTAAGGGCCCTCAGTTTTTTAGGGACCTTGGTTTTTCCTTCCGTGATTTTTCTATAGCTAAAGATTAATAAAACTCAAATTACAGCAAGGTTATTGGTTTGAAGTACCCTCAGAATTCCCCATGTTAATTACCCCATGTTAATTTACCCATGTTAATTTCACCATGTTAATTCCCCCATTTTAATTCCCCCATGATAATTCACCCATGTTAATTACCCCATGTTTTCCAGAATTTCCATGTTGATTTTCTATTCATAGAATTTTCCCCAAATTACCCATTAAAAATGGCATTTTCAAGAGATTTCCCCCGAAACCTTGTTGTTCTCCGAAAGCTTGGATTCTCAGAAACCTTGTGTTCTCAGAATTTTGAGATTCTCGGCGACATACTACGAAACGGTGGGCGAGGTCAAGGGGGGTTGGGGTTAGATGGGGCGGGGCCAAGGGGGGTTAGGTGGGGGCGGGGCCAAGGTCAAGGTCAGGGGGCGGGGCTTAGAGGTCAAAGTGCTCCAGAGTTGCTTACTTACTACTCACCTTGATAACTGATTGCAACGCTATCAAGTCGACATCCACCAAGAAAGATATTCTACTTAAAATCGCTAGGTGGTGGGCATATATGCAAGATTTCAACTTCTCCATTGTGTATCGCAAGGGTAGCTCAATTCCACACGTTGATTACCTAAGTCGCAATCCCATAGTTCGTCGGATAGATGCAAATGACTATGTTAAACAACGAGGAGACACCGAAATACGTCAACTGATTGAAGATGCAAAACGAGGCCGCATAGATAAAACGAGATACGTTGTAAAAAATGATATTTTACATTACGTCATTTCCTCTTCAGGGCTTGGTCTGCTCCAAATCTTCCATGATGAACAATGTCATATCGGCGTAGAGAAAACTATCGACTCCATACAAAAGCATTTTTTGTTTCCTCGTCTTAGAGCAATAAATTATTGCAAAGAAATATTTTAAGCAATGTTTGATTTGTGCTATTAAAAATACACGTACAGGCACTCTGCACGGATTTATACGTGGTAATGTCGAGAAATCACGAGGGCCAATTCAGATTCTTCACGCTGATTGTTTGCGCCCATTAGCGACATCAACTAAAGGGTACCGACACGTCTTAGTTCTCATCGATGCGTCTAGAGAGAGAAAAATTTGAGCAAACCAAAGACGTTAAGCATTGTGAAAGCTCAAATATGAATTCCAGGGACCCTTTGAAGTCATGGGTAAAACTACCGAAGGACGTTATGAGCTTAAAATCGACAATTACCAAAGCTGCAAAAAAAAAATTGAGAGAATAGCCCAACGACTGGTCGCTTACAATGGACATGTCTGATTTATTGGATATATTGGACAGTGAGTCGAGGTTAGTAAATTAAATAAATAAATAAGATCGAGACATGTCGATGGACCGTGTTAGGACCGGTTCAATATTTCCTTAGTGAATCATTGTGTCCAACATTGTTTGTGTCCATACCATATGTAATGTTTTAAAAGGTCGTACACGTTCAAAGCTCGTAAGCTTTGCGGCAAGATATGTATGTGTTGAAAGATCAAACAAAGCGTTCGATCGATCAAAGCGCACAGTTTAATAAAACGTTTAAAACTCGCACGCTTTGCATCAAGATATGTAGATATGTGTTGAAAGATCGAACGCTTTGCACAAATGTTTAAAGCTCGTACGCTTTGAGTCAAAATATGTATGTATGTGTTGAAGCTGGTATACTGCATGTCTGGAAAGATCGAATGCTTACCACCGTATGAAACGTCTGTGTCGTATGTAAAGAGGGCTTGGGCGTTTTATGCAGTGTAGGGCGTTCAAAGCACGTACAGTCAAATTATTTTAAGAAGTCCTTACTGGGCTGTCAATTGGTAATTTCGCCATCCTAAGTTGGCAACAATGCAGCAAAAAATGCAACCGGGTCATAAGTCCAGGTCAGTAACGATCCCATTTGCACAATGAATAACTACTAATAACACGAACAAGAACAACACAAATAACGGTAAAACACACGAAACGTACAGGGTGTTCCCGTATATTTTGACCCACCCCTAGAGCCTCTATTTTTCGAGTTAGAAAAAATTACTTAAATGAAAGTTGTAGGGTACCAAGGTGTATTGTCCCAAAAATAATGGATTGACAGGAATGCCCTTGCCTAAGTTGAAGTGTTTTTCCATGGCAACCTTGATTAAATATAAAGATCGTATTTATCTGCAATTTGGAATATCATGCGAATGCTAAGAGCAAACATATAACATATTTATATTTTTGGAATCGGAAAAATGCGTGCAAAAAGTCCAAAGTCAAAGTCCACAAATGTACAGGGTGTTCCATTAAAAAAAGGTAAGTTTATATTTTTTCATAAATTTGCGACGCTCATTTGTTTTATCTAGTAACAGATCCTAGCGGTTCAGAAAAACCCTACAACTTTCATTTTAGTATTTTTTTTTCTACCTCGAAAAATATAGGTTCTGAGTTGTAGTCACATTAATTTTTATTTGTAGAGCTATAATATTGATTGCAACAGGGTTTTTATTTTATTATGTTCTTTTTTCGTATCACTTTCACACTTTCGGTAACTTTTCACATCATAAATCAATGATTGACGTCATTAACTGGTTGAGAGACAACATATACCAATGTTGTTAATAGAAAATTCCTAGGGATTTTGTGGAGAATGTCATCTGACAAAATTGGGACTTCTTACAGTAATCGGGGTATATATGCGGATTAAAAAAATGTGCGTGTTTCGTTACAAATCATGTTAGTACCTATACGACAGAAGCATTTGACAATATTGAGTTTATCTTATAGCGAAGATTAGGAGAAAGAGGATGGGGAATTCCAGAATGAGAATATGACAGCACACCACTCCATGCAGTAGGCGAAATGAGGACTTCAAGAACGAACCCCTCGCAGAATTGGCGGTGTTTGATTGACCAATTTACAATTTATGGGTCTGCGCATTATTTAGTTTAGTATTTGGTGATGTATTGTTTGAATATTTATTTAAATGTAATAATATAATTGTCTAATATCTGTTCAGTTACTGTATGATGTGTTGGTATTTATGTAACAGCTGCTAAAAAATGGGAGAGGAAGCCGCGATCGGTCGGGCGAGTTAGTCATGACGGATAGCTACGCGCGCGCGTGTCAAAGCCGCTGATTCTCCGAATAGTGAAACTTGTAACGGAAATTTATGCTAATCTCCATTACCACGATTTTTCAATTTTGGCTCGTCCAATATACGGCGAGATAATTATTGAAGGCTAAATAAAAATCTCCGCACCACTATGCAACCATGTATACGCGAAAAGTGCTGTACTGTAATTTTGCGAATTTGGCTTAATTTATTGATATACAGGTACGTTATGGTTTATTATTTTAAAATAACATTAAATTAGTCTTAACAGTTTCAACAATACTTATTTAGTGACCAAAATTTATGTAACAGACCAACAGATTTTAAACCATACAGAATCGGTGAGGAAGAAGAGCGCCTGGGTTGACAGAAGTATAACCTAACCTTTGTGTTTTGTACCGGAACCCATCAGTTCGCGGTTTATTTTTAAAGTTTTTCACCATAACTTTTTGAGAGAACAATTCCATCATGTTCTAGCAACGCGGAAGTCGTCACTGACGTCCGAGGTTATAAATAAGGCTGACAGGGAATTTCGGGGCTTTTTCCTCTCTGTTCTTCAAGCGACTAGTTTCGGTAATCGGTGAGATTGTGCACTCTGATATTGTTTTATTTTTCGAATCATCTTTGATCATCGTGCCCAGTCTTCACCATTTTTAAGCGGTTTAGTGTGAAAATCTTCTTTGACGATATAATTGACCGTGTTGTGCTAATATTTTGGTATTATTGTCATGTAACCACCATCGAGGGTCGTTGGGTTGGTTTTCGGCGAGCCTTGCTGTGTTGAGCGATTGGTGACCTAGGAACAAGGGTTTAACGAGCAGTTTGGGGTCACTGCTACGGCTACACAGGAATCTGGGTGAGTATTTTTTAAATATTTCTTAGAAATTTTGGCTTAGCCACCTTTATGAAAAATATCTCACCACCCAGATTCGCTGTTTCTTTGTGGACCCACAGCTGTCTTATAACCCTATTCCGTTAGATAATTTTGTTGTGATATATAGCACAACGTATTAAGTCATAGCACACGGTGTTTGTTTTCTCGTTACTTCGAGTTATTCAATTTTGCACTTTAGGAGTGTCCTTTCACACTAGATCAGATGTTAGTAGGTATCGTAACTGGTCGGTTGCTTATTACTAAAATCGTTCTTTATTGTATATTAATTATTTCATTTTTTTCCCGGAACAGAGAGAAGCCGAAGGTTTTTTCTTGTAAAACTTAATTTAAGTGTCAGGGAAATCAACGTCACTGGGCGTTCTTTAGTAGCTTTAACAAGTTATTGTTATATTTTTTTCTACGTCAAGAATATCCTTTTTAAATCATTTATCGAGTCATTTATAGTCACTTATGAAAATTATTTGAGCTATCATTTACTGTGCACAGTTTTGTCGGAACTATTCGTAAATTTAACATTAACTTTAATTTAACTTTAATTTCACTTTGTAAAAGCAAAGAATTTAACTGCTGCGTTTGCGACGGACACTGTTTTGCTTTTACCTTTTCATGTAACATCGGAAAAGGGGAAGGATCCCAGGACCACACAGAGGGTTGCGTTTCACAACCATAACACCTCACTGGCAACTTGAATCCGCACACTACTGAACCCCACTCAAGCAGCTCACGACTGGCTTCCGACTAGAGCTAGTTCCGGAGGTTATTGCACGATCAAAGGAGTCTGGGTGACGTCTGGCGGACAAGTGACTATTTACCACGTAACCAAGGTACCCCTACAAGTCTCGGTGGTCCAAAATTGTAAGCAAATTATCAGGATCAGTGTTCGAAGCTAACCAAGTTTTTTTTATATACCAAAATATTAGCCTTAATTAGTTATTTTCATTTTAATTCAAATATTCATTAGCACTTAACTTTCGAGTTTTTCAACTAAACATTTTTATTGTAAACAGCCAAATAATTTTTTGATAACCTGTAAATTTCAATCACAAAGTTGCTAATTAAACATTGTAATTTAATTACTGTCTGTTTTATTTGAATTCCTCCTTTTAGGCTCAGTCTTTTAAGGCCCATTCTTATTAACAAATTAAAACAAATAAAAAAGTATACCCTTTGGGGTTATACAAATTTGGCGTAACCATTCGTGGGGCCCGATTTTGCTGAGTTTAAAAGTTCTTGGAGTTCAAATAAAGACTTGGAAGTATATTCTTGACTTGGAATTTTGGACTATCACTTTGAAATTTTCTGGTTAATTTCTTTTAAATTTTTTCCTTGATTTCCTGTGGCACTCATTTGGGATTTGTGGTAATTTTTTTTGAATTCCTAATAACATTATGGAGCCTAATAACTTGAAAGAACCTGAGTTGACGTATGAACTTAAAGTTCGAGGTATAGATGCTACTGGCAATGTAGAAACTAAACGTAAACGTTTGAGAGGCATTTTGCACCAAGAAGCTTCTAATAGAAGTTTTGCAAACATCGCCAATCCGATTCCGTTTGCTGATGATGTCAAACAGTTTTTAAATTCTTATTCTGATTTAGTGACTATCATTTCTAGTTTCTCTGGGAGAAAAGGCGATGCTTCTTATCGTAGAATCGATTCTAGACTTAACCATCTCTCGAATAGAATTTCACGCATGAATGCCGAGACTGCAGAAAATGAGAGTGAGGTGACTGCATTAAAATTAAAATTGATTGATCTTGAGGGAGACTTTGTCTCAAAAACAGTCGAAACGTTGCCTGTGACATCTACCCCTACTGAACATGCTACTATGACCTTGCCATCTACCTCTAAATCTATTTCTCCACATAAATGGAATTTATCTTTTGCTGGCACCAGTCAGGAATCTCTTCTTTCTTCTTTGGAAAAAGTTGAGTTGTTACGAGAGGCTCGTGGAGTTTCAAAACCGGAATTATATTCTTCGGCTTGTGATCTTTTTAAGGGACAAGCTTGGACTTGGTGTGTCAACAATAAAAATAGAGTTAACACTTGGGACGAGTTGGTTAAAAAACTTAAGGAAGATTTTTTACCTTACCATTACGATTTACTGGAGGAAATAAAAAATAGAACACAGGGTTCTCACGAACGTGTAGCACTTTTTATTACTGTAATGGAAGGCCTCTTTAAAAGATTAACTAATCCACCAGACGAACTTACTATCGTAACCCAGATTAGGAGAAATCTGTTGCCTCATTTTATCTCTCATTTGGCCTTGCATGAAATTAAAACCATTTCCGAGCTTTCCACCTTATGTAAACGGATTGAGGAATCACTTTCTTGCTCTGAAAGATACCATATCCCTCCATCTCGTACCTCTGGTTTATTGGAACCAGACTTAAGCTTTATACCTTCGTCCAGCCGTCAAAATTTTACCTCTCGAAACAACTCGCATAATGTAAATGTGATTACTAATATTCGCTGTTGGAATTGTGATCAAAATGGACATGTTTATTGGGATTGTACTCAGCCAAGAAATATTTTTTGTTACTCTTGTGGAGCAAAAAATACCACTAGGAATAAGTGTCAAAACTGTCATTCAAAAAACGTGACACACGCCAGTGGCGGTAACGTTCGAGCAGTCACTGGCCAAAAATACCCAAAATCCCCAAAAATTCGGGAAGTTATCGAAGTTCACAAAATCCAGGTACTTCGTCTACAATAACCAACAACAACAATCACAACAATCAGTCCAAAAAGACCACAAACCAACCACGGAATTAAGGGATCTTGATTGGGAAAGATGGCGTGAGGTAGTTCGCAGGTTTCTGGAAGTCAAGCCAGTTAAATATAATATTAATTCCCTTTTTTTCTAAAAAGAGTCAAGATAATCGTAACTACCTTCCTATTTCAATTTATGGTCATAACTTTCTTGCGTTGGTAGATGATGGTTCCAATGCCACAATTTTAGGTTCTGGTAGTATTGAATTTTTGCGTAAAAATAATATTAAACTTTATACTGACGATGCCACAAGTGTCTCCCTTGCTGATGGTTTTCCTATAGATTTTCGAGGTTATGTTTGTTTGCCTTTAAAGTTGAACAATCAAACCAGACGTATACCTGTACTAGTTATACCTTCTCTTATGCACGAATTTATTTTGGGTATGGACGCCCTAAAAGCTTTTAAATTTTCAATTAATTATGGTGATTCGTCATATTCTTTACCTGAAACGAAACGTAAAAATACTTCAACTGTAAATACCATTAAGACTTTAAATATTATTAATACTGTAAATACTATTCAATCCGTATCTGAACTATCTGCTGATAACCAGAAATCACTTGAATCTGTTATTGCACTTTTTAAAAGAATTTCTTCGAAAGACAAGCTAGGATTAACACATTTAATTTCTCATCATATTGACACCGGTGATGCTAAACCTTTTAGGCAAAGACGATATCCTTTGTCGCATGCCATGCAAGAACATTTAAATAAGGAAGTGGACGAGATGCTTAGGCTTGGGATAATTGAACCGTCACAGTCACCATGGTCTAGCCCTTTATGGTTAGTTACGAAGAAATCAGGCGAATATCGTGTTTGTTTTGATGGTCGTAAGTTAAACGAACTCACTGTCAAAGATTCATATCCTTTACCATTAATCGACAACATTTTGAACAAACTACGCGATGCCAAGTATTTAACATCTATTGACTTACGTAAGGCCTTTTATCAAATACCTTTAGAGCAATCCTCCGTCCAGCTTTTATAGTGCATGGAAGAGGTGTTTTCCAATTTAAAGTTATGCCATTTGGCCTTTCAAATTCTCCTCAATCTATGATGCGTTTAATGAACCAGGTTATCGATCCGAGTCTTAAACCTTTTGCTTTTGTTTATTTAGATGACATTATCGTCGCTACACCCGACTTTTCGACTCATATTAACGTTTTAACAAAAATTTTTCACCGTTTAAAAAATGCCAATTTAACTGTCAACATGGACAAGTGCGAATTTTGTCGCCCTTCACTTACTTATTTAGGTTAAATTTTCCAACACCTAAGACAACCACAAAAATTAAAAGATTTATAGGTCTAGTAAGCTACTATCGTAGATTCATTAAGAACTTTAGTACCGTAGCTTCACCTATCACCGATTTGCTTCATGGACGCAATAAAGGTCAACCGATTAAATGGACAGAGTCTGCAGAAAATGCCTTTAAAGAAGTTAAAAAATGCCTTACTACTAGTCCCGTTTTAGCTGCACCCCAATTTAACGAACCATTTATAATTCAGACCGATGCTAGTGATAGTGGTCTTGGTGCTGTATTATACCAAAAATCAGGTGGTATGGAACACCCTGTAGCATACGCGAGTCGTACCTTGAATAAATGTGAACGGAAATATACTGTAACGGAGAAAGAGTGTTTGGGAGTTTTATTCGGTTTGGAGAAGTTTCGCAGTTATATCGAGGGTACACATTTTACTGTAGAAACTGACCATGCTTCTTTAATTTGGCTTAAAAAATTATCTAATCCTGCTGGTAGATTAGCCAGATGGGCTGTCAAAATGTCCCAGTTTGATTTCACTATAGTCCATAGAAAAGGTTCGACCATGGTAGTTGCTGACGCTTTATCTCGTAGTACTTCTGAGTTAGCTGTTCTAAATGTCACTAGTTTCAAGCCTTGTAAATGGCATCAATCTTTAATTAAAAAAGTTCAAGACAATCCGGATAAATATCCAACGTTTCAGGTCAAAGACAATATTTTGTATAAACATATATTTTTTAAGACTCCTTTGGTTAGTAACTGTTCTGAATGGAAAATTGTAGTTCCCACACCAAACCGTCAGGAAGTACTTCCTATGTACCATGACGATCCCACAAGTGGACATTTTGGCGTGTCAAAAACGTTAGCCAGAGTTTTGGAACTTTATTATTGGACTGGCATACGTAATGACGTGTACCGATACGTCAGGAAATGTTCTGTTTGTGCGGCGAACAAAAGTCCAAACACAACTCGTGCTGGTTTGATGGGTTCATACAAAAACATTAATTTTCCTTTTCAAATGATATCTGCAGATCTTCTAGGTCCACACCCCAGGTCAAAAAATGGCAATTAATATTTATTTGTTATTCTAGATTGGTTTACCAAGTATGTTTTGATCCACCCTCTATCTAAAGCTACCACTAAAGCAATAACCAAGTTTTTTTATATACCAAAATATTAGCCTTAATTAGTTATTTTCATTTTAATTCAAATATTCATTAGCACTTAACTTTCGAGTTTTTCAACTAAACATTTTTATTGTAAACAGCCAAATAATTTTTTGGTAACCTGTAAGTTTCAATCACAAAGTTGCTAATTAAACATTGTAATTTAATTACTGTCTGTTTTATTTGAATTCCTCCTTTTAGGCTCAGTCTTTGAAGGCCCATTCTTTTTAACAAATTAAAATAAATAAAAAGTATACCCTTTGGGGTTATAAACTGGAAATCTTTGTAACTAAACTTTGTATATATACGATCTCTGTACTCTAACCGCTGCGTACGCTGGCTACGCACAGATAGGGAAGGACACTTGGGTCTACGGTCTACGTGTCAACCAATCCCCAGCGGGAATAGGTCCGTACCGGGCACAGTTAGCAGTGGACGATGAACACTGGACGGATCCGTATTCAGAAGTATTTTACAGTATTCTTTCTGCTCTTTCTCATCAGTTGTTTATAAAACGATTGTTGTGAAACATATTAAAACTGACGCAAGTTTGGTGTTGCTACAAATATTTTATTAATGGTTTTAAGGCCCATGCAGCGTAATTGTTGCTAGGCAATACCTTTTGCACCTAACAACCACTGCTCACTTAGCAACCGAACTAACAGAACACCTCGACCATTTGGCTTACGCTTTCGGCATGCTGGCGAGGTATGTAAAGTGTACTTGCGGAGGGGGGGACAGGAAAAGGTTATTAACAATTTCAGATAAAAATAGCCGTTCTAAAAATATTTTTCGCTACAATTTCTTAAATATTGCAATGATATGCGAAACTTGTATTGTTTTGTGAAAGTCTAATTACAGGCACGCTGGACGTATGTAACCTCGTTAAACAAGAAGTTTTGCATATCTGGTATTGGAGTTATGGCTGCTTATTGTTAATAATTTGAAGTATATTCTGCATAAGTTTCATTACTTATAGTAAAGTGTAAACACTGCAGTGTTTTCAGTCAAGTTAATTATTGAATTTATAACGATCAAACCAGTACCTACCGTTTTGTAGTTACTTTCATTGCGAACAAATTGCATTCCGGACATTTCAACCAAGGGAAGTCACTTCGAAGAGTTATTTAAGAAAACTTGGCGTAAAATATTTTGAAAACGGCTATCTTTTCTTAAATTGTTAATAACTTTTTTAGCGGCGTACATATTTGAATTTGAAATGCACTTTCGATTTCCCTACCGATTGGACTATACAGAATGTTTCCTAAAATGTAGCACACATTTAAAGGAATAAAGAAGTTCCTAAAAACATATGCCCAGAATCGCTTAATTTCCGAAATACAGGGTGTTTAAGTTTTGTAAAAAATTGTTTTTTTTTATTACTGTCTAAAAACTGTTTTGAATAAAGCAACTAAAAACTTTTTTGTCCCTTTTCGTATGGCCCTTCATTTTTGACAAGAAAATTAAATTCTTAATTCAGGCGTGCAAAATTCAGGCTTTTCTTTTGAAATCGGCTCAAGAATTTCTTAGGGTCTTAGATCATTTCTTCCATTAAAAAAAGTAGGTTTAGTTAACCACCCTGTATCAGGTGATCGCTAGAAATTTAATCTATTTCTAAAATGTGCCTCTGTCGCCCCAACCATCGCGCCAAAAATCAAGTTTATACCTACCTTTAAAAAACCAAGGACCTATGTTCCGTCCACATACTAATGGGACACCCTATACATACCTACCTAAGTCCCTCTATCCAAAAACAGAAATGTTACTTTTGAGTTTCTTTAAAAACTATCCCCCTGACCGCAACTCTATAGGTACCCTCGCCTTGTATAGTAAAAAATTATTTACGTACGACTAGAATGTATCCATTCGGGAATTTGCTGAGTAACTGTATGGCTTTTTCTGTCATGTTTGACAACGACGGCATGCCCTTTGGACCCTTATCTCTTTGGTAATCTAGTTTTAGGTGTCCATTTGCAAAAATTCCTGTAACTTGATAAATGTTATCTGCAATATTTAAATGATAGAAAACTCACCGAGGGTATACTCCGCATTAGGGTCCATATTAAAAAGCTCCTCATTATTTTGTAGAACTTGGTGAGATACTCCACGTGAACCTTTATCCGTTTGCCAATCTGATATTAAATTTCGGCCATCTTTGCTGTTGCACGACCAAGTATCTATAGGATCTGCTTCCGAATCAGGCATGTCGGAACAGAGGCACTGCCTCCCACCGCCCATTATAACCTGTAAACATTAGAAATTTTGCCAAAAAGAAAAACCATACCACATACCACTTTGAATAAAGAATCCCAGGAAGGAGCAAATTTGGGCTTAACGCTCGACCGAGACAGTCCCTGCATATGGCGGGATGCCGTGTCCGTTTTTACAGTGGAACCACCTTTGAGTTGTTTCGACAAACTAATCGGGGCAGAAATCCTCATTTTTCGTGAAATCAGTACGTACAGCGTGTCCCAAATAGTTTGTCCTACCCACTGGATCTCAGGAACCGTAAGAGATACGAAAAAAACTTGAATACAAAAGTTGTAAGGTTGGCAGTGGACGTAACCTTCCTTTAATTTTCACATATACAGATTTTGACAATTGCATTAATCCTTTGGAATATTTGCATGCTCCATGAAATTTGCTACAGAACAGTTTTTTTGCTTTGTATTTTGGATGCAGCGTTGCCAAGATATCGAATTTTTCTTGGAATTTAGGGACTTCGTGGAGGTTATGGAAACTGAATGCTGTATCTTTATTTTAATAGATATCAAAGATATATTTTAGCCGAAGTATGACGGCACAACCGTGTGTGGTGTGGTATGTCGAAATTGGTTTTTGCATATACAGTGTAGTCATAACAGGCTCTCAAAATCAGATAATTTCAAACAGCAATAACTTATTTTTTTTAAAATGGAATGACACATGTTTCTATAGTTTGTTGGATGCCGGCGTCCAAGCCCCACATTTTATGTAAAAAACATTCTATACCAAAAACTACCCGTTTTAGAGATATTTAGTATTTAAGAAAATTTTTTTGCATTTTTCATTCAGTTGAGAAGGTTTTATCAAGCAAGCCATAACTATTTTTCCAGACAGTGGCAGAAATAATTGCCATTTTAGATAATACGGGAAATAAAATTCCTATACCCGTATACAGTATGTCCACGCATAGACATCTCAAGAGGACAAATGGACCAAAAATTTCATTTTTCGACAAAAAGTCATTCTTGATAAAAGTTTCTGCTTCTCGAAACAATATGGTCCACGAAGAGAATTTTCGATTTTTTTATACAGGGTGTCCAAAAAATACAAAAACATGAAATGCGATCAAGAATAACTGCCTTTATTTTTAAAAATATCAAAAACTTGACATTTTCAAAATGCAAATCCAGGGCCGGCTGCGATTTTTTTTATACCCCCGATTTTCACAAAAATCGTTTAGCGATTTTTTTATTTAAAATCTTACCCCACAGCGTCAATCAGAATACTCCAAAACCCCCATATACCAAATTTGAACAAAAAATATACAGGGAGTTCCATTCTGCAAGGTGTCAAAGTGGAGCAAAATAGGAGTTTTAAAGGCATCTGCAGAGTCCAGTGTGCCATGGAATCCCCTCAAAACAGTTGAATAGTCGATAGAACCACTCAAGGTGTTGGTGTGCAAAGGTCCAATACAAAATATACAGAGTGTTCTTATCCGTGCCATCTCAAATTACTGAATTTTTGGAACTTTATACCGGTCAAAAATTGAGTATATCAAAACCGCTCCACACACTATAAACGAACTAAATCTAAAAAATACAGAAGCCTGCCAGTCAGTGAGTCCATATCAGTTAAGGTTAGCTGGTGTGCCACAACAGGAAACGCACAGAAAATGTATCATCTTAAACAGTAACTTTGTTGAGAAAGGTCCAATAATTTAAATTGTTGTTATTTTTTGTTAGTTGGCATTTTGTAAAGAAAGAAATACATTACTTTTGTGTTTATCAATATTTTTTCCATGATTCCAGAGCACTGTTGATCCGTATAAGTTTCATAAAATTTAAAAATTTTGAGATGGCTCAGAGAAAAATACCCTGTACTTATATTTTTGTAAAAAATATTTTTACACCAACATTTTGAGTGGTCCTGTTGACCATTCAACTGTTTTGAAGGGATTCCATGGTACACTTGACTCACCAGATGCCTTTAAAATTCCTATTTTGCTCAACTTTGATACCCTGCAGAATTGAACTCTCTTTTTGTAGGATGGGCCGTTTTCATAAAAATAATACTCGATTTCGTTGTTCAAACGTTCAGCGTTTATTGCATCAAAATTCTCTTAAGTTCTAATCACCTAACCTCACTCTTTCTGACATTTCCGGTGCGCATAATAAGGCGCGAAATTTGAATTTTCGGATTCGTCTTACAGCTCGGCCATATCGGACATGTTGATTGGTCTCAATCAACCATGTTCATAATTGTAACAACATAAGTGACATAAATAACATTCCAGAGGTTAACAACATCAGTGACATAAGTTAGATTCTAAAATTTACTAAGTACACCTAAATAAGATAAACATAAGGATACAATAAGTTGTTAAGCAAATACATAAGTGGGATAAACATAAGGGTCCCCATCAAGTTACAAAGTCATAAGTTTATAATTAGTCATAATCGGTAATACTAAAAATCTCAATAAGGATTGGTTATGATACCAAATGATATGATGTACCCCAAAGTCTAATTCGAGAACTATCAAAGATTCCTTCAAAAGGTCTCTGTGTAATTTGAAAACCTTCTAAGTCTGTGATCACATATCGGTCGTGGGGTAATATTTTCTTGATTACAGGTCCTTTATACCTTGGAAGTAACTTTTTGTTAATACGGGATGTTACATCAACATTAGGTATCATAACATAATCCCCGACCATAAATTCTGTAGCTTTCTTGTGTCTACGGTTGTAGTTTTCCTCATTATAACTTTGATTTTGTTGAATTTTTTCTCCGGCTTCTTGCCTTATACTTTCAAGATCTCGATTTTCATCTAAACATCCTGAATCACTAAAAGACTCTAAGAAATTTTTCATTGAATCCCCAATTGTACCTAATTGTCGTACTCCAAATAATAGTACAGACGAAACCTGTCCCGTTGATTTATTTATTGTATTATTGATAGCGAACTCTACGTTTGGTAAAATCTCATCCCATTTTTTAGGAGCATCAACTAGTTTAGATATCATAGGAATAATGGTTCTATTGAGCCCTTCTACTTGGCCGTTAGCTCTAGGAACACCAGTAGCTACTTGTACATGACAAACATTATTTTATTTCATGAAATCGGTGAAAAGTTTAGAACTAAAAGCTGTTCCTCTATCTGAAATAACTCAGAAGGGTCTGCTATACGTTTCAAAGTAATGTTTAAGGTGTTTTAAAACTTCCTCCGTTCCTGTTGATTTGCAAGGATAAAGTCTTATAAATTTAGTAAAAGCATCGATCACCGCAAATATGTGCTTGTTTTGTTTTGAAGACTTCTCAAGTGGGCCACAATGGTCAACGTGCATTGTAAGAAATGGTGAAGTAGTTTTAGGAATACTATCGAGAAATCCACTTTGCTTACCACTATCTGAACTAAAAACAATACATTTAAGACAATGTTTAACTTTTTCTCTCATCTTGGGGAACCAGTAAGTTTGCCTTATAAATTCAACACATTTTTCCACACCAATATGTCCCATTTCATCATGACCACTTCTAATTACATTATTTTCCATGTTTTTTGAAACAAAACAAAAGTCTATCCTGAGTTTTCTTATACACAATACCATTTCGTAACTCAAAGTTTTTACTCTCACTTTTTTCTAATTCCTCTTTTATTTTCAAAATATTTTGGTCTTGTGTTTGCTTTATACTTAAGTTCATCTCGAAGCTAGTCTCCTCAAGTACTAACACATGTGAAAAATGTCTACTAAGGGCATCTGCATGCTTCATTTTAGTATTATCGCGATGTTCTATTGCGTAATCATAATTTTGCAATATTAAAGACCAACGCATAATTTTAGGATTAATTTCTTTCTTTTTAAGTACTAAATTCAAGCTGTTACAATCTGTCACGATTTTAAAGGAAAGGCCCTGTAAATAAACTCTAAATCTGTTTAAACTATTGATTATTGCCAACATTTCTAACTCAAAACTATGCAGCTTAGATTCACTCTCCGTGGTGCGCCTGCTATAATAAAATACGGGGTGAAACAATTTGTCTTTCTGCTTCTGCAATAAAATACCACTATACCCGTGTGAGCTTGCATCGCAATGAAGTTGAGTATCTGCTAAAGGCGAGTAAAGAGCTAAAACTGGTTGGGAAATAAGAACATTCTTAATTTTGTTGAAACTTTCAAGTTGTTCCGGTCCAAAGATAAACACCGCATTTTTTCGTAAAAGGCTATATATGGGACGTGCTAATTCGGCAAAGTTTGCGACAAATTTTCTAAAATAAGAAGCTAGACCGATAAAACTATGCAATTCTTTTGTATTCCTGGGTGTTGGGAAATTTTTGATAGCCTTAATGTGATCGTCAATTGGCTTGATATTTTCCCCATCAATCACATAACCCAAATAAGTTATTTGTGTATTAAGAAACGAACATTTATCCAATCTTAAACTGAGTTTGTTTTCAACAAATCTGTCAAACACAACTTTCAAATTTTCTAAAGTTTCATCAATTGTTTCTGTCGCTATCATTATGTCGTCAATATAAATTAAAAGTTTTCCTTCAGTAATAAGATCTCTAAAAATTAAGTTAATATAACGGGTGAACACAGAAGGACTGTTCTTAAATCCAAAAGGATCTTTCAAAAATTCGTATTGCCCCGTTGAAGTTACAAATGAAGTATATTTTATGGAATTTGGTTCAATGTCTACGTGATGAAAAGCACTCTTAAGCTCTAATACGCTAAAATATTTCTTATCCTTCAATCTGTCGATTAAGTCATCAATTAACGGAAGGGGGTAATTATCTCTTAAAGATATCTTATTCAAGTACCTAAAGTCTACACATAAGCGATATTCACCTGTTTTCTTTTTTGTAAGAACTATAGGGGAACTATATTCAGATTCACTTCTACGAATAACATGATTTTCTTCCATCTCATTAATAAGTTTCTCTACCGCTTTGTTCTCAGAGTAAGATAGTCGACGAGGTCTAAAGAAAAATGGTGTATGCCCTGGTTGAACTAAAATTTTCATTTCATACTTAGTTTTAGGATATGGTGGTCGAACAGGTTTCACGTAAGAATCATTAAAAATTTCAATAAGTTTTTGTTTATGTTCGGGTGATATGTTGGGATTAATTTCAAGGTTGGTTTCATCTTTGCTAACATAATCGATGCTTAAAATAGACGAAATTTCATTTGAAAGAGTTTCCCTACTTTTCACAGGTTCAATATCTAAGTTCTCTCCCCGAAGTATAAATTTCATTTTATCATTGCATAATAAATCACGACCTAATAAACAATCACAAGGTATTGCCGTATCCTTTACAACGTAAAGGTTTGAATTCAACGTAATATTAGCAATAGTAATTAAAATATTAATAAAATCCAAAATTTCCAAATCTGACTGATTAACTCCCTCATATTTACCATTATCAACATAATTTTGCATAACCAAGTTCTGCACAACAGACTTCCTAACCAAAGTTATAGCGCTACCTGGATCATAGACTGCTTCCGTCAAAACTCTGTGTCCTTGAGCTTCCCAGTACACTGGTATCAGGATTGGATTAACTGATTTTCGTTGCACTATCAGCGTTTGTTCTGGATGAGGTTCCCGCTTCACATTAGAATTTGTAGATGTAGATGTTGCTGAAGTAGACGCCATATTTTTCTGAGCACAGTCAACCATCAGGTGACTTGTTGATCCACAGGCATAACAAGATCCTCTCTGACGAACAGGTTTCGTACACTCACTCAGCACATGTCCCCGTTGATTACAATTGAAGCATCTTCCGCCTTTGCCCCCATCATGTCTCACGAAATTTGCTGTACTTCCTTCCCTCTTGCCTTCAGGTTTCCTAGACTCAACCGTTTTGCCTTCACCTTCTTTCTTCTCCTTCATCCGAAGACGTCTGGCACTATCAATCTTCTCAAATGTTGTAATGTCCTGGTATAACTCAACTTCATCCAAATGATCTCTTGAAATTATAAAGTTACTGAGTTCTTTCGACCATAAACCAATAATGATTTGTTCCTTTGTTTCGGGAAAAGAGAAATCTAATTCTCTACATAAGTGAGCTTTCTCATAAAAGTAAGCTGTAACACTCTCTTTTGGTTGTTGAACTCTGGTTTGCATCTTTTGCCACAACTCTGTCTTGCTTGTTTCGTACATAAATGATGTGGTAAAAGCAGCTTTAAATTGTGACCACTTTTTTATGGTATTTAAACGGCTGAGCAACCAGTGTTTTGCGGCACCAACAACATTTGATATCGCCACTTGGAAAGTAACTGTTTCGGGCCAGTTGTGAATCACTGCCGACGTTTCTAACTGTTGTAACTGTTAAAAATAATATTGATTATTGTTTAAATTAAATCGTGACCATTGGTTTTTGTAAATAAAATAAAAGAAAACATAAGATAAAATAATACATAGTTACGATAAGTTGAAGCATAAATAGTTACATAAAAATGAACTGTAGAATACAGATGTAATACCTACCTATTTGAATATAAAATAAAACTATCAAATAATATAACAACGTATATTTCCCAATATTAAAATTAAAAACCTGAACAGGTTACGGGCCCAGAAAATCCCAGCTGTTTTTTAAAATAGAAAAAAAAATTAAAATAGAAGCTGTCATTAGCAAGGAAGAAGTCAAAGTCAATTAAAATTAAAAACTAAAATACAAAGGAAGAAGTTAAGAGAAGCCTAGTTAAAAGGAAATAAAATAAAATAAAAACATGGGAAGTGAATATATCAGTGGTGAAGAAATCAACCAGATAGAAAAATTGAAGAATACTGAAAATTATGAACTATGGAATTTTCAAATAACAATTCTATTTAAATCTGGCGGTTTACTTGAAATAGTAAATAGTGAAGACAAGTATAATGATACAATAACTCAAGAAAATAAAAATAAATGGTTAAAAAAGGATGCTCAAGCTCAAAGGATTTTAACATTAACGATCCACAAAAGGATGTTATTACATGTAATAAATTGCAAAAATGCAAATGAAATGTACATTAAAATTAAAGGGATTTTTCAAAAGGACAATAGACAATAAAAATGTAATCTGCTACAAGAGTTTTTAACTTCAAGTATGAAAAAGGAACTGATGTTTCAACACATATTAGTAAATTAGAGAATTTAAGTTTTCGTCTGAATAAAATGGAACAAGACATAAATGAAGAAATGTTAATGTCAAAAATTTTAAGTACATTGCCAGAAAGATTTAAAAATTTTAGAACTGCATGGGAATCAACGCCAAAAACGGAAAGAACAATAACAAACTTAACGTCAAGATTAATTTTTGAAGAAAATATGTATAAAGAAAAAGAAAATGTAGGACAATCTGTAGCTTTTGCAAGTAATGAAAGAAGATGTTTTAAATGTAATCAACTAGGGCACATATCAAGATTTTGTAAACAGAAGAGAGATGGAATTAAATGTTATAAATGCAATAATTTTGGGCATCTTACAAGAGATTGTAGAAGAAATCCTAATAATCAAACTGAAAATACAAGTATATGCAAAATTTGTAAAAAATCAAATCACAATGAATCCAACTGCTTCTTTAGAAACAAACAAAATAACAATAAAATTGGTAATGATAAAAAGACATCTTTTATGGTAGAACAAAAAGAAGAAAACAATAATGGAAATACCAGTATTTTTGTGGTTGATTCTGGTTCGATCTCACATATGGTAAACAATGTAAATTTATTTAAAAATTTTAACAAAAAGAAGATAGAAATTGGTGTCGCAAAGAAAAACACAGAAATGGTTGCTGAGGGTGTTGGAAAAATTGAAAATAACAAGTGTAAATTAAATGATGTTTTATATGTACCTGAATTGAGCAAGAATTTGTTATCTGTTAAAGCAATAACCGAGAAGAATGGGCAAGTTTTATTCGACAAAGAAGACGTTTATATAATGAAAGATTATGAGACAGTTTTTGAAGGAAGAAAAAATAAAAATGGGTTATATGTCATAAATTTTGATCAAGACTTGACAGATGAAGAAGAAGAAATTATGTATTTGAAGAAGAAGAAAATTATTTGACAGAAGAAAGTCATAATGACATTGATACATGGCATAGAAGGTTAGGACACATAAGCATTAAAAATTTAAAGAAATTGGTTGAAAATGAGATGGTAAATGGTTTAAATTTAACAAAAAGAAGCTGTGAAAATTTTATACAACCCTGTGAAGTATGTTTAAAAGCAAAACAAACAAGATTTCCATTTAATAGTGAACGAACAAGAGCAACAAAACCTTTGGAAATTATACATACAGATTTATGTTGCCCAATTGATCCAGAAACTTGGGATAGTAAAAATTATATATTAACAATTCTTGATGACTATACACACTTATTAAAAAATAAAAGTGAAACTGCTGAATACCTGAAAGAATATATAAAGAAATGGAAAGAAACAAAGGTTATTATGTATCAAAAATAAGATGTGATAATGGTAGAGAATATATAAATCAAAATCTTAAAATGTTTTGTAGACAACGTGGTGTAATTTTGGATACTACAATTATACATACACCACAACTAAATGGAAAAGCAGAAAGATTAAATAGAACACTTATGGAGAAAGCACGTTCACTAATTTTTGATTCAAACATGTCAAAGAAGTTTTGGGGTGAAGCAATAAGAGTATCAGCATATATTTTAAATAGATGTCCAACTGAAACAGTAGAGAAGACGCCATATGAAATGTGGAATAATATAAAACCAAATATATCAAAAATGCAAATTTTTGGAAGTGAAGCTTATGCAAAAAGATTAGGTCCATTAAAAAATTAGAAGAAAGAAGTGAGAAATATATATTTGTCGGTTACTGTCCAAATGGTTATAGACTTTGGGATGAAAAGAAGAATGATATAGTGTTAAGAAGAGATGTGATTTTTAAGAAACCAAATAAAATAAAAATAGAAGAGAAGAAAAATAAAATAAAATTAATGATTGAAAATGAAGAAGAAAATGACAATGGAAGAGAAACAAAGAACACAAATAAAATAAAATCAGTTGAAGAAAGTGAAGAAGAAATAAAAGAAAATAAAGATAAAATAAAATCTATACAAGAAAGTGAAAAAGTTGAACAGAATGAATTGATGGAAGAACAAGAAGATAAAAATGTGGAAGAAAAGCAAAGGTTAAGACAAGGTAGTAGAGAAGATAGACAAGGAAGAAAGATAATACAACCAAAAAGGTATGATGATTACGTTTTATTAACGTATGAGCAAGCAATAAATGGTGAAGAAAGTATGAAATGGAAAGAAGCTATAGAAGAAGAGAAGAAGTCAATATATGTCGATGATGGATTAATTGTTGGAGAAAATAACGAAGAAATTAATGATTTGCTGAAAAATATGGAAAAGGAATTTAAAGTAACAGAATATAATGAAGTAGATAAATTTCTAGGTATTAAAATTTCAAGAGGTAAAAATTTTATGAAAATTGATCAAGAAAATTATGTAGATAATATTTTGATTAAATTTGGAATGGAGAATGCAAAAGAAGCAACGACGCCCAAGATGCCATTGGTACAAAAGTCAAACGACATTTCATTGGTACAAAAGTCAAATGACATTTCAGATGTACTAAAGTCAAGTGACATTTCAAGTTATCAATATCCATACAGAGAAATAATTGGAAGTCTTTTATATATTTCAAACAAAACTAGACCAGATATAGCATTTGCAGTAAGTTATGGAAGTCGTAAAATGGAAAATTTTTCAAAATTGGATGTTATCAACATGAAAAGAATTATGAGATACTTAAAATCGACAAAGAACAATGGAATTATATATGAGAAAGATAATAAGAATTTGGAATTAATTGGATATTGTGATGCTGATTTTGCAGGTGATATAGAAACAAGAAAAAGCACATCAGGATATACAGGGTGTTCCTTAATAACATGCTAATACTTAAGGGGGTTATTCTTGGGCCCATTTTAAGAAAAAAACTTCATATGAACGTATGTCGTAAACGTCCTAACTTTTGAGATACAGGGCGTTAAAGTGCATTTTTTTTAATTGAATTTTGGCTACATCTCCCGAAATAATCAAGCTGCTGAACTGAAATTTGGCACTGCTATGTTTTTGGGGATGGAGAATAAGCTGAAAATGTCAATTTCACCGTATCTCACATAGGGCACCACTTGCGCTGTTTTTTGATCACGCTTTTACGCGTAACTTTTTTGAGGTTATCTTTTTGGTCCTGCAGGTCCATCATTTTAGTGCATCTTTTCATTCTGCAATAAAAAGGTACTCTTGTTTCATAACGATTAAATCAACCGTTTGCTTTGAAATTGCCAAAACGTTCTCCAAAACACCTGTTGACTTCAATCATTTTGAATGTACAGTTGATCTGTAACATTTGAAAGCAGTAGGTGATAATTTTATGTTTCGAATATTGGAATCAACAGGTGTTTTGGGGCACGTTTTGGTAATTTCAACGCAAACGGTTGATTTAATCGTTATGAAACAAGAGTACCTTTTTCTTGCAGAATGAAAAGAGGCACTAAAATGATGGACCTGCAGGACCAAAAAGATAACCTCAAAAAAGTTACGCGTAAAAGCGTGATCCAAAACCAGCGCAAGTGGCGCCCTCTGTGAGATACGGTGAAATTGACATTTTCAGCTTATTCTCCATCCCCAAAAACATAGCAGTGCCAAATTTCAGTTTAGCAACTTGATTATTTCGGGAGATGTAGCCAAAATTCAATTTAAAAAAATTAACTTTAACGCCCTGTATCTCAAAAGTTAGGACGTTTACGACTTACGTTCATATGAAGTTTTTTTCTTAAAATGGGCCCAAGAATAACCCCCTTAAGTATTAGCATGTTATTAAGGAACACCCTGTATAATATTTTTGAATAATGGTCCAATTTGTTGGAGTTCAAGAAAACAACAAATAGTTGCATTGTCTACGACAGAAGCTGAGTATATAGCAGCTGCAGATTGTGTGAAGGAACTTCTATATTTGAAAACTTTACTGGAAGAAATCGTTCAACGGGAAGTAATAGTTAAATTAAAAATGGACAATCAAAGTGCAATGAAATTGATAAAAAATGGGCAATTTAACAGAAGAAGTAAACATATTGATGTAAGATTTCATTTTATTAATGAAAAAGTTAAAGAAGGCTTAATCAAAATCGAGTACTTACCAACAGAAGAAATGACTGCAGATATTTTAACGAAACCTTTGTGTAACATAAAATTTTTGAAACATAAGAATGTTATTGTAAAATAATTTAAATAATAATCAATATTAAGACAAGGTGTTAAAAATAATATTGATTATTGTTTAAATTAAATAGTGACCATTGGTTTTTGTAAATAAAATAAAAGAAAACATAAGATAAAATAATACATAGTTACGATAAGTTGAAGCATAAATAGTTACATAAAAATGAACTGTAGAATACAGATGTAATACCTACCTATTTGAATATAAAATAAAACTATCAAATAATATAACAACGTATATTTCCCAATATTAAAATTAAAAACCTGAACAGTAACCATTGCTTTGCTACTATAGGCCCTTTTTCTCCATTAAACGCAGAGATTACCTTCGTCATATCTGGTATCATGTTTACTGCAGTTGCTTCGGAAGGTTGAGCGATGGTTTGCTGTTGATTAAGCTTCAACATCTCCAACATTTGCATATTTTGCTGCAGAAGGGTGTTAACGGTGTTGAGCAACATAGTCGAATCCACAATTCCATTTATCGGTGTATGTTGGTTTGGTGTTTGGTTCGGGGTTGGAACCATGTTTACAACTGGATTTACCTCTTGTTCTCGTCGCTCATTCTGATAAAATTCTTCAAAAGCACTGTTGTTCGCGCTAAAGACTGGATTAGCGTCGCTTCCATCCATATTACCGTCGTGGTAACGTAAACACAAAATATCACTGTGTCCATAATACACACGCAAATGAATCCCGCTTCTGAGGTTGTAGGATGGGCCGTTTTCATAAAAATAATACTCGATTTCGTTGTTCAAACGTTCAGCGTTTATTGCATCAAAATTCTCTTAAGTTCTAATCACCTAACCTCACTCTCTCTGACATTTCCGGTGCGCATAATCAGGCGCGAAATTTGAATTTTAGAATTCGTCTTAGACTTATTCAAATTAATATTCAAATTTGGTATATGGGGGTTTTGGAGTGTTCTGATTAACGCTGTGGGGTCCGATTTTAAATAGAAAATCGCTAAATGGTTTTCGTGATAATCGGGGGTATAAAAAAATCGCAGCCGGCTCTGGATTTGAATTTTAAAAATGGCAAGAAGGTCTAAAGAAGCGGTTTTTGAAGGCCTTTCAAACAAAAAAAGTTTTGGCGATTATCTTTAAAAATGAAGATTTTACGGATTTGTACAGTTATAAAGTTGGACACCCTGTACATATAGGCACCTATCATCCTGTCAAATACCAAAATATTGTGTCAACACAATTATGTGCGTTTTAGTCAGGTTTTCCACAAAATTATAGTTGTAAATGTGCAGTTCAATATGTAGGTACTGTGGTATGCGGAGTTGCGCCGGCAACTGCGCATGACATCGGGCCGCCCCTGCCGGGGTGCGTCCGGCCGGGAACTGCGTCGGCAGTCGGCAGCGGTCCAGGGGCAGAGCGAGTGGAGAGCCGTCCGGGAGACGCCGCGCGCCGTACTCGGTAATCCTACAATGGCGACCATGATGCGGATTCGAATCCATGCTGTATAAAGTGCAATACAGTGGTGTACGTACGCTAGCGAACGACGCGAAACGTGGCCGAATACAGGATTAAAGTTAATTAAAGTTCGGTAGTGACGCGCAATGGCGGACGGAACCACAAACATCCGCCCGTTTGAAGTGGAACCGGACCCAACAACGCTCGGACAGCGGTGGGAACGATGGGTACGTGCTTTTGAACTATATACAATGGCTAAAAACATAAAAATGACGATCAGAAACATGCAATGTTTCTCCATCTCGCGGGGGAACAGGTCCAGGATATTTGGTACTCCTTACCGGAATCAGCAGATGAAGAACAAACTGTAGGTTCGAAGTATAAAGGTTGTAAGGAGGCATTAGCAAAATACTTTGCGCCAAAGGGAAGTAAAACATTTCAGCGCCATATCCTCAGACAAATGATACAAAATGAAGGTGAATCGGTCTCTCAATTTGTAACTAGGTTGACGTTGCAGAGTAAGAATTGCGGCTTTGATAAATACAACGATATGTTAGTAATAGACCAATTAATTGAAAAATGTTCTTCGCAAGAGATTAGGCGTGAACTGTTAAAATAGGGCGATGATTTAATTTTGGCTTCGGCAAAAACGTTAGCTATGTCACTAGAAGCAGCCGAAAAACAATGTGAAAAAATGGAAGCAGGGACACTGTCGGGGAACGCAAGTCAAAATGTTGAGATAGCAGCCGTAGGCACCAGGGACAAGAGGTGTTTTAGATGCGGATCGTATAGCCATTTTGCTAGGGACAAAAACTGTAAAGCTAAGGAATGTAAGCGGTGTAAGAAAATAGGCCATTTTGCAGAATTTTGCTTAGGTAAAAAAGACCCTGAAGAGGACAGCAAGGAAAGAAAAAAGGGAAAGAAAAATGTGCGGAATATCGAAACTGACGAGAGTAGTAATGAGGAAACAATTTTCTATGTGTCGAAAAAGTATTTTTGTTCGAACGTATACAATGGAGATGACGACGATGACGTAACGGTTTCTTTGAAGGTTAATGGTACGGACATAGATTTAATGATAGATTCAGGTGCTTCTTGTGATGTAATAAGTAGGCGCACTTGGGACAAAGAATTGAAGAATAAATCTGGGGGGAATATAAGGAAAACTAAGAAAAGATTATATCCTTTCGGAAGCGATGAGTGCTTACCTGTGTCAGGAGAGTTCGAGGCGGAAATTAATACAGGGGCAATAAAGAAAAAGGCTTTGTTTATAGTTGTTGACAAGCGCTGAAAAGATTTATTGGGGAAAAAGACAGCAAAAGCATTAGGAATTTTACAAATAAATAAACCCGAAGTAAACCAGATAAGCGAAAGGCCTATGGCAGGAGCGGGATATTGGAAAAGAAAGTATCCCAGTGTTTTTACTGGATTAGGGAGAATAAAAGGGACCCAAATCAAACTTAAAATTGATCCGGATATAACACCGGTTGCACAGTCCTTGAGAAATATACCGCATAAAGTTAAGAAAGGAGTGGCGGCTAAGTTGTCACAATTGCAAAAAGAGGACATAATAGAAAAGGTACAGGAACCATCCGCCTGGGTTTCCCCCATTGTGATTACGGCTAAGAGGTCGGGGGACATACGGCTGTGCGTGGACATGAGAGAACCAAATAAAGCAGTTTTGAGAGAACGGTACCTCATTCCGCGGTTAGAAGATATAACGTCGGAATTAAAAGGCTGTAAGGTTTTTAGTAAGTTGGATCTAAATTCCGCTTTCAATCAGCTAGAACTTGATGAATATTCTAGAGAAATAACCACATTTATTACCCACCTCGGGTTGTTCAGGTTCAAGCGACTCCTATTTGGTATAAATTGTGCTCCGGAGATTTTTCAAAGAGTAGCGGATCAACTGATTACGGGGCTAGAAGGAACGAGAGCATTTATGGATGATTTCTTGGTATTTGGTCGGACACAGGAAGAACATGATAGTCGCCTAGGGAAATTACTTGAGACGCTAAAGCATTGGGGGTAACACTTAATGAAGAGAAATGTGTTTTAGTGTTCCGAAAATTGAATTCATGGGTTACGAGATTACAGACGGAGGAGTGCTGCCTACCCAAGACAAGGTGCAGGCTGTGAAGTCCTTTAGAGAACCTGCGAATAAAGATGAGGTTAATTTTAGGACACGTAAGATTTTCCTCTCGTTTTATTCCTGATTATTCGACCCTAACCGACCCTTTAAGGAAACTTTTAAAGAAGAATACGTTATTTGAATGGGGAAAGGAGCAAACAATCGCATTTAATAAACTGAAAACGAAACTAGCGTGTTCACAAGCGCTAGCATATTTCGATTCAAATGCGCAAACTAAAATTATCGCGGATGCTAGTCCGGTAGGCTTAGGAGCAGTACTAATCCAAGATACACTAGACGGACCTAAAGTAGTGGAGTACGCCAGTAGAGCTTTATCGGATGTAGAAAAACGCTTCAGTCAGACAGAAAGAGAAGCATTAGCCTTGGTATGGGCGTGCGAAAGGTTCCACCAGTACGTGTATGGCGATGATTTTGAACTACTTACCGACCATAAACCTCTCGAATTTTTGTTTTCACCGGGGTCCAAACCGTGTGCGAGAGTGCAGAGATGGGTATTACGCATCCAAGGGTATAGATTCAAAATACGGTACATTCCAGGAAAGACAAATATCGCCGATTCCCTTTCGAGACTACTCCCTGTAGATCGAGTGTCGAAGGGTAGAGACACCCATGTAAGATGGGTCGCGGAAAATGCTGTCCCCAAAGCCATGACCATTGAGGAAGTGCAAGAAGCATCACAGAAGGACGAAGGCATTATGGATGTAGGGAATGTCTAAACTTGGAAAAGAAATGGCCTGAATATTTAAGAAAATATGAAATCATAAAAGAAGAACTTTGTACTTATGACAACATATTATTGAGGGGGAACAGGATCGTGCCGCTCCTGAAATTAAGGAGAAGGTGCTTGGAATTAGCCCATGAGGGCCACCCTGGAATTGCCGGAATGAAGAATAGATTAAGAACCAAGGTATGGTGGCCCACTCTTGATACAGAGGTCGAAAAATTTTGTAAGACTTGTCATGATTGCCAAATAGTGGGTACTTTTAACCCCCCAGAGCCCACAAATCGGCGGAAAATGCCTGATCGACCATGGGAGAACGTAGCCATGGATTTTTTAGGACCTCTTCCAACAGGCGAATATATATTTGTGGTAATTGACTATTATAGCCGTTTTTATGAAGCCGAAGGAATGAAATCGATTACATCAGAGCGCACTATCGACATACTGGAAACCATTTTCGCTAGATACGGCATACCTAAATCGATTACGTGCGATAATGGGCCTTAATTTATAAGTCATGAGTTCGCAGAATGGTGCTTATTGAACAATATTAAATTACATAATGTGACACCTCTGTGGCCGCAGGCCAATGGTGAATTCGAAAGACAGAATCGTTCCATTCTTAAAAGATTAAAAATTGCTCACGCACAAAACAGAAATCATTCACAAAGCTCTAGTAGAGTATCTTTTTACATACCGCACAACACCACACTTGACTACCGGGATTACTCCCGCATTTTTAATGTTTGGTCGAGAAATAAGAGATAAATTTCCATCTGTTGACATTGCTACCAATAAATTAGATGAAGAAATCAGAGACCGTGACTGGGAACGGAAAATGGCAGGAAAGAGGTACACTGATGTTGAGAGACACGCAGGGGAGAGATATTTCTCACAAGGAGATCAAGTACTGGTAAGACAAGAAAAGAAGAATAAACTGACCACACCTTTTCATTCAACCCCATATACAGTAGTATCAAAAGACGGAAATTGTGTAACAATCCGATCTCCAACTGGAGTAACGTATCGAAAAAAACTCTTCATTTTTAAAGAAATATAGATCTGAAGATATTCCTTCTAATGGAAAAGTAATGGAAGAGAAGGGGGATATAGGATCAAGCAAACAAATAGAGGTAGATATACAACAGGGAAAAGACTTCGTACCACTAACTGATTCCGGACACGGAAATGATAAGGTAGTACCAAATGTGTTGGACAGACCAAAACGTTCTCGAGTACCTCCGGCTTGGGCAAGCGATTATGCATTTGATGCCGCCGGCGGTCAGATATGTATATAAACTGTAAATAGTTGCGTTGTGTGTCGCGAGTGTAGTTTAGGTGTTAATAGGAAAACTTTAAATAAAAAACATAAGAAGAAGGGGGTGATGTGGTATGCGGAGTTGCGCCGGCAACTGCGCATGACATCTGGCCGCCCCTGCCGGGGTGCGGCCGGCCGGGAACTGCGTCGGCAGTCGGCAGCGGTCCAGAGGCAGAGCGCGTGGAAAGCCGTCCGGGAGACGCCGCGCGCCGTACTCGGTAAGCCTACAGGTACCTACCTACTTAATGAAGAGAAAAACGGTTTGGATGAAAGAAAATGGGTGGGATTACCAAAAATACACAAAACTAACATTCCTCTTCGCCCCATTGTAAGTTCAATAAATTCGCCATGTCATTCGTTGGCAAAATATTTACTTAAAATTGTTAATCCGTTAGTAGGAAACTCAAATTCATTTATCAGAAACAGTAATCATTTTCTAGAAAAAATTAGGGAACATCAATTTCCGGATAATTATATTTAGCTAGCTTTGATGTGGTTAGTCTTTTTACAAATGTCCCTGTTGACAAATCATTGAATATTTACGCAGAAAGTTAGAAAGTGGTCAGACTTTAATAGAAAGGACAAATTTGAATATAGATGCAATATTAGAACTAACAACACTATGTGTTAAAACCACTTATTTTCAACTAGGAAATGAATTTTACCAGCAGGAATTTGGAATGGTTATGGGGTCTCCTTTATCACCATTCATAAGCAATTTATTCATGGAAGATTTTGAACAAAATGAATTGACTAGATATGTTCACCAACCTAATGTTTGGTGGAGATATGTAGATGACATATTTGTTATATGGGAACATGGAGTAGATGAGTTAAATTCATTATTAAATTTTATAAAGTCACAAGAACCTTCTATTAAGTTTACCTTAGAAATTGAAAATAATAATCAATTACCTTTCTTAGATGTTTCTATACTGACATCAGATAATATAGAAACTAATGTCTATAGAAAACCAACACATACTAATAGATATCTCCATTTCAACTCCAATCATCATATTAGTGTTAAAAAAGGAGTAATTAAAAGTGTGTATGACAGGGCTAGAACGATTTCTTCTAATAACACAAAATTTGAGGAGGAAATTAAACATATAAAACATGTTCTTGAGAAGAATAGTTATCCTATTGAATTTGTTGAGCAAGTTTTTCAGGATTGCCAACAAAATAACAATGCTAGTAGAATTAGAGAAATAAATCTGGTGGACCGACCAGTAAATTTAATAATTCCTTATATTCCTGGACTATCAGATAAGCTAAAACGTATAGGCAATCGTTTTAATGTGAGAACAGTATTTAAAACCAAAAATACATTAAGATCGATGCTAGTTAAAACAAAACCATTTAATGAGTTACAAAGTTCGAAAAATTGCATTTATAAAATTCCTTGTGAATGTGGAAAGTTCTATGTTGGGGAGACTTGTAGGCCATTTAACATTCGTTTAAAAGAACATAAAAATTATATCAGGCAAAATCAAATTTCGAAGTAAAAATATGTGAACATTCCTTTAATAACAATCATAGGATATTGTGGGATAGTTCCAAACCAATTCTAAAAGAAGAAGTAGGAAATATACGAAAAATTAAAGAATCTGCATTTATTCTAGGAAATACGGGCAACTGTGTTGCTGAATGTTCAGTGGAATTCAGTAAAATATTATTGCCAATTATTCAAAGAGAAGTTAGTATAGATAACTAGATAGAACACAGGGTACAATATCAGGCAGGTGGCTAGGATATTGTTTCTGTTGTCATGACGTTTTAACCTGAAATTTATTAATCTGTCACTTCACTTTGACGTGACATGATCTTTGAGAAAGTAGGAAGATTTATTCTCCGAAAGCTCAGAAAACAAATTTGTTGAAGTTATTTTTTGAGTTACACGTTTAAAGTTTCGTTCATTCAGTGTTAAGAATTTATGAATTTTCGAGGCAACTTGAAAAAGTTGTCTTTCAATCAGTTTGGTGGCGAAAAACCCAATTAAAAATTACAAAATTACTTACCGATGGATTATTATCCTCAAACATTTTAGTTTTGGCGCTCAGAGAAGTTCCACAAGCTGCACAGCTAAGCATAATAACTCGGAAATAGTATATCTAAGTATCACATGCAATCTAGTGACTCTTATTTATATAATTTTTTTACATCATATTTACGCACCGTCGAAAGAAAATTAGTTACGTCAAGTAATGCTTCATATTGGGTATACTTATGACGTAAATGCAATATAAAACCCAGAACCTCCTGTTTACATATCCTTTTACAGCATAATTACGTAATGTCTACATATTGTGCTTTTATTGTATCGGCAGCCATAA
Organism: Pseudeuparius sepicola; assembly: GCA_963920635.1. Taxonomy (NCBI): domain Eukaryota; kingdom Metazoa; phylum Arthropoda; class Insecta; order Coleoptera; family Anthribidae; genus Pseudeuparius; species Pseudeuparius sepicola. The sequence goes on along the minus strand of OY987304.1, from coordinate 27,156,732 downwards.
TACCACTAGCGACAGCTGTTGGTGCCATTTCGTCGATCGACGCTATTCGTTGCACGTCGGTCTGGACGCCAGTTACCAGTTATGAAGTTGGAGACATCTTTGGCGTTCGGCGCCATGTATGTTTTTTTAGAAGTTCGACAGTTAGAAGTTTGTTGTTGGTTTAGGTGCGAATTGTGCGAACGCGAAGGACGTTTTCGTTTTGGTTTTCTATTTGGTTACATTTGCCAATTTGCTGAGAATAAATTATTATCAGTAGTGCATTATAGACAGTTGAGAATAATCCCCCACCCCTTTTTTTTATCCCCCCCCACTCCTTTTTCGTACATTACCCCCCACCCCCACCCCATCTTCACTACATTTTGTCTATTTTAAATCAATTAAGCAGAAATGAAAGATTGTAAAAAATAGTATTAAATTTAAAGTACACTGTATTTTTTCTTTGTGTTGGGAATTTCTAGGGCATTGGCTAACATTTTACAAGCTAATTACGTGGAGAACCTGGGAATTTTCAGATTTTTGTAGGGCGTAATACGCCATACAGTGCGGTACACTGTTTTTTTTTTCATTGTAAAGGGGTAAATTATTGTGTAATTAGTCGAAAATGTAGGAAATGACAGTAAGAGCTTATTTTAAATAGGTCTGTGGTAAATAGAAGTTAATTATGCGTAAATAGAGCCTAATACGCTATACAGTGCAGTATATGTAATGTTTTTTCATTGAAAAGGGGGTAAATATTGCTAATTAGACAAAAAGCGCGGGAAATGAGAATACTTGTATCCATTTTAAATAGTTATGTAGGTATAAACGGTACGTAAACAATAAATTGACATTTATGTGCGAATTTCGCGGAAATATGGACCCGCGGCATTGTAATTACTCATTACGCTGCAATTACACGGTATGATGGCTGCGGGGTGCGGGGGGAGGTCATGCGTTCGTCGCGCATGCGCGGGGAAAAAGTGGGGGTAATGTACGAAAAAGGAGTGGGGGGATCAAAAAAAGGGGTGGGGGGATTATTCTCAACTGTCTATAGTACACTACTATTATCCAGGCCAAGTTTATGAATTGTGATATGATCGGGTGGAAAATGTGCCCTGAATCGATGGATTGCTGGAAATTATTTGCAAAGTGTTCAGTAAATCCCGGGTTTTGCTCTATTTCTTGCTACAAATCATCAAGCCATCTTCACTACATAGTTATTACTGGCAAATATAAGGTTATTTGTATATTCTTTTACCTATTATAAATTTGATCTTTCTTTTTTGCTCTGTAGGTACTGGTCTCGAAATGAATTTAATTCTATTTTATTATTTTATTTTGCGCCGAAATAAAAAACCGACTAGGTATGCGGTTACATTAAGCATGTCCTGAAACTAAAATAGGGCCCGAAAAAATTGGACAAGTCTAATGTAGTCCCATAATTAGTTTTTCATTTCGGCGTAAAATAAAATACAATCCCATTTGTTGGTCTGTTCTGCCGATCACTGTATAAATATCTACTTTACACAACCAATTAATATAAAATATATGTGAGTATGTTACAAATATTTTACGAAAATAATAAACATCAGGTTCAACAAAAAGTTTTGCGCATATCTTACATAATTTTTTGAAGTAAACAAGATGTAAAATTAAGGTGCCGATGAGGCAGACATTTTTACCCGAAATTACAGCATAATTTAATCACACAATCACATAAGAAAACTTATTGAAGCTCTACAGGGAAAACAATGAAAACAAAATGAAAAATGGGACCCTGGGGGCCTCAGGCCAACAAAGATGTAACGGACAATGCCTCCAAACTAATTATAAACATTTTAAAACTGTAAGTAGAATACCGAGACTTAAAATTTGTCTGAGTAAGTTAGAAAATATTGCATACATGTTATATAATATGATATTACAACTTCAGAGGCATTTGTCGTTACACTGCGCCCCTCTAAAATTTGATCGTCCCGATCTAGTTATATGATCTATCTTGTCGTGGTATGGATACAACCTGACGATATTTACTATCTCCATCTTTGCTGTTGGGCACGTCGTATACGATAAACGACATCATTAATCTTTGTCACGACGATATATGGTCCTTCCCAACTTCTATCGAGTTTCGGAGGCCGACTTTTTGTTCGCTTTGGATTATATAACCACACTTTGTCACCCACATTAAATTCAACACTGGTTGCTTTCAGATCGTAGCGGATCTTCATCCAGACGCTCTTTCAGGTGGCTCATGTAGTCATCAGTAGATTCTGGATTTTCTGGTCGGTAGATCGATAGGTAGCCTTAGTTCGTCTCCGAGAATAATCTTGGCTGGAGACGTTTCCGTCGCTTCATGCACAGCGGAACGGTAGGACAATAGAAAAGGTGGTATGCATGTGTCCCAATTACTTTGTTTCTGATTCACTGTCATCTTCGGGAACGTTACTAAAGTCTTATTTAACCGGTTCACCATACCATCAGACTAGGGGAGCAGGGGTGTTGTTCTTGTCTTGGAAATCCCTTGCTGGCAGCAGACATTTCGGTATAACTCCGACTCAAAATTGCGGCCCTGATCAGAGTGTAGTTCTCTTGGGACACCAAAACGACATATCCAATTTTGAGACAGGATCTCTGTGACTGTAGTGGTCTCTTGGTTAGGGATTGGATAAACTGCTGGCCATTTGCTAAAGTAATCCATGACAACTAACAGATGACGGTTTCCAGATTCGCTGGTTGGGAACGGCCCTGCTGCGTCGATGGCGATCATTTCAAAAGGAGCTCTGACCAGGTATTGCATCATTTTTCCTGTCCCTAGTTTTTGGTTCTTTCTCCGAAGCACATTCTTCACATAAGCGGCACAAATCTTCGACATCTTCCAGAAAGTTTATCCGGTAAAAACTTTCTCTAACTTTATTCAAAGTCTTACTATTGCCAAGATATATACAACCTAGATACTCGGAGACCGAGCATCATGGGGGTCCGCCTTATGTCTCGCGATTTTCAAGCCGCCGGCAAGAATCGCGAGACAACTGTGTCGACGGCAAGTTTGAGAGAGACGAGGCGAGGCGGGAGTGGGACAGACAGAGGTATGTTGACCGCCCGCACCAACTAATAATATCAGAACAAAGTAGCAGGTATCCCGGTAAAGGTATTACCTACTCAGAACCTATATATTTTGTGTCATCAGTGGATTGAGCATTTCTATAAAATAATATGGGTAGCACGTGGCGCAACGTTAGGACAAATGAAAGTAGGCAAGTGTCTACATTGTAAAAACATAATAATGAAACATGCTGTCGATTATTTTATATAAATCGCTCCACTCGTACTTCCATATTACTACACGAGTGGAAAATTTTCTGTTCCGATAAAAAATTAGAAAAAACTTAATAATAGACACATAATCTTACCTACAATAGGTTCTGATTGATTTTTTAATAGGTACTTAGTTTTTCAGGAAACAGTAGTTTTTAGCGAACGAACTTAGTAGGTACAGGATGGTCCAATTTTACTGTGCACTGGCTGTTATTTTCGTTAAAAATAAAGTCAATCGGCGCCAAGGACCCCTTAGAAAATATTGATTTTTCACATTCGAAGACATTAACGATAATGTAGTTGTACCGTAAAAAAGGAGAGGATATGAAAAGGAACTGGCTTTTCGAATACCTGCTAGAAGCCGACAGGCATTTATAAATTGTTGAGACCAGTTAAAAATCACTTTTCCCGGAATATCTACTTTGTCCTCCTGGTTTGGCAAATCATAATATTTTCCCAGATTTAACAACTATGTGATTTAATAACTACCATGCTTATAACTGAAAAATACCGCACGGTAATTTTTGACAAGATGAATTTTTTTTAAGTATACCAAAAAGTATGAACGGCAGTAGATCGTCAAAGTTCAATACACAAGCAATGCTGTTCTTGGCAAGAGGCATATTTTCAAATTGGAAGTTGGCCTCTTGGATATTTTATTTCGACGACTTCAATGAGAGGGAGAGACATTGCTGAAGCGTTAAAAGAGGTTATTACATTTATTAAAAATGCGGTACAAAGTTCAAAAAATTGAATTTATAAAATTCCTTGTGAATGCGGAAAGTTCTATATTGGGGAGACTTATCAGGCAAAATCAAAATTGGAAATCAAAAATATGTGAACACAGTTTTAGTAACAATCATAGGATTTTGTGGGGTAGATCCAAACCAAGTCTCAAAGAAGAAGTAGTAAACAGACAAAAAATTAAAGAATCAGTATTTATTCTAGGAAATACGGACAACTGTGTTGCTGAATGTTCGTGGAATTCAGTAAAACATTATTGCTAATTATTCAAAGAGAAATTAGTAGGTATAGATAATTAGATAGAACACGGAACAATATCAGACAGGTGGCTAGGCTATTGTTTCTGTTGTCATGACATTTTAACCTGACATTTATTAATCTGTCATTTCACTTTGACGTGATATGATCTTTGAGAAAGGAGGAAGATTTATTCTCCGTAAGCTCAGAAAACAAATTTGTTGAAGTTATTTTTCTAGTTACATGTTCAAAGTGTCGTTCATTTACTGTTAAGAATTTATGAATTTTCCAGGCAACTTGAAAAAGTTGTCTTTTAATCAGTTTGGTGACGAAAAAGCCAATTAAAAAATTAAATGGATCTGTTTGCGCCACAAATAATTTTTAGTAAACACACGTAACCACTTTACTGAATTAATAAAAAGTAGTACGGACCTGTGTAAAATTCAATTTTCTCCCACCTTCAATAGAAACCTTAACTGCAAGCAAAAATTATTTGTTCCACAGCAAATTTATTTTTAATTCAAAATTCAAAATTTTGAACAAGCTTTTTGAACTTAGATTGTATTTATTGCACTATGAAATTCAAACAAATGGAACGTAGAAGTTCATTTTTTGTAATTAATTATTTCAATCGGTATACATAGGGGGTGATCCAGCCAAGGCTAACACTCCCCCTTATTTATATATCATATCATATCATATGTTTTACTTGAAGAAAATATATTCCTAATTATTATTCCTAAATTTTCTAAATCTGCATACAGAAAAACAATGAGTGTGTTCCTAATTAGCTAATTTGGCTCGGCTCGGCTAGGACGAGTGAACGTTGATGCCGCACACGACACGCTGCATACAATGTCTATCATCCGCAGTTTTACGGCGGCGATGGTGGAAATACAGAAAATATAGCTTATTTAGGTATAATGCGATAATACGAGTAGTTTTGTTTCTAATGTGGTAATATGCACAGAGGACAGGGTCGGGCGGCAGTATCGTCAAGTTAATGAGCGTTTCGCGAATTAAAATGAATGCAAGTACTTCCCCCAATTTTTTTCAGAAAATATAGTTTGATTTTTATATTTATTTTTATTTTCTGAATTTATATTATACAGGGTTAGTCTGAATGTATAATAAATACTTTAAAGGGGTGTTCGGCAGGTGGTTTTAAGGGGGTCTTTCATATAAAATTTTTCGATTTGGGCTTTCCTTGCCAAGTTATTCGGGTCTACAGGGTAACCCAAAATTATTTTTTTATTTATATCTCAATAACGGCGCTACTTAAAAATTTGAAATTTGGTATGTGTTATCTACTTACTGGAAGACGCCTTAGGGTAATGTATTCATTTACACAGTGCCCTAAAAAATGGTAAAAACTAACAACCCCTATTAATTTTTTTGCTCAAACTTTTTTGAGGTTATCTTTTTGGTCTTGCAGGTCCATCATTTCAGTGTATCTTTTCATTTTACAGCAAAAGTGTACTCTTGTTTCATAACGATAAAATCAACCGTTTGCGTTGAAATTGGCAAAACGTGCCCCAAAACACCTGTTAGCTTCGAAACATAAAATTTTTACCTACCGCTTTCAAACGTTACAGATCGACGGTACATTCAAAATAAGGAAAAAAATACCAATTGGACGTTGGTCAAAACAGCATTGGTTTTCTTGAAAAATAGGGTGTTAAAATTTTGTGAAATTCAATCTTTTCCATTTAAAAAGTTTCGGTACATTGTTCATAGGAATTTTTTTTTCTCAGTTTAAATGGTACAGTGTACGTATTGAATCCTTAATATATTAAGAAAAATGTAATAAAAAGTTCAGATTCATATTTGAAATAACAGCGTTCTATTATCGAATTGCAATAATTATAGAAAATCCTTGATTTCACAGATTTTTTTCTAGTCCTTTTTAATAGATATGTTTACAGACACAAAATGGAGAGAAATATTTTTTTCTTAAAATGAATACAACCATAAATATGACATTAGCCTTCCTAACATCATTTTAGGAAATGTAGAAAATTGTATAATTTTGACTTTTTTTATCTAAATTCAAATTATTACTTTTATTAAAATGTCAGAATATGCTCTAATTGCTATCGCAGGTCTATGATATAAGAGAGTCCTGTACTTTTGATCTAATCATTGAGATTGCTCTCACATATATCTCAAAAATGAAATTTTTGAAAGTTACAAGTCTACTGATTCCGACAAGTTGCAATGAAAATAATTTGTCATTGCTTTTTTAATATGTCTACAAATAAATCAAAGTCACGTAAATGATAAATTCTATTAAAGTTATGACACATTTGGTATAAAGGACTTCTTAACAATAAGTTTGTTTTTGCTATTCGACAATGAAATGTGTAATGATTCCTAGAATTTGATCGAGGACCCAGGAAGTATCTAACAGACATGAAGAATCAACAAAGTTATTCAAGATGCTGTATAAAAAAGTGGTTGAGGCAAATTTGCGTCTAAGTGTGAGGCTGTAACATTATACTTAGCATAAATCTATATGAGACACTTCTCTCCGGATATATCCCATCAACCCTGAAACCCACAAATTTCAGAAATTTTCTCTGAATTCTGTCATGTAACTTATAAACATAATAATAAGGACGTCATACAGCTGATGCATATTCCAGTTTAGATCTGACGTAACAGTAATATTATTATAGAGATTTTAGTGCCTCAATGTTGGTGAAGGACCCACAGTTTCTAATTATGAATCCATAAGCCTTAGAGACTTGATTTACTTTAAGAGAAATGTGATCTCAAATTTGAGTGAGTCAAAAAAAACTCCTAAATCCTTTACTTTATCACGAGTTAGATATACATTTATTATGCAAAGTATAAGTGAATAAATGGGGTACCTTTTTCCGCATAAAAGATAAAATTTTGCATTTACTCACATTTAACGTCAGATCATTATTAACACAACACTGCTCAACACGATCACTCTGCAATATCAAACAATCATTATTATCAGAGATGCTATAGAAAAACTTGGGATAATTGTCGGCAAAAATAAGTTTATTTAACATTATATTTGAAGTGAGATAGTTAATAAATATTAAAAATAAAAGTGATTCTAAGTTTGACCCTTGTGGAACTCCCGATGATGCCAAATATTCAAAAGATTTAAATTTGCTTTTTTGAAGTTATAAGAACTAAATGCAAGATTGCTTGCAAATGGTTTTTTAGTACAATTAAAATTAAGAAAACCAATTATTAGAGCCGGTTGATAGCGAACATCTTCTGGTACCAATGGTATATAATATCTCTCTCGATTTCACAATTAATGTTAGATATAACCAGGTCCAAGAGTTTTCCATCTTCACTGACAATGTTATTATATTGTTTAAAACTAAATCTATTTCAGAATTTTTTTTATAAAACTAAACTTGCTATCAAAAGTGTTAGAAACTATACTAAAATCGAGCAACTCTTATGCCTGGCGTAACAAGAGCACGTGCGTTGAGATATTAGCCAGGGCCGCACTGAGGCACGACCTTTATTTAATTTTAGTTGTACAATTGTTTACATCAAAATATTTCGGAAAAAAAATATTGGCTTAATTGAAATGGTTCAAAACATCCATAAAATTATTTGAAAACGACAAGATAAAACCACATAACTACACTTTTTCGATCGAGTACGTTCCTGTTGCCGAGTTGGGTGAAATTTTATAGCCTACCGACCAATCGCGGAACGTCATTGAACACGTGTTTTTATTTATGCCAGGCGTAAGGATTGCTCGATGTTAGTATAGGTGAGGTACTTTGAAATCACCTACAATAATAACATTCCTGGAATACAGAAAGTTTAGTTGCTCAAGTGCATCACAGTGTTACACAAGACACAAGTTCGTAATATCAATAATATCCAGATAAACAAACTTTTCCTAATTTGAAAGTCGTTAGTTAGACCACAGATAACCTTGAGACCTTGAAGACATTATACATAAAGAAAGCAAAAAAATGGAAAAGGCCCACTACCCACTGCGAATTGTTTTTGTCATTTCTATTTCTTGTAATTAGTGTTAGTTCCTCTGGTAGATTTAGTTAATTTTATATCAAAATTCCTGGGTGTCTACCATATATCATTGAAAATTTAGTAATTTAATTTTTTATATTATTCAGTTTTATATTAAATTAAATTTTCAATGATATGGTAGACACCCAGGAATTTCGACATAAAATTTCTTCTAGTGATTATTAGTCACAAATTGTTCAGAATAGCTTTAAAAATTCCGATGTATCAATTTGCATAAAAAGGGGACCTTTTTTCATATTTTAAATTAAAAAAGCACATAAGTTTAAAAAAAGTTTTATGACAACATATATCTTTAAAATCTCAAAATACAATTATTTTTGGCTGCAAAAGGACTATTTCTCCTTGAAGAATAATATATGTAGGTACCTTTAGTCAAAGGTGTGTTTAAGTACTGTATATTGTTATCTTTGCTACAAGTTATATGCTTATTAGCATTATTCCATTATTGGTGCGGGCGACTTTCTCGGCGCGTGGCCTGATTAATATTAGGCGTGAACGATACTCCCAGCGCCATCGGTTCATGACTAGGTTTATACTTATTATAGCTAGATGACGCAAATCTCACTTTTTAGGAGGAAACGGTGTTTCTGCATATCTAGGTTGTATATATCTTTGCTATTGCCAAAGTGTCCACCTCCAACGCCTTTGTGCACGGCTTTCAAGACCTCCGACACCCCCTTCATGGGAAGTACTGTTAGAAATAGCTTTTCTTTTCCACCTGGACTTTCCCAAACTCTCTCTAGTACACCATCTTTAAATACTAAAGAGTCTCATTGTGCCCAGTACGCCTTTAAATATGGGAATTTGTCTGAAAAACCTTTCCATTAAGGATTGCTCTCTGGCGATGGCTTCCGAATCCCAATATTCAGGTCCACGGACAATGGTATATCGTTTACATAGAATTATGTCCGGGGTTTCTCTTAATTCCTGTCGCCTAAAGTGATGACAGTCTTCATTACAGGGCCTTCTTGACAATGCATCAGCATTCTTATGTTTGTCCCCTTTGCGGCGTTCCACTTTGAAATCATATTCCTGCAGCCTTTGAAGCCATCTTGCCACTTGTCCTTCTGGATTCCTGAACTGAAATAGCCATTTTAGTGATGCGTGCTCTGTTCTTAATATGAAAGGTTGTCCATATAAATACTTGTGGAAATGTTCAACGGCCTTGACCACTGCTAGCAGTTTCCTTCTTATGACGCAGTTCTTTCGCTCTGGCTTTAACAGAGTTTTACTGAAGTAGGTAATAACTTTTTCTTGCCTTTCTTGCCCCTGGGACAGTACTGCTCCAACACCAAAGTTTTATGGCATCTGTGTCCACGATGATTGTTTTTCCAGGAAGGAGAAACGTCAAAATAGGTGAAGAACATAAAGCTTTCTTCAAAGTCTGAAATGCTTCTTCACAATCTGAGGGCCACATATAATCAATCCCATCCTCTGTGAGCTTATGCAACGCCCTGGTGTGTGTGCAAAGTTGAGGACAAATCTTCTGAAATACTCACTATATCTTTTCTGGGTCTATTTTAACCCCTTGCTCTGAAATTACATGCCCCTAATATCTTACTTTCTTCTTGAAGAAACAACATTTCTTTCAGTTTAGTTTTAGGTTAGCTTCTCGTAACTTCTGGAATACCTCTCAGATATTCTTCAAATGATCTTCAAATGTAATTTCTAAAATAATGACGTCATCCAGATATACTAGACAGGTTTTCCATCTCATTCCTTCTAGCAACCATACACATAAGCCTCTCAAAGGTTGCTCGTGCATTACAGAGGCCAAATGGCATAACTTTAAATTGTCATAAACCTGTACCAGTAGAAAATGCAGTTTTCTCTTATCTTGAGTGTGCATTTCGACTTGCCACTACCCACTCTTCAAGTCCAACGTGGAAAACCATTTAGAACCAGATAGAGTGTCTAAAGTGTCATCTATTCTGGGCAGAGGGTAGCTTGTCTTTTTTGATATCATCATTTAACCGTCGATAGCCTACGCAAAACCTCATAGACCCAACCGGTGTGAAGTTAGCAGCCATTTTCTGGCAGCCAATTTTCCAGCAGCCATTTCTCTAAAATGGCTGCTCTAGGTGTGAAGTTAGCAGCCCTTTTTGAACAGTCAATATTTTGGCAGCTAAACAGCTGCCCTTGATGTAAACTTAGCAGACAATTACATTAGGTACGGGCAGCTAAAAACAATACCAAAACCGCCATTAAAATTTAATTTAATTCACCCACCCAAAGCGATAAAATTAATTATTTCAAAAGGTAAAAAAATTTGTGCCGCCATCGTTTTCGCGCAACAAATAGCATGTAAGTAAATAGAGATTTACAGGGATCATAGTATGAATCCCTTACCGTCCTAGAGGGTGAAATCTACCCCACGCGCTAAAAATTAATTATTTCACCCTGTAGGAAATGTTGTGCCACCATCATCTTTACACCAAAAATTGCTTGTATCCAAAGGTTTACAGAGATCATAGTGCGAATCCCTTACGCGCCGTCCTAGAGGGTGAAATCAACCCCCCGCGCCAAAAATTAATTATTTCACCCTGTAGGAAATGTTGTGCCACCATCATCTTTACACCAAAAATTGCTTGTATCCAAAGGTTTACAGAGATCATAGTGCGAATCCCTTACGCGCCGTCCTAGAGGGTGAAATCAACCCCACGCGCCAAAAATTAATTATTTCACCCTGTAGGAAATGTTGTGCCACCATCATCTTTACACCAAAAATTGCTTGTATCCAGAGGTTTACAGAGATCATAGTGCGAATCCTTTACGCGCCGTCCTAGAGGGTGAAATCAACCCCCCGCGCCAAAAATTAATTATTTCACCCTGCAGGAAATGTTGTGCCACCATCATCTTTACACCAAAAATTGCTTGTATCCAAAGGTTTACAGAGATCATAGTGAGATTACCTTACGCGCCGTCCTAGAGGGTGAAATCTACCCCACGCGCTAAAAATTAATAATTTCACCCTGTAGGAAATGTTGTGCCACAATCATCTTTGCACCAAAAATAGCTTGTATCTAGAGGTTTACAGAGATCATAGTGAGATTTCCTTACGCGCCGTCCTAGAGGGTGAAATCTACCCCACGCGCTAAAAATTAATTATTTCACCCTGTAGGAAATGTTGTGCCACCATCACCTTTGCACCAAAAATAGCTTGTATCTAGAGGTTTACAGAGATCATAGTGAGATTTCCTTACGCGCCGTCCTAGAGGGTGAAATCTACCCCACGCGCCAAAAATTAATTATTTCACCCTGTAGGAAACGTTGTGCCACCATTATCGTTACACCAAAAATAGCTTGTATCCAGAGGTTTACAGAGATTATAGTGAGATTTCCTTACGCGCCGTCCTAGAGGGTGAAATCAACCCCACGCGCTAAAAATTAATTATTTCACCCTGTAGGAAATGTTGTGCCACCATCATCTTTGCACCAAAAATAGCTTGTATCCAGAGGTTTACAGAGATCATAGTGAGATTTCCTTACGCGCCGTCCTAGAGGGTGAAATCTACCCCACGCGCTAAAAATTAATTATTTCACCCTGTAGGAAATGTTGTGCCACCATCATCTTTGCACCAAAAATAGCTTGTATCTAGGGGTTTACAGAGATCATAGTGAGATTTCCTTACGCGCCGTCCTAGAGGGTGAAATTACCCCACGCGCTAAAAATTAATTATTTCACCCTGTAGGAAATGTTGTGCCACCATCATCTTTACACCAAAAATTGCTTGTATCCAAAGGTTTACAGAGATCATAGTGCGAATCCCTTACGCGCCGTCCTAGAGGGTGAAATCTACCCCACGCGCTAAAAATTAATTATTTCGCCCTGTAGAAAATGTTGTGCCACCATCATCTTTACACCAAAAATTGCTTGTATCCAGAGGTTTACAGAGATCATAGTGCGAATCCCTTACGCGCCGTCCTAGAGGGTGAAATCAACCCCACGCGCCAAAAATTAATTATTTCACCCTGTAGGAAATGTTGTACCATCATCTTTACACCAAAAATTGCTTGTATCCAGAGGTTTACAGAGATCATAGTGCGAATCCCTTACGCGCCGTACTAGAGGGTGAAATCAACCCCCCGCGCCAAGAATTAATTATTTCACCCTGTAGGAAATGTTGTGCCACTATCATCTTTACACCAAAAATTGCTTGTATCCAGAGGTTTACAGAGATCATAGTGCGAATCCCTTACGCGCCGTCCTAGAGGATGAAATCTACCCCACGCGCTAAAAATTAATTATTTCACCCTGTAGGAAATGTTGTGCCACCATCATCTTTGCACCAAAAATAGCTTATATCTAGAGGTTTACAGAGATCATAGTGAGATTTCCTTACGCGCCGTCCTAGAGGGTGAAATCTTACACACGCGCTAAAAATTAATTATTTCACCCTGTAGGAAATGTTGTGCCACCATCATCTTTGCACCAAAAATAGCTTGTATCTAGGGGTTTACAGAGATCATAGTGAGATTTCCTTACGCGCCGTCCTAGAGGGTGAAATCTACCCCACGCGCTAAAAATTAATTATTTCACCCTGTAGGAAATGTTGTGCCACCATTATCGTTACACCAAAAATAGCTTGTATCCAGAGGTTTACAGAGATTATAGTGAGATTTCCTTACGCGCCGTCCTAGAGGGTGAAATCAACCCCACGCGCTAAAAATTAATTATTTCACCCTGTAGGAAATGTTGTCATCTTTACACCAAAAATTGCTTGTATCCAAAGGTTTACAGAGATCATAGTGCGAATCCCTTACGCGCCGTCCTAGAGGGTGAAATCAACCCCACGCGCCAAAAATTAATTATTTCACCCTGTAGGAAATGTTGTGCCACCATAATCTTTACACCAAAAATTGCTTGTATCCAGAGGTTTACAGAGATCATAGTGCGAATCCCTTACGCGCCGTCCTAGAGGGTGAAATCAACCCCACGCGCCAAAAATTAATTATTTCACCCTGTAGGAAATGTTGTGCACACCTACGCAGTTTTTCATCACGAACAAGTTTCCTTAATAAGATTTTGCAGTGAAAGCTACAGAGAGGACACTTTTCTAAAAAAGTGGAAAAATTGAATAAAATCAAAGTAGGCAAAGACTTTGAAATGTTGCAAACATAATCAGTTTTTCGTTCTGCTGAAGTTTTCTTTATAATATTGTGTCGTAAAATCTAGACAAAGGGCTCTTTATACTGGTTTGAAAAATTAGTTTTTCAAAATTTCCAAGGCATACACATGAATTTTTGAAAGTAAAATTATGTCACAAATTAGTTTGAAACGAATCAGGGCTGAACCCTCCTAAAATGTTAAATTTGAACTCTGTTTTTTTCAAGAGTCGTCCAAACAATCCGGGGACACACTGTATGTATACATACCTCTTGAAATTTTGGCTACCTCTCTATTTTCCAGGTCCCTGAACACAAACCTTAGACGTAGTTTCAGAGAAAATGAATTTTCAAATTTCCTTTTGACACCTCACATTTCATGGCGGTATTTGATTTCTCGGAAACTGCTTCCGACCCCCAAAAACTAAGATTCGTGTTCAAGGACCTCAAAAATAGGGGTAGCCAAAATTTCAACAAAATCGGGGGAAGCTTATATCATACGAAAGTTTTACTTTATTCAGTGGCCGGCAGAAAGTTGGACACCAATGGAAAACTTTTGTATTATTAATTTCTCAGAAAATTTTATTCTTGATAAAAGTTTGTGCATAATTTCAAACTCAAAAAGCACATACAAAAGTTGTTTGGAATCAAAGGTGGATGTCAGATTTAAAGTCACAGCCACCTAGTAAAAAAAAGAAATTTAACTTTTTTGTATTTTTTTCGACCACCCTGTGTATTACAAAAAACAAAATACCGAAAGCGCAACTTATCATCCGATAACACATGAATTTGCTACTAAACTTTAATTTTGTTCAATTAGCAGCTAGAAATTTAAATTAATCGAAATCAGAGTTTAAAATATTAAATTTTTGTGTCAAACTTTCTGCCGGTCACTGTATAAATTAGCAATAAATATATAGAACTACAATTCGTACGCCCCGATTCTAAATGTGTGTAATAATCACAACATTCATGATGAATAACTCTACCTCGTTTTTGGAATAAAAACCGGATAGAATAAATACCGGCGCGTTCCCCGCGCAGAGCGGAAGCGTTATTCTTAATTATTATTAATTTCTCACCTTTGTTATGAACATCAGGGACCAGGGCATTGAGTTTTTTTTCACGATGGCTTTCATCGACTGTTCCAGCAAATGTCAGACCTCGTCGCAGTCCCTGTTCTACAGAGTAGTAGGTAGGTATGTACCTTTACTAACTACAGAAGAAAGTTTCGGTACAGGTTTTTTAAAATTCCCGGACACCGACGCGACGGAGCGTCTGCTCTATAGCAGTACCTTTACGGGCACCCTATTTTCACACCTCTTCTAGGCAAGCGGCAATCTGGTATATAAACGTGTTTTGTGTTTGTTCAATGGAGACAGAACTACACACTACAAAAGACAGTACACACTTGTATATTAATCGCTAGGTTGGATCAAGCGTTTCCGTCAATAGACGTGGCTACCGCGTCCCTTGTCTCTGGCTACCGCTGGACATTGGAAATGATGCAAGCATAGCCGAACGATGAACGATACCTTCGGCTATGATGAAAGGCCGCTGACAGAGACCGAGCGTAGCGTGGCGGGGGCGCAACGTTGCCATCACTCGTTCGACCAAGCGAGATCTCCCTCTTTTTTATCTCTGATTCACTTTCTCGTTTCTCTTTGTCAAATCTCACTCATTTTAAGAAGCAAAGTCTATAGTAGCACTCCACGTTGAACTTCGTTTTTTAATATTTACCTCTTTCATACTAGAGTTCCTGGGAGAGTTAGGACAATAATGTCATTATTGTTGATAATATTGTTGATGAAAACATTTCCTACAGGGTGAAATAATTAATTTTTAAAGCGTGGGGTTGATTTCACCCTCTAGGACGGTGCGTAAGGAAATCTCACTATGATCTCTGTAAACCTCTGGATACAAGCTATTTTTGGTGCAAAGATGATGGTGGCACAACATTTCCTACAGGGTGAAATAATTAATTTTTAGCGCGTGGGGTAGATTTCACCCTCTAGGACGGCGCGTAAGGAAATCTCACTATGATCTCTGTAAACCTCTAGATACAAGCTATTTTTGGTGCAAAGGTGATGGTGGCACAACATTTCCTACAGGGTGAAATAATTAATTTTTAGCGCGTGGGGTAGATTTCACCCTCTAGGACGGCGCGTAAGGAAATCTCACTATGATCTCTGTAAACCTCTAGATACAAGCTATTTTTGGTGCAAAGATGATGGTGGCACAACATTTCCTACAGGGTGAAATAATTAATTTTTGGCGCGTGGGGTTGATTTCACCCTCTAGGACGGCGCGTAAGGGATTCGCACTATGATCTCTGTAAACCTCTGGATACAAGCAATTTTTGGTGTAAAGATGATGGTGGCACAACATTTCCTACAGGGTGAAATAATTAATTTTTAGCGCGTGGGGTAGATTTCACCCTCTAGGACGGCGCGTAAGGAAATCTCACTATGATCTCTGTAAACCCCTAGATACAAGCTATTTTTGGTGCAAAGATGATGGTGGCACAACATTTCCTACAGGGTGAAATAATTAATTTTTAGTGCGTGGGGTAGATTTCACCCTCTAGGACGGCGCGTAAGGAAATCTGACTATGATCTCTGTAAACCTCTGGATACAAGCTATTTTTTGTGTAAAGATGGCGGTGGCACAACATTTTCTACAGGGTGAAATAGTTAATTTTTAGCGCGTGGGGTAGATTTCACCCTCTAGGACGGCGCGTAAGAAAATCTCACTATAATCTCTGTAAACCTCTGGATACAAGCTATTTTTGGTGTAAAGATAATGGTGGCACAACATTTCCTACAGGGTGAAATAATTAATTTTTAGCGCGTGCGGTAGATTTCACCCTCTAGGACGGCGCGTAAGGAAATCTCACTATGATCTCTGTAAACCTCTGGATACAAGCTATTTTTGGTGCAAAGATGATGGTGGCGCAACATTTCCTACAGGGTGAAATAATTAATTTTTGGCGCGTGGGGTTGATTTCACCCTCTAGGACGGCGCGTAAGGGATTCGCACTATGATCTCTGTAAACCTCTGGATACAAGCAATTTTTGGTGTAAAGATGATGGTGGCACAACATTTCCTACAGGGTGAAATAATTAATTTTTAGCGCGTGAGGTAGATTTCACCCTCTAGGACGGCGCGTAAGGAAATCTCACTATGATCTCTGTAAACCTCTAGATACAAGCTATTTTTGGTGCAAAGATGATTGTGGCACAACATTTCCTACAGGGTGAAATAATTAATTTTTGGCGCGGGGGGTTGATTTCACCCTCTAGGACGGCGCGTAAGGGATTCGCACTATGATCTCTGTAAACCTTTGGATACAAGCAATTTTTGGTGTAAAGATGATGGTGGCACAACATTTCCTACAGGGTGAAATAATTAATTTTTGGCGCGGGGGGTTGATTTCACCCTCTAGGACGGCGCGTAAGGGATTCGCACTATGATCTCTGTAAACCTTAGGATACAAGCAATTTTTGGTGTAAAGATGATGGTGGCACAACATTTCCTACAGGGTGAAATAATTAATATTTAGCGCGTGGGGTAGATTTCACCCTCTAGGACGGCGCGTAAGGAAATCTCACTATGATCTCTGTAAACCTCTAGATACAAGCTATTTTTGGTGCAAAGATGATGGTGGCACAATATTTCCTACAGGGTGAAATAATTAATTTTTAGTGCGTGGGGTAGATTTCACCCTCTAGGACGGCGCGTAAGGAAATCTCACTATGATCTCTGTAAACCTCTGGATACAAACTATTTTTTGTGTAAAGATGGCGGTGGCACAACATTTTCTACAGGGTGAAATAGTTAATTTTTAGCGCGTGGGGTAGATTTCACCCTCTAGGACGGCGCGTAAGGAAATCTCACTATAATCTCTGTAAACCTCTGGATACAAGCTATTTTTGGTGTAAAGATAATGGTGGCACAACATTTCCTACAGGGTGAAATAATTAATTTTTAGCGCGTGGGGTAGATTTCACCCTCTAGGACGGCGCGTAAGGAAATCTCACTATGATCTCTGTAAACCTCTAGATACAAGCTATTTTTGGTGCAAAGGTGATGGTGGCACAACATTTCCTACAGGGTGAAATAATTAATTTTTAGCGCGTGGGGTAGATTTCACCCTCTAGGACGGCGCGTAAGGAAATCTCACTATGATCTCTGTAAACCTCTAGATACAAGCTATTTTTGGTGCAAAGATGATGGTGGCACAACATTTCCTACAGGGTGAAATAATTAATTTTTAGCGCGTGGGGTAGATTTCACCCTCTAGGACGGCGCGTAAGGAAATCTCACTATGATCTCTGTAAACCTCTAGATACAAGCTATTTTTGGTGCAAAGATGATGGTGGCACAACATTTCCTACAGGGTGAAATAATTAATTTTTAGCGCGTGGGGTAGATTTCACCCTCTAGGACGGCGCGTAAGGAAATCTCACTATAATCTCTGTAAACCTCTGGATACAAGCTATTTTTGGTGTAACGATAATGGTGGCACAACATTTCCTACAGGGTGAAATAATTAATTTTTAGCGCGTGGGGTAGATTTCACCCTCTAGGACGGCGCGTAAGGAAATCTCACTATGATCTCTGTAAACCTCTAGATACAAGCTATTTTTGGTGCAAAGATGATGGTGGCACAACATTTCCTACAGGGTGAAATAATTAATTTTTAGCGCGTAGGGTAGATTTCACCCTCTAGGACGGCGCGTAAGGAAATCTCACTATGATCTCTGTAAACCTCTGGATACAAGCTATTTTTGGTGTAAAGATAATGGTGGCACAACATTTCCTACAGGGTGAAATAATTAATTTTTAGCGCGTGGGGTAGATTTCACCCTCTAGGACGGCGCGTAAGGAAATCTCACTATGATCTCTGTAAACCTCTAGATACTAGCTATTTTTGGTGCAAAGGTGATGGTGGCACAACATTTCCTACAGGGTGAAATAATTAATTTTTAGCGCGTGGGGTAGATTTCACCCTCTAGGACGGCGCGTAAGGAAATCTCACTATGATCTCTGTAAACCTCTAGATACAAGCTATTTTTGGTGCAAAGATGATGGTGGCACAACATTTCCTACAGGGTGAAATAATTAATTTTTAGCGCGTGGGGTAGATTTCACCCTCTAGGACGGCGCGTAAGGAAATCTCACTATGATCTCTGTAAACCTCTGGATACAAGCTATTTTTGGTGTAAAGATAATGGCGGCACAACATTTCCTACAGGGTGAAATAATTAATTTTTAGCGCGTGGGGTAGATTTCACCCTCTAGGACGGCGCGTAAGGAAATCTCACTATGATCTCTGTAAACCTCTGGATACAAGCTATTTTTGGTGTAAAGATAATGGTGGCACAACATTTCCTACAGGGTGAAATAATTAATTTTTAGCGCGTGGGGTAGATTTCACCCTCTAGGACGGCGCGTAAGGAAATCTCACTATGATCTCTGTAAACCTCTAGATACAAGCTATTTTTGGTGCAAAGATGATGGTGGCACAACATTTCCTACAGGGTGAAATAATTAATTTTTAGCGCGTGGGGTAGATTTCACCCTCTAGGACGGCGCGTAAGGAAATCTCACTATGATCTCTGTAAACCTCTGGATACAAGCTATTTTTGGTGTAAAGATAATGGTGGCACAACATTTCCTACAGGGTGAAATAATTAATTTTTAGCGCGTGGGGTAGATTTCACCCTCTAGGACGGCGCGTAAGGAAATCTCACTATGATCACTGTAAACCTCTAGATACAAGCTATTTTTGGTGCAAAGATGATGGTGGCACAACATTTACTACAGGGTGAAATAATTAATTTTTTAGCGCGTGGGGTAGATTTCACCCTCTAGGACGGCGCGTAAGGAAATCTCACTATGATCTCTGTAAACCTCTGGATACAAGCTATTTTTGGTGTAAAGATAATGGTGGCACAACATTTCCTACAGGGTGAAATAATTAATTTTTAGCGCTTGGGGTAGATTTCACCCTCTAGGACGGCGCGTAAGGAAATCTCACTATGATCTCTGTAAACCTCTAGATACAAGCTATTTTCGGTGCAAAGGTGATGGTGGCACAACATTTCCTACAGGGTGAAATAATTAATTTTTAGCGCGTGGGGTAGATTTCACCCTCTAGGACGGCGCGTAAGGAAATCTCACTATGATCTCTGTAAACCTCTAGATACAAGCTATTTTTGGTGCAAAGATGATGGTGGCACAACATTTCCTACAGGGTGAAATAATTAATTTTTAGCGCGTGGGGTAGATTTCACCCTCTAGGACGGCGCGTAAGGAAATCTCACTATGATCTCTGTAAACCTCTGGATACAAGCTATTTTTGGTGTAAAGATAATGGTGGCACAACATTTCCTACAGGGTGAAATAATTAATTTTTAGCGCGTGGGGTAGATTTCACCCTCTAGGACGGCGCGTAAGGAAATCTCACTATGATCTCTGTAAACCTCTAGATACAAGCTATTTTTGGTGCAAAGGTGATGGTGGCACAACATTTCCTACAGGGTGAAATAATTAATTTTTAGCGCGTGGGGTAGATTTCACCCTCTAGGACGGCGCGTAAGGAAATCTCACTATGATCTCTGTAAACCTCTAGATACAAGCTATTTTTGGTGCAAAGGTGATGGTGGCACAACATTTCCTACAGGGTGAAATAATTAATTTTTAGCGCGTGGGGTAGATTTCACCCTCTAGGACGGCGCGTAAGGAAATCTCACTATGATCTCTGTAAACCTCTAGATACAAGCTATTTTTGGTGCAAAGATGATGGTGGCACAACATTTCCTACAGGGTGAAATAATTAATTTTTAGCGCGTGGGGTAGATTTCACCCTCTAGGACGGCGCGTAAGGAAATCTCACTATGATCTCTGTAAACCTCTGGATACAAGCTATTTTTGGTGTAAAGATAATGGTGGCACAACATTTCCTACAGGGTGAAATAATTAATTTTTAGCGCGTGGGGTAGATTTCACCCTCTAGGACGGCGCGTAAGGAAATCTCACTATGATCTCTGTAAACCTCTAGATACAAGCTATTTTTGGTGCAAAGATGATGGTGGCACAACATTTCCTACAGGGTGAAATAATTAATTTTTAGCGCGTGGGGTAGATTTCACCCTCTAGGACGGCGCGTAAGGAAATCTCACTATGATCTCTGTAAACCTCTGGATACAAGCTATTTTTGGTGTAAAGATAATGGTGGCACAACATTTCCTACAGGGTGAAATAATTAATTTTTAGCGCGTGGGGTAGATTTCACCCTCTAGGACGGCGCGTAAGGAAATCTCACTATGATCTCTGTAAACCTCTAGATACAAGCTATTTTTGGTGCAAAGGTGATGGTGGCACAACATTTCCTACAGGGTGAAATAATTAATTTTTAGCGCGTGGGGTAGATTTCACCCTCTAGGACGGCGCGTAAGGAAATCTCACTATGATCTCTGTAAACCTCTAGATACAAGCTATTTTTGGTGCAAAGATGATGGTGGCACAACATTTCCTACAGGGTGAAATAATTAATTTTTGCGCGTGGGGTAGATTTCACCCTCTAGGACGGCGCGTAAGGAAATCTCACTATGATCTCTGTAAACCTCTGGATACAAGCTATTTTTGGTGTAAAGATAATGGTGGCACAACATTTCCTACAGGGTGAAATAATTAATTTTTAGCGCGTGGGGTAGATTTCACCCTCTAGGACGGCGCGTAAGGAAATCTCACTATGATCTCTGTAAACCTCTAGATACAAGCTATTTTTGGTGCAAAGGTGATGGTGGCACAACATTTCCTACAGGGTGAAATAATTAATTTTTAGCGCGTGGGGTAGATTTCACCCTCTAGGACGGCGCGTAAGGAAATCTCACTATGATCTCTGTAAACCTCTGGATACAAGCTATTTTTGGTGCAAAGATGATGGTGGCACAACATTTCCTACAGGGTGAAATAATTAATTTTTAGCGCGTGGGGTAGATTTCACCCTCTAGGACGGCGCGTAAGGAAATCTCACTATGATCTCTGTAAACCTCTAGATACAAGCTATTTTTGGTGCAAAGATGATGGTGGCACAACATTTCCTACAGGGTGAAATAATTAATTTTTGGCGCGTGGGGTTGATTTCACCCTCTAGGACGGCGCGTAAGGGATTCGCACTATGATCTCTGTAAACCTCTGGATACAAGCAATTTTTGGTGTAAAGATGATGGTGGCACAACATTTCCTACAGGGTGAAATAATTAATTTTTAGCGCGTGGGGTAGATTTCACCCTCTAGGACGGTGAGGGATTCATACTATGATCCCTGTAAATCTCTATTTACTTACATGCTATTTGTTGCGCGAAAACGATGGCGGCACAAAATTTTTTACCTTTTGAAATAATTAATTTTATCGCTTTGGGTGGGTGAATTAAATTAAATTTTAATGGCGGTTTTGGTATTGTTTTTAGCTGCCCGTACCTAATGTAATTGTCTGCTAACTTTACATCAAGGGCAGCTGTTTAGCTGCCAAAATATTGACTGTTCAAAAAGGGCTGCTATCTTCACACCTAGAGCAGCCATTTTAGAGAAATGGCTGCTGAAAAATTGGCTGCCAGAAAATGGCTGCTAACTTCACACCGGTATAGACCCATCCTTCTTCTTCACTAGGACAACTGGAGAAGTCCATGGGCTCTGGGATGGTTCAATGACTCTCTGTTGTTCCATTTCCTTCAACATAGCTGAGACCTGTTCTTGCTTAGCAAGGGGTATCCTTCGCCTGTTTTATCGAAGGGCTATTACTGGTATTTATCCCGTACTGTACTAAACCTGTCCTTCCAAAATCGCATTCAGACGTAGCAAACACGTCACGATTTTCTTCAATCAGTTTTCGCAGTTGGTACTGCTCCATTGTTAAGTAAGCAGCGGCTTCTTCGACCATCTTCTTCAGATTTTCTGGTAGGGCTGTAGTACATGCTGTGGTGCAACCTGATTTCTCATAATTGAGTGAACTTCATGGCATAACCCAATATTTTCGCCTTTGTTCGAATTTTGATCATAGTTCTTCAGGTTAGCAATCCGCACAAATAGTGCATGCCCTCTTTTGGTGGTCAGCGTCTTTGCGGAGAATATACATCTTTTATACAGCCGGCATTCTTCTTCGGGTTCCACAATAATTGTTTCGCCTTTCAGTCCATCATAGATGGCCTTGATAACCTTTTCTGAATTGGCCGGACCCGTATTATCTTCATAAGCGGTCACAGTTCTGGTAGGACGTGTCATCAGAATTTCTTCTGCCTTTGTCCTCAAAATCCTCTCGTGAACTTCTATCTTGAACCGCTGTTAACGCATGACATCCAGTCCTAATATGACATCGTCGGTTACTTCAGCCACAAGGACTCTTTGCTTGAACTTATTAGAGCCTATGGTTATGAAGGCGTCCTGCTCTCTTGTAACCAGAATTTCTTCCCTATTTGTCAATTCCACGATGTAGTTTGCTAGTGGTGCAATCCTGCAGTGGGTTATGATGTTCGGCCTCACGATGGTATGAACCAGTATCCAACACAATGTCACATTCCCGACTGCAAATATTTCATGATACTATCAAGCTGTCTCCTGAGTTCGTCAGCCGGTTAATTTTTATCCTAATAGGTGGGGCTTGGTAGCACCCAGCCAGCTTCCGCCTCTCAAAGCTGGCTACTCGGAGTTTTCCTGCTTCCCACCCTTCCCGTCTTTAGAGGTCGTAGCAACGTAAAAGGATGTTTTGGATATCCGTACCATTTTTGTTCTACGTGGGCATTACTGGTACTGCCTCTGTTTTGTGGGCGCATCTGTCTTAACCTCACTTGTTAACAAGCGCCTACCGGCCCTGCCGGACCATAAGGCTTGTTGTGGCCCCCGCTCCTGTGTAGTAATACGTTCTCGTCTACAGGACGCAGTTTTCGAAATTTCGAGTCCAAATTTGGCGTCCGAGCTCAAGGGCAACAACCCTACTGAAGGGCGTCCGAATAGGGAGAGCCGTTCTGCTCCCGGTTTTTTTTCCCGTTTTTGGGAAAAATGGCTAAAGATTGGAAGGGGGAGCGCCGGTCGAGTTCAATTTACGCGTGGGGCCGCCGACGGATACGGGCCTCTCGCCTGCCAGAGGGCACCCCGATCGAAAAAGCGGTTTGGGCTGCTGCCTTTTTTTCGCGGTTTGGCGAGGTCCCCAGGATCATACTGTGTGACTTTTTTATGTACGGGCGCGAGGTATTTTTATGTAAAATCTCGTAGAATATTTCAGAAAACCCCACTGGACACCAACTATACCTTATACGGCTATATCTTTTGAATTGTAATAGGTAGACACTTGAAATTTTCACAGAGTGTGTATGGCCGCTATAACAACAAATAATAAAAGTAAAATAAAGTTAATATAATAGTTTCGATTTTTGTTAAGAATGATTATTTTTTACTAAAGTATTTTTTAAAAATATGTAGTGTTAAATATTGTACGGTGGTACGGAACCCTTCGTGTGCGAGTTCGACTCGCACTTGGCCGATTTTTAACTTTATACCTACGTACTTGTGTATTGTTATAGATAGTTGCAGTACCTATTTGGCATTGCAGGAACATGCCGCAGAGACGAGTTACAGAAATTACCATTAAATGATAATGTAACAAAAAATGCCTGTAAAGTTGTTATATCAGCTTTAAATGAATATGTCTGCGCGGTTTTCTAACCTACTCAAAGATTTAGCAGATAAATTTTAAGTTTGGGTATTCTACTTACAGTTTTATAATTTTAGTAATTAATTGAGAGGCATTTTCCGTCACATCTTTGTTGGCCTGAGGCCCCCAGGGCCCCATTTTCCTTTAGTTTCCATGGTTTTCCTTGTAAAGCTTCCATAACATTCTAGAAAGTTTGCTAGAACTTATGATTTGTGAATTATCATTGGCCAGGAATATTCTAGAGTATTATCCAGTCTTCCTTTTTAGTATATAAGCCCTGGGAATTGGGCCTGGGTAGTAGAAAAGGGTAGAAAGTAATTTTGTGCGAATTTTGGAGCAGAAAGAATATTCGTGGACAGTGACAGTAATCTGACAAGTTTTTCTGTGATTTTTGAAGGCTAAACAATAAAGTTGGTAACCAAGGCAACGAATTTGGTCTGTGATTGTTGAGATTCAGTACATTTGGTGTCAGAAGCGCGATTTTAAGAGGACCCCGAGGTGAATGCCCACAACGAGAAAACAAACCGCAATGGAAATGGAAAAGTTGATGGAAATGTTTATGAAGAAATTTGACGAAATGGACAAGAAATATGAAGAAAGAGAAAAGAAACACGAAGAGAAAGAAGAAGAAAGGCGCAAGAGGGAAGAAGAAAAAGAAGAAGAAAGGCGCAAGAGGGACGAAGAAAAAGAAGAAGAAAGGCACAAGAGGGACGAAGAAAAAGAAGAAGAAAGGCGCAAGCGGGACGAAGAAAAAGAAGAAGAAAGGCGCAAGAGGGAAGAGGATAGGGACACGAAACAAGAAAAACTGATGAGTGATCTCAACACAAAATTTGACGAAGCCAGCAGGAAGTTTGAAGAAACAACAACACGGCTGGAAACCCAAATGAAAACCATTCAGATGGAGATGCAGGAAGATCTAAAAATAGAGTTACAAAAGAAGATTACCGAGTTTGAAGTAGTCGTTGATGAGGAAGTAACACAAATGAAGAAGGAAGTACGAACGGAAGTCGGAGAAATGAAAAATGAGCTACAAAGTGAACTTGGTAAAATAAAAACAAAATTTGACAACAGTGAAGGAAGAATGGAACAGCTGGAGGCGAGGATGAATCAGCTGTCGCTACAGGGTGTATCAAAATTAGAAGCAGGCATGACCACATCCTCTATGAAAATGAAGGAAAAGTGGCATGGAGCACTTACCTTAACCAGTTTGAGGCTGCTGCAGAAGGAAACTTCTGGACAGGAGAAGAGAAAGCTCGGAATTTGAAGTTATGTCTACGAGGTGAGGCCACCGAAGTGTTGCGAACGATACCGGCCGACGCTCAGCATGATTATAGTTTCCTGGTTAAAGCACTTGAAATGCGATATGGGGAAGCACATCTACAACAAGTATACCAGGCGCAACTGAAAGGTCGACGACAACGCACTGATGAGACCCTGCAACAATTTGAAGCCGACATTGTCCGCCGGGTAAATCTGCCTATCCATCGGCTCCAGTCGAATTCCGGGAACAAATTTCGGTAAGCGTGCGTGACAGCGAGACTAGCCAAGCGCTTCGGCTAGCCCGCCACAAAAACATCTCAGAGGCCTTGGCACATGCTTTGGAATTCGAAGCCGCCACGCAGGCAGCACGTAGACAAGTGAGGTTAAGACAGGTGCGACCGCATAACAGAAGCAGTACCAGTAATGCCAACGTAGAACAAATGGTACGGGATATCCAAAACATCCTTTCACGTGCTACGACCTCCAAAGATGGGATATGTGTTCGAAGAAGTACATCGCTGCGCTGTTGGAACTGCGGAGTTGAGGGGCATTTGAAACGCCAGTGCCCCAATCCTGTTGATGGTGAGAAGCAGGAAAACTCCGAGTAGCCAGCTTTGAGGGGCGAAAGCTGGCTGGGTGCTACCAAGCCCCACCTATTAGGATAAAAGTTAACCGGCTGCCGAATTCAGGAGACAGCTTGGTAGTACCAGGAAAGATCTGCGGCCGGGAATGTGACATTGTGGTGGACACTGGTTCTTGTCATACCATCGTGAGGCCGAACATCATAGCCCACTGTAGGATTGCACCACCACCAAACTACATCGTCGAATTGGAAAATCGTGAAGAAATTCCAGTTACAGGAGAGCACGACGCCTTTATAACCATAGGCTCTAATAAGTTCAAGCACAGAGTCCTTGTGGCCGAAATAACCGACGATGTCATATTAGGACTAGATGTCATGCGTGAACAGCGGTTCAAGATAGAAGTTCACGAGAGGATTTTGAGGACAAAGACAGAAGAGATTCTGATGACTCGTCCTAACATGGCTGGCAACACTACCCGAACTGTGACCGCTTCTGAAGATACCACGGTTCCAGCTAATTCAGAAAAACTTTTCAAGGCCACCTACGATGGACTGAATGGCGAAACAATTATTGTGGAACCCGAAGAAGAATGCGGACTGTATAAAAGAGGTATATTTCCTGCAAAGACGCTGACCACCAAAAGAGGGCGTGTAATATTTGTGAGGATTGCTAACCTAAAGAACTATGATCAAAATTTGAGCAAAGGCGAAAAGATTGGATTATGCCATGAAGTTCAGGCAGTTATGAGAAATCAGGTTGCACCACAGCAGGTTCCACAGCCCCTACCAGAGAGTCTTAAGAATATGGTCGAAGAAGCCGCTGCTTACTTAACAATGGAGCAGCAGTACCAACTGCGAAAACTGATTGAAGAAAATCGTGATGTGTTTGCTACGTCTGAATGCGATTTTGGAAGAACAGGTTTAGTACAGCACAGGATAAATACTGGTAATAGCTCTCCGATCAAACAGGCTCCTCGAAGGATACCCCTTGCTAAGCAAAAAGAGGTCTCAGCTATGATGAAGGAAATGGAACAACAGAGAATCATTGAACCATTACAGAGCCCATGGACTTCTCCAGTTGTCCTAGTGAAGAAGGAGGATGGTACTATGAGGTTCAGCGTACACTATCGACGGTTAAATGACGTCACCAAGAAGGACAGCTACCCTCTACCCAGAATAGATGACACTTTAGACACTCTATCTGGTTCTAAATGGTTTTCCACGTTGGACTTGAAGAGTGGGTACTGGCAAGTCGAAATGCACACTCAAGATAAAGAGAAAACTGCATTTTCTACTGGTACAGGTATATGGCAATTTAATGTTATGCCATTTGGCCTCTGTAATGCACCGGCAACCTTTGAGGGGCTCATGGAGTCTGTGCTAAGAGGTATGACATGGAAAACCCGTCTAGTATATCTGGATGATGTCATTATTTTGGGAAGAACATTCGAAGACCACTTGAAGAATGTCCGAGAGGTATTCCAGAAATTACGAGAAGATAACCTAAAACTAATCCCAAAGAAATGCTGTTTATTCAAGAAGGAAGTTAGATATTTGGGGCATGTAATTTCATAGCAAGGAGTTAAAACAGACCCAGAAAAGATAGAGACAATTGAAAAATGGCCGCGACCGAAAGATAAACATGAACTAAGGAGCTTCCTGGGCCTGTGCACTTATTACAGGAGATTCGTCCTAAACTTTGCACACATAGCCAGGCTGCTGCATAGGCTCACAGAGGATGGGATCGATTATATGTGGACCTCAGATTGTGAAGAAGCATTTCAGACCTTGAAGAAAGCTTTATGTTCCTCACCGATTTTGACGTTTCCCGTTCCTGGAAAAACATTCATCGTGGATACAGATGCCAGCAAATTTGGTGTTGGGGCAGTGCTATCCCAGGAGCAAGAAAGGCAAGAAAAAGTTATTGCCTACTTCAGTAAAACTCTCTCAAAGCCAGAGAGAAAGTACTGCGTGACAAGAAGGGAACTGCTAGCAGTGGTCAAGGCCGTTGAACATTTCCACAAGTATTTATATGGCCAACCTTTCATATTAAGAACAGATCACGCATCACTAAAATGGCTATTTCAGTTCAAGAACCCAGAAGGGCAAGTGGCAAGATGGCTTCAAAGGCTGCAGGAATATGACTTCAAAGTGGAACACCGAAAAGGGGACAACCATAAGAATGCTGATGCATTGTCAAGAAGACCCTGTAATGAAGACTGTCATCACTATAGTCGACAGGAATTAAGAGGAAACCCGGACCTAATTTTATGTAAACGAACTTGTGGACCTGAAAATTGGCATTCGGAAGTCATCGCCAGAGAGCAAAGCGAAGATCCCATATTCGGTATAATATTTGACCTAAAATTAAGACATATTACCCAAACCTGAATGGAAAGATGTATCGGACAAATCACCAGCGATGAAGGCATACTGGGCACAATGGGACTCGTTAGAAATTAAAGATGGTGTACTAAAGAGAGTTTGGGAAAGTCCAGATGGAAAAGAAAAGCTATTTCTGACAGTACTTCCCAAGAAGAGAGTGTCGGACGTCCTGAAAGCTGTGCACGAAGGCATTGGAGGTGGACACTTTGGCATTAGTAAGACCTTGAATAAAGTTAGAAAGAGGGTACTGGGTACTGGGTAAACTCTCGGGAAGATGTCGAAGAGTGGTGCCGCCGGTGTGAAGAATGTGCTTCGGCGAAAGGACCAAAAACTAGGAACAGGGGTAAAATGATGCAATACATGGTCGGAGCTCCTTTTGAAAGGATTGCCATTGACGTAGCTGGACCGTTCCCAACCAGCGAATCTGGCAACCGTTATGTGTTAGTCGTCATGGACTACTTCAGCAAATGGCCAGAAGTTTATCCAATCCCAAACCAAGAGGCCAACACAGTCGCAGAGGTCCTGTTCCAAGAGAACTACACTCTGATCAGGGCCGCAATTTTGAGTCGGAGTTATTCCAAAATGTCTGCCGCCTGCTAGGGATTTCCAAGACAAGAACAACACCCCTGCACCCCCAGTCTGATGGTATGGTGGAACGGTTCAATAAGACTTTAGAAACATACCTGAAGATGGTAGCGAATCAGAAACAAAGTAATTGGGACACATGCATACCACCTTTTCTATTGTCCTACCGTTCCGCTGTGCATGAAGCGACGGGAAAGTCTCCAGCCAAAATTATTTTCGGAGACGATCTAAGGCTCCCTATCGACATCATAACCGGCCGGCCAGAAAATCTAGAATCTACTGATGACTACTTGAGTCACCTGAGAGAGCGTCTCCAGTTGGTCCATGAAGACGTTCGCCAGAAGTTGCATCTAGAAAATGACAGGATGAAGATCCGCTACGATCTGAAAGCAACTAGTGTTGAATTTAATGTGGGTGACAAAGTGTGGTTATACAATCCCAAGCGAACAAAAGGTCGGTCTCCGAAACTCGATAGAAGTTCGGAAGGACCATACATCGTCGTGAAAAAGATTAATGATGTCGTTTATCGTATAAGACGTAGCCCAACAGCAAAGATGAAGATAGTAAATATCGTCAGGTTCTCTCCGTACCATGAGAAGATAGATAAAGGCCATATAACTTGATCGGGACGATCAAATGTTAGAGGGGGGCAGTGTAACGAAAAATGCCTCTAAAGTTGTTATATCAGCTTTAAATGAATATGTCTGCACGGTTTTCTAACCTACTCAAAGATTTAGCAGATAAATTTTAAGTTTGGGTATTCTACTTACAGTTTTATAAATTTAGTAATTAATTTAGAGGCATTTTCCGTCACATCTTTGTTGGCCTGAGGCCCCCAGGGCCCCATTTTCCTTTAGTTATCATGGTTTTCCTTGTAAAGCTTCCATAACATTCTAGAAAGTTTGCTAGAAGTTATGATTTGTGAACTATCATTGGCCAGGAATATTCTAGAGTATTCTCCAATCTTCCTTTTTAGTATATAAGCCCTGGGAATTGGGCCTGGGTAGTAGAGAAGGTTAGAAAGTGATTTTGTGCGAATTTTGGAGCAGAAAGAATATTCGTGGACAGTGACAGTAATCTGACAAGTTTATCTGTGATTTTTGAAGGCTAAACAATAAAGTTGGTAACCAAGGCAACGAATTTGGTCTGTGATTGTTGATATTCAGTACAATAATAATGACATGGATTCTATCATAACTGTGAAAATTCCTGATAGCAAGACAAACAAACCTCGATCATTATTTGTAATAAGCGGTAAAATTAGAAGTTTTAATTTTGTTGGAATGTATCGCATACATGCATCCCTTCGTCCCCAGTCTACTAGTCACACTAGATTCTTTATAAGACATTATAACGGAATATGCTCCGTTCAACCTGTTGGTACATATATACTTTTAGTAAAATTTCAATTTCTAAAAACAACTCTTCAAATTCTGGAACCAAGTACCAGTACCGGAAACTTCACAACAATTCAAAAGAGTTTTAAGTGAAGAACCTGAGACCTTCACAGGCAATGAAGAAAACAAAATTCAAAAAAATACTGGATATGAAGTTTGTCCATCAGTTACCTCGCCTGCGTCTCAAGCTGAAAACTTCATGCCTCGTGCAACAAATATGCACTTTTTGCACTAGTTACACAAATAACTATTTTTCTAAGTATACCTAATAGAATTGTGTTTTTCGTATAGCAAAAAGAAAAACTTTTTCAGGGTATTAGGTGTCTCAAATAAAGTCCGATTATATCCTTAGTTTTTGAAATAAAAAGACCAGCTTAAAACCAGGATGATGCATTTTTCTCTGGGGAATCCGAATCTAGCTTCAGAATTTATATATAGGGTGTTCTCGAAAAGTTAAGGACAAAAACACAGAGTGTGTATTTAAGAAGGGCCACTCGAGAAAATCTTAACCAATATGCATTTTTCTGAGAACTTTAGTTGAAAAAAAAATTGCTTTCTTTTTTGTTTCAAGAGTTACCTACCGAAAAATTTTTTAATAAAATTTGTGGGCAAGACTGATTGCTTTAAATCTAGTTTATTAAAATTTGGAAAAATACCATGGTTTGTTTTGTGCTCTCTTAACACTTATTTTTTTATTTATAGCTTTGTCCTTAACTTTTCGAGAACACCTTGTATTTAAATTCTGAAGCTAGATTCGGATTCTCCAGAGAAAACTGCATCATCCTGGTTTTAAGCTGGTCTTTTCATTTCAAAAATTAAGGATATAATCGGACTTTATTTCAGAAACCTAATATACCCTGAAAAAGTTTCTATTTTGCTATGCGAAAAACACAATTCTATTATACTTAGAAAAATAGTTATTTGTGTAACTAGTGCAAAAAGTGCATATTTGTTGCACGAGGCATGAAGTTTTCAGCTCGAGACGCAGGCGAGGTAACTGATGGACAAACTTCATTTCCAGTATTTTTTTGAATTTTGTTTTCTTCATTGCCTGTGAAGGCCTCAGGTTCTTCACATAAAACACTTTTTCGAATTGTTGTGAAGTTTCCGGTATTGATACTTGGTTCACCTTTCAGAATTTGAGTAGCTATTTCAGTTTTTTTAGAAATTGATATTTTACTAAAAGTATTTATACCAACAGGTTGGACTGAGCATGTTCCGTTGTAATATCTTATAAAGAATCTAGTGTGACTGGTAGACTGGGGGCGAAGGGATGCATTTTTGCGATACATTTCAACAAAATTAAAACTTCTAATTTTACCTCTTATTACAAATAATGATAGAGGTTGTTTGTCTTGCTATCGGAAATTTTCACAGTTATGATGGAATCCATGTCGTTAGTATCAATTAATGGCAATTTCTGTAACTCGTCTCTGAGGCATGCTCCTGCAATGCCAAATACTGCAACTATCTATAACAATACACAAGTAAGTAGGTATATAGAGTTAAAACTCGGCCAAGTGCGAGTCGAACTCGCACATGACGGGTTCCGTACTACCGTACAATATTTAACACTACATATATATATAAAAAAGAAATAAAAAAGTTTGCCCCAAAGCGTGGTTTCGAACGCCGGACCTCTGGGTTATGAGCCCAGCACGCTTCCACTGTGCTACTTCGCTGTTTGATAGTAGTTAGTTAACCGTGACGATGGGATTGTCTTTGTTGTTTACAAAAATCGAAACTATTATATTAAATTTATTTTACTTTTATTATTTGTTGTTAAAGCGGCCATACACACTCTGTGAAAATTTCAAGTGTCTACCTATTACGATTCAAAAGATACAGCCGTATAAGGCGTAGTTGGTGTCCCGTGGGCTTTTCTAAATATTCTACGAGATTTTACATAAAAATACAGCTCGCCCATAGCTGAAAAAGTCACACATGGAATAAAAGATGGACATCTGAGCCCCCAAAGTCCAAAATCGGTAGGGAATTTGTAAATTCTCCACAAGAAAACAATACCAAATTAATGTTAGTCGATGTTTACGAATAAGTATCGGGGGGCGAGGAATGCGCGTCGGCCACGATATATACAGTATGATCCAGGGGACCTCGCCAAATCTCGAAAAAAAGACGGCCCAAACGGCCAAACGGCTTTTTCGATCGGGGTGCCCTCTGGCAGGCGAGAGGTCCGTTTGCGTCGGCGGCCCCACGCGAAAATTGAACTCGACCGGCGCTCCCCCTTAATTGCTAGCCATTTTTCCCGAAAAAAACGGGAAAAAAAAATTCGGGGCCGAACGGCCCTCCCGATTCAAAGGCCCCTTCAATAGGGTTGTTGCTCTTGAGCTCGCACGGCCGTACGCCACATTTGGGCTCGAAATATCGAAAAGTGCGTCCTGTAGACGACATAGGTAGACATACACGTATTACTACACAGGAGTGGGGGTCATAACAAGTACCGACGTTGTAGCGTTACCAACTTGAGGGGTGCCAAGTTGTCGCCGCGCTGAAACCGCGGCAGGCTTATAAACGCCTACGCGGATTTTTTTTTTGCAATGCCACTGTCGCTTGTCACTTTAGTATATAGGTACGTGAAAAGGGACATTAGTTATTAGTTATATATTGTATAAAATTAGGTTAGGGGTAATTTTGAATTTTAGTAGATTATAATTTATATTTCATAAGTATGTCGGTCTACTTGCAATAGCTGCTGTGCTTTATCATCAATATCACCTATTGCAAGCCGACCCAAATATTGTATTAAACTTTAGAATAAACTAAGAAGTCATGCAGACTGGTTCTTAATTAATTCACCCTCTCCTCTACAAGAAGAACAATTTTAAGATATCTTATATGCATAAGATATCACATGGCGACCCTGCCGAAAACTAAGGAAATAATGTGAAGTAATGGGGACGTCACAAAGCAAAGAAGAAATTGTGATAGCGCAAGCTGGAAATAGTGGTGTCCAGACGAATAAAGCCAGTTTTGGATCACTGCAAGACTTGGTGAGCCTAATTATTTTGGTTATAATAATCGCCGGGAAAGTCTGGATTATTTACATCAGATGCAAAAAGTCGATGGAAAGGAAAATCCGAAAGGAACGAGTTTGATGATATTATGGTATGGAAATGGAAATTATGGAATAAATATAGAAATTAATGGTTATATACAGGGTGACCCAATTTCGAGTCTTTGCATGGGGATCTTAGTTATCTTAAGAGATACGAGGTCGGTTAAATTGGGGTAAAGTTGCGGAATTTGATGACGATTAACATGGTAAAAAAAAAATTTCTGGCCCTTCTCGTTTTGAAAATAATGCGAAAAAACTGGAAATTGTCGTTTCCGTTTTTATTTTTTAAACGAAAATGAATGGCTCTGGACATTTCTAAGTTAAACATTATTAAGGCACTTTTTTACAAGGAATCTAAATATGATCTTGCATTTTTTTCTCGCCTCCCTGGACAAAGATATGACGATCAACTTTTATTTTTCTTATAGGCACCATATTAGATTTTTGCATTTTTGAAAAGATGATTTTTTCTGGTTAAAATGATATGTCACACATTATGCTTTACTTTGTTTTTCTTGCCGTATCAAATTAATCGTTTTTGCATAGAGTTCCTTGGAGACGTAAGCCCCATAATGTTTGACGTTTTTGCATAGAGTGCCTTGGAAACATAAGCACCATAATGTTTGACATTTCTGTATAGAATGCATTGGAAACATAAGCCCCCTAACGTTTGATAGTTTAGTATAATTTGAAATGTCACGGATACTTTATTTTACTGAAAAAAAATTCATTTTCACATGAAGAAAAGCGTGACATGATTCAAATGTATTATTCCTCAAATATAAATGACGTCGAAGGGATATTGGACGAGCCATAAACAATTTAAAGAAACGTGCTGCATTGTGCCTTGAGGAACAAGGAGGACAAATTGAACATTTATTGTAAAATAGGATTGTCTATTCGTCTAGGTTTTTGTTGTTCTTTGTGTTTCCAGTTTGACATCTTTTAGTGTTAATATGTTATATGGCAAATGGCGAATAAATAACAAGGTCTCATATCATACTCTTGTCCTCGCGGTACGTTCATGATTTATTTAATCAATAAATTTAACAATAATTGAATTTTTACTGAACCGTTAAACAATATTCCAAAGCACACTTCGCAACAATGGGTAACTAGGCTTATGTTTCCAAGACAATCTATGCAAAAACGTCAAACATTATGGGGCTAACATTTCCAACTCACTCTATGCAAAAACGATCAATTTGATATTACGGCAAGAAAAACAAAGTAAAGCATAATGTGTGACATATTATTTTCACCAGAAAAAAATCCTCTTTTCAAAAATGCAAAAATTCAATATGACGCCCATAAGAAAAATAAAAGTTGATCGTCATATCTTTCTCCAGGGAGGCGAGCAAAAAAAAGCAAGATCATATTTATATTCCTTGTAAAAAAGTGCCTTAATAATGTTTAACTTAGAAATGTCCAGCTCCATTCGTTTTCGTTTAAAAAATAAAAACGAAAATGCCAATTTTCAGTTTTTTCGCATTATTTTCAAAACGAGAAGGACCAGTCAAATTTTTTTTACCATGTTACTCGGCATCAAATTCCACAACTTTGTCCCAATTTAACTGACCTCGTATCTCTTAAGATAACCAAGATCCCCATGCAAAGACTCGAAATATGGTCACCCTGTATATGGGAATAAAATAAATATGGAATATATGTTATGGGATAGAGATAATTAATTGTTAAAAATATAGTAATTATGGTATGGTATATGGAATAAATGGCTCAAATAAAATGGGAAACATGGTATTAGCTGGTGACAGTTTCCCATTGTTCTGATTTTGGCATGGCTAACTTGATGTTAATAATTATTTTGATAAACATTGTCAATAGCATAATAGAAAACTTATTTTTTTTGTATTTTTTCTTATTGTATCTTATCCATTGTATCGTATTCGGAAAGTTCCAATGTATCAATTTTCACCAAAAAACGTATATGGTGCCATTTAAAAAATCAAGTCGGTTACCATGGCAACCATATTTTTTGTGCTACGAAGGATTGCTTGATATTACTAAACGGGAAATAATTTCCCCTAACACTTTTATTAAAACAAGTTTTTCATATGAGGAATATTTTAAGAAATATAAGCAATATTCCACACTGTATGTATACACTGTTTCTCATTTTGAATTCTTGACACCCCCTCCTCCGTACCTAAGCAAAACTTCGTATTTTCATAATATGTTTACTTATTTGAGGTGTTGAGAACCAGAATGGACCGCCCCCATTACAAGTTGTACTCGTATAGAGTATAGAGTTATTGCAAGTTCTAAGTTATCACTTTTGGATTTATTTTTTCGGACAGATAAATCATATTATCTTGTCCGGATTTTAATTAAATATTTGCAATTGGGTTTATCAGTATAGATTAAGCAAACACATAAATTTTCAACATTTTCTTAAATTTGGTGTAGGTTAGTCCGTTTTGATTCTTAGGATATATTTTATTTGTTTTTTTATGATGTGCAATTGATCAAATAATACAAAAAAAAAAAATTGTTTGGTTTTATTCAACCCAAAAATACAGATAATTATTCAAAATCATTTCCTCTAATGGGTACATTATTCTGAAGAGCATAATAGCTGCGTTAGATGAGTGGAATGAATTCTTTCAACTGCAGATCCTTTTTTCGATGTAGTAATACTATGTTGAATAGTTGACAGCTGTAGTCGTTTCAATAGACCGAATGCACTGCAACGTATAAATTTCCACCAATGCTAAATTGGACTAAGCTACCTAGTTCATTATAGCATGGAGATTTTGCTAGTCTAATCCATGTGGGTCATCCTCTTTGGTGCTGCCATCTGTGGTAGAGTAGCTAAGGCTCATTTGGTCCGCTTTTGCATATAAGACCGTACTTATTTAGATATCAAGATTTTTTTTGTGGGATGGTCCGCTATGGTTCTCAAGGCCGCATTTGTAAATCTGATATTAGACAATTAAAATTAGTCTATACTGAAAATCTAATTGCCTTTGTTGTTATCGGAATTTTCAATTGGTAATTTCTACATCCTAACTTGGCATCAATGCAGCAAAATGCAATGGGCTCATAAGTTCAGGTCAGACACGAGGCCATTTGCATAACACAAAAAGTAACAAGGAGAGCAAGAACAACACAGATAATGGTACCCTTAACTGTCACTTTGACACATGGAGGTCAAATTTGCCTGAGTCCACGCATAGACGCTGCAACAAGCAGTTGATTATACCAAAAAATATTAAAATAAAAAGTTTTATATGACTTTTTAAATTATTATTGTTATTTGTAGAGCTATAATCGTGATTGCAATAGGGTTTTTATTTTAATAAGCTCTTATTCATATCACTTGGGTGACTTTTACCATAATAAATCAAGGAGTGATATCATTAACTGGTTGTGACGCATATATGCTAGTGGATGACAGAAAATTCTTAGGGATTTTGTGAAGAATTTTCATCTGACAAAATCCAAACTTCTTACAGCAATCGGGTATACCTCTCTTATTTATGTATTTCCAAAATTACTTGTTCCATAAAATTTGAAACCTTGGTCTTTATCTTTTCTTATAGACGAAACATTCATAAGTAGATATACGAGTCTATCACAAGAATAGAATATATATTTTAATTTGTTATTTTATTAACGCTTCCCTGTATCTGCCTCCTGGCGCACCCTGTATCCAACACCTGCCCATAGCCTTAAATGGTGTTTTCATGGTTCTCTGATGCTCCTTGTATAGTCATGTGGTTTCTTCATAAAAAGTTGTTTGATTGGAACACGCTGTGTGAAATACACCTAGAAATAACCACCATTTCTTCGTTGAAGTAAATCTAATACTTTATATGACATCTCGTTGTACCTATCTATTTTAAGTATAATGTATTCGAAAAGGGTTATTAGCTATTTTTTTTACAAGCTTTTATTTTTTCTTAATTGATTTAAAATAGACAAAATGTATGAGAGAGGTAGGCAGAATAAGTCAAATAATTAATAAAATGATTCTAACTAGATGAGAAATGTGGGAGAGCAATCATAATGCTATACAGGGTGTACAATATAATGTGTTTACAGAGCAAAGGGATAAATATATAATATTGGAATAGAATAAATTTGTGTATTGTTAAATAATTATTAACAAGTTAGACGAGAATATATGCCATACCTACAGAGGCGGGTATTGATTTTTTTTATCGCAAAGGGGGTAATTAAATCATAATTATTTCGATACCCGTCTTGAGATCTACGGCATCACACCAATTCTGGCTTGAATATGGTGCCCACATATTGGTTATAATTTTACGAGGCTAGCAAATTACTAGGTAAAATCCACCCTCGGCTTTTATGTGCAACCTATACCCCCACTTCTCAAAAAATATATAGTATTACAACAGAGCTTGAGTTTAATAATAGTTGCTAAAATATTTGGGTGTATGTATTCACATAGATTATAATATGTGAATTACGTCGTTGGTTTTCCGTAAATTACCTTATCAGCTATCTTTAATTCCACTAGTACGTGTACCTATACGTATATTCTGAAATAATATCAAAGCACTGCAATGGATCTTGCTTTATTTTGTTTCATTCCAAATTATATACTGTTAAAAATATTGTCTACTCCGACCCATATTATTTCCCTCTTGGCACCCGCTCCGAGTACGGTCCACGCTTCCTCCTACCGGATGGCATAGGTACCTACTTTTCAGCGACTCGGCGGCGCATCCCTCGGAGGGTGGCCTGGGGATTTCTGTAGTGACCGCCCGGCTCGGCGAGGGTGGTACGAGATGACTACAGATGATGGCTACACTTCTACAAGTGACGTCATTTTTATCGATTGGCTACCTTTATCTGGGGGGGCGACACGGCCTGGGCGAGAGCCGTTATGATTTAAAATGGTGCCGTTGTACCGCCTCGTTATTTGTTTCAATTTTTTTTAATAAATAGAAGTGTTTCGTGTGCTGTAGCGATATTTTTGGCATAATTAAATAATGTCGCGATTGCTTTCAAGCCAATTGACACGACATAACGGTGCAAAGTATCTCTGTGACGGGTGTTTGCTTCGATAAATCGCGCGTGTGCTATAGACTGTTTTCGGACAAGACAAGTGTTTGTTTTGGAAAGTGGATCTGGACGAAGGCGATTATATGTACAGAATATTATTTGAGGGACCTCATGCTTTGAAACTGTTTTTTAATTGTTTCTTTGATTTAGTTTTTCTTATATCTTTACATTATTCTTCTTAGGAGTACCTATTCAGTTTAAAGTAAGTGCAATCCTTTGTTTTCAGAATTTTCTAAGGCGTGGCTGTGACGTCACAAGCCTAATTACGTGGAGAGTAAAAGCTTATTTTTTATTAGATCTAGGACAAAATAGAAGTTAATTTTTGTTTATTACATGAAAATAGGGCATAATACGCCATACAGTGCAGTATATGTAATGTTTTTTCATTGCAAAGGGGGTAAATTATTGTGTAATTAGTCGAAAATGTAGGAAATGACAGTAAGAGCTTATTTTTTATTAGATCTGAGGTAAATAGAAGTAAATTATGCGTAAATAGAGTCTAATAGAGAGTGATTATATCTATTTTAAATAGTTATGCAGGTATAAACGGTACGTAAACAATAAATTGACATTTATTGTGCGAAAATAGTCTAATAGAGTATATAGTGCAGTATACTGTATTTTTTCATTGCAAAGGGGTAAATAGTTAATTAGTCAAAAAAAAAAAAACGCGGGAAATGAGTGATTATATCTATTTTAAATAGTTATGTAGGTATAAACGATACGTAAACAATAAATTTACATTTATTGTGCGAAAATAGTCTAATAGAGTATACAGAGCAGTACACTGTATTTTTTCATTGCAAAGGGGTTAAATAAGTAATTAGACAAAAAAGCCCGGGAAATGAGAGTGATTATACATATTTTAAATAGTTATGTAGGTATAAACGGTACGTAAACAATAAATTGACATTTATTGTGCGAATTTCGCGGAAATATGGAGCCGCAGCATTGTAATTACACATTACGCCGCAATTACCCGGTATGATGGGCGCGGAGTGCGGGGGGAGGTCATGCGCTCGGTGCGGAAAAGTGGGCGGGGCCTATCAGTGGCATAGGAGTGGGGGTAATGTACGAAAAAGGAGTGGGGGGATCAAAACGGGGTGGGGGGATCAATTCTCAACTCTCTCTAATACACTACTTTGCTTCCATATAAAAAATGTGGGCGTGTGTGACGTCATAGGTGTGGTTAAAACATACAATAAATTATTTTTTTAGTTGAATAATAATAATGTTTGGTACCTATGTGTCGAAAAATGCGGAAAAGAAATGTGCTTATTTTTAAATTAGTTCTACATGTACAAGGGGATAAATAGGAATAATTAGGTGAACACGCGGGCAGGAGATCATTCGAGGCCATGTGTAACGTCATAAGCATGGTTAAAACAAATGATAAACTATTCACTTAGTTTTAGTTGAATAACTACAACAATGTGTGATTTTAGGTAGGGTGTGCGGGTAGGGACGTGCAATGCAAATGTTGTAATTGGTTCTATAGGTACAATAGGCTAGATAATCAATAAATAATAATTTATTGTGTGAATTAGGTGAAAAATGCGGTCAGGATATCATACGCGGGATGTGGTTAAACATTACGCTGTAATCAGGGCCTGGGCACTCTTGGCTAAACTGATAATCTCGTCTTTTAGTTTTTACAACTAAGAGGCGCTGTTCGCAATGAACTTGAACTTTCCGTCTTATGTCAAAATAAATGACGTGCGTCTTGTTATTAATTCACAGATTATAGAAAGGTTTATAATGTTTATAATGTTATTAATGGCGTCTTGTGCTTTGCGCTGCTTCGTCAATTTGTCCTTTGTTCGTTGATATTTCGGTGTGTTTAGTGGTTTTCTTGTGCGTTTTCCTTATTATTCGCATTTAGAAGACTTCTGTTTTGATCTGAAAGTCGTTTTGTTTTTACGATATTGTCGGACCAAACTCCGCAAAAATGGTCATATATATTGTTGTGTTCCTTGTTGTTAAGAAAACAAGCACCATAAATACAATGTATATTATGCCTAAAGACAAAGAAAAGTAATAATTATTGAAAATATTAATTTACTTATTTATTTCTCATTAAACTTATCGTAAACGCTTCAAAATTGCAGATTAAGTGAAACATGTACAGCTTGTCAATTGTAGCATAAAGCTTGGGAACAGTTACGCTGCGCAGCAGAAATAAAGAGAGAACGAATTCGGATGATAAAGGCAACGATAGAATCCACACCTCTCGCAACTCGAGTACAGTCAAGGTAAAAAGTTTTCGCTTGTGAGATTGTTTTGTCCCTGAAAATTTAAACCATTTCTGCCTCCCGCCGCATGAAGCGCGTTACATTGGCTATCATTTCACGGCCTTGACTGCGTAAAATTTTGCCCTCTAACTTCGAAATGAATGCCGGGATGTCATCGTTCATTCTGGAGCGAAGCACACCCGAACGCTGCTTGCGACGAAATGAATTCAAACGTAGACCTACTGCTGTAACGGACTGTACCGCCCCCCCCTCGATATAGCGAATCTATGGCGCATTCGAAGGCGGAGTGAACTCAGGCTTGCAGCTAGACTTGACAAGCTGTACTCAATGCTTCGATGAAACAAATAAATAATTAATCTCAACATTGACTCAATGTTTCGGTTAATCTGCAATTTGGAAGCGAAGAATTAATTTTTATGAAATATTTAAAGTTCGCTATATTGACGTTAGCTTTTACCCCCACCGCATTTGAGGCGCTGTAATCAGGCAATTTGGAGAGAGAGGGGGAGTGCCATAATGCATGATCGGTTGGTAGGGGAAAAATGGGCCCGGTCTACCAGGGTCGTAGAAATAGAGGGTCATGTAGGAAAAAGGAGTGGGGGGGACTTTTCAGAATGGTTGTTCCTTACCTGCTCTTGACAATGAAATTACATTTTTTTATTATTGTGGAAGCAACTTACATTGATACTTTTTCCTGGTTCGTCTTCAATAAGTTGGCGGGCGATATCCTTGCACTGTGTCGCGTCCTCCGGCATGCGCTCCTCGCATTCCCAATTCCGTTCGGCTACATGGGCGAATAAAGCTGATGGGGTGGCGTGCGTTACACGCGTTGTAGTTACAAATCCTGTGAAATGGTAAATTTTCAACAATTACCAATAAGAAATTATCATTTAAGTCAACAACACTGTATTTTTGTTAGATTTTGATGCACCTTCAAATCCCACTTATATGGTCGCTTATATGTATGTATAGGGTCATTCAAACTCGGCCAATTATGAGCAACGAGAACCGGAAAAATCTGCTTTCATGGCGTTAAATTGGATTAAATAATCACTAAACATAAGTTTATATATATGTATATATATATATATATATATATATATATATACAGGGTGGGCCAATAGTGCGGGAACGGAATATTGTGGGTTTATTGAGACATATTTTGATAAAGCAATACCAGTACATGGTGGTGGGTATGTAAGGCTACCAAACTAAAATATTTTCACTTGAATCGCAGCACGTATACTGGGTGATTCAAACCAAACTTATATTTTTTTAAATAGAACACCCTGTATTTTATTGCATATTTGGATTCCCCAGTTAATTTAAGTTGGACTTTATGTACCATACATGGTGCCTAAAACTCATGGTGTAGAATATACAGGGCATTTCTTGAAAAAGTGGAGGTTGGGGCAAAGTCATATTTTGGCAATATACCAGATCTCAGGAGGCTATGATTTTGTGTGGTAACTAAGCATGAACTGTGCCGATACTAACCAGAAACTCAGCAGCCAAACTCATATGTTGTGCGTGAAATCAATGTCAAAACTTAAATTTTTTTAATCGCGGCTAACTTGATTTTTTCAAATGGAACCATATAATTTTCTTCAGTTTATTGGACACGTCTCTTTGTCCTCTTTATACTGATATAGGGTTGTGGGTAGCTATCTCCAACTATAATAACTGGAAAAGCTGACTTAAAACTTAAATTCTTTGTAAAGGGAAATGTACGCATTGTTATTTTATTTTAAAAGATGTGAAATTAAAATGAATTTTTATTCTCATAACTACATAATAATTATCAACAATAAACATGTGAGATAGATACCTAATTAAAATAAATGTTCAAAATGGCGACCTTGCTCATTCAAACACATCTGAATTCTGCTGAAAAACGAATTTCGTACTCTTTCGAGCATGTCCGGAGTGACAGTTGTAAAGGCATCCCTAATACGCCTTTTCATGTCATCGACATCGGTGGGCTGCGTTTGGTAGACAATATCCTTTATATGCCCCCATAGGAAAAAATCACAGGGAGTGATGTCAGGAGATCTTGGTGGCCAACGAGTTGGTCCTGCTCCGCCTATCCAACGATTTGGAAATTCTTCATTGAGCCATTCTGTTACAAGACGAGCGTGATG
This sequence comes from Pseudeuparius sepicola, assembly GCA_963920635.1. Classification (NCBI taxonomy): domain Eukaryota; kingdom Metazoa; phylum Arthropoda; class Insecta; order Coleoptera; family Anthribidae; genus Pseudeuparius; species Pseudeuparius sepicola. The sequence continues at coordinate 27,113,841 of OY987304.1, read as the reverse complement.
GGATGGTGCACCATCCTGTTGAAAGTACATGTCCCGTCTCAGTTGAAGAGGAACATCATCCAATAATTGAAATAGATTTTGGTTCAAAAAATTATAATATTTTTCACCATTTAACGCTCCGTCAAAAAAATACGGACCTACAACCATTGACGTTCCAAAAATGCCAGCCCAAACATTAACAACCCAACGATTTTGAGAGTGCACTCTGAATTGTAGCGGATTTACATCAGAATAATAATGAAAATTCCGTCTGTTGACAAATCCATTACGATGAAAAGAACATTCATCAGTAAACAAAACTGACTCATAGATGTTATAGTTTTGTTGCATCCACAAACAAAAATTTATTCTGTTTAAGAAATCTTGTTCTTTTAGTTCCTGATGCATCTGTATATGAAACGGGTGAAATTTGTTTTTCACTAGCATACGCCGAATAGATGTTCTGCCTATTTCTAATTGATCTGCTAGTTGGCGTGTGCTTATGTGGGGGTTTTCTATAACTGACATCAAAACTCTAAATTCGTTATCGTCATTGGTGACACTCTTTTTTCTTGTATTTTTTGAATAGTTGACGCATCCAGTATTGACGAATCTATCTAATAGTTCTTGAAAAGCTTTTCTTGGTTGCCGCCGATCAGGATAACGTACCTTGTACATTCGGCTCGCCAATAAACAATTTCTGTCGCATTCTCCCAAAATGAAAACCATGTCTACTAATTCCCTTTTAGAAAAGTACTCATTTTCTTTGGAATAGATAAAAACGCGACAAAACGAAAAGCGGGAGAAAAATATTATTTGTGTCTTGACAGTAACAGATGTAACAGATTGTTTTATTTCCATGGCTTACTTTTGTTTTTCAAAGCATGCTTGCTTTAACCATATAAGTATAGCGAAGCAGCTACTAAGTATTAATTATTGCTTTTCCAGATATTATAGTTGGAGATAGCTACCCACAACCCTATATCAGTATAAAGAGGACAAAAAGACGTGTCCAATAAACTGAAGAAAATTATATGGTTCCATTTGAAAAAATCAAGTTAGCCGCGATTAAAAAAAAAAATAAGTTTTGACATTGATTTCACGCAAAACATATGGGTTTGGCTGCTGAGTTTCTAGTTAGTATCGGCACAGTTCATGCTTAGTTACCACACAAAATCATAGCCTCCTGAGATCTGGTATATTGCCAAAATATCACTTTGCCCCAACCTCCACTTTTTCAAGAAATGCCCTGTATCTTCTACACCATGAGTTTTAGACACCATGTATGGTACATAAAGTCCAACTTAAATTAACTTGGGAATCCAAATATGCAATAAAATACAGGGTGTTCTATTTAAAAAAACATAAGTTTGGTTTGAATCACCCAGTATACGTGCTGCGATTCAAATGAAAATATTTTAGTTTGGTAGCCTTACATACCCACCACCATGTACCGGTATTGCTTTATCAAAATATGTCTCAATAAACCCACAATATTCCGTTCCCCCACTATTGGCCCACCCTGTATATATAGAGCATCACTGGGCGTCCAGTCTAAAAACGTTCTCACGCGGCGTCCGGCCATATACGCCCAGTATTTCGAGAATTTATTTAAGAGTCCACGTGGCACATAATTTATTTGTAGGTTCACTGAGCGTCCAACGTAAAAAAATGAAAACCATTGCATATTATATCCGCTTCACAACGATTAAAGAAGTTTTTTTAAACGCCATGTATTTTCAGAAACCATTGTAGGGTTCATGTGGCGCTCCCAATATTTTAATGCAATGTTTCAGATCCTCTAAGCGCCAGAGAATTAAGTAGAGGCTATCCTAATAACCTTAGACGACTATTTTGGTTGAGATATGATTTAAATTTAAATGTAGATTATTGAGTGTAGTTATAAACAAAATACTTAAATTAGAATAAGGATGTAAGATTAGTAAGTGTGAAAGTTTTTACATACAAGAAGAAGTGGTAATGGGCAAGCACTCAAAAACAACAAAAAAGTAGTAACCCTATACAAGTGTTTTGTGCTATTTGGCAATCATCAGTTCGGTGTAACGTATGAGAGATATGCAGATATTATGTAGATTCCCACGTAGGTCGCTTTAGCAGCCTTCGTGGCGACGTTAGTACAAGCCACAAATCCAGGAGATGTGCTGACTGAAACTGTAAATGTGCTGTTGGCTCCTGCCTTGACTTCCATTTGTTGCTTCCCAAATCATGTCTATCTTTTTGATTTGGTTCACGTTGACTAATAAGCTACCCAAGTAACATTTTAAGTTATAATTATTTATCTTAAGTCCAAATAGTTGTATTAGGGTTATAAAATTGTCGCTTAGGGTAGACAAAATAACTATAGGTCTTATAGTAGGTAGTTGCTAGGATGTTATTTACTCGGTGAAAGTAATTGTTCTATAAAAGTCTTATAACAGGCATAACATGGTTACTTTAACGTCAACATTATATAGTCTTTCAAAGGTTATTATAAGGTTGTAAAGAGATCTCCGTCGTTGAGAATACAACAACTTTTACGACTTTAGAAATATAGATGTACGACGGTTGTAAAGAAAATAATTTGACCACATTAAAACTTGGTGGAGCTATAGTCGTATAAAGACGATTTAAATATATATTATAAGACATCAGTAAGTGGAAGTCATAGATGTTGTAGAATAGTCTTAAGCAAGATCTTAATACAACATAGAAATAAGAACATGACGGTAAGAAAGTAGTGCACATGCGCGTTAATATTAATTTCAACCTCAATATGACCCCAGTAAGTGGTAATTTTAATAAAATACCTTTATACGACTTTCGTAGGGTCATTAGTAAAATTGAGACTTAATTTATTGTATCATAATATGTATCATATTATGATGTGCCATATATCATACAGTAAATGTAATGCAGTAATAAATATCTACAGTATAAGCATATCAGCATCTGTTAAAAATTATTATGAGTTTTACAAAAGACTGGGCAAATACAAATGCTCAGGAAGTTATAGACGAGCAGTTACAAAAATTTAGAATTAAATCAGTTTTGTCATACAAATCTTTATTTTTTTATATAACTACTACTAGCACTACTACGAACTTGACGAGGCACCTACCCCGGACTGCATAAATTTCTAAAAACAGCCCTCCACGCGCATGCGCATATAAATACTTATTCTGTAATTTTGATTTTAGTTTTAGTCGATTTATAACCTCTTAATAGTCGTTTGACAGTTTTAGAACTATTTATGACCTCTTAGTAGTTTGACTGAAGTTTTACAACTACTAAGTCATATAAGCACCGTCGGCCATGTTTACCATCAGAAATTCAGTTAAATAGGACCTGCTTACGAAAGTGGCAAAACTTCGAATTTAATTTGTGGGCACAAATCATAGAAATTTGAGTGGAAAACATGTATTCTCGACATATCGAACTATCCTGTACAACTGAAGCACTTTAAATTTTAATTTAAAGCACGTTCATATTTTACATTTTTTTCTTTCATTTCCTTTAATTTCCATTATTTTAAAGGCGCGTTGTAAATTTTCGAGCTATATTTATAATTTCCACAGTAAATAAAAATTCTCAATAGATTCCGTTGAGTACAATTGTCAAAAACCGAGATATTTTATTGCATAATATCACCAACGTATAATTTCGTTTTTGCCACTTACGGCCGAGACAGAATGAAATGTCTTCGTATTGCAAGCAAACACTGCACAATATAACACTACGTTCCATATGTGACGGGATTTTTGTAGGTTCAGAGAGGGCTGAGGGCCGTTGACAAAAAACAGATTCGTTCGGGCAAATGGGAGGTTTTACTAGTATTCTTGGACAGGTATAAAACTGGAAAATATACAAATTAAAATGCACACAAACACCATATAATAATTCTAAGATTACCTGGCACCAGACTAGGTATTCAGATTAAAAAGAAATAGCTTTAACCAATTGCCCTAAGGCTGCCAGCTTGTACCTACTTAAAGTCAGGCCACAAAATGGCCTCTTAACGTCTTCAATTTTGGTATTGTAACATTTGCTGGAGGTGGACAGTTTTTTATAGGCAATAGAAAAAACATATTCTGGGAACACATTCAAATTGCCTTGAATATCTCTGGTTTCAGTACTCACAGCGCCACCTACTGGCCAATAGCCAAATATACTCCAAAGGGATAGAGGAAATTTGCAGACAAGCTAGCCTAATATTTATTAGTTATTTGGTTTGGCTTTACAGGGTTCTAAGCATATAAAATAAAAGGAAGCACCGCAACGCAGGTTACTATCCTGAGTTAATTCAAAATCTTTTCTAAAATATATTCCTCCACATCTGCCCCCCATGTGAATGAATAGCTTTTCACTCTTTTTACTCATTATAAAGCTAATTCAGCCACACCTAAACCTAATAATAACATACGACGTGAATTAAACTATATACACAAATTACAAAAAATAGGAACAAAAATGTTTCCCGGAGAACCAACGCGCATGCTCAAATGAAAAGTTAACCTTCAAACTGGAGCCCATTAACCTGTGCAGGAAAGTCTGATTTGGAAACAATCAAACCGAAAAACGAAATCAGACAAAGCCACCTTTGTGTAAAGATATCCTGAACCTATGGCGACGTCACTGCCCAATACAACGAGGATTATATGGTTGTGAAATCGCTGCCATTTGGTAAGGTTTCAAATGACTTAATAGGGAACAACCCTTGCTCCCTTTGTGTCTCAGGACATTTAAGAAGAAAAGTATGCATGCCTATGGTCTTTTTAAATTTGTAGGGGTCCTCAAAGAGCCTCATAAGTTTTAAACAACCCTGGAATAATCGAAAAAACGTCAGAAAATCGTTCCAAAACCTCTGTCAACAAAATACATTTATTCACGGGCAAGGCAGAACAAGTCACTTTGAGATCTATATCTCTGGTGGATATTGCACACATATGCACATCTATGAAGATGTCGCAGCTCGCTATGCATCGCAGTTTCGGACGGACCGAAGCCCCAAATTCGTACACAGTCTCCCTTTCCGGTAAAACCACATAGATCTTTGTTCATACACCTCACTTCATTCCTTTAAAGGTCAATGACCGCTTTATGAGTAAGCAAAAAATCAATACCGATAATCACAAGGTAAATAAGATCCGGCACGACTCAAAATTCATGCGAAAGATCCGTTCTCGTTTACAGAAAAAATAAGTAATGCTTGCCGCTGAACACGACATTGCTTTGTCTTAAAAACACCAACAATCTTGATGCCAACTACAGGAAAAGAAGGCACTTGATTATTTCCCATATCTAACTACGACCACACCGACTCTGAGATCGCACAGATTTGACTTCCAGAATCAATCAGCGCGGGAAACGAAAAACTATACAAACAAACTTCAAAAATAGGACATCTATCTTTATATACAGGGTGCTCAAACTCACAAACCTCTTCCAACAAACCATCCAGTGGATTATTTATTGGGTTATTTCACCGGTCGGCCAAGATGCCGACACACCCTGCCGAAAATAATATTCCGCCTGCCTGAGACGTTCCAAAGCTTCGGAAACAGTGTTTACCCCAATGAGGGTCGACGAGACACTTGGCGAAAAGTGTCGCGCCACTATTTGAATTAACTGGGGGGGCTCAAATGGAGGTTCTAAATATTTCGCGATTGAAACATAATAGGTAAAATGCTCAGAGAAACTACGCCTATTTGATTCTTGATAAATGGTGGATTCCAGCCTCAATTTGATCTTCAATTGGTGAGTGTGATTCCAGAAATGCTCCAAAAAATTACACTTGAACTGTTGAAAATCATCAAAAGTTGATAAAAAAGCAACTGCCCACGCTCTAGCATTTTTTGCAAAAAACATAACCCCGATGCCATCACTTAAGAATGCATCCGGGGACATTCCCTCGCAAACGAAAATACTTTCGATCTGTTTAAGAAAATCTACCGGGTGAAGCGCACCCTCGCTATCAAAACATGGCCACTCCAGCCTAGGCTTTATTAGTTTAAGCTTTACACTATTTTGATTTACCATACTCTCCCTATTCTGATTATTACAATTTACGTTTACATTTTGCATTTCCGATACAACTTGTGCAACCACTCTGGCAATATCACTCTGCGAAAGTGTGTATTTTTGAGGCTGGGAACAACATGGTGGCGGTGGTAGCCTCATAGCCGCCCTCGACAAGGATTGGTTGACGCTGCCCCCGAACATCCCATAGATTGGGTTGATTTGGGCACGCATTCCTTCGAGCAGTTCACTGTTCGCCGATACCCTCCACAGGGTCCGAACCTTGGATATTTGTAGAATCGTTGCCCCCCAGTGGCAACACAGTAGAAAAAATAGGATTGATCCTACCTTGATTTTCCAGCGAATTTTCATCATGCTGAAATGGGGTCCTCATGACACCCAGCGAGCGCTGCAGAAATGGATGTCTCTCACGAATGTCCCTTCTGAGGTTGTAATCATGTGTGGCCGGTGTTTTTACTAAGTTTTCACCATTTCCCATTTTTGCATTTTCCAGGGCCCCAGCCAAATCTTTGGTCGCCATCATGTCATGCGACTAAGCCCCTTATGTTGAGCGCCAAGCTGTGACGGGATTTTTGTAGGTTCGGAGAGGGCTGAGGGCCGTTGACAAAAAACAGATTCGTTCGGGCAAATGGGAGGTTTTACTAGTATTCTTGGACAGGTATAAAACTGGAAAATATACAAATTAAAATGCACACAAACACCATATAATAATTCTAAGATTACCTGGCACCAGACTAGGTATTCAGACTAAAAAGAAATAGCTTTAACCAATTGCCCTAAGGCTGCCAGCTTGTAACTACTTAAAGTCAGGCCACAAAATGGCCTCTTAACGTCTTCAATTTTGGTATTGTAACATTTGCTGGAGGTGGACAGTTTTTTATAGGCAATAGAAAAAACATATTCTGGGAACACATTCAAATTGCCTTGAATATCTCTGGTTTCAGTACTCACAGCGCCACCTACTGGCCCATAGCCAAATATACTCCAAAGGGATAGAGGAAATTTGCAGACAAGCTAGCCTAATATTTATTAGTTATTTGGTTTGGCTTTACAGGGTTCTAAGCATATAAAATAAAAGGAAGCACCGCAACGCAGGTTACTATCCTGAGTTAATTCAAAATCTTTTCTAAAATATATTCCTCCACACATATTTACGACCAATTGGTAATAGGAAGCTATTATAATAGAGATCTTCACAACTTTAGAGCTACTTCTTTATGACGTTAAGGTATCTTTGAATTTACACGACCTAATGGACTTATAAAAGTCATATCCAATTAAGTCAGATAAAAGTTGTATGAAAAGTCATGAAAACTCGTTTTCAACCGTCCATATTCAGTCATAAAGGAGTTGTAAAAAGGACGATACGTCTATAGACAAGTTGTATTATTGGTCGCAACAACGTCTTCACGTGTTTTATGCAACTTTAAATGTTACTTGGGTACCCTAGGCGGACGGTTGTGTGACTAAACCGCATAAAAAAATCTGGCATCCGAGCAAACCGAAACCGAAAACTTGAATTTTAAAATTAAATTGCAAAAGAACCTATTAGTGGAGCGAAATCGAGCTAAAAAGTCGTCCAAAATTTTTTTCAAGGTAGAACTAGATCAGACCCTATAGGTGTTGTTAAGTACATCACTCTGTATACGAAATGGCGATTTACGAAATTTTTTTGTGGTCGAGACCATTTTTATTTCGGAAAAACTGTCAAAATTGGCAATTTACGGAAATTGTGTTTTTATACGTTTCCATCGTCATATCTTTAAGAGTAGTGGAGCTATATATTTTTTTAAATTGAAGCTAACATAATATGAGCGCTTACAACGAATGCCATTGTTGTTGTCCAATATTGTTTATTAACCACTTTAAATAGCAACAAAATTGCAAGGTTATAAAAAGTGTAATGAAATTTTCACTAAGCGAGAAACTTTTTTGTTTGTGGAATTTTTTATCTACATGCTGCGAGAGAAATGTGCCCACAACATGAAAGAAGTTCTTGGTAAAAAATTACCTATAGCGCCTATAGTTTTTGAACTGTGCATTTTTTGTGGCGGGCGCTACTCACGTGGAACGCAAAATTAATCCCTTGCGTGAGAATATGCACGCGTGGCAGGCATGTCTCAACAACTAATGCGTAGTTTACATGCGCAAGTGAAACTACCAAAAGTATATATATCTGAGAGTAGTTCCTAATAGTTTGCCAATGTAAACCCTCTCAGGGAGAACTCTCTGCTATAAAAGAGTAGGTACGTCTCTGGGAGCATTTACATGGTACTCTTAGATATACGGCTTGTGATAATTTTACCTCTCCGTGTAGTATGTAGACTATTCTATAACAGATCGCTAGTAAAATAAATTGATAATTTTAGACCAAATAATGTGGGTTCAAGCAGACCAATAAAATAAGAAATAAAATAACCAAAATGGTTAATTTTTGGCAATTTTTGAGCAGTAATTACAGTCGCCGCAGGTGAACAAACAACCACCTGCTTATTTTATTTATCATACAGATACAGTTGCAATTTTTAGTATTACAGTTTTTGTCGAAACAAAAACGCTTAAAATTTGGCGGTGGTATGGATTCTTGAGAGGAAAATATATGTGAAGCCAGTTTAGGTTTACTGGAGTCCATCCATAAGATCCAGGATCTTCAAGTTGTGACTTCGCAACATTATTTGAATACCATATTTTTAACTGCTACGGGCACCTGCAACTGCCAATAATTAAACAATCCAAAAATAATTATTTTGAAACTAGCAATACCTCAAAAAATGATGATAAAAAGCACAATTCTGGCCACCAAATCTAATAAACCTTCTTACGAACTTCTCCCTACTGACTACTGACTGTGCTTTTATCAATATTTTTTTGGTATTACAAAAGTTTGAAATTATATTATATTGGATTGTTTCATTATTGGCAGTTGCAGGTGCACACAGCAGTTAAAAAGATGGTATTCAAGTAACATTGTGAAGTTGCAACTTGAAGATCCTGGATCTTATGGATATAGACTTCAGTAAACGACAATTGAATTCGCACATTTTTATCTCAAGAATCCATACCAAACATTGTACGCCAAAGCCTTTTTGTTCCGAAAAAGTGCAACTGCATATCAAGGAAAGACTGAAATGCTGTGATCAATGTAAATGTGGCAAGTGCAATAATAGTGATAGTAATGTAGAAAATACCGAAGACGAGTCTGTTGATAACGTGAAAGAGATTTTTTTAATATTTATTTTATACCTATATTTAGGTGCTATGATATACTATATGTGCAGCATGCACAAAGATTTAATTATTATAAAAAAGCAATATAAAAAAATGTTTATTTTGCAGTTCATTAAATCAATGGTGACTTTAATAAGATACATAAAATAAGCAGGTGGTTGTTTGTTCACCTGGCTACTGTAATTACTGCTCAAAAATTGCCAAAAATCAACCATTTGGATATTTTATTTCTTATTTTATTGGTCTGCTTGAACCCACATTATTTGGTCCAAAATTATTAATTTATTTTACCAGCGATCTGTTATAGAATAGTCTACACGGAGAGGTAAAACTATCACAAGTCGTACATCTGAGAGTACTTCCAAATAGTTTATGTAAACGCTCGCAGAGACGTACCTACTCTTTTAGAGTTCGTTTACAATTCTCCCTGAGAGGGTTTACATTGGCAAACTATTAGGAAGTACTCTAAGATATTTTTATACTTGTAATAGTTTCACCTGCGCATGTAAACTACGCATTAGTTGTTAGTTGTTGACACACGCCTTCCACGCGTGGATATTCTCACGCAAGGGATTAATTTCACAAAAAAAATGACAGTTCAAAAACTATAGGCGCTATAGGTAATTTTTTTTAAAAAAAAACTTGTTTAATGTTTTGGGCACATTTCCCTAGCAGCATGTAGGTATATAAAAACTTCCACAAATTAACAAGTTTCTCGCTTAGTGAAAATTTCATTACACTTTTTATAACCTTGCAATTTTGCTGCTATTTAAAGTGGTTAATAAACAATATTGGACAACAACAATATGGCATTCTTTGTAAGCGCTCATATGTTAAAAACATCAATTTAAAAAAAAATCGAGTCGATAGCTCCACTATTCTCAAAGATATGACGATGGAAACGTAAAAAACACAATTTCCGTAAATTGCCAATTTTGACAGTTTTTTCGAAATAAAAAAGGTCTCTTAGTTCTACCCTCAAAAAAATTTTTCGAGAACGGAGCGACTTTTCAGCCCGATTTCGCTCCACTATATCAGAAATATCAACACCCGTTATTTATTCTTGCTAGTCAACAAATAATAAACAATTGAAGCTATTTAAAACCTACACGACCGAGGTTTGCTACAATCTGACATGGTTTCGTGGCAAAGTCGCTTCTATAAAAAATCTCTGCATATACAAAAAATTGGGTATGTTTTACATTCCTGACTTTAACAGATACTCGTATAATGTGATTAAATGGATCCATTAATAGACAGAGAGTTCCATATTCAAAAACTAGTTTTTTAATATCCAGAAAAAGCGCTGCTCGATCGTTTTTGAGTTGGGATACCGCAAAAGTCTGAGCAAGTCAAATATTTGCGTTGCTCTACAGGGTGCTACTGGACTAGGTCTACAAATTGAACCACGTATTGTTTGGTGCATTTTAGGACTTTCAACAACAAAAACAATTGCCATATTATATTCTACATATTTACTCAGTGGCGTAGCTAGGTGGGGGCGGGGGAGCGATGCCCTTCCCCCCCCTCTTAGCCTGAGCGCCCCCCGGCCTACCGCCTGTGCCGATTTGGCCCACTGCCTGCTGCCCCGCTCCCGGCAGTCCCCACGAGAATGCTTTTTATAACACAAATACGAAATAATCCTAGCCCCCATAAAGATTCGTACTGAAACGTAGAAGAGCCACGTAGTATTTTTTTTTAAATTCAGGTTTTTTTTCTTAAAATGTTTACTTTATTCTCAAAATTTTGGTTGATTTTTCTCAAAGTTTTGACTTTTTTCTCCGAATTTTAAAAGTCAGACTTTTTCTCAGAATTTTATAATTCAGTCTTTTTTCTCAAAAAATCTCAACATTCTGAGACTAAAGTCAAAATGTTGAGAAAAATGTCATTCTTTGAATTTTAAAATTCCGAGAAAAAAGTAAAAAAATCTTAAAATTTTAAGAAAAATCTAAATATTTTGAGAATAAAGTACACATTTTGAGAAAAAATCTATAAATATTTGAAAGTTTCAAGTATGTCTTATTATAAAATAGAACGTAATTATGAAAATATTCCATGGCTGACTATGTAAAAATTAAAAAAAAAAATCAGAAAATTAGCCATAGTTATTCTAACTATGCCGAGTATTATATTTTTATATTTTTTTTTTATTATAGCAGCCCAGTAGCCGTCCAGAAACTTCCACGAACTTCCACAAAGTTCCGCTCATTTCGACCGAGGGGCGTGGCGAATAATCGAGAAACAACGCAAAGTGTCCCTACAATACAAAATAGTTCGGCTGCAACTGCGTCTGCCTCTCGTCAAAAGATGGCGCTAGGCGCTACTATTACTACATATATTCAAACGTAGTAATAATTTAACTCTTCACTCCTCGTATTTTTTCGGTATAATATTAGGTAATATTTTGCTTATTTCGGGGGGGTTTGAACCCCCGAAACCCCCCCTTGGCTACGCCCGTGAGGGAGACTGAGACTAATAAAATGAAAAATGAAACATCTGATATCGATTTAAAGTTCCCCTGACGTGGTTCCCGAGCCCGGTGAGGTAGGCCAAAGTAGGGGGAGTAGGGGAACCACGAGTTCCAGCGAACGCCCGCCCGCCCGTTTATCTCCGACCTCCGTACGTCTAATTCCTGCTCGGATGGCCAATTCACGGATCATTTTATTGACGGGCAATGGGTTCGTAGTTTTCAAATCATAGCCAAACGAACAAACGTATCGACTTGAAAGTAGTCTTAAAATAATGTTATCGAATGCCTCAATCGTCGTTGTGTCTTTCGAATTATTTTTGAGCGGCGGAAATACTCGAAATTCTTAACCGAATATAGTCGAATTTCGGGTATGTTCGGCATTTTTTTTAACAGTGTCGCATTAGTCCTGCACAGTTCGTGATACACAACGACGATTCTTCATAGTTTTATCTAAGCCACAAAAAAAATCAAGTGAAAATATTAAGAAATGCAAGTAGGAGATGTAAACTACGAAACCCTTGAAAATAGGGGTATCGTAGCGCCTTAATTTAAAATTTCAGAGAATAATTCTGATTTTTAAAATTCCGAGAAAAAAGTAAAAAATTCTTAAAATTTTAAGAAAAATCTAAATATTTTGAGAATAAAGTACACATTTTGAGAAAAAATCTGAATTTAAAAAAAAAAACTACGTGGCCCTTCCACGCTTCCGTATATTCAACAAACGTGGGGCGCGTGCTATAGATAATAGTAAGGAGTGTAGAGAAATAGCTGGTTAGCTGACATTGGAAAACATTAGGTATTTGCAGACAGATCGGGGGATCGGGGGATCGGGGCTGCCAGGAAATAGGTCTATTTCTCCCTCTCCAACTATTTGGATAGAGCTGATCTGGGTAATTTCTTACGGACAAATAATTATGTGGTGGAGCTCCATCATGATATTTTTCGTTTTATTTTGTTACATTTTGATACCAGCTTAAAACAAAATATTTGAAAGTGTGAAGTATGTCTTATTATAAAATAGAACGTAATTATGAAAATATTCCATGGCTGACTATGTAAAAATAAAAAATAAATCAGAAAATTAGCCATAGTTATTTTAACTATGCCGAGTATTATATTTTTGGAAAGCTCAAAAAATGGCCGATTTGATAAGGTCACAGCCAATTATGATTTACATTTAAAAAAACACAAATTTATGTCATATCTCAAAAAGCACAAACAAAAAAAATTGATTATATTATCTTATTAAGCCCAAAATTATCTACAATTTTTGTCTATATAGTTTTTCTGTACAATCAGAAATAACGGAGCTACAAAGACCTGATGAAATATAAAAAAATCACTCTTTTCAAAATAACTAGCGAGCCACGAACTTTTTAAAAATCCAAAAGGGGCATTAGATTGAACATTCAAAACTGCAATTCTTTCCCCATTTAACCTTTGTTCTAGCTCTGCTAGTTTCAGAGATCCCCATAGTGGGCATCGAAAAAACTCATCCTGTATACAGTGTTTCCACAGATTGAGTTCAAAATATAAGGTGTAAATAACAAAAAAAATTCTAGTTGAAATTTGAGCATCTGGGATCAGCCCTGCTTGGTTTGAAACTAATTTGTGACTTAATTTTACTTACGAAAAATCACGTATACCTTGGATGAAAAAACTTATTTTCCACGTCATTAAAATACCTTTTTGTAGGTTTTACGACAAAATGTTATTAAGAAAACTTGTCCAGAATGAAAAACTGAGTAGGTTTGCGAAATTTCGAAAGTCTAGGCCTACTTTGGTTTTTTGGCATTTTCCCACTTTTTTAGAAAAGTGCACTTTGTGTAGCTTTCACATCAAAATGTTACTGAGAAAACTTGTTCACAATGAAAAACTGGATAGGTGTGAAAAAATTCAAAAGCCTAGGCCTACTTTGATTTTTGTGCGTTTTAATTTTTTAGCAGAAAAAATCAAAGTCGACCTTGGCTTTTGAATTTTTTCACACCTATTCAGTTTCTTAATAACATTTTGATGTGAAAGCTCCACAAAGCGCACTTTTCTAAAAAAATGGGAAGTTTCCTTAATAACATTGTCGTAAAACCTACAAAAAGGGCATTTTACTGATGTGGAAAATTCGTTTTTTCATCATTTTCAAGGCATACGGGATTTTTGGAAAAGTAAAATTATCTCACAAATTAGTTTCAAATTAAGCAGGGCAGGGGTGATCCCCAGAAGCTCAAAAAATCTCAGGTTTTAATTTTTTCTCTGCATTAATGTTGCCGTAAACTATGTTGAGAGATTTTAAATTTTGTGCAAAATCCAAGTGGAACTCTAAAACTTTACTACAGATAAAAAAAGTTGTGATAGAAAGAACAAAAGGGTTAAGGTTAGGCAAATTGGATTTTTTTCTGAAACAACCTTCCTAAAATACTCCAAGCAATACACGGTTCAATTTTTTAAACATATTTACGGAACACCCTGTAAAACTAGCAGTTATCAAGTTATTTCTTGTTATTTATGCTTAAAACATTTATCATGGTTCTTCACTGCAAACATAAATTTGTACAGGGTGTCCCAAAAATATATCGACAAACTTTAAGGGATGGAAATAGGGGACATGAAAACAAACCTTTTTTGTTTAATTAACACGAAAATGAGCCGTTTCGACGGAAAAAAAGAAAAATTGTTTTGGTGGATTTTGTTCATTTCAATAATAAATAATTAATTACAATTACAAAAAATGTTCATGAGGACTTTGTTTCATTGATAAATAAAAATAAATGATGGTGCAGCTTTTCATACGTTACAATTTGCTGTACCATAAGCCACGTGGATATCGGTAAGTTCTTCAAATGAGAAATAATCATCCATTTTCAATACAAATTTTGAATTAAAAATCAATAAAATCAATGTTCTGATGCCAACTAGGTAAATAAGTCATAATACTACGGTCTTAAAATTGGCAGCTTTGGAATGTTTATTGCGATAATTTTTTTCTCTGAGCAAAAAGCGTAGTTGAAACAAAAAATGTTGAACGAAATACACTGGTGTCCAACTAAATCGATAATTAATTTAGTTATGTGAGTGTGGTCTAAAACATTTTATTGTTCTATAGCCCTAACGGTTCATAGGTTTTGTTACGTTTTCGTTTAATAAAATAGACTGGTTTCCTCGATTGGAAGAAGGAAACGTATGCGTATTTATTTTTGATAAACGCTGTTTCATCATTCCATTTAAAAACAAAAAAAGTACGTTGTAAGAATATTTATGGTCATCATAACGCGCCGTGCTGCAACGGGACTGTTGTACAAGAGAGGAAGTCGTCCAAATCGAGCAGGGTGAGGTATATCTCAAGAAGAGCTTACATTCCAGCCAAGAAAACCAACCAGCTATATTACGTAAGCGGTACCTTTTTATTGTCACTGTTCCTGCAATTTTATTGTTTATTCCTCACCGCTTTGTCTGATTCATTTCTCATATACTACACCCCTTTGGGCTTGCAGTTTATCAAGAAAATGACAATAAAAGCTGTCGTTAGGTAAACAAAAAAAATGCTTTCATGTCCTCTACCACCCCTTACAAATTGTCGGTATATTTTTTGGCACATCCTGTAGATCAATGTTGCCTCATTAAAATGTAATACATTTTTTATACAGCATGCCAATAAGCATTCATGAAGTAAAGGAGACAAACAAATTTTGAAAATTTAAACAGTGTGGATGAAATATTTCACCAAAATATACCTTAGAAATGAATGTTTTTATAATAACGAAAATAACCACATTACAGTGGTTGGTTGGTTAATTATATCTAAAAAACAAGAAAATTAATAAAAAATATATTCCATTATTGCTTGACAACATTGCCCTAAGTAACACAAATGAAATATCCATTGAATTTTTTAATTTGTTTTTTTGTAATATAATACGCTCGTTAGGCCGCTACTACCATTATTTTATACAGCGCCAGGAGGACCTAAGCCGTGATTTTTATATTCACCGTGTATATAGGAGAATTTTAAAGCGCCGCATAGCGGTCAAGTCCTGAACTGTGGTTTATACATTTTTTCAATTTCGGCGTCATTCAGCGTCCTCCCAAATTTATGTCCAAACGATATAAAACCTTGAAGAGAAGTAGATTAGTAGATTTTCTGGTGTTGGTCACCCGGCGCCCGTATATCGGACGCCGGGTGACGTCGGACGCCGAGTGAACCTAAGATTTTTCATTGCGGACGCTCGGTGATGCCGTAAAGAAATATATATATATATATATATTTATATAGAGCATCACTGGGCGTCCAGTCTAAAAACGTTCTCACGCGGCGTCCGGCCATATACGCCCAGTATTTCGAGAATTTACTTAAGAGTCCACGTGGCACATAATTTATTTGTAGGTTCACTGAGCGTCCAACGTAAAAAAAATGAAAACCAATGCATATTATATCCGCTTCACAACGATTAAAGAAGTTATTTTAAACGCCATGTATTTTCAGAAACCATTGTAGGGTTCATGTGGCGCTCCCAGAGAATTAAGTAGAGGCTATCGTAATAACCTTAGACGACTATTCTGGATGAGATGTTGATAATTTGGATTTAAATTTAAATGTAGATCATTGAGAGTAGTTATAAATAAAATACTTACTTTAAAAATTAGAATAAGGATGTAAGATTAGTGAGTGAAACATACAAGAAAAAGCGGTAAAGGCTCAAAAACAACAAAAAAGTAGTAATCATATACAGGATGATTTTTTTAGGTCTACCACCGCGATTTTCTCGCTCATTTTGGGCCTACAAAAAAAAATGTAAGAAACAAAAATGTGGCAATTTTGGACAGCTTGGCCAACTTGTTGCGCATTATTAAAATAACCTCAAATTGAGCAAAACTATTAATGGCCGTGGAATGTTTATTTTAAGAGACAGAGGAAAACTTTTATATTGAAAATTGATGGCACTGAGAAGCTTTATCCTCCCAGGTGCTCAGATAGTTTCAGCAAATTACACAGGGTCTTCGGCTCTCTTGAGACCATGAAAATTTTTGTCGATTTTAGGTTTTTTTAGGACACCGCGAAAAGTTGGGTATGGAGGCCCATTCCTTTTTTAATGTCGCCTCGCTGACCAAAATTTCCATATTTTGTTTTCTTACATATTTTCTGAGCGTCCCCAAATAAGCGAGAAAATCGCTTAACAATAAATAAACAAAAAAAATTGATAGCCTCAAGAGAGCCGAAGACCCTGTGTAATTTTCTGAAACTATCTGAGTACCCTTTTGCATAAAGCTTCTTAGTGCCATCAATTTTCAATATAAAAGTTTTTCTCTGTCTCTTAAAATGAACATTCCACGGCCATTAATAGTTTTGCTCAATTTGAGGTTTTTTTAATATTGCGCTACAAGTTGGCCATGGATGCCAATTGCCACATTTTTGTTTCTTACGTTTTTTTGTAGGCCGCAAAATGAGCGAGAAAATCGCGGTGGTAGACCTAAAAAAATCATCCTGTATACGTGTTTCATGCTATATGGCAATCAGTTCGGTGTAACGTATGAGAGATATGCAGATATGTAGATTTCCACGTACGTCGCTTTAGCAGCCTTCGTGGGCGACGTTAGTACAAGCAGGCGCGATTATATCCATACCTGTGTATGTATTCCTTTAGGCGGTTTTAGGTAGGTACCTACTATAACAATAGAAATTCAATAAGGCAATCAGGCAATATCACAAAAAAAATAAAAATCAAAAAAATATATTTTAAATAAAAATTATGCAAACAAATTTTTTTCATGTACGTTGGTTATACAGGGTGTTCCGCATAAGAACCGACAAGGAGCAGGAGTATACAGAGGAGCCCAAAATAAGGTGATTTAAGGCAACTTACCTCTATACTAAGTTCAAGTTGCACCCTTGAAAAGTTATAGGCCTTGAAAGTGGGCTTTGAAATTTCGAAAAAATCAATATCTCAGTTATTTTTGAACTCGGAAGACCCAAATTTGGTACACGTTGTTTATGTACCAAGAGCATTAATCGACAGAAAACATAGTTCAATTGTATAAAGGGTTGATACAGAGTGATGCACCTTAAAAATGTGACAACTTTTTTGTCCGTTGGTAGACTTACAAAATTGTTACCTTGTGTTATGAAGAATTTAATTCTGAAACTTTTTTTACGGTTGTTATTTTTCAAAAAACTTTATCGCTTTCGCTAAAAACGCGAATAACTGAAACACGTATTGCAGATGTGATATTTAAAATCTTTGAAAATTCGAAAGTTGGCTATGAAATTAAACGTCAAACTTGACTATAAGGAAAAATGTCATTTAATTTTAGTAATTGTATTAGTAATTTTCGACGAAGAATAATTTTATGCCTCAGAGAAAACGGTGATCATTTTCAACAATTTCTCTAATAACTCTTATTCAGTGCAAATTATTGTTATTCCTGTTGTTTAGATTCTTTCTCCATTAAACGGTTGTTATTCAAGTTTGACGTTTAATTTCATAGCCAAATTTTGAATTTTCAAAAATTGTAAATATCAGATCTGCAATACGTGTTTTCAGTTATTCGCGTTTTTGGCGAAAGCGATAAAGTTTTTCGAAAAATAAGAAGAGTTTTTCTCCTAAAAAATTAAAACGCACAAAAATCAAAGTAGACCTAGGCTGTTGGAATTTTTCACACCTATCGAGTTTTTCATTGTGAGTTTTCTTAATAACATTTTGTTGTGAAACTACACAAAATGCACTTTCCTAAAAAAGTGGGAAAAATCCCAAAAAATCAAAGCAGGTCTAGATTTACTCAGTTTTGCATTCTGAACACGTTTTCTTTATAACATTTTGCCGTAAAACCTACAAAAAGGGCACTTTACTGATGTGTAAAATTAATTTCTTCATAATTTCCAAGGTGATTTTTCGAAAGTATATGTCACAAATTAGTTTCAAACCAAGCAGCGCTGATCCCAGAAGCTCAAGTTTCAACTCGGATTTTTTTTTTGTTATTTTCACCTTATGTGAACTCGATTCGTGGACACTGTAGGTTACATAATATTAGAATAATATTTTGTATTTATTTTTTATTTATTATTATTTTTTTATTTTATTAGGGGGGCCATGGCCCCCATGCCCCCCCAAGACCGCGCCTGAGTACAAGCCACAAATCCAGGAGATGTGCTAACAACTGAAGCTGCAAATGTGCTGTTGGCTCCTGCCTGGACTTCCATTTGTTGCTTCCCAAATCATAGCTATCTTTTTGATTTGTTTCACGTTGACTAATAAGCCAGCCTGGGCAGACGGTTGGGTGAGTAAACTACTTAAAAAAAATCTGGTACCTAGGTATCGGAGCAAACCGAAAACAAAAACCTGAATTTTAAAATTAAATTGCAAAAGAACTTATCAGAAAGATCAAAACCCGTTATTTATTCTTGCTAGTCAACAAAATAATAAACAATTAAAGCTATTTAATACCAGTACGACCGAGGGATGCTACAATCTGACATGGTTTCGTGGCAAAGTGGCAAAAAAATCTATGCATATAGAAAAAATTGGATATGTTTCGCATTCAGATACTCGTATAATGTGATTAAATGGATTCATTAATAGACAGAGAGTTCCACATTCAAAAACTAGTTTTTTAATATCCAGAAAAATCTCTGCACGATGGTTTTTGAGTTGGTATACCGCAAAAGTCTGATCAAGTCAAATATTTGCGTTGCTCTACAGGGTGCTACTGGACTAGGTCTAAAAATTGAACCACGTATTGTTTGGTGCATTTTAGGACTTTCAATAAAAAAATTGCCATATACAGTGTGTCCCAGTTTGATATTGGACATCTCAGAAATATAAGAGGGGTAGTACCAAGGGAGAGTATCTCATAGGCGGTGGTATTTGGATGAGGTAATTATTTCATGGCCTGCTATGATTTTTTAAAATAGCAAATTTTCAAGAAACCAGATTAGGTTTTTTTTACGACAAAATGTTATTAAGAAAACTTGTTCAAAATGAAAAACTGAGTGGATTCGCAAAATTTCAAAAGACTAGGCCTACTTTGATTTTTAGATTTATCTCCCACTTTTTTCTTAGGAAAGTGTCCTTTCTAGAGCTTACACTTCAAAATTTTATTTTTTTCGCGATGATCAAATTTCCTTAATAATATTTTGACGTGAAAGCTCCAAAAAGGACACATTTCTAAGAAAAAAATGGGAGAAACAGGCGAAAAAGCTAAAAATCAAAGTAGGCCTAGACTTTTGAAATTTAGAGTTCTACTCAGTTTTTCATTCTGAACAAGTTTTCAGACTTTTGCTCTGAATTTTAAAATTCTGAATTTTTTCTTGGAATTTTAAAATTCTTATTTTTTTCTCAAAATTTTGACTTTAGTCTCAATATTTAAGATTATTCTCAAAATTTTGACTTTTTCTCTGAATTTTAAAAGTCAGACTTTTTCTCTGAATTTTAAAATTCAGACTTTTTCTCAAACAATCTCAACATTTTGAGAATAAAGTCAAAATGTTGAGAAAAAGTCTGAATTTTAAAATTCGGAGAAAAAGTCCAAATCTTGAGAAAACTCTCAAAATTTTAAGAAAGATCTAAACATTTAAAAATTTTGAGAAAAAAATCTAAAAAAAATACAACGTGGCCCTTCCACGCTTCCGTAGATTTGACAAACGTGGGGCGCGTGCTATAGATAATAGTAAAGAGTGTAGAGAAGCAGCTGACATTGGAAAACATTAGGTATTTGCAGTACCTACAATAAGCTTTTAGTGACGCAATTAGTGCATGCATCAAATTATTATTATTATCTATTGCATGCGCCCCACGTTTTTTCAGTACGTGTTATACTTACCTACCTATTAAAAAAATTATTTATTTTTTAGTTTTTTTATATACAATGTTTCCACAGATTGAGTTCACATACAGTGTGTCCCAATTTGATACTGGACACCTCAGAACTATATGAAGGACAAGGATAACAAATGACCTCTATTTTTTATTGGTGGTCCCAAGGGGAGGTGGTGGTATTTGGATGGGGTAAGTATTTCATGGCCTGCTATGATTTTTCAAAATAGCTAATTTTCAAGAAACCCTATTAGGGATTTTTTACGACAAAAGAAAACTTGTTCAGAATGAAAAACTGAGTAGAATTGCAAAATTTCAAAAGTCTAGGCCTACTTTGATTTTTAGCTTTTTCGCCTTTTTAGGGTTTCCAGTCCCGGTATTTAGTGTCCCGGGATTTTACCCGAAAAGTGTGGTCCCAGGATTTTCCTCATGGTCCCGAAACCTTAAAAGTCCCGTATTTTTTTATTACATCATAAACACGCCACCAATTCCCCAGAAAACCTAAAAAAACTAGGGCAGGGGTCGTAGGGGATTCACTGGTATTATTTTTATTATTACCCCTTGTTATACAATACCGTGTGGTTGTGTGGTGTGGTTAATCATATATAGTTCTTTAATTAATACATAAAATTGTGGAATTATTAAAATTTTTAGATTTTACTGAAATAAGAATACTTACTTGTATACATAGTCATACAATTAAATTAGTTGGAGTTGGAACTACTTTAGTTGTGTGTTGTGTTTTTTAAGTAATCTCAGTTTTAATTTGCTATTTCATGTTTGGTATTTTGTAGGTAGGTACTACCCACATCTAAATAAAAATATTTCATTTTTACAAATTGTTTCTTACAAAATTTGTTGTAGAGAAACAAAATTTTGATTTCGGGACTATTTTTGGGACATTCGGGACTAGTACCGGGACTTAAAATTTGGGACCAAAGTCCCGAATACATTTTCGGTCCCGGGATTTGGGAACCCTAGCCTTTTTCTCCCACCTTTTTCCTTGAAATGTGTCCTTTCTGGAGCTTTCACGTCAAAATATTATTAAGAAAAGTTGATCATCGTGAAAAAATAAAATTTTGTCGTGAAAGCTCCAGAAAGGACACTTTTCTAAGAAAAAAGTGGGAGATAAATCTAAAAATCAAAGTAGGCAAAGCCTTTTAAAATTTTGCGAGTCTACTTAGTTTTTATTCTGAACAAGTTTTCTTAATAACATTTTGTCGTAGAAAAACTCTAAAGGGGTTTCTTGAAAATTTGCTATTTTAAAAAATCATAGCAGGCAATGAAATAATTACCCCATCCAAATACCACCACCTATGTGATACTCTCCCTTGGTACTACCAATAAAAAATAGGGACCATTTGTTTTCTTTGCCCTTCATATATTTCTGAGGTGTCCAGTATCAAATTGGGACACACTGTATAAGGTGTAAATAACAAAAAAAAATCTATTTAAGACGAAAATTCCTGGGATTCTACCATTTATATTTGTGGGTTCGACGAAATTTTTTTCAATCCTATTATTAAAAAACGAATTCACAAAATTTATAATAATACTAATGACTCATTCACAGAACCCAAATAAGTTTTTTTCTATGCCATTTGTTAGAGGTATTTCAGAACCAATTACCAAAATTTTCAAAGAAGTTAATATTCACGTTGCCCATAAAACACAGAATGATACAAAAACATTTTTCTCCAAACTTAAACCTAAAAAAACTAACGATCTACAAACAAATCTTGTTTATAAAGTTAATTGTCTTGATTGTCCATCAACTTATATTCGCCAAACCAGACAATACCTTATAATAAATATATAAATAAATAATAAACATGCAATTGAGGTATCCCATTATTTTGATTTTGAAAACACTGAAATATTATGCAGAGAAAAGGATTTCCTCAAGCGAAACGTATTGGAGATGATTCATATTAAGAAACATAAAAACACAACTAACTTTAGAACCGACACTGATGGTCTTTCGCATATTTATTATAACTTAATTTCCTAAAGTTTTAACTTATTAATTATTAACTTTCAAAAATGGAGTTAAATTAAAAAATTTCGATACTTAGGTTTTTGCAGCTTTCACTGTATGTTTTCTTGTCTCACCTCACTTATTACCCTGTATAGAGAATATATTTTTTAATTGTATAAAATCGAATTGCTTCTCTTTTTAGTTTGAAGAAAAAAACTTGCAGCCTTTTTTGTATAAACCAAATGTAGAACCGAACAACACATTTCTCAACATTCCTTATTCTAACACACTGCTGTCATTTAAAAATTAAAAAAATTAAATTTTAACACAATAGACGTTATTAAAGTAAATGACTTCAAACCATGTAAACCAGATTCTTGACATATGCTTATTTTAATTTGTAATGTTATGTTTACTTCGTCCTTCATCTTTGTAAGTATTTCTTTTTACTTGTTTCTAGAAAATTGATGAAAATAAAAAAAATTTAACTTTTTTCGCCAAAAATGTTAATTTTTATCATAGATTAATAATTGTATTAATTTTTAGGTTAACATTTGATTGTTTAACAAAAATGTGATTTGTAAATGTTTTTTATAAACCTGATGATGGCTGAAATGAAGCCGAAACGTACGTAGTTTTTCCTACAAATAATAAGTATAATAATAAAAAAATCTACATGCAAAATATAAATAAATATATATAATTTCGTCGAACCCACAAATATAAATGGTAGAATCCCAGGAATTTTCGTCTAAAAAAAATAAACTAAACCTACCAGGAACAACATAGAAATAAAAAAAAATCTAGTTGAAATTTGAGCTTCTGGGATCAGCCCTGATTGGTTTGAAACTAATTTGTGACATAATTTTACATTCGAAAAATCACGCATGCCTTGGATGAAAAAACTAATTTTCCACATCAGCAAAATGTCCTTTTTGTAGGTTTTACGACAAAATGTTATTAAGGAAACTTGTTCAGAATGAAAAACTGAGTACGTTTGCGAAATTTCGAAAGTCTAGGCCTTTTTTGATTTTTTGTCATTTTCCCACTTTTTTAGAAAAGTGCACTTTGTGTAGCTTTCACATCAAAATGTTATAAAGAAAACTTGTTCACAATGAAAAACTGGAGAGGCGAGGTGAAAAAATTTAAAAACCTAGACCTACTTTCATTTTTGTGCGTTTTAATTTTTTAGCAGAAAAAATCAAAGTCGACCTAGGCTTTTGAATTTTTTCACACCTATGCAGTTTCTTAGTAACATTTTGATGTTGTTGCCAAAAAATGCCAAAAAATCGAAGTAGACTAGGCTTTCGAAATTTCGAAAACCTACCTACTCAGTTTTTTATTCTGAACAAGTTTCCTTAATAACATTTTGTCGTAAAACCTACAAAGAGGGCATTTTACTGATCTGATTAGTTTTTTAGTAATTTCCAAGGCATACGGGATTTTTGGAAAAGTAAAATTATGTCACAAATTAGTTTTAACC
The DNA here is from genome assembly GCA_963920635.1 of Pseudeuparius sepicola. Taxonomy (NCBI): domain Eukaryota; kingdom Metazoa; phylum Arthropoda; class Insecta; order Coleoptera; family Anthribidae; genus Pseudeuparius; species Pseudeuparius sepicola. The sequence continues at coordinate 27,089,869 of OY987304.1, read as the reverse complement.
CAAGCAGGGCAGGGGTGATCCCCAGAACCTCAAATTTCAACTCTTTTTTTTTGTTATTTACAGCTTATGTGAACTCGATCCGTAGACACACTGTATGACAGATGTGTTACTTTTATTTTAAACAAAAGAACAGCATATTTTTTGTATAGGCATTATTTTTTAATAAATAATATACATATATATATATATATATATATATATATATATATATATATATATATATATATATATATATATATATATAAAAAACAAGTTATTGTTTGTTATTTATGCTTGAAACATTTATCATGGTTCTTCAATGCAAACATAAATTTGTACAGGGTGTCCCAAAAACATATCGACAAACTTTAAGGAATGGAAAGGGGACATGAAAACAAACCTTTTTTGTTTAATTAACACGCAAATGAGCCGTTTGGACGGAACAAAGGAAAAATTGTTTTGGTGGGTTATATTCATTTCAGTGATAAATAATTAATTTCATTTTACAAAAAATGTTCATGAGGACTTTATTTCATTGATAAATAAAAATAAATGATGGTGCAGCTTTTCATAATTAAGCATACGTTATAATTTGCTGTACCATAAGCAACGTGGATATCAGTAAGTTCTTCAAATGATAAATTATCTATCATTTTCAATACAAATTTTGAATTAAAAATCAATAGAATCAATGTTCTGATGCTAACTAAATAAGTCATAATACTACGGTCTTAAAATTGACAGCTTTGGAATGTTTATTGCGATAATTTTTTTCTCTGAGCAAAAAGCGTAGTTGAAACAAAAAATGTCGAACGAAATACACTGGTGTCCAACTAAATCGATAATTAATTTAGTTATAATATGGGTATGATTTAAAACATGTTATTGTTCTATAAATGACAAAGAGTGAAAAAAATTTAGAACAGTATCAAAACCATTGGAAAAGGAAGAAAATATAGCAAAAATAACAGAAAAAATAATTTAAGGGCGATTTGAGGTACGGGGGTTGCAGGGGGTGATTTTTTAAGGGTAAAAACGGTTTTTCACGATTTCCGGCAAAACTGCAACTCCTATCGAAAAAAGTTAATGGGCAAAGTTGTAGGCAATAAAAAGATCTACAACTTTTGTATTTGACTTTTTTCACGTAATCTCAAAATATCCGCGAAAAATTGTAATAACCGATTTTTTGGTTTTTAATTTTTATCTCTCACAAAAAAAAATTCCACGAAAAAATCCAAGTCCGTCTTTAAAAAAATTAAGTTGAAGATGGTTTCTCAAAAAACGAAATGTTGTAGAACAAATCTAAAAACGCCATCTTAAAGCCCGTTAAAAAGTGACATAATAAAGTGTTTTTATTTTTTCCTATACTAACTTCAGAAAAAAATAAAATGGAAAATGCAAAATTTCACTTTTTTCAAAATAACTCAAAAACGTAAAGAGATATTAGAAATCTGTTTTGTCATTTTATTGACCTCAAAATTGCGCAACTTTTTCCCCATTTAACCGTTGTTCTATCTCTCCGTTTGCAAGATCCCCATTCTTATCCGGGACACATTGTATATCGATTTGCAATTTCTTGGTTTATCAATATAACTTGGAATCTTAAATTTTTCAAGTAGGGGAGAGTGGGGTACATACGACAGTGGGGTACATTCGTCATACCCCTAAAACTTTACTGATTTTTGAATTTTGCGCAAAAACACTTGGGGGCAGGGTTACCAACATTGCGTTATCGGCTTTGACTTAGTTTGCTAGGCGATAGAAGTGCTCTTTTAAAAATCGCGAGAAAAATCGTTTCTTGGTTAATTCGAGGTAAGTTTTTTATATTTTTGAAAATGCAAATCTCTCTTGCTAAAACTGTTGATATATTTAATTAAATTTAGCCTTAATATTTGGTTGGGTTTATAAAAACAAGTGAGCATGCTTTCTAACCTAACATTCAGCACAACCTGCCTTGAATATCTACAAAAGCAGAAAATATCATGTGGGGTACATTCGGCAATGGAGTATGGGGTACTTTCGTCACTATGCCGAATCTACCCCACGTTTCCTAAAATTAGCTACAGTGTAAAGACTTCAATTGTTTGTTAAAAAAATACTAAATAGATCGCTTTTATTTTTTGTAGATGCCCCGCAAGTATATAAAAAAAACCAATAGGGCCGATATTAGTGAGAAAAATATTAAATTGGCTGTGCGTGAGTATTTTAAAAAGTCACTAAATATAAGCGAGGCTGCTAGACAATATAGCATAAAAAGAACAACATTACAATCAAGAATTACTACTTTACTGAAGAAAAAGCCACTACAAAATCTTACTAATCACGACTCTGGAAATGAGTCAGAAGAGGAGGCTAAAAAATATAGTAGCAAATATACTGTTAAGCAGGTTTTTACAATGGACCAAGAAGTTCAACTTCGTGATTATATAAAAAAATGTTCAAACCTCCACTATGGTTTGTCCTATAAACAAATCAGGATCTTAGCCTTTGAATTTGCTAAATCAGCTAACTGTAAAATCCCTGAAAATTGGGAAGCTCATAAAATAGCAGGTTTGTTTTGAATAATGTTACTCTATGTTACAAATTTTATTTATTAAAATTTCAGGAAAAGAATGGTTACTGGGCTTCATGAAAAGACATTCGGATTTGTCTTTACGAAAACCAGAAAGCACCAGTTTGAACCGTTCAGTGGCATTTAACAGGCCTGTTGTAGAGGACTTTTTCAACAAATATATGACGATCTTGACAAAGTATAAATTTAAAGCTGAACAAATCTGGAACCTTGACGAAACCGGCATCTCCACAGTGATTAGGCCTGTTAAAATAGTTTCTACAAAAGGAAAGAAGCAAGTTGGACAAATAGCCTCAGATGAACGAGGTGTACTGGTGACTTTCGTTGGCATTGTCAATGCAATTGGCACATCGTTGCCTCCAGTTTTTGTGTTCCCAAGGCTACGTAACCCTCAGGAATATTTATCAGAGGGTTCACCAGCAGGTTCTGTTGCACTTGGCAATAAATCGGGATGGATGACGTCAGAACTGTTCCCTGAAGTATTACAACATGTCGTCAGTCACACACACTCTACAGTTGGCAATAAAATACTTTTAATTTTGGATAACCATGAATCCCACGTATCTGTAGAAGCAATCAGATACTGCAAGTCGAATGGAATTGTGCTTTTCTCATTTCCGCCACATACCACCCATAGATTGCAACCATTGGATGTGGGGATTTATGGCCCCTTCAAAACGTACCTTGCAACGGCTTTCAACGAATGGCTCCTTTCCCATCCCGGTCAAAAGATCACTATCAGAAATGTAGGCCATCTATCCAATAAGGCTTACGAAAATGCATTTTCTATGAAGAATATTAAAAGTGCTTTTACAAAAACTGGTTTATGGCCACCTGACAGGCTTGTTTTTAATGAGACAGATTTTGCCGCTAGCAGTGTTACGGACAGGCCAGTTGAATCAACAAATCTAGATATTTCAGGCACTGACTTAGCATTTAATCCTGAGCAACCATCAACTTCTGGTCAAAACAACTGTGTGGGAACACCAGAAAATATGCAACCTACTAGCTCAAATTTATCAGAAAATGACTTCATATCACCAGAAGAAAACTACTTTGAACCAGACGAGCTGCCAGCAACACCAATTTGTGGTCAAAGTATCAGAACCACGAATTCCAGTGGGCCTATTTTAGAACAACTTTTCCCCTACCCCAAGGCAGATATTACAAGAAAAAGAAGCAGAAAAAGGAAATCAAAATGCACTGTTTATACCGACACTCCAGAGTTGCTTGTCAGAGAAAATATGGAACTCGAGAAGAAAAGAAAAGAAGAGGTAAGTAGTTGAAAACTGTTGTAAATGTTGAAATCAACACAAGATCTAAGAATATGTATTTCTAGATCAATACCTATTTCTGTAACCTTAGGTCAGAAACAAAAAAGGAGTAAGAAGGAATTTAGTTCCCAAATCACAAATATCAAAAAAAGTGACAGAAGATAGTTCGAGTGAATCAGACGCATCTTTGGACAATGTTATGTCAAATAGTAGTGATGACCTTGAAGAATTCGAAACTGTATCAATCAACGAAGAGTTTGAAATTGGAAATTTTGTTCTAGTGAAATTCCCAACAAAACTATTAGTTATTCATTACATAGGACGCATCTTAGAATTAAGTGGTCCTTTATTGACAGTCAAATTCATGAGGAGAAAGGGACTTGGTCACACTTTTTTGTTTCCAACTGTTGATGATATTATAGAAGTTGATGTATCGGATGTAGTTGCAAAGTTAAATGTACCATCTCAGTGTGGAACAGCAAGAACTTCCTCAATATATACATTTAACTACAATTTTAGTACCTTAAATGTGAAATAGTTCGGAATACTTACTTAAAATACGTAAAATAGTATTCTATTAACCAATATTTTCATAGTTATTTACCAGTGACGGAAGTACCCCACCCCCATGCTGAAAGTACCCCTCTGGTGGGGTAGATTCGACAAATTGTAGTTTTTTTTTAAATATAATATATAGAACTAATGAAGAAAACTACTCTTTTAATTTTTTTTCCCTAGATGTCCAAAATATCATAGAACAATATGATATGCATAGTTTAATTTTATTACGAAATATTACAGCCCTATCGCACAATTCTTCAAAAACTGACGGATGTACCCCACTCTCCCCTACCTAATTAAAGTGTAAATTTCAATAAATAGCGCAAAATTTTAAACAATGATTAAAAAAAATTTTTCGAAATCGTTTTTTTCGTTTTTTGCATTTTCTGAGAAAATGTTCCATAGTGATGTATATTTTTCTACACCATCAGAAAGTAGAGGTTTCAGCGAACAAAAAGCGTACCGACTTTTTTTAAAAAGCAGGTTTTTTACGTGGGCATTTTCGATTGAAAATGAGGTTACTTTTTCGGTTTAAAATCAAAAATGGGTTAAAAATAAATATTTTGATTAGAAAAAATTACAGCGTATTCGGGACATAAGAAGGTAAGTTTCCACTAAATTTTTTGGATTTTTTTTTTGTGGGAGATAAAAATTAAAAACCAAAAAATCGGTTATTACAATTTTTCGCGGATATTTTGATGTTACGTGAAAAAAGTGTAACTACAAAAGTTGTAGATCTTTTTATTGCCTACAACTTTGCTATTTAACTTTTTTCGATAGGAGTTGCAGTTTTGCCGGAAAACGTGATAAACCTACAACCCCCGCACCTCAAATCGCCCTTAATTTTTTTTCTGTTAATTTTGCTATATTTTCTTTCTTTTCCAATGGGTGTCATTCTGTTCTAAATTTTTTTGTTCTCAAAAATTATCTACCCTGGCCTGTCATAAGTTTTCTAAAATTCTGAAAATAAAGGCACTAGCCTGGTTTCCACGATTGGAAGAAGGAAACGTATTCGTATTTATTTTTGATAAACGCTGTTTCATCATTCCAATTTAAAAACAAAAAAAGTACGTTGTAAGACTATTTGTGGTCATCATAACGCGCCATGCTGCAACAGTACTGTTGTACAGGAGAGGAAGTCGTCCAGTTCGAGCAGGGTGAGGTATATCTCAAGAAATGCTTCCATTCCAGGCAAGAACACCAACCAGCAATATTACAAACAAATTTTGACAATTTAACAGTGTGGATGAAATATACTTAGAAATGAATGTTGGTTGGTTAATTATATCTAAAAAAATAAGGAAAAATTAATAAAAAAAATATATTCCATTATTGCTTGAAAACATTACACTATGTAACACAAATGAAACATCCATTGAATTTTTTAATTTGTTTTTTGCCACCAAACTGGTTAAAAGACAACTTTTTCAAGTTGCCTGGAAAATTAATAAATTTTTAACAGTAACTGAACGAAACTTTGAACGTGTAACTCAAAAAATAACTTAAACAAATTTGTTTTCTGAGGTTTCGGAGAATAAATCTTCCCCCTTTCTCAAAGATCATGTTAGGTCAAAGTGAAATGACAGATTAATAAATTTCGGGTTAAAATGTCATAACAGAAACAACAGCCTTCCCACCTGTCTGATATTGTACCCTGTGTTCTATCTTATTATCTATACTAACTTCTCTTTGAATAAGTGGCAATTATATTTTACCGAATTCCACTCAACATTCAGCAACACAATTGTCCGAAGTTGCATGAATTTGCTATCAAACTACAAATCACGTGGCCACATCGCAGTCACATTGGAAATTGAGAAATGGAATGTGAAATAAAAAATACGGTGCCGAATGAACACCTGCTGTTATTCTACGTAATATAATACGCTCGTTAGGCCGCTACTACGATTATTTTATACAGCGCCAGAAGGACCTAAGCCGTGATTTTTATATTCACCGTGTATATAGGAGAATTTTAAAGCGCCGCATAGCGGTCAAGTCCTGAACTGTGGTTTATACATTTTTTCAATTTCGGCGTCATTCAGCGTCCTCCCAAATTTATGTGCAAACGATATAAAACCTTGAAGAGAAGTAGATTAGTAGATTTTCAGGTGTTGGTCACCCGGCGCCCGTCTATAACTTCCTGAGCATTTGTATTTGCCCAGTCTTTTGTAAAACTCATAATAATTTTTAACAGATGCTGATATGCCTATACTGTAGATATTTATTACTGCATTACATTTACTGTATGATATATGGCACATCATAATATGATACATATTATGATACAATAAATTAAGTCTCAATTTTACTAATGACCCTACGAAAGTCGTATAAAGGTATTTTATTAAAATTACCACTTACTGGGGTCATATTGAGGTTGAAATTAATATTAACGCGCATGTGCACTACCTACTTTCTTACCGTCATGTTCTCATTTCTATGTTATATTAAGATCTTGCTTAAGACTATTCTACAACATCTATGACTTCCACTTACTGATGTCTTATAATATATATTTAAATCGTCTTTATACGGCTATAGCTCCACCAAGTTTTAATGTGGTCAAATTATTTTCTTTACAACCGTCGTACATCTATATTTCTAAAGTCGTAAAAGTTGTTGTATTCTCAACGACGGTGATCTCTTTACAACCTTATAATAACCTTTGAAAGACTATATAATGTTGACGTTAAAGTAACCATGTTATGCCTGTTATAAGACTTTTATAGAACAATTACTTTCACCGAGTAAATAACATCCTAGCAACCACCTACTATAAGACCTATAGTTATTTTGTCTACCCTAAGCGACAATTTTATAACCCTAATACAACTATTTGGACTTAAGATAAATAATTATAACTTAAAATGTTACTTGGGTAGCTTATTAGTCAACGTGAACCATATATATATATATATACTATATATAACTTTTCGAGCAACTTTAGAGGGGTAGGAATATACGAAATTTTTTTTTATTATGGTTAACAGTCGTTGTCAACCCTGACATATAGAACCTCAAAGTGGAGCCCGTTTGTATAATTTTTGCTACGTCTTACAGCATTGTGAATACCAGCAATGTTGCCAGCTCAACGGAACTGAGAAGGCTTTCGAATGTACCATTTGCTTATACGATATAATATTTATCTCATACTGGTGCATTTTTAGTTCTTACAGTTTTAGCGTTCAGATATGTTTAATCGAGGTAAATTTAATAGACATACAAATACAGATTAAAAGAGCTCCCACCTCTCAGAAGGGAGCTTCATCCCCTTTTGCTTCAAAAACCACCCACTTATGTGACCTGGAGCCCGTTTTCTGATTTTTCTCAAAAACTGTTACTCTGACGAGGAAAACGAATAGGAACCTAAAACAGTTGTTACGAAATTATACGTTTATACATCCTATACATTTTTTTCTTATATACAGCCCTATTCTCACAAATACTATGGTTTGAAAAATTATGTAGCTAAAGTTGGGCAAAAACGAGTAAAATAAAATAATTTCGAGTCAAAATGGAATAATGAAAATACATAGATACAAATACAGGGTGCCCGATTTAGATGGAATAATGGATATAACTTTTTAAATACGCGTGGTATAAGAAAATGTTTCAGACAAGAGTTTTTCAGTTGATCTATCTACGTATTTTGATAATCTTGAATTTTTTGGTAGCTAGTAATTTCGTTGCTACGGCAACCAACTTTGTTTTTTAAATAGCACCATACATTTTTCTGTTCAAATTTGGAATCAGCTCCTTTTTGTGCATACGAACATCTAAAATTTCATTGGGGTTGCACAGGAAAAATTTTGAGAAAAAGTAGAATTTCTGCAAGTACGCCAAAATTTAAATTCGAGAGCGTTGCCTAAAAAGTAGGCGATGCCTAATGAAAATTTTGACATTTTTGCATGTAATAATAACTTACCGACGACAAGTAAATCATGTTAAGCTTGCAAAATTTGTTTATTAATAAATAAATAGGCACAATAAATCAATGGTACCTAAAAATCAATTAATCAAATGCTCGAAATGTTCTCCATTCACAGCGAGACAATGACCCAGTCTGTCCTAAAAACTACTAACTATAACATTCTGGAGGAATCAACGCTATTCCTTTCTTATGCGCTGTTCTATTCTTCTGCCAATCCAAGATTGTGGAAAGACTTAGTTTAAATAGCTGCGCACATCACGGTGGTAATGGGGAGGTGCTTCATCTTGCTGGAACCAGATATCCTGGATTGGCATACCAAGGGCAGGAATCACCTCATTTTGCAAAATATACAAATACATTTCGCCAGTCAAATTACCATTGATAATAAATGGACCAATAATGACATACGTAAGTGTCAAAATTTTCATTAGGCATGGCCTACTCTTTAGGCAACGCTCTCGAATTTAAATTTTGGCATACTTGCAGAAATTCTAATTTTTCTCAAAAATTTTCTTATGCAACCACAATGAAATTTTACATGTTCGTATGCACAAAAAGAGCTGATTCCAAATTTGAACAGATAAGTGTATGGTGCCATATAAAAAAACAAAGTTGGTTTCCATAGCAACGAAATGACTGGCTCCAAAAAAATTCAAGGTGTCTTTAAAAAGTTATATTCATTATTCCATCTAAATAGGGCACCCTGTACATAGATAAAAATACATAGATACAAATACATACAGTGTGGCCCCTTTGGAATTGAGACACCTCTGTAATTTTTTTATTTTTCATCCGATTTTAGCCGTTTTTTTTCTGAAGATAGGTCGCAAAAAACTCTACTTTCGTGCAAAATTTCAGATGTTAATCTCAATTTTCAAGGCCTACTACGATTTTTTTTTCTAGTACAAAATGACGAAAACCATTTAGTGATTTTTTATTTAAAATCGGACACCACAGCGTTAATCGGGATACCCTAAAACCTCCACATACCAAATTTGAAATCTTTTTAAAACAGTTAAATAGTCAACAGGACCACTCAAATTGTTGGTGTGCAAAGATCCAATAGAAAAATATACAGAGTGTCTATGTACTATCTCAAAATACTGAATTTTTTGGAACTTCAAATCGAGTATATCAAAAGTGCCCCAGCCGCTATAAACGAAGTAAGTCTATCAAAAACAGAAGCCTGCCAGTCAGTAAATCCATATGAGTTAAGGTGGCTGGAAGGAAACGCACAGAAAATGTTGACCAGTATAAAGTTTCATACAATGTCAGCGTTTTGAGATGGCCCATAGAAAAAAACCCTGTATATTTTGCACACCAATACTTTGAGTAGTCCTGTTGATCATTTAACTGTTTTGAGGGGATTCCACCAGGGCCGGACTGGTCAATCAGGGCCCACCGGGGAAAAATTGATTGGGGCCCCACGCTCTCTTTTTTAAATAATTAAGTTTTGCAAAACTGGGATATAGGTATGTGTGTTATGATAGTAGTAATAATAATAAAAATGTTAATGATAATAATACGGGAATAAATAATAATAATTCTCAGCTCACCCTCACAGTACCTGAGAGTTCCGCAGAAATAAATCAATGGGGGGGGGGGGGAATTATTATAGTAGGAGTAGGTAATGTCTATAATGCCCTGTGCGCCTGTGCGTAGGTACATAAATATTAAAAGGGACAACATAAGCCCTCAAAAAATTTTAATGCATACCTATTTATTAAAAAACAAGGAAAAACAAATTTCGAACCAGATTGCGACAGAGTGCGAATGAAATATCAAAGCCTTAGGCCTACATTGATTTTTTATTTTATTCTCTCTTTTTTCAAATAAATGGTTTTCTCTAAATAGTACGACAAAACTATATTAAGAAAACTTACTCAGAATGGAAAACTGCGCACGATGACAAAATTTGACGATTCTAGGCTATACTTTGTATTTTGGAAAATAATGGAGGAAATTTAAAGTATGCCTAGGATTGTCAAAATTTTTTTCATGAAACACAGTTTCCTACTTTGAGTAACTTTTATTTATAAAGTTTTGTCGTACTACCTACAGAAAATTATTTAATCGAAGAAAAACAAGAAAAAAAATCAAAAATAGAAGTAACGCTTTAAAATTTTGTACACCATAAGTAACTTATCACACTGAACAAATTTTCTTTATAACTTTTTTCAATATCTCTACAAATAGAAGCAGTTTATTCTTATGCAAATTAACATTTCTTCAATTTTCCGGTCACCCAGTAATGTTAACTTTTCCCTTACCAATTTTATTTTAAGAACAAGCAGACTTTTGATCAAGAATAACATTTTTTCAAAAAATTGAATATTATAATTTTACTTAGTAGATAAAATAACGAGTTTTGCAGCCAGAAAGGTATATATTAACTTCTTTTTATAATACCAAGCTTTCGGTCTACTTCGTGACCTTCATCAGGGCTAGAAATTTTTTTAAATTATTAGAAAATATTGAGAAAAGGTTGAAATTTTACTCACAATTATGTTGAAGTTTTTTACCAATATTAAAACCAGATAGATTTTAGGTTTAAAAGGGCCAGAAAAAGGTTTTTACATAATTTCGTGTGAAAATTTATACCGTCAATTTTGTTTGTAATTGTTTTTTGTTAATAAGCTAATTTAGTTTAAAAAAACAAAAGATAAATTTATAATAAGAAAAAATGTTTTTTAGGTTATCATCAAAAAGTGTCAGAAAACTTGGTGTGATACAAGGTTAGAAATAACCTTAGTTGATATAAGGTTATGTTACAACATTCTGGAAATCCAAATTTTTATATAATTATTAGGTATAAGATGTAAGAGTTACAATGAAATATTAATAGATGTATTGTTATTAGAATTATTTAAAGATAAAATAAAACAGTATATGGAACTTAAATCTTTGATGTCTGTTTTTTTATTAATTGACTTGTTATAATTATTAATTTCAACCATTTCAAGAAATAACCTTTTATTAAGATTTTTTTCCCTATGTAATATTGAAACATTGTCAAATTTAAAATGATGACCTGTTATAAAAGCATGTTCACTTAAAGCAGTAGTAGTTTTTTGTAATTTGACATCACTTTTATGTCCTGAAATTCTATTTTTTAAATTTTGTGATGTTTGACCAATATATGAATTATTATTACAGTTGTTACAAGGTATTGAATAAACAACATTAGATTGGTTAATTATAGGTGTCTTATCTTTTAATTTTGTGTATAAACTTCCAATCGATTTAACATTTTTTAGAGCTATTTTAACATTTTCATTTTTAAAAATTTTAGTTATTTTACGGGTAAGTTCTTTAATATAAGGTAATGACCTATAAAAGATATGATCAGGAATATCATCAACCTCTTGAATTGCAGTAATATTATCATTATTATCATTATTATAAACATTATTTGAAATTTCGTGGGGACGTGTATTGAAAAGTAATTTGTTAAGGAATTTTTCGGGGTAAGAATTATCCAAAAATATAGATTTAATTTTGACTAAATTATTATGCAGTAAAGTTGGATGAACTAGTTTTATGATTCTATTTTTTAAAGCCAAGACAAGATTCGTTTTCATTTTATTGCTATGATAAGAATGATAATTTAAGTATCTATTAGAGTTAGTCGGTTTGATATACCAATCAGTAATTAGAGTGTTATTAGCAAGTTTAATAATTTTAGTGTCCAAAAAAGGAATAGTGTTGTTTGTTTCCATTTCTATTGTAAATTGTAAATATTGATTATAATTATTGAAGATATCTAAAGTTTCTTCAATTTTATTGAAAGGTATACAACATATAATATCATCTACATATATTTTTAGAAAAATAACGTTATATGAAAGTCTTGAAATACAGTAATCTAATAAATCATCCATAACATACTGCGCAATAATAGGAGAAATTGAGTTACCCATAGGTGTACCAAAAATATGTTTGTAATATTGATTGTTAAAAGAAAAATGGTTAGAGTTCAAAATAAAATTCAAAATATCAATAAATTTTTCTTTGTTGATTGTACAATTATCTTCAATATTGTCCCAATGTTTGTTAATACTGTTAACAATTAAATTTATTGGAATGTTAGTGAAAAGAGATTTAACATCAAGACTAATAAGAACATGATAATTAGGGATTTGTTTGTTATTAATAAATTCTGCAAATTCAAAAGAATCTTTAATATAGTAATCATTAGATTTATTGTAAGAACGTGTCAAAATATCACATATTAAGTCGGTGATTTTATTATTAGGTGATTCAATGCAGGAAATTATAGGTCTAAGAGATAAATTAGGTTTATGTATTTTGGGTAAACCGTAAAATTTTGGGCATGTAGAGTTATAAGTCATAAGTTTTTTAGCAAAATTAGCATCAATCATGTTATCTCTAACTAAATTTTTAATTAGTTGATTTGCACAATTTTGTGTTGATAAAGTTGGATCCCTGTTAACTTTCTTATAAAAATTTCCATAAGATAACAAAACATTAGCCAATGTCATATACTGTTCTTTAGAAATAATTACAGTTACATTACCTTTATCAGACCTAGTTATGAAAATATTTGGATCGTCCGTCAAAAATTTTTTAGTTTTATAAAAAAGTTTATTCATGAATTGATTACTATGCTTATTATGATGTAAAAAATTAGTAATCGTATTAGTAAGTTTAGCTCTAAAAATGTTTTTTTATGAGTATCAAAACCATGTAACATATTTTCAATATCTGCAAGTAGATGTGGAAAAGAAATATCTTTTATATAAGGAGGTACACAAAATTTGAAACCTAACGCAAGAAAAATTTTAATATCTTCAGGAAAAACAATATCAGTTAGATTTTTAATCCAAGAATTTTTAACTTTGATTTTATTATTAAATTCATCTTTTAGAAGTTAATTTTTTGAATATTGGTACGTTTATTTTCAGAAAAAAGTCTGTTATATCTATGAGTTTCTCTATTATTAAATTATTATTATTATCTCGACTTAGCCAAAAGGCATTCGCACTCCCTCTACGGGGAACATTCACTCAGATCCCGGGTATCCCGGATACCAAAAGGATCTGGCTCGGACGAGACCCTTGCCATGTTATCGGGCCTTAGGTGACATTGATGTTGTTGGATGATCCTGCACTCCCCATGAATTTCCTGACGGTTCGGGCTGTCGCAAGTAGTACCGCTTTCTGCATGGACCTGTAAAGACTATCAGTTAGACCCAGCTCCTTGATGTTTCTCAGCACACTTTTTGGTATAACACCAGTTGTTGACATGATGATTGGAATCGTCTGGACGTTCTCCATTTCCCATTGCCTTCTAATTCGTTCTTCTAAATCTCTGTACTTCGCGATCTTCTCGACTTGCTTCACACGCAGGTTGTTGTTGTTCGGGATGGCCACATCAATCAGAGTTGTCTGCCTAGAAATTTTATCAACTATTATAAGGTCCGGTCTGTTATGGGCAACTCGTTGATCTGTCAGAACTGTACGATCCCAGTACATCTTGTAGTTGCTGTTCTCAAGAACAGGCTCAGGTGTGTAGTTGTAATATGGGACCCTCTCTGCCTGCACAAGCAGCAGCTTTTCCGCCAGTTCCTGGTGCAAGATCTTGGCAACCGAATCGTGTCGTTCCTTATATTCCGTTGATGCGAACATCTGACATCCTCCTGTTATGTGCTGGATTGTTTCTGAAGTTGGGCACCCGTATCTGCATCTGTCATCCACTACCGATGCATCTCCTACAATGAATTTTAGGTAGTTGCGAGTTGGTATAACCTGATCTTGTATGGCCAGTAGGAAGCCTTCCGTCTCGGGGAACATTCGTCCCGAGGTCAGCCAATAGTTCGACGCTAACTTGTCGACATGTTCCTGGTTAACCTCATTAGGATGCCTCCCGTGCAGCGGCTTCCCCAACCACCTCTGTAGTTTATCGTTGTCGGTTCGGTGGTGATTTTGACGCTCGTGTTCCGTCAGACGTAGCGGTGTTGAGACGTCTGCTCCGCATATAGCCCTATGTAGTGTGGAGCTGTTGGCCTGCCTGTAGAAATAATTACGCAGATTTAATATTTGTTGGTCCAATTGCTTGCTGAGATCTGCCAATCCTCTTCCTCCTAGTTGACGTGGCAGAGTTGTTCTTTCTACGGCGCTACGGGGATGATGTTTATGAGCTTTTGTCAGTAGTGTCCTAACTTTTCGTTGCAGGTTGTTGATGTCCGTGTTGGTCCAATTCACTATTCCGAACGAATAGCTGAGTACAGAGCACGCATACGTGTTCAGGGCCTTAAACAAATTCCTGCTGTTAAGATCAGTTCGCACTACTTGTCTTACTCTCTTGATGAATTCATTCGTTAAATCAGTCTTCATTGTTCGATGGTCTATCCTTTGAGCTTGTTTCATCCCGAGATACTTGTATGTATCTCCCTTGCTCATTGCTTCGATCTCCTGGCCGTCCTGCATCTCGTGTGTGCTTTGTTCGAGCTTTCCCCGGATGATATTAAGGGTGCGGCACTTGTCCAGTCCAAACAGCATTCCGATGTCCCTGGAGAACTCCTCTACAATTTTAAGCATTTGCGTTAGTTGGTTTTTGGTTGCGGCCATCAGTTTTAAATCATCCATATATAATAGGTGATTCAACTTGATCGCTTCTGCGTTGTTGCTTTTGATAGCGAAGCCATATTTTGTAGAGTTCAACCGATGTGATAGAGGGTTCATCGCCATGCAGAACCACAGTGGACTGAGTGAATCTCCTTGGAAAATCCCTCTTCGGATGTTGATTGTGTCGGTCTCGATGTTACTGTCTGCGGTTCTGAGTTGTATCTTAGTGCGCCAGGTTGTCATAACGTGTTCTAAAAAGGAAACTGTATGATGATCTATTTTATACAGCTTTAAGATACCTGTGAGCCAGTCGTGAGGTACGGAATCAAATGCTTTTTTGTAGTCCACATAAGCCATGTGGAGGTTTCGTTGCTTGGAATGAGCCTGGTTGCAGATGACAGAGTCTATGATGAGTTTCTCTTTGCATCCCATTGCGCCCTTCGAGCAGCCCTTCTGCTGCATTGCAATGATGTTGTTCCGCTCGCAGTGAGCATATATTCGCTGCGTAAGGCAAGATGTGATTATCTTGTACAGCGTAGGCAAGCAGGTTATTGGGCGGTACTTGGCAGGGTTATCCGTATTCCGCTGGTCTTTTGGTAACAGGTAGGTTGCACCCTGTGTAAGAAACAATGGCATTTTCAGAGGATCGAGCAAGACTTCATTAATTAAGGTAGTTATCTGTTCATGCGTGCACCACAACTTCTTAATCCAATAATTTTGGAGATGATCTGGGCCTGGTGCCTTCCAGTTGTGAGAATTCTTGATGACATCAGAGACCTCAGCGGTTGTGAATTGCTCGTGTTGCATCTGGCTATAGTTCCGGCCCATCTCGCGTTCTTCGCTGATCCAGCTTGCACTGACATTGTATGGACCTGGTGTGGCAAGTTGATTTCTCCAGAAACCGTCGACCTGTTCTCTGCTAGGGTAACTCGCATTTGTGGCATCGGCGCTAGAATTAAAAGCACGGTAGAAACCCTTTTCTGATCGTTCAAAGAGTTTGTTGTCTCGTTTCCTGTTGTTACTAGCCTTGTATCTCCTCAGACGCCCTGCGAAAACAGAAAGTTTTTGTTTTAATGTGTCAAGACATTGTTGAGCAGTGATGTTCGCGGGGTCATGCCGAGAATGCATTTGGGTGCGGCTCATTATTGCCTGCACCGCCCTCTGGATCCTTCTAGTTCTAACTCCTCTGATATATTCCGTCACTTGTCCTATGTCTTTACGGAGACTCTCGATCTTCCGATTTAGTCGCATTTCCCATTGAGCCATTCGTGGTTCTGGTCTTGCACGATTCAACTCTTGGGCCGTTCGGATCTTGGCACCCATTACAGTGGTGACTGCCGTTGCGGCAGTTATTATTATTATTATTATTATTATTATTATTAAATCGATTGGAAGTTTATACACAAAATTAAAAGATAAGACACCTATAATTAACCAATCTAATGTTGTTTATTCAATACCTTGTAACAACTGTAATAATTCATATATTGGTCAAACATCACAAAATTTAAAAATAGAATTTCAGGAAATAAAAGTGATGTCAAATTACAAAAAACTACTACTACTTTAAGTGAACATGCTTTTATAACAGGTCATCATTTTAAATTTGACAATGTTTCAATATTACATAGGGAAAAAAATCTTAATAAAAGGTTATTTCTTGAAATGGTTGAAATTAATAATGATAACAAGTCAATTAATAAAAAAACAGATATCAAAGATTTAAGTTCCATGTACTGTTTTATTTTATCTTTAAATAATTCTAATAACAATACATCTATTAATATTTCATTGTAACTCTTACATCTTATACCTAATAATTATATAAAAATTTGGATTTCCAGAATGTTGTAACATAACCTTATATCAACTAAGGTTATTTCTAACCTTGTATCACACCAAGTTTTCTGACACTTTTTGATGATAACCTAAAAAACATTTTTTCTTATTATAAATTTATCTTTTGTTTTTTGAAACTAAATTACCTTATTAACAAAAAACAATTACAAACAAAATTGACGGTATAAATTTTCACACGAAATTATGTAAAAACCTTTTTCTGGCACTTTTAAACCTAAAATCTATCTGGTTTTAATATTGGTAAAAAACTTCAACATAATTGTGAGTAAAATTTCAACCTTTTCTCAATATTTTCTAATAATTAAAAAAAAAAAATTCTAGCCCTGATGAAGGTCACGAAGTAGACCGAAAGCTTGGTATTATAAAAGAAGTTAATATATACCTTTCTGGATGCAAAACTCGGTATTTTATCTACTAAGTAAAACTACATAGCCGTAAACTAGCTATTTATTATAATTTTTTTACAAGTACCTATAGTTAAGTCCATCCGTGGACACACTGTATATAAAAATATCTTTCTCTTATAATATCACGAAAATAAAATAAAAAAAGTTCTCTTTGGTAACTTAAACAAAAAAAAACCTAACATCACAAATAAATCACAGCATATTTTTGGTAGCAATAATTTGGTCATTGTCCAGATTGTCCGTTATAATTATTTTTAAAGGAATTCGAGTTTTTTTTAATTTCAATTTTGAAAAAACAGTTTCGCATTTGACCTGGGTCACTGATAATGTTAAAAGGAATTTATAAATTAAGTACAAATTTACAAAAGCCGAAGAATGCATGTTCAACATTTTAAGTATTAGGTAACAACACACCAGACAACTTGAACATGAAGAACTTGAAGAAGCTTCTAACTTATTTTGACAATTTATATTTAAATCTTTCACAGAGCCGGAAAATATTACTGAAAAAAATGTAATTCTGAAATTAGTTTATTTTTATCCATATCTAGTATATTACAAATAGGTAGTTACAAAAGCTTCTTTGCGGGTTAAGAGATCCTCTCTTTTGCAAGGAAAATATTTTGGGTCAAAGAACTGAAAATCTTTATAATGTTTTTCATTGTTGTAAAATCTGTTTAAAATGCTTTGAGAAATTTGATTTATAATAGTTTTGTATGTTTCTTCTTCAAACTTTTTGTGTAAATTAGCAAAGACATAATGCTCTGACATATCTCGGGGCAATTTCTTTATTAGGTTATCTCTGAATTCTGAACTCTGAGAAAGGAGTGGTGGCGTGGGGAACGAGATTTTGTGAGCTAGTTTCGGGCCGAGAGCTACGCGTAAATAGCCCCTAGGCACTACCTAAGTAAGGGAGATCTGTTTAAGTCGGCACGTAGTTTTTAGTCTTCGTTGCGCTGCATGGAGCGCGGCCTTCGTACGAAGGGGCGCTCGAGGCCCAGGGCCCCTACAGGCGCCAAGGCCAGGGCCCCGCGGGGAATTCCCCGGTACCCCACCTGCGCAGTCCGGCCCTGGATTCCACAACACACTTGACTCGCCAGATGCCTTTAAAATTCCTATTTAGCTCATCTTTCGAACCTTGTAGCATGGAACTCCCTGTATATTTTTTGTTAAAATTTGGTATGTGGGGGTCTTGGGGTATCCTGATTAACGCTGTGTTGTTAGATTTTAAATAAAAAATAGCTAAATGATTTTCGTCATTTTTTTACTAGAAAAAAAATTCGTAGTAGGCCTTGAAAATTGAGATTAGGACCTGAATTTTGCGCCAAAGTAGAGTTTTTTGTGACCTATCTTTAGGAAAAATTAGCTGAAGATAATACAATTATTGAATAAACAGTACTTATTTTTTAGTAGATGAGGCCTCAAGGGGAAACCGCATAAAAACGCGCCGGGAGCTCTACTTCAGCGGTGGTGTGAAAACGGGCTCGAGTACATATGAAAGACATAGTAGTAATGATAAAATTTTCTGTAGTCATATTTCCTGTCCTTATAGCCAGGTTTTTGTAAGAAAAATCTGCTTTGCATGTAATATTTTTCTATGGCCGATGTATTTCAAGATATTTGTCACTTTACTCGTTTTTGCCTAACTTTAGCAACGTATATTCTAATTTTTCAAACCATATTTGTGAGATAAGGGCTGGATATACGAAAAAAATGTAGAGAACCTAAATGATGT
The DNA here is from genome assembly GCA_963920635.1 of Pseudeuparius sepicola. Classification (NCBI taxonomy): domain Eukaryota; kingdom Metazoa; phylum Arthropoda; class Insecta; order Coleoptera; family Anthribidae; genus Pseudeuparius; species Pseudeuparius sepicola. The sequence goes on along the minus strand of OY987304.1, from coordinate 27,070,960 downwards.
ATAATTTCATAACAAATATTTTAGGTTCTATTTGTTTTTCTCGTCAGAGCAACAGTTTTTGGGAAAAATAAAAAACGGACATCAGGTCACATAAGAGGGTTAGCAAAAGGGAATTAAGCACACCCCTGAGAGGTGGGGACTCTTTTGATCTGTATTTGGATGTCTATTAGGACTCTGCACCCAAATTTTTAAAACTTTATAAAAGTATTTCTCCTAAAAAAACTAATTTACTTGAACTATTTTCGTAGAAAACAATTAGCTAACAAATATGGATTTATTTCCATTTAAGGAAAAACTGAACATTTTTTATAAAGCAAACATAATTTTGTTAAAGGACAGTTTTTATCTAAAGTGGTTAAAAAAATATTCAATTTTAATTATTACATTCGGCAATGAAAAGTCAAAACAAAAAAAGTGGACAATTATTTTCTTATTTTTATAGATCGCTATAATATTTTAACCATAACAAATGAAAATAAAAATATTTTTTTATATTTTGTTATTTCCACTGAGGAGTTTTATTTCTTACTGAAATTATAATGTTTAGATTGTTACAATATGGTGCAAATGTCTAACTTTGAAGCTTGATCTAGTACGATGTTTTATTAAGAAGTTGATATTGACGGCCCTGCTCTTTCGTTTTTGAAGTGATACTTATTATGTATTGATTTTTTCCCATCGATATTTATTTGAGCCATAAAACAATTTATAAATTTGAATCCTTATAAATGTAAACCCAGTGAATGGATTCAACCGACCACATCAGGATTTCAAAAAGACATAAGTATGTTTTTTTGTAAAACATTATTCTGTTTTAAGAATAAAAAAAGATAAAATTAAAAATCAAATAAGGTTTTGATAATTGAATTTTGAACTAAGTCACTTAATTCCATTTGTTCGTGTCCCTTTTAAAGGTAGGTACAGTTGGAGCGCTTTGTCCTTTTTTTCTTTAGGACAACACAACAAATGTTAAAGTTCCTTCGAAAATTATAATTTCAATAAATTTTAAATATTTGTAACTAAAAACTAAACAAATTATTTATATTGCTTACTTTTTATAAATATAAATCTATACCAGGGTCTAATAACGTTGAAAAAGGCTTGACATTATAGGTAGAATAATGATGAGTTGGGCCTGTATAAGCGGTCAAACAAATAATCTTTTAAGCCTAAGTGCCAAAAGGCCCATATTTTCGTAACTGGTTAAGAAAAATCATAAAATCAAAACAATCAAACTTGTATGGAATGCGTTGTCATTGTGATAATCCAGTTCCAAATACGTAATCAGCGATTTCAAAAGCCTTATACCAGGTATCATAAAACTTGGCTAAATTTTAAATTTGACGTCCGTCAAATTGGATCCGCCATTTCGAATTTCGAAAATCTAATTCCAAATTCGCAATCAGTGATCCCAAAAACCGCCTTGTTCCATGTATAAAAAAAATAAAAATCAAATACGGTTTTAAATTACCTATTGAATTTTTGCACTAAACTACTACTTAATTCCTTTTTTTCGTATCTCTTTTAAGGCTACTACTGGGATACTTTGTTTTTATTTTCTTTAGAAAAATACAACAAATGTTAGAAGTTCCTTCGGGAGTTAATTTCATTACATTCTAAATATTGATTACCAAACACAAAACAAATTTTTTGTTTCTTGCTTATATTTGTTTCTAATTTTCAAATGTATCTAATTGAAAAAATAAAGGTGAAAACGTTATTAGTCCCGGGTCCAAAATGGCTTGACTTTCCAAGTCGAATATGTGGGAATTGGATTTGTATAAGCGGTTTTGAGAAGAAAATAAAAAAGTAATTACTAATTAAAAATTTCAAATTAGGTTTAAATTTTTTTCTTATCTCTTTCAAATGTATAGTGCATCTGAGATAATTATTAAACTTTTGTATCAATAGGGTCCCATTAAGCCATACAAGTTATTCAACCAATTTCACGTTTACTGATTGCTCAATTTTTAGGGACAAGTTCCAATCTAATTTTTCTACCGATTTCTAGTGAAACTCAAAGGAAAAGTCCCTTTCATCAGAAACACTTGTATTGAAACACCAAAATATGTAGATCAATAGGTTAGCGTTTGAATTCTCAGATCACAGAGTACTAGTAGGTATTTCATAAAATTATTTTCGGAAAAAAACGAGAATTTTACTGTTCATAATTTTAGTATCACTTTTCTTAGCATCTAAATTCTCAAACTATTATTCTACACATAGTTTTATCTTGAAACCTATGGGATTAAAAGTGTATATAGAATTTCAACAAAAATAAATCGTAAAATGATTTGATAAATTGATGATTTGATGCCATTTTCACTATTCAAATCTTAGTATAAAAGAATATCCTAATCCCGAGTATCCCTCACTAAAATCGTCACTAAAAAATCTCTCGCTCTAAAATCTGAAAATAGGTCGGTATATCCATTCCTCAGGTCAGAACTCGTTTGGTGCCCGATCGATAATCTGAACGTTGATTTCTCAGTATTTCATTGCTTCCAGCTACAGTCACAAAAAATCCATTCCTGTACAAAAGTTAAAATTTCTCGCATAAACTGATCAAAGCATATTCGAAAATTCCTTTATTTTCACCAATCAAATCTTAGGAACACTTGTGTATGTCTTGTCTCACATATTCCTAATAATAGGTTACCGAGAATGAAAATCTGAAAAAAAATCGCGTGGAAATTTTTGCCACAAATGGTCCCCAGTATAATCGACTTCTACCTACGAGCAAGAACCTTGACTACCCGATGGCAATCAATAGGTTACCGAGAATGAAAATCTGAAAAAAGTCCCTTGGAAATTTGGTTAGAAATGTTCCCCCGACCCCCAGTATAATGTATATTCCTATCCTATTGAAAATATCTCTGGTGCTTTTTTCAAACTGTCCAATTCAAAACCGGGAAATTGTGGTCGAATGCTATCCCAGTTCTGTCGACTCTAGCCACATGTGTAATTGTCACCTGGGCACAATAATTCGGTTTTCTCAAGTTTGGGAAAATTTAATTTCTTAGTACCTACTTGCTGGGGAGTTTTCCGGAAAACTGACCTCTGAAGAAAGTCGCGGAAAATTTTTGGAAAAATTCGCAGACGGTTAGTCACGTTTTTACCCATTTATAGACGCATAAGGATTAACATGGGAAAAATGTCCTCGTACTCTCATAGCCTATCTACTAAGCCATGTACGTTAAGGTAATTGATTGTCACGAGAAATTTTCATAAAAGTAGGTACCAATTAATTTTATTGGACGGTGATTGGTTGACAAGCAAGTACTTGCCAAAGTATGTATTTTCTATACAATTCGCCCGACAAGCTTTTTGATTTCAAAAGCGCATGTCGCAATTTAGCATTGAATTACCTTAACGAACAGCTAAACGTATTTTATTCGTTTTACTACATGGCTTAAATAAAAGCTTGTTTTTAAAAAGTTCCTTTTTTTTATTTTGTGCCTTTTAGTAAATATTTGGTTCCCATGTTACGAGGGTGGTAAAGAAATTTAGTCCATCATCTTGGGTATCCGCCATATTGGATTTAGTATGACGTCACCCACCGTTTCGTTTTCTACTCGTGAAACCCTTTCTTCTGATACCCATCTCAAGGAGCGTGTGAAGAAATAAGTAATATGCTATTTTGGGGCGGCCGCCATCTTGGATTTAGTATGAGGTCGCTGACCTTGTCGTTTTCTATAATAATATAATAATAATAATAATAATAATTCTCACCCTCACAATACTCCAAACTAGGAGTACCCCAGAAGCAACCACATGCTTGTGCGGGGGAACCCTTGCATTTGATAATCAAGTCGAGGAGGTGGTGAAGAAATATGTAATCCGCCATCTTGGAGCGGAGGACATTTTGAATAAATTACAATACTGAGTATACATACTAGATTGCATTGTCACCAGAACCAAATGTGCGTGTGCAAAATTTCAGCTCAATGGGTTAGGTGGAGGTGGAAGTGGTTTAAAATTAAGTTGCAAGATTTGACCACATATACACACTAACAGAGCAAGTTAAATAAAAGCTTATAATAAGATAATTTTGATCTAGGTCTAGACGGTAAAACGTTTTAGTTGAATCCCAATTTTTACTTATTTATTATGTTTTCATTTTTAACAGAGATCTCATAAACGTAATTTAAATATAGCTTAAATTAATTTCATTTTTTTTTTCAGATAAATTAGAAAAATATATAACTCGTTCGTAAATGTCTCGCTTGTTACAAAAAATCACGCTTTTTAAATGCCTATGTAAACACCCTCTTTTTCATAATTTCCAAGTAGAAAAATATATTTACTACCAAATTATTTATTAATTGGGATTTATTATCGAATTGTACGTTCATTTACTCAATAAAAAAATCTGTGGAATTTATTAAGACATAAAATGATTTTAGTATACAGTAAAAGTTGTTTGTAATGCTAAAATAGCTTAAATACTATCTATCAATCAACGAATCCAAATGTTGTAAAAGGCCCATATCTCTCACATTTTGAGGCAAAACACGATGAGCGATATTCCAAAGTTATCTGAATATTAGTTTTGTTCATATTTAGATTAGACAATTTCGATATTAGGAACAACTTAGGTATTAGGAACTAGAAAATAACTGAATTTATCAATTAATAACATGTTCTAGTAGTTCTTAAAATAAGACACCTTTATGCCTAAGGTAACTTTGGTTTTCTCAATTTTTTAAACACCTTATATAAATTTGTCACATTCTTCTAATACTTAATACTCTTGTCACATTTGTCTAATACTATTTTCAGGCTCAGAACAAGTAAAATAAAAGAGTGGCTTTTGCGATAAAATGAAAACTAAAAAAGTTTTTCCTTTTGGAACCTCTTCCCGTGGACCTAAAGAACTACATACACCCGATACAACATAAAAGACACTCATATTACGTTATTCTAGGCGATACATTCGTTGAAAACACTGTTGCCAAATGTAGGGTCTGAGAGAGCTGTAGAACGTATCCGGGTCTGACTTTGTTACACGCATTTATACGGCATTCTCCGCTGCGCCCTCTGCAGAACGCAGCAATGAACTAAATCCGTATATAATGACATATACAACCGCCTTTACAGACCCGGCGGAAAATTGACCCCCTGCACCCCCACCACCCCTTTCACCTAAATATAGGTGAAAACGTTCTCAGACCCGCAGCCGGGTCTGGGAACGTCGAAAATGGCTTGACATTGTAGGTAGAATATGGCGAAATGGGTCTGTATAAGCGCTCATTTATATATATATATATATATATATATATATATATATATATATATATATGTATATATGTATATATGTATATATATGTATATGTATATGTATGTATATGTATATGTATATATATGTATATGTATATATGTATATGTATATATATATATATATATATATATATATATACATATACATATACATATATATATATATATATATATATATATATATATATATATATACATATACATATATACATATACATATATATACATATACATATACATACATATACATATACATATATATACATATATACATATATACATATATATATATATTTATATATATATATACAGCTTATACATATATATATATATATATATATATATATATATATACATATATATACAGCTTATACAGACCCATTTCGCCATATTCTACCTACAATGTCAAGCCATTTTCGACGTTCCCAGACCCGGCTGCGGGTCTGAGAACGTTTTCACCTATATTTAGGTGAAGGGGGTGGTGGGGGTGCAGGGGGTCAATTTTCAGCCGGGTCTGTAAAGGCGGTTGTATATGTCATTATATACGGATTTAGTTCATTGCTGCGTTCTGCAGAGGGCGCAGCGGAGAATGCCGTATAAATGCGTGTAACAAAGTCAGACCCGGATACGTTCTACAGCTCTCTCAGACCCTACATTTGGCAACAGTGTTTTCAACGAATGTATCGCCTAGAATAACGTAATATTTATATATATATATATATATATATATATATATATATATATATATATATATATATATATATATATATATATATATATATATATATATATATATATATATATATATATATATATATATATATATATATATATATATATATATATATATATATATATATATATATATATATATATATATATATATATATATACCAATGGGGAGCGCCTAATTTCGATCTCCCTGTAGAAATGTGTATTTGGTATATTAAATATTTGTGGCTAAAGCACAATGACAATGCATATTTACCTGTTCCTTTGCCTGCAGCTTGAGCCCAATGTATTAACCCTTCAAGATGCCTCTCTGGTTGCAGCGATGCTGTGCAGTCTGCCACCAGAACGCCCGCATCCACACCTGCAGTGTATTGGTTTGCTTTAACACCCGTAAACAATGCTGTTGCCGCCGCCGCTGAATCAGGTACCATTTTGTCCGCTGAATATGTCTGTATAATTCAATATTCAATTTGAAAACTTTATAGATTCTATAGATTTAGGAAAATGTTGTGTCGCATATTGCATATTGGATGGTAATTCTAAGGGGTGTGATTTACAATAAAAAAAATCGCTACCTAAATGATTTTCGTGGATAAAAATAGTTCAGCAGTCATACACTTAAAGGTTATTATTAGCCCCACTTTTATATATACTTTTCAAGCACTGCATTATTATGAATTTTGGTTTACAGACTAGAGTCAAAATTTCAATATTTTTATAATAATTTCATACTTATCACCTCCAAAAATTCGCAAGCACGTTAAAAAATAAAATACTATATCTATACGAGATCATTCATTTATTTTACTAAACAAATAAGATATAGATAAGATATCAGTATAACGGGAATATGACCAGCAAATTTGAACAAACAAATGTGGATTGAATGTTGTAACGAAGTTACTGCGCTTTTCTTCTTTTTCCATCAATCACAGTCTTTAACAAAGTTACCACGCTTTTCTTCCCGATTTTCTGGCTACATCTTACCGCCGAGTACTACTCTAACAGTAGGCCCCGTCGTCATTATTATTCGCGGGCCTGCCTGGCCCGCCTGGTCCACCTGAACCGCCGATAGATGGCGCTGGGAGTAGCGAGTAGCGAGACTGTCCTATCCAGCCATACAGAGCCATATCCGCTCAGCCAAATAATAACCTTTTGCCAATAGAACTCTAGGCTTGCCTCTGTAGCTGACACCGGTGCCGTTCCCGTGGGACATATTATATTGCTAGTCTCCCCAGCCTGCTATATGCTAATTGCTAATTATTTTATCCTAGGCCCTGCGAAACCCGCATGATTAACTAATACGCACTGATTTCATTTCAGAGTTCGTGGCCGCCCGCCGGAGATTAAGAATTGTTTAATTTTATTTATTTTTATTTTCTGTACATAGTTTTGGGATCAATAATAAATAGGGTAATTTGGTGAACTGCTGGTTTGATTTCACCCCCTGCAAACTTCCCTGGCTCGACAAATTCTGAACCGCACCAGTACCACTCCTGGCGCCCGAGCAAGAAGACGATAAGAAAAGAGGCTAAGGCCCAAAACATCGCTACAATGTGCCATCTACAAAATAATGCTTCAGCCTGTTCAAGGAATCGGTGGTTGCCTGCTCTTCCAAACAGCAAAATCCTATTTTATACGGGTCCAGAATCGTACAACAGAAATCTCTCTTCGGTGCCACTGATGTTGATGGTTTGATACTGTTGTGGTATAGCTAATTCTTGAAGTGATAGGGGTGCTGCCGGTGGTACATGAATATCATTTTCGTTTTCTTCGAACTTGCTTGGGAATGAGCTCCAATACAGGCATTAATCACTTGAGCTGTGGGTTCTTGGGTAACTTCTGCTTGCCGTTTCATCTGTTGCTTTGCTGTGTCAACTTCTATTTTACACGGTGTTGACTCGTGTGAATGAGTATGTATCTAAATGCTTCACAACTTCTTCATATCTAACATGTATTAAAGTGGTCCTTTTGTTCACATCGATAAAATTTTTCGACAAATTGAGTAAAGACCATATGGTCTTTACTCAATTTGTCGAAAATAGTATTTCACAAGACTCTTGCAAATTTCTTGTTCTTGTCTTGTTCTTGCTGCAAGAACAAGACAAGACTCTTTTAAATTTCTTGTCTTGCTTTGCAAGACAAGACAAGAAATTATTCCGCATGAGTCTTGCAAGTTTGCAAGAAATCTTGCTAAAAGCAAGAAATCTTGCAAAAATCATTATCTGTAATAATTATAATTTCTGCAAAACTTCAATAAGATAAATAATAAAATGTAAGTGACGACGATATTGAATAATACTGACTTTTGCAAAATGAGCATAAATATAAACGGTTATTCAAGAATAACTGTCTCTATAAGTCAGTATACTAGTATCTAGTAAATATATATTTTAAACAACATTCCTGGAAATTAATATATTTTTTATTTTTTAACTACCTACTGCAGTTAACTGCAGTGGATTAATTTATTTTTTATAAGTTTGATTTACACATATTTTTGCTAAAATACTTAAACAACCAAAGGAGTCTATTGGACTTCCTAATTTCCTAATGCATGGTTTCGCTTCGTATTATTGTGGCATAATGTAGATCGTGTTATTTTATTTTATATCTGAGTACAGACCCACACTATCCCTTCACTAAATTCTAAATACGGCCCTGTCTTTTAAACAGAGAACATGGCGACCACCGGCTGCCAAACATCAAAGGCGTCGTCGTCGAGTTTATATTCTCCCCTTCCTTGTTCTCTGGCACTGTGGACCCCGCCCCCTACCGCGCCGCGGATCTGCAGTGCTGCGTCAACTTGTCTCGACAAGCTTTACACGTAATAAATAATGCAAGAGCCTTGCTAACAAGAGTCTTGGTAGCAAGACTCTTGCAAACAAGAACAAGACAAGAATGAATTTAATTTCTTGTCTTTGCAAGACAAGAATGGGCCTTACAAGACAAGAAATCTTGTCTTGTGAAACACTAGTCGAAAATGTACCTAAATGTAACTTTCATTGTCAAATTTTGGTTTTCCACGTTTCGTACACACCTCCATTCTTACTACTTATTAGGAACAGTCTTAAACGACTGAAGACTATAGTCTTTTTGTTCATATTTATATTTGTTACCTGGATTTATTAACCAATGCTAGACAAAAAATTTTTGGTAAAATAATTAATAAATACATTTAAGTTATGTGGCCCTTTCCCATCAAACTGCTAAGTTAGCAAGGGCTGCCGACCCGGAGTACCGCAAGCGCAGCAGCTTTCTACGAATTATTGTGTTATCTCAGAATCATGTTGCTTCCGCCGCATAGAACATAATTTTTATTGTTAACATAATAAATTAGTCTTTGTCTTTATCTGCATCTTGTACACTTCGGTTGTAATAAATAATTATTGTTTTCAAAATAGCATTTTCCGTGCCACGAAAGTTAAGTGGCGCAGTCGGTAGGATGCTCAGTCGTGCTAGCGTATACCGTACTTTCACCGTTTTAGTAGACATTGCCATGGCTGGGCGGCGCGCCGCCGTGTATTCGGCTAGGTTCGTCAGTCGTTGGCGGGGGGCGGGGCGTATTTTTTGCTCGCAAAACTCGACTGATAAGCGGTGCGGGACTACTGTGTACTCCCCCGCCAACGACTGACAAACCTAGCTAGACTCACGGCGACGCGCGGCCTATTCCCCTATGTCTACCAAAACGGTGAAAGTACGGTATAGTATCGGTTCGTGTTAACGATTTACTGAGTGTCCTAGAATCTACGGGAAATTTCGCGAATCATTATTCGGTTTCGCGATCATCCCTTCAAGGTTTCCAGTTAGGTGATTAGGTAGCCTAACGAGAAGAACCCGAGAGGACATCGGAGAATTCTCAACGTCCAAGCTGCCTGCAGATCGACGAGAGAACAGGACGTATGGAAACACTCGTGGTGCTTTATGTCGTTTCGAGACAAAAATTATGATTTTCCTTATGAAAGCGAAAAAGATTCCGAATCAGATTCTGACTCATTACATTCTCACCCAGAAACTTCACAAAATAGAACTCCAACTTTAGAAAATAATAATATTGATATCGAAATTAACGAAATAATTAACAAAATGGCTCAAGACGGACAAAACGCCGTCCCTAGCTTAAAATCTGAATTTTTGAATATGGTACCTGATTTTCGTGGTGAAACCGAACTTTTACCAAGATTTTTAGAAGTTTCAGAACAGTTAGTAAATAAATTCTACAATACTATTGATTTAAATGACTTTCAGAATGAATATCTGATGTCAAGTTTACTTGCAAAAATCAAGGGTGAAGCTGCCCTAAATAAGATTATTAGTAAAAAAATTATTTATAATTATTTATAACCACCTTGTTATATCCAAGCATATGAATGCGAGTCTCTTTTTCATTTTCTTTGTTATTGGTGTTTTTACATCCGACCGTCTTATCAGGTTATTCTTTTTGAATTTTAACGTTTGTTGGTTGTGTTTCTAATTTTTGCCTGTGGTAAAAAGAATGTAAGTAAAAATTGTGACAAAGAATCTACACATAAATGTAAGCATTTTACTTTAACTTTCCAAATTGTTGTTTTTTAAATTCCGTTTTTTGCATTTTGCATTGTTTTTTTAATTCATCTAATAACCGTCAATAAATTGCAGTGCTCTGAAGATCGTCAAATATTGACCGAAACGTCGGCAATTTGAAAACGTAGGTTTCTTCTAAAAAACGATCCCTACACCCAGTAAAACAAACCTGTAATCATGAACTACATCCATGGCAAAACAAAGAGAATAAAGGAAAATGCCTGTATTAAAAAATGTTCAGAAAAATTAGGGCTTTCGATCACTGTAACAAAAGTGATATGTTGGTAAAAAAATATTGTTTGGCGCCGCGACGCCTAGCGTCGTTTTTGCAGAGAGGGACTAAATGGGTCAATTTATTCCTTTATACACCCATATCGTCGTCTGTTTTCCACGAACAGGGGCCGAGCGTCTAAAAATAATCACCCTATTTCGTAATAATATTTTCTTATATATCCTAGTATTTTTCTACCTATATTACTCGTGGTTACCAATTAATAAAGCAGTAAAAGCTCGAAACTGGGGAAATGTATGCAATAATTATTGCCTGGAATAAAAATGTTTCATTACTTTTGTACCCCCATTAGCTTTCCCATTTTTTCCTAGAAAAAATAATGATAATGAAAAAGTTGCGGGGTTCCTGGAGAGCTATATGAACCTATTTTCAGGAAAATAATATTGATAAATATAAGATAAATAGATATAACACTGTTTTACTCAACAGAACACTGTGTATATTTTTCTATTTTTGAAATCTACATATTTTTGCGATTATAACGATATATAGATGCTATACCGTTAGTCCAGCTGTTTGGAAGATATTCGAGCGTCAAATTTTAAATGTTGCGCATTTGATGCCCATTGTTATTTCGAAAATGAAACCTTTGCGTGTATACTTATAGGTATACAAGAAATAACGATGAGAAAATATTTCTGCATTTCCACATCTTCAAAATTTGATATAACTACAAACTGTTGATTTAGTAAACAAATAACGTTCAATTTAAAATAATTACTGTATAAAAATCTGGTTCCATTTTATAACACAAATGTCACAAACAAAACAGGCAAGGAGACGCGTTATCTGATAATTAGAGACACATTGTTTTGTTTCATGGCCAACGGAGAATGCTACTCAAAAATAAATTAAAATAATTAACATTTAAAAAATTGGCAGAGAGATAAACATAACTATGAACTCTATAAAGTGTACGTGCAAAGTTGTTGTTATTCATATCATTTAATGTTAACGGGAACGAATGAAATGGGAAAATGATCGAACACAAATACAAGATGATTATTTTCAGATGAAATAATTAAAGTAGGTAGAGGTATCTTTCATCTGTTGGGTAAGCAGACAGATCATTATTGTTATGCCTTTTATTTGACTAGCGAATGGCCAACAGTTGCCAGTTGCCCTTGCAGAGTAGTTGTGATGCGCGCTATCTAGGAAGATTCGTCTATTGTGGTCTCGTTAGCAGCTGCACTATAAAACATAGCCTTATGAGGAAACTGCTTGTTATATAGCAAGCCAAGGATTGTTCAAAAACAATTAGTGCAGATACCTTAAGAAGTCCCAAATGAGGAAAACGCTCCCAGGCGAGCGTAGCCTGGTCTCCGGCAAGCAGTCTAGCGGCAGTCGCTGTAGTGACGCCTAGTCCATCGCCAACGAATAGTATCGCATTTCGAGCGTCACCTTCAATAGAGGGACTCGCTAAAGAAGATTCGATTGAACGAAGACCCTTCGTGCGCCAGTATTCCTGACCTGCAACAACAGTAAGCCACTAAAACAACAGTAAAATATATTGATATGCAGGGCAGTATCTAGCAAAAATTTGGGGGGGGTGGGTTCAGGATCGGCTTGATATGCAATAATTCGGTATAAGTAAATTTAATTGGATTTATTTGAGTAATAATGCAATTCATTCGGTAAGAAAAATTTTCTTATCCATCGATAGTACACCATTTAGAAAGCTTAAATCCGAATTTTCGACCATCAACCCTTTGCAGGTTTTCCGTCATCTTGAATTTAGTGGTAAATTAGTTTTTCATGGATAACAGCTGTATTTTTAATTTTACCAAAAAAATAGTAGATACCATTTTTAAAGAAAAAAAGGTGATCTGAAAATTGATTCTCTTGTCATTTTCTTGAATTTTGCATATATAACAAATTATAGGAAAATAATCTAGAAAAAAGGGGTTGCAACTTTTTTCACATCTAATATCTTTTTTTCTGCTAACCATAGCGCGAAATTTTCTTAACAAAACTACCTCACTACAAAATTACCTATGATATTTGTCTGAACAACTTTTTTCTATCAGCAATAGGTAGTTTATTTCCGGTACCGTCTCATAATTGCGCGCAACGTCTCATGTCATCTCGTAGCGCCAAAGTACGCGCGCTATACCTTGACTGTACTTTGCAAAATTTCCCATGTTTTTTATACCTGACTGTACTTTATGTAAAGCATAATAATTAATTGTGTCCGCGTGTAGTAGTTTATGGTACAAGGACGAAAAGTTGAGTTTTTGGGACGGATGCAAACTTCACCGGCCGAGGCGCAGTCGAGGCTGGCGAACCTCAGGAGTACGTGTATCATTCATTATTTTTTATTCGAATGTGCTTATATATATACTTATTTAAAAAGTAGAAAATTAAGATTAGAAATGATATTGTTTAGTTTTCATTGCAATAAATCCTAGTTACCTATGTATTTCTAGTCGGCTATGGAATAGAGCAAACTATTGAACTGTCAATGTGCCTGAACAGAAATTCAGTGTATAATCGAATGTTCGTTGTGCTAGCGTCAAACCATAAGCGATTGTTTTGTGTGCGAATGAATGAACGTTTAAGTAACGGCCCTCGTAAAATAAACTAGACCGCCATTGGGCCCAAGTCCCTCCACCAATTTTTAGCCATCCGGCAGAGGGCGCTGGCGCCCGCCTGGATAGCCGCCATATTGTGTGCATTATAGGGGATTTAGAGTGCATTCTAGAAGAAAAGCGAAATTTGTGTTGGCAACACAAAATGACATTTGACAACGGCCAACCACGGCCCTCTTGCATTTGACATTTGAGAGCCAATGACGTATGCGCCCAATATGGCCGACCATTCGGTCTACACTGAATTTCTATTCAGACACATTGACAGTTCAATAGTTTGCTCTGTTCCATGGCCAACTAGATGTTCATACGTAACTAAGATTTATATCGTAATGAAAAATAAATAGATCCATTTCCGATGTTAATTTTCTATTCTTTGAAATAAGTAGATAGTATATATAGGTATCTAAGCACATTCTAGTAAAAAATATTGTATGATACAAGGAGAAAAAGTTGTTTTTCGTACTCTTGCGGTTCGCTAGTCTCGACTGCGCCTCGGCCTCATGCGTATCCGAAAAACTCAACTTTTCGTCCTTGTACCATAAACTACGACACGCGGACACAAATAATTATTATGCTCTACTTAATAATATGTCAAAATACAGTCAGGTATAAAAAAAAGTTGGGAAAATTTGCAAGGTACCGGCAAGGTATAGCGGGGGCACTTGGATGACTCTACGAGGTGCCAGGAGACGTTGTGTTAACTTTGAGACGCTACCAGAAATAAACTATTGCTGATAGAAGAAAGTTGTTCAGACAAATATCATAGGTAATTTTGTATTAAACAACTTTTGTTAAGAAAATCTTGCGCTGTCGTTGGCGGAAAAAAAGATATTAGATGTGAAAAAAAATTGCAAATACTTTTTTCTCGATTATTTTCTTATAACTTGTTATATATGCAAAATTCAAGTAAATGTCAAGAAGACAAATTTGCAGAGCACCTTTTTTCCTTCAAAAATGGTATAAGCTATATTTTTGGTAAAATTAAAAATACAGCTGTTATCCGTGAAAAACTAATTTACTCCAAAATTCAAGATGGCGGAATACCTGCAAGGGGTTGATGGTCGAAAATTCGGATTTAAGCTTTCTATATGGTTTACTATCGACAGATAAAAAATTTTTCTTACCAATGAATTGCATACTAAACCTTATATTTACTGGATTATGTATACGCAGAAGGTTTTGGTACTGTCCAATGACGTCAAAACCTATAGACGTGATTCCCCATTATTAAAATGCCCTTTATTCTGACTCCAAGATTAAATATATCCATACTACTCTAAAAACATGCTACAAACAAAGACAGAAAGTCAACCATCAACCAACTATACACGCGGTGATTCCCGGTTATAGTTCCTCCAGAATCACACTTAGATATCGCATGTTTTTTCTTGTTTGGGGGCGCCGGAAGCATCGGAACCTCACCTGAAGACTCGGGGGATGGTCTAACGACGCCAGCCTCCGAGCCCAGAGTCGAAATAAGTTCGCTACGGCTCGACAAAAAGGGGCAATTTCTGACAATCTCGCGACATTTTCGGAATAATTTAATGGAGCGCTTAGATTGTGATTAGTTCTGGGCGTCAAGCGTTTATCAAAACAAACCTGTCTATAGGTTCTGACGTCATTGGTACCTACTGTCTATAAGTTATTTGAATTTGACTTGGCAAAACCATTAGATTCTGAGCTGGCAACATCAACCCCACTACCACAGCTGTTATACGGTTGAGCTTGGTCGCAGTTCTAGTCTCAACGTGACTTGGAACTTCATCGGAAACTTCAACGAACTCGGTCGAAGGCTGCACGTCACGTCCGAAGAAGACGAAAATTCATGTAAGGTATTTCCCTGTTGAATCATTGCAAGTAAGTACCTATAAGATCAAATAGTGTAGAACTTTGAATTCTTGAGCTCTTAAAACTTTGACGAGTTTTGTGTCAGTGTAGAGTCACTTCGGACATTCCTTACCTTCATCACTAAATTTAACCACTTTTGGTATAACCCTTGTTTATGGAATCCCTAGTTAGCCAATGTGTGACAGAGTCATAAGGATACGAGAGCAATATTGGATACAAGCAACAGATGGCACCAAAAATTAAAGTGACCCAGTCATTGCATACTAATTTTCTACTATTAAAATCACAAAAAACAGCTGGACAACTTTATTTATTGCAAAATCTGTCCCCTATATCTGTCATGTCCTTATGTCAGTGTCAGACATTGGCTAACTAGAAACCTAAGTTTTTTGTATTAGATCTCACAGATTTTAATTCTTAATAACTTTCAGTTACTTATTTTTATAAACAGTTCTTAAATTTTTTTTTATAATAAATAACCTTTTTATATAAATGTTTTAAATGTGCGTTTTATTTCAGGTGTCATAATATCGAGACATATAATCAACGATAGCCAGACCGAAGTTGTCGTAACTTAAACTTTTTTATTGTACAGGGTGTCCCGAAATTAGCCTGCCATAATTTACCAGCGTGTTCTATGACCTAAAAAAATTTAAAAAGTTCCTATAAACATGGCCTCAAAAATGCCCCCTAATGGGGCTATAGCCCCCGAAAGGGGCAGTTTCACAAACGGGTTTCTATAAATATTTCCAGAACGAACAAAGATAAAATTCTGAAATTTGGTATGTGATGTACCTGTAAGATTTGACATTTACCGAGGTAGCGATACTTAGACATTCTTAACCATAGGCGTCCCAAATGGGGAGGTTCAGGAGTTAAAATTACCCCAAATTTTTTTTCTATACTTTTTTCCAGATTTCTTGCGAAATTATGAAAGTTGAAGGTATTCTACGAAGAAAATGTGCTCTTGTTGAACTTCGATAGCATGCATCAATTTCGAGTAAACTAGTTTTGAAAATTTTTTGCAGAGTGCCATGAAAATGCCTATTAGAAATTAGCCTGCCATAATTTATCACCACCTTTTTTGGTATAAAAAAATGAAAAAAGTTCCTATAAACATGGCCTCAAAAAAGTCCCCTAAGGGGGCTATAGCCCCCGAAATGGACACTTTAGTAAACGGTTTTTTTCTAAATATTTGCAGAACGAACAAAGATAAAATTATGAAATTTGGTGTGTGATATACCTGTGAGATTTTACGTTTACCCAGATATTCTTCGTCATAGGCGTCCCAAATAAGGGGGTTCAAGGGGTTAAAAATATCGCAATTTTTTTTGTGCGCTTTTTTCATGATTTATTCTCCCAGGTATGTCGCATACCAAATTTCAGAATTTTATCTTTGCTCGTTCTGGAAATATTTAGAAAAAACCGTTTGCCAAAGTGTCCACTTCGGGAGCTATAGCCCTCTTAGGGGGCATTTTTGAGGCCATGTTTATAGGAACTTTTTCATTTTTTTGGGTCGCAGAACAAGCTGGTAAAATATCGCAGGCTAATTTCTAATACGCATTTTCATGGCCCTCTGCAAAAAAATTTCAATACGATTTTCCTCGAAAACGGTGTACGCTATCAAAGTTCAACAAGAGCACCATTTTTTCGTAGAATACCCTGAAATTTTATAATTTCGTAATAAATTTGGGGAAAAGCACACACAAAAAATTTAGGGCATTTTTAACCCCTTAACCCCCCCATTTAGGACGCCTATGATTAAAAATGTCTAACTATCGCTACCTCGGCAAATGTCAAATCTCACAGGTACACCACATACCAAATTTCAGAATTTTATCTTTGTTCGTTCTGGAAATATTGAGAAAAAACCATTTGTGAAATTGCCCCTTTCGGGAGCTATAGCCCCATTAGGGGGCATTTTTGAGGCCATGTTTATAGGAACTTTTTTCATTTTTTTACGTCGTAGAATACGCTGGTAAATTATGGCAGGCTAATTTCGGGACACCCTGTATATTTGGATGCCAGCAAATATTTTAAGCATCCTAAAACTGCATGCCAATAGTTAATATCGTATTTTTCTTAATTACCAATAACAAAAGTCAATGGAATGCATTTTAAAATCGTTGGGAAATACCTGGATTTTTTGCATTTAGCAATAACTTTTCATAACGTTCTGCATTACAAACCTAAAATATGTTTGCATGCATTTTAAAGTCATTCGGAGATATCAAAATATAGAACAATTTAATGTCCTCACCAAAATTTGCTGTGTGCGCAAAAACTGTTTGGTACTATCGGCGTGCATTTTAAAATCGTTCTGAGGCATTGATTTTGTCTACAAACGAAAAATCTAATTGCACACCCTTCTGCACGCAAGCGACGCCCAATTCTTTGGCACATTCATGGCATTTACATTCATCTGTAGATATGATTGGGATGCATTTGAAAAACGTTTCATCTGACTGGTCATGTAGCGCCGGTCTATTACAATTTCCTAGAATAAATTCAATACCTAATTGTTTATTAAAATACCCAGTTTACAGGACAGCCCATCCATATAGGTATTCCTTGAATTTGCAACGTATCATAAAGATGTCATTACACGGAGAAAAACCGGCCAGTACAACAGTTGTACTACGAAAAATTGAACAGAGTCAGAACACTGCTTATTATAATCTAGATATACATATGTTTACTTGGTGTGGAATAAAAAAAGATTTCTGTTTAATAATTTCTAGATCTGTTTTACACAGTAGCTAGAAGTTTTACACTGTAGACCTAAAACAGGTGTAGTGCTTGTACAGCTTAATGTTGTTCTGAATCTGTAGTACAGAACTTGGTGTTAGATTACCTTGGTATAGTAAAACAGATCAACTGTATTCTCTTTTTAAAAAATGGTACGAAATATGCCGAATTCCTTCCGAATAGATACGAACGTACGGACGAAGACAACCTTCGGGATGCCGGTATCCATTTTGCTTGTTTGCGCCTTTGGGATCGGACCGTGCGGTATTGTGTATCTATTGTGTTTGCCGACCTGCCATGCACAGAATGTCGGAATATAAACAACTGCTTAGAACTGGTGCCTGGGTGAATCGATAGAAAGATTGGTAATTGTGGAACGTAGGTATATGCACCGCCCGATTTTCTTGAAATTTTGGCTACCCCTCTATTTTCGAGGTCCCTGAACACGAATCTGACCTCACTTTTTTGAGGTCACTTTTTTGTTTGTGTGGGAGTTGTTTGGGAGTTTGTTGACTCCACTTTTCACGGCGATATTTGTGGTTATATTCCGCGCCGAATGTCGGGCGAAAACAGCGGCCGGGCCGGACGTAAAAACTACGGCATAAATCTTTAAAAATTTCGGGTTTTCCGCGGGTTTTCGCGAAGTTTCGATGTTGCAGAAGGTGCAAAATAGGGTGGTGATCAGTTTGAGCTGCGTACAGTAAAAATTTATCCGGATTATAACCACAAATATCGCCGTGAAAAGTGGGGTCAAAACGAAATTTGAAAATTCATTTCGATTCGTTTTCTCGGGAACTACGGCCGACCTATCAGATTCGCGTTCAGGGAACTCTAAAATAGGGGCGATGCATACAGTAGGTACGTTCCATAATTACCCAATCCTTTTTTCAGAAACACAAATCAAGTATAGGTATCTGTTTCACGGGCGTAGCCAAGGGGGGGTTTCGGGGGTTCAAACCCCCCCCGAAATAAGCAAAATATTACCTAAAAATACGAGGAGTGAAGAATTAAATTATTATTACGTTTGAATATATGTAGTAATAGTAGCGCCTAGCGCCATCTTTTGACGAGAGGCAGACGCAGTTGCAGCCGAACTTGCCTACCCCGAAATCTAGTTTGGAATGCCTAGATATGTGCGATAAAAACCTTTATCCTAATATTTACACATTACTACAAATCTTGGCTACCATTCCTGTATATCCACTGCTACCCCAGAAAGGTCTTTGTCGAGCCTAAGGAGACTGAAAAACTATTTACGAAACACTACAAGTAAAAACAGACTTAATGGTTTGGCTCTAATGAACATTCACTATGGAACAGAAATTCATGCAGATGAAGTAGTGGATATATTAAAGCCGAAGATTTCTTCTTTAATGGTTTTAGATTTAGCGCAGAGGAACGAAATTAATTTATCCATTTCATTTAAAGTTAACAACTTTATAAATATGTCGTAGTTTTTCGGATGAATATATAGATATTAAATTTCATGTAAGTATATTTTTGTTGTTTTATTTACTTCTCAAACTAACCCCCCCCCCCAAAACTAAATCCTGGCTACGCCCGTGATCTGTTTTAGTATATTTTTTAAGTAAACTTAGCGATACTGTTATACCTACTAATTTAAGTTTACAATAATACATACAACAGAACGATTTTTATCCTATTCTAGTACAACTTGTTGATATAAAACAGACCCAAATTAATATACCCTCAGATTCTTATAAATCAGTTGTAGTACAATTTTTTTTTCAGAAACGGAGATACAGTTTATCTGCTTTAATACATATTTTTAAGTAAATTTAAGAACACTGTTGTACTGTTTTATATGTACTTGTTGACTGATTTAAAAATAGATAATAAGTTGTACTGATTCTGAATATCATGTTAGAGTAATGGTTTATGCTGAAACAGTACAACCGTTTTTCTGTCCTATATAGACTATTAACTCAAAGTAATACAATTTTTAACTTAAATCAGTACAAATTTTTTCTCGGTGTAATAATTATTATTAGATTGAATAATAATTGCGTACTAAAGGGCTGTCTATTTAAATTGGTATTTTGTAGAACTCTCTACCCATAAATTCACTGATTTGGCAACGTCGCATCAAGATACCATGGCATCTGCTGATCTCTACAGTGAGTTGCGTGCTTATAATATAATATTGTTAGAGAGCTTATACCTATAATGTCATTGTTAGAGTGAGTTATCTAAATCCATTGACTAGGTAGGTATAAAACTCTGCGCTTACTCATTATTAAAACAAATTGTCTTACCTTCACGACTACTAAAAATAGATGCAAACCTTGCAAGAAGGAAACAAACGGTAGACAACTTTACACACATTTCGACTAGAAATAGTTTTATCAAAGATCATAATTTATGGTTTTATCACATTGTTTGAGGATAATTTATATTAATTTCGCGATTGTGCACTCGAACGTAACGAAGATTAGGTATTGAAATGACACAAGTTGTTCTAATGAAAAATATTTCACACTCTTAGGCGTTACGCAGCTAAATGATTTGTGTAAGCTTACTTACATAATATTTATTGTCATTAAATCGCAAACTAATTTAGGACATGACATGGGATTGAAAACCTTTTGATCGAAAATCTCAAGCTATTATTTGTACATTATATACAGATCAGATTTAATGCAGGACATGACATGTCCAAAATAAATAAAATCTATAAGGTATAAATCACAGAACAGGGATAGGTATAAATGACGGTTTTCAAATTGGAAGTTGAAATTCTGGCCACATGTCTTTTTCGTTTTGGAGTAAAAACACGGAGTAAAAACACGAAAAACATTGTGCCATTTCTTCGGTTATTTTAGAAAAATGGCGAATTCGCCGGTATTAAGTTTTGGCAAGTTAATTTTATATTTGTTTTTAGCACAATGTTTAAATCAATAGTTTATTAAGAAATAAATAACTGAAGGAACACGTTTATTTTATTATTTTATTAATTTAAAATCAATGTAGATATTATTTAATTGCCTATAAATATTCAATTAACACTTTGATTTCTTATTCTCAGAGTTTTCTTCATTATTAATGTTTCTCTATGCAGTAGTTCGTGTCTACGGTTAATTTTAATAATTAATCCTTGCCCTCCGTTTTGCTATGCTAACTGTCACATTATAACCCCAGAAAAGGACGAATCAGAAGTGGCACTTGGCTAATTTAAGAGGGCAGAGGGGTATTTTTATGAGGTGGTGGGGACGGAGAGTATTGCTAGGCCGCCAGATCCTTAGAAAGGTTAAAACATGTCAACATTTTTTTTTCACTATCATTTATTCATTTTGGGTAGTTATACCAATAAAATCAATATGAAAGCAATTAATATTATCTAATGTGTGCCGGTAGTAAAATTATAATGTTTTACGAACCATTTATTCTATTTATCTGAGCCCAGAAAACCCACAACCTGACCCCTGTTTTCTGGGACTTGATTATGAAAGCGGAATGCTTGACAACAGCGCGGCGCGGCGCCACAGATTCCGTTCTTGCGGTACTGCCAGATCGTCCAGTCGGGAGCCGGTAACCAAGGCAACCCACAAAAATATAATGCAAATTAACTTAGTATAAAATGAAATCGATGATAATTTACTTATAAAAATGTTAGTCCTTGATAGTATTTTGATTGATATTAAATTGAAGGTGATAAAAATAGCTAAATTAATTTAAGGAAATTGTCAGGCATAAAAGCTGACGAAGTCCGGCAACGTCGTTCGTGGCCTACGACTGACGCGCCACCTAACGCCAGACGCCAGACAGCGTCAGTATGTTCAATTGAGGTTAAACTCCTTATAAAACGTAAACAATAAAACGAAAAACGATTACCAATTTCTAAGTAAAAAAGCCCAGTATTATTATCATGACTGTGATAAAAGTATCCAAAACAGGGACCAGATAAGGTGTACAATATGTATTCAGCTCAACTTGACTGCTTGTGTTGTTACTTCGAATATTTCGTTGCTGTATTTACACTAGTGCATTGTGCCCCAGAAAACCCACTTTGTGCTTAGGTTTTGTGACGAAATGGCCCCGCAATATTGCTGTGTTCGTGGATGTTCTAACAACACGAGGAATGTTGGGATAAGTTTTTTCAAAATACCTGCTGATGAAAACAGGTAGGTACCTATGTGTAGTTTGTCCCTACCTTGTTACCACATTATTATATCCTTAGGTATTATAAATTTTATGTCCTACGTAGGTACTACCCCTTTTACTGGAGTATTACCTACCCCAGAAAACCCACAAATGGTTTCCTACTGATAATACCTACCTAACTATGGTTTTTAATTTTTTTTTCAAGGTGTTATGCATGGACGAAAAAGTGTGGAAGGCAGGATTTGTTAGAAAAAACACCCACACAGCTTTTTATTAATTATAAAGTTTGTTCAATGCACTTTGAAAATAGTATGTTTGCAAACCAGTCGAAGTCTGGGCTAAAGAAAACAGCAATACCAACTGTGTTCTCATCATGTAAGTACCTTCATTGGTAATTATGGAAATTAGTGTATGCACCGCCCGATTTTCTTGACATTTTGACCCCATAATTACCCCTTCATTATTAGATAATAATATGTATTTTTTGCTGATACTTTTAATTTTGCTGCATTTAATTTTTTTTACTAGGTTATATCGATGAGGCTTCTTCACAGAGTCCTTCTGTGTCTGTATGCAGCAATTTGACTTTGTTAGAACCTCAACGAGAACTTGATCAACCAGTCTCGATCGCTCAACCTTTGGATCAACCAAGTACACCCCATCTGTCACACTCACCTATAGGCGATCTCCACAGCATTACCGAATTTTCAGTTGCATCAAAAGGTAATGATATATATTCACAAACTGTTATTATAGTATACACACCCAAACTTATATGACATCATGCATTATTTGCGATAATTTTTTTTGTCAAAAAAATTATATGTCATGGAAAGTCAAAAGTGTTTACTAACAAAAACAGTTAAATGTGAAAAACCCGACAATATAAATTGTAATAAATATTAAGTGATTCCATATTATAAGTTTGGGTGTGTGTACATATATTGTAATTTTTTGTATTACTTATTTTGTTATTGAATAATTCTATTTTTAGATGCTAGTCAACAAACTTCTCTTAGTTTGAGTGCACATAGTCCGAGAAAGCATTCATTAAAGTTACAAATAAAAAAACTCCAAAGAAAGTTGCATCCGAAGTTGGAGCAAGCTGTCGACAGTGCCGACACTGAAATAAATGACGAACAATTTCTTGCCATTTGTGAGAAAAAACTGTCTGCTTCAATGCTACTATTTGTAAGGGATTATTTAGAAAATCCCAAAAAAGATCCACAGGGATATCGTTACTCTTCAGATATGAAACAATTTTCCTTAACAATTTATTTTCTAAGCCCAAATGCTTATAGATTTTTAATGAAACCACTTTATTTGCCATCTAAAAGCACGCTTCAAAGAATAACTAGCAAATGGCATATAACTGCAGGTCTTAACAGTTTCATTTTTGAGGTTATTAAATCAAAAGCTACAAATTTAGAGGGTTCTTCAAAACAGTGCATTCTTTGTATTGACGAAATGTCATTAAAAAATGTTTTTATTTTACAATAGATCTTCCGATACCATTGTTGGCTTTCATAATACATTGAAGGAAAAAAGATATGCTCCTGCTAAATATGTTTTAGCTATTATGGCTAGAGCAATATTTGCTAAGTGGAAGCAACCAGTTGCTTATTTCTTTATTGATACTTGTTCAGGGGAGGAATTAAAATTTATTATTTTTGAAGCAATAAGGAAACTTAAATCTGTAGGATTACTAGTAAGTGCGTTAGTGTCTGATCAAGGATCAAATTTTGTACAATTTTCAAAATCAGTTGGTATCTCTCCAAACGCTTCACATTTTTATGTCGATAGCGAAAAAATATTTTATATTTTTGATGTGCCGCATCTCTTAAAATCAACACGAAATAATTTTTTCAATTACACATTCGAAACCTCTGAAGGATGTACAAATAAAACGTATAGGTATTGACCAAATTTATAATAAAAAAACATAAGCCTTTGGCTCTTCGGCTGTGTCCAAAATTTACAGATGAACACATTAATTCGAATCCTTTTAAAAAACTGAAGGTTAGTTTAGCCGTCCAAGTTTTCAGCGCAATGGTAGCTGCGGCACTTAATTCCTTTATTGAATTCGGACAATTTCCCCCTTCGGCAAACGCTACAGTGTCATTTGTAGAAAAAATTGATAAGTTATTTGATATCTTAAATTCCTCAAAAATATCAGGCAGTAATACAAGTACAATAGACCTTTCAAAGGAGCAGATTACCAAGTCGATTTTTTAAAGGAAATGTTTACATATTTTGAGAATATTAAAATTTTAAAACAAAATATAGAGGTTACCAATAAAGTTAAATTTTTGAGAGGGTGGCAAATCACAATAAATTCATTTTTAGGTCTTTGGGAAAAATTTCATTGTTTAGAGTTTAGTTCCTTATACACTCGACGCTTAAATCAAGATTGTCTCGAAAATTTTTTCGGCACTATTAGGCAGCAAGGGGGAAATTGCTTGAATCCAACCCCCCATCCAATGCGAAAGGGCTTTCAAAAAATCATTTTGTTTAAATTATTTCCAACACGCGGATGGGGCTAATTGTATTGAGGATTTTGATTCATTATTGTCATACGTAACCACCGAACATACACAAATTTACAACAAAGTTGTTGTGGGAAATGCAAGATCTATTTTTTCTGATTTAAGTTCGGTGGCACCAGATTATATTGATTTCGAACTACATGAATCAAATAGTATATCATATGTTTGTGGATATTTATTAAGAAAGTGCTTGGAACAACATTCATGTGAAGTTTGTATTAAATATTGTAAACGTCATACATTAGGGGATACTGATTTGTTTACTTATTTTAAAGCATACAAATCAAGTGGTAACGAAACCTTTGGACATTTATTTTCACCTCCTGATAATTTCCTAAATTATATTAAAACTCTCGAAGTTAATTTTTGTACCCTCTTTCCAAAGTTTGCTTTAGAAGAAAATGTTGGTGTGAAATTAAAAAATAAGCTGCAAAACATTTCATATCAACATCCATGCCCTAGTTTTAATCATGCCTATTTATTATCCCTTTATGTAAGATTTAGAATCTATTCTTCTTTAAAATTTTTAAATCGTGATACTGTTTCTAATAAAACTAATAAAAATTATAAACTTCGAAATTTACATTTATAAGTGCTGCCAGGGGTCATTATTTTTAAAAATTAGGCTAAGTGGATAATGTATAGTGTGCATGTGCATAATATGTACGTAAGTAGTTTATAATATCTTTTGTATTTATAGGTATTATATTTTATATGTGCTATTGTTTTTGAATTTTTTTTATAGATTTTAGTAATAAACATTTTTGATAAATAACCTTTTTTTACTACCAGTGATACGAAGGTCAACCAATTTTGCAAATAATAATTGTTATGGATCTATATAAAAAAAAACAAATTAATTGCCAAGCTATGAGTTTGGACGCAAGTCGATTGAAATATTGTAATATTTCAACCACCCAAGTAGAATAGTTCACTTGAACCTAAATCATAGTTGTTTCTAATTAATATAGGTAAGTATAAAATAATAAAGAGGAAATATTGTGAAATTTCCATGTTCAATAAAAAAATGTATTTTTCTCTTTAGTAAAACATTAATATTTATATTTTTTTCGTCAGTAAAATACCTACTTAAAATCACTTCTGGAGATTCAAATTTAACTACATCATTGAGTAAAGGAATAATTACTCAATGACTACATCTAATCCCAGAAAAAAACTTTACTATTCTAAAAATTAATTTTGCTGTATAAAACACAAAATTTTCTATAGCCCGGACCTGATCGTGCCAACGCAATGGGCAAGTTCTACTCTGTCCAAAATACGGTGGGCGTGGCCAATGCGCAGATGTCAACGGCGGAGAGTTCATTTCCTATGCGTGAGAGGGGAAATTGGAACCGCGACATCAAAGGCGCCGAAAGCAAGTGCCACTTCTGATTCGTCCTTTTCTGGGTTATAACTTTTCCAAATGGAATCTGAAAAGAAAAATGTTAGTAAATTTCAAGTAAACTTAATATAGATTAACGTACCTGCAAGTCTTTGTAGTTCCCGGAACATTGTAGCATTTTTAAAATACTACAGGCATTTTATGCTATTTCTTGTTCGTAAAACCCTTGCCTGGGTGTTGGCCTGTTAGTTGTGATCGCATTATTTCTACGTCTGGGTGTTGGCCTGTTATTTTACATGGCATTGTTCTGCATCAAACTTCGTACTGTCACAAATAGAGGCGCTGCAGAAGCGAGAAAACAAGATAGCCGTGGGAAAAAAACAGCATTTTGTGAAGAAAGTTGGAAGTACGCGGCGAAAACTTGGTTCAGCCGTTCCCTGATTTAATTATGATCTGTTAGAAGGACTTCACAACAATTCTTGGACACTATTTGGGACCGTATTCTACGTTCAGCGTTTGTTGATCTGGAATGATTATTTGAGCCTGTTTCATCGTAATTTTGCCTACATTCTTTGAGAGTGAAAACCCACAAGAAAGTGGTAAGTTAAAATGCTTTGGTTGTTAAATAATTTAAAAATATGCTAAGAATGGTCATTTTTAGGGTTTTTATTTACGTAGCTGAAGACATCCACAGATTCATATTCGAGAAAAGAATTTTTACAGTCGACCAGACAAGTACTGGTGAGGTTGGCGACGACAAAGTTTAATATCGTTCTTACGTCAAAATTACCGTAAATTAGTGACCTTTACGGCCCTTTCCCAGCCCTTAACATTAGGAACAATAAAATAACCGAAAGGTACAGGGTGTCCATATAATCTGAATTTAAGATGCCAACGCCCCGACGGGCACTATGCGAACTACTAAATGGGCCATTGTCACCTCTAGCTTTGGGCACACTTTGGGTTAACACTGCGTTGTTCTTTGTTCTTGTCGTCTTCTATATATTTTATGGTCGTCTCCATAAAGTTATTTGGTTTTAGGTAAAAGTTCCCCCCGACAATCGGCGCGCGCCGATTGTGGGGCGAAAACAGCGGCCGGGCCGGACGTAAACAAGGCACAAATCTTTCCAAATTTCGGATTTTCCGCGGGTTTCCGCGAAGTTTCGATGTTGCAAAAGGTGCAAAATAGTGTGGTGATCAGTTTGAGCTGCATATAGTAAAAATTCATCCGGATTATAACCACAAATATCGCCATGAAAAGTGAGGTGTCAAAGGAAATTTGAAAATTCATTTTCTCGGAAATTACGTCCGAGCACCAAAAACTAAGTTCAGATTCGTGTTCAGGGACCCCGAAAATAGGGGGTAGCCAAAATTTCAAAAAAATCGGGGCAGACATACACCACGGGAAACCCCAGCAAACATTTTCATCCGGCGAATCTGTGGCCGATTAGGTGCTGGCCAGAAATTGCCGTAACGGCGAATCAGTGGCAATCTATACTGGGCCAATGCAAATAGGTCACACTGGCCAGAGGTCGGCCACTGTTACTTTGCTGGATGTTCAACATACTGATATTATACTGGCCCAATGTATGGTGGCCATTACAGTGGTGGCCAACGATATAGTAAAACTGCTTATTAAGTAT
Organism: Pseudeuparius sepicola; assembly: GCA_963920635.1. NCBI lineage: Eukaryota > Metazoa > Arthropoda > Insecta > Coleoptera > Anthribidae > Pseudeuparius > Pseudeuparius sepicola. The sequence continues at coordinate 27,043,250 of OY987304.1, read as the reverse complement.
CATACTTGTGCTGGCCCGTTAAACATACTTCACCAAAATGTTATTTATTGATTTTAACCCTATTGTTCCTTTTTTTTCAAAAGAGTAATTCACAAGAAAGTTTTTTGTCGCCAATGGGCACCTAGTCATTACAAGAAATTAGTTTGGTACCTAATCGATAGTAGGTAGGTACCTAGTTTTCGAGAAAAAAATGCATAAAACAAACTATCCACTACCACACTAATTTCTTGTAGTGCCCAATGACAACAAAAAACTTTCTTGTGAATTACTTTTTGAAAAAAAGTACAATAGCGTTAAAATCCACAAAATAACATTTTGGGTGAAGTCGCCCAAGTTGTCAGCAGCCTTTTGGGTACACAAATAAAAATCACGAAATAAAATACTTATGAAAGGATAGACAACCAAATGGCTGTCAAACCATCCAACCTTGGTGATGAAAACAAATTTCCTATTTAAATTATTACAAAAGTGACTAAATATTGGAACGTAAATTTCTCACATTAATAGAGGATTTGACAGATTTGGCAATCGTGTATCCTCTCTTAAATATTATACTGAACAGATTAATATGTACTTAAAAAATAATATATTTTCTTTGAATTTATTATACATCATAGTCTTAGGTAGGTAAGTTTCTATTTTTCTACAGCATAGAGACGCAGACCTACGAGTACCTATATACTAGGTGTGTGATATTCTATAGGTAACCATTCTTTTGCTCACCTGAGATTTTTTATTTATTCTAACCCATTTTTTTTGCTGCATTTTTTCTTTTTAGATTTAATTGCGCAGCACCTAAAAAATACATTTACATACAGAGTGTCTCACTTAAAGAGGGAAACAACCCTATAACTTCTTTAATTTTTAACCGACCAGAACGAAATTTTACCAAAGGTAGATGGCATTGTTGCCTACTTATTTTCAAAAAATTAGTTGCCTACTCTAAAGTCAAAGCCACCTGCGATGCCACAAACGAGGCTAAAAATCCAAAAGTCATATTAGGCACTTTTTTTTAAAATTTACTAAAAAAAGTTTTTCAAAATAGATTCAGAACCCTAAATCCAAAATTTTGTCAAAATAAAAAAATATTAAATAAATAAAATTTAAGTAAAAATTTAAAATTTAATTTTTTAAAATTTGTTTTGTAGCTTTTATTTTAAAATAATTACTTTATGAAAACAATTTGCCTTCAAAACTTCCATCGCGCACTTTTCTAAACACAGAAAATTATTAAATTGCTGTTTTTCGAATTTAATTTTTTTAAATTAATATTTTTTGATTTTGACAAAATTTTGGATTTAGGGTTCTGAATCGATTCTGAACAACTTTTTTTAGTAATTTTTTTTTGAAAAAAAAAATGCCTAATATGACTTTCGGATTTTTAGCCAGGTTTGTGGCATCGCAGGTGGCTTTGACTTTGGAGTAGGCAACTAATTTTTTGGAAATAAGTAGGCAACAATGCCATCTACCTTTGGTAAAAATTTCGTTCTGGTCGGTTAAAAATTAAAGAAGTTATAGAGTTGTTTCACTCTTAAGTGAGACACTCTGTATAAAAAATAAATAATAATATGTTAAGATATAGGAAGTGGCTATTTATACGTCCGACGGATACAAACCTCAGTATACGTCTTGCGCTCTCATTGGTCGATTGAGCCACGTGACACATAACCTTACTTCTACCGTCCGATGGATTATGAATCGGCTTGTTTACTAAGTCGATTGGATGATGTCCGAGATTATTCAGACCTATCTTGTCTCATTTTATATTGCGTATGCCCTACTTTTTCCGCGATGGGCGCTGCGGAATGAAAAATGAAGTAGTTATTTTTATTATTTACAATGATGTAACCCACCCCCGATTTTCTTGAAATTTTGGCTACCCCCGACAATGTCGGGGGCATCGCAGGTGGCGAATGTCGGGGGGTAGCCAAAATTTCAAGAAAATCGGGGGTAGGTTACAACGCCGAACGTCGCATCGGGCGAAAATACGGGGTACCTACCTAGCCAAAATTTCAAGAAAATCGGGGGTGAGTTACACCATTGGAAATTATTACCACTACTTTTTTCATACGGCAGCGTCTATCCCCCAAAAAGGAGCAGTGCATACGCTCCTTATTGCAAAGATGCTTGAGAAAAATGCTCTTCCGACGTATCTAAATATTAGTTTACTTCGGCTCCGGACGTGTACGGAGTTAAATGCACGTCCAAAGAAGTCACGTGACTCAGCCCGCCAATGAGAGCGCAAGACGTATACTGACGTTTGCATCCGTCGGACGTATAAATAGCCACTTCCTAAGATATATGTGTTCAAATACTGGTTTCGAATAGACTTCTTTTCCAAAGTAAGAACAAACACAGTATTAAGTTTGAATCATTGTATTTACCATTGGCATCTTCATAGGTTAAACTGTTTCACACGAGTTGCATATGTTTTCATCAACCACTTCAATAATCACTGTCGCCGGGCTCCATTGTAACCGCAGACATAGAGTTCATCGAATACTAAAACGAGTCGTTATTAAAACCCAAATAGGTCGAAGCTTTGAAATTCTTACTGTTTCATGCATTGCGGACCCAGTCTTGGCTTGTATACGAGGCCTTGGTGCTAGGAAGTGCTGGTAAACTTGGCAGTAATTTGCTCCGTTGCCGGGCTTGATTGTCAGTATTTCACCAGTTGATACCTGTGGAATATTTTTGGGATGTATAATGGTTTTTTTAAAGGTGCTGAATGTGAATTACCCGGCCGGAGATCGCTGGAACCCTTGTTTTGTTAATGATCCGACACGCCAGGCAAATTAAGTGAGGTTATTATCGGTTTGACATTTATTTCCTATATTTGTTGTTTTATTCGTCTTTGCCGGACCGTGGGACTCTTCTTCTTCTCATTTTGCCAGCTGAGGGTTTTGTCTACGTAACAACGATTGTTGTGTGGCATTATACAGGGTGTAACTTTGATAAGTACAGAAATTTTAAGGGCAGGTCGGGAAAAATGCACTTGTTACGCCTATGCAATTAAAATTTTTCTAAAGTGCATATTAACGTCAGAAATAATTTTTTTTAAAACGCTATTAAAACCCCTTTTTCCGACGCTACGGCCATGGGTCCTTGACCTTGCCGGGACCAGCTGGAACTGAGGCCGGTTCCGGCGGATCCCCCCCAATTCCGCCGTGCAGCGTTGTCAGACGTATAGCTCTTTCACAGTATTTCAGGAATAGTCTTTCAACTAGTTTTTGAACAAATCTTTAATGGTTCTTTTAGCGAATAGCATGCAAAAAAACTACCTTTCGGATGCCTGGATGATTTTCCTTGCGGGTGTCGTACTCCTTTCTTATGTTATCCAAAAATCCTCTCGAAAATCACAAGAAGCACTAGGTAACTGGTTGCCAGTCGAATCGCTTTTTCCGAGGCTTTTTCGCAGTATTTGAAGAATATTGACGCAACCATGTATCATTTGGTGTATGTGGAGATTAAATAAATAAATAAATAATTTTTGGACAACTCCTTAAAGGTTCTTTTAGCGAGTAGCTCGACGAATAGCATGAAAAAGCCTACCTTTGAGATGCATCGATTATTTTTACTATTTTCTTGTGTTTAGATACTATCCAAAAATCTTCACAAAATCACATAAAGCACTAAGTACCTACCTAACTAGTGGCACTGTTTTTATACGATGGTCGCGAAGGTATAACACTTCATAGTCTCTTTTTACGGAAATACGAACAAAACACTTGTTTTTTTTTCACTGCACACTTAAAGCGGCGCGATACCAAATATTAGGGACGTCTCGGTTTCCCTCAGCTGATTTATTCCAACGGGGACTCGACTAGGTGGATTGTACAATTAGATCCATACCGTATGCGTCTAATAAAACCCGAATTTTCGCGAACCCTTGAAGCTGCTTCTTTTATCCTCGCGCGTAATTGGGGTACCTAGTAGGAACCTATCTAGCACTGTTTTCATACGAAGGCCGCGAACGTTTAAAACTGCATTTCTTAACGGAAATATGAAAAAATCACTTGTTATTTCACTGCAAATTCGTAGCGGCAATTGCAACAGGTTTGGACATCACTGCTGGTCCAAAAAAATGGCGAACGGATCTGGAAAAATGTACAGAAGCAGGTTCAGTTCCGACGACAGTTCGTAAAACAAAGCAAAGTAACGGAACAATATCGGTTAGCGAGACGCGACGTTTGCATACGCGTCCACGTTTTGGAAACAGAATTGTTATACCACAGAATAGCCACACGTAAGGCATTCTGTATAATAATAAATTGCTTGTTGAAGCTGGCGCTCCCAAAAATTACAGGCGGACGCGGATCGATATCAATCAGCTGTTAAATCCCATAATAATCGGACGGACGATCTGCGACTAGCGCGTCGGCTACGGCGCGGCGGTACGGTGACGGCGCACAAGCTTTCCCCCATACCATTCAATACCACTATTCGGTGTTGCCGTTTATGCCGACATGTCCCCAAACTGACTTAAAGTCCCTTAAATCCGATTTTTGATTTTCGCGGATTTATACGGGGTTTCTTTCGTTATAAGTTAATCTACTATCTCGTATAATTATTACGCACAAAAACGGGTAAATCCATGTAAAAATCCACTACACAATTAAATTTATACGGAATTAAATTACTAAATCAGGTAAATTTTCAGCACACTTGGCAACATAGTAGCGCCGCCCCGAGAGAAGTAGGGGCCGCGAGCCGCGATTGGCTAATATCGCGCACTAGTTATGAGTAGTGGGGATCACCTGTAGTGTCGATGTCAAGTGGCGCCCCGCGCTTGCGCTCCTCGCCCAGCTGTAATTTAGTAGGTCGGCCGGGCCGGGCGGCGTGGAAATGGAGCAAAATCGAGTGAATCAGTGCCAGTGAATTCATTCGTAATTGTAATTATTGCGCGATTCGGCGCGGCGTCGTTTTTGTGTGAAGTTGGCGTCGGACGCCAGCGCCCGACGCCAACGTCATATGCCCGCGCCTGGCGAATCTCGGCGAAGGAATGTCGGGCAGTAGTCAAGGGCACGCAGAAGCTTAAATTCACCAGGAGGAGTCGCTGTTTTTCGGTTTTTGGGGACATTACGCGACATTTCGCCACCAAGTTTTTACGAAAAGTAAGAGGAATGGTAAGGAATTAACTTGAGAGAGTTCCGAAACGGCAAAGGGTTAAAAAATGCGGAAATGATAAGCACGCCAATTTGACAGTCTTCCCCAACTATTTTCGGAACCGAATAATTTTTTATTTACAACCATGTATGTAATATCGACATTTCTGACTTTTTAGAAGTTTGAAAGTGTCAATTTTTTGACTTTTACTTCCCGCCCTCCCGCCCGGGTGGAAAGTTTACTTTATCTCGAGACACCTCGGTGTGTAATATACTATTAAAAGTAGACAATAGACAGGACAACAACCCTGAGGGGGTTTAAAAGTGGCGCACCATCAGGCAAGGGTAGAAAAATATTAAAAACGATGAACAAATCGGGGCCGCGCGTTAAATTCACATCAAATGACAGTCTTCCCCCACTTTTTTCGGAAACGAATAATTTTTTAAAAGTAGATAATACATAGGACCACAACCCTGAGGGGGTTTAAAGGTGGCGCACTATCGGGCAAGGGTTGAAAAATATTAAAAACTATGAACAAATCGAAGCCGCGCGTTAAATTCACGTCAAATTACAGTCTTCCCCCACTTTTTTCGAGATGATAGGGCTACAGGCGAACACTCGCTAAAAAAAAGTAACGCGCCGCTGCTCTACGCTCTACCCTATGGGTGGTTGTGGAAATTTGCAATTTTTACAGATAATTTGTATTTTAAAACAAATACTTTATTCAGTTGATTGCCGATCAGAAATTTATTATCCCAAGGTGTCCCAAGAGATGGCTAATTATTAGTATAAAAAAATTGCGGCCTGAAAATCAGTTGTAAAATAGGTAGGTAGGTAGATACCTACTCCACAAAAGACTTGTCAAAAAATTATGAGTGTGAAATCAGCAATGAGTTTTCTAGCAATGACTTCTCCGAGCGGCGCTCGGATACATTTCTGCTGCCTAGGGACTTAAAATAACAGTAAAGTGATAAAAACTGACGTGTTTGTTAAATTATTGTGTGCGCCTGTGAAGAAAGCAATAAACAGTTCGTCACAGCAACCGACATCATAAAAAAACGTGGATACCTACCAGCAGTAATTTTCAAAGGTACCTAGGTACCTAATTCTGCAAGCAGATTTATTCCACTCTGACATGCGGCAACGTCGCGGTATTCCCCTTCCTAATCTAACGTTATTCCTATCCATCTCCTAGGGAGAGGTTAGACCTCCCCTCTAAGCGCTTCTAGTGACGATCCAGCGGCGTGCATTGAGCACGGATAAAGATTGATTTGCCCCATTTTCTAAACATCGATTAAAAAAATTTTTTTTTTCATTTTTCGATTTTATGAACGTCCCCGATTACGTGGTTAAAATTTCTGTACCTATCAAAGATACACCCTGTATATCTGCACTACATATCCTTATAAAAACACCAGAAGATTATTAAATTGTACTTACCTTCAGTTCATGTACGAAAGATTACAAAGGAGTATTCTTATATCTTCCTCTATGGCTGAAATCTGGACAACAACCCTCAGGAGGACGTTGGAATATACAAGACACAGCATATGGGCCATGGGCCACAACAATGCATCAAAAAAACACAAGTTACACAACCACAATGGCCGACGTCCGTCACCGGTTCGCGTCCTCTCCGGTCTCCTACTCTCTCCCGCAGAAGAGCGCAGGATCCGTAAAGTCACCTGACGGTTTTTGCCAATCGCGTTGCGGCATTTTTGTGACGTGACAATTTTGGCCAATACCGCCCGATGCCATAAACCAGTATTTTGCCAGTATCAAATCAACGTAGGATTCACCCGTCGACTGCCAATGTCAAATACTGTCTGGGCCAATACTGGATATTTACGTCTTGAATACGTAGCGATTGCCTTCAATTTGCCGGCATAAAACTGGCATAGGCCAACCTATATTTTAATGGCCAGTGTCATATGTCTTCTGGGCCAATATTAGGTGCCAATGGCCAACACTTTGCCGACATTGCCTACATTGGCCCAGACATTGGCCACGGATGATTTGTTTGCTGGGACTTTACCGGTTATTAGGTATAAAGTTTAAACATTATTGTTTATGATTTATGTAATTGCAAAGGCAACAGGCAACTAAAAATGAACTAAAAGCAGAATTCGAACTAGCCCAGCAAACACTGATGAATGGGGCTTAAATGGGCAAGCGCATAGTCCCCAGCACTGTTCTAATTGGCACATTTGTGGTAGCCATAAATGGACCACAAGCGAAATGTCCCGCCGGCCAGCAGCAGACCATCCTTTAATTTGCCAACAACTTACCTTGTTGGAACACAAAAGAGCCAATGCATACGCCAACATCTTGCCGCATTTGGCGAACAAGTGCAGGCACATTGATAGTTTGCCAGTTGGGGGCTAGTATTGGCCATTAACAGTTACACTTAAGCCCCACAATGATAAATGCATTGGGTTTCCTCTGTGGTCTATTTGGTGGCTAGCCATTAACATACCATTACTGGAATATTTATGGCTCCAGACTCATATCCAGTGTGTTTAAATGAAGAAACTGGACTGTGTCAAATTTTTATTCACAAAAGCATAGCTAAGTACTCTTTCGTGAACAAAAATTTTGCACAATATACAAATTTTCTTCATAATATGTATTGGTCTGCGTATGCAGCTATTTCTCTATTTTGATCTTTTGATTAAAACATTAGTAATGATAATGTGTATATTAAATATAGTATATTTAAGGTGTAAAATTTTTATTTGAAATGTTTATTAAGAAACTAGAAATTAATTGAAGAAAAAATTATTTTTTCTTAGGAGGCTATGTTTTGGTATTTGGTCATAGCTTTTAATACTAAACAACTTTTCTTTATAACATTTTGCTGAATTTTCTCTACTTTACTCTTGTACAATTTTTATATTTTGCCTATCCTGTATGCTGTTTAACTTGCAACCATTCTAAGTATACCTAATATGATTATTGAACATGCATCAACTTTCGGCAATATCTGTATTTTGGTTGTGGAATTAATAAAAAATCCCATACACACTTAAATGACCTTACTGTACAGGGAAAAAATGGTGTGTTTCTGGGGAAAAAATATCGATGACGTCACAGCGGCCATTTTCCCAAACATCAAAAAACTAAATTTTCGGTCATAATTGGACCTTAAGAGTCATGACCGCGCAGACAAGATCTAAAATTAACGGTCGCGACGACCGGCTCCAATCTCAGGAATATTCTCCTCTCGTCACCCCTCACCACGCACTCTCGTCCCTTCCCCTCTCACCGGCAGCGCGTTTAGCGCGAGGAACGGTGTCGGGCGACGGACGACGTTTTTTTGGACCCCAGCGAGTCCGGAGTCGGACCATATAAAAATGAGTCGGACCGCCAGGCAGCCGAGAGCTGAATCGGTCGGAAGGGCGCCGGTGTACAGGGTGATTCCGCGAAATTAGGCCACTTCATAACTTTTTTATTTATCAACTTAGAAAAAAAAAATTAAATACAAAAGTTGTAGGGCTGCAACCTGACTACTTCATGGCGTTTTGTTGTTGACTCGGTTTGTGTATTTGTTGGGCTATTGTTGAAAAAATATAAATATTAAACACATATGTAAATATTAAACACATACCTACCCCTATTTGTACGAATTCCGAAAGTATCTTTTCGGGTCTTTTTTGTTATTTACTAACCCTGTTTTTTTCTTCAGTGCCTTGCGGAAAATTGGGTTATAGAAATTAATAAAAAAAACATAAGTTTTGTCTGTATATTTCGATATTTTTTATGCAATAATAATTGTTTTTCTGATAAGTGCACTGAATTGGAAAGAAATTTTTTTATAACTTTTTACATTTTTTTCTGACATGAAATTATTATTCCTATCAATCAAACAGTCAAAGTAGAACAGTGTTTCAATAAGTTATTATTTCCACAGTAGGTAGGTAGGTTATGCTATATCTATGTGGTATTTTGGATTTCTATTACTTTTTTCTTTTACTACTTTGTGCCTCTTTAGATGTGTTGTGGTCGGATCTACCAATTCCGGGAGCAAACGTTTTAAATATAACTTCGTCAATTTTGGCTCCATCTGTTTTTCCAAAAAATCGCGACGTCTATATTTCGGTATAAAATTTTCATTTTAAAATTTTTCCCAGTCCAAATGCCAAAAAGGCACCCCACTTTTATTGGCTACTCTTAGTTGCCCTTGTACAGGGTGGTTCATTATAAATTGACACGCCCCTTAACTTGTTAGTTTTTGAGGTTAGAAAAAAAAGTTTTTGGAAAAAGTTTTAGATAAATACAAAGTTTTTTGTGACGCTATTGGACCGTGTACAGTTCTTTATTTCGAGAATATAATCAGTAAATTTTGAAAAGGCTCCTAAACATTTTGGAGTTTCACTGTATTACTCTCTTGTTTAAAACAAATATTTTTTGTTATTACATCGATCATCTATCTTTATCGCGAGATCCACAAATTCGAGTTAAATAAATTTAGTATAAAATTTCAAAACGGAATTTTTCAAAAACGGAAAAAGATAATGCCACAAAGTTTAATATCATTTTAATTGTCTTGATGAGCAGATTTCAAAAATTCAAAAATATATAGGGTGTTCCATTTTAAAAAAACATAAGTTATGTCTGCCACGGCTTTCTAGAACACACTGTACACGGTCCAATAGCGTCACAAAAAACTTTGTATTAGTATCTAAAACTTTTGTAAAAAACTTTTTTTTCTAACCTCAAAAGTCAATTTATAATGAACCACCCTGAACTTGAAAATACCATTTATAAAAATTTTAAAAGTTTGATTTTTCCTACAAAAAAAAGTACAGGGTGATCATTTTTAGAGGCCCAGCCTCTCTTGGTGGAACACGGTCAAAGATATGGAGATATTATACAGGGTGAGTCAGAATGTATAGTAAATACTTTAAAGGGGTGTTCGGCAGGTGGTTTTAAGGGGTCTTTCATATAAAATTGTTCGATTTGGGCTCTCCTTGCCAAGTTATTCGGGTCTACAGGGTGACCCAAATATTTTTTATTTTTATCTCAATACCGGCGCTACTTAAAAATTTGAAATTTGGTATGTGTTATCTACTTACGGGAAGACGCCTTAGGGTAGTTTATTGATTTACACACTGCCCTAAAAAGGGTAAAAACTAACAACCCCTATTATTTTTTTTGCTCGAATTTTTTTGTGGGTCATTTTTACGTATAACAAAAATATGATTTGCGTAGCCCTTTTATTTAAGAAACTTTTTTCCCTGTACATTTTGTCTCGAAAACACAATATTTTTCCTACAAAAAAATTATTTCATGATAAATGCCATTCCCCTGGCTACAGAAAATCAAGTAAAAATTCATAGTAGACGGGCGTCAACAATTTAATTATTTTTTTTTACTACTAACCTGAGAAATCAATGAGAAGTAATATTTCTCTCCCTAGGTAAATAATGATAATAAAAAAATACCTAGGTAAATAATGAACAATTTTCTATATGACATTTAAAAATTATTTTCATTTTATCAGCTTGACAACTGAACTCCCAGGCTTTCGAAGTATTTGAAAAAAGCGAGAAATGACTAAAATATCAAAATCTAATCAAATATGTAAAATGTGGCAATATTTCAATGTTAGTAGTAAAAAAAAAACTATAGACACTTCGGTTGAGAAGGCCATTATTTAATGGCTCACTTCTCAACCTAAGTGTATAATGTACTATTATTGAACATTAAAAAAACAAAAATATAATGTTACAGTAGATGCCCAAAATGATATGTCCATAATTAAAGGGCTACACAAATCATATTTTTGTTATATGTAAAAATGACCCACAAAAAAGTTCGAGGAAAAAAAATAATAGGGGTTGTTAGTTTTTACCCTTTTTTAGGGCAGTGTGTAAATGAATAAACTACCCTAAGGGATTTTGAATGATGTAACAAAAATGGTATGTTGGTGGGAAAAAATATTTCTTGGCGCCGCAACGCGACGCCTAGCGTCGTATTAGCAGAGAGTCGCTACATGAGGCCAATTTATTCCTTTATACACCCTATATCATCTCCCATATAATATAATATCTCCATATCTTCGACCGTTTTCCACTAAGAGAGGATGGGCGTATAAAAATGATCTCCCTGTACATAAAGACGAACGAATAAAATAAAATACCTACGCCTTGTATCTACTAAAAGGAATAAAATAAAATAAATCTAGGTTTTCGTTAAGATAATTCAATGCCAAATTTCGACAAATTTTTGTAAATCAAAAAGCTAGTCTCGCGAATTCTAAAGAAAATACATACTTTGGCAAGTAGGTACTTGCTTATCAACCAATCACTGTATATTAAAATTAATTGGTACCTACTTTCTATGAACATTTCTTGCGACAAGCTTTTTAAATTACAAAAACGACTTGGCGCAATTTGGCACTGAATTATTCTAACAAAAACCTAGACTTATTTTATTTTATTTTATTCGATGTAGTACATGATTTATTTCATTTTATTCGTTTTAGTACATGGCTTAAATAAAAGCTTGTTTTTAAAAAGGTTTTTATCTTTTATTTTATTTTGTGCTTTTAGTACATATTTGATACCCATATTAAGTATTAGAAAGTAGAAAGTATTACAATATTGAGTATTGCATATTGCATTGTCACCGGAACTAAAGGTGTATGCAAAATTTCAGCTCAATCGGATGTTAGGTTAGGTTAGGACCTCGGCGATCGAATCAAGACGGTTTTTCGTCCGAATCTCGCCCTAAACCCAGCAAACACTGATGAATGGGGCTTAAATGGGCAAGCGCATAGTCCCCAGCACTGTTCTAATTGGCACATTTGTGGCAGCCATAAATGGACCACAAGCGAAATGTTCCGCCGGCCAGCAGCAGACCATCCTTTAATTTGCCAACAACTTACCTTGTTGGGACACAAAAGAGCCAATGCAGAAGCCAACATCGTGCCGCATTTGGCGAACAAGTGCAGGCACATAGATGGTTTGCCAGTTGGGGGCTAGTATTGGCTATTAACAGTTACACTTAAGCCCCACAATGATAAATGCATTGGGTTTCCTCTCTGGGCTATTTGGTGGCTAGCCATTAACATACCATTACTGGAATATTTATGGCTCCAGACTCATATCCAGTGTGTTTAAATGAAGAAACTGGCATACTGTGTCAAATTTTTATTCACAAAAGCATAGCTAAGTATTATACCTATTCTTTCGTGAACAAAAATTTTACACAATATACAAATTTTCTTCATATGTATTGGTCTGCGTATGCAGCTATTTCTCCATTTTGATCTTTTAGGGCAAGTCTAAACGATTGAAAAATTTTGATTCCACCTTTGTAGGATTTGGGAAACTTATCGAAACAATAAAAACCTCTGGCCATTTTGAAATGTTTTATTTCATTTCAAAAAATAAACATTGTAAATAAAACATGTATTATTAAATAATAAAAACATTAAAAAATAAAGTTAACATTTAATGCAAGTAAAACTATTATATAGCTGAAATCTAGCCCTAAACTGCATTACCTCATAAATATAAAATGTAAATTTTACTCAAAAATGTTTTTCAACAGCTAGTGCTAGGTGCAGTGTACAGTGTACCAAAAATTTGCTTTTTTGATGTTTGGGAAAATGGCCGCTGTGTGACGTCATCGATATTTTTTCTCTATATGTTGAAAGTTCTTATCATTCTCAACAACTTTTGTAGAAAAGATTTTCTGTATCTGTTATTGTTCAAAATCTACATTGTCAAATATGTAAAAAATATGGATACACCATGATCGGTTTTCTGAAATCTAGCTAGCCATGGAAACAATTATATTGATGGTCCGAAATTATTAAAAATTATTAAAGGGTGTCTTGTGCACCCTTAAATTTTTCCATTGGATTATTTTTTTTTAATTTACAAACAATAATAGCAAACAAGTTAGTAACAATCACTGTTCAAAAATTCAAGAAATAATCCAGTTGAATAAATTGAAGGGTGCACAAGGCACCCTATAAACATGCTTTTAAATAATTTCTGACTATGAATTGTTGCCATGGCTACCTAGATTTCGGAAAACCGATCCCTGTACGTTTTGAACAATAACAGATACAGAAAATCTTTTCCTACAAAAGTTGAGAATGATATGGAGTTGCAATATACAGTGTGGTCATTTAAAATACAAATATTCCCGAAAGTTGGTGCATGTTCAATTTAGGCGCAATTAGAATGATTGCATACAGGGTAGGTAAAAAATATAAAAATAGCACAAGAGTAAAGTACCCTTATTTCAGGAAATTCAGCAAAATGTTATTAAGAAAATTTGTTTACAATTATTAAACGTTATGCCTAAACACCAAAACATGGCCGCCTAAGAATTTTTTTAATTGTTAATAATTTCCTAAAGAAATTTTGTTTTAATATTCACCCTAAACACTTTCATAAATTAATCAAAATTAAATCAATTTCGCATAACTTCGTTGAAATTCAAGCATATTTGTAAAATTAACTTAGATTTTAAATTTTTTAGGGAATCATAAACTTCATGTTTGTTGCAACGATATTAAACAAAACTTTAAAATTTCGCAAAAATCCTTCTGATCAAGGTAAAACATTAGTAATGATAATGTGTATATTAAAAAACTCTCATCTAAGGTGCAATATTTTTATTTGAAATGTTTTTTTAAGAAACTAGAAACTAATTGAAGAAAAAATTATTTTTTCTTAGGACGCTATGTTTTGGTATTTGGTTATAGCTTTTAATTCTAAACAACTTTTCTTTATAACATTTTGCTGAATTTTCTCTACTTTACTCTTGTACATTTTTTATATTTTTTGACCTACCCTGTATGATGTTTAACTTGCAACCATTCTAAGTGTACCTAATATGCATGCATCAACTTTCGGCAATATCTGTGTTTTGGTTGTGCAATTAATAAAAAAATCCCATACACACTTAAATGCCCTTACTGTATACGGAAAAAATGGTATTTTTCTGGGGAAAAAATATCGATGACATCACAGCGGCCATTTTCCCAAACATCAAAAAAGCAATTTTTGGGTCATAATTGGATCTTATTATATCCCATTTAAGAACCCCTGTTCGAAATTTTATTTTCAGTTTTCGTGTTCCCACAATAAGCCTGGGGCGTCGAGTTTGGATCACCCTGTACATTGAAAAATATAATCTATAATAAAAATAGCTGAAAATGCAAGTTGTGAACTGCTATGATTTAGGCCTGAATATAAGAATTGCAATTTGGGCATGGCTATCGAGTTAATGTAAAAATGTCACTAACACTTAGGTACTAATTTTTTCCTCTTCTGTGTCCCACCGGCCCTAACAACAGCTCCTCACCTAATTCTGAGCCAAACTTTTACTATTCCATGGATTTCATTCCCGTAGCATTCGCAGATAGCGGATTTGCTCTTATTAAATCTAAAAATGAGAAAAGAGAACAACGATTAACACACGCACCTATTATCATAGTGTCTCGGTTTTCTGGTATTTCCTAGACACTCGAGTGAATGCTGTTCTAGTATTGCTGTTCTAGTATTGTCTTTCCTTGTTCCCAACCACAGACGGCAATAAAGCAAGAATAATTATTATTGTTAGGTATATTGTTATATTATGCGGAAATAGCCCTATAAAAGATAAAACACTAATAGATATCGGGCAGTATAATCAGTATACTATATGTTACGGTTAAAGTGTTTACTTGGCTAGTTTATAGACTAACTATCCAAATGTCTGGTTATTTTGATGGAAAGTCGTCTTTTCACTAAAATAGCCACGAATATTGGTTGGTTTGTATACTATCCAGCTAGTTTACAAACTATATAAGATTTGTCGCTAAAGTACAAACCACAAGAAAATTACACAAATTAACCGACGTTTTTGGCTAGTTTACAAACTATCCACGGTAGTTGGATAAAGTGTGAACTTAATATTGCTACTAATACATAATAACCAACTCGTTGGTTAGTATGTAAACTAACCAATTCCCTTTGCTTCATTTAGTTTTCGATAGTAAAATAATTCTTTGTAAAAAAATACGTTGTTTTTAATAATCAAATACAAAAATTGTATTACTAGCAATATTAAGTTCACACTTTATCCAACTACCGTGGATAGTTTGTAAACTAGCCAAAAACGCCGGTTAATTTGTGTAATTTTCTTGTGGTTTGTACTTTAGCGACAAATCTTATATCGTTTGTAAACTAGCTGGATAGTATACAAACCAACCAATATTCGTGGTTATTTTAGTGAAAGATGATTTTCCATCAAAATAACCAGACATTTGGATAGTTTGTATACTATCCAGCTAGTCTATAAACTAGCCAAGTAAACACTTTAACCGTAACATATATATTAGCATTAACGAGTCAAGCCGCCACCGTCGCTTATCTTATCACCAAGTGCATAGTCTTTCAGAGGGCATTGGTTCACGCACGCAAAACACGTCTTCTTCTCTAAAATGGTATTGTTGTTTCTTGTCAAGACACAGATACCCAAACCAACCACGTAAAACACGAATATCTGCATAAATGCCAGAAACATTGGTTGCAGCAGACTCCGGAGGAAACCAACATGGCGAACCTGGCCCTGGCGGCCTGGCGTCTCCTCTCCTTTTTAGTTGCGCATGCGTCAGTACCAACGATTTGCCACAACTGGGACTTTACATGTATATTTTCATATTTAATTCTATTGTACAACCATAAATGGACCAACACTGCGCAAACTGAAATTCTTGTATTTATGGACACATAATGATTAGCCATTGCTGGTCCTTACACAATAGTCCTCAATATTCAGAAATTGTGGGAACCATGTATATTACCAATTGTGGGCCACAATACAGCTTGCCTGTGCCACAATAAAGCCATTAATTTCGGTAATGGCCCATTTAAACGCAGCAATTCGTGTGTTTGCTGGGAAACTTCGAAATTACACTGCATAACACTTTAGCATGTTCAAATCCCACTTTTGATAACTGTGGGAGGCCTTTTGGGCATGGTAATCATAATAAAAATTACATTTTACTTGCTTTATTTCATTTTCTAACTTTTAACTCTTCTTTAGGTCTTCTCTCTTTTTTGGCACAAGCGTGGCTTGAATATTTAAAAATTGTAATTCAACTGTTGTTATTTACCACATTATTAACTCAACTTAAATAAAGCTTTTTTGACTGATTTTGAACAAAGCAGAAAATATAATATACGGAACAACAAAATGGCATGGCCCAAAGACTAGTTTAGCATTGAGCCTATAGGGGGCGTATTTCTTATATTCAATGGCGTATACTTAAATAGCAGATACAAATGAATATTGGAACCAACTGAGACGATGTGCGTTAATGAGATTTTGTCAGAAAGTATCTAATTAGGTCTCCTAAGATGCCAGTAATACTGCTTCGCGAAAATTCAGAGGTTAAAGAGGGTTGCCACCCACTTATACCCCCAGAATAAAAAAATCGTGGTGCCTACTAGCGACGATGTGCGTTAATGAGATTTTGTCAGAAAGTATCTATTTAGGTCTCCTAAGATGCCAGTAATACAGCTTCGCGAAAATTCAGAGGTTAAAGAGGATTGCCACCCCCCTTATACCCCCAGAAAAAAAATCGTGGTGCCAACTAGCGACGATGTTCGTTAATGAGATTTTGTCAGCAAGTATCTATTTAGGTCTGCTAAGAAGCCAGCTCGGAAGCCAGTAATACAGCTTCGCGAAAATTCAGAAGTTAAAGAGGGTTGCCACCCCCTTATACCCCCAGAATAAAAAAAATCGTGGTGCCAACTAGCGACGATGTGCGTTAATGAGATTTTGTCAGCAAGTATCTATTTAGGTCTGCTAAGCTCGGAAGCCAGTAATACAGCTTCGCGAAAATTCAGAAGTTAAAGAGGGTTGCCACCCCCTTATACCCCCAGAATAAAAAAATCGTGGTGCCAACTAGCGACGATGTGCGTTAATGAGAATTTGTCAAAAAGTATCTGTTTAGGTCTCCTAAGATGCCAGTAATACAGCTTCGCTAAAATTCAGAGGTTAAAGAGGGTTGCCACCCCCTTATACCCCCAGAATAAAAAAAATCGTGGTGCCTACTAGCGACGATGTGCGTTAATGAGATTTTGTCAGAAAGTATTTATTTAGGTCTCCTAAGATGCCAGTAATACAGCTTCGCGAAAATTCAGAGGTTAAAGAGGGTTGCCACCCCCTTATACCACCAGAATAAAAAAATCGTTTTGGCAACTATCGACGATGTGCGTTAATGAGATTTTGTCAGAAAGTATATATTTAGGTCTCCTAAGATGCCAGTAATACAGCTTCGCGAAAATTCAGAGGTTAAAGAGGATTGCCACCCCCTTATACCCCCAGAAAAAAAATCGTGGTGCCAACTAGCGACGATGTTCGTTAATGAGAATTTGTCAAAAAGTATCTGTTTAGGTTGCCTAAGATGCCAGTAATACAGCTTTGCGCAAATTCAGAGGTTAAAAAGGGTTACCACCCCCTTATACCCCTAGAATAATAAAATTTGTGGTGCCAACTAGCGACGATGTGCGTTAATGACAATTTGTCAAAAAGTATCTGTATAGGTTGCCCAAGATGCCAGTAATATAGCTTCGCGAAAATTCAGAGGTTAAAGAGGGTTACCACCCCCTTATACCCCCAGAATAAAAAAATCGTGGTGCCAACTAGCGACGATGTGCGTTAATGAGAATATGTCAAAAAGTATCTGCTTAGGTTGCCTAAGATTCCAGTAATACAGCTTCGCGAAAATTCAGAGGTTAAAGAGGGTTACCACCCATTTATACCCCCAGAATAAAAAAATGCATTTGTCTGCTTCTGCCACGTTATAAGACCTCTAGATACGGAACTAGCGAGTACCGTCGTGTGGAAATTTTCTTCGGATTCTTCCCGGACAAAGTCGGTCTCATACCTGCTTCGACCTTCTGAGCAACTTTTTCTTATAAAGTTTTTACCTCCGTCGACGTTTCTCGTTTCCCATTTCTAGGCTTATTTTGCCACGTTATAGGACTATCCGAAAAACTATCAGAGCACTGATTCTTTTTTCGGATTTTCACATGAAAAAAGCCGTTTTGGTACTTACCTGGACATCCCTAATATTTGTTTCCTGTAGCTTTTTTGTATGCGCTGTAGTTATTCCCAACTTCTCCGCTTTGTTACTGGTTCATCTCATAGAATAATATTTCTTGCCGGCTCTGTTAATCACTTGATACCTATCTTGCTACAATTACAAAAAGTCTTGTCGATATGAAGGGAAAACGAGACATTCAGAAAATCATTGTATACTTCCTGGATAGCCGTGTCGATTTAACCACAGTGACATCTTGTTCTTCCTGGAAAGAAATCTCAATACTTGGTGACTTGTGTTTCTTATATTTAATAAGCAACAGCGTCTAGTATCGGACCAAGCAGCCCGAAATTTTGAGGTTTTTCCGCAGAATTTTGAAAGATCACTAGAATATCTCCAAGAGAGCGTTTTCAAAGGGGACCACGAGGTCGAGTTACCTATGGAAAATAGTGCTCCTGTAACAGAAGAGCTTAGTCAGCAACCCGAAGTAATTCTTGGAAATATCGAACATGTATCACCGGGCGAAGAAGTAGAAAATACGCATGAAACTCTAGCATCTGACCAAGAAGCCCAAAGTCCGGAGTATACTGGAATAGCGAAAAGAGCAAAATTTGTCCCTTTGATTCGATTCGTCGACCTTAGGTAATAGGTACCAGAATAATGCGGATTTAAAAGTAAATCCAGAATTGCGGCGTTTGCATTTGCGCAATATGTTGACTGCCAACGGTATCTCTTGTGTTATAGTTGCAAAGGGATTTAGATTTAATAAGAGGAATAGCGGCCAACTCGTGGAATACTGTTTTTGTAAACATTCAAATTGCAGATCATATAAAGTTGTGTATGACTTTAGAGGTAGCACGATGGCTGTTTCCGTGTCCTACAGAGACCCAAAAGACGTGAACCACGTGGAAGAGTATTCCTATTGGCTGAAAGGATCAGAGCGGACGGAAGCAAAGAAACTCCTGATGACCACTTTACCTAGTACGATGAGAAGTAAAGAAATAGAGAAGGTTGAAGATGATTTAATTTATGAAGGAAACTGGCAGAACCTTCGTTTGCTGTCTACCAGAAAACAAGATCCGAGGCCTTGTCAGAACCCGACCATCCTGATCCTTGGATATCCTCAAAAGGTCCATAGAGCAGACCAAAGATAATAAATATATTCAATATCCTGATGGCAGGACTCTTGTTCACGTCTACAAGAAGGAACAACTGGATGTTCTAATAAAAAGAGGGGAGCGAATAACTGGATACCTAGATGCTACCGAATCTGTTGTGAGACCATCTATTTATGACAAGGGACATCGTATTTTGTATTACAGTCTTGTAGTTAATGTTAATGGCAGTCTATTGCCAATCGCGGAATTGATAAGCAGTAAGCACGATTCCGCAACCGTTACATCGTTTTTACTGCATTTTAAACACTTCATCGTAACCGTATGTAAAAGAAAGTGGCCAGTATTCGACATAACAGACTGGAGCTTTGCGTTGATGACAGCGGTTTGCCTTGGATTGAATGGTTTGACGTTATATAGCTACCTCCAGGTCTGTTATA
This sequence comes from Pseudeuparius sepicola, assembly GCA_963920635.1. Taxonomy (NCBI): domain Eukaryota; kingdom Metazoa; phylum Arthropoda; class Insecta; order Coleoptera; family Anthribidae; genus Pseudeuparius; species Pseudeuparius sepicola. The sequence continues at coordinate 27,023,532 of OY987304.1, read as the reverse complement.
AATTTGTGACATATATCGATGACGCAAGAACGGTTTCACTTGTAAAGTTGAAATGTTGTTGTGCTCATTTTATAAAGATGGTTTGCAACAGATTGGCGCAATCAAAAAGAAAAAGCGACATAATAGATGGCATAGTAAATGCAGTTGCAGTTCTAGTCCAGTGTGTGTCATTAGAAGAAATGACCTTTCAATTCAAAAACGTCCTGGTGTTGCTGCTAAACCCGGTGTTTGATAATGACGTGTACGGAAGCCATAAAAGAACTGACATCTGAGAGTTACGATAATTCGGAAGCTCTCCTGGATTTGCGGGAAAATGTTAAATTTAAGTTTGAAGACATTGAATTCGACGAGGGGTAGTAGCAGGCGAATACAAGTCGTCACCTTTTTCTGTGTACTTTTTCAGGATATATGTCGTGGATATTATTGAGAAAAAGACAGTTACTGAAGATTACGAAAGGAACCCCTACAAATCTGATGAGTTTTGTACTTATCTGTTAAAGAGACTAATGCCATTCGCTCCGCTTTGGTCAGATATATTAGGTTGCGGTAGGTTCAGCAATGCTAACGCTGAATGCTGGTATAAGATCGTTAAAAAGGAAATTTTACGCGAGCAATCGAATGTTAAACTGGGTTGGTTTGTTTCGCAATTACGCGATAGGATGAAGTCATATTTCAAAGCGATTCGACTCGATATAGGGAAAACTCCACGGAAAAAGCTGAAGAAAGACACCAAAGCTAATAGCAACGTAGATGGTGGATTGTCTGTCGAAGAAGGATGGAAGTGGTCGAAGAAACGTAAGGGTTTCTTTTCTAATAAATATTTGAAAGCTGTAGAGACGCAAGAGAGTGCAACCTCTGAACAAAAGGACAGTCGAATCTGCAATGACGATAACGCAGTTGTTACAGTAGTCGATGAACCTGACAAACGAGCCCTAAATAAGGGATTTTTTCTACAACAACGATTATTATATGTCGACTGCTTTGCAAACAAACTTCATACTATCCAAATACAAATATTGTGGCCGAACGCTAACGATGGCCAGTTCCGATTTCAGAACCTTACTATCCCGATATAATAGCATCGATTTTTCGGAAGACGGAACATCAAGGTGGGTATCAGATTATTGTTTGAACGCTTTTGCGTATTCTCTATTGAAAGAACGACAGGACATTTATTATATTGATACCATATCCGCACATTTTTGTGTTAAACATAAAAGAAAGCGAAATGTTCCTGCTAAATCCAAGTAAAAACTACAACCTATCTACAGAAGAAGTAATGAACAAAATTAAAAGATTCTTGACAGCCAGGGATCGAATGCAGGATGCCGAAAAGTTAATCCGAGAGGGTGGAAAATATCACAAATTCCCCTATTTCCGACGCAACCTGCTGACGATTATATCAATTGTGGCATTTATGTGATGTATTACATATATATAACTGGAAAAATGAAAGGCACCATTGGCTGCGAGAAATTATCTATGGAGAATGTATTCGACCCAGAAACATTCAGGATTACGGTACAAAATGTACTTTTGCTCACATCCTCCAACATGTGCGATAAATGTCTCATATGTGGTATTAACACCCAAGAGGATTACGTCGCTTGTCTCATTTGAACCAGATGGGTACATGTCAAAAAGTGCTCAGGCATAAAGGATGGAACACAAATGGAAATAATATTATCCACAGATTTTGTATACAAATGCCCCCTTTGCGCCAACTTTGGAGATGACCCTTTCAAAACAAAAGATCACACTAGGCGTGTGAATATTAGCGAAATTGAGGTTGATAGTTTCGTACAGCACTACCTAGATTATTTACATAAGATTGTCCTGGACAAGAAAACTCATGTTGACTGTGCCAAATACAATGAAAATGTCGATCGGGCACTTTTAAAATGGGATTACTCCGTTGCATTTATAAGTTTGGACACATCAGTTGATATCTGTCAGAAGATCATGCGGTATGCCAATATCTCCATTGTTTCGCCAGGTGCCCGCGCATCATCCTGTTTTTAACCTGCTCGCAATTTGTACTATTATTTTTTTATTTAGTCACCAGTTATTATTACCTCAGATCCAGAAAAATAATTGCACACCTATTATCAGTGAAAATAAGTGCAGCTCAAATTGCAGGTGTACACAAGCAAAAATAAAGCGGTAAGTAATTATTGTATCTATATATTCCAATAATTGTCTTATTAATTATTGTAAGTGAGGGGAAAAGGTTGATCTACCTACACTTATAATGGGTAAATTATTGTGATTTCGCAACAACAAACACGCATTTTATAAACACATATGAAGTATTTGTAGGTTAGGTGTTAGGTCCTGAATTTCGGAATAGTCATATTGGACCAATATTGGTCAAATATTTTTGCTGTATATGGGTTGCTGGGGCTTACCAACGCAAAACTAATATTCCGGCATTATGGTATGAAAGACGAGGAAGGTGACATTGTAGGGAAATACAGGAAGTTGTATGGTATTGAGGATTTCAATTTTGAATATCCAGACCCTTACACACTGGAAGATGTAATAAAGCAATTAAGAACATCAAATGTGTCTTTTCAACAGTAAAAAAAGAAATAATTTAAATAAACTAAAAAAGCTGTAGTACTGGCATCTTGTGTTGCTGACAAAACCTCATTAACGCACATCGTGGCTAGTTGTCACCACGAATTTTATTATTCTGGGGCTTTCACCTCTGAATTTTCGCGAAGCTGTATTATTGGCATCTTAGGCAACCTAAACAGATACTTTTTGACAAATTCTCATTAACGCACATCGTCGCTAGTTGGCACCACGTTTTTTTTTTGGGTATAAGGGGGTGGCAACGATCTTTAACCTGTGAATTTTCCCGAAGCTGTATTACTGACATCTTAGGAGACCTAAATAGATACTTTCTGACAAAATCTCATTAACGCACGTCGTGGCTAATTGGGACCACGAATTTTTTTATTCTGGTGTTATAAGGGGGTGGCAACCCTCTTTAACCTCTGAATTTTTGCGAAGCTGTATTACTGGCATCTTAGGCAACCTAAACAGATACTTTTCGCCAAATTCTCAGTAACGCACATCGTCGCTAGTTGGCACCATGATTTTTTTTATTATGGAGGTATAAGGGGGTGGCAACCCTCTTTAACCTCTGAATTTTCGCGAAGCTGTATTTCTGGCATCTTAGGCAACCTAAACAGATACTTTTTGACATATTCTCATTAACGCACATCGTCGCTAGTTGGCACCACGATTTTTTTTATTCTGGGGGTATAAGGGGGTAGCAACGCTCTTTAACCTCTGAATTTTCGCGAAGCTGTATTACTGGCCTTAGGAGACCTAAACAGATACTTTCTGAAAAAATCTCATTAACGCACATCGTCGCTAGTTGGCACCTCGAATTTTTTTATTCTGGGGGGTATAAGGGGGTGGTAACCCTCTTTAACCTCTGAATTTTCGCAAGGCTGTATTACTGGCATCTTAGGCAACCTAAACAGATACTTTTTGACAAATTCTCATTACCGCACATAGTCGCTAGTTATGTTGGCACCACGATTTTTTTTTCTGGGGGTATAAGGGGGTGGCAACCCTCTTTAACCTCTGAATTTTCGCGAAGCTGTATTACTGGCCTTAGGAGACCTAAACAGATACTTTCTGAAAAAATCTCATTAACGCACATCGTCGCTAGATGGCACGTCGAATTTTTTTATTCTGGGGCTATAAGGGGGTGGTAACCCTCTTTAACCTCTGAATTTTCGCGAAGCTGTATTACTGGCATCTTAGGAGACTTAAACAGATACTTTCTGACAAAATCTCATTAACTCACATCGTCGCTAGTTGGCACCTCGAGTTTTTTTTATTCTGGGGCTATAAGGAAGTGGTAACCCTCTTTAACCTCTGAATTTTCACGAAGCTGTATTACTGGCATCTTAAGCAACCTAAACAGATACTTTTTGACATATTCTCATTAACGCACATCGTCGCTAATTGGCACCACGATTTTTTTTATTCTGGGGGTATAAGGGGGTGGCAACCCTCTTTAACCTCTGAATTTTCGCGAAGCTGTTTTACTGGCATCTTAGGGGACCTAAACAGTACTTTCTGACAAAATCTCATTAACGCACATCGTGGCTAGTTGGCACCACGAATTTTTTTATTCTGGGAATATAAGGGGGTGGCAACCCTCTTTAACCTCTGAATTTTCGCGAAGCTGTATTATTGGCATTTTAGGCAACCTAAACAGATACTTTTTGACACATTCTCATTAACGCACATCGTCGCTAGTTGGCACCACGATTTTTTTATTCTGGAGGTATAAGGTGGTGGCAACCCTCTTTAACCTCTGAATTTTCGCGAAGCTGTTTTACTGGCCTCTTGGGAGACTTAAACAGATACGTTCTGACAAAATCTCATTAACGCACATCGTGGCTAGTTGGCACCACGAATTTTTTTTATTCTGGGGCTAATAAGGGGGTGGCAACCCTCTTTAACTTCTGAATTTTTGCGAAGCTGTATTACTGGCCTTAGGAGACCTAAAAAGATACTTTCTGAAAAAATCTCATTAACGCACATCGTCGCTAGTTGGCACCACGATTTTTTTTATTCTGGGGGTATAAGGGGGTAGCAACCCTCTTTAATCTCTGAATTTTCGCAAAGCTGTATTACTGGCATCTTAGGAGACCTAAATAGATACTTTCTGACAAAATCTCATTAACGCACATCGTCGCTAGTTGGCACCACGAATTTTTTTATTCTAGGGGTATAAGGTGCCACCCCCTGAACCCCCCTTAACGCACATCGTCTCAGTTGGTTCCAAGATTCTTTTGTATGTGATATTTAAGTATAATAATTATATGGACACCCTGTACCTTTCGGTTATTTTATTGTTCCTAATGTTAAGGGGTGGGAAAGGGACGTAAAGGTAGCTAATTTACAGTAATTTTGACCTCGTTTTGACATAAGAACGATATTAAACTTTGTCGTCGCCAACCTCATCAGTAATTATCTGGTCGACTGTAAAAATTAGTTTCTCGAATATGAATCTGTGGATGTCTTCAGCTACGTTTTTATTTTCCTTTTTCTAATATGGTTCGAAGATTCATTCTGAGGAATTTCATGGTGAAGTTTCTCATTGTTACAAGAAACTTCTGGGTCTAGGTACCAGTTTGATGGTTGAGTTATCTGCGATTGTTTGTATCGTCTGACAAGTGTAAGACACTTTGGGCTTTAGAGATGTCGTTTAGCCTTTTTGGCGTTTTGCCCGGGCGCCAGGAGTGGTTTTTCTTTTAGGTCCAGAGATGGTTGAGCCAGGGAGGTGTGCAGGGGATGAAATTAAGCACCGAATAACAATTAACCCCGTATATTGATTACCCTATGTACAAAAGAAACTAAAGATTAATTATTTACAAAATAAAAATAACTCTTCTTCCTCGGCTCCGGCCCCGTCGTTTCTGAAAGAGTACAGAGGATATTAGTATTTAGAAACCCTAGGTACACTTAGGAGCTATCAAATGTAGCAAACAGGCAGGGCAAGCGGTAGAGAACGAGCGTGGCACGTAAGCGAAACGGCACCGGTGGCAGCTACAGAATTTTCTAAATGGCCTAGACGGTCAGTCGCCCCGGGATATAATAGGTCCGGCATCAACTCCCGGCACTATTCCATTCCACGGTGCTGTCTTTCCGGTCTTAGGATAATTTCCAGCATTATCTCCTGGCAATATCCCAAGGTTGTATCAGCGAATGTTATTGCTCGGTTCTACGGTTCGGTTTTCGGTCTTTGAATAGCCCCAGCAGACGCTCCTGGCACTATTCAATCCACAGAGAACAGAATCGGCAGTTTCTAAGCACAGCGATATATATATCTAGTCTGCTTACTCAATTGGTATAGCCAGACTAAGACACCTGATGGAATAAACGGCCACAGTTTTATTACCAGAGGACTGGGACCCGGCGGTGAGATACCGGCTCCCAGCGCCATCTATCGGCGGCCCGGGCGGACACATCTGAACTAGCGGCCGCCGATTGCGTGCGTGGTGCCCTCGGTCGGCAGCTCTCGGGCGGACGTAGCGATGACGCGATGCGACGATAGAGGACTAGGACTTCGCGGTGAGATGTAGGCGGAAAATCGGGGAGAAAAGCGAGCCAACTTTGTTAAAGACTGTGATTGATGAAGAAAGAAGAACATCGTGGTAACCTCGTTACACAAGATTAATGGATCATGCTGTAAATTAATTGTTTGTCAACATTATGTCAAGTAACATTCTGAAGAGGTTATTGAGGTGTCATGTGGAGATTTTGTAAACAAGAACATCTACAGTAAAATGAATGGAATACCGGAGTTCTTCATTGAAGCGTAGCAGTGTTAGGAACAGTTAAATTAAATATCCTTTTTTTAGTAACCTGACAAGGTAGAATAATTTTTATTACCATCTATTGAGGAAATAGTAACATCAGAGTAGAGTAAATTGATAGGCATATAAATCAAAGGTTAAAATGATTTAATATTATCTTAACCCATATTATGAACTTCAAAAGTGTATAACAGCTATGTTTAATCAAGCCTAACGTGATTATTATCCGAGTCCTGCCATGTACAGGGTCATTCAAACTCGGCGTCCCAGGCCAATTATGGGCAAACGAAAAGCGAAAAAAAAACTGCGTCCGTGGCGTTAAAGGGGCCCAAATAAAAATTAGATCGAAACTAAATTAAAAATTTTTGACAAACGACGCTCGGCGTCGTGACGCCCGGTATATTTTTTTGTAACGAACATACCTTTTTTATTTGATATTTAGGTAGCCCTATTCTTTCTAAGTAACTTTTGTCTTGAACGTTTTGTTGGTTTTTTTTTTCGTTTACAATTTACAAGCAACAATATACAGAAAATTATTTGACTTGACTCTCCCATGAAGTGGGCGACGAGCACGAGCGACTGTCATTTGTTTTCCATATGACGTAAAGCAAACAATATAATATACTAACAACTATTTATTATAGAATATAGGTATACAGTGTGTCCGTAAAGTAACGCATAAAATCATTATTTCTGAAAATACATGGTTAGAAAAAGTCCTCGGACACATCGATTTTGTTTCAAAAATGACATTTTGTGACATATCATCCAAATCTGTAAGGTCATCGTTGTTCCGGATATGACGTCAACTTCAATTTTTTCAAATGACAACCTCCTCCTTTTATGACGTAATTAGAAAGGCCGTCACAGCCTACATTGAAATTGTAATTGACAGATTTTGACAAATTACAAATTTATTTCAATTATTAAATATTCAAACCTCAAAAATATTGTGTATACAAAAGCAAACCGGAACATATTGAAGAATTCGAAGAGAATGCACCAATATTTCTCCAGAAATTATAAGCAAAGTCCAACAAGAATTTGTTCACCGCTTAGCATACTGTCAGGCACAAGATGGTCTCCACATCGAACATTTACTTAGTATTGCAATTCAAACTAAACTATCAAATTTTGGCATAAACTTGAAATGAATAAATTTGTAAATTTTTCAAACTTCAAACATATTTGTGTAATATAACAATTTTTTTTTATAATTTCAATGTAGGCTGTGACGGTCTTTCTAATTACTCATAGAAGGGGGGGGGGGTTGCCATTTGAAAAAATTGCCGATGACGTCATATCCGGAACAACGATGACCTCACAGATTTGAGTGAAACGTCACAAAATCTCATTTTTTAAAACAAAATCGAGGATTTTTTTAACCATATTTTTTCAGAAGTAATGATTTTATGCGTTACTTTACGGACACAGTGTATTATTTAACAATTAAACAAATGAAATAAGTAACATATTTACAACAAATTTTCAACGTGTCCTCCATCATTCGCTAAGCACATCTCCAGGCGTTTCTTAACATGTTGCGTTGCATTTTTTAACATGTTTCTTGTTATAGTCATACAAGCGTCCCTAATTTTTTGTTTTAAATGATTCACATTCCTCGACGGTGTTTTATAGACCTCATTCATAAGAAGTAGGTAGTCTAATGGCGAAAAGTCGGGAGACTTAGGAGGCCACCTGTAGAAAATGTAAAGAATCAAATGAATTTAAGTAAAAGTATTTGTTTTGTTATGCTTTAGGATTATACCTGATAGTTCTATTTGTGCCAATCCATCTATTTCTAAAATTATTGTTTAAAAACTCTTCTACTCTTCTCGCATTATGCACTGGTGCTCCATCTTGTTGAAACCACATAATTTGGGAATACATATACAGGGTGGCCCACCACGAACTGCATCGATCTATATATGGAAAACTAAAAGTAGGAAAATTCTGAAAATTTGGCACCTCACCAATGCCGATGGGCACTGCTCATCTAAAATATTTTGGTGAATCTGGTACTTCCGGTTATACCGGAAGTCGCTATCAACTTTCTTATTTCAAATGGAACCCCCTATAGTATATTATTGCATTTTGGAACAAAAATATGCAACATGTCCTATGTCTAAATCCAACCGTTTTTGAGATATTTGTATTTTTCCGAAAAAAATTACAGGTGCAGACTTTAAGTCAATTAGCAATTTATACGATGAAACCGCGAAATTTCAAAACGAATTTTTGGCATCGCCTAACAGAAGCCCTGACCGTGTAATGAACGATATTTTTTATTATACTTCTTTGAAAACGGAAACATAAAACATTTTATCGGCATATTATAATAAATTTAATTGACAAAAAATAAACAATGCAGACAATATAGTGTTTGGTATGTATGATGCGTTTCCATGGTTACTCTCAAATTATTTCAAAGGTGCTTTGTTGTAAATTAATTATTGTCAGATAAGGTGAATAAAACGTTAAAAATATTACAACATCTACTGCAGTAATTGGTGTATACCGTACTCCCGATAGTTCGCAAGAAGCAGTGAGTAACTTTTTGAATCGGCTTAGTGATCTGCTTGATAGTGTGTGCGACAGATATGACCATCTCCTATTGGTTGGAGATTTTAACTTTAACCTTTTTAAATACGACGAAGACAGTAATGTGAAAATGTTCTTTGACATGCTGCTGACATTTAATCTAAATCCTGTCATAACGGCAACGCCAACTAGAGTAAGTACCAAGCCTGCTACATTGATAGATAATATTATAACGAATCTCAGTAGCATGGATTTTGAAGTTGTACCGACCCATATTTCTGATCATACGTATCAAGTTGCGGTCTTTAACCTGCAAGGTGAAAACCCCAAAAAAACTAATAAAATCAGTGTAACATGTAGAGACTTTAGTCTTGAAAATCTACGTAGCTCTAAAAGTTTATTAAGTAATGAAACCTGGTCAGAAATGCTCGAAACTAATGATTTTACGATAAACTAATTAAGAAATCGCCGAATGCAATGCGGGCGGCTTGCGGTGTAATAAACTCCTACGTTAAAAAATATAAACAAGATGAAAAGAGTAAGACACTACAAATAAAAAATAAGAAAGATTAATTAATTCTTAACCCAACTAAGGTTGCTAATATGTTTAATACTTATTTTACAAGTAAAGCACAACCCTGTACAGGCACCCCTAGCACCTACAGAGGCCGATATGTACCAAACTCCATGTTCATTCGTGAAATTACGACAGATGAGTTACACACTATTGTAATGTCCATGAGAGCTGATCAGTCCCGGGGCATAGATGAGATATCTGGTACTATTATTAAACTGTGTTTCGAGGAAATCGTGGAGCCTTTGCTTTACCTTATTAACCTATCTTTAACAACAGGAGTCTTTCCTGAAGTCTTGAAAAAATCAAAAGTTATATAAAAAAGGTGACCCTACTTCACTTCTCAACTATAGACCCATCGCTGTGCAAAATCAGCTGGGGAAAATCTTTGAAAAAGTGTTTTATAACTTTCTTTCTTATGACTTTCTTGAAAAAAATGATGGTGTAACACCATATCAACATGGATTTGTCAAGCGCAAAAGTACTCAATCGGCACTGTATCGATAACAAGTGCGATACTTTTGGTGCGTTCTTTGATTTTAGTTCTGCGTTTGACACCGTGGAGCACGACATTTTGTTTGGCAAGCTTGAGGTGGTCGGAGTTAGGGGTGTTGCCTTGAACTGGCTCAAGACCTACTTGAGAAACAGGATCCAGTGTGTCTCTCTTCACGATGGAACTAGATCTGATTTTTTGGCCAATGCGTGTGGCGTGCCCCAGGGTAGTCTCCTGGGCCCTATATTATTTGTCATTATGGCTAACGACCTCCCCGGTATCTGTGATGAAGCCATGCTGCCGGTGTTGTATGCGGATGATTCAAATTTTATATTCGGATGCAGGGACCAAGAAAGTACCCCCTTAATCCAGGAACTGGTACACAACATGGTTGAATGGACTCAGGAAAATAAACTCTGTTTAAACTGCAACAAATCGCAATTAATGCAATTCCTTCCAAAAAACAAAAATTGCAATATAAGTCCACTTGTTAGATTCAATAATGGCAAAACAATGCCTGCTGTATATGAGATCAAGTTCCTGGGACTAGATTTTGACCCCAAGCTCTCCTGGAACTTACATACTAATAGTGTCTCTAAAAAAATTACTTCGTATAGTTTTGTATTCCGACAACTCAGATCCGTCGTCAGCAATGCTACCCTGTTTGCATTATACTATGGTCACGTGTACTCTGTGCTATCGCATGGTGTTGTCTGCTGGGGCAACGCTCCCACATCAAACTCTGTGTTCATCTCACAGAAAAATTCAATTTTCTAACGCTCCCAAGTATATATATATTCTTTTGCGCATTGCATGTTAGAAATAATCTAAAAGAGCTCCCGAAAAATAAAGATATTCACTCTCATGACACAAGGCACAAAGGCAACTTACGTATTCCACTGTGTAGGACCAGTTCTAGCCTGAACGGTCCTCATAATATGTCAATAAAGATATTCAATCTCTTACCGGATTACCTTAAAAACATTCACTCTGAAGAGCAATTTAAAGTCGAATAAAAAAATTCCTCCTGCCACGTGCCCTTTACTCATTATATGAATATTTTAACAGTTAATTACCCGACGTGTAACATACTCGTTATTATAATTGATGTGATAAATTTGTGATACTTGGTGTTTATACTAATTCTTTGTGACGTGTCCTATATTAAGAATCTGTATATAATGTACGTTTTTTGATCTTTGGAAATAAATGACAAATCAAATCAATATTACAGAAATGTATCTAAATATTGAAACACTTACGAATTAAAATACAAAATAGGTATATGTTAAATATCAGAGAGCATATAGAGTTTCTTAAATTTAGTTTACTTTGCTGTATATTTCTTTTTTAAAGCCATATATTCGGTATTTTTATTCAGCGCACGGAAAGTTTTTCCATGCGCTGTTTCCGTGCGCTAGCCCGAAAAACCCCATCTTTCATTATTGCTAGAACAGATGAAAATAAGGTGTTTTCAAAGAAGTATAATAAAAAGATGTTATTGTTGGCACATTCAAGTTTTGCCAGTTTTTTTTATGCCACTTAGGTTATTTTGTAAATATAAGTATCTCAAAGCATAGGTATATACGATATACAAGTCTATCAAAAAACGATTTATTATGCAATACAAAATAGGAAAGACTGAATTTAAGAAATGTCAATGTAAACAAATTACCTCGTCTTCGTCCCCCATTTTTTTAATGCGATCTGATTCACCACTAAAAATGATGACAACTTTGTGTAAGGTTTCCTATACCTAAATGCAGTAATTTTCGATTAATTTACGAAAAACCCACTTTTCGCCCATAAAATGCGGGGTTTGCTTAACGCTTGGAAAATCATATTAGCCGTGGACGATGAAAAGACAATTACAATTATTAAATTACACGAAAGAAGATTATGTATCGCTCGTTCTTGATATTACTTTGTTGCATTCTCCATAGATAATAAACAAATTTAAATAATCTTCGTTTGTGTAATTTAAGCGCGCCGGCATTATTGTTGACAATAATTTATAAACCAAGTGACATTTCCTTAGCCGCGATTGTCTTTTCAACGTCCACGGCTAATATGATTTTCCAAGCGTTAAGCAAACCCCGCATTTTATGAGCGAAAAGTGGGTTTTTCGTAAATTAATCGAAAATTACTGCATTTAGGTATAGGAAACTCTACACAAAGTTGTCATCATTTTTAGTGGTGAATAAGATCGCATTAAAAAATGGGGGTTTCCATTTGAAAATTTCGAGATTTAAGCACATTTTGAATGTAATTTTTATTCATATTTTGTGAACACCCTGTACAAGAACGGATTTATTTCTCAGCAGAGATCACTAGGTCAGGACTTCTGTTACACGGTGCCAAAAATTCGTTTTGAAATTTCGCTGTTTCCTCGTATAAATTGCTAATTGACTTTAGGTCTGCACCTGTAATTTTTTTCGGAAAACTGCAAATATCTCAAAAACGGTTGAATTTAGACATAGTACATGTTGTATATTTTTGTTCCAAAATGAACTAGAATTCAAAAATGCAATAATATATAGGGTGTTCCATTTGAAATAAGAAATTTGATAGCGACTTCCGGTATAACCGGAAGTGCCAGATTCACCAAAATATTTTAGTTGAGCAGCGCCCATCGGCATTGGTGACGTGCCAAATTTTCAGAATTTTCCTACTTTTAGTTTTCCATATATAGATCGATGCAGTTCGTGGTGGTCCACCTTGAATATATATATCATTGCCTCAGTGATGATTATTCTTCTATTTGGGATGCCATTACTTACGAACCTACTTTCGTCAGTCCATAAATATGTTTGAAAATTCTATTATCATCTTGCTCTAGAATAGCCATCTGCGCAATGAAATTTAATCTTTTTTTCTACATTAATGGGCTGCAACTGCTGCAAATAATGTAGCTTGAAGTCGTGATATTTATTTTGCTTTAAAATTCTTTGGATCGTTGAATAAGAAATCCCCACATCCCGAGTTGCATCAGTAATTGATTTTTCTGGATTGTTTTCAAAATAATTTAAGACGATTGCCACATTTTCATCATTTCTCGCCCTTCTCCTTATTGTTTTGCCTTTTCCAACGTTAAATGCATCTACATTATTTCCTAATGTATGCTCTAAACGCTGGAACATTTTGTAGCTAGGAGCATATCGTTCTGGATATCGTTGCCGATACATATTGCAGGCCAGCCTAGAATTTTTTCTGGCTTCCCCATAAACAAATAACATGTCCACTTTTTCTTCATGACTAGCCATTGCACTTAAAATTTTTTTGGGTTAACTGATAATTTCGAACTTGGCAGTTTAAGTTAAACCAAACAAAAACAAAGAAATGTCATGGCCCATGTGATTAATATTTTAATCCTTTAATTCCCCTGTGAGGGTGTATTAGTTTGTTGATTTGCAAAAATATCCTGAACGATATATATACTTCTAGCTATTTAACATTAGATAAGACAAAATAATAAGGAAGCCGAGAAGTGACGAAAATGTGGCAATGGGGTTAAATTATGCAACGGAGGATTTAATATTCAATGACCCAAAAAATTTTAAACCAAATTAAGTGTCACAATGTTTAGTTACATTATATACAACAACTGTAGCCCATTAATAGTGGAGAAAAAAGTTAGGGACGCTTATTGTATTAAAAAATGGCAACGCAACCTTTTAAGAATGGTCTATGGTAGTGACAGCCATATTGAATTTCCCATTTCGCATTTTTCTCCTTTAATATTTGATAAAAATGAACCGTTCTTTTACTAATTCTCTTATTTTTTACATAAGAATTGCAGATGATAAGAATTTTTGCAGTTTTGAAAGAAATAAAAAAAAATAAAACCTGGATTTTTTTCAAAACAACATAAAAGGTATCATCTACAATTCTGTGAAGAAAATTAAACATATTTTACCTCTTGTAAAAATGTTTAAATGATTTGCGAAATAGCGAAAATAATATTCAGTGCTTGATTGCTACCATCCTCTACCGGCGATGCGGATTTCAGATAGTCTAGGTCGCAGTCGCGCTAACGTGACGGGATAAATTGGTTAGTTCGATTTCTGGTGAAGGTGCCGGTCGGAATTTGAAGTTTGCCTGTTTGGTCATCTATTTACATTTACTTGGGATTATAATGTATTTTATATCTATATTATTATTATAGGTATTATATGAATACATGGGTGACCTTATTTAACTGATTGTGGCCACTTTGTGTATAATGTTTTATGCTATTTTTCTCTTTCGTCGATTTTTTTAATTGCTGTAATATTTTTTTGTACAGTTGCGGAGAAAAAACGAGATGCTTAACACTGAATCAACATCAAAACTATAAAAATACCCATGCATTCGATATTAATTTAGAAAACAGCGACATATATTCTCAGCAGCCACAAATATTCAAGGACGCCTAAAAAAATTACCAAGGAGTTTTTTTTTATTACTTAAGAATGTTCTATGGTAGTGGTGGCCATATTGAATTTCCCATTTCGCATTTTTCTCCTTTAATATTTGATAAAAATGAACCAATCTTTTACTAATCCGCTTATATTTTACATAAGAATTGCGGATGATAAGAATTTTTGCAGTTTTGAAAAAAAAAACAAAAATATTAAAACATGGATTTTTTTCAAAACAACATAAAAGGTATCATCCGCAATTCTGTGAAGAAAACTGGAGGTGTAAATTAAAAAAAAACTGAGCTATATTATAGTTTGATGGTAATTTTGGCAAGACGCCCAAAGTACGGTACCTAAATAATCAGTTAAGTTGGCCCTATACACTATACAGTGTGTTTCACTTTAAAACGGACAATTGCGTATTTTTCGAAATTTTGGTCGATCTTCAAAATTATTTTTTTTAGCATATCGTATTCAAAGAGCTCTACCCTTTGGGCTACAGTGTTTTGATATATACGATCATTCCATGGCCTACTGCAATCAAACAAAGACCCCAAAAATCACGAAATCGTGTTAGGCATTTTTTGTTTGAAAAAATAATAAGTTCCATAGAATCCAGCTTACCTCAGATCCCTATTTCCGCGGTTTCAATATTCTAGCACTTACAGGGTGTTCAGAAAATAGGGAAAAATTTCGAAAAAATTGCACTTTGATGAGTGCTTTGTATGAAACACGGGCCTTATTTTGTGAATGTTTTTTCACAAATCGAAAAGGTCTTTCCCAAGGTACTATTACAAATGATTTCGTATGTCTACCTCATACAGGGTGTTCGGAAATAAATAGCCAATTTGCCCATTTTTTTTAATTCTGGTCGTAAATTCAAAACTTTTTTTAAATTTTGGTAGCTTCTTCTAATGCTCCTTACAACCTGTATACATTTCTCCAACCTTTTTTGCAAGTAGCAGTAACCCTCTGCAGCTATTCTTCTGAAATCGAACGACACACATTCTAATCAATTTTTAAGGGGAAGAACAGCAAACTGCGGAGGGTTACTGCTAATTGCAAAAAAAATGTTGGACGAGTTATAACGAGGATTAGTAAAAGCTACAAAATTTAAAAAAAGGTTTGAATTTACGACAAGAAATTAAAAAAAAATTAGGCAAATTCGCTTTTTCTTTCCGAACACCCTGTATGAGATAGACATACCAAATCATTTGTAATAGTACCTTGGGCAAGACCTTTTCGATTTGTGAAAAAACATTCACAAAATAAGGCCCGTGTTTTATACAGGGCACTCCTAAATGTGCCATTTTTTTGAAATTTGGCCCTATTTTTGAACACCCTGTAAGTGCTAGAATATTGAAATAGGGATCTGAGCTAAGCTGAATTCGATGGCACTAATTATTTTTTCAAACAAAAAATGCCTAACACGATTTCGTGATTGCAGTAGGGCATCGAATGATCGTATACAAAAAACTGTAGCCCAAAGGATAGAGCTCTTTGAATACGATATGTTAAAAAATAATAATTTTGAAGATCGACCAAAATTTCGAAAAATACGCAATTGTCAGTTTTAAAGTGAAACACACTGTATATACATCTATTCATTGAAAACATCAAACTTTTTCCTGCGTTCCAAAAAAAGGAGCTATATCGGAAAAACGTAAAAATCGACTGGTTGGTCCGAAAATGGAGATTCTAATTCTTATCAACTCCGTTTTCATATTTTCGAAAATAAACCTAGTTTTTACTTTTGTCAACTAATCGCAAAAACGTTGCACCTATGCTTTAGTGATAGATTTTGCCCCTTTTCACATCCTGATTTTAGGCTAGCAATATTACAATTTATATTCCCGCAAAATATCACATCCAAGGCGAATTTGGTTTGTTATTTACACCTTACACCAATTCATATGCGCCAACCATGTATAGGCACCTAAAAAGTGAGTTTGTTTTCATTCTACTAATGTTCTACCACTTCTAGACGTCTAGAACGAGCTATAAGCTGTGCTATGGGGCTATGAGCTATGATGGAGTAATAACATGAGTCTAGGTATTTTAAAATTTTTAATTATTAAAACATAATACTCTTACAGTGCACACCATTGGGATACCCGAAACGAATATTTCAGAATCTAGTTGGCGTAGGAATTATTTGACATTTCCATTGAAGAGCTCACATCAAGAAATGTAAGATTGCCAGGTTTCATAAATTTTCTATTACATATAAAAAAGTTATGAACGAAGAAAGAAAACGCATATTTTCAGTTTTTCGGCAATATTTCAGGAAGTACCCAAGATATCTTAGATTTCTTTTCAGATTATTGAAAGGCGTACAAAAACGCAACTTTTCTCTAATTTAACCCACGCTGTATCTCTTACCGTTTCGGATATCCCAATGGTATGCACTCTAAGAGTGACCCCCCTGTATACCTACTTATTACCTAAATATTACTTTACTTATTTTACTGCCTATTCTAATATATTTTTATATTATATGGCAATACTCTATTATTCATTCTGTCATGGTAATCTATGGCATTTTATCACAGAAAATCTTCGTACTATATTTTCTGCGATTTTATTCTGTATTCTCAGGTTGTCAGCCCAAAAATAATCACCCTGTACCATTGTTTTGGTGGTTGCAGCAGTCGCCGACTAGTCCTTCCTCCCCTCCCCGCCCCGCAGTGGTCTCCGTCTCACCAGTTTTTTTAGTTTTTTTTATGACCAGCATAGTATGTGACCTACTTATTTATTATTGGCGTTGGGCGCGAAATACGGACTTTTATAGTTCTGATTATACCTAGTTCAGTTGTGATCCGCCTTTAGTTGTTTCCACTACACTATAATACTATCGTTTATTTTTGTACTCTTTGTGCCAATTTGGAACTATGCACATTACTATCGTGTCTTTACCTTTTGTTGCGTGTATTTTGGTGGTTTTGTTTAGGTATGTACCTACCATCGCCATGAGACATAAGAAGACTACAAACAACCAAGAAATATTTGTCCCTTAGGAGAAAAAACAAACGATTGGCGAAACTAAGGTACGAAAACAAAACGAATGTTTTAGTGTATGCAGCTCAAACTAATCACAACACTAGGTATTTGCAGATTTTAAAACATCGTAACTTCGCAAAAACCCGTGGAAAACCGACATTCTCCAAGATTTATTTTCGCCCGACATTCGGCGCCGAAAACGTACAAAATATTGTGGTCATTAGTTTGAGCTGACAAAAGGAAATTTGAAAATTTATTTTCTCGGCAACTAAATCTCACATTCGTGTTCAAGGATCTCGAAAATTACATTTTACAATAACAATAACCATAATTTTTTTGCAATAGTTGCTATTGTAGACAGAGGAGACGGAACATTTTTCATGTTATCTACCTACCTATATAGTTATATCATAGAAGAATCTACGTCGTAGTAGATTCTTCTATGATATAGTTATATCATAGAAGAATCTACGTCGTAGTAGATTCTTCTATGATATAACTATATAGGTAGGTAGATAACATGAAAAATGTTCCGTCTCCTCTGTCTACAATAGCAACTATTGCAAAACCAAGTAGGTTATTGTCAACATTTTGTAATATACCTACGTAGGTACCTACATAAGTAGATGAAGGGAGATTTTTCTAACTTTACGAATATTAATTTCACCCCTGCTCCTATATACCTAATAAGCCTTATTAGCGTTGGGTGAAGATTTAAAAAGAGAATCTACGCCCATGTAACGGCGTGCCGATTTAAAAACATCTCCGGAGCCCGCTGGCACCCTCTACATTCCGGACCAGAAATTAAAAGCGAGTCGATATCTGAATTCTTCTGGCATCTTCGCCGGAGCCATCTTGCGGCTAGCGGAAGTACCAATTAAAAGCAGGTCGATATCTGAAATCTTCTGGCGTCTTCGCCGGAGCCATCTTGCGGCTAGCGGAAGTACCAATCATTCACAGTCGGTGTCGCTGACTCGAAAGCAAAGTCTCGAAAACAGCACACTGTTTTCTGTGGTATACTAGGATAGCTCGGTGGGAATTACAGATGGGACATTTCGAGTCTGGCAATATCTTGATTTTGACTTTTGACAGGGTTTTACTTGATATTGTTCGAAGTACGGAGAGCTTATATTGTGTGTTTATTAATGTCCACGTTTTAAGTAGGTAAAATATGTCTATTTCACCTTCTAGTACTTCTGCTGCCGTCACTTCGAGATGTGTATATCGGGGTTGTGCAAAACCCAGAAACTCTCCCCAAACACATTTTTTTAAATTCCCTGTCAACGATATCAATCGTTGTAAACTGTGGCTTACGAACTGTGGTAACTCTGACTTGGTAGTGAAAGTTAATACGGAAATTGATAAACTGAAAAATTACCGTGTATGTGAATCTCACTTCAGTAATGAATGTTTCTTCGATTATAATGCACCGCACAAAAGACTAGTTAAAACTGCGATTCCGGATGAAGCTGTTCCTGATGCATTTGCAGGTAATTATATGCATATCTATAATAATTAGACGTTGTACCGTTGGGTGAAACCTTCAGTCAACGGTTGTACTTAACAGAGTTGGCCGACGGATTTAAACTTCACATAGCGGTTGAATCGAAATATTTAATAAGGTTGGATGACCCCGAATTATCGATTAGTACTTCAAAAATGTAAGGTTTAATATTTTTAATTTAGCAGCTACATAAGGTTTTAAACAATGCCTAGTTGTGCTTGACTAGAAAATAATTTGTGGTCTATAGTTACTTTTATAAAAAAAGTAAGTACAATTAGGTGAAGTGGCTCGTTGCTTTTTGCAAAAAATATCCAAAAAATAAACGCGCTAAATTTTAAAAAATAAAAATTGTACAGTAGCAAAATTTTGACTTTGCTGTTATGAAAAATACCCAATTAATTCTATAAAGTATTCTTGACAATGTCGTAAAAAATAAGTTCTTTATAAATAAAACATTTTGGAATTGTAACCTGTAGGATTTAGGGTATTTCTGAAAAACACTCAGGCCTTGACTGCTCACGATTACAAAATCAAGTTAGCATTATTAAGAACGTATGTTTTTTACTTAAATTATTATTAATTAATGTCGTTTAATTTTTGTGCAAATGCTTGCATTAGGTATCTACATTATTCATTATTATATTTATATATTATATTTATGCTCTTTGTTATAAAACTGTATTAGCGATTTTGCAGTTTATTTTAGATGTAACCACGATACACATTGTTTGTGTATCGTGGATGTAACTAATTCGATACCCCTATCAATAATTATTTTTTTTTGTTTTTTATTTGTCTTTTTTATTTCCAGTACCTGTGCGTAAATTGCATGTTTGCCGATTGTAATAGTCCAGGGAATTTTTAGTTAATTAGTGCAATTTCTGGTGTTTTCTTCTCTTTAATTTGCATAAAAAAGTCGAAATTTAGAAAAACTTTGACAAACTTTTGACAATCAGAGGTATGAAATCGGTATTAAATAAGAAATAGCCAAAGGCATCGTACGATGCCTTTGGAAATAGCCATACCAAATTCCGATTATACAGGGTGGTCCAACTTTGAGATTATCTTATGCTGACTTCCAGAAAGTTTTCTTTTATTTTTCCTGAAGGAAGACAGCTACGGCAAACATATTTCGTGCAGTTTAGAAACATTAAATAAAAAAATTAACAATAATTCGGCCTATCTACTTCCACCAATGCCGGAAAAACGGGGGTCAACCATAATATTTTTTATAAAAAATGGGACGACACTATAGAAGTAATCTTTTTTGCCTTCACTAAATTCCCCAATCAATTCTAAGAAAAAACTATCCTAACAAAAAATGTCAGACTCGTAACTGCTAAAATGTTTGTATTGGTTAGTGTTCCATATATTTACATGTTTTTCACAATTAAAGAAAAAGTATAGTTGCAATAAAGGTTGTGTTCTATTTCTCTCGTTATAAATAAAAGTACCTACTTTTTCACGATTTATAAAGATGATTGTTCTTTACAGCTCCCTACTACATAAGTTGAGCGATAATGACTGCAATCTATACGTGGTTCATGGCAATAATGATCAGCAAAAAGTAATATTTTAATGTGTTTTTGAATAATACATTTTCAACGGCAGAGAATAAAGAAAAATGTCTTTAATAAAAAATGTTGGGGTCGAAAAAGTATTTTTTGGCGTTGCGACGCCTACCGTCTTCTTTGCAATGAGGAAGTAAATAGGTCAATTTTTTCCTATACAGTCTGTCCCAGGATAAGTGAAACAAGAGGCGTAAAAGACCAAAAATTTCCGAGAAGGGGTTCTTCAATGGGACATACTAAGGTCCAATTTTGACCAAAAATTAGCTTTTTTGATGTTTGTAAAAATGGCCGCTGTGACGTCATCGATATTATTTTTCCAGAAACATACCATTTTTTCTCTATATGTTGAACGTCCTTATCATTCTCAACGACTTTTATAGGAAAAGATTTTCTGTATCTTTTATTGTTCAAAATCTACAGGGTCGTATAAAAAAACATGAAATCTTTTTCTAATCACCAGGATCGATTTTCTGAAATCTATAGGTAGCCATGGAAAGTGTACCTAATGTCCGAGGGCAGCAGCAGATGAAATAGGTAATAGCCAGCAATGAGCTATGTACAAAACATATTTACATACTCGCGGCTATATACATTCAGTTCGACTGCCCGACATACACTGAATTGCGGCGGCCAGTGAATATCCAAAAAAACATAGTTTTGACATCAGTCCTAGGAAATTTAGGTATATATGAATGCGGATACCTATACTACATGACAGAAATAATTGATAGTCGAACATTATTTAGTAGTATGTTAGGGTGCCTTGTGCCCTCAGAAATTTATTCTAGTAAAAAATAGACATTTTTTGTTGCAAACAATAATAAATAAATAAAATCAATTATTATAAATTAATTCCCTTGTTAATTCCTAACTACTCTCAGCTCTATTATGAGAAAAGGAAAAACAATGGAAAATCTGAAATGTGGTTGAGTAAGGTCTATTTTAAGCCGAATTGGCATAGTTTTCCTGATTAGGAAACTGAAGTAATGACGTCAATTTTTTTTCCAAAAACATACATATATTTTCGCATCTTTAAAAAGGGCTAAATTTTCTGAACAAATTTAGTAAAGAAAAATTTGTTGTCTTCTTCGGTTAAAAAATTATAAACACATTTGTAAAAAGTAATATCGAAATTGGCAGTCGTCACGTTTTAAATAAGTAGCCTTTGGAAATAAATAGGAAAGTTGCATCTGTCGATAATTATAAAAGTAATGGCTAACAAATAATATTGTTTTGTTGTCATTTGACTTTGACAAATGCTCACGCACAACCAAAAAGTCGACATGCTATTGGTTTATGGGGAATCTCAAACGAATCCCAGAAGAGCAGTCCCATTTATATGTATGCCCCACCCAGAGGTATCCCAAACGTGTTATTCCAAGCTTGAAAACATTTGCAAGATTGGAACGCAATTATATTATACATATTTGACCCTGTGGATTTTGAACAATAAAAGATTCAGAAGATCTTTTCCTATAAAAGTCGTTGAGAATGATAAGGAATTTCAATATATAGAAAAAAATGGCATGTTTCTGGGAAAATAATATCGATGACTTCACAGCGGCCATTTTCCCAAACATCAAAAAAGATAATTTTTGGTCAAAATTTGACCTTAGTATGTCCCATTGAAGAACCCCTTTTCGAAATTTTATTTTGAGTTTTCGTGTTTCCGCAGTAAGCCTGGGGCATCGAGTTTCGCTCACCCTGTACATTGAAAACGACGCATTTTTGCATAGAGGTAGGTAAATTGGATTAAATAGCCAAGTTTTGGCATCAAAAACATGTGGTTAACCGCTTGGCCTTGTTTCATGGGACACCTTGTATAAAATTGTGGTACATATAGACGCTACAAAACTAGTTTGTAGGATTGGATTATTTTTAAAAAGGGAAACCCATTTTTATTATTCCAATCGGTGTCACAATTTTTGGGGTTCTAATCGATTTTTCAGTTCAGTTAGAAAACGTATGTGAATATACGAGTAGTGCCCCAAAAGTATCTAACGATCCAAACGAAAGGGTAAAGTTATTTGCAAGAAAAGCACCTTCAAAAAAGGGAATTTAACATTAGAAACATATTATATTAGTAGCAATTTACTGCGAATAATTATATTACAAGGTATATACAGTGTGTCCACGTTAAGGAGTTCCCACCCTTGTCATTTTTTTATTTTTGAACCGATTTTCAAAACCTTTTTTTTGTTAGATAGGTCTTCAAAATGCGCATTAGAGCGTTAGGCATTTTTGTCCTTAAGCTGTAACCTGTAACCATGACCAACTACGACCATTTTTATGGGCCAATATTTCCAGAAGTCCTATTAGCGGTTTTTTTTAGAAAAAAAGTGATTACGGATTCGTGTTTAGAATCACTTAAAACCACGTTGTACCAATTTTCATTGTCCTAGTTTACAGGGTGTCGGAGGAAAAAAATATTATTTTTTATAGTAAGATACGAATTTATTTTATTGTTTTTAACATTATCTAATGAAAACATTACAACAAGGTTACATTGCTTTAAATGAGAAAACGATTTCTTATTCGAAGTAGTCTTCTCGGATTAGGTATTTCGTCCAATTCAGCGATTAGGAAAATTATAAGCTTCATCAGTGTACGTACAAACATTTTTTTGAAAAATTAATTAACATGTTCTAAGCAGAATTACATTCTTATCTTAATTATTATTGAAAGACTTCAAGTGTATAAACAAATTTCGGCTAAAAAGTTTTCTCCTCTTTTTTAAACATTTTATTTTATTTCCATATTATCTGACTTTTAGAAATACAATTTAAGTTCCTACTAGCATCTTGTAGTGTGCTGTGACAACAAAATAATTCTTATTTATCTTAACAGCTGTCAAATTAAAGTACTTTATTCCCTATTTCGTGCGTTATTCTACCAAAGGAAAAAAATTAAAAATACGAAAGAAATGTCCTACACTTTGCAAGAAAAAGTAGAAATAATAACATTAGTAGGGGACGGAACCCGTACTTTTCGCGAAGCGGCTGAAGAATTTAATAGACGTCATCCGCAACACAATATTAATCAAAGACCGTGGCAAAAATTAACAGATATTTTGACCAACATGGAACTATTAAAAAACTTCCAAACCAGAATCGTGAACGGGAGCGAAGAGGAAATCAAGTAATTATTGATTATTTCACTAACAATCCAAACTCCAGCCTTAGAGACGCTAGTAGGAACTCAAATATTTCTAAAAGTCAGATATGGAAATGTTTAAAAAAAAGCGGAAAGAAACCTTTTAAGCCAAAATTTCTTCATACACTTGAAGCTGGAGATACTAATATAAGATTGGAATACTATTTATGGCTCCAAGGCATGTACCTAGAGAATCCTATTTTTTTTTTAATATTTTGTACACTCATGAAGCAACGTTTACCACAAATGGTATTGTATCATCACAAAATATGCGCATGTGGAGCGAAGATAATCCACATTGGACAATTGAATGTAAACGACAATATTCGTCAAAAATAAATGTTTTCTGTGGCATTTTAAATGAGAAGATTATTGGACCATACTTTTTTGATGAAAATTTAAATTCTATGCGTTTTTTAAGACTTTTGCAAAACGAATTATCGATACAATTTGCACTTACAGCTCGATGGAGCACCTATCCATAATGCTGCAGATGTGAGACGGTGGCTAGATAATAATATTCCTAATCGTTGGATTGGAAGAAGTAATCCTCTTACGAGTCCTCTTATTCGTTGGCCACCGAGATCGCCTGATCTCACGCCGCTTGATTTCTTTCTTTGGGGCACAAAAAATAAAGTGTATGCTAGAAGACCCCAAACCCGACCAAAACTTCGTGACAGCATTATAGCGGCTTGTCAACGTATCAGTCGACAGCAATAATTAAGAAATGTGATGATAAATAATCGTAGGCGTACTGAGAAGTGTATAAGAACGAATTCGGTGGGTTAATTGAAATGGATAAGATTTAAATTTTTATGTTGTAGTTTTCTCATTTAAAGCAATGTAACCTTGTTGTAATGTTTTCATTAGATAATGTTGAAAACAACAAAATAAATTCGTATCTCAATTTAAAAAATAATAATTTTTTTCCTCCGACACCCTGTAAATTGGTACAAGGTTTTAAGTGATTCTAAACACGAATCCGTAATCACTTTTTTTCTAAAAAAAAACGCTAATAGGACTTCTCGAAATATTGGCCCATAAAAATGGTCGTAGTTGGCCATGGTTACAGCTTGAGGACAAAACTGCCTAACGCTCTAATGCGCATTTTGAAGATCTATCTAACAAAAAAAAAGTTTTTGAAAATCGGTTCAAAAATAAAAAAAGTACAAGGGTGGGAACTCCTTAACACACTGTAGGTACCAGGTGTTTCTTGTTGCAAATTTCCTTCCGTCACTACTTTTCGTTTGGACTATAATTTTTGGAGCACCCGGTAGATATAATGCCTAGAGGCTTACTCTAGTTTTTCATTTTAGATCAAAACCTGGCTGTTCTAAAAACTACAACTCCAAGAACATACACTTCCAGAAAGCGGCCACTTCAGTTTAATGAGGCCTCTGAAGAAGAGGATTTATATTTTGTAAAAAGTTTGAAAAGTCCTCCTAAACAATGTAAAAATGAACTAGAATCAGACAGCTCAAGGGAGGTTTCGTCACTTTTTGAAAACGCCGCCAGAAATATTTCCTGTAGCACAGCTGAAAGGTCTAAACCTCAAAAAAAGAAGCTACAGTATAAAATTTATAATTTAAAGAAGAGGTTGTCTCAGAAAACCAATCAGTTATATCGTTTAAAAAAACGTTATTCTAAGGTTACACTAACATCAAATCCTAAGCTACGGGTACTTAGACTTCTGGAAAATGTTCCACAAGCAGTAAAAACTTTTATTAAAATGCAGCTATTCCACAAGCAAAGGCAAAAGTGGAATAAAGATGAAAGACAACTAGCCCTTTCCCTTTATTATAAATCTCCCAGCGCATACCGCCATTTGCAAAAGAAAGGTTTTATTCTGCCCGGTGTGTCTACTATTCGAGCATGGTTAAAAAATTTTAATTTACAGACCGGTACTAAAACAAAATTATTCCGTTTATTAAGCAAGAAAGTTGAAACTATGGAGGAGAACGAAAAACACTGTGTTTTATTACTCGATGAAATGCACATAGAAAAAGGTTTGAATTATAATGCTCATCATGATTTGATAGAAGGGTTTCAGGATCTGTCAGTGCACGGTCGCTCAACAGATTTGGCAAACGAAGCGTTGGTTTTTTTTGTTAGGGGGTTATTTAAGAACTGGAAAATTCCAATATGTTATTTTGCTTCATCGGGTTCAGTAAAAGGTAAAACATTAGCAAGGCTCATCGAGGATGTCGTAGGGAATCTTTTTGATATAGGTCTTAAGCCACGTATAATCATCGGTGATCAAGGGCCAAATAATAGGTTGGCATTTGCTACTCTGGGAGCAACTAAGGATGATCCTGTTGTTACTTTCAGAGGTGAAAAAATACCTATTATTTACGACCCTCCTCACCTTTTGAAAAGCTTGCGCAACAATTTGATGAAGTCAAAATTACGATTTTCTGGACCAAATGGCGAAGAAATCAACTGGGATGATTTCATCGAAACTTATAATATAGACAAAGCCAGTAAAAGCGTCAGATCTATGTTGAAAATCACTGAAAAACACAGAAACCCAACAGAGTTTCAAAAAATGAGGGTTAAATTTGCAGCTCAAACTTTCAGCAATAGTGTAAGTGCTGCTATTAAAACAGCAAGCGAAACAGGTCAACTTAAAAGTAATACGGCACCTAATACCACGTGGTTCTTTAAAAAAGTTAACGACATTTTCGACTGTTTGAATGGAAAATGTCTTAATGATCCCAATCCTTTTAGAAGGATATCAATTACTCCTTGCCAGAAGATACGCTCGAAGATGCTGTTAACTTTTTTTCAAAAATTACTGTGACAGAAAATGGCAAAATTAAAAAGAACATTTATTGCTTAGATGGGTTTGTATGGACTACAAGAGGAATTTCTATATTATGGGAACAGTGTAAATCCAACGGTTTTAAATTTCTTTTACCTGGTAGATTAAACCAAGATCCCCTGGAAAATTTCTTTTCTGTTATCAGAAGACGTGGAGGATATAACCCCACACCGACGTTGAAATCATTCCGTCAGTCATTTCAGCAAAATGTTTTAGTCAGGTTGCAGCAGACAACAGAACGATCAAACTGTGAATCTGACAGCGATGAGTTTGTAGATATCACTCTGTATGAAGGACAAACTACTTTAGATGTTAGTTCTTGTCCATCTCTTCCATCTGTCTCCTCCGCGGTCACCTCTGCATATTCGGATGCTGCGGTTGGTATATCAGCAGTCGCTGACGAAGATAACTTAGTCAGTTACGACGAAATAAAACCTACCTTAGAATACTGCACGATAATTTATGTAGCGGGTTATTTGGCGAATTACTTGCTTAAAAAGTACCCTTGCTCAAACTGTCAGCAGCAACTGTTGTTAGATTCAGAGGTTGGAATTCGTCACAACGAACTATTAATATTTCATCGGGACTACGGAATTCAGGAAGAAATTCAACATTTAAAAAGACCATCAGATGACTTTAGTGCTTTAATTAGGGTTTTCTTTAAAAAATTTGACGATGCCTTTGATAATTTAAAAGCTGATTATGGCATAGTTGCCAAAATTAGACAGATTCTTTTATTTGAGCTAAACAATAACAGTGCTCTGAAATGGTCAACAAGTTGTAAAGAACATGGGTTGCTAGTAGTTAACCATTTTATTAAAATAAAATTATTTAGATCGACCAGGTGGCTTGTACAAGGTAGCTTCAGACAGTTAAACAAAAGCGACAAATTTTTAAAACCACACAGAAAAATAAGGATTCTGTCTTAAACCTATATCATATTGTTGTTGAAGGTGCAAATCCAAAAAAATGTGCGATATAACTTTTAAGTCGTTTAACTCCATTGTCGATTTATGTCTTGCCTCAAAAATGATGTAACCTAATTACCTAATTTTGGGGGGACTGAGGAGAGTCTACCGAAATTTTACGTTACCGCCGATAAATCTTAAAATTAAACAACACCATTAGTCAGCTATAAGAAAACAAAAATTTTGATCTCTTGCATTTTTCGGATCCACCTAACCGTTTTCGAGAAAATCGCTGGTGAGCATTATCAAAATACTAAACTAACAAAAAAACGTAGTAAGTTGTGACTCCTTTTTTGCTTTTTGTGACATTCTTTTTGAATATGGTATGCCTTGATACTATGAAACACCTTCCAGGAGATAATTATGAAAATTCCATACCTACCTTTTTTGACCAATCAGAGGCTCGTTTTTTTCTTCGTTGTCATGGCAACTCAAAAAATTTCCGGAAATATTCTTACTTGCTCTAGGCAGCAGGAGGTGATTACAGCGGAAATTTTTTGACAGATGCCATTATTATAATGTGACATTGTAACATATACTCAACAAAAATTTTGATAATAATTTTGTTTCATTTACGCGTAGGTATGGAATTTTCTTACCGACTCCCCCACGTTCTTGAATTAATATCCGGAAATTTTTCTCTAACACGAATTTTTTAGGAAAATTATCCCTCGTCGCTACGCGACTCGTTTTCATTTTTAATTATTCAAGCACTAGGGCGATTACTAGTGAAAATTCCATACCTACCGTTTTTGACCAATCAGAGGCTCGTTTTTTGCTTCGTTGTCATGGCAATTCCAAAAACTTCCGGAAATATTCTCACTTGCTCTAGGCAGCAGGAGGTGATTACAGACAAATGTCATTATTATAATGTGACATTGTAACAATAATTAGGTACCCGACAAATGTACGTGTAGGTATGGAATTTTCTTACCGACTCCCCCACGTTCTTGAATTAATATTCGGAAATTTTTCTCTAACACGAATTTTTTTAAGAAAACAGCGCACTTCCATAAAAAATATTTTTTGGTCCGGCTTTTGTGGAACATCCTGCAGTGGCTGTGAACAGGGGCGCCGATTCCAGGGGGCACCGGGACGCGTGCCCCCCATGAAAATGTTCATGATATGGCTATGTATATAGGTACCAGCCATTAGTGGTAGTGGTGACTTTGTTTTATGTTTTTTAGTTTATTTGTGAGTTTTTTCAATTTGTATTATTTTTATTGTTTTGTTAAAACATAAAGTTGTTTTATTTTTGTAAAACCTTTTTTATTTTATTTTAAGTATTTATTTGTTTTTATTAAAAAACGAATTCGTAAAAAATGTCTGTATATTTTTTGCCCCCCATGGAATTCAGAAAACCCGGCGCCCCTTTCTGTGATTTATGGCTTAGAAAAAAACCTTCTTGCAAAACGCTTGCCCTATAAAATAGTTGAATTTTTTTTGTATCTGGTGGTATAATGTGCGGTATAAGTACATTAAGTAGGTACCCTGTTAATAAAATGTTTTTTAGAGTCGGCGAAAATCTCTTTGTAGGATCCCGTCTGCCTTCCCCCACCTGCAAAATAGGCCGTGTGGGCGGGCCGGCGGAGACCAACGCGGTCCGCATGGCCGTCTTGTTGGGGGTTATAATGAGACGCCCCATCTCTCTTCTTCTAACGAGAAGTATTAGCCAGTGCTCACAGCCAAATTCAAACTGTTCGATGCCCTCACTAGTTTATGGCTTCCATCATTCCGCAGGTAGGGGGATGTCCTCTGTCCGCTAATCATTCCATATTATTTGCCCCTTTCACTGCTCCCTTTCGCGACCAGAAATTTATTTGGGGAAACGACCCGTCCAAATACACTTATTAAACAGAGGAATCATTCCATCTTTGCCTTTCGAGATAGAAATCGTATATTACATTACACGAGCAGAAAATACCGACACACTATTATTGACTAGTGGGGGACTATTATTCTTGCCAAAACAAATAACATATAATAATTATATATATGCGTTAAAATGTTCTTACTTATATAATTTATTTATTTTGACAATATTTCTGGATTTGGTATTTAGGTATTTTTTTTAATAAATGTGTTTTCTCATTTATCTATTTTATTTTATTCCTCTCTGTCAAAAAATGTTCAAAGTAATTCTGAATGAAAATGGGTAATTACTTTCTGGCGTGTTCAATCAATACCTACTTAAAAAATCATATTTCCTACATGTAGGTACATACATGTATACTAAACAGTTCAAAAAATCCTTATTTACCTACTTTACTATTTTTGTGTATCACTAATAAAAGTAGCATTTTGTCAATTTGAGCAAAAACTGCAAATTAAAAAGTTGGGCAGGCCGTTACCTGATTTTAGAGAAAAATCAAACGGCAGAACATAAAAAACGCGATCACAAAAAATTCAACAAAAGTGTCTACTTAAAACTGAACTTAGCAGCCAATTTTCTAGGAGCCAAAAATGTCAACGTTTATTTTTTGATGAATATTTCTTCATTTTCCAGTTTAATCTGCTTAGAAGGTTTTAAAGAAGGAAAATTGTTACACTTTCTACTTTATTTTTATCAAAATAAATTTGTAGAAATAAGGAAGGGCGAGGAAAACTTTTTGCTGCCAGAAAATCGACTACTAACTTTACACCAGTTTAGTTAGGCACATTGATTTTTAAATGTCTTACGATATTTGGCCCCGCCTATTTAAGTTTAAATACTTACGAGCCGCCACTGATTAAGTGGTGTGGTATCATAGTTTGGCAGATATAAGCAATAATATCGTTTTAACAATGGCAGGCATTGTCCTGGCTAGCTAGCTTTTACAATTGAGGGTACAGGTTTGCTCCGGCCTTTTTTTTCGAAAAAAATACACCCTGTGTACACTGTGTACTGATATATTCGTCCAAATATTGTGGCAACACCAAACAGAATGTCAACTTACAATTAGAATATTTTTATCGCACTGAATCGCCGGACACACTGTATATATTTTTATAAGTTACTTAAGCTAAAAAAATAAAAATACATAACGACCTCTTTCTGTATTCCACATTTTTCCAGAAAAACACCTACTCAAAACATACTTACTCCCTAATAGAGGAAAGGCAATCAGTTTTTTTCAATTTTCTCGAAGTTTTCATATTGGACATACATGTGTTTTGTTTTTCAAATCAATCGTTCCCACGTAAGAAATTGAATCAACATATTGTAGATCACTATATAAAAAAAAGATAATTTTAAAAATCTGCCAATCCGTTAAAATCGTCAAATATCAAACAGAAATACGCCCAACCCTGAATCTATTCCTAATTTTATAAAAGCCAAATCGTAGAATTATTTTACTGGCCCCTTCTCCCTTCTCCCCCGTGTCTATTTTTAGACTTGTTTGTCCCGAACACAAACGAGACGAGTCTTTGGAATACGAAATTGTCGAGTACGAAATGCACCACTAGGTGGCATTGAAGTGTAATCATTGATCTTGTTAGAGTCATTGTAATTATCGAAAATAGATGGTGCTAACAGTAGTAGTGGCACTGGCTCTGGTAGTGGCCGAAAGCTAAATAGAAATAATAATACCGCTATATACCGGTAGAGGGAGCTGGCGCGCGGAGGCGAATGACTACGATCACTGTAAATACAATCGAATATCCATAGTCCTTCGCCTCCAAAAGCGCTCGGCATTTTATCTGGATCCGTGAGAGGTCTTTTTAAACCTTCAGTCAACGTTATTAGGTTAAATGTGTATAGGAGTACGCACAGGCATAAGAGTACGCACCAGCACTATTTAATATATACCGCCATCTACTGGTTCTTTTAAAAGGTACATTATAATTCTAGCGCCAATTTATGGAAGTATCACCAGCGAAAATCTGCGTTACCGACAGTGTTTTTACAGTATGGCCGTTCCAAAATTTCATAGTGTCGCACTGTAATTGTAAGCAGTCGAGATATTAGACTTTTTAAAGGTAAATATTGACGCTATACTATATATTAAATGTTTTGTTGAGCTTTTGTATGTTATGGATATCACTTTTGTAGTTAAAAAATATAGAAAACATATTTTCTGCAAAAGAAATATGCTAAAACATGAAATTTCACGTGAATGTATAAGAGTACGCAACGGTCGTTGTCTTAAGAGTACGCAGTGCGTACTCTTATACATAATATTTTATAATTGTGGCAGTATTCAAAAGTAGAAAAAATAGCAAAGAGAAAATTAGTACCTAGTTGCTCAAAATCTAAATCATTGCAGAAGCAAAAAACTAAGAAAGTCAAAGAATCCCACGAAGATGCGACTTGCCCGGGATGTGGAGATTTATATTCGAAATCCGATGAAGACTAGATTATGTGTTCTCAGTGCAATAATATTGGTGGCATGAATCCTGCACAACGTATGTAACTGGACAATTCACTTGTTTTCATTGTGAAGAGTGACAATTTACTTTTGACATTTTTTACGGCAATTATTTAACCTTTAATTAATAACGTACCAAATATCTAAGATGTTAGTTTCTAACATTACTATACAGGGTGTTATTTAAGTACTTAGCCAAACTTCAAGTGGAGATTCTTTGAGTGATTTTAAGACGAAAAGTTTTCAAGATTCAAGAGACCAAAAAGTTGTAGGTATCTTGCTTCGTTTTCGAGAAAGCAGCAATGCAACAGCAAAATAGTGACATGCAATAAATTGGTTTTTATTTTTTCTCTTAAAAACGAAGCACGACACAAAAAAAAATTCAAGAGCCCAAAAAGTTTTATTCTTAGTTCCTTAATGCTTGAAAAAATAAAAGTTTTAAAAAAGTCAGTGACGCACATTTTTTTTCGTAAATATTTGTCACGGTGCCCCCCGGGACGCCACTGGACTTAATAATTTGAATCTACTTAGGGCTAAATTAACCCCTCTCTACCGTAAATAAGGCTGCCAGATCTAAACAAAATCGGCTACAGGATTGTTAAGATGTTGTTGAAAAAAGATTTTTGTTTGACACCCTGCATTTTGAACACTAAGCGATACCGGACCTATGTTTATATAAACTTTTTGTCTTAAAATCACTCAAAGAATCACCCCTTGAAGTTTGGCTACGTACTTAAATAACACCCTTTATTTTTATATATGCCCAATGCACATATACATTCAGTAAATAAAATG
This sequence comes from Pseudeuparius sepicola, assembly GCA_963920635.1. Classification (NCBI taxonomy): domain Eukaryota; kingdom Metazoa; phylum Arthropoda; class Insecta; order Coleoptera; family Anthribidae; genus Pseudeuparius; species Pseudeuparius sepicola. The sequence goes on along the minus strand of OY987304.1, from coordinate 26,991,013 downwards.
TACTTGCGTATGTTTTAGTTTTGCTTAATTATATAATCTCTAACAACTGGCTAACTATAACATGCGTACTCATAGACATTCATCTGCGGACTCTTATACAAATGTGTGTATAAGAGTACGCACTTGCAGAAGTGGCAATAAAGTTTTAAATCTCAGGTTTATATAACAATATACAAGAAATATGGTTGAAAACGTGTTACAAAACAATCACTTACCTAAACAAAACGTAAAAACATGCCTTCAGGTATAAAATGCAAAAGTTATTGTATCTTATTCACTAAGTGCGTACTCTTATACACATTTACCCTATACTCCTTATTTTTGGAGATATATTTATTAGCACAAAATATCTAAACAGCTGATGTAATGTATTAAAAAATAAACAATAAAAATAAAAACCCAGAAATATAAAAATAACGTAGGTTACAGGGTGACCCATTCAAGGCTACCCGCCCCCTTATTGCGTTTTGCGTTATATTTTCATATTTTTTTTACCTGAAAAAAAGGTGAAACTTCCGCCCGGTGTATTATCCTCGATTTTTTTTGAAATTTTGGCTACCCCCCTATTTTCGGGGTCCCTGAACACGAATCTGAACTTAGTTTTTGGTGCTCTGACGTAGGTAGTTTCCGAAAAAATGAATTTTCAAATTTCCTTTTCACACCTCACTTTTTACGGTGATATTTGTGGTTATCGGGATTATTTTTTAGTGTACGAAGCAAAAACTAATCACCACACTGTTTTGCACCTTTTGAAAGATTTTCGCCCGACATAGCCAAAATTAGCGTACGGCCCGAATATCGGGCGAAAATAGCGTGTACGTAAAGACGGCATAAATCTTTCAAAATTTCAGATTTTCTCCTGGTTTTCGCGAAGTTTCGATGTTGCAAAATAGTGTGATGATTAGTTTGAGCTGTGTACAGTAAAAAAATCATCCCGATTATAACCACAAACATCACCGTGAAACGTGAGGAAATTTGAAATTCATTTTCCCCGAAAATACGTCCGAGCACCATAACCAATGTTAGATTCGTGTTCAGGGACATCGAAAATAGAAGGGTAGCCAAACTTAAAAAAAAAATCGGGGGAGATATACACCGTCCGGATGTTTTTCCAAAGGAGAACATCGAATATAAAAGTTTGGGGGTTAGGTGTGTTTTTATTACAATATCACCCTATACAGGGTGATTCACGTAAGTGGTTCATTAGAAGTTTACGGGGAAGGAGTGCGAATTTTAATTTGAAATTTTGGTTACCTATATAACAGGTTGTAAACTTTCTTTCTAAAATATTTTCAACTTCCGATCACTTCCGGTTATACCGGATAGCAAATTTGTTATTTCAAATAGAACACCCTATATTTTATTACACCATTTGGTTCCCCATCAAATTCCAAATCTTTTTTCTGAATAGAACGTGTACCCTATTCCTAATCCTTTTCGAGATATTCGCAAATTTTTGATTTTTTTGAGTGTTGCAGCCATCGACCATAGTGATGATAACTTTGAAATTTATGAATCTGGAAAACTGAAATTTTTGACTGTCGTAGGCGAAAGTCAACTTTATTAAATGGTCTGTATGCCATTTCAAAATATTGTACAGGGTGTTTGGGAAAAAAATCCCAATATCAATATCGAAAAATTGAAAAATCTCATTTTTTTCAAATGGAACCCATATTTTTTTATTGCACTATTGAAATGCTTGTGAAAAGACAGTCCAAAAAGATATAACACACTATATGTCTAAATGAAGCGGTTGCTTCGTTATTACGCAAAATACGTAACTTTTCTAATAGGCGGCCATGGATTTTTCATTTGTGATTGTCATTTATTGTGTTCCAAGATATTTTTAATATGTTTTACACTCGTGGAGAGTGTAAAAGAATTTTAGAAAGAACAATTAGGGTTTTAAATGAAAGGCATTTACATTTACCACCTTTGACGAAAAGAAAATTCACAAAGTTCGAAAAAAAATTCATAGTTCATGGCAAGGTCCAAACAAAGAGAAGCAAATGTAAATACGTAACAGGTAAATAGCATAATATGAATAAAGTGTTTTACTTATACCTATGTAGTTTCTTGTTTTTTCAAATGCATAATTATTATGCAATTGTTAGTATTATTTAATTTTGTATTGATGCTTCTCAGGGAAAAAATATTGTTAAATAGCCCTTAACCTTGTCATATAATTGCGTTATTTCATTTTCCATGGCCCCCTATAATGTGACGCTCCTTGAGAAATGGCATCTTTGTTGATACAGAGTAGAAAAAATACGTATTTTGCGTAATAACGAAGCAACCGCTTCATTTAGACATATAGTGTGTTATATATTTTTGAACTGTCTTTTCACAAGCATTTCAATGGTGCAATAAAAAAAAGGGGTTCCATTTGAAAAAAAAAAGAGATTTTCCAATTTTTCGATGTTGATATTGGGAATTTTTTCCCGAACACCCTGTACAATATTTTGAAATGGCATATAGACCATTTAATAAAGTTGACTTTCGCCTACGACAGTCAAAAATTTCAGTTTTCCAGATTCATAAATTTCAAAGTTATCGATCTATGGTCGATGGCTGCAACACTCAAAAAAATCAAACATTTGCGAATATCTCAAAAAGGGTTAGGAATAGGGTACACATTCTATTCAGAAAAAAGATTTGGAATTTGATAGGGAACCAAATGGTGTAATAAAATATAGGGTGTTCTATTTGAAATAACAAAGTTGCTATCGACTTCCGGTACAACCGGAAGTGATCGGAAGTTGAAAATATTTTAGAAAGAAAGTTTACAAAATGTTATGTAAGTAACCAAAATTTCAAATCAAAATTCGCACTCCTTCCCCGTAAACTTCTAATGAACCACTTACGTGAATCACCCTGTATAATATATTTTTACTTTTTTGAAATCTACCCTTCTTCCCGATTACAAAGATATTTAGTCATATGTTTCAAAATTTTCGAAACTAGGAGACCCTAGCCATGGAAAACAACCCATAAAGTGTTACGTGAAAAATCGTTCAGAACGCAAAGAACCGTTTTTTAAAAATTTTTTATTAGTACAAAAATATGTTTTACATCACGAGAGCAGTATCTGACTGGCACAAAAATGGATACAAAGAGAATTTATAAACTCGGTGTAGCTTGCCGGGGTGCTGAGCCATTCAGCGTTTTTCTTGCAAGCTTCTTAGAAAGTGGTGAGGTAATTCCTCCCCTCGAAGATTCAGCAAACGAGGGTGCGAGGAAGCTGAACGTCTTCACACTTGGGCTGAGGTTTCTTCGAACATCTTGTAGAAATCTTCTTGTAGACAACAAAACTTATTAAGCAAATAACCAATAAGTATATACAGATCGTCCAAAGACTTGGTATATGGAAAGATTGTCCAAATGACAATGAAGGGCTGTTTTCGATTATCTTATTCTTTATCTGGTATAATTCATCAAGTTTAATATTTTCTAAATGAAGGCTAACATTTTCGATTTTTGTGTTGCTGATTCTTATGTCCAAATCAGGAAACAAGATAGTTTCGCTTGAATGGTGTATTTCATTTGTTATTGTTTGCTTTGTGTTGGAAATTTTGCATCCCACGGGGATTTCGATTAAATGTGTACCAAGTAGACTCACTGATTCTTCTTGGTTAAAGCATTTTAATTTTAATTGTCCTTTAGTCGGGAATAGACATATCCATTTATTTGTGTTTTGAATTGGTTGAATTGAGGTTTCCATTACGTGTATTTTGGTTTGGCGACAGTTGGAGGCATTTTTCATATCGATAATTTTAATTTCGCAAGCTGATTTTTCGTTGTTGTTCTGCAGGTCCAAGTTGTGACAGAAAAATTGTTTTGGGGAGACTTGTTTGCAAGATTCGCTCATAAATGCAAAATACAATTCATTTTTTACTAAATATTTGTTTTGAGAGATAATTGCCTTAAACTGACCCATTGAGTATACGGGAATGGAGTAAAGGTGGTAATAGTCAACTTCAAAAGGGTGAATCAACGGGACATGTAGGATATAAGAAATTCTAAAATTTTTTATATATGATTCAATTTTTACAACGCTTTCAAAAAGAGGAATATTTTGTAAGGTTAATTCAAACGGAAAATATTTCTTTACAGATGTTTCTAATTTTGTTAATTCAAGGAAAAAGTCATTTGCTTTTATTATGCTAGGGTGCATAATTTGAAGTTTGGTAAATACCAGAGAATTTTCAATGTCCTGTAGAATCGAATTTATAATTTCGTACATCGTGCTAATTTGGATAAGGGCGTCTTTAAGAACTAAAGAGCATTCCATAGCACTGAGAGAATTTTTAAGAACCATAAAAACTTCTTTAAATTTTTCTTCCAAAATATTTTCATTGTGGCTTATTTGTGTAATGGTAGAATTGAACTTATCTATTAAGGAAATAGATAGCGAATTCTGTGTTTTAATACTCCTTTCTAGCTTGTTTTCGTTATTTTGAAGTTCTTCTATTAGTTTATCATAGCGTTCTGCGTCTGTCGAATCTAAATTTCCGGTTATTGATTTAAATATTGATCCTAGGCCATTGATTAAACCTCTTTTTTCTCTTTTGTAAGAAGTTGGAATAATTGCTGTCAATTTAGTATTTACTTCATTTTCAAGAAATGTTAATATTTTTAAATGAGTTGCTAACTCGATTGGGTAGGTTTCGCTTGTATCAATAAAATTTTGTGTTAGCGTTTGCGAATGTTTACGCAGTTTGTTAAATTCTGTCACTACCGAACATGAATTAATTTGTGGGTTTCTTTAGCAATTTTAGCTGTTCCTAGTTTTACTGGGATCAGTCCTGGATTGTTTTCTAAATTTCGAATTGTTATTTTCTCTTGAACTGCCAAAATGCAGGGAAATCTGAAAGTAAGTTTAATTGTAAAATCGTAAGTTTGCCTTAAGGGTCGCTTTAAATTGTCCATATGTATTTTTTCTTGTGAATCAGTAGAAACAGTTTTCATATTTCTATCTACGGTTTGTATTTTAGTTGATTTATTAAATTTATTTGCATTCTTTTGCCTAATATGTTTTTTAGTATAAACCTTTTCTTGAGGTTGGAATAATTCTGGGTTATCACGATTTTGATTAATTTTGTCTATAAGTCTTTCTTTATTTCGCATTAAATTGGAATTTATTTTGGAATAGAGAACTTTTGAGCATTCTTTATGATCGTTAATATAATCATTTAATAAAATTTGATCAATTTCTTGATTAAATGGATTATCTTCGCTAATGTGACCATTAATAACATCTATTGGTTTTAATTTTGTTGTAGAGTGGATACTGTGGTTGTATGCCAAAATTGCATAAATTATTTTCATTTTTATTGGAGTTTTTTGGAAACCTTTTGTATTTAATAAGCGAATGTGTTCTATAAGAGTGGAATGGAATCTTTCTATAATTCCGTTAGATTGAGGGTGATTAGGTGAACAAAAGTGTATATTGATTTTATGGAGTTTTAATAGCTCTAAAACAACTGAATTCTTAAATTCGGTTCCGTTGTCACAAATTATTTGTTTAGGGATACCGTGATGGGAGAAAAACTGAATTAAATTATCAACTATTTCGGTTCCTGCTAATGAATTTAAATGATAGGCTTGTGCGTATTTCGAAAAACTATCTACAAAAATTTTGATTTTTCGAATGAAAAAGTATCTAGATGAACTATTTCGAAAGGTTTGCTTGCTGTAGCGGTGACTTTCATTTTGATTCTTATTGGATTTCTCTCATATTTGCTTTGTTGGCAGATTTCACAATCGTTTATAAAGGTTTGTACAGAATTTTTTATGTAAGGCCAATAATATTTATTCTTTACTCGTTCAACGGTTTCGTCTATGCCGCGATGATTAGACTTTCCTTCGTGGAAATTTTTTATTATGTCTTCGATATCATTTTTGTTAGTAACGTCTATTAATTTTTTATTACATTTTCGAAAATTGATTGAAGGCCATTTAAAATTTTCTTGTAAAACATTAGTGAATCTTTGGTAAATGTCAGCATTTTCGAAATAAAGGTGATATTGTGAGTTCGGTAAAACGTAATCTTTGACAAATCGTATTACATCTTGATTAAAATTATTTTCGGAAAATTGAACATTTATTCTTTTCTTTTTCTCAAATAAAATAGTAATTTTGGGTTGTGCGGGTGAGTGGTGTACAACGGAAATTATGATTTGATTTTGTCCGTAGTTTACGGGATTTTCGAAAATGGGAATATTGATGACTGGATTTTGTTCGGCATTCGAGTGTACAGTATTGTTGTCGGTTTCGAGGCGGTCATCGTCGGCTTCGTTATCGCTAAGGTCTTGGGTTTCATTATCTGGTATTACAAGTAGTGAAACATTGTCGGTATCTTCGGTTGCGTCATTATTAAGGGTTCTAGGAACGGAGTTATCGTTACTCATGTTATATGGGAATATATCACGTAAAACGTTCTCTGCAATTTCGTCTATTTCGTCAGTAACGGTTTTGGTGTGTATTTCAATTCTTGAAAGCGCATCTGCGTTGGTGTTAAGTTTCCCTTTCTTGTAAATAATATTGTAATCAAATTCTTCTAATCGGATACGCCAGCGCAATAATTTCGAATTCGGATCTTTCAATGAAAAAAGCCACTGAAGTGGTTTATGATCGGTTATAATGTTGAATTTACGTCCATACAGATAGGGTCTAAAGTACTTGGTGGCCCAAATTATTGCTAATAATTCTTTTTCGATAACTGAGTAATTTTGTTCAGAATCGTTCAATGTGCGTGAGGCGTAAGCCACAGGTAAATCGTTACCGATAGGCCCTTGTGAAAGGACAGCACCAATCGCAACATTGCTCGCGTCTGTTGTCAAATTAAAAGATTTAGAAAAATCAGGATATTGCAGAATTGGAGAATTTGTAAGCAAATTTTTGCAAGTTTCGAAGCAAGAAATAAATTCATCATCATGTACTATTTTAGCATTTTTCTTTAGACATTTTGTGAAAGGCTTAGTAATTTTTGCAAATGAAGGAATAAAGCGTCTATAATAGCCAACTAATCCGAGAAAACCTTTGATTTGTTTGGTAGTTTTGGGTATTGGAAATTCTTTGATGGCTTTAATCTTGTCAGGGTTGGGTTTAACGCCGTCAGGGGTGACTATGTGACCAAGGTATGCAACTTCTTTCTTTAGAAACTCGGACTTATCCAGTTGTACTTTAAAATTTGTTTCGCGAAGTCTTTGGAAAACGGATTTAAGGCTTTGTTCTTGAAGAGAAGTAGAAAAAATTATTATATCGTCTAAGTAGACAAGGCATTTTTCGTTTTGAATACCACGGAGGATGTTGTCCATTAATCTCTGAAAACTCGCGGGCGCATTTTTTAAGCCGAAGGGCATACGAAGGTACTCATAGTGTCCTTGTTCAGTGTTAAAAGCTGTCTTTTCTATGTCGTTTTCGTCCATTTCTATCAGGTGAAAACCGCTAGCAAGGTCCAGTGTAGAAAAGTATTGACACTTTCCTAACTTGTCAAGTAAGTCGTGTATATTAGGTAATGGGTATTTGTCATCGATAGTATTGTCATTTAATTTCCGGTAGTCCACAACTACACGCCATTTTTGTTTACCCGACGCGTCAGCTTTTTTAGGGACGACCCAAATTGGTGACGACCAAGGGGAAACACTAGGGCGGATTATGTTTTGATTAAGCATTTTTTTGATTTGGGATTCGACTTCTTGCCGGTGAATAAATGGGTAACGGTATGATTTGGAATAAATTGGCGTTTCGTCAGTGGTGCGAATTTTGTGCTTTACTTTATTAGTAAATGTCAAGGGAGTGTCTTCATTATAGAAAATATCAGAATATTCTTTACATAACTTTAAAATTTTACTCTTTTCTTCTGTGTTAAGGTGGTCTACGCGAATTTTTGTCAGGTCCAGAGGAGTTGTATCTGTTTGTCAAAGTTATGCAGTTCAAAGTTTTGTAACTCGTTTCTGTAAAATTCGTCAACTTCTAGTGGTTCTGAAAAGTTTAAAGATACTTTGTTTTCTGTGTTATTTAAGATTGTCGTCAAAGCTTTTCCATTTTTCGCTATGGTTAAGCACTCGGGAATTTCGCAATTTTGAATTTTTTGGTAAGGTATTATTATTTCTCCATTTTGAATTGACGTATTTATTTTAATAACTTTTTTTGATCTGGGTTCTACGTGAATAAGATTTAATTCATTTTTTGTTGTATATGGATTAAGTTTTAATTTAGTACAGGGTGTAATAAAGAAATCATTTTCATAGTCGAGATGTGACTTTAAAAATTTTATGAGGTCCATTCCTATTAAACCGTCGAAAAAATCGTGGAATTTAAATAGATAAAATTTCATGTATGTATTATTTGGCATTTTGAAAATTTCTGGAGCCGGTATTGTTGCGCTATAACGGTGAGCAGATTTTTGATAAACCGAAGAAACAATAAAAGGGTCATCTCGAATTAAATTTGGAAAGAATTTTTGAGCTACTTCTGGATTTATAAAAGATTTGGTTGAGCCTGAATCAATTAATATTTTTGTGTTAAATTTCGGAAATTCGACATAATATAAACGTCCAGTATCGGTAAAATTAAAAGAAATAATAGTGTATTTTATGTTTTTGGTCGTTGTCTCGAGGCAAATTCATAAAATTTTCGTCTGATTGATCAGGGTGGTGGTCAAAATATTCTAGTTCTTCGTAATTTTGAGAATTATTTTCAAAATTTTCGTCATGTTGGGTAGATTCAGTACAAATTGGATTTAATTCGTCTATTTCAGTGTTAAACAATTCTTCAGAAATAAAGTTTCTTGACGTAGATGGGTTTTGTGTAAAATAACTGTTATATTGATTAGGGGTATAATTTAGCCGTTGTTGTTGAGGTTGCCTGTTCATAGTAGAGGGTTGTCTATTCATAGTAGAGGGTTGTCTGTTCATAGTAGAGGGTTGATTTGCATTATTAATTGGGACTGAAACACTCATTGGCGTTGGTCTTGTCATATTCGATACATAGGAATTATTGGGTCTAAAAACATTTCGATTTTGATTTTGCTGGTGATATTTGAAAACTTGGGAATTTGTAAAATATCTTTGTTGATTAACAGGACGGGGTTGAATGGGTAATGGTCGAGAAGGGAAGGTTTGTGGCGCCCTAAATTGATTGTTTTGCGTATGAGCGTTAAAGTTAGGTCTCATTTGTGTTTGTATATTTGGTCTAGGAACTTGGGGTTGGTTTCTATGGGAAAAATTTTGGAAATAGTGGATATTATCTTCTTCTGTAACAAAATGCAATGCTTCAACTAAAGTGGTAGGTTTCATACAACGAATAGTGGTACCTAAAGGTTCTTTAAGTCCAGCAAGGAAAGTTTTTAATGCTAGGCTATTGTACAAATTTCGTTTTAGTGCTTTTGCGTCTGCTGTTTGCTCGTGAATATCTACATAACTACATAAAAGGTTCAAAATATGTAAAACTTTGTCATAAAAATTTTGAGGTTTTTCATTAGGTAATTGTCTTAGCATTACTAAATCTCGGTTTAAGCAGGTTTCATCTCTTTGATCGGCAAAATTTCGATATAAAGCTTCTTTTAGTTCTGTCCATGTAGATATATTTTGAATATTTATTACTAATTTTGCATTTCCAGACAATTTGGAAACGAGACAGTTCAACAAATAAACATTTTGGAAAGAATTTTGATTTTTTAAATCATAAAAAGTATTGATTATCGATTCGCAAGTAACTAAAAATCTATTCAATTCGTTCGGATCACCGTCAAATCTCGGTACACAAGTTAAATATTCAGATTTAAATTCTGCCATATTTTCGGTTTGATTAATACTTTCACTTAAGGATAAGTAAGGGTGTGATTCTAAGGATTGAGAGTCAGATGAAGGTATATTTAAAATCAATCTTTCGAATTCACTTGTTAAATCGTCAATTGACATGAATTGCACTTACATTAGTAGAACGGCCCAATGCATTCTTCACTCCTTAAACAACTATAGGGTGGCGAACCAGATCAGCGATGCTTGTCTTCTCCGGTGACGTGCCCCCGCGAATTTGGACGATGCTGTTCCAAATTCCGATGCCAGCTGATGCCAAGCCTCCAATTCAGGTCTGCGATAGACGGGAACCCCGATTTTTGTGAGTCCACACCGAATTAAAGTTCGACACAACGTGACAACTGTTCGATATCCGGTTAATCGTAGATACGAAAATTACTTCGAACGCGTCGCGATGCGCAAGAGGGTAACCCGGACGTCCTACCGACTGCGCCAAAAATCGTTCAGAACGCAAAGAACCGTTTTTTAAAAAAATTTTATTAGTACAAAAATATGTTTTACATCACGAGAGCAGTATCTGACTGGCACAAAAATGGATACAAAGAGAATTTATAAACTCGGTGTAGCTTGCCGGGGTGCTGAGCCACTCAGCGTTTTTCTTGCAAGCTTCTTAGAAAGTGTGAGATAATTCGTGTAAAATTTAAAAAGCAATGTTTTAGATTGCTCATTACTCAAGAGAAGAAAGATATTATAAGAAATGCCTATTTAGGGTACAAAAATATACAGGGTGACCATCTAATAAAAAATTTAAAAACAAAAAGTCGCTTAGTTTTGTTAGATAGATAAATGAGTTTCCTCAAGTTTCCCTTGCAATTATCCTTTATCCATACCTATTCCTACTTAGGTACCTATTTTCAAGAATATTCAGCAATATATCAATTTTCTAAAATTATTTTCATTCAATATTTTTTCACAGATTCACAAATAAAAAATTAAATAAAAATAAAATTCATTCATTTATAGATAATTAGAGCAGTTACGAAGATCACAAGCTGAACCGGCTAGTACTTCCCAAAATCAAGAAGCTGACATTGTCCACGTTGAGCCAATAATAGCACAGTAAGTACCTAACTCTAAGCCTTTTAAAATGGCAAAAAGTGAAAAAAAATAGAACAGTATAAAACCCATTGGAAAAGTAAGAGAATATAGCAAAATAACAGAAAAATAATTTAAGGGCGATTTGAGGTACGGGGGTGGAAGGGGCTGAACTTTTAGGGATGGAAAACGGTTTATCACGATTTCAGGCAAAACTACAACTCCTATCGGAAAAAGTTAAATTGCAAAGTTGTAGGTGATATAAAGATCTACAACTTTTGTATTTACACTTTTTCACAGCCTCAAAATATCCGCGAAAAATCGGAATAACCTATTTTTTGGTTTTTAATTTTTATCTCCCAGAACAAAAAATTCCACGAAATTTGGTGGAAACTTACCTTCTTATGTCCCGAACACGCTGTAATTTTTTCGAATCCAAATATTTATTTTTACCCCTTCTTTTGATTTTAAACCGAAAAAGTAACCTCATTTTCAATCAAAAATACCCACGTCAAAAAAGCTGCTTTTTAAAAAAAGTCTGTTCGCATTTTGTTCGTTGGAACATCTACTTTCTGATGGTGTAAAAAATGTACATCACTATGGAAAATTTTCTCAGAAAATGCAAAAAATTTAAGATTCCATGTTATATTGATAAACCAAGAAATTGCAAATCGATATACAATGTGTCCCGGGTAAGAATGAACAGCATGGGGATCTTGCAAATGGTGAGAGATATAACAACGGTTAATCGGGGAAAAAGTTGCGCAATTTTGAGGTCAATAAAATGGTGCAAACAGATTCCTAATATCCTTTTTCGTTTTTGAGTTATTTTGAAAAATGTGAAATTTTGCGTTTTCGATTTTATTTTTTTCTGAAGTTAGTTATCACAGATAGGAAAACAAGAAAAACACTGTTTTGTGGCACTTTTTAACGGGCTTTAAGATTGCGTTTTTAGATTTGTTCTACAACATTTTTTTTGATTTTGAAAACCCTTTTCATTCCAAATACCATGACACGAAATATTTTGAGACAATTATACTGAATTACTTTCTTTTCCATTTAAACACAGGGCCGCACTAGAAAAAAAAAGTTTTCAGTAAAATTGTCTCAAAACATTTTAAAAATATTTCGTGTCGTACATTATGGTATTTGCAATGAAAAGTGGTTTCAAAATCAGCAAAAAAAGAACAGATCCGTATTTAAAAAAAATAAAGTTGAAGATGGTTTCTCAAAAAACGAAATGTTATAGAACAAATGTAAAAACGCCATATTAAAGCCCGTTAAAAAGTGCCAAGTGTTTTTCTTTTTTTCCTACCTGTGATAACAACTTCAGAAAAAAATAAAATCGAAAACGCAAAATTTCACTTTTTTCAAAATAACTCAAAAAAGAAAAAGGATGTTGGAAATCTGTTTGCACCATTTTATTGACTTCAAAATTGCGCAACTTTTTCCCCATTTAACCGTTGTTCTATCTCTCACCGTTTGGAAGATCCCCATGCTGTAAAATAAATAGCGCAAAATTTTAAACAATAATTAAAAAAATTTCGAAATCGAGTTTTTAATTTTTTGCATTTTCTGAGAAAATTTTCCATAGTGATGTACATTTTTTTACACCATCAGAAAGTAGAGGTTTCAACGAACAAAAACCGAACCGATTTTTTAAAAAGCAGTTTTTTTTATTTTGACGTTATATGAAAAAAGTGCAAATACAAAAGTTGTAGATCTTTTTATTACCTACAACTTTGCCCACTTTGCCCAAACTTTTTTCGATAGAAGTTGTAGTTTTGTCGGAAATCGCGTAAACCGTTTTCCACCCCTAAAAGTTCACCCCCTTCCACCCCCGCCCCTCAAATCGCCCTTAAATTATTTCTCCTGTTAATTTTGCTATATTTTCTTCCTTTTCCAATGAGTGTCATGCTGTTCTAGATTTTTTTTTTGTTCTCAAAAATTATCTACCCTGGCCTATAATAATAGCACAGTAAGTAAAAGTTAATCTCTCGTCTCCTTTAGGCAAGCACTCACAGACCATGACTATTGTTCCAGTTTACCTGGGTAAAGTATCATAAAGAAAATATATACCAACAATTTAGTACAACTAATTTGCAGACACTCGGGAGTTCTTTGCCAAGAAGAGGAAAATTTATATGTAGAAGATGAAGAGTAAGTAGAAATGATACATTATTTACCGGCCCTGGATTTTCCTTATAACTTATATTTTTCAAATAAAATTTATTTTAGGATAATTCTTATGGATGCAGATCTAAGTTGTCAAGAAGAGATCAGAGAAGAGATCACCACATTTGAAAATTTGCCAGCAAACAAGTAAGATCCTAAACTATACCTAATCAAAATATTTTGCTTCTATCGATATATTGGATGAGGTTAGTAATTGCACATAATATTTTGATAGCAGTTAGCTGGCGTCAAAATAGAGCGATTCGGTCTACACCCTAAAAGTTGAAAGAATATCTTCCTCTTCTGTCATTTTTCCGAACCAGTAAGTCAATCGAGCTGAAATATTTTATACTTATGTTTTCTTAGAGGATAAATCCCTGCGTTATTAGCGCAGTAAATGACTTATCAGTTTTGAACTTACCACTAGAGGGCGGGGTCAAATCTAATAAGTATGCAAATTTTCAGTTCGACTGACCTAATAGTGCCAAAAAGTGCAAAAAATCACAGTGTAAATCAAAAAGGAGCGAGATTCTGAAAAGACCTGTTTGACATAATCGCTGTATTTTCATGTCAGTTGTCTGCTATTAAAATATGCACCATTATTAGTGACACATCCTGTATATATGTTCCATTCTTCAGTATACTGCCAGAACTGGAAATAGTCCCAGAAAATGAGACCAACCATACCATAGAAAAGGACGAAATATTACTGGGAGGCAGAAGAATAGTCGATGTAGGACGTTTATTCAAGGAAATTTCCAGAATTGGAAAACATCCCCCTTTCGACTGTTCGTTTGAAGATATGTACCCAACTAGTGAAAGAAGAATGGGGATTAATAGTATTATCACATTCAAATGCAAAATGTGTAATATTACCAAATCTGTAAGCTTATGTGATACCACTGAAGGCAGCAGCGACAGCATTGATCCAAACAAGGGACTTGTCCAAGTGGCTCTGGATATTCTGGCAGTGAAACACTATCCTCTTCACTAAATATCCCATTTATGGCCCCATCAACATATTACGAATACGAGGAGACCATGGCAGATGCTATTCATAATATTGCATGGAGAACCATTGAAGATGCTGGCAAAGAAGAAGCTGAGATGGCGAGAAATTTGGGCGAACTCGACAAAATGGTGTACCACTAATAACGGTGGTAGCTGATGGTGCTTGGAGTAAACGCTCATATTCTATAAATTATGATGCTAAATCTGGGGTGGTAAGTATAAATGTGATTTATTCTTTTGTACATTACATTATACAGGATGTTCGCGGTTTTTGTAGACAAACTTTGGCAATAATTATTATTGGTATGACAAGGTAATTTTATTGTTTGGGATACATATTATAAGTAGGTATCAGAAGTTAACAAGTGAACGCATTTTTTAAAGCCATTGGAGCAGAAATTGTGTTTAAAAAAGGGTTGCTAGTTACCCCCCCCCCCTGTACGCCCCTACTGAATCTAAATGGGCAGTTTTGTAGCAAACCTTTTGGTCTTACTACGAGTACATATATACATATCACCCTGTATGTTATTAGTAAATTTTATTTTTAGGCGTGCATTATTGGTGCAAGAACCCAGATACTTTTCCTTGGTGTTCGGAACAAGTACTGTTGTATTTGTTCTCGAGCAGAATCCAAATGCTTGGCCGTACCAGAGCACCAATGTTACAAAAATTGGTCGTCAACCTCGACAAGTATTGAGAGTGATATTATTGTGGAGGGGTTCAAAAGAAGCATGGAATTGCATGGTGTCATCTTCAAACGACTTGTTGGAGATGGTGATAGCAGCGTATACAATAAACTTCTTGAAAGTAGACCATATGGCAATGTCCTTATAGAAAAGATAGAATGTAGGAATCATCTATTGCGAAACTTTTCTAAGAAAATTAGAGACATTTGTGGTGAGTAATGGTAATCACCAATCAGATTTTAGAAAATAATAGTACAATTAGGGGTATATGTGTGAGTCTTTTTTTTGTTCATTTTGTATTAACTTTCATTTTAAAAACAAGATCATTGTTTTATAAAGTAAAACCACATTACTTCATATTTTATGATAGATGAACTCTTTCGATAATAATAATTTATTATATATATATATATATGTTACGGGCGACGTGAAGACGAAGACTTTTTAAAAACTTTTATTTGAGTAACGCGAGTTACAGAGTTTCGGCTTAGACTACAGACAAGACTAGAATTAACACTCTTACTTTACTAGGTCCTATTTATACAGATCTGTTATGCTGAGGTGTTGTGGTTCTCATGGGAAAAGAATATAAAGACAAAGGGAAGATCAAATTCTGCAATTCTTGCAGTAAGCAAGTTTTAACAATACTCAAAAGGAATATGATATGTTCTAGTAATCATTCTAGAACAATATACAATGGAAAATGATATCTTTGTAGTAAGCATCTTGAACAATAGAGAATGAGAACATAATACCCAACAGTAAACAGAATCAAGGGTAAAAACAAGGTTATGATCAAGGTGATGCTTGAGGTCGGATATAACATATATAATAATGTTTCAGACATGCGATGGGGGGATGAATAACAAAGAACTAAATGGTGATTGGTGCACAACGGGCCCACTGTGGCCTACGTGCCGGGCCGATTTAAGGCGGCCACCCCCTGCACAAGAAGATGGTGATTGGTGATCTCTTCGGACGAGTAAATGGTGTTTAGAAAGTATATAATCTTCCTGTAGATGCTCGACTCCGAAAAAGGACAGTGTAAAAATAATTTATTCTTAATTCAAACCATGTTAATTAACAATTTGTTTAGGGCAAAACACAAGTAAAAAAATGACCTCTTCAAATAGTGAACTAAAATGGTATTTAGTAAGGATGCTAGTGTTGACTGTCATCTTTTTGGCGAAAGCAAGTGTCGGCGCAACACAAAAGAAGAATAGAAGTTATAAGTATAATTTTCATTATACAAGTATTAACATTTATTTATGTTTTAGGAAGTGAAAAAAATGGAAATATAAATTACCATTATTAATTCAGTAATATTATAGTAATAATTATTGTGATAAAACAGACAAAAATCATAACGTGTTGAAAAGCGTTGTGCTTTTGACCTATGGCAAATGTACTAGAATTGTTTACAAAATTGTACTAAATTGTAATAGCTCCAAATTCCTGTCAAATTTTACCTACCGTACCAGTAACAGTAGGTACCCATAAATTTTTACAGTTAAAAAAATTAAATAAATTTAAAAATATAGTAAGAAGTTATGAAGTACCTACAAGGCTAAATAAAAATCAGAGTTGGTTTTTTTTTAATAAAAAAATTAGACTAATTTCCCAATTTATATGTCAATTTAGATCTTTTTATAAGTTAATATTTATTTTCAAATACGAGATAGATTCAAAAATGTCAAAATAACTCAAGAGCAAAGTACCCTTATTTTTTAAAATACGGTAAAAAGTTACTTACAAAAGTTGTTATGAATCAAAGATAGATGTCATATTTAAAGTTACAGCCACCTAGTCAAAAAAAAAAGAAATTTAACTTTTTTGTATTTTTCGACCACCCTGTGTATTACAAAAAAAAAAACAAAATACCGCAAGCGCAACTTATTATCGGATAATACATGAATTTGCTACTAAACTTTAATTTTGTTCGATTAGCAGCTAGAAATTTATATTAATCGAAATCAGAGTTTAAAAATATTAAATTTTTCAATTTTTGTGTCCAACTTTCTGCCGGTCACTGTATTTATAACAATAAAATACCACAGGCAATCAGTCTTATTATTATGAGTAATATGTTTTGGGTCTGGTAGAATTTCCAGACTGAAAGGAACAAGGTAAATGTTTCTTTAAAATAAAAAAATGTTTAAAATTAAATAAATAATTTTCTAAGAAAAAGAAACTAAAAATGTAAAAATAATTAAGTTTACAAAGTAATAATGTAACTGAAAATAAATATATTTTGCATCGGAAAAAATACAGGTAGGTACTTGAAAGAATATTTATTTATTACAAAAAAATAAAATATTTCTAAAATATTGGGGTTATCCCTTCGGTACAAGGCACAAGATACAAGTTAAACGAATGGTATATCACTGATATTTATTGTATCAAGTAGGATACTTTCAATGGAAATTGGTGCTAAATCGGTTAATCTCTCCTGGCTCATGAAGACCTTAGATAGTTTTTTTTTTATAATTTTTAATTTGGAAAATGATCTCTCCGAGGATGCTACAGTAACTAGCAAGCACAAGGTATTCGGCGGACGGCGGAAAACTATTCGTGAGAGAATTTTTGAACAAGTACTCTAAAATAGTTCTTGGACTTGCAGTACATTTTGATGGAAGAAAGATATTAAAATTGTTTAGCTCACTATACAGGTGTGAAGCGTCGATATATCCCCTACGAAATTTGAGGCCTACCAACGTCACGCCGCGCCGCGCAGTTGCCACAGAGCAAAGACCAGAATAGAGGTAGTGCAGTGCCGACGGCCGACCGACGCCGCCGATGGGTTACGGGTTCATATCAATATGGTGTTGTTGCATTGTTGACGATATTCTTTTTGAGGGAGAATGCAAGTAATGTAGAGACTTACTACCTTTTTTCTGAACAAATATATTTTCGCGGCGGAAGGGCGGCCTGTGGCCGCCCCTGGATTTGGCCGCCCGTCTGCGACGCAGACCTCTGCTGATGGGTCAGCTCGCCCCTGGCATTCTCCATAAACTAATACCATATTTTAATTTATTCTCATTATTATGATTAACCATTATTACAAAAATTAATAAACTAATTAGGCAAGAAACAAATTGACAACGATAGAGAATTACCTGGGCGTTTGAAGCTAAATATCATATTGAAACAATGGACAGAGACAGAGCCACCTTTGGTTAATAATAATAAATTCTGCCAAATTTTCGTTGTCTAGATGTATTATTATACATGGTGTTATTGTTATTATATGATACTGGAAATTACCTTTTTTCACTTTTGCGGGATAAATTATACAGAATGTTCATTTTAAACTGAAAAATTGATCACTTCCAGTACTTCGGTCAAACCGGATGTGTAATAACTTGACACGTGCCGCTATTTTCTTCGTCCTAGTGGACTACAAAGATATTTTTAATAACTTTTTCCTCTAAAGTTAATTTTAAGCGAGTTAGCTCGTTTTTTGTAAATGACATTGTAGGGCGGTTATCTCAGAAACTAGTGATAGTGGGAAAATAGTCCATAGAACAAAAGTTTCTGCAAATTACCCAGTCTCTCAAATGTGCTGCGCTCCAACGTTCTTAGGATCGAAAAGTTTCTTTGCACCGCAGCGCCATCTATACGCCAAGATCAAAATGAACGCTTATCAGTTTCAAATAAAGCCCTCTTCACGTCCTAGCGAACGGCGTTTGCAGAATTAAAATATATCTTTTTGTTCCGGAGATATCGGCGACGGGAGTCCTTATTGGGACACCCAGTACATATACGGGGTGATTCACGTAAGTGGTTCATTAGAAGTTTACGGGGAAGGAGTGCGAATTTTAATTTGAAATTTTGGTCACTTATATAACAGGTTGCAAACTTTGTTTCCAAAATATTTTCAACTTCCGATCACTTCCGGTTATACCGGAAGTCGATAGCAACTTTGTTGTTTCAAATAGAACACCCTATATATTATTACACCATTTGGTTCTCTATTGAATTCCAAATCTTTTTTCTGAATATAATGTGTACCCTGTTCCTAACCCTTTTCGAGATATTCGCAAATTTTTGTTTTTTTTTTAGTGTTGCAGCCATCGACCATAGTGATCATAACTTTGAAATTTATGAATCTGGAAAACTGAAATTTTGGACTGTCGTAGGCAAAAGTCAACTTTATTAAATGGTCTGTAGGCCATTTCAAAATATTGTAAAGGGTGTTCGGGAAAAAATTCCCAATATCAACATCGAAAAATTGAAAAATCTAATTTTTTTCAAATGGACCCCATATTTTTTTATTGCACCATTGAAATGCCGGAAGTGATCGGAAGTTGAAAATATTTTAGAAAGAAAGTTTACAATCTGTTATATAAGAAACCAAAATTTCAAATTAAAATTCGCACTCCTTCCCCGTAAACTTCTAATGAACCACTTACGTGAATCACCCTGTATATATACTAAAAAAAATTAACAACTCTACAACCCACGAACAACCCAGCTTTCCTTCTGCCTTGAGCCTGAGCAGCAACTAAATTGTAAGCGGATATAAAAAATACGCCAAAAAAATCATGTTGTGTTGTTGGACTGGACAGGGGGTGAACACGTTCTTGATCTCCGAGGGTGTATTTCATTTGGGTGCTTTGGTACAGGCTTGGTTGTGCATTACTTGGGTTACGGTCCATGCAGGTTGCAGTAAATATTGGCTTCCATGGTTTGATTCTTAAAAATAAGACACAAATACGATTTAGAAATCTTCGAATCTTTGTTTACATTCTGTAGCTAGGTCGAAACATTTAACCCATTAGCGCCTTGCGTTACCATATGGCAACGTCCAACAGGTGATCTTTTCGACGCGTCCTAACTTGTCAGCGATTTTATTTCGTTTACGGTAGGAATCTTATTACCGACGTATTACTGTTTGGAATACATTCGTACTGGCAAATTCAGTTTACATTTGATTGTTAGAGTGTGAGCAGTGCTAGAATATACCATTCAAATAAATCATCGAAAAAAATGGAGCCTCGGTTTGAGTAAGTATGTTTATTTTTATGTGTCACATATTTTTGTTACTTTGGATTTATATTTATGTATAGAATGCGTTAGAGTATTCATTGACAAAATATAAAGACATTTTACTAAAAACTAGCTGACTTCCCAGATAGCACAATCTCATGACTTGCACATACTAATCATATTCTATTTTAGAATGTTCACATTCCAAGTATATTCTTTTTTAACATACAGCATATTTGAGGCATATGCTTGGCACATGTTACAGGGCACCCCATTCAGGTGACAACTAAGTGACAGGAATGTGCCACATCATGTACTTGTCATATGACTAAAACCAACATTACACGTAAATCAAAGTACATGATAAGTATGTGATTTTCATATTTCATTTATTTTAATTTTCACTTTCGTATATATACTTAGAACGTGACTAAAACACATTAACATCATGGTATGTAATTGGTACATACTTGTTATATGACTAAAATCAACATTTGGTTTTGGGGTATGGCAAAAAAATATACACCGACATAATATAAAAAGTTATGTATTTATATATATCTAGGTATAATATGTGTCCCTAATTACTATACACCATCAATAACCATAACATTCTGCAAAAGAAATAAGAAAAGTTAACATATGATTAAAAACCAGCTTTTGTAGGAGATTGCTACATAACAGAAATGGTCGACAATGCAATTTTTTAATTTTTAATATAGATACCATGAAGTGAGATGGTTACACAACAATGAAAAATGGAAATTGGATTGTCGTAGCTCTGTAACTTAACACGTGTTTTGTTTTCTTACTAAAGTTACCATTAACAAAGAATTTGGCTGTATCCATAATGACATTAAACAATGAATGGCAATGGAATAGTTTATCAACCCACCTTTATTCTGGTCGAGAGCACGATTACTTCAATAATCTCCGGTAACTTTCTGTATCGTTCCGTAATCTAACCGAAATCAATTACGGAACGACTTTTATCACTTCGATTAGAAAACAGAACTCACGTTCATGGTGCCAATATATAAATAATAAGTAAACTTACCTTGATACTATTTTGAGAAAAAGGCAAATGCAATCCTCAAAGCCTTCGTCAAAGCCTTGTTCCACACGTGCGGAAACGAAAAAGTGCTTCGCGTCGTTCGTGTAAATGCAAAATGGCAGCCGCGTTCTAAAAAGTACCTGTTCTACCCCACACGTTTCGCCACTTGCTAGAAATAGGCATACTACTATTACAAACGATTATAGAAAAATGGCATAACAATTACCTATCTACAAGCATTTGTAAAATGTCCGCGTTTACTTGCGTCGACAATGCAATTTTTTAATTTTTAATATAGATACCATGAAGTGAGATGGTTACACAACAATGAAAAATGGAAATTGGATTGTCGTAGCTCTGTAACTTAACACGTGTTTTGTTTTCTTACTAAAGTTACCATTAACAAAGAATTTGGCTGTATCCATAATGACATTAAACAATGAATGGCAATGGAATAGTTTATCAACCCACCTTTATTCTGGTCGAGAGCACGATTACTTCAATAATCTCCGGTAACTTTCTGTATCGTTCCGTAATCTAACCGAAATCAATTACGGAACGACTTTTATCACTTCGATTAGAAAACAGAACTCACGTTCATGGTGCCAATATATAAATAATAAGTAAACTTACCTTGATACTATTTTGAGAAAAAGGCAAATGCAATCCTCAAAGCCTTCGTCAAAGCCTTGTTCCACACGTGCGGAAACGAAAAAGTGCTTCGCGTCGTTCGTGTAAATGCAAAATGGCAGCCGCGTTCTAAAAAGTACCTGTTCTACCCCACACGTTTCGCCACTTGCTAGAAATAGGCATACTACTATTACAAACGATTATAGAAAAATGGCATAACAATTACCTATCTACAAGCATTTGTAAAATGTCCGCGTTTACTTGCGAAAAAATGCCACGTGGGTACCACTACCACCTACCTTGCTACTCTTTTGAGCGAAGCACAAAACCAAGCTACAACACAAAAAAGAATGGCGACCTGACCCTGACGCCAACGCGAACACAGCAAACGAATAACGAATGCGAATGCCGATTTGCGTCGGCGCGGTGGGCGATCACCAGCGCTCCCCCCCACGGATTAAGTTCACAGAGTTGCCAGACTTTCGATTCTACGGTAGTTCCAAGTCCTACGGAACTGCTGGTTATTATATTTTATTATTTTGTTACAAGTTATACAACAAAATTCATTGTAAAACAGTAAAGTAACAAATTTATACTAATGTTTTAAAAATATATTAAATATTTTGGGGAACAATATAGAATATAAATATTTACTAGCTTTTCACCCCCGCCTTCGGCGGGGTTTGAAAGTTAGGCCTGCGACTTTGCCGCCGCAACCTTCTTTTCTGGGGCTCCGCCGCCGCTGAGGCTCGCGCACGATTTCGTCTCTAAAGCCATAAACTATATCTGTGTACCATTCAGCCGTTTCTTCGATAGATCTGGCAGCGCTGCCCAATTCCAGATCCCGCTCGTATCTCGTTGTTCGGTCGCTCCTCGGCCACCGTCGCCACCGACTTCGTGTGAATACAGGGCGATCTCTGCTCTACGCACGACCTCGCGTTTATACACATATATCGGGAAGTCGTCCAATGGAAATATCAATTTAAACCTTCAATCAGTGCATACATGCTTATGCTTAGGTACTGCATACATTAAATGTGTCCACGGCAAAGCGGTATAGGTGTATATGACATTTTTTTACAGTGCAAACACAATTTTTTGTATTTTGCTCTTGCTTCACCCAAAAACTATTTTTAGTATCTTGGACTTTAAAAAATTATAGAGGGCGCTGGTAGCAGCTTAAAAATAAAAATCGCATCAGGTTAAGTGCCTTAATTTTCTGTGCGAAATATTGAAAAAATTTGTTAGAAAAACTTGCTCAGAATTAAAAAAAATGACGTATCAAATTACAGAAATAAATATTTTTTTATTTATAAATTTTTAAATATTATAAATGCAATCATAATTTAAATTTATCTATTCTATCCATGTTCCTCCAACAATAAATTATTCTGACACAAAGACGGATGACTTTTATTTTTGTTTCCATGGCATATTCTCCTTAAAACATTAAAATTACAAAAGGTACCGGTAAAAAATATGTTTTTTGGTATGTATTTGTCACATACTTTGGAGGAATATACTTTATATGCACTTTTATGGCACATACTTGGCAGGTGACAAAGGTACCTGTAAAAAATATGTTTTGTGGTATGTATTTGTCACATACTTTGGAGGAATATACTTTATATGCACTTTTATGGCACATACTTGGCAGGTGACAAAGGTACCTGTAAAAAATATGTTTTTTGGTATGTATTTGTCACATACTTTGGAAGAATATACTGGTGAGGAAGATGCTTAGCATGTGCCATAGACAAACCAGAAATATGTGTTATAGGGAATATTGAAGGAATATGATAAGTATGTACCATCCATATGATCAAATAATATTCCCTAACGGCATATTGACGGTACATTTTTGGCATGTGCTAGGTGCCATTGTGTTAACTGGGTTACATATTCGTAAACATGACTGTTGCCATATGGCAACGCTAGGCGCTTACATTCAGTAAATATTTATTTTTCAATTCCAGGAGAGGATTCTCAGTTTCTCAAGCACTAGATATCATTTACAATGATGAAACTTAGACCAATGATTGAAATGCTAAAAGATCGATGTATCCACAATTTTGTTCCGGAATTGAACCTAGCATACGATGAAAGTATGGTAAAGTATTATGGGAAGCACAGTTGCAAACAGTTTATTCGGGGCAAGCCAGTCAGGTTTGGCTACTAAATCTGGAGCCTATAGGCTCCAGATTTAGTGTTTATAAATACTAAAGATGGCTACCTAATAAACTTTGATTTTTATCAGGGAAAGAGTCCTAAAATGAATTCGGACTATGATGTTCTATTTGGTAAAGCCGCTAGTCCACTTCTGATAATGTTAGATGAACTTCCGCTAGGAAAAAGACAGTTGGGGTATACTTTCTAATGGATAATTTATTTTCTAATCCAGCACTATTTTCTTTTTTGCAATTTCGCGGCTATTCCGCCATTGGAACAATTCGAGAAAATAGAAGTCCAACACAGTGCACCCTAACTAACAACTTGCGTATCAAGTTCGTCCTAAAGGTGCTGGAAGACATGCAGGATCAATAGAGTCCTCAGATAATAGCCGTATTTCAGATAATATTAGATTTGATAGAATTGACCACTTTGTTCAGCATACAGAAGGCCATAAAAAAAAAGGTGCGCGCGCAGTACATGCAAGTCCATAATTAGAACAATGTGCTGGAAGTGTAATGTAGCCTTGTGTATTGACTATTTCCAGCCATTCCATTGTCGATAGCATAATCTGCTATTGCATATTATTGAAAATAATATATACTTGACGATATTACACTGTTTCATTGCTTTCCAAATAACTGCCAAAAGCTTTTTGATTTCTTATAAAATTAGACACTTTGACTTCACAAGCTCCTAGCGTTACCATATGGCAACAGCCTATATTTCAAAAAGTACTACTCAGATATTTTTGGAATAAAATATTTTCGTTTCAGGGAGTCATTTTTTACAGTTATTTAAGAAAAAATATCGAAATTTGAGAAGATACATAATTCAGGCGTTAATGGGTTAATATGGGTACTATACGGGCCCACTACGCGAAATCACACTGAGTACTTAAGATTCTTATAAGGTGGAACCGCGTGGGCTTGTCTCCGACAGGTGATACGGCTTTTGTTGGAATAAATATGTATTTAGTTTACTTAAAGCCGATTGCACTGATTGCAGGATGCGACACCACTGATTGACGCGTCTAGGGATTTTATTGTTGGGCGAGTTATGTGCCGAACTGAGAACTGTCAAGTTGGAAGGCAAACTCCGTGGTCGTGGCCGGAAAAATCCGTCCGCGTGAGTGCGCGTATCTAATAAGTCAAACAGTGCCCTTTGTAAGCGTTTTACACGTATTTTGAGACTCATTGTGCTTTTATCAATAAACAGTCAACTGAACTCTGCCTTTTTGATAAAATCCCAATAGGTTATGGGCCCAGCACGCTTCCACTGCGCGGAAGAAGGTCGCTGCTTACAAAGAGGTATTGAGTTGAAATAGAACGCGGTAGTGAGTTGAGTCGAGAGTGTAAAAATTGGTGGTGTACTGGTGTGTTTTCGTCGCGAAAATGGCCGAGAAGGAAACGCTGGGACATCTCACAAAATTGAATGGTCAAAATTTTTCCATGTGGAAATTTGACGTTCTTGCCGGAGTCACAAGTTTTGACCGAATTTGTAGATGGCACCACAGTTGAGCCCAATAAAGCCACTCTGCCAACCGAATGGAGTAAGTGGAAGAAAAACAGTTCAAGAACTGCAGTAATTATACTAAGCTCTGTAGAACAGGCGCTGCATGTAAATTTCATAAATTGCTAGACTCCTCAGCTTATGTGGCAGAAATTAAACCTACTCTACTGTGATTCTAGTGAAGATGCAAAACAGAATGCATGGCAACAGTTTTATGATTTTCGAGTAAAATATGGAATCCAAGTGGGGTCACAAATTGAGACATTTGAAAATTTGTGCAAGAAAGTGGAGATTTCTGGGGAAAAGTTAACCGACTGCGCCATAATGTCTAAGCTGTTGAGTAGTTTGCCGCCTCGTTTTTCGACTTTCACTATGGCGTGGGAGTGTACACCACAATCAGAGAGAAAGAAAGATAATTTAATTGCTAGGATTATTCGTGAAGAGAAAAGGCAAACCGAAGCAGAGCAAAATATGACCTCTTTAGCTCTCCAGGCGAAAGCCTTAGCCTTCAAAGACAAAACGGCTGGAAAAACGAAGAAACAGAAGGTAGAGGAGTTAAAGAAAAAGACAAAATGCAATTTTTGTCATGATAAAGGTCATTGTTTAAAGAGTGCCCAAAAAGAAAAGAAAAACAGAAAGAAAAGAAATCTGAAGAAGCATGTGGCTCGACGTCAGCCAGTACATATGTGATGTTTCGAAGTTTTATTCCGCCACTCGCGCACAGAAAGAAAATGCCTGGATTGCGGATTCTGGCGCAAGTATTCACATGACTTCGCAAAGAGAATAGTTCAGCGAATTTAATCCCGAGACCAATGTTGGTTTTGTCAAGATTGCTGACGACAAGTTGCTGCCAGCTGCTGGGATTGGTGTCGTGAGGAGGCCTTGGTCAAAGGTAAACTGCATGACAGGAAGCCGAGCAACGTCAGTGGGAGCTCTCACTGAAAATGGTTTCTCTTTTCATTGCTATGAACCCTATTGCGAGGTAAGGCAGAGCGACACCACACTATCTGCCACTGGCGTTAAATGCGGCAAGTTATATCGCATGCAATTCAAAGTAAATATGGCAAATTGTGGCACGAACGTTTCGGGCATGTGAACATTCAGACTCTTAAAGACATGGTGCGTTTTACCGCTGTAAATGGACTGGAGTTAAATCACAAGGTTGGGCAGATTAAGCAGCATTTGACTAAATATGATATTTTGCCTAAGAGACAGTCAGGTTTCCGTAAAGGTTTCAGTTGTCAGTCTGCTATGCTTGATCTCATTGACGATATTCTGCAGTGCAGTGATGATGGAAAATCAACTGTTCTGGTTCTTTTGGATTACTCTAAGGCCTTCGACAGAATTAATCATAGTGTTATGATCAGTGTACTGCGCTATATAGGCTTCTCAAACGACGCAGTCAACCTGCTAGCTTCTTATTTGACTCAGAGCAATTTGTTGAGACTGACAAAGGACAATCTGTAATTCAACCCGTGGTGTGTGGGGTACCTCAAGAGTCGATTCCGGGGCCCTTGCTATTTTGTATATTTGTGGCATATTGGATTCCCCGGAACACTGCCAACCTTACATGTACGCAGATGATACCCAATTAAGATATTCCTTTTTACCGGAAGAAGTGAATATGGCGAATTATATTATTAATAAAGAACTTGAAACTCTGTTGAATAATTCTTCCAAGCATCAATTATCCATAAATCCAACTAAGGGTCAAGTAATGGTTTTTGGTAAAAGTAAGAAGTTGGTAAGTGATAGGTTAAATATTAAGATTAACAATGAAGCCCTACAATCCACACCTTTGGCGAAAAGTCTTGGGGTTATAATCGATACTGACTTGAAGTTTATTGACCATATCACTGCCAAACTAAAGATCGCATATGCTAATTTGAAAAAACTATATCCACACAGATGTAGTGCCTTCTTATAATTATCATTATCATTATCCATATCTATTTTATTTATTAGTTTAAACATAAATATAGCTATTCAGCAGTTTAGAATGTAGGACACTAAAGTAGGTAACTATAACAATGATTGTATATGTGGAGACGAATTGAAGCATTCATAGAATAAAGATGTGACATCGACAACCAACCTGTTTGATTCCACAACATGGCGACCCTGCCTTTTCAACTATACTAGCAAGAATCCAAAAAACTGAGCAGACAACGACATGAAATGGGAAAAAATCAATCAAAAGAAGAAACTGAAGTATGGAGCAAGTCTAAAAGAAGAACAAGAGAGAGCAGTCAACAACTGGCCGTCCCAAAACCGGGAACCATTCAAAGACGAGTTAATAAAAATTAAAAGTAGATTTAACTTAGTTAAAGTTGAGGAAAAGGATATTGTAGAAGCTAAGGGTTATATTGAATCTATAAACAAGTATTTTAATATCTTAGATAAGCTTTTGCAAGAAAGAATTATAATAATTAGTCAACAAGCAAGCAAAGTCCAGCAGGACGACAATTTAGATAGTTTCAGTAGTTCAGATTCAGAAAATTGTCACAACATACCTTTAAGAGTCACCAAAATGGATTTTGATTTTAAAACAGCAACGCAACTCTTAACAGAATTTTCGGGGAAAGCTGACAAAGTTATTGATTTTTTAGACACTGCAGAATATTATCATGATTCCCTTAAGGACGAAACTAAACTAAAACCAAACAAGCAGAAAAATGTATCTCAATTTATGCCTCCAAAATAGAATCTCTCATTAGTGATTTAAACATAGTTAGTCTGAACTCTCAAAGAATAGGGAAATAAAAACAGTCGTGTTGGCCTCTAGACCCCAAAGTTTCACTGAAGCTGTGGAAATCGCCCTAGATGCAGAATGTTCTCAAAGTCCTTCGCAAAATAACGTTTACCGTATAAATCGACAATATAACATAAGGGGAAGAAATAATAGGTACTCAGGAAATTGTAGAGGAAATTATCGCGGACATGGACAGTACCAGTTTAGAGGACAAAGCAGCGTACCTAGCGGTTCGTACAAGGGTAACATAGGTCGCGGCAGAAGTAATTTTAGAGGTAATTTCAATCACTCATATCGCGGAAATCGTAATTTCAGATACAACAGGTATAGGGGAAATCAAAATATTCGCTTTATTGAAAGGAACGATTCAAATCCGGGAAACGAGCTGAGCCAACTTCCACTGAATCAGTCGGCAACAGTAGGAGAGTTGGTCACCCGAAACTAATTTGCATAACCACAAATAATTAAAACTATGTGAATATTTACTGTGAAATGACAGGTAAAATCACATCTTTCTTAATAGACTCAGGAGCCGATGTAAGTCTTTGCAAAGTTGGCATAGTAAACAAATCACAAAAATATTTCCCTGGAGAAAAATGCGAAATAGGTGGTATAACTCCTCACAAACTTTACACTTTAGGTTTCACTGCAACAAATTTAGTCGTAAGAAACAAATTTTTCTCACAAGAATTTAATTTGATAGACGATAACTTTCCTATTCTTACAGATGGCATAATAGGTAGAGATTTTTTGATAAATTATACGCGTTTTATTGACTATCTTACTTGGTCATTCACTATACATACGAATCATACTCAAATAACACTCCCCATGAAAACAAAATTACCGCTCGTCGACAAAATAACTATCCCAGCGCGAACCAAATTAATCCAAGCCGTAAATAAACACATTAGCGAAGATAGTATAATTCTTAATAAAGAAATAACCCCAGGTGTATTTTTAAGTAACACTCTAGTACCTAGTAAGGGCATCCCTCATGTTTTCTTGGTAAACACAACCAGTGAAGATGCAATTATCGATAATAATTTTAGCGTAGATATGGAACCCATTGCAAATTATGAATTATGTGTTTTTCTGACACAAGTAGTGCGCAAGACGTTGCGCACAGATCAGCAAAACTGCTTAATAACATACGATTACAAGGTGAGGACAATAAGGCTAACAAAACTATTCTAGATATTTGCATGAATTATAACGACATATTTTATTTGGAAGGTGATAAACTTCCGGCAAACAATTTCTACAAACAAAAAATTTCATTGCTTGATGAAAATCCAGTTTTTATAAAAAATTACAGATTGCCCCATTCCCAGAAGGAAGAAATAAAAAATCAAGTTTCACAGTTATTACGCGATGATATTATCGAACCCTCCATAAGTTCATATAATTCACCATTGTTAATAGTAAAAAAGAAATCGGAGGACGAAAATAAAAAATGGAGATTGGTGGTAGATTTTAGACAACTAAACAAAAAAATAGTAACAGATAAATTTCCATTGCCCCGTATAGAAGATATTCTTGATCAATTAGGTAGAGCGAAATATTTCAGTACTTTAGATTTGGCAAGTTCATTCCACCAGATAGAGTTAGAAAAAAAATCTCGCCCTCTCACAGCCTTCTCATCTGACTCAGGTCATTATCATTTTAAAAGACTTCCTTTTGGTCTTAATATTTCAACAAATAGTTTTTCCAGAATGATTAGCATAGCTATGGCCGGACTGGACGCAGACGCTTTCTTATATGTAGATGACATCATCGTTTTCGGATGCAGCCTAATGCACCACAACAATAATTTGACAAAGGTTTTTGACCGATGTCGAAAATACAATTTAAAACTTAATCCGTTAAAATGTAATTTTTTACAGAAAGAAGTAATATATCTAGGTCATTTAATCTCTGATAAAGGCATTTTGCCTGACCCAAAAAAATATGAAGCCATAAACAATTACCCGACACCGCAAAACGCCGATGATGTAAGACGCTTTATTGCATTCATGAACTATTACCGTAGGTTCATCCAAGAATTTGCAAGCATAGCATACCCACTGAACCAGTTATTAAAGAAAAACAAACCGTTTGTTTGGTCATCTGATTGCAACAATTCTTTTATAAATTTAAAACAAAAACTGATTGAACCTCCTATTTTACAGTATCCGGATTTTCAAAAAACTTTTATTCTAACTACTGATGCCTCAAATTTCGCTTTAGGTTGCGTTTTATCCCAAGGCATGATTGGCGATGATAGACCCATCGCATATGCTAGCAGATCCTTAACGAAACACGAATTAAATAAACCTGTGATAGAAAAAGAAATTTTAGCAATTTACTGGGGAATCACTTATTTCCGCCCTTATCTTTTTGGAAGAAAATTCATTGTGATAACAGATCACAGACCTTTAGTCGGTTTATTCAGCCACAAAAATCCTTCTTCAAAATTGACGCGAATACGCTTAGAATTACAGGATTATGATTTTGAAATACAGTACAAACCAGGCTCAGCCAATACTAATGCAGATGCTTTATCAAGAATTCGAGTAGATTCAGATATGTTAAAAGCACTAATACCAACAACTGTAGCAGTGAAAACTCGCTCTATGGCAAAAAACGATATTATCGGTCCAAATGGCAATCAAAAGTCACTAAACATACCAAGCCAACAGCCTGATCAACTGGGGACTTGGGAAGTGACGTCATTAACCGAAATTACAAAATTAGGGAAACTAAAATTCAATATTATTGACAAGCGCGCTAACTATCAAAATAAATTTAAAAATAATATTGAAATAGAAGAGAAAAATGTTAAAATTACACTACTGAGCGATAATCTGGAACAAAACTTAGGTACTGTTCTGGAGAAACTTGTAGCGATGAATTTTAAAAAGCTAGCACTTTCGTTAAAAGACAATATATTTGCTTATTTAGAAGTCATTACTTTCAAAGAAATGTATAAAAAATACGACTCCGGAATAATTATTTTGATATATGAACCCCCAATTAAGGTAGAATCAAAAAAATTACAAAATGAGCTCATAGAAAAATACCATAATTCTTTATTGGGAGGACACACCGGTGTGAAGAGAACAATTAATAAAGTAAAACAAAAATATATATGGAAGAATATGTCAAAAATGGTAAAAAAGTTCATATCTAATTGCGAGAAATGTCATAAAAATAAGGTCACTAGACACACAATTGAACCAATGGTCATTACAGAAACTCCGTCGACTAGTTTTGAAAATATCTCAGTAGACACAGTAGACCATTAAAAATCACAGAAAACAATAACCGTTACATCTTAACTATACAATGCAATCTAACTAAATTCATTCAAGCTATACCTTTAGAAAGTAAACACTCTAAAAGCATAGCCAAAGCGTTATTTGAAGACTTTATGTTAAAATTTGGAATTCCAAAAATTTTGAAAACAGATCTAGGCACTGAATACATAAACGAAACTCAAAAATTAATTAATAAGTCACTAGATATAAAGCATAGTACTTCAACTGCTTTTCATCATGAAACTTTAGGTAGCTTAGAGAGAAATCACAGAGTTCTAAACGAATATTTAATCACATACTCAAATGGCTCAAATTGGGACACATTTTTACAATACTTCGTTTTTGCCTATAACACAACCCCTCATTCGGTAACGAACTACTCTCCTTATGAATTAGTATTTGGAAAAATTCCAAACTTACCAAATGATATTTACAGTACGTCTAACCCTGTATATAACACTGATAATTACGCAGATGAATTAAAATATAAACTAAATGAAGCACATAAGAGAATTCAGGAGCTACACAACAACGCTAAAACAAAGTCTAAGTCAGAGTGCGACGAAAAAGTTTATCCTTCAAACTTTCGCATTGGAGATTTGGTGTTATTAAAAAGAGGTTTTCAATATAAATTAGATAGCCCCTATAAAGGTCCATTTAAAATCACAAAACAAAATGGTGTAAATTCAACTATTCTAAACCAAAACGTAGAACAAACTGTTCACAATAACAGACTGAAATTGTACAAAAAAGGTTATTAATTGTTTGCTTGTTTTCTAAAAAAAAAGAAGATAAATTTTTTTATATAAATTCTTAGATAAGAAATACTGTATTATGTATTTATACTTGTAATAATAATTATATTTAATTAAGTTATATAATATTACAGACATAGGGTATAATATTCATAACATAATATATTTATTGGGTTAAATAGGAATAGATATTAAGCAAACTTTTCGAAAGGGGAAAGGTGTAGTGCCTTCTTATAATTATCATTATCATTATCCATATCTATTTTATTTATTAGTTTAAACATAAATATAGCTATTCAGCAGTTTAGAATGTAGGACACTAAAGTAGGTAACTATAACAATGATTGTATATGTGGAGACGAATTGAAGCATTCATAGAATAAAGATGTGACATCGACAACCAACCTGTTTGATTCCACAACACAGACGTTTACTTAATGTTAAGTTAAAATTATTACTTGCGGAGACTACTGTTTTATGCCATCTTAATTACTGTGATGTCCTTTATGGACCCTGCTTATCTGTGTATGATGCTGAGCGTATTGAAAGACTTCAGAAGTGTTGCCTTAGATTTGTATATGGTATAAGGAAGTATGAACGAATATCTCATAAACTTGTCTCTGCTTGTTGGTTGAATATGAGCGACCGAAGAAAATTACATTCTGCCTGTTTCTTTCATTCCGTTATTCACTTGAAAACTCCACCATATCTATACCATAAAATAAGATTTCGATGTGATGTGCACACTCTGAACACTAGATTCAGGGGACAGTTGTCACCGCCTCTATTCCATTTATCGTTATTCTTTAAATCATTTTGGTACAATATTTGCAAAGTCTACAATGGCATCCCACAAGAATATAAATGTCTCAATGCGAAGCAATTCAAGGTGTCTTACAGAAATTACCTCTTCTCTAAGTATAAATAGATCTTCAATTTCCTAACCCTGCGAATCTCGTTGGTACATTCCGATTATTGATATTTAATTCAATTTTGTATTTTACTTTGTCTTATGTAGGTTATCTAGGTATTTACATGAGAGAACATCTATTATTAATTGTATTTTAGTTTTACATTTATATTAGGTAAAGAAGGGCTGGGATTAATTATCAGTAGTACTGCCATCCCAGTCCTTTTGTAGTTGTAAGTTAAAAACCATACATTTAAGTACAGATCTACATTGATTTTATCTTGTCTAAATAAATTTGCTTAACCCTACTGTTACATACCTAAGATACTTTTCATTACATAACATCTCTATATAGCGACGTACATCAACCATAGGTGCCACACCAGCACGTACTATATCTTGTCCAACTTTACATTAAATAGTTAATGCATTTTGTTGAATATCTGTCATTTATTTAATTGTGCAACCACCAACCCCATATGAACCCACTCCCCACGCCGACCCAGCTGGCCAGTGGGCCGTTTTCACTTATCTGGCCTTAAACGGCGCACTTAAAAATAAATTTTGTTCGGGTTGTGATCTTTGGCCCTGATCTAACATAATTAATTTACCATCAATTACCTAGGCCGGTTAAACCCGTAACAACATACAACGTTTTAAAATAATACTTCAATATCATAACGACAATGTTCCTTGGGTGAAGGAAAACTGGTTATATGACACGCCTTTGATAACCCAGGAATAAAACACGTTTTAAAATTATTTACAAAGGTGGTTTATTAGAAAAATATTTAGAAATGTGTTAACATTAAAATTGTGAAATGATGATTTACAATAGAGATATGAATTTATAAAAATCGTTGAATGAAACTTGACAATGGTTTAAATTGAAATGTTAACTTAAAGATAATTGACAAAGTGAGGTTATGTTAAAGTTGAATTGACTGGCACTGACTGATGAAGAAAGTTCGAAAGCTCAAATCTATAGACAAAGTTCTGCCCTGTTCCGAGTTTAAATTTGGAACGATTTGTCAAAACACCTTACTTGAACGCTTGTTCCTTACGAGGTTCCGGGACTGTTTTCCGAGGTTGTCTGCAACCAAGCTTCACAGTCTGTCAGCTGCGTTATAAGCTCCGGTGGTTGGCTAGCATGTCTCTCAGGGCTTTGGCCCTAGTTCAGCTGACCCTGTATCGGCTGGTTGGTCTGCAGGTTGTCCTGTGTGTTGACTCGAAGCGGCTCGTAGAGGTGTTCGTGCCTTGTGCAGTTTTGAGCGTGTGGAAAATTCAGAAGCAATTAGACACAGCCAATATGCTTAGTCAGTGACGTCAAATGTTTATTCACAAGAAAAATGTTCGATAAAAAATATTAATAATTATAATAAGTACAACAATTTGCTTAAGTTAAGATAATATACTAGTTAATAAACCCCAAATGTATATTCCAGAATACCTATACCCTGTATAATAACACTTAATTCACTGGATTGCGAGCTAAAATCGACGACAAGAAAATTACTGAATTTAAAGAAAGATATCCCGAGCTTAGAACCCAAACAAAAAAATCGACAATAAGAGGTCACGAAAATCTAGGTATTAAATTTACAAAAAACAAAACGTTTAGCTATTGAACAGCTACAAACGCTGCTCTTTCCAATGCAGATTACGATAATGACGGTACTAATTTTAGGTAAACGATAATTAAGACAACAACAATATTACTAGATAAGACAAAAAAATCTCCGTCAGGCTATTGGTACATATTGAGCGCGACGTGCAACTTTACCGATACGATAAATCTTACTCTTGAGCAAAACAGAACTAAAAGGCAGCCACGGTTGTTCTTCCTTTTATATTTGCAATTAAGCTGGGAGAAATCTCCAAAAAGAACAATCGTGCCTGGGGCAAGTGTAGTGCCCAGGCAAGCGCCTAAAGCCAGAATATTCAGAATTCACAATATTCCTACAGTATATCCTAGAGAGGCCCCAAATTCATATTCCTAAAACTAAAAACCATCCGTTCCTGTGGAGCCCTCCCGGCCGCACGTGTCAAGGCCAAAGCGCGAACGTCCAAGAAGAGATCATACCACCTGCGATGCGCGCGCCGCGGGGACCTAGCCGGACCCCTCGCGACGGGTATAAAAGGGGGACCGCCGCCCTGGTTCTCCAGTATTCTCCAACCAGACAGCAATTGCCGCTGAAACCTCTGCCCGAAAGTTAGTTGAATTTTTCATGCAAAAAAATCTGCAAAAATGTTTAAAAAATAATTCCTAGACATCTGAACACCGCTACCTGAATTGGACTGACCACGTAAGAAATTTTGTGCCTTATTTTTGAGTTTCTGTGTTTGATTTGCCTTTTTATTCGAAATTTGTAATTATTCCAAAAACTACTGTGAAGATCTATTTTATAGTGCATTTTGTTATTGGGAAATAACTGTAGTAATTTTATGAACTAAGAATGAATTTTTGGAGATTATTTTAAACCATATTATTTCGCTGTGAATTTCAAGCTTACTTTATTAAACTAAAATAATTTTGTATCTTATAATAAATTGATTAGAGTTGGGAAAACTATTTAGAGTCCTGGTAATTTTAAATAACTTTTATATCACTCTTGTATTGGGGAGTTAGCACTGCTATACAACCCATTGTTTAATTTCATGTTCCAATTTTATGATTAATGTAAATTCATCGCCCTAGAATTATATTTTGTGCCATTTTGACATTTAGTTTTGTGCCAGATCTTAGTTCACTTATTCAACAGTGTACCTTTTTTAAGCGTAGTGAAAGATTCCTATACAAAGGATTCATAAGTCAGGTGTGGGGTCCAATAAGGGTTGACGAAGGGGTAGTTTTGAAAATTTTTCAGAGAAAAATTGTCGGAAAAATCTGTCTAAAAATTTTTTTTTTTGAAAAATTCATAATTAAGACAGAGTAGTGAGGTTTGCTAAGAACTAAACGCTTAAGGGTGAGTTGTCAAATTTGACAGGAAAAATAATTTTGCGGAAAAACGTCCAGAATTAATTTTATAGGAACTTCTAGGTGCTAGGCAGGTCAAGATACGTGCAAAAGTTTTTAGGTGACGCAAAATTCCATCTATGAACTAAAACGATTAAGAAATAAATTGCGTAAGAATAAAAAGTTAAAGAAAAATGCCAAACGAACAAGAGAACGCAGCGGCTAGGGCAGGAGCGGCAATGAGGGTAATTTACGGGAGGTAGCGCCAAAAGTAATAATGGGACTAGAAACGGTACCAATTTACGATGGTAGAGATAAAATAGAAGAATTTCTAAGCATTATCGAGGAAACTGCGCTTTTAGCTGGATGGACGGACGGACAAAAGGTAGCAATCGTTAGGTTAAAATTAAGGGGAAGCGCAAAACAACTAATCGACGCGAGCCAGATTTACAAAAGACAGCGGACAGGGTTAGTTTTAAAAATACGTTACAGAAACAATTTCAGCGACGATATATACCGGGAACGGCAATAAAAAATGTTCATAGAAGCGAAGCAAAGGTACGGTGAAAATTGCAGGCAATTTCTAACGCGTCTAAAAATTTTAGGATATAGGACAGTGTCTTACGTAAACGATCAAGCAAAAAATCGCGTATTAAAAGAGAAATTAGAAATTGACATAACAACGAAATTCGTACTAGGACTTTTATTGCCGATCAAACAACGAGTATTATCCCTACAGCCCAGAAATATGGCAGAAGCACTAGACTACGCCGAACGCGAAGAATCAATAGAAAGAACGATTAGGCCGCCGCAGTATACTAGAGAGTGCCGCGGAGTAGGTAAAAGTAAGCTAGGGACGGCGTCGAACGGAACGCAGACCATCTGTTTCAAGTGCCATCAAAGCGGGCACGTGTCGTACCGCTGCCCGAGTAGAGACGAAATGCCGCCGCCGCGAAGCGCTCTCAAGTGTTTTAGTTGTCAAAAGACAGGGCATTTCCCTCGCGAATGCCCCAATAAAAATCGAAACTGGCGAGGAAAACCACCGCCTAATAGAACGCGCATTTGCTACCGCTGTAGGAAGCCTGGACACTTTATTAGGGAGTGCACTGAAAGCTGAAAGGCACTCGGTAGTAGTATAGCAAAGGGGATTCTGGGGCGGAAGTGACGTCACAAGATGGCCGCCAAGGCGGGAAATTTGAAAATGACCTTGACCTGCGGGTTCAATGAACTTTAAGGGGTCACCTTGTTAACCTTGACCTGTCAATGGACTTTAAGAGGTCACCCTATTAACCTTGACCTGAAGGTCAATGAACTTTAAGAGGTCACCTTGTTAACCCCTAAAGGTCAATGAACTTTAAGAGGTCACCTTGTTAACCTTGACCTGAAGGTCGATGAACTTTAAGAGGTCACCTTGTTAACCTTGACCTAAAGGTCAATGAACTTTAAGGGGTCACCTTGAGTTAACCTTGACCCGAGGGTTACCTTCACGTAACCTTTAACTAAGGGCTAAAGACCTTTAAGGGGGTCATCTTAGTCTGCATTTTAGAGGTTAGGTGTAATTATGAGATTTTCAATCTTGCAGATATTTTTGTTTAGGTAAACAAAAAACATTATGATATCAGCATTAAAAAAAGTTGATTGAAGCATTTCTATCAATATATAAAGCTGTACGTTCGTGAACAAATTCATTCAGTTCAACGATGAGTTATGTCAATACCAGTTCAACAAACATCACTCCTATGGAGTGGGACTACATTGATGAAAAGATGGAGGTCGAAGTATCGAGAGGTCCAGCCCACATCTGGAAACCAACCCACGACTGCGGTCATGACCATGGACGAGACTCCGGAGACAAAGCTCGAAGGCCCGAAAACTCCTGGGATGCTTGGAAGACCGAAGACCAACACCCCTGGGACGCTGGAAGAACCGAAGGCAACTCGGACTCCTGGGAAGCTGGGAAGACTGACTACAGTGACTACCAACACTCCTGGGAAGCTGGGAAGACTGACTACCACTGGGAAGCTGGGAAGACTGACTACCAACACTCCTGGGACGCTGGAAAGGCTGATAACCACTGGGAAGACTGGCTACCAACACTCCTGGGACGCTAGAAAGGCTGATAACCACTGGAAGACTGATGACCACTGAGAAGCTGGGAAGACTGAAGACGCTGACAACTACTGGGACACCTGGAGTGAAGGCCAGGAGTGTTACGAATCCAGACTGGAGGAAAGGAACGTTCTCCGCCAAGTCCCTCCAGGGCTGAGCAAATCGGCCCGGCGGGAATTTCGCAACCAAGAGCGGGCGAGGATGCAGAGAATTAGAGAAAATAAATATTTAGAATATACTTATAAATAAGCTAAATAAAATATTTAATGCATCAAGATTTTTTTTGCACTATAACATTTATGAAATTTATCTAAACAAATCTGATGATTAAGTCTACCCTGATTTTTTATCAACTCCCACAACATAAGTCACGAATCAGAAAAAAATGTTAAAGATTTAATGAAATATTTGTACAAATACCGGTTGTTTCCGTATATCTCGACTCACCCATACAGCTTTTCTCTAGTTAAAAAAACTTAAATTAAAGTTGTAAGGTTTTTCCGAACCGCTAGGATCTGTTGATGAAACAAATGAGCATAGCAAAGTTGTGAAAAAATATAAATTTGCTATTTTTAATGGAACACCCTGTATGTTCATGGATTTTTGAAATGTACTAATTTTTACTATTTATCTGATCACAGATCCTAGCGGTTCGGAAAAATCTTACAACTTTAACTTAAGTTTTTTAACTAGACAAAAGCTGTAGAAGTGGATCAAAATATACTGGGAAACACTGTACATGGTTCAAGAGCTGTCAATGTTATCAATATAAAAAGTTCGATCTCTTTTAATATGACAAACTCAAGTAATACAAATTGACGCTAAAACATAAAAAAGTTTGACCTCAGTCCAGAGCATTGATACTAGAAACTTGATACTTCCGTGCATGTACCCAGATTACATAATAAAATAATAAGATACTTAAATTACGTGATGCATTTCGCACTAGATATTTGTAAACCAGGGAATCGCCCGCGAAACTGAAACGTGCCTATAGCGTGTGTTTGAGACGACTTGGTGAAAGTGCTTTTTTTCTGCAGAAATTGGAAAGCAGTACGTGTCTCTTATCAAATTAACGATAAGCTGCTAGTTTTACATCGTTATAGGGATATATTTTTACATTATGTACATCTCTTGTTTTCTAGAAAGCTAAAATGCAAATAACAAATGCAAAAATACAAAGAAAGTACCTTTTTCGATGGCATTACGTGGAGATGTACTTTCAGTGTAATACAGACAATTCCTTAGCGACATGTCAAAAAGATGCGCACTTTTAGGTAAAATATCTTGTATTGGGCATTTTATTTTATTTTTAGGTCTTTACGGGAGCATATTTTTTAATTATATATGTCTTTTTTCTAGAAAGCGAGAATGAAAATATAATAATAACAATAATAACGCAGGTGGGATCTGACCTGTGAGAGAGGCAGATCCACGGGTGTGACAATCCCGCGCTCCCCAGTTACGCAGGGATGGGTCTGGCCTGTGAGAGGGGCAGATTCACGGGTGTAACGATCCCGCGATTCCCAGTTTCGCATGGAGAGGCTTGGCCTGTGACAGGGGCAGACCTACGGGTGTGACAATCCCGCGATATCCAGTTGCGCAGGGAGGGGTCTAGCCGGTGACGGGGGCTGATCCTCGGGTGTGACAATCCCGCGACTCCCAGTTACACAGAGATGCCTGTGAGAGGGGCAGATCCTCGGGTGTAATGATAACGTGTTTCCCAGTTAACGCAAGGAGGGGTCTGGCCGGTGACAGGGGCAGATCCTCGGGAGTAACGATCCCGCGTTATCCTAGTTGACCCGTATGGGTAGCGGGTTAGAATACTCCTATCGTGGCTCCGCGAGTCGTAAAAGGCGACCGAGGGCCGTCACTCCCACGTTACGGGAGAAAACTATGGAATGGAGAATAATAGGATAATTGTCATAGGGCCGCTGCCTGGGGATCGCCAGGGCATGTCTGGAGCCGGCGCTGGGCATGACAGCGAGCGGGACGTCGGTGACAGGGCGCTGATGAGGCGGGCCCCTGTTGCACAAACAGCTACAGCCCAACAACAACACGAACATCTACAACATGGGAGCCAAACGAGAACTAGGGTTCCACCCACCGAAGGTGCTGCGCGGGAACTTCAGCC
The DNA here is from genome assembly GCA_963920635.1 of Pseudeuparius sepicola. Taxonomy (NCBI): domain Eukaryota; kingdom Metazoa; phylum Arthropoda; class Insecta; order Coleoptera; family Anthribidae; genus Pseudeuparius; species Pseudeuparius sepicola. The sequence goes on along the minus strand of OY987304.1, from coordinate 26,951,013 downwards.
AGCGTTCACAGAGGCGGGATTACAACGACGACGCATGAAATGGACTGTGTCCATGAATGAATCGATTATGCGTATTTTTTACAGGGTGACAAACTTAGGACAAGAGATTATCGGCTACCGACAACAACTGCATGCCGAGTTCTGCAGGGAGTTTCCACACATGCAAGTGTCTGAACAAAGAGTGTCAGATCAGTATCGAACTATTCTAAGAAATAACCGAATTCCAGAAACGCGACTTAACGCTATCAAACGGGAAGTTGAGCTAGAGATCCACGGCGAACACATAGACATAGATGACAACAACAACAATGGGGAACTTCAAGAGCCTGGACAACAACTAGAAGCCGAAACGGTAGAACTAACAACCGAGAGTCTGGAATCGGTTAACGAAGAACATTTTGAAGGCTTGGACACACATATGAGACAGGCAGTATTGCGATACGAAGGCACAGACCCACTTAGCAGGCCACCGCTACCAAGATTAAATTCTTCCAGGAAACTTGCGATCGTGCTCGATCTTATGAACACAAGAATTTTGCCAAGCTATGTTTCAGTGACACCAACATTAGAACGTATGCACATGTTAATCTACTGTGCCGCAACGGCAGTCATCACTGTAATGGGTGCCAAGATCCGAACGGCCCAAGAGTTGAATCGTGCAAGACCAGAACCACGAATGGCTCAATGGGAAATGCGACTAAATCGGAAGATCGAGAGTCTCCGTAAAGACATAGGACAAGTGACGGAATATATCAGAGGAGTTAGAACTAGAAGGATCCAGAGGGCGGTGCAGGCAATAATGAGCCGCACCCAAATGCATTCTCGGCATGACCCCGCGAACATCACTGCTCAACAATGTCTTGACACATTAAAACAAAAACTTTCTGTTTTAGCAGGGCGTCTGAGGAGATACAAGGCTAGTAACAACAGGAAACGAGACAACAAACTCTTTGAACGATCAGAAAAGGGTTTCTACCGTGCTTTTAATTCTAGCGCCGATGCCACAAATGCGAGTTACCCTAGCAGAGAACAGGTCGACGGTTTCTGGAGAAATAAACTTGCCACACCAGGTCCATACAATGTCAGTGCAAGCTGGATCAGCGAAGAACGCGAGATGGGCCGGAACTATAGCCAGATGCAACACGAGCAATTCACAACCGCTGAGGTCTCCGATGTCATCAAGGAGATTCACTCAGTCCACTGTGGTTCTGCATGGCGATGAACCCTCTATCACATCGGTTGAACTCTACAAAATATGGCTTCGCTATCAAAAGCAACAACGCAGAAGCGATCAAGTTGAATCACCTATTATATATGGATGATTTAAAACTGATCGCCGCAACCAAAAACCAACTAACGCAAATGCTTAAAATTGTAGAGGAGTTCTCCAGGGACATCGGAATGCTGTTTGGACTGGACAAGTGCCGCACCCTTAATATCATCCGGGGAAAGCTCGAACAAAGCGCATACGAGATGCAGGACGGCCAGGAGATCGAAGCAATGAGCAAGGGAGATACATACAAGTATCTCGGGATGAAACAAGCTCAAAGGATAGACCATCGAACAATGAAGACTGATTTAACGAATGAATTCATCAAGAGAGTAAGACAAGTAGTGCGAACTGATCTTAACAGCAGGAATTTGTTTAAGGCCCTGAACACGTATGCGTGCTCTGTACTCAGCTATTCGTTCGGAATAGTGAATTGGACCAACACGGACATCAACAACTTGCAACGAAAAGTTAGGACACTACTGACAAAAGCTCATAAACATCATCCCCGTAGCGCCGTAGAAAGAACAACTCTGCCACGTCAACTAGGAGGAAGAGGATTGGCAGATCTCAGCAAGCAATTGGACCAACAAATATTAAATCTGTGTAATTATTTCTACAGGCAGGCCAACAGCTCCACACTACATAGGGCTATATGCGGAGCAGACGTCTCAACACCGCTACGTCTGACGAAAAACGAGCGTCAAAATCACCACCGAACCGACAACGATAAACTACAGAGGTGGTTGGGGAAGCCGCTGCACGGGAGGCATCCTAATGAGGTTAACCAGGAACATGTCGACAAGTTAGCGTCGAACTATTGGCTGACCTCGGGACAAATGTTCCCCGAGACGGAAGGCTTCCTACTGGCCATACAAGATCAGGTTATACCAACTCGCAACTACCTAAAATTCATTGTAGGAGATGCATCGGTAGTGGATGACAGATGCAGATACGGGTGCCCAACTTCAGAAACAATCCAGCACATAACAGGAGGATGTCAGATGTTCGCATCAACGGAATATAAGGAACGACACGATTCGGTTGCCAAGATCTTGCACCAGGAACTGGCGGAAAAGCTGCTGCTTGTGCAGGCAGAGAGGGTCCCATATTACAACTACACACCTGAGCCCGTTCTTGAGAACAGCAACTACAAGATGTACTGGGATCGTACAGTTCTGACAGATCAACGAGTTGCCCATAACAGACCGGACCTTATAATAGTTGATAAAATTTCTAGGCAGACAACTCTGATTGATGTGGCCATCCCGAACAACAACAACCTGCGTGTGAAGCAAGTCGAGAAGATCGCGAAATACAGAGATTTAGAAGAACGAATTAGAAGGCAATGGGAAATGGAGAACGTCCAGACGATTCCAATCATCATGTCAACAACTGGTGTTGTACCAAAAAGTTTGCTGAGAAACATCAAGGAGCTGGTTCTAACTGATAGTCTTTACAGGTCCATACAGAAAGCGGTACTACTTGCGACAGCCCGAACCGTCATGAAATTCATGGGGAATGCAGGATCATCCAACAACATCAATGTCACCTAAGGCCCGATAACATGGCAAGGGTCTCGTCCGAGCCAGATCCTTTTGGTATCCGGGATACCTGGGATATGAGTGAATGTTCCCCGTAGAGGGAGTGCGAATGTCTTTTGGCTAAGTCGAGACAATAATAATTCTCACCCTCACATAATTATGCGGGGGAGGGGGACAATTACTATTATTTTATCTTCGTTGCCATTTGCGGCTAGGGCCGACTTTTTTCCCGATAGAACTAGGATAGCATTCGCTCAAGTACTACGGAAAACCCTAGAAAACCGTAGTAATCCCAACAAAAACAACAAAAAATTAGTGCATGAAAATGCAATGTCGCATTAAAGACTAGTCAAACGATTCGATTGTGACTATTTTCGATTTGATATTGGAAAATAAAAACTATACTTACATTATTTCAATCTTATCTGCAGCTCGGACGACACTAAACACTTTCACATTTGTAATTTACATGTTTCACTAGGTATTTTCTTTTTGCAGAGTGAAATAAAAGCATAGAACGCTGGTTTCACTAACATATTTATTTGAAAGAAGTAAACTTATATAATAATAAAAATACATAAATATACTATATACAATAAAAAAGTATAACTTAAAACTACTTTATACAATATATACAATTTACAAAGATAGGGAAATAGAGAAAATTACGCACATTCACACACGCATTCACATAAAAATTCATACTAAGAAAGAAACATGGTCTTAATGATAAAATACGTCAAAATTTAATCTCTAGGTTTTTAACCTTTGACGTATTTTATCATTAAAATCAAGTTCCTTTTTTAGCTTTGTCTTTTTTTCAAGTATCACTCTCTCCATCTCTCTTATTCTTTCTAACTCTCTATCACAATCATTAAATTTCGCACAATCTCCTCATCTCTCCTATCACACAATTCATTCATTCTAGTCACACTCTCAGTCACAACACTCACCCTCCCATCGCACTGACTCACTTGCGTAAGTGGCTCTATTTCCGTATCCTCGTACGGCCTCAGCACCCTCTCCAGCTGGTCCATATCCTTCATCCCCCTTCCCGTCGAAGTTGAAGCGGCGCTAGCCCCCAAACACCGCTTCTTCGTTTGACGGGCTGGCTCAGGGGAGGCGGGGGGTGAAGAAGCTGCAACCGCTGGAGAAGGGAGCTTGATCCTCAGCTTCAAAGGGCCGCTTCTTGCCGCTGGGTATTAGCACAGGAGAGCTGGGTGGTGACGGTACCTCCTGGGCAGCTGGGGGCGGCGGCAGCTTGATGATTAGCTTCGGCACCTTGCGTCCCTTCGACGAAGAAAGGAGCTGTGCCGAAGTCGCTGCCGGCTGCTCCAGGGCGCTCTCCTGTGCCCGCTCGAGGATCTCGATGCTCACTTCCTCGGCTATCTCCTCCACCTCTTGGCTGCTTCCGCGAATGGTGATAGCCGGGGAGGGTGGCTGAAAAGAAAAACAAATAAGTACAACAGGTACATATAAAAGAAATAATTTATAAAAAAGCAAAACATTAACACTCACTAAAGTTAGATCCTCTAGCGGCAGTCCCAGGATCTCCGACTGCATCTCCCGGACTACATTTTCCATCTCCTGGCTGTCGAGGTCCTGGCTGTCGAGGTCCTGGCTGCTGTCGATGGTAATGGTCTCCAGCTCGGGAGATGAGGGCTGAAAACCAAAAAAATGTATAAGTACATGTATAAAAAGCGTACAAAAATGCATATACAAATATTTTGAAATTTTGCTTACGAGATCTACTGGGTCCAGAATTCTAACGAGACTGGGCATGCTCGGTCGGGAGGTCGGGGGTGGAACCCTTGTCGGAGCGGTTGTTGAGGCCTGTAAAAAAATGTATGTGATGAATACATGCAATAATTAAGATACTGACTTTGAATAAAATAGTAAAAAATGTAAAATGTACTTACAGCCTTAACAAGTTGGTTCCCCAAAATTAGCACACGTGGTGTCTTCATTTTCTCGGCGAATGGCAATGGCACTAGGTACACTAATATTACTGGTACAGAGTACTGAGTAGAATGAAAAAATTATAACTAGCGCAGAACTTTATAGTAAACCAAACTGCAAAATCTGTGAAACAATACTCCGATTTTGCGCCCGACATCAGGTCAACAAACCAAACTGCAACACAGCGAAATTATATGCTGATGTTCTGAGGTTAATAATCGACACTCACATTTCAAACTGCAAGTTCAGCGAAATCATATACCGGTTTCCTGACGCAGCAGGTCAACAACCATGCTAAAACATCATATTTGTTTTGCTGAATTCCATGAAATATGAAACCGGAAATTGAAACATGACACCACGGTGTCAGATTACAAAGGTGTCAAATTTCAAAATCGAGTGATGCCACGCAGAGAAGTAATTTGACACCGGAAGTGTAATTTGAGATGAAATTTGAGACGTAATTTGAGATGAAATTTGACACCGAAAGTGTAATTTGAGATGAAATTTGAGACGTAATTTGAGATGTAATTTGAGATGTAATTTGAGATGTAATTTGACACCGAAAGTGTAATTTGAGATGAAATTTGACGCCGAAAGTGTAATTTGAGATGTAATTTGACACCGAAAGTGTAATTTGAGACGTAATTTGAGACCCGAAGTGTAATTTGAGATGTAATTTGACACCCGAAAATGAAATTTGAGATAAAATTTGACACCGGAAGTGAAATTTGAGATGTAATATGTAAATTACATGTAATATGACACCTCGAAAAAAATTCTCGACCCGCCTGGTTGGAGACGCATATATTTAAAAAAAATGTTGAGATGTATAAGTATCTGAAAATGGTTTAATTTTTATATTAGTCGGCGAAGAGCGAATGCAAGTGGTCGCGCAATTGGTCTAAGATTCCAAGAACCTTGTCATCAGTTTTAACAGTAAGGTTAATTTAGTTGCTCATTTAAGTAAAGATGCTTATAATTTCAAATAGTAACGATGAACAAGAAATCACAAAAATTACTAAAGGAATCTGTGAGAATGCTACTAAAGCCTATCAGTTATTACGCATAAATCCATTACCGATAAAAATAAATAGGTGGGTTAATTTATCAAACATAAATATTACCCTTTTCAATAAATGTCTTAAGAAACAAAATCTTTCGGTGGGTATTCGTCGAAAATTACAATCTTCTTTAGGGTTGATTAAAGCATTTCGAGCCTCCATGAAGCAGTTATTAAATGAAAACTCTCATACAGGAATGGGTTTAGCTCAGGGGAAATTAGCAAAACGCATAAAGTGGGAAAATATCAACTCGGCTTTCGCGAACAGACTGCAGACGAGCATAATAATCAATTTAGAACACAAAGACGTAAAGGAATTTCTAAAAGACTGCTCCACAATTTTTAAATTAAAAATAAATTTTTTTATAAAATCTCATTCCATGGTTAAAGTGAATACTTGCTTTTGCGCAGAGTTTATAAAAAAATCTGGAGATGATGAAATTCTAGAAAATAAGTATTTTAACACCAAAAACTGTGAGATCGATTTGGGAGTAGATTTAGACTACTGGTTCAGAACGAACGTATATGAAAAAATTTTAAATTCGCTCGAAGAGTTCGAAGAAGGACAAAGCGGGTATGCTCTTAACAGAATAATATCTCTTGAAGTAAATATTAACAAATATGAATTGGGCAATGGAGCTTCATCTTTCATAAGGTTACCCGAACAAATTTCTAATAGAAATGCTTGCTTAAATATACAAAATCAAGATGAAGCCTGTTTTGCCTGGAGCATAGTAGCTGGTCTATATCCGACGAACAAAAAAACCTGTAGAACTTCTTCGTACCCTCACTATTCCGATATTTTGAATTTAACCGGAATCCAGTTTCCAATGACTATTCCTCAAATTACAAAATTTGAAAAACCATGTCTCAATTAATGTTTTTTGTTTAGAGATGGATACAAAATATAATTTCTCTGTTGTACCCAGTCGTCTAACCAAACAGAAAGTAGACAAACACGTTAACCTCTTATTAATTCAAGATAAATATTTCTCAAAACTAAATTATGATATTATAAAATTATGATATTATGGGACACTAACGATAATGAAAATGTTGAAATAAAATATCACTACGTGTTGATAAAGGATATGTCTAGATTAATATTTAAACAAGTAAATAAGCATCACTCAAAAAAGTTTCTCTGTGACAGATGTTTAAATTACTTTCAAACGCAAAAAAAGTTGGAAAAGCATACCGATGAATGTGAAAAAATGAATGAATGTAAAATAATTTTCCCTACGGAGAAGTATATTGAGTTTAAAAACTACGTTAACAAAGAAAGCGTTCCATTTTTAATGTACTCCGATTTTGAGTCCATCTTAAAACCATATAATGATTCCCAACGAACGCTAAAGACTGAAAAATATCAGAAGCATGAAGCGTTTAGTGCAAGATATTTCTTTAAATGCAGTTATGATGATAGTCTCTCTTGTTACAAAAGTTATCGAAATACAGACTGTATGAGTTGGTTCGCAGATCAGTTGGCTGAAGTTGCCGCTATAGTATCATCAAAATTGAAAAACGTGATACCAATGAATCAAGTCGTAAGTCTCAAGGACGCTACAAAGTCATGTCATATTTGCAATAAAAATTTCCAGCTTACCGATAAGATAGTGCGACACCATTGTCACCTGACAGGTGGTATGCGCATAATCAATGTAATCTAAATTATACCAATTCTTTTGTAATTCCCGTTATCTTTCACAACCTTTCTGGATACGATAGTCATTTTATAATTAGAGATTTAGCGAAGAGAAATAATGTCTCATTGCAGTATATTAGTTTCACAATATTTGATAATAATACTAATATTAGATTTCGATTTATAGATTCCTTTAGATTTATGAACTCATCACTGAGCACTCTAGTCTCAAATCTCAATGAAAGGAATTTAATAAATACCAAAAATATGTTTCGCGGTTTACCTAAAGAAAATTTCGAATTGTTAACCCGAAAAGGTATTTTTCCTTATGACTATATAGACACAATTGAAAGACTAGAGGAAACATCTTTACCTAAAATTGATGATTTTTATAGCAAACTAAACAATGTTAATATTGATGAAAATGAGTATATACATGCTCAAAACGTTTGGAAAAAATTTAATATTAAAAATTTAGGTGAATATTCAGATTTGTGTAAAACTGATGTGATGCTGTTAGTAGACGTTTTTGGAAATTTTCGTAAAACATGTCACGAGACTTACGGGTTGGATCCTGCACATTATTACACAGTTCCGGGATACACTTGGGATTGTATGCTCAAATATACGGGGTGTAGGCTTGAATCTTTTCAAGATATAGATATGCTAATGTTTTTTGAGAAATCTATAAGAGGAGGTATAAGCCAATGTTGCAATCGCTTTGCAGAGGCAAACAACAAATATATGGAGAATTTTAAATCAAACGAAATTTCAAAGTATCTCCTCTATTTAGATGTAAACAATTTATACGGTTGGGCCATGAGTGAATACCTTCCATACGGAGAATTTGAATGGATCGATTCAAATATCGATGTAACTACCGTTCCCGACGAAGGTCCAATAGGCTATATGCTTGAGGTAGATTTAGACTATCCGGAACGTCTGCATGACTTACACAAAGATCTTCCGTTTTGTGCCGAACATAGTACCCCCAAAAATTCGAAATTATCAAAACTTATGACAACCTTACATCCTAAGCGCTTAAAAAAATACATCGTGTTTTAAAATTCAGTCAGGCACCGTGGTTGAAACCATATATAGATGTCAATACACGACTCCGCTCGCAGACCAAAAACGAATTTGAAAAAAATCTTTTCAAGCTAATAAATAACGCGGTCTACGGCAAAACGATGGAGAATATAAGAAAACATCGCGTAGTCAAATTAGTTCGAAAATGGGAGGGTATATATGGTGCAAAAAATCTAATTTCTAGTCCACACTTTAGAAGTAGAACGATCTTCGACGAATGCTTGATTAGCGTAGAATTAAACAAATCAAAAATAATTTTCAATAAACCCCTCTATATTGGAGCAGCAATTCTAGAGATTTCGAAAACTTGTGTTTATGATTTTCATTATGGATATATGTTTCGGAAATTTCAACCGTCTGAATGTAAGCTGCTATATACCGACACGGATTCATTGATTTATGAAATACATTGCCAAGATGTGTACGAAGATGTTATAAAAAGAGATCTACATCGGTTTGATACCAGCGACTATTTAGCTGACAACCCATATAATATACCATCTGCGAATAAAAAAGTGCCGGGCCTTATGAAAGACGAGAACAATGGAAAAATCATGACTCACTTTGTCGGCTTACGTTCTAAACAATACACTTATAAAGTTCAAGGTGGAACATGCGTTAAGAAGGCTAAGGGTGTTAAATATAATGTAGTTAAACAAAAAATTCGGTTTGAAGATTATTTGCACGCCCTTCAAAATTTTAAAATTAATAGTGAAACACAACGCTGTATAAGATCTTACAACCACGATGTCTACAGCATGCAACAGAAAAAAATCGCCCTTAATCCTTTTGATGATAAGCGATTTTTATTAAAGCATTCTCACGATACGCTTCCTTGGGGTCATTATAGTATAATAGATTAACACCACTTTTTTACTTTCCGAGCAACTATTTAGAAGCAGAATATCTTACTTACCTTTACTATTCTCACGATTTGTATTACTGTTTTAGAAGCAGAATATCTTACTTACCTTTAGTATTCGCACGATTTGTATTACTGCTTGTATGTGTATATGTTTAAGAAATAAAAATCATTTATATTTTTATATTGTTTTATTTCAAAAATACCCTCTGTTATACAAGTCAATTAAAAACTTATCTCTACTAAAATTAAAAAATTCAAAAATACAATACATTTCTAAATTGAGCGTTGAACTAAATAATGCTGTAATTAAATCTATAGGATTCAACATGTAATTACATCTAAACAAAAGCATATTTACTGTATCTAAAAAGTTTAAATAATGTTCGCAAATATTTAGTTTTAACATTACATCGATTTTAGAAGAAATTATATTATCGAGGCTTATTAATTCTAAAATATCTGAATGAGAAAAGTAGGAGTCGACGCCCTCCTTTGAAAGCATAGCAACTTTTAACCCATCCACTCTAATCATTGTATTAATTCTAACATTTTCATTGGATACAAATCTCCTCGATATGGCAGACGAATTAGGTTTATTGAAAAAATCTTCGACGCATCCTCTCAAAATTAGAATTAGCTCGTTCCATTCGAGGCGATCTAATAAAATATTAGCGAAACCTTGCGTATCTAGGTGGTTAACAATCTTGATAGCTGGAGTGAAATATCGTGCGGCGCTCAATCCACAATGAACAGTAAATACATGATTGGGCTTCAACACAAAGCACGTATTTAGAATAAGATCATCATCGTTGGCAGCATCTACAGATGTTGTATCTTCACTAAATTCGGAAGCGTAAGCATTGTCACTCATTTTTAAAATATTCGAACTGCTACTGTAGATATTTCTTGAAGGTAAGTAGTATTTTTTTATGTAGCTGTCTCTTATAGTATACTCCCTTCCACTCTATCCCTTCTACTCGACCCCCTCCACTCTACGCCCTCTAAATTTTTATAAAACGTTATTGCTCTCTATCCACGAGTCGTGAGATTTATCAAGACCAAGCCACCGAACTAAAACTTTTTCCCTTTCTTACGTAACACTTTTTCAACTAGATAGACGTCGGGATTAACCGTTTTCTGTAGTTCTTCAGCGTAGAATCCACCCTTTATGGGACTTCCGTTCATATCTTCAAGCAAATATGTTGCGGGATTGGTGATTTGAACCCTCACAATTTTAAACAATTCAGTAGTCCAGTTGGGGGTATAACCTTTGTTAAAAACGTGCTTCATTTTGCTGATCCTAACTATATCACCAACATTAAATTTTCTATTACCACAAGTCTTCAAGTGGCTATAGACGTTTTTTAATAACCGCTTTTCGCAACTTTTGCTTACATCTTTAGGTTTCATTTGTGTAGTGCGATGTTTTTGACAATTATAATCATCTGTTAAGGTAGGCAATACATCGATCCATCTATATTTACCGCTCAGACTGAAAAATTTAAAAAGCTTTTCCTTCAAAGTACGTAACACTCTTTCAACAATGGCAGCTTTCTTGACGCTAAATGTGCTATAGTGATTAATGTTATACGCTCCAATCAACTGTTTGAAATGAGTGTTGTAAAATTCCTTTCCGTGATCAGTTTGAAGGTTTTTCGGCCGCCGTCCTGAACTTTTAAGAATCTCTGCAAACGCTCTCGTAACCTCTTCTCCAGTTTTCGTTTTCAACGGTTTACACCAAACAAATTTTGAGAAAGCATCAATAACGACAAGTATAAACTTAAAATTTCTATTATAGGATTTATACTGATCAAGTTGTCCAAGATCGGCTTGCCAGAGATCGTCCAGCCCTTTGATGATAGTTCGTCGTCGAGTATAATTTTTGCGTGCAGGCTTATGAAGCTCTTTAACTATTTGAATTTTTTCTTTTGAGTGATTGGAGTTCATGTCGATTTCTTTTGACACGATCCTTTTGCATCCAGACTATTAAGTATGGTAGTTAGTTTTTTGTAGTCTCTATTTAGCAAATCAAGTTGAATGGATATTGATTTTAAACGATTTTGATATTCTATATTCAAATTAGTGATTTGAGTCTGCAGGGATGTCACTTTCTGGTCAATCACTTGAGTAGAGTCGTGTTATCGGTTGACGTCGAAGATGAACTCAATACTATCTTATTCAAGCTCGAAATCTTTTTATCGAAATTGCTTGTAAAAATCTTAGAGATATTTTGAAATTTTTCATCGATCGAATTCATTATAGAAGTACAGCTATCATCCACGTATTTTTTTGTTGCGGCGTCGCCACCTTCAGTCGGTAGTTCAACGTTGCACAATTTACGGTTTTGAAGATCGTAGTCTCCTTCTTTGGTTACCGCAAACAAATTCTGAGTACGAAAAACTTTGACTTCGTTAGGCGCTTTGGTAGAACGTCCGAACTTGTTCAAGCTCATTTTGATACTAAACACGTTTTGTGCATCTATCTGATTATATTAGCTTCTTTGAGCTCATTTATTATTGCTACAATTTCGTTGTCATTCGATGTATTGCCTGCGTTTTTAGATGCCACGAGCAATTTTAAACGGTCAACTAATTCATTGGCATCATCCCATTAAACGTATTCTATGGGTTTTTTTTATTGAAAATCCAATGCATCCCGGAAGTACCCGAGCCAGATATTGTATTCGCACGGGGCCTCGATTTAGATGTTGAAGCCGTAACGAAAGGTTTTATGATGTCAATATACTTTGAACGATTTGTGCCTTTCAGTCTTCCAAGAGTATTTAGGTGAACTTCGGTATTAACTAAAATATGTCTATACCTATCGTTCTCCTCTTTAGTAGTTATACGTGGATCATCGTAGAAAATTAAATCGTAGAGCGGTGTCCATCAATCAAAATGTCTCCGCTACTTTTATCGAAGTCCATAACTTTTTTTCCTAGCATCCATTGTGACTGTGACGCATTGTAAAGGGGTCCATAAACCGGATCAATTTTTGGAAGTTTTTCATTGTGGTCTAAAATGTACTTCTTAGCTATTTCGGGATAGGCATCCAAGTACTCCTCCAAAACCTCCGGTCGAAATGTACTCATGTTAAATGATTCGTTGAAAACGGTATCGTTATCAGTTGGTACGGTAGCTTCATAATGTGACTCATTGAGGGATTGTTGCTTGTTTCTATTAATGCTTGCTATTAACTTATCGAGTTTCTTGCTGATTCTATCCTCAACGTTTCCTTCCTCCTTTTTCTCGACGCTTCCTTCCTTTTTCTCAACCTTACATAAACCATCATTATCTCTTTTGAGTTCAAACTTCATGTTTTCCGCCCTTTCATTTTTATTTTTTTCAATTTTTGTAATAGATTTGGTAATAGGTTGAAATACCTTCTCCAAGACCTCATCTTCTTCAAATCTACCTAATTTTAAAGCCTTATACTTTTTCCTGATATAGCGAGTAAGATCTTTATTTTTTTTGAGCGTTGGGCTTCAGCAATTTGCTCTTGAGATGTTAACGGCATATCGTCAGATGCGCTAATGATCCGTAGAAGCTATTGTCCAGACCTTATATATTTGTCGAATCCCTGTCGATAACGTCCCTCGTTTATGCTAAAGTCTTTCACGATTACCAAAGAGCCATAACTATCATTCCAACACTGGCGACATATATCTTTAATCTGTTCGAAGGTTAGGTCAGGTGACACGTGCTCTTCATACACGTGTCTGAGATTTGTCTCATCCTGCTTAAAAAGTAATATAAAGTTGCAGTTATCTCGAATCAACTGCTTGGGTATCTTGGAGTAAGTCTGACAAAGATACACCGCGTCAATACCCTTATGTCTGCACATAGAATAATACTCCCTGATTTTATTTTGCTTGTCGCAAGCCACATCGTCGAAAACAATGAGGGAATTTTCTCGAGCATCAGATGGATCTATTACATCATCGCTGGCTTTGAATGGAAAATATCCGATACAATCAATATTTTTTAGAACATCTTGTAGTAGCCGATATTTTTCCTGATAGAGCGATTTGCTATATACATACACGTTTTCAAATTTCAAACCATTTTGGTTAAATATTAAAGTTAAAAGTGCGTTTGTTTTTCCACATCCACTTGGACCACAAGAAATTGCACGAATTGAATTTGGAAATAGTTTACCATGTTTCGACTTAAGCTGCTTCTCAGCCAGAACATCTAAGTTTTCAATAGGGAGCGATGTTTGCTGTTGTTCGATTTGCATTATGAATCAGTCTGACTGATCCGACAAAGATACGTCAGTATTTATAGTTTCGAGTCGCTTTGAGTCGTCTAGTCGTTTTTCGAGTCGTCTAGTCGTTTTTAGAGTCGTTTAGTTGTTTTTATAGTCGTTTTTCGAGTCGTTTAGTCGTTTTTCCGAGTCGTTTTTCCAGTCGTCTAGTCGTTTTTCCGAGTCGTCTAGTCGTTTGTACAAGTCGTCTAGTCGTTTTTTGAGTCGCTTAGACGCTTTAAGCTTTTTCTTGGTAGGATAAGGGGCAGTCAAAAATAAACATTGTTGTAATTTTTATTATTGAAAAAATACAATGTTTTCATTTTATTCCATATAACTTGTCTACACAACGGACATCTATTTATTGATGTTGAACATTCCATACAAAAACTAAATGCCCGCAAGGAGACATTAATACCTCTATAGGGTTAGAGAAACAAATTTTACATAAATTTTTTTCTACATCTTTACAAGTTTGCTTAGTTTGACAATAAGCATCAACTTTTTGAGTCCACACCTCATCTTCTAGACCGGCATTCGGGCGAATTTCAGGTAATTCCGCATCAGTATCACCACCTTGTAACACAAAGGGTCAGTTCGGAGACCAACTTGCGTGATCGAGCATAGGATTATCTTCAGGTTCCCAATGATATCCTTCGATATGACAGTATGGACACTCAACCACATCTTCGTTATTTTTATAGAAAAAACCAGCTTCCGCCAGTTTTTGCCCACAATCACACTACTTGATGGCCAAGACTCAAACGATTTGAGTCTGTCATCAATATTTTTATATGACACTAGTTCCATTTTTTAATACACGATTCGAGTACTACTGGCTAGAGATTCCGCAGATCGTTATTTATATATAAGTATTGTTGGAGGGGGGAAGTGCTGAGTTCATTTGTTATCAAATTTCAAGTGTAAGGTGAAATATGAGGAGGGGTAGTGTCGAGTTCATTTGTTCTCAAATGTCAAGTGTAAGGTGAAATATGAAACAACAATTAAAAATTGCTTTGCTTTATTTTTAACATTTTTAGATATTACATTCTACACTTAAATATATATTAAAAAACATTTTTTCGTTTACTCCTTCCACCCTTGTGAAGTCGTCGCTTCGATATTCCTTTTAAATAGAAAATTCTTCAATCAGCTGTCCAACTTTTCACAATTTCTCAAACTGCACATATATTTAGGATGTTTTAGGTGATATAAGCAAAGGGGTACATCTTTTTCGAATTTCGGTAAATTTCTTATTGATTATTTTCGTAGGATCGATGTCGATAGTCTGCAAGAATTTTTCTTTCTAATATCCTTTGATGTAGATGATGTCGACATCGAAAATAAACTCTTCTAAAATTTCTCGCACATGATTGCACTCCACATATCCATTGGAATACCATAAACCATGAAAATTGTGTTCCAAATAAGATACTTGCTTTCTATCCACCGGAGTTAGCAAATAATAATCCTTAGGGGGTTTTATCAGCAGGTGTAAAATTTGATTGTTAATTTTGATCGACAATTCTTTGGGGTAGAAAAGTCCGTCAATTATAAACCCTTGAGTGTCTACAACTGCGATCTTCATTCTTCCGAGTCAAACTAGCAACTGGGAGTTTATTGAGGTAAGCGGTCTTACATCAAGTTTCTGACTACTTCGCTTAGCGGCAGATATTCCATAAGACTGTCGTGAATAATTAAGCAATACGCTCGAGTGTCTTTAGGAAAACCGACATCACTTTCTATGTCTAGTTTGACGTCAACAGTGCTGGTCTTAAGGGTCTCATTTCTTCTAGAACAGTCGATAACAAACGTTATCTTTTTAATCTTTCTAATCTAGCAGTGGACGTTTCTCACGAACGCCCATAAAACTTGAATAAAATTCAATGTAACTATTGTAAGCTTCTAAGTAATCATTATTTTTGAAATCCAGCCTCTGCCTTTCAAATGGGAAATATTCACCGTTTAGAATTAACCTAACGTCTGATATACTTATGTGATCGAATTTTGTGGGATCGCTTTTGCTATTTTCTTTGCGATTAGTTTGAAAACCAACTACAACAAACCTAGGAGATTCCACTGCTGCAGATGTTTTCACTGACCAAATTTCTTTACGAGAGTTTGCCGTAAGAGTTGGCAATTCATGTAATTCCCACTTTCTAAAGGGTATAATAATGGGTTGATCTCGCTTTATGGATTGCAGGAGATCTAATCTAATCATATCGTTTGGCTGTATGTTTCACTTTTAGTTCTATATTGGTAATCAATAATTCTGCTGTCAACTCTGTAGTGGAGTCGGCAGCTTTCTCTAGTAGCAGGCAATTATTGTCGTTGCGGGCTCGAATTAGTCTTATTGTTTGCTTACCGCAAATGGCATATTGATAATCATTAAAGAGCCCAAACAAATGTTTAAGCGGTATTCTTACGCTGAATGTTCCGTCCTTATTCAAGATTGGCGCATTGTCCTTGGGATAGCTCCAACTTGAAGTTACCAAGTACTTTTCGTCGTTAGGAGAATAACATAAATATCCCCTCATGGCACTCACAACTCCAGGATCTCTCACCATTTCCAACTCTTTGCCATTAAGTTCGTATGAGACAGAATCAAAGAAAAACAATGCACCATTGTTTACAAGCTTGCAAGTAGCAGTGCCTGATTTCTTGTTTATTTTACCTTTTACGAAAATTGCAGCATCATACATCAACAACCAAGCGTCACCTTGATTAACGGTTATTTCTACGATGTCATTGTTCATGAAGGACTTTACGAACGGATAATAGGAGCGTGCTTCTAAACGTTGAATAGATTCACCGACCTTTGGTTTCTGATGCACGTCGAACACTTGATGCGTCAATGACATGATAACCGAGATATTTTAAGAATAAGCGATTTTCAGGTGTAAGACTCGTATTACGATCTCTACTCTTGTACAGCTCTGCTGGTTGTGAACTTCTCGACCGACCGACACTCCTTTTATATGGTCGGTACCTACCATCAAAAACTAACACTATTTCTCTTCAGCTCCAATCTGATTATGATTTCTTCCCCGTTGAGATTTACCGATCTTGAATCTTGATCTAAAAGTTGCACTGTAATATTGTCGATGGTTTTCCTACTGACAGGCAAATAAATTAGATTCCTAGGTTCGATATTGATACTGTATCCCGGGTCTACTGTAGGCATAAACTCAAAAAAAGTATGCGAAGGTGCGTTGTTGTAATATGATCCCGAAATTAAATTGCACTACACTCTTATTGTTACCACTTGCACAATCTCTACTCGGAGGTCTGATTGATGTAAATCTCCGGATTTCAATATTTTATTGGAAAAGCCAAGCAATTTAGCTATAGTATCGGGCTGTTTAAAATTTACGTTATACAGAGACTTAAGTTCACACTTTAAAGTATTATTGTTAGGTTTCAACGAAAAAATTTCGTCTAGTTCTTGCTGATTATCCAGCGAACTTCCTAGTTGTTTCTGAACGTAATTCTCAATATCCCGAATCTCATATGCTCCTGTCGGAATCTCAATTTCTATCTCGCTTCCTCTGTGATCTACGAAATATAGCTTGTTCTGTCCTCCCTCTATATTTGGAATTGAATTCCAAGTAGATAGAGAAATTAACGCTAGCGAATATTCGTACTGAGGATCTAGCTCAAGGGGCGGAAAAACGATTTGGAGATGTAGCTACCGTTACCCATCAAAGTAAACGTCTGCGACATGACTGAGCAAAAATATGATAATTTCTTCTGTTTTATAGGGTTTTTCCACGTACAAATTCCAAACAGAGGTGTCCGCAATTTATTTCATCGTATGTTTGATACGAGTTATTGTTGTATACGATATTAGCATGTTTCCCCAAGTATAGGATCAGTTCATTCGGTGGCTTCAGCGCCCCGAAACTATCGAAATACTCAACGTTGTTACCTCTTTTCTCATATGCTACCCAATGTGCAGCATTACTTTTGACGTCTAAATTCAAAATTGCCGATTCGTTTTTGTTTGGACCAAGTTTTGGAAGCGTGTCTCTCATAAAGACACCTCTAAAATAAGGTATTTTATCTTTTTAGCGTAAAAAATTAAATCTTTATCCGTTAGAGGTCTATTGGGTAGCATCAATGGGAGTTTTTTTCTTTAAATATAAACCGAATCCTCCGTGATTATTTTTCTTTAAGTAAAGCCCAGATCCCGTTTTTCCAATAGCTTCCATTGCCCTATTATGACGTATTTGTTCATCCTTTTTTTTTTTGCGCGTTTTTTGCGTCTATAACGGTTTTCGCAACAGCGCTAGCACCACCAGCTACCGAACCGAGGGCCCCCAAAGCTCTTAAGAGGGGCAGTAGGGGTAAAAAACCCCCTGTTTTCTTTTCAAAGGGAATCACTCTCGGTACTCGAATTTTTCGTTTCCCTCCCACCTTCTTGATGGCTAATCGTGCAGCGCGCAAAGCTGCCGATGAAGTTTTTTTTTAAATTCCTGACATCATTAAGCTGATTTCTATCAAATGTTTTTTTCAATGATCTCGAGACTTTTCCCACGATATCTTTTTTAAAAGAAACCGAACCTTTTTTCGGCTTTATTCCCATTCCCAATTTTCGTTTAGTTTTCATTGCGGTCGTGACTAGAAGAGCGGCAGCCTTTTCACCAAATTTTGCGTCTTTTGATTTAACACGTCCCCAAGCCCTATTTTCCAATTCTAAATCGGCTGCGTGTCTCTCCTTTAAAGATCTATTTTCTAAATATGCAATATCGTGCTCCTTGCACGCAGTGTCTAACTTATTTATACCAGCGTCACCTCTCGCAATTCTTTTTTGTAATTTTGTGCCAGGACCACAAAACTGATATCCAGGAAGATGTAATTCGATGGGCAACTTATTTATTAGCGTGTTCACCAACCCTTCACCTGTGAAGGATGACATTGAACTGATTCCAGACAAATGCACTTGGACGTATTTATATGTTCTGCGCTCAGAAGCAATCGGAACTTTCAGATTTGAGTTTCAATTTTGTAGGGGTAAATAAAAGATAGACTAGATTTCATATTTTATTTTTTACAATTTTCTAAATTTATGTTTTTGAACTTTTTATTTATTTCATAGATTTGAATTTCATATTTCAAACTTTGAAGAGATCTTAGATAAAATTCCAATCTTCTTTTGTAGTGTTGTCTGCGTCGCCTCTTGTCAGTGGGATTCATTCTTCCTCAAATTTAATATTCGTTGTCCTACCAATGAGGCCCAGACTCGTCAAGAAGATCTTCTTTCCGTTGGTGATTTCCCGGTTTATGTCTTCGGTCCGTTCAGACTTAAATTCTTTTACGAACCGTGCAGGTAGCGCAGTTTGAAAGTTTTCAAATTCGACGAGCACTTTCTCCTCGTACCTTGTTTCAATTCTTCCAAAAGATAAAATTTTATGTTTCTCACCAACCACTAACTCTCTTGCACTCACAATTTCTTTTACGAAGTTATTTTCGTTCAACTGTTTCAGAAAAGACATATTTCAATATTATTCAAGCACTGTTGACTGGGTATAGTGAGCTCTCCCAACGGCGTCCTCCTTATAACCCCAATGCCCCCCACCTAAATGCTACGTCAACTGTTTTAGTGCAAACATCTGCATAATTTTTGCTTACGTTTTTTATATCAAGGTGCCACGTGTCAAGGTGATGAGATCACTGACCTTCAGGTTAACAAGGTGACCTCTTAAAGTTCATTGACCTTCAGGTCAAGGTTAACAAGATGACCTCTTAAAGTTCATTGACCCTCATATCAAGGTTAACTGTGACCTCTTAAAGTTCATTGACCGGTCAAGGTTAACAAGGTGATCTCTTAAAGTTCATGGACCTTCAGGTCAAGGTTAACAAGGTGACCTCTTAAAGTTCATTGACCTTTAGGTCAAGGTTAACAAGGTGACCCCTTAAAGTTCATTGAACCCGCGGGTCAATGACCCCTTAAAGGTTATCGATCTAGTAACCCCTTGACCTCTAGATAAGCTTCAGGTCAAGGTTAATGGAACGTGACCCCTTAAAGTTCATTGAACCCGCAGGCCAAGGTTATTTTCAAATTTCCCGCCTTGGTGGCCATCTTGTGATGTCACTTCCGTTCCCAGAAAAAGTGCCACGTGTCAAGGTGACTTCTTAAAGTTCACTGACCTTCAGGGGTTAACAAGGTGACCTCTTAAAGTTCATTGACCTTCAGGTCAAGGTTAATAAGGTGACCTCTTAAAGTTCATTGACCTTCAGGTCAAGGTTAACAAGGTGACCCCTTAAAGTTCATTGAACCCGCAGGTCAAGGTCATTTTCAAATTTCCCGCCTTGGCGGCCATCTTGTGACGTCACTTCCGCCCCAGAATCCCCTTTGCTATACTACTCTCGGTGTTAGGCAGGAAACAGATACGCCAATGTTTCAGAAAAGGAATTTTTCCGCGGAACGTGGCACTGTTAAATGTGTGTAGGAAACCATGTAGAATTTTAATAGACAGTGGCGCAGTAATATCTTTAGTGAAACCCGAGTTCGCCGAGGGGTTAATAATTAGCAAAAATAATATACAATTAATCGAGGAAATAATATAGCTAGTTTAGGGGACGTTGATTTAAAAATTGAATTACCCAATGGAAAAAATTTAGTGCACAAGGCAACTGTATTAAGAACCGATGAAATCGCGTTTGATGCAGAGATTTTGCTAGGATTAGATTTTTTGCATAAATTTGGCGTCAAAGTAGATTGGGGAGAGGGAATTATCTATATACTGGAGGAACAAATTTCGCTAATTGAAGAAAATCATTATAGTAACAGAGCTAGCGTTGTAAAAAGAAAAATATGCGTAAATTCACGTGGAAATTCGACAAATAATAATAAAGATAATGAACTACGAGACATAATATACTGCGAAATGCAGGAATTGAAGAAGGAAGTGCGTGAATTAGCCAGTGCAATTAAAGAAAAACACTCAAATAACGTGCGAAACGCCGGTGAAATTAAAAATGAACCAGAAAATGGTAGACTAAGTGATATTAATGATATTTTACTTGAAGAGGTTAAAGAATTAAGGAATGAGGTTAGAAAGATGGGAATGGGGTTAACTAGCTTGTCAAAAACCGCCAATCACTCTTGATCTGTACCAAAGGCCAGAGATGGGAGTGTTCAAACGATTGGTACTCGTTTTGGATATTCCAAGGATAACAGCAGCGAGGTGGACGAACAAGCAAAATTAACAACATTCAGGGAAGCTGCAGACTCCCAGAACGTAGGAAAGAAAAACAGAAGCAGGAATAAGAAGAAAAACGCAGGTAAAATTGAAGAAATTAAAGAAAAGGAAGAAAAACAGGTAAAACCGGAAGGTAAGAAGGTCCGACAGGTACAAGTACCAACTCTGGAGAACGATAACCATTTTGAGAATAGTCAGGTAAATCCCACTATCTCTAATTTCTGTAAAGAAATAAATGGGACATCAAACTTAAGAGGAATGGGAGTGTACCTTCAACAGGATTTAGTGATACCTCCGAGAAACCAAGTCATATGCATGGCCGCCATAAGAAAAGTTGGAAAAATCGAAACGCCAGTTATTGTTGTCGAACCGCAACAAGACCTTACCTACGGAATAATAGTGGCAAGGAGCGTAAGCAAGACTAACAGAGAAATACCAATCCGCTTAATGAATATTACGGACCAAAGCATAATGATACAAAGAAGGCACGTAATAGCTAAGGCATACGAGGCCGAAGAAAGCGAACGCCCACAGAATGGAAATTCAATAATAAAAGTAAACATCCAGGATTCAGAAGACATTTTAAGGTCACTACATTTAGATCAAGTAAAAAATAGCGACGAAGAAAAATTAAAAGAATTAATAATGGCATTTATAGATATTTTTCGAGCTCCTAGCGAAAAATTAACTTGTACAAATAAAGTAAAGCACCGGATAATTACAGAAGACGTACCACCAAAAGGCCGTATAGAGTGCCGCACTACAGAAAAGAAATTTTAAGAAAAGAAATACAAGAACTGTTAGACAATGGAATAATAGTGGAAAGTCAGTCACCATGGAGCTTTCCCGCACTTCTAGTAGAAAAATGCTCGCATCCAGGAGAAGAACCGCAATTTAGGTTATGTATAGACTTCAGGGAACTAAATGCAATCACAAAAACAGATTTCTTTTCACTACCACGCTTACAGGATACCATTGATTTGCTACATGGCTGTAGTTTATTTCTACAATAGATTTGGCAAGTGGATACTTCCAAGTCGAGTTAGAAGAACAGGACAGGGAGAAAAGCGCCTTTTGTACGCCAGACAACCATTATGAATTTACTCGAATGAGCATGGGTTTGAAAAATGCGCCAGCAACTTGGCAAAGGTTGATGCATAATCAGTTTGCCCCTCTTACTTACAAAGAATGTCTAATCTATCTTGATGAAATTATCGTCTTTAGTGCAGGAAACGCCTTAAACGCCTAAGACATATATTTGAAAAAATGAGGGAAGGTAATTTGAAATTTAAACCTACCAAATGCATTTTATGAAAGAGGAAATCGAGTATTTAGGACATATAATCAATTCAAAAGGTTATAGGGCGCAGCCAGAAAAAATAGAAGTCGTAAAAAATTATCCTATACCAAAAACCGTAAGAGAAATCCGAGCATTTGTTGGCTTAGCCTCGTATTACCGAACAATGGTAAAATAATTTTCAAGGATAGCGCAACCGCTAACAGAACTAACCAAGAAAGACGTACCTTTTAAGTGGACAGAAAAACAACAAGCACAGACCTCGGAGCGCCACCAACTTGAGGAGTGCCCAGTTGTGGCCGTGCTGAAATCACGGCAGACTTTCAAGCGCCTACGCATAATACTCCATTTATTGAAGCCTGTTTGACAAATAACAATTTTCGCCCAACAAATCCCCCAATATATATTACAATTTATTTGTCCGAGGACTTCATTTGAAATAAATGATTGCTTTTTTGATAGGGTAACTTTGTGTAACATTTAAGATCCATGGCCTACTTTCAAAGATATTTTTGAAAAACCAGAAAACTGCCAGAATTTCTTCGGTTTGTAACTTTTTTGTTTCAAGAGTTTCCGAAAAATTTTCTCTAATGACATTTGCAGGCAAAACTAATTGCTTTAAGCCTACTTTATCAGAATTTAAAACAATGCCACGTTTTAATGGGTGCTATCTTAGTATACCTACCAAAAATGTGCCCATTTTATTGTAGCGAGCCGTGGCCTCAAATCCTGTACCTTCATGTTTTATGTATTTTTCCCAAGATACTACATTGGAAATCTTGAAAATTTCTTGCGAGGTATCGGTATCTTGGCCATTTTTCACATTTTTAAAATTTTCTAGTATATAGGTATGCATGACAGTTATAAATAAAAAAATTAAGTGTTAAAAGAGCACACAACAAACCATGTTTTTTTCCAAATTCTGATAAACTAGGCTTAAAGCAATCAGTTTTGCCCACAAATTTCATTAAGAAATTTTTTCGGTAACCCTTGAAACAAAGAAGTTGCATGCCAAAGAAATTGCGGCGATTTTCGGGATTTTGAAAAATATCTTGGAAAGTAGGCCATGGATCTCAAGTGCGTTTTTACGCAAAGTTAGCTCATAAAAAAGCATTTTTCAAATAAAGTTCTCAGAAAAATGAATATTTGTCAAGATTTTCTCGAGTGGCCCTTCTTAAATAGACACCCTGTATTTTTGTTATTAACTTTTCGAGAACATAAATTCTGAAGCTATATTCGGATTCTCCAGAGAAAACTGCATCATCCTGGTTTTAAGCTAGTCTTTTTATTTAAAAAACTAACGATATAATCGGGCTTTATTTGAGAACCTAATATAGGTACCCTGAAAAATTTCTCTTTTGCAATGCGAAAAACACAATTCTATCATAGGTACTTAGAAAAATGGTTATTTGTGTAACTGTATAGTGCAAAAAGTGCATATTTGTTGCACGAGGCATGAAGTTTTCAGCTCGAGGCGCAGTCGAGGTAACTGATGGACAAACTTCATTTCCATAGTAATTTTTTAAATTTTGTTTTCTTCATTGCCTTTGAAGGTCTCAGGTTTTTCACTTAAAGCTCTTTTTAGAATTGTTGTGAAGTTTCCGGTACTCGTACTTGGTTCATCTTCCAGAATTTGAGCACCTATATCAGTTTTTTTTACAAATTGACTCGCCAAAATATAGCCCTTAGCTACAGTTGAAGATTTCCATTCTCCATGGCATTTTAATGACTAATGTTAACAGCCCAAGATTCCACAAGCAATGTTGCAGAAGATCTGCGAAAACAGTGTTCTATGTATTGCATTCGGTTTTCAACCTCTAAGTATTTTGCAATATCACTTGGAATTTTACTGAAAGTATTTACACGAACAGGTTGAACGGAGCATTTTCCGTTATACCTAATATCTTATAAAAAATCTAGTGTGACTGGTAGACTGCGGACGAAGGGATGCATATTTGCGATACATTTCAACAAAATTAAAACTTCTAATTTTTCCGTTTATTACAAATGATCGAGGTTTATCTTGCTATCGGCAATTTCTACAGTTATGATAGAATCCATGTCGTTAATATTATTTAATGGTAATTTCTGTGACTCGTCTCTGCGGCATGTTCCTGCAATGCCAAATACTGCAACTATCTATAACAATACACAAGTAAGTAGGTATAAAGTTAAAAATCGGCCAAGTGCGAGTCGAACTCGCACACGAAGGGTTCCGTACACAGTACAATATTTAACACTACATATTTTTAAAAATACTTTAGTAAAAATAAAAAAATAATAATAAAAAAAACTCGTTTCAGAGCGTGGTTTCGAACCCCGGATCTTCGTGCTATGAGCCCAGCACGCTGCCACTGCGCCACAAATGCTTAATACGAACCGTACAGCTCTACCTATAAGGATAGATGGTCTCGCGTAGCGTTTCCTAAAATATTCGAGATTTTACATAAAAATACAGCGCGCCCGTACCTTAAAAAGTCACATATGGAATAACAGATGGGCCTCTGCGAACCCCCAAAATCCGAAATCGGTACGAAATTTGTAAATTCATCAAAACAATACCAAATGTCATGGTACGAATACGTACCGATCGGGGGGCGGGGCGTCGCCTGGCCTCGACCACGATGTAAGTATACAGTATGATCCCGAGGGCCCTGCCAAATCGCGAAAAAAAAGCGGCCCAAAAGGGGCCCAAACGGCCGAACGGCTTTTTCGATCGGAGGGGCTCTTTCGTAGGCGGAAGGCCCATATCCTTCCGCGGCCCCACGCAAAAATTGAACTCGACCGGCGCTTTCAGTTCGAATCCCTAGCCATATGAGCCGAAAAAAAAAATGGAAAACAAAAATTTCGGGGGGCCGAACGGCTCTTCCGATTCGAACGCCCATCAAAAGGCTTCTTGCCCATCAGCTCGGTCGACCGTGCGCCAAATTTGGGCTCGAAAAATCGAAAACTGCGACCTGTAGACGATAAAATAGGTACACCTATTACTATCCAACTGTGGGAGCCACAACAAGGCCTATTGGTCCGGCAGGGCCGGTAGGCGCTTGTTAACAAGAAGCCTTCGAAACCTTAAAGAACGCATTAATTACAAGTCCTATTCTGAAGTTCCCAGATTTTAGTAAGCCTTTTATAGTGGTAACGGACGCCAGTGGATCGGCACTTGGCGCCATACTCTGCCAACAGTACGACAAACTAGAACACCCTATATGCTATGCTAGCAGAAGTCTAAATGACGCAGAACGCAGGTACTCCACTATAGAGAGAGAAGGTCTAGCAGTGGTATATGCTGTCCGTAGGTGGAGAGAGTATTTGACAGGTACTCATTTGTTAATAGTGACAGATCACCGAATATTAAAATATTTATTGACACTAAAAGATCCAAGTTCGAGATTGGCAAAATGGGCAATGTTCTTAATGGAATATTCCTTTAGCATCGAGTATAGGCCAGGTAGAATACATACTAACGTCGACAGCCTAACGCGTCTACGAGAAGAGCCTAATAAAGTGAGGGTCGTAAATCAAGTCGAGAGCGACGTCGAAATTACTCCGAGCACAGCTACCATATGGACACGAGACGAACTCTTAAAAATGCAAAAGAACGACGAAGATATATCATACGTACTTCGAAATTTAAACCAATATCAACAAGAATGCTACGTCAACGACTAAGGACTACTATACGTGACCAGGACGGAAAACGAACGACATGACAAGTTGTATGCCCCACGAGCAATTATAAAATAAATATTATTTATATATCACAATAGTGCCATAGCAGGACACGCAGAACAAAAGAAAACCCTAGAATTAATAAAAAGAGATTTTTGCTGGAGGAGGATGTCAACAGATGTAAAAAGATACTGTTTTGACTGTCATTCGTGTAATGTTAGGAAAAGCAATTATATACCGCCAGCAGAATTACAGAAAATACCTGTACCAGCTATAGTTTTCGGACGAGTCTCAGTACATCTCGTCGGGCCATTGAACAAGACAAGAAATGGTAATAAATACATTCTAACCCGTATAGACAATTTGACAAGATTCCCAATTTGCGTACCATTACCAGATATAAGCGCTAAGACTGTAGCCAAGGCTTTTGTAACAAATGTCATCACCCAATATGACGTGCCACGAGAAATACTTACCGACCAGGAAACACAATTTTTGTCAACGTTATTTAAAGAAATTTGCGCATTATTAAATATTACAAAACTACAAACCACGCCGTACCACCCCCAAGGAAATGCCATAATAGAAAGATTTCACAAAACCTTAAAAACACACATTTCTCATTATGTAAACAAATATGACGACAGCTGGGATGACTGGGTACCATTTGTACTCATGGCTTATCGAAATAATATACATAGTGCAACCAAAGAAACTCCATTTTTCTTAATGTACGGACGTGATATGGAATTACCACAGCACCTCGCTATAAGAGACCGAAGAGCTAGGTACGATGTCGACGAAAATTATGCAGCAGAGATGCTAACGCGAATGCAAGTCGCACACCAGTTTGCAAAAGAGAATATCGAGAAATCTATCGAAGCTCGTTGTGATAAATTCAATTCGAAAAGGACAAAGAAAGAATTTGAAATAGGCGACAGAGTATATCTACGAACACCAGTAATAAGCGGAAGTAAACTAGCGAAAAAATTTCAGCCAAAATGGACTGGTCCATACCGCGTTATAGAAAAGAAAGGTCCCGTAACACTAAAAATAACAGAGTTAGGGGGTAGAAAAGAGCAAATAGTACACGCTAATAGACTGAAGCATTGCTATGGTAAGCTACCAGCGAAGGCGGAATTAAATGCAAATAACTCCGGACAAATTATAAACGACGAAGAAAATGATGAAAACCGAGAAGATAGTGACGATGACATACCACCAGCACCACCGCCAGTGATAGTAGCTCGAGCGAGGATGAACCGAACGAAAGTGACTCAGACGAAAGAGGGGACCCAGCAAATATTCCGGCCGGCGCCCAGCATCGTAGGCCGCACGTGGCCCCACGAGACGCCGTCCCGGATGGCGCCAGGCGCGTGCCAGAGGTTGACATTGGGAACCCTGACCGACCGCAAGTGCATCCGTATAACACTAGGTCAAGAGGCGAAGCAGATCCGCAACCGTGGGTCTTGAGAAAAGCCATCTAATTTCGAAGTTATTTCTAAATACAAACTAATAGGGCAGGAAAAATAGAGAATAATAAATTAACTAAGGTATACTGAATAAAGTAATTCGTAAGATATTGGGAAATAGGAAAGTAGTTATTAGTAGTTATTAATTATTAGAGTAAGCAAACTTAGAAAGGAATAAATGAATAATAGATTAGTCATAAGTCGGGTAAACCATATTTTGGGGAAAAGATAAGTCGCTTTATTTATTATAGTACGCAGGTAGTCGCCTTGAAAACCGCAAGGTTAGGCTTATAGTCAATAAACGATAGAAAGAAATAGGTAGTCCCAAATATAGGTCAAGTACGATAGAAAATTTTACGGTCATTATATTAGCCCGAATAGTAGAACAGATGTACGAACAGGTTAAAAAAATTTAACACCCTACTAGGCCACCCGCATAGGAATATCAAGTGACAAATTGCCAGCCCATTTTAAAACATTTTATTCTCGCTAGAGTAAAACTAAGAAAGCAAAGGAATTTTGAAGGGAAAGAAAAACCAGATATCACTGTTAGTTAATACCTCGACACCCAACTGCATTAGGCACAGAAGATCGCAACAATTATCTCAAGTGCGCCTATTAACTTGAAAGTTACACAGGAAAAAGCCTAAACCCTACGCAAATTTAAAACAAAGCTAAGAGGACACTTCACACTTGTTTTTTTTTGTTTTTGTTAAAAGCTAAACACTTAACTATAGACAGCTCGAGGGTTTAAAAAGGGTCCCACATGAGATAGGCACTAATGGCAGAAATATAGCTCAACTAATAGGACAGAGAGTGAAAAACAATAAACATGTATAAGATCAGTAATTCCCATGAGTTAGAATGAGGTTAGACAAATATTACTCTTAAAGAAAGGCAAAATGTAAGTGGGAATCCGCTCAGTAGTGCGTGAAGGTCCAAAAGCAATGGATCTGCCGATGGGTTCCCTCTTGAGTCTCCCCCGGGAGACAGCGGCAAGACTTCTGTTGGGGCTGCTGCCCTGGTTCACCAGGATGGTATGCTCCCAGGAAGAGACTCCAGAAGCTGCGACGGTGAGAAAAGCGCTGCGTGGGTGGGCCACGCAATACCATACGGGGTATTTATTGATCACCAACGAAGACTTGGAAGCGTGCACCTGTCTGTGGTGCCAATTCCTCGCGGAATGGGCCACGACAGGCCTATGACCACGACGGTGGTGAGCGAGGCCGCTCCCACCGAGCCACAAGCTGCGGGGGGGCAACTCACCTCACGGGAGAGGGTGCGGTTGCATCGGATCCACGCGGGTCAGCCCCTGTGGATCCCCAGGATGCCGCCCACACACCTCCGGCCGCCCCACCTGCCTCCACCAGCTCTCCGGAGACCCACCGGGAGTGATAGTGAAGAGGAGGACTAATACAAGGACAGAAAAGACTGCTATGTGTGTGTGAACAAAAGTGAAACGGGAAGATGTGAATGTGTAGGATTAGGAGTAGGCAATTATTAGTGAAGTAAGGTAACGTAGGTAGTTAGGTTAGCGTAGACTAGGGAAAAGGAAGTTTAAATCGAGTAAAACACAGAAAAATAATGTGAAGTCAGTCCAAAAGGAAAATTCAGGAAAACAGATTAAGGTTCGAACATTCCAGAAAACTAAAAATACTTGTAGTATTTTTAATTTTCTTTTAATAAGGGGGGAGGAATGTAGTGCCCAGGCAAGCGCCTAAAGCCAGAATATTTAAATTCACAATATTCCTACAGTATATCCTAGAGAGGCCCCAAATATTCATATTCCTAAAACTAAAAACCATCCGTTCCTGTGGAGCCCTCCCGGCCGCATGTGTCAAGGCCAAAGCGCGAACGTCCAAGAAAAGATCATACCACCTGCGATGCGCGCGCCGCGGGGACCTAGCCGGACCCCTCGCGACGGGTATAAAAGGGGGACCTCCGCCCTGGTTCTCCAGTATTCTCCAACCAGACAGCAATTGCCGCTGAAAACTCTGCCCGAAAGTTAGTTGAATTTTTCATGCAGAAAAATCTGCAAAAATGATTAACAAATAATTCCTAGACATCTGAACACCGCTAGCTGAATTGGACTGACCACGTAAGAAATTTTGTGCCTTATTTTTGAGTTTCTGTGTTTGATTTGCCTTTTTATTCGAAATTTGTAATTATTCCAAAAACTACTGTGAAGATCTATTTTATACTGCATTTTGTTATTGGGAAATAACTGTAGTAATTTTATGAACTAAGAATGAATTTTTGGAGATTATTTTAAACCATGTTATTTCGCTGTGAATTTCAAGCTTACTTTATTAAACTAAAATAATTTTGTATCTTATAATAAATTGATTAGAGTTGGGAAAACTATTTAGAGTCAGTTAATTGTCGTTAAATTTAGAATTTGTGTTTCTTTTATTGAACTATTTTATATCAGAAAATCCTGGTAATTTTTAATAACTTTTATATCACTCTTGTATTGGGGAGTTAGCACTGCTATACAACCCATTGTTTAATTTCGTGTTCCAATTTTATGATTAATGTAAACTCATCGCCCTAGAATTACATTTTGTGCCATTTTGACATTTAGTTTTGTGCCAGATATTAGTTCACTTATTCAACAGTGTACCTTTTTTAAGCGTAGTGAAAGATTCCTATACAAAGGATTCATAAGTCTATACTTGAGTGTAATTTATCAGAAATCGAATAACTTTCAGTTAATTGTTTACTGCACCTTGTGAAGTTTCCTTTTCATTTTACTTGTTCTCAGCATTTGTAACTAAATGTACTGTTTTGTGTTTAATTTTAATATACATATCAAACTATCCCTGTGTTTCCGTCATACACTTTAAGCCCACACTAAAATAAATATCTGTGGCTCAACATATATAAATCCGCTCGCCAACTTCTACCACCAACAAAAGGTTGAGTTCTCCACACAAGCCACAGGTGAGTTTCAACAAAGAGGGAAAATTACCAAAATTATAAAAATAATTTTAAATGAAACTCATCTGGTACTTGTGTCCACCTTTCCGTGCCCTGCTCAAAATGCTCAAAGATCCACAGGTTTTCTAAAAAAAACACGCGTCGCTCTTGAACGCCAAGATGGCCACCTGGTCCCAAATTTCCAAAAAAACTCTAGGTGCGCCAAGTCGAGATTTCACATGAAACACAGAAAAATATGGTTTTATTCCTCTGCAGCAAACAATTTAACACAATATAAGCACTCGATATTCCCAAATGGAGATAACAGGAAGCCGATAAAAGGAGATAATTAAATAGAGACTCACAGCCTCCCTGCTATCACCAGATACCTGCCGGACACTTCACGCTAAAGATTCAATCGGAAAGAGGGCGGGGAGGCTCTCGCAGGTAGTTTTGAAAGCTTCTGCATTATAAAAAATAAAACGTAATCACGACGTAGCATTTGTCGATAGTCATCTGGCCATCTGATCATAGAGCAACCAAAAACTTCTTCTTTCAGAATTTCACGATGGCTTCCCGTGGAACCAGACTCGCAGAAAATATTTGCTCTGCACTGAACAAGTGACATCAACAAATACGTAGCGGATTACTTGCTTATCACCTTAGTGCTAACTGTTGGAACGTACTTTCGACGTAATGCACAAAGAGTCACTGTCCTTCCACTGTTAACTTAGCAACAACAACCCTAGTGCATCTATTCACCGCTAGGTGGAAGCACACATACCAAAAGAAATGAATTTAAATCGGAAATTGTGATTCATCTTACTAAAAACGATGTAATATTATTTAAGACGTGGTAATGGAATTTTTAAAATAAAAATTCCGTTACATTCCGGCACATTCTTCATACGAGTAGATGGCAGAAAATATGCCCTATTTAATTATTATTTTAGAACGGTACGATGGTGTTCTTTTTCTGTTTTCTCTTCTTGTAATAATTAAAATTGGCATATAGTTGCTTCTTTCTAGATACACAGGATGGTCAGAAAATTTAATGTCTGAAAATGGAAAGAACGGCCATTTGTAATTTTAGAGAGAAATACTTAATAACATATAATTATAATATACCTAATAATAATTAGATAAGGACTTCAAATCAAAGTAAATTTTCACATACCTATTGAAATTTTTATGAAAATTGAGTAATTGTTCATAGGAAAAATATTTTTCAGTACCTAAGTCAAACCAATATTCTCCAATTATATTAGGTTGAAATTGGGACTAATATTAAACAGAGTGAAGATGGGCACTCCTCATATAATACCTAGATATGAAGTTTGGCGCAGAATTCAAGCCATAGGTATTTGTAAAGATACAAAATTCCCTCTTAGATAAAGCCTTGTGACATTGGGTGCAAAAAGCGTAGTCGAACCGAAAAAAAAAAAACAATAATCCCTGCGTCACAATAGTCGACAATGGAAATCACATTGTTGGCCATTGTGACGCAGGGATCAAAATTCATGTTATCCACTATAGTGTAACATTGAGTACACGTAAAAACTAAGGTATAATTAAAAAGCTGTCCCTAATCATATTCATGGAATTTTCAGTGAGGCTGAGTCACTTACCTATATCTTCGGAAGCAAATTTTTGGGCAGAATATTCTTCTCCTTAGGAGGCTGGAGTACCAATAATTGTGACAACAGCCGAAATACACGTCGGTTCCAACGGGGACTTGACACCGCTACTTGGCGGCGACCCGAATACTCCGGAGAAGTTAGAGATCACCCTTAACCAAGAATTAATGACAAGGTAGAGCAAATAGTTAACACAGGGCTCCCCGTTGCGCATAAGAGGGAGCTGCCAAAGAAATATCCTGGTTATTTATAAGAAATGTGCAGGCAGATTACGGTTCTTCAAAGAAGAATGATCCAAAGTTACTGGCAATAAATCTGTTTTAACGTGGATGCAAGGTGTTTCTTTGCCTTTTCGAAAAAGGCTTACTCAAAAATCTAAGCCTTATATGGAGATAAATAAGAAGACATTATTACCTTAGTATAGGAAGGACATATCTTCTTTATTAGATAAAGGTGCTATTTCTAAATGCACACATGCATCAGGGGACTTTGGTGACCTTATTTTCTTATAAGAAAGGCAAACTGAATGTTCAGATTTTTTATAATAAATCTTTACAAATTATACAAGTTCATAAATGTACCACATGTGGTGCCCCGTAGATACCAATGAGGTGCCCTGTATATACCAACCAAAATTCTCATTTTATTTTATCAAATAATTCGATACAATGTTAACTACTTCCTTAAAATATCTCGTTTTTTTAATAATTCAATTGTTCACATTTGAGCAATCTTAAGTCATTTTACTGTAATTTTAACTGAAATATTTTATACGCCATAGGCGTACCATTTACTTTTTGATATATGTATTAAATTCCCCTGTTGTTTCCGTTAATCCTTAGGCCCACACCAAAAATAAATTAACTTATGGACCACCTTTAAACATACCGCTCGACCAACTAACATCAAAAACAAAGGTGGGCACCATAAATGGTGTCAGGTGTGGGGTTGAATAAGGATAACGAAGGGGTACAATAAGGATAACGGATAGGGGTGAGTGTCAAATTGACAGGAAAATTTTTAATTTGTCGGAAAATTAGGAAAAATTTCGAAAAATTATCAGAATAAATTTTTGTAGAACAAATTGTGGGGTACAATAAGGATAACGGAGGGGTAGAAAGGATAACGGAGGGGTAGTTTGGGAAAATTAGGAAAATTTCGG
This sequence comes from Pseudeuparius sepicola, assembly GCA_963920635.1. Classification (NCBI taxonomy): domain Eukaryota; kingdom Metazoa; phylum Arthropoda; class Insecta; order Coleoptera; family Anthribidae; genus Pseudeuparius; species Pseudeuparius sepicola. Next base: position 26,917,972 of record OY987304.1, on the reverse strand, counting down.
AAAAGGTTAAAAAATAATTTTTGTAGAAAAGGATAAAATTTTTGCGGAATAAAATTGTGGGGTATAATAAGGATAACGGAGGGGTGAGGTGTCAAATTTGACGGAAAATAGGAAATTTAAGGAACATTCAGGAATTTAGCAGGAACATTTTTAAGAGACTTGTAGGGTCAATAAGATTTTAACGGATATTTTGGTAGGAAAATAATAGGAAAGGCGCAAAATTGTGAAAAAGAAAAATTTTAGGGAAACTGTGTGATACACTAAGAGATAACGGGTCGGAAGGAGAGGCTATGAGGAACTATTTAAGGGTGAAGAAAAATTCCATCCAAAAATAGAGGAAATAAGCAAGAAATTTAGGATTTATTTTATTAAAGAATTTTGAAATGCCAAACGAACAAGAGGAGGCAATGGCAGGGGCAAACGGCGCGGAAGGTGAGGTAAGGAGGGAGGTAACCTCGAGGCTTTTAATGGGAATAGAAACGGTACCAAATTATGACGGGAGAGACAGAGTGGAGGAATTTCTAGGTATAATAGAGGAGACCGCGTTGTTGGCCGGATGGTCTGAGGAACAAAAAGGGGCTATTGTTAGGCTGAAATTAAGAGGTAGCGCCAAGCAATTGATAGAAGCAGAGCCGGAATTGCAAAAGACGACGGATTGGGTTAAATTAAAAGGAGTTTTAAAGAAGCAATTTGAACGAAGGCACGTACCAGGTACGGCCATAAAAATGTTTATAGACGCTAGGCAGAGATACGGGGAAAGCTGTCGCCAATTTTTGACTAGGCTTAAGATACTAGGCAACAGGACCGTAACGTTTGTAGACGACCCAGTAAAAACGCAAGTTCTGCAAGAGAAACTTGAAATGGACGTCACGACGCAATTTGTTTTAGGATTATTAATGCCGATAAAACAGCGGGTTTTGTCATTAAGACCGAAAAATATGGAAGATGCAATAAAATACGCGGAAAGGGAGGAAAGTATAGAAAGAATTATTAGACCAATTCAAAATAATAGGGAATGTCGACTAGTAGGTAAGAATGAAGCCAGAGACGTCAGGTCTAATGGTTACGCGGATATTAGGTGCCATAAATGCAAACAAGGTGGGCATTTAGCGAGAGATTGTGGTCGGCGTAGGGAAATGCAGCCGCGAAGCAGCCAGGAATGTTTTAACTGCCACGAAATAGGTCATTACGCTCGAGATTGTTTAAAATATCGCCCGGAACGTGTCAGATCGCGGCCTAGTAATAACGATCTTTGCTACCAATGTCAGCGGGCAGGCCATTATGCTAGAAATTGCCCGGGAAATTATCTGACGTACCGACGCATAGTACAGGGTCATTTAAACAACCAATCAGCCGTTCAGGACCCTCGGGGTACGGCTGGAGCACCAGCAACTCGAAATTAATAAAAAAACCGATCCTCAACTGCTTCAGAAAGGGAATACATCCACGGAACGTTGCGGAAATGACTGTGTGTCATAGAAAAAGTAAAGTTTTAATAGATTCCGGAGCAATTGTATCTTTAGTAAAACCAGAGTTTGCAGAGGGTCTAAATATTAGGAAAAATAATGTAGCATTAGTAGATATTCAGGGTAATGAGATAGCAAGTTTAGGAGTTACGAGTTTAGATATTGGATTGTCCAATGGGAAAAATATAGTCCATGAAGCTACGGTCTTAGAGACGGATGATATAGCGTTTAACGCGGATATTTTATTAGGAATAGATTTTTTGCATAAGTATGGAGTGAAAGTTGACTGGGGGAGTGGAGTAATTTATATGCTAGAAGAAGAGATACTGTTAATTGAGGAAAACAATTATAGTACGAGAGCAAGTATAGTTAAAAGGCGTGAAGGAAGTATTATTATGAGTGATAATTTATACGACGACGTTCAAGAATTGAGAGTTATAGTTGAAAAGTTAGCTAGTGAAGTTAAAGAGCAACAAGAGAGTGTTGTGATTAATGACCTTGAAACTAAAAAAGAAGAGGAAAAAGTGGTTCTAAGTGAAGTTCTGTGTGAACAAGTTAAAAAGTTAAAAAGTGAAGTTATGAGGTTAAAATTGAAGTTATGGAATTAAAAGGTGAAGTTAATGAAGTTAAGGGGATAAAAAGTGAAGTTAGTGAATTAAAAGGTGAAGTTAAGTTGTTAAAAAGTGAAGTTAGTGAAGTGAAGGGAGGAGTTAAGGAGTTAGGAAGTGAAGTTTGGGAGTTGAGGAAGGAGTTAGCGCGCCTGTCAAAAACCGCCGATAGCTCTTGGTCTGGATCAGGGACCAAGAACTGCAGTGTTCAAACGACTGATCCTCGTAGTGAACACTACAGGAAAATTAACAACCAAGCGGAACAACAGGTGAAGTTAGCGACATCCAGGAGAGCTGCAGATTCCCAGAAAGTAGAAAAAGTAAGTGAGAGGGAAGGAAAGGAGAAACTAAGTGAGAAAGAAGTTAAAAATAAAATAATAGAGCAAAAGAGAGAAAGGGAAATGATAAGAGGGGATGGGAGAGTTAGACAGGTACAAGCACCAGCCCAAGAGTCAGATAACACTGCCTCCAATTTCCGACAGGAGAGAGATGAAACATCAGGCTCGACAGGTATGGACGTGTATCTTAAAAAGGACTTAGTGTTACCCCCGAAAAGTCAAGTAGTATGTATGGCTACGATAAGAAAAGTGGCAAAAATGGAGACGCCAATTGTCGTCGTAGAACCAAACCAAGATATAACGCACGGTATAATAATTGCTAGAAGTATAAATAAGGCAGAAAAAGAGGTACCAATCCGCTTAATGAATATGACAGAACAAAGCTTAATGATACAGAGAAAGCATGTTGTAGCGAAAGCCTATGCGGCCGAAGTAAGTGAGTGTCCAAAGAATGGAAAGCCAGTAAGGAAGGTAAATGTACAGGACTCAGAAGAAATATTAAAATTATTGCACCTAGATAAAGTAAACAATTCAAGCGAGGAAAAGCTAAAAGATTTAATAGAGGAATATATAGATATTTTCAGAGCACCTAGCGCAAATTTGACGTGTACCACCAACGTCAAGCATTGCATCATCACGGAAGACGTCCCACCAATTTCTAAAAGACCATACCGAGTTCCCTATCATAGGAAGGAAATTCTAAGGAAGGAAATTCAAGAACTATTGGATAACGAGATAATCGTGGAAAGTCAGTCTCCATGGAGCTTTCCAGCCCTTCTGGTGGAAAAGCGTTTACACCCAGGAGAGGAGCCTCAATTTAGGTTATGTATCGACTACAGGGAATTAAATGCAATAACGAAGACAGATTTCTTTCCCTTATCAAGGTTACAGGACACCATTGACTTACTACATGGCTGTAGTTTATTTTCGACGATGGATTTGGCTAGTGGATATTTCCAAGTGGAATTAGACGAGCGAGATAGAGAAAAGAGTGCTTTTTCAACACAGGAAAATCATTACGAGTCTAAACGTATGAGTATAGGATTAAAAAATGCGCCCTCAAGTTGGCAGAGATTAATGCACAATGTATTTTCCACCCTAACATACAAGGAGTGCCTAATATATCTTGATGACATCATAGTTTTTAGTGCAGGAGACGTAGAAGAGCATCTTAAACGCCTCAGGAATGTATTTGATAAAATGAGAGAAATTAATTTAAAGTTCAAACGTACTAAATGTCATTTTATGAAAGAAGAAATTGAATATCTAGGGCACATAATAAATTCCAGCGGATACAAAGCGCATCCTGAGAAAATTGAGGTAGTAAAGAACTACCCAGTTCCAAAGACAGTAAAGGAAATTAGAGCGTTCATAGGCTTAGCATCGTACTACCGGTCCATGGTAAAGGAATTTTCAAAAATATCACAGCCACTAACAGAATTAACTAAGAAAGGTGTACCCTTCAGATGGACGAAAAAACAACAAGAATCTTTTGAAATTTACAAAAATGCACTAATTACAAGCCCAATATTAAAATTCCCAGATTTTAGTAAACCTTTCATAGTAGTCACGGACGCAAGCGCCACGGCGATTGGTGCTATTCTTTGCCAAAAGTATGATAACTTGGATCATCCTGTATGCTATGCCAGTCGAGGTCTAAATGACGTGGAACGCAGGTATTCAACGATCGAGAGGGAAGCTTTGGCGGTGGTATATGCAATTAAGAGGTGGCGAGAGTACTTAACTGGGACACATTTTCTAATTTTTACGGACCATCGACCTCTAAAATATTTATTAACCATCAAAGATCCAAGTTCAAGGTTAGCGAAATGGGCCATGTTCTTAATAGAGTACTCTTTTAGTATTGAGTATAGGCCAGGAAAGTTGAACACTAACGCGGACAGTCTCACGAGATTACGAGAGGAAACGCCAAGAATCGCGCTCGTAAATACAGACGAAAAACAAACGGAAATCACGCCCGTAATAGCCACTATATGGAACCGAGAAGAAATTCTCCGAAGGCAAAGAGACGACAAGATAGCGGCGGCGATTATTGAAAACATAAACAAATACCGACCCGAATGTTATTTGGGGTCTGATGACCTATTATACGTGACTATAAGTGGGACAGAGAGAAGCGATAAATTATATAATGTATCTTTACCATAATAGTGTTTTAGCGGGACACGCCGGAGAAAAGAAAATGATGGAGCTGATTAAAAAGGATTTTTATTGGAGGAAAATGAATACGGATATAAGGAGATTTTGTCATAACTGTCACTCTTGTAATGTAAGAAAAAGTAATTACAACACTCCCGCGGAATTACAAAAAATACCAGTACCCTCTATAGTATTTGGGAGAATTGCTTTAAATATTGTCGGTCCTTTGAATAGGACTAGGAATGGAAAGAAATATATTTTGATATGCATTGATTTCTTGATGAGATATCCTGTCTGTATACCGCTACCAGATATACACGCAGAAGCCCTGGCTAAAGCTTTTGTCATAAATGTAATCACGCAATTTGGCATCCCAAGAGAATTAATTACTGATCAAGGAACACAATTTTTGTCTAAACTTTTTAAGGAAATTTGTAAAATATTAAATATCACGAAGTTACAAACGACACCCTACCACCCCCAGGGTAATGCAGTTATAGAAAGATTCCATAAAACATTAAAGACGCATATTTCGCACTACGTAAGTAACGACGAATACAGCTGGGACACTTGGATTCCCTTCGTTCTAATGGCTTATAAGAATAATGTACACAGTGCCACAAAAGAGACGCCATTTTTCTTAATGTTGGACGAGATATGGAATTGCCGCAGCATCTTACTATAAGAGATAGGAAAGCAAAGTATGACTTAGACGAAAATTATGCCACGGAAATGTTATTAAGAATGCAGCTAGCCCACGAACACGCGAAGGAAAATATAGAAAAATCAGTAGAAAATAGGTGCCAGAAATTTAATGCCAAAAAGACAAAGAGAGAATTTGAAATAGGCGATAGAGTGTATCTTAATACGCCACTGATACCAGGAAATAAATTGGCAAAGAAGTTCCAAGCCAAATGGACGGGACCGTGTTATTGAAAAGAAGGGGCCGGTAACATTAAAAATAAAGGAGATCGGCGGGAGAAAGGAACAAGTAGTACATTCAAATAGGTTAAAAATGTCCAATGGGGCATTGTCAGGTGACAAAAGTATAGTGGACCATAAACCCGAAAAAGAGACAACAATTGACAAGGAAGAAGAAGAAATGTGGGAAGAAATAGAGGATATACCGCCACCGAAATTAATTGACAGTGATAACAATAGCGAGTCCGACGGAGATAGAAGTGAAAGCGAGAGTGACGAGGAGGAACCTCGGGGAGCACAAGCCGGCGCGCGACGCGCACGTGGCCCAGGAGATGACGACAGAGTAATAAACAATAATAATGTCCCCGCAGTGGGGCAAGGCCGTCGGCCTGAGACACAGCCAGCTGGGCATGAAAATAATATACAGGGACATTCGTATCAAACGCGTTCAAGGGGGGAAATACAGGAACAACATCCTTGGGTTTTGAGAAAAGCGATTTAAGTATTTAGGTAGATAATAAGATAATAGGTTGAGAATAGGTTAAGTAGATAGATTTAGGTAAATAATAGCGCGCAGCTATCAGATTCGAGCGTAAAAACATTCCATAGGGAAACAAACAAAAGCCAAAATGAAACGAGAATTTTAAATTTAAATGTAAATCCTCTCCGCACAGATGACTTTAGGTAAATTTCATGAAAATAATACAAAATTATCAGGCCCAAAGTTGTATACACGATCGGCACGTAGGTATTGTAAACAATGTAATGACTCCCGATACCCAAAATTCAAGGCATAAATAAACAGAACATGCCGCACCGATGTATTACAAGTATAATAAAAATAAAACAAGGAAGATAACTCAGGCAGATGAAACCTGGGAAACGGAAGTCGGTCGCCAATTTGGTTAGTTTATTGGGAGTAGTGTCGAGAGTCGGTACGCGCGTGACATGCGTGGTACCTCGTTTAGTGGGCAGTAGGTACATCCAAGCGCCTACACTTACAGCAGGTGCAGGTATTTAGTAATCTGGAACGAGTACAGTCGAGGAGGGCCGCCACCTCCTGTGACTTGGCCATTGCCGCCGCAAGCAACGCCGCGCCCGCCGCCACCGGGAGAGAGCCGCATCACGGAGAGAGCCGCATGCATCGCAGGCGCCAGCCCACGCCGCCGTCGCAGTCACCGCCCGCAGCTACTAGAGCGAGTGGGAGTGGACATGGTCTTCGATGGGAATGTAGATAGCTACATTGGTACCACAGCGAATGGTATATGGAGCAGATACTGGAGCATCACTGGGGTTGAGGCACCGCCAGCAACTTGAGGAAATTCGAGTCGCAAGTTATACGACCATGACTTCTTGAAAAGGGAGTCTGGAGAGGAGGAGGAGACGCAAGAACAGTGAGTGACGATGAAAGAAAGCTCGCGTGTTTAAGTGTAGTGCATCGTTGAGAAATTTAGATTTAAGTTGTGTAACATTGTATTATAAGAAGCAATAAGATGTTAGTAGATAGTAGTTGTACTTGTATGTAAACGTAGATAAGTCAAGAGTGGTTAAGAAACAGGTAGGTTAGGAAAAATAATTAAGAGAGTAGAATATGTTAAAGGTCAGTTCAATGTGGGAAAGTAAAGGAAAGAAGTAAGGGCAATCAAATCAAGAGAGCCAGAATCACGATCGTATTAACAGAAAAGTAATTATATCATAATTCCTTTTCAAATTAAGGAGGGAGGATTGTGGTGCCCCGTAGATACCAATGAGGTGCCCCGTATATACCAACCAAAATTCTGATTTTATTTTATCAAATAATTCGATACAATGTTAACTACTTCCTTAAAATATCTCGTTTCAAATTCATCGAGTTAGGAACCAAGCCGCCGAATAGCGGGTAATAAATTAAATCGAAAAACCATGTTGTTTATATTGAATAGATCGGCCAGGGTAATTAATGTTCCCGAAAAACATGTTTGTTTATATGCCCTATCGGCCGACAAGCTCGCGAGCATCTAACGAACACCTGCATACCCTGGAATCGAGTCGAGAACAAAGAACCACTCGGATATAAAAGAGGGTACTCCCAAAACGGAAGCCAGTCATCGCCGAACATCACTTGTAGGGCTTGTAAGTCCTGCCCGAGAGACCAGCGAGTGTCCGATGCCAAGCCAGCCATGAGAAAAAGTCTCCGACCACCAATTGTTGGGCGAAGTACTGCCCGAGAAGTCATCTATAGTCTGCCGCCTTGCCTGCCATAGATCCAGCACCAGAGCCCCAGTACAGTATGCTGTCCGTTGAACTGACCACAGAGTAAGCGATTGAATTTTGTTTTGTTGGGTTTTGTCGACTGAGTTGCCTTTCTATTTCTAGTTAATTAATTTATTTGATTTTATTTTATTTTGAATGCTATTGGTGTTTATTTGAGGTGTCGTAAAGGATTGTTATATTTTGTCATATTTTAAAGCAGTGTCGTTACAGTCCTGAATATTTTACGCTAAATTTTGGGTATTTAAAAAGCTGTTAGCATAGCAGTGCCGTATTAAGTCCAATATTAATATTTTACACTAAATTTGAGTATTTTTAAATACGTTTTTGTGCCAAATTCAAGTTATTTTAATAATTTTGTGTCTCTATCGAATCATTTTAAGAATTTACATATTTTTATTATCGTTTGTGTGATCAGGCTAACTAACTTGTGTGCCAATAATTTGGATATTATTCTTGGAATATTTTGAGCTACATTCACGTACTATTTCCGCAGGTTTTGTTATCAGTTTATGCTATAAGCTAGTATGGTTCGCCACTTAGGTTTGAAACCAGTTACTAAAATTTAAAGATAATTATTTTGCGCTAAATTCTTTATTGTCGATTCTTTTCTGTTATATTTAGTTAGTAATATTTTTAATAATTCAATTGTTCACATTTGAGCAATCTTAAGTCATTTTACTGTAATTGTAACCGAAATATAGGCGTACCATTTACTTTTTAATATATGTATTAAAATTCCCCTATTGTTTCCGTTAATCCTTAGGCCCACACCAAAAATAAATTAACTTATGGACCACCTTTAAACATACCGCTCGACCAACTAACATCAAAAACAAAGGTGGGCACCATACACACTTCAAATTAGAGATAGAAACAGTAAAGAGTTTGTTAACCAAAAACTGCAGAGATTTAATCGATTCATATTTCTTAGTGCCTATAAAAAAAATTAAAGAAATATTCACCAATATCGTACACTAACACTTAGCCACATGAATTTTGTTTTAACTAGGTGAATAAAATTTACATTATACTAAAATCGAGCAATCCGTACGCCTGGCGTAAATAAAACCACGTGTTCAATGACGATCCGCGATTGGTCGGTAGGCTATAAAATTTCACCCGACTCGGCATCAGGGACTTACTCGATGGCAAAAGTGTAGTTATTCGGTTTTATCTTGTTGTTTTCAGCTATTTAGACACTGCCACAAATAATTTTTTCCATGTTTTGCACCATTTTAATTAAGCCAATAAGTCTTTTCCGAAATATTTTGATGTAAACAATTGTAAAACAAAAATTAAATAAAGGTCGTGCCTCAGTGCGGTCCTGGCGAATATTTCAACGCACGTGCTCTTGTTTACGCCAGGTGTATTTTAGTATAGTATCTCTCATTAAGATGACCTGGATAAAAGCAGTCTAAATCTTCGTTAAAATAATTTGTTATTTTCTGTCTACTTACTGTCTCATCATCCTTATATTACACGCAAAAAATATTTTTTATACAGGGTGTTATGGAAATAATAGTCATTCGAGATCAACTAAAAGGAAGGTTTTTGGCAAGTCTAATACGATGAAAAACTTTGCCGTCAGTAGGTATTTCGAGTCAAGTTGGAGGCCAGGTAATACTTTGCATATAGAGGTATCCCATAGGCGCCATCTGTGCAATGTGCAATGTTGTCGCAGCACTGCGTACAGCGGAACTTTTATGTGCAGGCTGACGTCACACCCTGTATGTGAGCATATCTTTATTTACTTATAGTATCATAATTAGGATGTACAACTTTTATACTCGCTTTGCTTGTCAAACGATACAAATCATATTAAAAAAGTTTAGTAAAATATGTAGTTTTATTTTATTTTCATTTATTCTCAGACAGCCCAGAAAACAAAGCTGTTTTAGCTAACATTCAAAGTTTCCGTCTTTTAATATGAAGTATTTATAAGTTGTTAAAGTTGATTATAAACTTATGGCGAAAAACCCAATTAAAAATGAAATAAAAAATGTACCTGTTTCGGGAAATCCAAAGAGAAATATTTAATACTGTACCTCCTATACGATGCAATTACAAATAAATGACTTACTTCGACATCACTATGTGAGCGGACGTATTGTTTGGCAAAAAAATTTTTTGATTGGAAACTTTCGCAGGCTATGAATGTTTCTGTGGTTCTTCCGGATACATCCTGCGTTACTGGTGCTGTTTGAGCCAAGCTTTCGTCCAAGATTACAAGGGATATTCTCAGGGCATGACGATATCGTCTTGCCCTGAGGATGTATCACGGATAAAGATATCTGCTTCAAATTTGGTATATGTCAAATCTTTCGTACAGTAGGACAGTTGGAATTGTTTTTTGGCTAAATCACTCCACGGGAAAGGGTGCGAATAGGGGGATGTGTTTAGAGAACGAAATTAGTATATAATTAATCGATTGGTGTAATCCTAAATTATTTTTCGAAACAGACAATTTTTTTTGTTATTTAAGATAAAGATTTTGAAAAAATTGTAACGATTAGTTTTGCCCTAATGAAATTGCAGAGAGTAAGTGCCAACGGGATGTAATCTTATATCTTATAATTTTGTGAATCTTTATTGAATATTTAAGTAACTAGGTAAACATCGATATTACCCGGTCGCGTAAAGGCAAAAGCCTGTGCAATACAGAGCGCGCGATCCGCGCAGTGCTCTGAATCACTCGGGGCTTTGTCTATGATTACGCTGCGTCGCGGTAAACAAATCCCAGTGTGATACAGAGCACACAAATATATTGTATCCGTTGTAAGTAATAGATTTGTTTAGTAAATATCTAATACTTAAGTCTTAGCTACTCTTTCCTGTTAAATGGTATTATACAGGGTGAGTTTTTTCGATGACCACTATGGGATCTCGGAAACTAGCAGAGCTAGAACGAAGGTTAAATAGGGAAAGAATTGCAGTTTTGAATACTCAATCTAATGGCCCTTTTGGATGTTTTAAAAAGTTCGTGGCTCACTAGATAATTTGAAAAAAGTGATTTTTTGCTATTTCATCAGATCTCTTTAGCCCCGTTATTTCTTATTATACAGAAAAACTGTAAAGACAAAAATTTTAGATAATTTTGGGCTTAATAAGATAATATAATCCATTTTTTATGTTGTTTGTCATTTTTGAGATATGACATAAAATTGTGTTTTTTTAAATGTAAATCATAGTTGGCTGTGGCCTTATAAATTCGGCCGTTTTTTGAGCTTTCCAAAGATATAATACTCGGCATAGTTATTATAAAAAATATATGGCTAATTTTCTGTAATTTTTTTATTTTTTTACATAGTCAGCCATGGAATACTTTCATAATTACGTACTATTTTATAATCAGACCTACTTCAAACTTTAGGGACCTACTTCAAACTTTCAAATATTTTATTTTTAGCTGGTAGGTAATATAACAAAATAAAACAAAAATTCGAATCCACATTTTTATGAAATTCATCTGTATGTCCAACAGCTACATTGCCAACTAAATGTATACTGTCATGACAATCACAAAAAGCAATTTTAACATTGACTGTATATAAAAGTATTCGAGTCTTTTTCAGATGCAACATAGAAAATGGTATTGTCTATTTGTTAAAAAATTATACTCACTGCTTTTGATTCGAAACACATGTTCTTATAATCTATTTGGTATTTGATCTTCTTGAATTGCTAATTCTAAAAATTTTTGGTAATAATAGTTTTAGAAGACATTGACAATAAAACCAACCAGTGCGCAAGAGTTAAAAACCTTGCACCTTTGCAACTATTATTTAAAACATCTAGTTCTAAGTGTTCATGACAGAATACAGTATCCTGTCATGAACCAAATTAGCTATTGGATATTCAGCACCATGATACAACAAAAGAGAGATATGATATTTAGCCGCCTCAATTTCGTTCCCTTCTGCGCAATTACGTCACGCGGTAAGTTCCCGCTAACTTATGACATGCAAAGTATTACAGTATGTCCAATGATTGAGTCTACAAAGGGACAAATGGACCAAAGAGTGAAATAAGATGCAAAAAAGTCATTCGTCATAAAAGTTTCCGCTTGGTTAGAATCTACGTTCACAAAGAGCAATTTCTTTTTTTTTTTCGCAAATCGGCTGAAAATGCAGAGAACACACTACAATGACACTCAGACGTTTCTGACGTTTCGGTTGTTTATAACCAGATGATACAACTTGTATTATTGTTTATAACCGCGTGACGCGCCAATATGGTGTCCAACCTGCGCAATATCATATCTCTCTTTTGTTGTATCATGATTCAGCACCAGACGAATTTTATTATGGATTCGAAAGTAACTGATCTTGAAAACCCATTTCAGTTAAGTAATTCTGCTGCTGGTGAAGTAGAACTAGCGACTGTGATAGATTTACAAGTTAACGCCGAGGTTAGTAAAAGCCGATTTAAAGAAATTATAAAAATGCGATGCGAATTTAATCGTATAACAAATACCCTCGAAGCGAATCAGAGCTCAGAAACTACTTTATCCATCAAGTTTAATGCACTAATAAATAGATAAACTAAAAACCCCTGAAATTCTAAACTTTTTGGAAGGCAAAAGTCGAATATATGTGGAAGAAAATCTAGAAAAATTCGAGTGCAGCCAACATCAACTTCACTTCATAAAGCATGTATGTAGGTACGACCTTTATTGTAAAAATATATACTTGTACCATTTATCAGCAAACTGTAAGTAAGAATTACTAGATATTTACTAAACAAATCTATTCCTTACAACGCACGCAGAACAAGTTTGTGTGCTCTGTATCACACTGGGATTTGTTTACCGCGACGCAGCGTAATCATAGACAAAGCCCAGAGTGATTCAGAGCACCGCGCGGACCGCGCGTTCTGTACTGTACAGGCTTTTGCCTGTACGCTACCCGGTCGGATGTTGTTCACACAATTTCATTTGTGGCATTATAGTTTTCACTCATCAGTACACTGCCTAGTTTTTCTCGTACCGTGTTCCTAGAATCCATGTCTCAGCGGCAATCTGCTCTCTTTCTGAAACAAAAACAACATTATTAATCATTCGTGGAAGTAGTCGCTTAAACTCACCGCACCTACGTTTTGCTTAGGTCGCTTCGAACACTAATGACAATATTCTTTTCTTCCTTGGCCTATCTTCTTTTCGTAGTTTGTCATCAACCTTATCGAGGGATTGACTCTGGGCATGTTTTCGCGGAGAGTGCTGTCTTTTCCTTGGGTCATGGGGTTTTGCGGTCTTCACATGGGACTGCGTAGGCCGAAGACCGCGAAGGGAAGCTGAAGAATGCCTGCGGGGACACCTTGTAAGTAGTTACTGTTGTACATAATGTTAGGGTTTTCTCGGGAATTTTTCAGATTATTTATTTTATTATATTATTAATCCTCGTTTTGATATATTATAAATATTATTGTGGTTTTGATATGACCACAAAATATAAAGGTTAGTTATGACAGGTCTAACCTATACACGGTTAACTATCACTTAGTACAAAAAATTTTACCACGTGCTCAGGGCGGCTTAATAAAACATAGAAAAATATTTTTAGATTTTTACGATCTTTAAAATAAAAGGGTAAAACCCCCAATTCCCTGTAAATCTCCGCCTATAATTACGTCATCCAATATGGCTTCGGCTAGAAGTGATTTTCGCGCGGTGTTGTCGTTGATTTAGGAAACCCAGCAAACATTTTCATCCGGCGAATCTGTGGCCGATTAGGTGCTGGCCAGAAATTGCCGTAACGGCAAATCAGTGGCAATCTATACTGGGCCAATGCAAAGAGATCACACTGGCCAGTGGTCGGCCACTGTTACTTTGCCGGATATTCAACATACTGATATTATACTGGCCCAATGTATGGTGGCCATTACAGTGGTGACCAACGATATAGTAAAACTGCTTATTAGGTATTATACTTGTGCTGGTCCGTTAATCATACTTCACCAAAATGTTATTTATTGATTTTAACTCTATTGTTCCTTTTTTTTTCAAAAAAGTAATTCACAAGAAAGTTTTTTGTGGTCAATGGGCACCTAGTCATTACAAAAAATTAGTTTGGTACCCAATCGATAGTAGGTAGGTACCTAGTTTTCGAGAAAAAAAACGCATAAAACAAACTATCGATTACCGCACTAATTTCTTGTAGTGCCCAATGACAACAAAAAACTTTCTTGTGAATTACTTTTTGAAAAAAAGGCACAATAGCGTTAAAATCCACAAAATAACATTTTGAGTGAAGTCGCCCAAGTTGTCTTAACCACAACAGCAGCCTTTTGGGTACACAAATAAAAATCACTAAGTAAAATACTTATGAAAGGATAGACAACCAAATGGCTCTCAAACCATCAAACCTTGGTGATGAAACAAATTTCTTATTTAAATTATTACAAAAGTGACTAAATATTGGAACGTAAATTTCTCGCATTAAATATAGGATTTGACAGAGTTGGCAATCGTGTATCCTCTCTTAAATATTATACTGAACAGATTAATATGTACTTAAAAAATAATATATTATTTTTTTGAATTTATTATACATGTTACGGGCGACGTGAAGACGAAGACTTTTTAAAAAACTTTTATTTGAGTAACGCGAGTTACAGAGTTTCGGCTTAGACTACAGACAAGACTAGAATTAACACTCTTACTTTACTAGGTCCTATTTATACAGATCTGTTATGCTGAGGTGTTGTGGTTCTCATGGGAAAAGAATATAAAGACAAAGGGAAGATCAAATTCTGCAATTCTTGCAGTAAGCAAGTTTTAACAATACTCAAAAGGAATATGATATGTTCTAGTAATCATTCTAGAACAATATACAATGGAAAATGATATCTGTGTAGTAAGCATCTTGAACAATAGAGAATGAGAACATAATATCCAACAGTAAACAGAATCAAGGGTAAAAACAAGGTTATGATCAAGGTGATGCTTGAGGTCGGATATAACACCTTCCCCCTTATATTAAAAATTTGTGTTAACAAATTTTGACATTAAATTAGGCATATGTTTTAGTATTAGAATTTAGTTCAATTTCTTCTTCTTCGCGAGGTTCGTCCAATCTATACGAAGGTCTTCTTTTGACAGTAACAAATTTTCTTAAATTTTGAAAAACGCGATTTCGTGTTCTAGGAGGTTGTGGAGGATCGTCTCCGTTATTAGTAGTAATAATGCCTATTTTAATGTTCCTAGACTTTTTACATTTAAAATAAAAGTACACAATAATTAAAAGTATGATTAAAGCAATGGATAGATATGTCAATATTGGCGTATACTTATTTACAGTTGGTTCGTTAATAATATTATCAAGATCCTTTGCATATTCGTCTAATTTATGCTTTGCGACATTTAAATCGTCATAATTAAATTTATTTAGTTGTAAAGGTTTTAAGTCAGGATATTTTAGTTTATTTGGAGTTTCTTTGCAACATTCAAATGGTATATTAATTGGGTGAAATTTATAGGTTTGATTAGATTTATTTAAATTTTTCGTTTGAATTTTAGTACTTCCAATATAAGCAATGCATTCAGATTTTAACGTTAAAATTGAAGTTTTGTCTAGCATTATAGTCAAAGGATTTTGATTTTTGCACTTAATAGTTATAGGAAATATTTCACTTAAAATTATTAACCATTGATTCTCTTGAATCAATTGTACATTGTAACTTTCAATTGAAATTGTGACTATGTCACAAGTATTAGGTAAATGGGTTTTTACCTCTAATAATTGAGCTTCACATCTTGAATGTGAGTCAATAGGAGTAGGATATAAATCTTTGCACATTATTAAATCAAATGTTAGTTCTTTACAATTTTTTATATCATAGAGAATTACATAGAGAGTTGGGTCATCGCTTTTTGCTACAAATTTAGTATCAGTGGATACCATGTGATAAAATCCAGTTTTATTGTCGAAAATTGGAATAGGATAAATTCTATAAAGAGTATACCATTGAGGTTCTACTAAAGGAATGTCTAATATAAAAACAAGTCTATTTTCTGTTTGAAAAACCTTTAGTTCTATAAAATCAAGATAAGTTGCAACATTTAGAAGTTGAGGAGTTAAGGGCAAATTATTTTTGTTTAAAGTTTGAGCGATTATTTGCAAATGATGAACCAGGTCTTCAGGAGTTATAACTGACGTGTGAATGATATGTAACTTTGCAAAAGTAATAGAGTTTAGAATGTCATTTAAATTGTTTTCGATAAAGGTATAGGATTCTAGGAGTCTTTCGGCCATCTCTAAAACTTGTAATTTTGCAGTGTAATAATTAAAATTATCAGAAATGTTATAAATGTAATTTTCGATTTGTTTTATGTCATTATTAAAAGTAATTTCATCAATTTGTAATTTGTTGATAGAGTCGTTAAAGTTTTTGATAACTGAAGTAGTTAGTAAAATTTGTTTTTTCATTAATTTTTCTAATTCGTGTTCGTCTCTGTTAATTTTGTCGATACAATCGTTATAATACTGTCCGTCTGAAGCGTCTAAATTTCCGGTAATAAATTTCCAAACTGACCCTAAACCATTAATTAAACCTCTTTTATATCTTCTTACATCAATAGCTAATTCTTCAAATTTGAGCGCAATGTTTTCGGAAAGTTGATTTAGTAAAGTGAGATGTGACTTAACTTCGCTTAGAAAGGCGGCCATTCGTACGTCTTTTGGTTGAATTATAAATTGCATATTTTCTAAAATTTTATTATTATTTTCGAATGTTGTTTTTAGAGATGAAATGTCTTTATATA
This sequence comes from Pseudeuparius sepicola, assembly GCA_963920635.1. Taxonomy (NCBI): domain Eukaryota; kingdom Metazoa; phylum Arthropoda; class Insecta; order Coleoptera; family Anthribidae; genus Pseudeuparius; species Pseudeuparius sepicola. The sequence continues at coordinate 26,901,468 of OY987304.1, read as the reverse complement.
CCAATAAACTCCACTTGTCATTAGAAATTTTGAGTCCGGATTGCTCTTGATAGAACACGCCTATGGTGTTATTAATTGGTCGCAGTGTATATTGTGCCATAGCGGTAGCGAACAAAGAAAATCTGTAACGAAGTTTCAGAATTAGGAACTTGGTTCGATATAACAAATTATTTTAATATCAGTATTTTTGAAAATATATTTGATCATAGGGAGAACTGTGTCCCAATCTAATTTGTGTAATCCACAAGCTAGCTTGGGTATAGCTATAATTTTATCTTTTTCATCAGTGCTCTCGAGACAATTTGTTCGTAATTCCTTCAAGCAATTAAATAAATTAGCATAAGTTGGTTTATAATAGAAAAATTCTTTAGTTATTAAATAATAAATATTTCTTGTCGGAAGTTGAAGTACTGCTATTTCACCAATTGACTTATTTTGATTTTTTAGTTCATCTACGTGTCCAAATTTATTCTTAAATTCTTTTGCAATTCCTGCATTCATTTCTAAATCTTTAGATACACAGTGAGCTAATGAAATATTTTCAGGGGCATCAAATAAGTTGCCCAGTTCAATGGAAACGTTATTATTTTCAATAGGGATTTTTCGATCTAGAGTATAAAAGAATTCTTTAACCGTTAGTTCTTCTTCCTGTAATTCGTGACATTTCTTTAGCATATCAAAATTCATTTTTGTAGTTTGGTTAGTAATTGGGTTATGTAGCAAAGCTGAATTCGTATAAATTTCTTTAGTTTTATAGGGTCCATTAAATTTGTTAGCTAGTTTATTTTTTATTTGGGACTCCTTGACATAAACCTTTTCTCCTACGCGAAATTGTCGCTGCTCCGAAACGTGTGTATCAAATCGCTGTTTCGCCTTTTGTTTGCGCATATCCGTACGCTTTCTTGCCACTTCATAATAATGCTTTATTTTATTGTTTAAATCGCGAACGTACTTAGAGATTAATTCTTGCTGATTATACAAAACTTCTGGAGGTCGAGACGAGGTGTGACCAAATAGCAATTCGTAAGGAGTAAAGCCGTGTGTTTTATTTATAGAATTGTTATATGCTATACAAGCGTAAGGGAGCATTTGAAATGGGTGTTCGTTAGGATTTTCTGTACTACATGCGCGTATCATTTCAGTTAAGGTGGCATGAAATCTTTCTAAGGAGCCATTTGATTGCGGATGACTAACACTAGAGAAAGTTAATTTTATATTGTATAATTTACAAAGATCTTTCATTAATTGATTATTAAATTCTTTACCTACATCGCAATGGATTCTTAAAGGAGTTCCAAAATGTTGAAAATAGAGTAAAAGAGCGTCTACTACAGATCTCACTGTTTTATTAGGAAGTGCATAAGCTTGGGTAAATTTTGTTAGTTCGTCTCTTATGGTAAGGATATTATTTTTTACTGGGATTTCTAGGATATCGATATTTATTCTTTCGAAAGGAGTTTTAGGAGTTTCGGTAATAACTAAGGGACTGTCCAAGTTTTGTCTACAAATTTTTGTCTTTTGGCAGATTTCGCACTGTCGAATAAATGTTTCGACGTCTTTAGTTAGTCCTGTCCAATTATATTTTTGTTTGATGCGTCTAATTGTTTCGTTTATTCCTCGATGTAAGTTTGTCTTGCCTGAATGAAATTGATCTATTATTATAGGTATTTGGTCTTCGTCTGGTATAGTCACAATGTTCTGACAAATTGTTAGTTGGAAATTTTTATCTGAGAACAAAAAATTAAACATTTCTAAAATTGGAAAATCTGGATTGTTTTCAATGTAATAAGTTTTATTTTCTTCGAATATATCTTTACTGTAATAAAGAGATATGAAGAGTACTTGTATTGCGGTTTCAAAATTAAAAGGAACAGGAATTATATAATATTTTCTTTTAGCTACGGTTTGACTGGAAAGAACATTTGCTTTATTATAGTTAAAATCAGGATTTAGCTCAAGTAAATCATCAATAACTTTTTCGTGAAGGTCTGTTAATTTGTCTTGTTGAAAAATTAGTACAATGTCCTTGTGTGTTTTGTCTAAAAGTTGATTATTTGTATATTGGATTTTAGAATAGTCGATCATTGAAGTCGTCTTGTATAGATCAAAAAATCTGTCAAATTCATTACAGATTATAGCAATTTCGTCAGTCTCATTATTGTCAATAGGCGGGTCAATGTCTTGAAGATTATCATGAGAAGTAGATGGTTTGTCTAGGGAAGTATGAAAGGAAACAGCTTCTTTTATATGATTGATTTTGATTCGAGATAAAGCGTCGGCATTTCGATTAATTTTTCCAGGTTTATAAATTATTTGATAATTATATTCTTCTAATTTAAGTCGCCAACGTGCTAAACGACTACCGGGATCTTTTATTGAGAAAAGCCAGGTTAAAGGTCTATGATCTGTAACCAATAAGAATTTTCGTCCGAAAAGATAAGGTCTATAGTTTTTTACGGCAGCAATTATTGCCAAAAGTTCTTTCTCTATAACGCTATATTTCATTTCTGCTGGACTTAAGGTTCTTGAAAAGTATGCTATGGGAAGATCATTTCCAACAGGTCCTTGCGAAAGTACCGCGCCTACAGCAAAAGCGCTTGCATCTGTAGTTAAAACAAATTCTTTTTCAAAATTAGGATATATTAGAATTGGTGAAGTTATTAATGCATTTTTAAGTTGTTCGAAAGATTCACGACAATCTTTATCAAAAATAAATGGTACGTCTTTTCTTAAAAGTCGAGTTAAAGGCTTTGTCATTTTTGCGAAGTTTGGAATAAACTTCCTGTAGTAACCAGTAAGACCCAAAAATTGTTTAATTTGTTTAGTATTGGCAGGTTGAGGAAAATCGATAACAGCTTGTACTTTTTGTGGATTTGGTTTGACCCCTTCAGGTGTAATAACATGTCCTAAATAAATTACTTCTTTTCGTAAGAATTCACACTTATCTGGCTGTATTTTTAGATTTGAATTTCTTAATCTTTGAAAAACTTCAGTAATACGAGAGATATGTTCATTAATTGTGGAAGAATAAATAATAATGTCGTCCATGTAAACTAAGCACTTTTCGTTTTGTATCCCCATTAGTATATTATCCATAACCCTCTGAAAGGTTGAGGGCGCATTACGAAGGCCAAAGGGCATACGTAAATATTCGAAATGTCCATTTTCAACGGAAAAAGCAGTTTTCGAAATGTCTTCTGGATTCATTTCAATTTGTTGAAAACCAGAAGCCAAATCTAAAGTAGTAAAATAATGGCAATTACCCAACTGATCTAATATATCTGAAATATTAGGCAGTGGATACCTGTCATTAACTGTTAATTCATTTAATTTCCGATAATCAATTACGATTCTCCATTTTTGTTTGCCTGAAGCGTCTAATTTTTTTGGAACGACCCATACTGGGGACGACCATGGTGAAACAGAAGGTCTAATTATTCCTTGAGAAAGCATTTTATTAATTTGTGTTTTTACTTCTTCCTTGTGAACTTGTGGATATCGATAAGATTTAGTAAAAATTGGCTTAGCGTCGCCTGTATCGATAGTATGTTTTATTTCATTAGTAAAACTTAAAAAATCTCCGTCAAAGTAAAATATATCTTCAAAATTCAAACATAAATTAGTAATTAATTCCTTTTCTTCTTCGTTTAAATGTTCTAGCCTTAATGATTCTTTTATTTCTTCTACTCTGCTTTTCGTTTTATTAAAATTACAAATAATATTAGCACTAGCGTTCGTTTCTTTAATGTAAGGCTCAAATTCAAATTCTTCGAAACAAATATCCTTTGTTATGGCATTAGCGTTTAATATTGTCGTATAAAAATTACCGTCTTCGTTTATTTTTACTATAGCATTTGGCACGTATACCTTTTCTACTCGTTGTGCGCATAAAATCATTTCTTTATTCGTATATCTATTCGTATGAAACTTGCATATTTTTTCGCAACGCGGTTCTATCGTAACCTGATTTATATTATAACTCATATTTTCGCTTTCAAAATTATTTATATTTTCCCTGTAATCATTATTATTATTATTATTTCGTTCATAAGCGTTTATATAAAGGCTATCGTATCTTTCGTCAACATTAACTTGTCTTTTATAAACAACTCGATTATTATTATCATTATTATTCGTTAACTCGTTTAATTCATCTCCGTCTTTAAATAATTCGTGTACCTTATAGTACGTAATTAATTGTTTATTCCTAAAATCTACTATTGCACCGTACCTTTCTAGAAAGTCAGCGCCTAAAATTCCGTCGAATCCTATATCTAGATCGCAAATATAAACTTTATGGGGAGAAAGAGGACCCGTAAAAGAAACAAATACCGCTTCAGTAATAGGAATTGATTGGCCAGAAATACCTTTAATTTGAAAATTTTCTGGACATCGATTTAAAAATTGCTGAACCGTCTCTGGTTTGAAAATTGAAATACCAGCTCCTGTGTCAATTAAAATTTTGTACTTATCGGTATTATCTTTAATATAATATAGATTGCTATTGTCAACGGTATTTATGCAAACGTTTGGTCCGTATTGGTCATACCAAGATTCTTGAAGTTGGGAATAGGATTCTGGTCCGAGGCTGTTAATTGAAAATTTTCGCTTTGGCCCAGATAATGTTGTTGGGGAGTTCTATTTTGGTTATTTGGATTTGAATTTGGGAATCTAGGAGTAAAATTTTGATTAGAAGGCTGGAAACCTGAATTATTATTAAAAGTTCTTGGGAAATTGTTTCTAGGAATATTATTAGAAAAATTTCTAGGAGGTTGATTTCTTGGTTGGAAGTTTTGAGGGTGATTCCTAGGTTGGAAAGAAGGAGTTTGAAAATTATTTCGCTGAGGAAAAGATGGTCTTTGATGGAACCTATTTTGGGAGAAATTATTTCTTTGGGAGTTATTTTGGAAATTGTTAGAGAAGCTAGAAGGATTTGGACCATTTCTGTAATAATTATTTTGATTTTTAGTTCGACATTCATTGATAGTATGTCCATTTATTTTGCAATAATTACAAAATTTTGGAAAATTATTACTGGTTCTTTTGATATTATTATTGAAGACTGGTACACGATTTTGCCTCTGAAATTTTTGATTTTCAAAATAAGAAAGTTGCAATTCTCTGTTAATTAAAGCTATAGCATCCATCATGTTGGGTGGATTGCTAGCACGAATTAGTTGCCCTATTCTTGGTTCTAAACCTGTCAAAACTGTATTTAGGCACATGCTATCGATTAATGTAGCTTGCGATTCTTTTTGTTCCCTAGTGAGAAGGCTTTGTTTTCCTATTGCGGCATACATTTTCGAGCAGTGAGTTTGAACTCTGCCTACAAAAGTCAAAGCATTTTCATTTTGGGATTGACACATTCTTTGTAAATCTTGAATTAATGAAGTTAGATCGCGAGGATCTCCGAAATGAACGTTAAGTAATTGTTTGATTTCCCTCCAGGTACTCAAGTCTCTTGAATTAATGAGTTGGGCTGCACGTCCCTTTAATTGATTTTTAATTTTTATAACAAGTAAAATGGCTTGGTGGCCAACAGTCATTTGCATGGCCCTATCACATGCAATGATAAAAGTATTTAAATTGATTTGATCCCCATCGTATTCAGGGATGATAGAAAATATTTCGCTTAATTTAAATGGTACTTCGTCGTTATTTGAAGCGTTTGCTTCATTGTTTACATTAGAGTTTATAGCTTCGTTATTAGGCATGTTGAAATGAAAAGGTAATATCGTTATAACGTAGAAAGTTCAATAATAGCAACGTAGAAAGTTCAAAAAAAAATCACAAATAAAATTCACTTCAAGTTTTTCACTTACAATAGAAGTAACTTCATGCTCGCTGGATGTCGTTGATGCTGCTGTTGTTGCTGGATGCTGGCCTCAGGAGACTGTCCTTCTTAGTGCCTCCGGATCTTCCTGTCGAAGACCCTTTTCAGCTGGCTCCAATCGTAGTGGTGTGGTGACCCCCGAGGAGACTGTCCTTCTAAGTGCCTCCGGATCTCCCTCGTTGAAGACCCTTTTATCGAGGATCCCACTTCTGACACCAAATTGTTACGGGCGACGTGAAGACGAAGACTTTTTAAAAAACTTTTATTTGAGTAACGCGAGTTACAGAGTTTCGGCTTAGACTACAGACAAGACTAGAATTAACACTCTTACTTTACTAGGTCCTATTTATACAGATCTGTTATGCTGAGGTGTTGTGGTTCTCATGGGAAAAGAATATAAAGACAAAGGGAAGATCAAATTCTGCAATTCTTGCAGTAAACAAGTTTTAACAATACTCAAAAGGAATATGATATGTTCTAGTAATCATTCTAGAACAATATACAATGGAAAATGATATCTGTGTAGTAAGCATCTTGAACAATAGAGAATGAGAACATAATATCCAACAGTAAACAGAATCAAGGGTAAAAACAAGGTTACGATCAAGGTGATGCTTGAGGTCGGATATAACATACATCATAGTCTTAGGTAGGTAAGTTTCTATTTTTTCTATAGCATAGAGACGCAGACCTACGAGTACCTATATATACAAGGTCTCTGATATTCTATAGGTAACCATTCTTTTGCTCACCTGAGATTTTTTTATTTATTCTACCCCCTTTTTTGCTGCATTTTTTCTTTTTAGATTTAATTGCGCAGCACCTAAAAAATACATTTACATATATAAAAAATAAATAATATGTTAAGATATACAATGTGTTCAAATACTGGTTTCGAACAGACTTCTTTTCCAAAGTAAGAACAAACACAGTGTTAAGTTTGAATCATTGTATTTACCATTGTCATCTTCATAGGGTAAACTGTTTCACACGAGTCGCATATGTTTTCATAGACCACTTCACTAATCACTGTCGCCGGGCTCCATTGTAACAGCAGACATAGGGAGTTCATCGAATACTAAAACGAGTCGTTATTAAATCCCAAATAGGTCGAAGCTTTGAAATTCTTACTGTTTCATACATTGCGGACCCCAGTCTTGGCTTGTATACGAGGCTTTGGTGCTGTTAGGAAGTGCTGGTAAACTTGGCAGTAATTTGCTCCGTTGCCGGGCTTGAAGTATTTCACCAGTTGATGTGGAATATTTTTGGGATGTATAACGGTTTTTTTAAAAGTGCTGAATGTGAATTACCCGGCCGGGGATCACGGGAAGGGTTCCATTTTTTTATTTTCTGGAACCCTTGTTTTGATAATGATCCGACAGGCAAATTAAGTGAGGTTATTATCGGTTTGACATTTCGTATATTTGTTGTTTTATTCGTCTTTGCCGGACCGTTGGACTCTTCTTCTTCTCATGAATCTTGCCAGCTGAGGGTTTTGTCTACGTAACAACGATTGTTGTGCGCTGATTAACGAAATTGTTTATTTGTAAGTTGTTTATTAGGAATCTCTGCTAACGAATATAGTCGCTGCTGGGAAAAATATAAGGACGAATGCATCAAACAAACACAAGTTCACAACCACAATGGCCGACGTCCATCAACATTTCGCGTCCTCTCCGGTCTCCTACTCCTACTCTCCTCCCGCAGCAGAACGCAGGATCCGTGAAGTCACCTGACGGTTTTTGCCAATCGCGTTGCGGCATCTTTGTCACGTGACAATTTTGGCCAATACCGCCCGATGCAATAAACCAGTATTTTGCCAGTATCAAATCATTGTAGAATTCACCCGTCGACTGCCAATGTCAAATACTGTCTGGGCCAATACTGGATACTTACGTCTTGAATACGTAACGACTGTCTTCAATTTGCCGGCATAAAACTGGCATAGGCCAACCTATATTTCAATGGCCAGTGTCATATGTCTTCTGGGCCAATATTAGGTGCCAATGGCCAACACTTTGCCGACATTGCCTACATTAGCCCAGACATTGGCCACGGATGATTTGTTTGCTGGGGAGGTTCGTCTGGATTCTCCTTACCTTAGTTTGAAATTTGAAAACAGAAAACAGGATATGAATCCCGAGTCCCGAAGCTCGTTTTGAGCTCGGTCTCGAGGTTAGGTAATCCTGAATTTCTACGCGTTTTTTGGTTTTTCACACAGCAGCACCAAGTAAGTACAAAACTAAAAATTTTCGGTAGAAACTAATGCGCTGTCGTACCTACGGACGTAGGACTGACAACTGACAGACCAGACAACTGAAGTTCACAAAACGCGCAAACCAGTAGAGGTTGGAGTGGTGCGTAATAATTATCGATATTTTGTCGATGTTAGATTATTTGATTGCGTCTTCAAAAAAATAATTTTCATAAGAAAACTAATCGAAAATCTCACTAAACTAAACAAAAAGGATTCTGTGATTTCTTAATGCCGGCGTTATTGGACTGAACGCTTCTTATCTTATCTTATCTTGTGCAGGGGGTGGGCGCCTTAAATCGGCCCGGCACGTAGGCCCGGCATGAAGGTCCGCAGCTCACCCACCCTGACATCATACACATCCTCCGTGCTCAGATTGGCTGAGCCGAAGGACTCGAATCTAACCCTGTCAAGTGCAGTGACCAAGTGGTGCGGGGTCTCCTCATCCTCCAGACACCATCTGCACTCAGGCTCCCCTCCTACTCCTATGAGGTGCAGGTGGCGAGCCAGGCAGCAGTGTCCGGTGAGGACCCTTACCACTCCTCTCAACTCCGATCTTGGCAGACGCAGCAGCTCCCTAGACAGGGCAATCGACGGCCCACGAATCATGAGCCTCGTCTGCCTCATCCCCGGAGCCCGGCGCCACTCCTCAACGAACCTGCCCTGCAGCCATTCGTCCAGGGCTCCAATTGCGACCCGTGGCGCAATCCCTAATATTGGTTCTGGCCCCACTGGTCTACCCATGGATCCTTCTCTAGACGGTAGGTCCGCAGTCTCGTTCCCCGCTATGCCTGCATGACCAGGTACCCACGTCAGAACAACCCTGTTCCCTTCGGCCATCAGCCTGAGCAAACTCGTTCTACAGTCCTCCACCAATGGGGACCAGGTACGGTTTGCTCTTAGCGCCTGTAAGGCCGCTTTACTGTCAGAGCAGAAGGTCAGCTTCCGGCCCTTGACTCTGAGCCTGAGCGATTCCTCTGCCCCCATGATGATAGCGAACACCTCCACCTGGAACACGGTGGTGTGCTCCCCGAGGGAGGTAGTCAGCCTCCTGGCCAGTTCCTAACAAAAGGCACCGGCCTCCGTTCCCTTCCCCATCTTGGATCCTTCTGTGAACCAGACGAGGCCGCCAAGGGCGTCGCTATTCCCTTCGGCCCACTCCTCCCTGTCTGGAAATACAAGGCGGAGTCGGCCGTGGAAGCCGATGGAAGGTGTCGGCACAGCCCTTCTTATTTCCAGGATTGGCAACACCTCCCTCAGCTCTGACCACAGCTGCCGGTGCCCGTAAACCGAGCGTCCGGCAACCTACAGGTTGAGACCCTCTAATCTGAGGGCCGCCTTGGCCGCCTCGTACTCCACCACCGCGCCCAGAGGGGGCAGCCCCACCAGTGCCTCAAAACCCGGGTGGGCGCCGTCCTCAGGGCGCCGGTGATGAGATGGTGCAGGCCCGAGTCCACGGACCTGCCCATCTGGTACGCATACTGGGTGGGACACAGAGGGATACTGAGAGCAAGCTGCTCCCTTAAATATCTGTCCACCAGCCTCTCCAGTGTCTTCATCAAGAAGCTGGTGAGGCTGATGAGTCTGTAGGCCTTGGCATCAGTATAATCACTGCGCCCCGGCTTGGGGATAAAGATCACCCTGATCTGCATCCACCGCCGGGAAACATGCCCCCTGGCCACAGACGCTCGAAATACGACTACCAATGGTCCAATGAAAGATTCAATGCGGTATTATAGCATTATGATTTAAATAACACCTATTCTTGGCTTTTGAACCACTAGTCTTTTGGAGAAATCCATCGTTTGAAGAACTGTCCATTCGAAAAACTGTCCATTCGAAGAAGTGTCCGTCGAATAACTGTCCTTCGAACAATTACTTAATTGTCATTCGAACAACTGCCCGGACACGCTATTTAGAGACCTTGAGGTTGGCGGAGCACTGTTGGAGTGCGTTCAGGAACCTCACCTAAGTGTTCTTAATCCCGTTCAGTACTGCTGAGCAAATCGTCTGAGTGTTCGCCTACTAGGTACACCCCGGTAAATTGAAGGGTGTAGTGGGTGAGACATGGGCAATAATATTGGCTGCATCTAACGTTACCAGAGAACATGCATGCGCAAGTACTAGTCAGTTATCATAGTGTTGCCTCTGTTTTTGCATGGGAGCAACAAAGACATGTATATCAACGGTAACCTCTTGTATTTTATAAGAAGCATTTTTACATCTAGGTACCTAAGTGTATTTAAATCGCCATATTTTTATGTAAAGAAGCTAAGGTTTAATAAGTTGGCCTTATTTTTTTACACTCTGTTTAATAATAATAATAATAATAATAATAATAATAATAATAATCTGCCTGCTTGTGCAGGCAGAGAGGGTCCCATATTACAGCTACACACCGGAGCCTGTTCTTGAGAACAGCAACTACAAGATGTACTGGGATCGTACAGTTCTGACAGATCAACGAGTTGCCCATAATAGACCGGACCTTATAATAGTTGATAAAATTTCTAGGAAGACAACTCTGATTGATGTGGCCATCCCGAACAACAACAACCTGCGTGTGAAGCAAGTCGAGAAGATCGCGAAGTACAGAGACTTAGAAGAACGAATTAGAAGGCAATGGGAAATGGAAAACGTCAAGACGATTCCAATTATCGTGTCAACAACTGGTGTTATACCAAAAAGTTTTCTGAGAAACATAAAAGAGCTGGGTCTAACTGATAGTCTTTACAGGTCCATGCAGAAAGCGGTACTACTTGCGACATCCCGAACCGTCAGGAAATTCATGGGGAATGCAGGAACGTCCGACAACATCAATGTCACCTAAGGCCCGATAACATGGCAAGGGTCTCGTCCGAGCCAGATCCTTATGGTATCCGGGATACCCGGGATCTGAGTGAATGTTTCCCGTAGAGGGAGTGCGAATGCCTTTTGGCTAAGTCGAGATAATAATAATACATTAATTTTACCATTTTTTAGACAAACTGGCTCATAAGCCAACTACAACTGCGTGACTTTTGGCAATGGTATTAGGTTCTTTTAGTTTTTAGTCATAGTTTGCTTCATTTGAAAGTGGAGGTTTAATCGGAAATTTTCTACAGATTTTCGTGAACTGTTATATACTAGGTGGCTCGGGTTTGGATGGAGAGGATTACCGAAAAAACACGCGCGGTGGCCGCGTTCGATACCTGTTCGGTCAGTTTCTTTTTTTTGTTCAGTTCCGTTCCGCTGTTCCAGTTCTGCTCTACTAGTAGTAATAGAATAGAACTGTGAACGTGAACTGTCGCCTGAGGCGACCGGTGACCAGGGTTGGGAATGTAGCGAAAATTTTAATTAATTACATGAACTACATTAACTACGTAGTTAATTCGAAATGTAGTTAACTCTGTGTAGTTAATGTAGTAAATAATCTGATTGGTCGATTGAAGGTCATTCCTGTCGATAGTCGACGTCACATTAACAAACACGCGTTCCTAACCTCACTTTATAATCTCAATCTGTGCATACATTTTACATCTACATACAGGGTGTTCACTTTTAAGTGGACACAAATCAATAAAAAATTGATCAATAAAAAATTGATTTGTTGGGATATTTTTAATTTTTTTTTGATACAAAGGTCTTCAAAATGCGCAACTTTCTGCGTGAACACATTAGTCAAATTGCAATTCCAGGGCCGGCTAAGATTTTTTTTAAACCCCGATTTTCACAAAATCTATTTAGGCATTTTCTTTATTTAAAATCTGACCATACAGCGTTAATTAGGACCCTCTAAAACCCTTAAGTTCAAAATTTGAACTAAAAATATACAGGGAGTTCGGTTTTACAGCGCCTTAAATTTGCGCAAAGTAGTGATTTCGAGGGCCCCTGGAGAGTCAAGCGTGCCATGGAATGATTTTAAAACAATTTAAGAATTAACAGGACCACCCAAAGTATTGATGGACGAGACTGCAAGAAAAAATAATACAGGATGTTTTTCTCTACCGCTGCTGAAAGTTCAGACTTTTTTATAATTTTATTCTGATCATTCCGTGCTTTTTGAAACAAATAAACGAGCTACAACAAAAAATAATTGAAGCTTGCGATTCCATAACAATAGATGAGTTAAGACGAGTTGTTTCTAATAACAAAAAACGTCTTGAAAAATGTATTACGTTAGAAGGCGGTTATGTTGAAAAAAACCCGATAGTTTAAGATCTAAATATTTTGTTTGTTATTTTATTGTTAAGATTAAATAAATTTTGTTATTAGTAACTTTGTTTCAAAAAGCACGGCAAACTTGATCAGAATAAAATTCTAAAAAAGTCTGAACTTTCAGCAGCGGTAGAGAAAAACATCCTGTATTATTTTTTTTTGCAGTCTCGTCCATCAATACTTTGGGTGGTCCTGTTAATTCTTTAATTGTTTTAAAATCATTTCATGGCACGCTTGACTCTCCAGGGGCCCTCGAAATCACTACTTTGCGCAACTTTAAGGCGCTGTAAAACCGAACTCCCTGTATATTTTTAGTTCAAATTTTGAACTTAAGGGTTTTAGAGGGTCCTAATTAACGCTGTATGGTCAGATTTTAAATAAAAAAAATGCCTAAATAGATTTTGTGAAAGTCGGGGTTCAAAAAAATCTTAGCCGGCCCTGGAATTGCAATTTGACAAATGTGTTCACGTAGAAAGTTGCGCATTTTGAAGACCTTTGTATGTGCAATATAATTTTTACAAAATATAATAATTATGGCTGGACGAAAATACTTATTAATAAATATTTATTTTTTATCACACTGGTAAATCAGTAATCCTTCACCATGTAAAAATTTAATATGCAATATGCTGTCATTATTGCTGTATATTTAGGACTAGATATACTAATAATTTATTAATACCTAGTACCTACCTGTACCTACCCTTCCTACCTACTTATTTACCTAAACATTTTGAGTGAGAATAAAACAATAAAACAAATTATTGACCAATTTTATTTAGTCAAATAGGGCATTTTAAATGTTTAAATATTGGGTAGTTCACGTAGTTAATTAAGTTAATTGTACAAAAACATGACGTAGCTAATTACATTAACTACGGTAGTTAATTGCGTAATTAATGCCATATTAACTACGTGCCCAACCCTGCCGGTGACGGCGGGAAATAGACCCGTGTTCTGTGCAGGGCCCTGGCCCAATCCCATTGCATTCACCAAATTTTTAAATTTGTACTATAAAAACTATTTAGCGTACCCTCTTTCCTCAATGATTCAATAATAATATTTACTTTGCGACCTTCACGCACACATAAACTCATAATGGCATGTTTCTGTCAGCGCATTTACAACCGGTTCGAAACGAATAACGATTATACGCGACTGAATTTAAGATGCCAACGCCCCGACGGGCACTATGCGAACTAACTATATGGGCCATTGTCACCTCTAGCTTTGGGCACACTTTGGTTTTACACTGCGTTGTTCTTTGTTCTTGTTCATTGTTCTTGCCGTCTTCTATATAATTTTGTGGTCGTCTTCATAAAGTTATTTGGTTATTAGGTAAAAGTTCCCCCCGACAATCGGCGCGCGCCGATTGTAGGGCGAAAACAGCGGCCGGGCCGGACGCAAAACACGGCACAAATCTTTCAAAATTTCGGATTTTCCGCGGGTTTCCGCAAAGTTTCGATATTGCAAAAGGTGCAAAATAGTGTGGTGATCAGTTTGAGCTGCATATAGTAAAAATTCATCCGGATTATAACCACAAATATCGCCATGAAAAGTGAGGTGTCAAAGGAAATTTGAAAACTCATTTTCTCGGAAACTACGCCCGAGCACCAAAAACTAAGGTCAGATTCGTGTTCAGGGACCCCGAAAATAGGGGGGTAGCCAAAATTTCAAAAAAATCGGGGCAGACTTACACCACGGGAAACTGTACTTACCGGTTATTATAAAGTTTAAACATTATTGTTTATGATTTATGTAATTGCAAAGGCAACAGGCAACTAAAAATGAACTAAAAGCAGAATTCGAAATAGAGAACTTTGTTGGTTAAATTAAATTGATTCGAAACTTGTTCCATCTCGAAAATGTTTTCAGGAACAAAAAATGTTTAGGTTAGGACCTCGGCGATCGAATCAAGACGGTTTTTCGTCCGAATCTCGCACTAAAACTTCGTAATTACACTGCATAACACTTTAGCATGTTCAAATTCCACTTCTGATAGATAACTGTGGGAGGCCTTTTGGGCGTGGTAATCATAATAAAAATCACATTTTACTTGCTTTATTTCATTTTCTAACAACTCTTCTTTAACTCTTCTCTCTTTTTTGGCACAAGCGTGGCGGGAATATTAAAACATTTGAATTCAACTGTTGTTATTTACCACATTATTATAATAGTCAACTTTAGGAAATAAAGCTTTTTTGACTGATTTTGAACAAAACAGAAAACATAATATACGGATCAACAAAATGGCATGGCCCATAGACTTAGTTTAGCATTGAGCCTACAGGGGGCGTATTTCTTATATTCAATGGCATATAGAGTTGTCAGCGAGTGAATCAAACTATACCTGTTGTAAGTAATTTTAATATTATTCCATCATTTTCAGGCTATCAACGAATTATGGCAACTCATTTAATTAAAATTTCTATGGTGTTATGGGTTATTTTTGATCGGAGTGTTCAACCTGCCCTTTTAAATTGAGAAGTTCAGGCAAGCATGCGAAACAAATCTTATGAAGTAGAGGTATGTTAAAAAAATTAATTGAATGAGTATTATTCTAGTAAATGTATAACATATTTGCAAAAGTGTGTTCGTTGATAACCTGAAAATGATGGAATAATATTAATATTTCAGTAGAAACTACTGAAAAAGCATGTGAACGCAGATGTCAAAAGTAAGGTTAGAAATCCTTTTGGTCAATTTCTACGAAAACTGGCCAAAATTTGCACTTATAAAGTTCAGAATACACTTACCTTAACGAAGATGGATAGTTATTGTCGAAGAAACCGATTTAAATATATTTTTTAGTCAAAAACCCAAAAACGCCCGTGTATCTACGAGGTTGTTTGGATACAGTGCCTTGACCTACCCCACTACGTGACGTCACCACTAATATGGCGTATAATATTGGAACTGGAACAGGTTTTTTAAGAACAGGTATTGCGTGGAACTGGAACAGGTACAACCTGTTCCAGAAACGCAGTTCCACACCATCTCTACTGGGGTACGCAGTGTAAACATTTTATTTAGTTACCACTTCAACATGGGCATCATATGGGGGGGGGGGGCAAGTACGGGCCATGGCCCGTACTTGCGTTTAGCCCGTACTTGCGTTTAGCAAGAAACAATAAGTAATAAATACAAATGGGCCTATAATGGATATCTGCATGGGAATATCGCGTTCTCGAAGATGAATTAAGTTTTGAAAGTCTTTTGCAAAAGCACTGTGAATTTTTTCCAGCAGTATCGAAAGGCATAAAAAATTGTCCATGCCTCCGACAACATATACAATATACAATAGGACGTTCCTTTAGTACCCTTAGACGCGTTAAAACTTGGTTGAGGAGTAGGTACTATGACAGAAGAAAGACTCTCTGGGTTGTACGTGTTAAGAGTGCACAGGGAAAAAGTTAATAAAAATAAGCAGCACATTATAGGACAAGCAATAGATATTTAAGGGTCAGATAGACGAAAACTGAAATTTATTTTTGACTAGTTTTTTTGTTCAGCAGCATTTTTATTTTATTTATTTTATTTTGTGCAAAATACTTTTTATTTCTATGTAGGTACAGTGTCTTCACGCGAAAACTCCGACCCCCCTATTATTTCCCTCATTTTTGCAGATCCGGGACCTTACCAATTTTCTTTTTTGGGAAAACCAGGTGAGTCAAATTTAAAAAAAAAACGGTGTGATTGAGAGAAATATTTGTATTACCGAATCTCATCTCGAATACCAAATTTGAAGCCGTCTTCATACGTGCAATAATTATTGTAAGAACACATCAACATTTTTTTGCGGTAAATACCTACTTAAATTCTACAATTTATACCAATAAATTGTACGATTTATTGGGTTATTTGTTACCACAATTACAACAAGTACAGACCTCGGAGCGCCACCAACTTGAGGAGTGCCCAGTTTTGGCCGTGCTGAAACCACGGCAGGCTTACAAGCGCCTACACACAATACTCTATTTATTATAAAGCCTGTTTTACAAATTACAATTTTCGTCCAACAAATCCCCCAACAAATCTTACAATTTATTTTTCTGAGAACTTTATTAGAAATAAATGATTGCTTTTTTGATAAGGTAACTTTGTGTAACATTTGAGATCCATGGCCTACTTTCAGAGATATTTTTGAAAAACCCGAAAACTGCCGAAATTTCTTCGGTTTGTAACTTTTTTGTTTCAAGAGTTACCGAAAAATTTTCCAGAATATCATTTGTGGGCAAAACTAATTGCTATGCTTTATCAGAATTTAAAACAATATGCCACGGTTTAATGGGTTCTCTTATTTTCCAAGGAAAAATGAGCAAATAACTTCTAAACCATAAAACTTCGGATAACCCTATATATACAGGGTGAATCAGTTTTTTGTATCAGGACTTTAACAGGCCATAGATCTTCAAAAAATAACTGCACTTTTTTCTATACACTATATCATTTTAAGGCCTTATAAAAAAGTTACAGGGTGTTAAAATTGTAAGAAATATGTGGACTTTATTAATTATTTACCAAACTAGTTTAGATATTTAAGTCATATTTGCTATACGCTGTAACGGCACGGGTTAGCATAAAACCTGTTCATATCGAACATCTTGCACAACCAGTGGCGGAGAAGTGGGTAATTGGTAAAATTATTTTTGAAAAAAAAAATGAATCACCTTGTATTTTAACAAAAGGTATTGAATTTCTTATGTAGATTTTAATTGCAGACAAAAATGTTTTCTTGGTATTTGTTTGCATGTGTTATAGTTTAATGGCAAATTTCGTTTTTTTTTATTATTTCGGGGTATTTCTGAAAAATTATCTAAAAAAATGGCTCCATAAGTAACACTTAAAGTTAAAAAAACGTGTTTGCTACTTTAAAACATTTAAGGAAGATACAATTAACGTTACGCTCTGTATCTTGAAAAGTAAAACCTTGAATGGGTTAGTTTATTGGAAAAAGTTACTTTATTTAAAGTAAGAAACACGTTCTTTCTACTGTAAGTGTTACTTACAAATAATACAAAAAAATGAAATTTGCGATTAAAGTATAACACATGCAAACAAATACCAAGAGGACATTTTTGAATGCAATTAAAATCTACATAAAAAAATTCGATACCTTTTGTTAAAATACAAGGTGATTCTTTTTTTTTAAATAATTTTACCAATTACCCACTTCTCCGCCACTGGTTGTGCAAAATGTTCGATATTTTTTAGAAATATAGTACTCCGAAAGATCTATATTTTGACACTAATTTTTTCAGATTCATCTTTTTCATGACCTACTACGATCAAAATTATACCCCCAAAAACTGCAAAACTACATTAGGCATTTTTTTTAGGAAAAAAATGAATAGCACAGTCGTATTGGCCATACCCGAAAACCCCACATACCAAGTTTCACGGTCATAACTTATACAGGGCGTTCACAAAGCAAAAATACGGTTTTTCGGAGGACCCTGTACAAACACCGAGAGATATTTTAAAATTATTTCTTTGCAGTTTGATTAGGGCTCACATAAGCTAACAATTCCCACGATTTCATGGCCCTGCCTTAGACAGGGCGTCCGCATTAAAAATACAAAAATCGAAAAAAAAAACTATTTTTCTCTTGGTGTTTTTTTTACATTTTTTTTTCTACAATTTTAACTTATGCCTATTAAAAAACATAAAGAATATTAAATTTTAGAAAATATTTTCAATAAAGGGCACCCTGGATACGTGGATACCAATCAATTTTTAAATTTTTTCAAATAAAAAATGGGGTGTTTTTTATTGAAAATACTTTCTAAAATTTAATATTGTTTATGTTTTTTAATAGGCATAAGTTAAAATTGTAGAAAAAAATGTAAAAAAAATAAAAAAAAAACACCAAGAGAAAAATCGATTTTTTTTTATTTTTGTATTTTTAATGCGAACGCCCTGTCTACGAGAGGGCCATGAAATCGTGGGAATTGATAGCTTATGTGAGCCCTAATCAAACTGCAACGATATAATTTTAAAATATCTCTCGGTGTTTGTACAAAGTACTCAGAAAAAAAGAATGTTTGATATGTTTGAAGCTATTTTGTGAACACCCTGTATAAGTTATGGCCGTGAAACTTGGTATATAGGGTTTTCGGGTATGACCAATACGACTGTGCTATTCATTTTTTTCCTAGAAAAATGCCTAATGTACTTTTGCAGTTTTTGGGGGTATAAATTTGATCGTAGTAGGTCATGGAAAAGACGAATCTGAAAAAAATTAGTGTCAAAATGTAGATCTTTCGTAGAACTATATTTAAAAAAAAGTTTTTGAAAATCGGTCAACCCGTAAAAGAATAATGAATTGTCTCGACTTGAAGTGAAACACACTGTATAGCCATGGCTGGGCGGCGCGCCGCCGTGTATTCGGCTAGGTTCGTCAGTCGTTGGCGGGGGGCGGGGCGTGTTTTTTCCTTGCAAAACTCGACTGATAAGCGGTGCGGGACTACTGTGTACTCCCCCCGCCAACGACTGACAAACCTAGCTGGACGCACGGCGACGCGCGGCCTATTCCCCTATGTCTACTAAAACGGTGAAAGTACGGTATATACCGGTATATACCGTACTTTCACCATATATACCGGGTGTCCCATTTTAAGTGCCGCAGTTGAATATCTTCTAAACGGAAAGTGCTAGCGAAAAAAGTTTCAGATTAAATTTGCAGTATTGGAAGGGGGCCAGCCGACCCTTACTTCATTTTTGTAAGAGATGGCAGTTTTCAAGGTCAATTCACGGTCAACTTTCGTTTTTTAAATGGAAACGTATTATTTTTTGTGCGGAATATGATTCCGCGTTATTTTCTGCATACCTTACGTTATGAGTGGATTTTTAATCAGGGTCCTGGAAACCACAATTAAATCATAATATGTAATTTTTACATTTTTATTTTCGGTAAGAAAAATGCATTATTTAGGGTAATAAGTGTTCAAATGTACCTCCATTTGCGTCGATACACATTTGTACTCTGCGACGAAAGTGTTGTAAACATTCTAAAAGAACCCTTTGTGGAATATGCTCACAGGCATTTGTTATGCGTTGGCGCATAGCGTCCATAGTGGTGGGCTGATTCCGACACACAATGTTTTTGATATATCCCCACAAGAAGAAGTCGGGCGGAGTGAGATCTGGAGATCTCGCGGGCCAAGAAACAGAATGTTTACAACACTTTCGTCGCAGAGTACAAATGTCTATCGACGCAAATGGAGGTATCTACATTTGAACACTTATTACCCTAAATAATGCATTTTTCTTACCGAAAATAAAAATGTAAAAATTACATATTATGATTTAATTATGGTTTCCAGGACCCTGATTAAAAATCCACTCATAACGTAATGTATGCAGAAAATAACGCAGAATCATATTCCGCACAAAAAATAATACGTTTCCATTTAAAAAACGAAAGTTGACCTTGAATTGACCTTGAAAACTGCCATCTCTTTCTAAAACGAAGTAAGGGTCGGCTGGCCCCCTTCGAATACTGCAAATTTAATCTGAAACTTTTTTCGCTAGCACGTTCCGTTTAGAAGATATTCAACTGCGGCACTTAAAATGGGACACCCGATATATATATATATTTGGTATACGTTAAAACGACAAAGGTTAGCATAAAAACCTGTTAATATCGAACATTTTGCACAACCAGTGGCGAAGAAGTGGGTAATTGGTAAAATTATTTTTGAAAAAAAAAAAGAATCACCTTGTATTTTAACAAAAGGTATTGAATTTTTTTTATGTAGATTTTATTTGCAGACAAAAATGTCCCCTTGGTATTTGTTTGCATGTGTTATAGTTTAATGGCAAATTTCATTTTTCTGTATTATTTCGGTGTATTTCTGAAAAATTTTATATATATAATAAGGATGTAAGATTAGCGAGTGTAAATGTAATAATTACAAGAAAAGGCAATGGGCAAACACTCAAGTTAACAAAAAGAAAAAACTAGTAACCGCATACACGTGTTTCATGCTATTTGGCAATCATCAGTACGGTGTAACATCAAACCAAATCGAAAAGAGAGGAAAGATTTGGGAAGCAACAAATGATGTCCAGGCAGGAGCCAACAGCACATTTGCAGCTTTAGTCAGCACATCCCCAGTTTCGGGGCTTGATACTAACAACAGCCACGGAGGCTGCGGTTACTAGTCTTTCTTTTGTTTTCTAACTTTGAGTGCTATGCCCATTATCACTTTTTTTTCTTGTTTTTACATCTACACTCACAATCTTACGATCTTGTTTCATTGTATCTTGGGCGAAAAGATTTCCACGTAGGTCGCTTTAGCAGCCTCCGTGGCTGTTGTTAGTATCAAGCCCCGAAACTGGGGATGTGCTGACTAAAGCTGCAAATGTGCTGTTGGCTCCTGCCTGGACTTCATTTGTTGCTTCCCAAATCTTTCCTATCTTTTCGATTTGGTTTGATGTTACACCGTACTGATGATTGCCAAATAGCATGAAACACGTGTATGCGGTTACTAGTCTTTCTTTTGTTTTCTAACTTTGAGTGCTATGTCCATTATCACTTTTTTTCTTGTTTTTACATCTACACTCACAATCTTACGATCTTGTTTCATTATATATATATATACAGGGTTAACTATGACTTAGTACAAAAAATTTTACCACGTGCGCAGGATGGCTTAAGAAAACATAGAAAAATATTTTTAGATTTTTTTTACGATCTTTAAAAAAACGGGTAAAGACCCCTATTTTCCCTGTAAATCCCCGCCTTTAGTGACGTCATCCAATTTGGCTTCTGAAGGTACTGACAGCTGAAGTGATTTTCCGCGGTGTTGCCGTTGATTTAGGAACGGTGAAAATACCTTTTTACTCAAACAAATTTAAAAAATACATAAATAACAATCGATTTGAATCTGTACAGATGCAGCGCTATTAGATTCCCCTTACCTTAGCTCGTATCCGGACCGGTTCCCAGTCTCGCGGAAAGCTCATTACCGCGACACCACAAGCCGTCTCCCTTAATACCCCCGGAGCTCCTCTGATGAATTCTTGTCCACCATCTAACCTCTTCTGAAGCATAGATAAAGGATTTATTGTTTTGAAGCCTCGGCGGTATGAATTAAGCGACGTATCGGCCCGGTCGAGTCTATGAAACGTTTTTTCGACTGCTCCGCGTTGCCCCGTTCGTCATTTCATAACTTCCTAGCTAGGCAACTAACTGTACATACAAGGTTTGTTCCAACAGGGCCAATAACCGTGCTCAAGCACGTTCAGCGCATGCGCACTACCCCACTGGCTGTTCCAACTGAATTATGTACCTACCGACACGGGATGATACACGCACTGTTCCAGCCGATTTATGGATCATTTGTGTATCGTCCTTGTACGATAAAAACGGTGCCTGGTCTAAAGCAACAACCGCGTGTACTGGCATGCGCAGTGTATGGTCGTGTGACAGAGATAAACATTAACCTCATATTTTTGTTTTTACGTAGATAGTTTTAAATCGATGGCTGGGATCGTGTTTTTTATTTCTTGTTGGGTAGGGCGGGGAATCGTTGAACAATTTTTTAGAGTGAAGAGTGAGGTTAGCCCACCGAACATTCGGTTAGCCACATATTAAACACGCAGGTTAGGTGCGGTCACAAATATGATTTGGTCGATTTGATTCACAATCCGTTCCATCTGAAATTTTCTTTGGGATCATTTGTTCCAACTCGAATTTACGTTCCGTCACAGAACTGTACATGAACTAGATGATAACCCTTAAAGAACGCATGCGCTAGTTTTGCACCGTTCATGTGCGATCCCAAAGAAAATTTCAGATGGAACGGATTGTGAATCAAATCGACCAAATCACGTTTTGTGACCGCACCTAACCTGCGTGTTTAATATGTGGCTAACCGAATGTTCGGTGGGCTAACCTCACTCTTCACTCTAAAAAATTATTGTTCAACGATTCCCCGCCCTACCCAACAAGCCAAAAACCAACAAGAAATAAAAAACACGATCCCAGCCATCGATTTAAAACCATCTACGTAAAAACAAAAATATGAGGTTATTGTTTATCTCTGTCACATGACTATACACTGCGCATGTCAGTACACGCGGTTATTGCTTTAGACCAGGGACCGTTTTTATCGTATAAGGACGATACACAAATGATCCATAAATCGGCTGGAACAGTGCGTGTATCGTCCCGTGTCGGTAGGTACATAATTCAGTTGGAACAGCCAGTGGGGTAGTGCGCATGCGCTGAACGTGCTTGAGCACGGTTATTGCTTTAGACCAGGGACCGTTTTTATCGTACAAGGACGATACACAAATGATCCATAAATCGGCTGGAACAGTGCGTGTATCGTCCCGTGTCGGTAGGTACATAATTCAGTTGGAACAGCCAGTGGGGTAGTGCGCATGCGCTGAACGTGCTTGAGCACGGTTATTGGTCCTGTTGGAACAAACCTTTTCAAGTTTGGCTAGTAGCCGACGGAGGGCATTTGCGAATGTAACATGGCGTTATTTCCCAGTTTGGTCTTGATTTTCGCGGCAAATCGTTCAGCGTCTTTGTGAAAATGCCGGAGTATTCGAACGCCGAGTTAACGGACATGGTTATAATGTACGGGAGATGCGATGAAAGTGCACATCGAGCTGCAGCAGAATACCGTATTCGTTTTCCTAACAGGGCAAATATGCCTAACCCACGTACTTTCGTGAACATTGTACAACGTATGCGAAACACTGGTGTTTTGCAAGCTCGAAGGGGTGGGCGAGCAACCTTCCATAAGCACTACAGCTATTGCAAGGAGATTGGGAATATCTCAGAACAAGGCAAGTAAAATAAAACCAATAAAACTGACTTCTACCAAAGACTATCCCATGTGATGGGATTGTCTTTGCTTGCACCTAATACCTACATAAAATTTAAAATGTAACAATAAAATTATTTACAGGCATGGAGGATTCTAAGGGAAAACGGCCTTCACCCTTATCACATACAAAAGGTCCAAGCATTAGAAGCAAATGATTTTCCGGTGAGAATGACCTACTGCACTTGGCTACGTGATCGAATCGCCCAAGACCCAAACTTTGTTTTCAACATTCTTTGGACAGACGAATGCTGCTTCACATGTGCTGGGGTTTACACGTATGTAAATTTTTACTTACTTATAGCTTTCTCTCTTCCATATTATCTTTTTTATTTATTATAAAATTGGCTATGTCAATCCTAACGCCTTCGCCAAAATTGTGAATATTTCTAATTTTTGTTGTTTTTTTTTTAGACACAACAGCCATATTTGGTCCGATGAGAACCCACATGCTGTTCGGCGGTTTAATTTCCAACGTCGGTTTTCCATCAATGTTTGGGCAGGAGTTTATGGAGATCGATTAATTGGACCATACATTCTACCGGAAAATTTAAACGCTGAACGATACTTGTATTTTCTGACAAATGTTTTGTTTGATAATTTGCCACTACAAGTACTGCATGACATGTGAGTAGTATAGCAAAGGGGACTCCAGGGCGGAAGTGACGTCACAAGATGGCCGCCAAGGCGGGAAATTTGAAAATGACCTTGACCTGCGGGTCCAATGAACTTTAAGGGGTCACCTTGTTAACCTTGACCGGTCAATGAACTTTAAGAGGTCACCTTATTAACCTTGACCTGAAGGTCAATGAACTTTAAGAGGTCACCTTTTAACCTGAAGGTCAATGAACTTTAAGGGGTCACCTTGACACGTGGCACTTTTTCTGGGAACGGAAGTGACGTCAATATGGCCACCAAGGCGGGAAATTTGAAAATAACCTTGACCTGCGGGTTCAATGAACTTTAAGGGGTCACGTTCCATTAACCTTGACCTGAAGCTAGAGGTCAAGTGGTTACCAGATCGATAACCTTTAAGGGGTCATTGACCCGCGGGTTCAATGAACTTTAAGGGGTCAGCTTGTTAACCTTGACCTAAAGGTCAATGAACTTTAAGAGGTCACCTTGTTAACCTTGACCGGTCCATGAACTTTAAGAGATCACAGTTAACCTTGACCTGAAGGTCAATGAACTTTAAGAGGTCACAGTTAACCTTGACCTGAGGGTCAATGAACTTTAAGAGGTCACCTTGTTAACCTGAAGGTCAGTGATCTCATCACCTTGACACGTGGCACCTTGATATAAAAAACGTAAGCAAAAATTATGCAGATGTTTGCACTAAAACAGTTGACGTAGCATTTAGGTGGGGGGCATTGGGGTTATAAGGAGGACGCCGTTGGGAGAGCTCACTATACCCAGTCAACAGTGCTTGAATAATATTGAAATATGTCTTTACTCAAACAGTTGAACGAAAATAACTTCGTAAAAGAAATTGTGAGTGCAAGAGAGTTAGTGGTTGGTGAAAAAAAAATTTTATCTTTTAGAATAATTGAAACAAGGTACGGGGAGAAAGTGTTCGTCGAATTTGAAAATTTTCAAACTGCGCTACCTGCACGGTTCGTAAAAGAATTTACGTCTGAACGCATCGAAGACATAAACCGGGAAATCACCAACGGAAAGAAGATCTTCTTGACGAGTCTGGGTCTCATTGGTAGGACAACGAATATTAAATTTGAGGAAGAATGAATCCCACTGACAAGAGGCGACGCAAACACTACAAAAGAAGATTGGAATTTTATCTAAGATCTCTTCAAAATTTGAAATATGAAATTCAAATGTATGAAATAAATAAAAATTTCAAAAACATAAATTTAGAAAATTGTAAAAAATAAAATATGAAATCTAGTCTATCTTTTATTTACCCCTACAAAATTGAAACTCAAATCTGAATGTTCCGATTGCTTCTGAGCGCCGAACATATAAACACGTCCAAGTGCATTTGACAGGATTCATTGACACTTGATATTATAACAATTTTGGGTGCGGTTACTTTAATTCCTAGTATATTTTTGGACATTTTCGTTCATTTTATTTACAAAATTATTCTTCATTATTTTTTATAAGATTATAAGTTGGCTGAAGTAGCTGCATTAATGTTAAGAAATCTAAAAAACGTTGAAAAGTTATAAGTCTAAAGGAATAGCTCTGGATATTCTTATCTATTAATAAAAGTATTTCATTTTCTGACATGTCAGGTCAACAATCTACCGAACAGCGAAATTATACGCTGGTTTCTTGACGCAGCAGGTCAATAATCGACTCACATTGCAAACTGCAACATCAGCTAAATATATGCTAACGCCGCAGGTCAACAACCATGCTATGTCATCAGATTGTTTTCTGCCGAATAGCATGAAATTTGAAACCGGAAATGAAACATGATACCACGGTGTCAGATTACAAAGGTGTCAAATTTCATGGGTTTCTTGACTCATCGACTCACATTGTAAACTGCAACATCAGCTAAATATATGCTAACGTCGCAGGTCAACAACCATGCTATGTCATCAGATTGGATATGTATAAATATTTGAAAATGGTTTAATTTTTATATTAGTCGGCGAAGAGCCAATGCAAGTGGTCGCGCAATTGGTCTAAGATTCCAAGAACCTTGTCATCAGTTTTAGAAGTAAGTTTAATTTAGTTGCTCATTTAAGTAAAGATGCTTATAATTTCAAATAGTAACGATGAACAAGAAATCACTAAAATTACTAAAGGAATTTGTGAGAATGCTACCAAAGCCTATCAGTTATTACACATAAATCCATTACCGATAAAAATAAATAGGTGGGTTAATTTTTCAAACAAAAATATTACTCTTTTCAATAAATGTCTTAAGAAACAAAATCTTTCGGTGGGTATTCGTCGAAAATTACAATCTTCTTTAGGGTTGATTAAAGCATTTCGAGCCTCCATCAAGCAGTTGTTAAATGAAAACACTCATACAGGAATGGGTTTAGCTCAGGGGAAATTAGCAAAACGCATAAAGTGGGAAAATATCACCTCGGCTTTCGCGAACAGACTGCAGACGAGCATAATAATCAATTTAAAACACAAAGACGTAAAGGAATTTCTAAACGACTGCTCCACAATTTTTAAATTAAAAATTAAAAAAATAATAAAATCTCTCTCCATGATTAAAGTGAATACTTGCTTTTGTGCAGAGTTTATAAAAAAGTCTGGAAATGATGAAATTTTAGAAAATAAGTATTTTAACACCAAAAACTGTGAGATCGATTTAGGAGTAGATTTAGACTACTGGTTCAGAACGAACGTATATGAAAAATTTTTAAATTCGCTCGAAGAGTTCGAAGAAGGACAAAGCGGGTATGCTCTTAACAGAATAATATCTCTTGAAGTAAATATTAACAAATATGAATTGGGCAATGGAGCTTCATCTTTCATAAGGTTACCCGAACAAATTTCTAATAGAAATGCTTGCTTAAATATACAAAATCAAGATGAGGCATGTTTTGCCTGGAGCATAGTAGCTGTTCTATATCCGACAAACAAAAAAACCTGTAGAACTTCTTCGTACCCTCACTATTCCGATATTTTGAATTTAACTGGAATCCAGTTTCCAATGACTATTCCTCAAATTGCAAAATTTGAAAAACTCAACTACATCTCAATTAATGTTTTTTGTTTAGAGATGGATACAAAATATAATTTCTCTGTTGTGCCCAGTCGTCTAACCAAACAGAAAGTAGACAAACACGTTAACCTCTTATTAATTCAAGATAAATATTTTCCTAAACTAAATTACGATAACTGGGACACCAACGACGATGTAAATGTTGAAATAAAATATCACTACGTTTTGATAAAGGATATGTCTAGACTAATATATAAGCAATTAAATAAGCATCGGTGTAAAAAGTTTCTCTGTGACAGATGTTTAAATTACTTTCAAACGCAACAAAAGTTGGAAGAGCATACCGATGAATGTGAAAAAATGAATGAATGTAAAATAATTTTTCCTACGGAAAAATATATTGAATTTAAAAACTACGTTAACAAAGAAAGCGTTCCATTTTTAATGTACTCCGATTTTGAGTCCATCTTAAAACCATACAATGATTCCCAACGAACGCTAAAGACTGAAAAATATCAGAAGCATGAAGCGTTTAGTGCAGGATATTTCTTTAAATGCAGTTATGATGATAGTCTCTCTTATTACAAAAGCTATCGAAATACAGACTGTATGAGTTGGTTCGCAGACCAGTTGGCTGAAGTCGCCGCTGCAGTATCATCAAAATTGAAAAACGTGAAACCAATGAATCAAGTCGTAAGTCTCAAGGACGCTACAAAGTCATGTCATATTTGCAATAAAAATTTCCAGCTTACCGATAAGATAGTGCGAGACCATTGTCACCTGACAGGTAACTTCAGGGGATATGCGCATAATCAATGTAATCTAAATTATACCAATTCTTTTGTAATTCCCGTTATCTTTCACAACCTTTCTGGATACGATAGTCATTTTATAATTAGAGATTTAGCGAAGAGAATTAATGTCTCATTGCTTCCCGTAAACAAAGAACAGTATATTAGTTTCACAATATTTGATAATAATACTAATATTAGATTTCGATTTATAGATTCCTTTAGATTTATGAACTCATCACTGAGCACTCTAGTCTCAAATCTCAATGAAAGGAATTTAATAAATACCAGAAATATGTTTCGCGGTTTACCTAAAGAAAATTTCGAATTGTTAACCCGAAAAGGTATTTTTCCTTATGCCTATATAGACACAATTGAAAGACTAGAGGAAACATCTTTACCTAAAATTGATTATTTTTATAGCAAACTAACTGCCGAACATAGTACCCCCAAAAATTCGAAATTATCAAAACTTATGACAACCTTACATCCTAAAGAGAAATATATTTTACATTATAGGAACTTAAAACAAGCTATGAATAATGGGTTAGTGCTTAAAAAAATACATCGTGTTTTAAAATTCGGTCAGGCACCGTGGTTGAAACCATATATTGATGTCAATACACGACTCCGCTCGCAGGCCAAAAACGAATTTGAAAAAAATCTTTTCAAGCTAATGAATAACGCGGTTTACGGCAAAACGATGGAGAATATAAGAAAACATCGCGTAGTCAAATTAGTTCGAAAATGGGAGGGTAGATATGGTGCAAAAAATCTAATTTCTAGTCCACACTTTAGAAGTAGAACGATCTTCGACGAATGCTTGATTAGCGTAGAATTAAACAAATCACAAATAATTTTCAATAAACCCCTCTATATTGGAGCAGCAATTCTAGAGATTTCGAAAACTTGTGTTTATGATTTTCATTATGGATATATGCTTCGGAAATTTCAACCGTCTGAATGTAAGCTGCTATATACCGACACGGATTCATTGATTTATGAAATACATTGCCAAGATGTGTACGAAGATGTTATAAAAAGAGATCTACATCGGTTTGATACCAGCGACTATTTAGCTGACAACCCATATAATATACCATCTGCGAATAAAAAAGTGCCGGGCCTTATGAAAGATGAGAATAACGGAAAAATCATGACTCACTTTGTCGGCTTACGTTCTAAACAATACACTTATAAAGTTCAAGGTGGAACATGCGTTAAGAAGGCTAAGGGTGTTAAATATAATGTAGTTAAACAAAAAATTCGGTTTGAAGATTATTTGCACGCCCTTCAAAATTTTAAAATTAATAGTGAAACACAACGCTGTATAAGATCTTACAACCACGATGTCTACAGCGTGGAACAGAAAAAAATCGCCCTTAATCCTTTTGATGATAAACGATTTTTATTAAAGCATTCTCACGATACGCTTCCTTGGGGTCATTATAGTATAATAGATTAACACCACTTTTTTACTTTCCGAGCAACTATTTAGAAGCAGAATATCTTACAGACTGCATACATACTGAATACAATACATTTCTAAATTGAGCGTTGAACTAAATAATGCTGTAATTAAATCTATAGGATTCAACATGTAATTACATCTAAATAAAAGCATATTTACTGTATCTAAAAAGTTTAAATAATGTTCGCAAATATTCAGTTTTAACATTACATCGATTTTAGAAGAAATTATCTTATCGAGGCTTATTAATTCTAAAATATCTGAATGAGAAAAATAGCAGTCGACGCCCTCCTTTGAAAGCATAGCAACTTTTAATCCATCCACTCTAATCATTGTATTTATTCTAACATTTTCATTGGATACAAATCTCCTCGATATGGTAGACGAATTAGGTTTATTGAAAAAATCTTCGACGCATCCTGTCAAAATTAGAATTAGCTCGTTCCATTCGAGGCGATCTAATAAAATATTAGCGAAACCTTGCGTATCTAGCTGGTTAACAATCTTGATAGCTGGTGTGAAATATCGTGCGGCGCTCAATCCACAATGAACAGTAAACACATGATTGGGCTTCAACACAAAGCACGTATTTAGAATAAGATCCTCATCGTTGGCAGCATCTACAGATGTTGTATCTTCACTAAATTCAGAAGCGTAAGCACTGTCACTCATTTTTAAAATGTTCGAACTGCCACTGTAGATATTTCTTGAAGGTAAGTAGTATTTTTTTATGTAGCTGTCTCTTATAGTATACTCCCCTCCACTCTATCCCTTCTACTCTACCCCCACTACTCTTACCCCCTCTACTCTACCCCCTCCACTCTACCCCCTCCACTCTACCCCTTCTAACCTATCCCCTCTACATTTTTATAAAACGTTATTGCTATCTATCCAGGAGTCGTGAGATTTGTCAAGACCAAGCCACCGAACTAAAACTTTTTTCCCTTTCTTACGTAACACTTTTTCAACTAGATAGACGTCGGAATTAACCGTTTTGTGTAGTTCTTCAGCGTAGAATCCACCCTTTATGGGACTTCCATTCATATCTTCAAGCAAATATGTTGCTGGATTGGTGATTTGAATCCTCACAATTTTAAACAATTCCGTAGTCCAGTTGGGGGTATAACCTTTGTTAAAAACGTGCTTCATTTTGCTGATCCTAACTATATCACCAACATTAAATTTTCTATTACCACAAGTCTTCAAGTGGCTATAGACGTTTTTTAATAACCGCTTTTCGCAACTTTTGCTTACATCTTTAGGTTTCATTTGTGTAGTGCGATGTTTTTGACTATTATAATCATCTGTCAAGGTAGGCAATACATCGATCCATCTATATTTTCCGCTCAAACTGAAAAATTTAAAAAGCTTTTCCTTCAAAGTACGTATCACTCTTTCAACAATGGCTGCTTTCTTGATGCTAAATGTGCTATAGTGATTAATGTTGTAAGCTCCCATCAACTGTTTGAAATGAGTGTTGTAAAATTCCTTTCCGTGATCAGTTTGAAGGTTTTTCGGACACCGCCGTTCTGAACTTTTAAGGATCTCTGCAAACGCTCTCGTAACCTCTTCTCCAGTTTTCGTTTTCAACGGTTTACACCAAACAAATTTTGAGAAAGCATCAATAACGACAAGTATAAATTTAAAATTTCTATTATAGGATTTATATTGATCAAGTTGTCCAAGATCGGCTTGCCAGAGATCGTCCAGCCCTTTGATGATAGTTCGTCGTCGTGTATAATTTTTGCGTGCAGGCTTATGAAGCTCTTTAACTATTTGAATTTTTTCTTTTGAGTGATTGGAGTTCATGTCGATTTCTTTTGAGACGATCCTTTTGCATCCACACTATTAAGTATGGTAGTTAGTTTTTTGTAGTCGCTATTTAGTGAATCAAGTTGAATGGATATTGATTTTAAACGATTTTGATATTCTATATTCAAATCAGTGATTTGAGTCTGCAGGGATGTCACTTTCTGGTCAATCACGGAAGTTTTTTCAACGTTTTTATTGAGTAGAGTCGTGTTATCGGTTGACGTCGAAGATGAACTCAATACTATCTTATTCAAGCTCGAAATCTTTTTATCGAAATTGCTTGTAAAGATCTTAGAGATATTTTGAAATTTTTCATCGATCGAATTCATTATAGAAGTACAGCTAGCATCGACGTATTTTTTTGTTGCGGCGTCGCCACCTTCAGTCGGTAGTTCAACGTTGCACAATTTACGGTTTTGAAGATCGTAGTCTCCTTCTTTGGTTACCGCAAACAAATTCTGAGTACGAAAAACTTTGACTTCGTTAGGCGCTTTGGAAGAACGTCCGAACTTGTTCAAGCTCATTTTGATACTAAACACCTTTTGTGCATCTATCTGATTATATTAGCTTCTTTGAGCTCATTTATTATTGCTACAATTTCGTTGTCATTCGATGTATTGCCTGCGTTTTTAGATGCCACGAGCAATTTTAAACGGTCAACTAATTCATTGGCATCATCCCAATAAACGTATTCTATGGGTTTTTTATTGAAAATCCAATGCATCCCGGAAGTACCCGAGCCAGATATTGTATTCGCACGGGGCCTCGATTTAGATGTTGAAGTCGTAACGAAAGGTTTTATGATGTCAATATACTTTGAACGATTTGTGCCTTTCAGTCTTCCAAGAGTATTTAGGTGAACTTCGGTATTAACTAAAATATGTCTATACCTATCGTTCTCCTCTTTAGTAGTTATACGTGGATCATCGTAGAAAATTAAATCGTAGAGTCCCTCGGTACCTTTATAGCGGTGTCCATCAATCAAAATGTCTCCGCTACTTTTATCGAAGTCCATAACTTTTTTTCCTAGCATCCATTGTGACTGTGACGCATTGTAAAGGGGTCCATAAACCGGATCAATTTTTGGAAGTTTTTCATTGTGGTCTAAAATGTACTTCTTAGCTATTTCGGGATAGGCATCCAAGTACTCCTCCAAAACCTCCGGTCGAAATGTACTCATGTTAAATGATTCGTTGAAAACGGTATCGTTATCAGTTGGTACGGTAGCTTCATAATGTGACTCATTGAGGGATTGTTGCTTGTTTCTATTAATGCTTGCTATTAACTTATCGAGTTTCTTGCTGATTCTATCCTCAACGTTTTCTTCCTCCTTTTTCTCGACGCTTCCTTCCTTTTTCTCAACCTTACATAAACCATCATTATCTCTTTTGAGTTCAAACTTCATGTTTTCCGCTCTTTCATTTTTATTTTTTTCAATTTTTGTAAGAGATTTGGTAATAGGTTGAAATACCTTCTCCAAGACCTCATCTTCTTCAAATCTACCTAATTTTAAAGCCGTATACTTTTTCCTGATAGAGCGAGTAAGATCTTTAATTTTTTTTGAGCGTTGGGCTTCAGCAATTTGCTCTTGAGATGTTAACGGCATATCGTCAGATGCGCTAATGATCCGTAGAAGCTATTGTCCAGACCTTATATATTTGTCGAATCCCTGTCGATAACGTC
Source organism: Pseudeuparius sepicola (assembly GCA_963920635.1). Taxonomy (NCBI): domain Eukaryota; kingdom Metazoa; phylum Arthropoda; class Insecta; order Coleoptera; family Anthribidae; genus Pseudeuparius; species Pseudeuparius sepicola. The sequence goes on along the minus strand of OY987304.1, from coordinate 26,868,931 downwards.
CCTCGTTTATGCTAAAGTCTTTCACGATTACCAAAGAGCCATAATTATCATTCCAACACTGGCGACATATATCTTTAAGCTGTTCGAAGGTTAGGTCAGGTGACACGTGCTCTTCATACACTTGTCTGAGATTTGTCTCATCCTGCTTAAAAAGTACTATAAAGTTGCAGTTATCTCGAATCAACTGCTTGGGTATCTTGGAGTAAGTCTGGCAAAGATACACCGCGTCAATACCCTTATGTCTGCACATAGAATAATACTCCCTGATTTTATTTTGCTTGTCGCAAGCCACATCGTCGAAAACAATGAGGGAATTTTCTCGAGCATCAGATGGATCTATTACATCATCGCTGGCTTTGAATGGAAAATATCCGATACAATCAATATTTTTTAGAACATCTTGTAGTAGCCGATATTTTTCCTGATAGAGCGATTTGCTATATACATACACGTTTTCAAATTTCAAACCATTTTGGTTAAATATTAAAGTTAAAAGTGCGTTTGTTTTTCCACATCCACTTGGACCACAAAAAATTGCACGAATTGAATTTGGAAATAGTTTACCATGTTTCGACTTAAGCTGCTTCTCAGCCAGAACATCTAAGTTTTCAATAGGGAGCGATGTTTGCTGTTGTTCGATTTGCATTATGAATCAGTCTGACTGATCCGACAAAGATACGTCAGTATTTATAGTTTCGAGTTGCTTTGAGTCGTCTAGTTGTTTTTCGAGTCGTCTAGTCGTTTTTAGAGTCGTTTAGTCGTTTTTATAGTCGTTTTTATAGTCGTTTTTCAAGTCGTTTAGTCGTTTTTCCGAGTCGTTTTTCCAGTTGTCTAGTCGTTTTTCCGAGTCGTCTAGTCGTTTATACAAGTCGTCTAGTCGTTTTTTGAGTCGCTTAGACGCTTTAAGCTTTTTCTTGGTAGGATAAGGGGCAGTCAAAAATGAACATTGTTGTAATTTTTATTATTGAACAAATACAATGTTTTCATGGAAGGTATGCCCTCATTTTATTCCATATAACTTGTCTACACAACGGACATCTATTTATTGATGTTGAACATTCCATACAAAAAACTAAATGCCCGCAAGGAGACATTAATACCTCTATAGGGTTTGAGAAACAAATTTTACATAAATTTTTTTCTTCATCTTTACAAGTTTGCTCAGTTTGAGAATAAGCATCAACTTTTTGAGTCCACACCTCATCTTCGGGAACGGCATTCGGGCGAATTTCAATCGGGCGAATTTCAGGTAATTCCGCATCAGTATCACCACCTTGTAACACAAAGGGACAGTTCGGAGACCAACTTGCGTGATCGAGCATAGGATTATCTTCAGGTTCCCAATGATATCCTTCGATATGACAGTATGGACACTCAACCACATCTTCGTTATTTTTATAGAAAAAACCAGCTTCCGCCAGTTTTTGCCCCGCAATCACACTACTTGATGGCCAAGACTCAAACGATTTGAGTCTGTCATCAATATTTTTATATGACACTAGTTCCATTTTTTAATACACGATTCGAGTACTACTGGCTAGAGATTCCGCAGATCGTTATTTATATATAAGTATTGTTGGAGGGGGGAAGTGCTGAGTTCATTTGTTATCAAATTTCAAGTGTAAGGTGAAATATGAGGAGGGGTAGTGTCGAGTTCATTTGTTATCATATTTCAAGTGTAAGGTGAAATATGAGGAGGGGTAGTGTCGAGTTCATTTGTTCTCAAATTTCAAGTGTAAGGTGAAATATGAAACAACAATTAAAAATTGCTTTGCTTTATTTTTAACATTTTTAGATATTACATTCTACACTTAAATATATATTAAAAAACATTTTTTCGTTTACTCCTTCAACCCTTGTGAAGTCGTCGCTCCGATATTCCTTTTAAATAGAAAATTCTTCAACCAGCTGTCCAACTTTTCACAATTTCTCAAACTGCACATATATTTAGAATGTTTTAGGTGATACAAGCAAAGGGGTACATCTTTTTCGAATTTCGGTAAATTTCCAAAATTATTCTCCAGTTTCTCAATATTGATTATTTTCGTAGGATCGATGTCGATAGTCTGCAAGAATTTTTCTTTCTGATATCCTTTGATGTAGATAATGTCGACATCGAAAATAAACTCTTCTAAAATTTCTCGCACATGATTGCACTCCACATATCCATTGGAATACCATAAATCATGAAAATTGTGTTCCAAATAAGATACTTGCTTTCTATCCACCGCAGTTAGCAAATAATAATCCTTAGGGGGTTTTATCAGCAGGTATAAAATTTGATTGTTAATTTTGATCGACAATTCTTTGGGGTAGAAAAGTCCGTCAATTATAAACCCTTGAGTGTCTACGACTGCGATCTTCATTCTTCCGAGTCAAACTAGCAACTGGGAGTTTATTGAGGTAAGCGGTCTTACATCAAGTTTCTGACTACTTCGCTTAGCGACAGATATTCCATAAGACTGTCGTGAATAATTAAGCAATACGCTCGAGTGTCTTTAGGAAAACCGACATCACTTTCTATGTCTAGTTTGACGTCAACAGTGCTGGTCTTAAGGGTCTCATTTCTTCTAGAACAGTCGATAACAAACAGAGTTACCTTATCTTTGTAATCTTTGTAATCTAGCAGTGGACGTTTCTCACGAACGCCCATAAAACTTGAATAAAATTCAATGTAACTATTGTAAGCTTCTAAGTAATCATTATTTTTGAAATCCAGCCTCTGCCTTTCAAATGGGAAATATTCACCGTTTAGAATTAACCTAACGTCTGATATACTTATGTGATCGAATTTTGTGGGATCGCTTTTGCTATTTTCTTTGCGATTAGTTTGAAAACCAACTACAACAAACCTAAGAGATTCCACTGCTGCAGATGTTTTCACTGACCAAATTTCTTTACGAGAGTTTGCCGTAAGAGTTGGCAATTCATGTAATTCCCACTTTCTAAAGGGTATAATAATGGGTTGATCTCGCTTTATGGATTGCAGGAGATCTAATCTAATCATATCGTTTGGCTGTATATGTTTCACTTTTAGTTCTATATTGGTAATCAATAATTCTGCTGTCAACTCTGTAGTGGAGTCGGCAGCTTTCTCTAGTAGCAGGCAATTATTGTCGTTGCGGGCTCGAATTAGTCTTATTGTTTGCTTACCGCAAATGGCATATTGATAATCATTAAAGAGCCCAAACAAATGTTTAAGCGGTATTCTTACGCTGAATGTTCCGTCCTTATTCAAGATTGGCGCATTGTCCTTGGGATAGCTCCAACTTGAAGTTACCAAGTACTTTTCATCGTTAGGAGAGTAACATAAATATCCCCTCATGGCACTCACAACTCCAGGATCTCTCACCATTTCCAACTCTTTGCCATTAAGTTCGTATGAGACAGAATCAAAGAAAAACGATGCACCATTGTTTACAAGCTTGCAAGTACCAGTGCCTGATTTCTTGCTTATTTTACCTTTTACGAAAATTGCAGCATCATACATCAACAACCAAGCGTCCCCTTGATTAACGGTTATTTCTACGATGTCATTGTTCATGAAGGACTTTACGAACGGATAATAGGAGCGTGCTTCTAAACGTTGAATAGATTCATCGAACTTTGGTTTCTGATGCACGTCGAACACTTGATGCGTCAATGACATGATAACCGAGATATTTTAGGAACAAGCGATTTTCAGGTGTAAGACTCGTATTACGATCTCTACTCTTGTACAGCTCTGCTGGTTGTGAACTTCTCGACCGACCGACACTCCTTTTATATGGTCGGTACCTACCATCAAAAACTAACACCATTTCTCTTCAGCTCCAATCTGATTATGATTTCTTCCCCGTTGAGATTTACCGATCTTGAATCTTGATCTAAAAGTTGCACTGTAATATTGTCGATGGTTTTCCTACTGACAGGCAAATAAATTAGATTCCTAGGTTCGATATTGATACTGTATCCCGGGTCTACTGTAGGCATAAACTCAAAAAGAGTATGCGAAGGTGCGTTGTTGTAATATGATCCCGAAATTAAATTGCACTCCACTCTTATTGTTACCACTTGCACAATCTCTACTCGGAGGTCTGATTGATGTAAATCTCCGGATTTCAATATTTTATTGGAAAAGCCAAGCAATTTAGCTATAGTATCGGGCTGTTTAAAATTTACGTTATACAGAGATTTAAGTTCAGACTTTAAAGTATTATTGTTAGGTTTCAACGAAAAAAATTCGTCTGAGCAAAAATATGATAATTTCTTCTGTTTTATAGGGTTTTTCCACGTAAAAATTCCAAACAGAGGTGTCCGCAATTTATTTCATCGTATGTTTGATACAAGTTATTGTTGTATACGATATTAGCATGTTTCCCCAAGTATAGGATCAGTTCTTTCGGTGGCTTCAGCGCCCCGAAACTATCGAAATACTCAACGTTGTTACCTCTTTTCTCATATGCTACCCAATGTGTTCCAGCATTACTTTTGACGTCTAAATTCAAAATTGCCGATTCGTTTTTGTTTGGACCAAGTTTTGGAAGCGTGTCTCTCATAAAGACACCTCTAAAATAGGGTATCTTTTTAGCGTAAAAAATTAAATCTTTATCCGTTAGAGGTCTATTGGGTAGCATCAATGGGAGTTTTTTTTCTTTAAATATAAACCGAATCCTCCGTGATTATTTTTCTTTAAGTAAAGCCCAGATCCCGTTTTTCCAACAGCTTCCATTGCCCTATTATGACGTATTTGTTCATCCATTTTTTTCTGCGCGTTTTTTGCGTCTATAACGGTTTTCGCAACAGCGCTAGCACCACCAGCTACCGAACCGAGGGCCCCCAAAGCTCCTAAGAGGGGCAGTAGGGGTAAAAAACCCCCTGTTTTCTTTTCAAAGGGAATCACTCTCGGTACTCGAATTTTTCGTTTCCCTCCCACCTTCTTGATGGCTAATCGTGCAGCGCGCAAAGCTGCCGATGAAGTGTTCTTTAAATTCCTGACATCATTAAGCTGATCTCTATCAAATGTTTTTTTCAATGATCTCGAGACTTTTCCCACGATATCTTTTTTAAAAGAAACCGAACCTTTTCTCGGCTTTATTCCCATTCCCAATTTTCGTTTAGTTTTCATTGCGGTCGTGACTAGAAGAGCGGCAGCCTTTTCACCAAATTTTGCGTCTTTTGATTTAACACGTCCCCAAGCCCTATTTTCCAATTCTAAATCGGCTGCGTGTCTCTCCTTTAAAGATCTATTTTCTGAATATGCAATATCGTGCTCCTTGCACGCAGCGTCTAACTTATTTATACCAGCGTCACCTCTCGCAATTCTTTTTTGTAATTTTGTGCCAGGACCACAAAACTGATATCCAGGAAGATGTAATTCGACGGGCAACTTATTTATTAGCGTGTTCACCAACCCTTCACCTGTGAAGGATGACATTGAACTGATCCGAGTCAAATGCACTTGGACGTATTTATATGTTCTGCGCTCAGAATCAATCGGAACTTTCAGATTTGAGTTTCAATTTTGTAGGGGTAAATAAAAGATTGACCAGGTTTCATATTTTATTTTTTACAATTTTCTAAATTTATGTTTTTGAACTTTTTATTTATTTCATACATTTGAATTTCATATTTAAAATTTTGAAGAGATCTTAGATAAAATTCCAATCTTCTTTTGTAGTGTTTGCGTCGCCTCTTGTCAGTGGGATTCATTCTTCCTCAAATTTAATATTCGTTGTCCTACCAATGAGACCCAGACTCGTCAAGAAGATCTTCTTTCCGTTGGTGATTTCCCGGTTTATGTCTTCGATGCGTTCAGACGTAAATTCTTTTACGAACCGTGCAGGTAGCGCAGTTTGAAAATTTTCAAATTCGACGAACACTTTCTCCCCGTACCTTGTTTCAATTATTCTAAAAGATAAAATTTTTTTTTCACCAACCACTAACTCTCTTGCACTCACAATTTCTTTTACGAAGTTATTTTCGTTCAACTGTTTGAGTAAAGACATATTTCAATATTATTCAAGCACTGTTGACTGGGTATAGTGAGCTCTCCCAACGGCGTCCTCCTTATAACCCCAATGCCCCCCACCTAAATGCTACGTCAACTGTTTTAGTGCAAACATCTGCATAATTTTTGCTTACGTTTTTTATATCAAGGTGCCACGTGTCAAGGTGATGAGATCACTGACCTTCAGGTTAACAAGGTGACCTCTTAAAGTTCATTGACCCTCAGGTCAAGGTTAACTGTGACCTCTTAAAGTTCATTGACCTTCAGGTCAAGGTTAACTGTGATCTCTTAAAGTTCATGGACCGGTCAAGGTTAACAAGGTGACCTCTTAAAGTTCATTGACCTTTAGGTCAAGGTTAACAAGCTGACCCCTTAAAGTTCATTGAACCCGCGGGTCAATGACCCCTTAAAGGTTATCGATCTGGTAACCACTTGACCTCTAGCTTCAGGTCAAGGTTAATGGAACGTGACCCCTTAAAGTTCATTGAACCCGCAGGTCAAGGTTATTTTCAAATTTCCCGCCTTGGTGGCCATATTGACGTCACTTCCGTTCCCAGAAAAAGTGCCACGTGTCAAGGTGACCCCTTAAAGTTCATTGACCTTCAGGTTAAAAGGTGACCTCTTAAAGTTCATTGACCTTCAGGTCAAGGTTAATAAGGTGACCTCTTAAAGTTCATTGACCGGTCAAGGTTAACAAGGTGACCCCTTAAAGTTCATTAAACCCGCAGGTCAAGGTCATTTTCAAATTTCCCGCCTTGGCGGCCATCTTGTGACGTCACTTCCGCCCTGGAGTCCCCTTTGCTATACTACTAGATAGGCTATGTTGGTACGAGCCCACTTTCTCCATGTATTTCTTATGGGGGCTAAAACGTGGTCAAAACGTGACCAAATTTCTCCGACGAGACCGCCCGACTTTCTCCGACACGACCGAAGATGTCCGGCTTTCGCCGACCGTTGACCTTCGCCCCAGCCGCGACCGAAAAACGACTAGTCGTTTTCCGAGTAGTTTAGACGTTTTCCGAGTCGTTTCAACGTTTTTATAGTCGTTTTTACAGTCGCTTAGACGTTTTTCCGAATCGTTTAGTCGTTTTTTCGAGTCGTCTAGTCGTTTTCCGAGTAGTTTAGGCGTTTTCCGAGTCGTTTCAACGTTTTTATAGTCGTTTTTACAGTCGCTTAGACGTTTATCCGAATCGTTTAGACGTTTTTTCGAGTCGTCTAGTCGTTTTCCGAGTAGTTTAGACGTTTTCCGAGTCGTTTCAACGTTTTTATAGTCGTTTATCCGAATCATTTAGACGTTTTTTCGAGTCGTCTAGTCGTTTTTCGGTCGCGGCTGGGGCGAAGGTCAACGGTCGGCGAAGGCCGGACATATTCGGTCGTGTCGGAGAAAGTCGGGCGGTCTCGTCGGAGAAATTTGGTCACGTTTTGACCACGTTTTAGCCCCCATAAGAAATACATGGAGAAAGTGGGCTCGTACCGACATAGCCTATCTACTCATGTGGTTTATGCACGATGGTGCACCAGCCCATTTTGCGAGACCTGTTCGTGCACTTTTAGACGACCAATGCCCCAACCGTTGGATCGGAAGAGGAGGGCCAATTGCATGGCCGCCGCGATCACCAGACTTGAATCCAATGGATTTTTGTATTTGGGGATTCATGAAGGCGATTGTGTACGAGCAGGAAATCGACAACGAGCAGCAGTTACGTGAACGAATTGAAGGTGCAGCTGTTCAAATCCGGAATAATCATGGACTTTTTGCACGTATCCGGACTTCTTTAGTTAACCGAGTGAATTTGTGCATCGAAGTTAACGGCGGCCTCTTTGAACAGCTACTGTAGTGCTTTGCATGTGCATTTGTGCAATGTGTGCTAGTGCAGTTGTGATTTTTTGGTTACCCTTCGGGGTTTTCCTGGCGGAGGGGATCTACCTCGTCGTGGTCGTCAGGCTGAGTACCTCGCTTCAAACAAAAGGAATAGCAGAGGGAAACCAAGAGATCCCCAACAGATTTAGAAAATGTGAATGTTGTGTTGTGTGACTTTTAATGTAAAAAAGCAAGAAAACAGAAAATGGTGCAAACAATCCTGGAAATGTCAGTAAGGTAGGTGTTTCATAGGCATTCTACATGTTCCTTAGAAAGTAATCGTTTTTAAAAGGAAATCGAAATTTTATGGTGAATCCTCGGATAAATTGATAGACGTGGCAACGCCGCGCTATTGACATACGCGAAATTTTTAGACATGTGGCGCGGGCGTCCATAGGCGGCGTTTTTTGAGGGGTTTAATACAATTTGAAAAAAAATTTTTTTAGGCTTAAGACAAATGTTAGAAAATTTTTGAAAATTTATTTTGGCAAGTCTAATTTTTCTTTATCTGCCATAAAAATTTTTGTACTAAGTGATAGTTAACCCTGTATATATGTGTCCTCCAAAAAGTTTGCACCATAGGGGGGAAATTTTTAATTAACGTTTTATTTTGAAATTTAATTTTCGGGTTACCTTTTGCTTTAAGATAGATGAAAAATGACCCACTCGTGGTCATGTGACTTTCGTTATCTGTCAAAAATGATATTTAAAGAAATATATCGCCAAAAATGGGTTTAGTTGTTAAAATATCAAAAAGTTTTACTTGAAAAGTTGTTTTTTTTTTCAATTTTACGTAAGTCTACCAAATTTGAACGCTCTACTAAAATATTTAATTTTTTGCCAATTTTTAATATTTATGAAATTTCTGAAAATTTTAAAAACCCGAAACTTCGTAAAAACTATTTTATAACACTAGCTTTATCATTCTATTAATTTTTTATTACTAATTACCGATAAGAATAGGTATTTTTCAAAAGAAAATGATATTTACACTTTAAAATTCTGTTATGTTTGTTGCAAAGTTGATGTACCGTCTAGCATTTGGGGTATAAATTTAGTTACATTACGTTTTCCAGTTCTAAATTGATGCCAAAATAATAATAAACTAAAATATCATCAAACTATTTTACATATCTAAGCAAAATTCTTGACTTTTATGGAACAAATAATTATTACCTTTAAGTTTAATTTCACATTAATCGATATTGATGAGTAGGCCATGGAGAGAATAGAAGCAATTGTTTTTATTTGACAAATTGTTTGACTACTAACTCTGCGGAACACCCTGTATAATACAGAATACCAAAAACGTATACTTTATTTTATTGATTTTCCGAATCGGAAGAAAAAACTCAAGAATAGCGCTCATACTAAACCCTGATTCAGATAGGTGGATCTGACAACGTTGAAGAGCCCTTTCGGTGCCAGCCAGTCGGGCGGGCTCGTATCGAACGCAAGAAAATAGGGGCAGTTGCGTATAGTAAAGTTAAGACGCAATTCATTTTTATCTGTTTAGTCCTTTTCCTTTACCAACTCAAAGGACGCACTGTTATAGTCACAAATATATTTTAATTACAGGGTTTACAGGGTCAGGCCGGTCAGGGTGTTGCAAGGAACGATTTAAATATAATTGTAGGTCAATTAAGCAAGGGGAAATAATACAAAGAAATCATATAGAAATACGGTTAATGCCTATTGTTGTTTTATCAAGGTGCAAGGCGAACGGAAAATCATTGGTCAAATATTTATAAAAAAAATTAAAAAAGATACACAATTTGCAAAGAAATTATAGACAAAACAAGTATAGCCAGTGGAGGCAATCAATTTCTACATAAAACCGACACAAACTATACATTTAATTTAATAGAAAAATAATGATTAGGAATTCGCAATTGATTAATTTCTAGAGGTATCACAAATAACTTGTTATTTTCTCGATTTTCCGAATACAAAGAATTCAGGATTATGCAGTTTTTCTCATGGAATCCGAATCTAGCTTCGGAATTGATATGGAGGGTGTTCTCGAAAAGTTAAAGTCAAATAACAATTACTGGACAAAATAAAAAATATTGTTTGTTTGCATTGTTGATATCAAGGACAAAAAATAATAAAATACGCTTATTTATAATTTGAATATCAGCTCCAGTTTAAACGAAAATAAATAAATATTTTGATAAAATGCCATTAAAGAGGCCTTAAAATTACATTTTCAATTATACAGGGTGGTCGACGGTCGTAGGTCCGGACCCTGCAACTGGTGTTGGCGTTTTTTAATTTTCACAATTTTGAATTTGGCGCCATTCCAAGAAAAGGCAACGTCGCATCGGAGGAAAGATTCGAGGATCCGGCAACGCCGCGACAATGGCCGAGAAATCAAAAGTAGGGATAGAGGAGAGGCCACGTGATAAAATTAACACCTGATAAGAACCTTCCCAGGGATAGGGCAGAGACACGTGTCGTTGACACACCTGTAATTAACACCTGAGAGTCGTAAGACAGAGGCGAGTTATGTTCATCGACCCCATAGTACACCGACCTGACGAAACCATATGGATCAGCACAATCATCATTTATTTTCTGTAACACACCGCACTTCCAAATTATATAAATACCGCGAAATCAATTAACAGTTCAATATAGTTTGTACCTGCGTTCAATAAAGCTTTTTAAAAAAGAAGAATCACCATCTCCATCTATAAGTGGCGCTGCGAACAGGGTCAAAGGAGGATCATCGGTTCGTCTCAACGATTTGGCAGTTATCAACGACCTGGGAGAAGAAACCTGTGCAGAAATTTGGAGAACCATACGGCGAGGATGTCCAGAGCGATTCTTCTTGTCCTGTAAGTTCACTTCCTTTTTCTCATGAGTTCTGATTATCCAGAAGGTTCATTATTAGAAGATTTTGCTGATTTTTCTATTACTCCAAAAGCTCCTAAACAAAAACCTCGTTTCAAACCATATTCAAAAAATTTATCTGAAATTTTAAAATACTCTCAAAGCATAATTTCTCAACCCTCAACTTCTAAATCTCAAGAAACAGTTCAAAAAATGGCTTTAACAAATTCTGACATTAATAACTTGTGCAATACTCTTCCAGAATATAAACCAGGAGACAATCTCTCCACGTTTATAAATTCAGTAGATAATTTAATTGCTTTTTTCACTCAACAAGGTGCTGATGCAACCCAACTCTATATAATTAACACTCATATCGTTTCAAAAATAAAAAATGAGGCCCGTGATTTCTTAAATCTACATAATAAAACTGCTTGGGTAGAAGTTAAGCCCCTTTTACTTCAAAAATATGGCGATCGTCGCACCGAAGAAATTTTATTAACACAATTAACAACAACAGTACAAAAACGTTCAGAATCCTATGATGATTATTATAACCGAATAACTTTAGCACTTAATGATCTTTTACAGCACGTTTCCTTGCACGAAAATAACGCTCAGGCAATTGAGTTTAAAGCTTCGTTTTTCCGAAAACAAGCCCTTCGAACCTTTTGCACTGGCATAAATAATCCCTATTGTGATCATTTATCTCATTTTGAATTAAAATCTCTCGATGAAGCACTTCAAAAATGCATAGCTTTAGATAACCACAAACAGCAACAGCAATATATGTCTTATCTTAAATCTACCACTTATCCCCGTGATTATCAAAGAAATAATCAACCAACCAATCGCCCTACTCAACAAAATCCTCAACCACCTCGCAACCCACAACCTAACTATAATATGAATATAAACCCAAATTTTAATCAACCATTCCCTCAACCTTTTAATCAAAACACTTTCGGACCTAGAAATTTTAGTAATATGAAACCCATTCCTCAAAAACAGAATCATCCAACCAATCGACAGGCATTCAGTCCAACCTTCAGACCCAACAATCATTATCAAAATCAATATCGTCCAACTCCTATGTCTACAACTTCGAAATTGCCATCGCAACAAACTTATAAACCAACCCCAATGTTCACACGTACTTTTCACAATAATATAGAATGTAATCCCACTTTGGAGACCGAAGAATACTTTTCCGAAAATTTTCAGGAACCAGCCTCGGAACCTCCACCCACTCCCGAATTATCGAATTAAATAATCTTTCAAAAGCCACCAAACTTCCATTTTTTTATCTCCCTTATTCTAATCTCAAAGTATTAATAGACTCTGGTGGATCTGATACTGTAATAACTCCTCAAGCTGCCCAAAATTTCGATCCCCGATATCAATTTTTTGAACCCTTTACTCTTATTTAAATGAAAACTCCTAAAACTTTCTCCGAAAATCTGTATTTCCCCATTTTTGACGAAATTGGTATTAATCAACCTTTCATAGTCAGAATTGCCGATTGGCACAATGATTTTGACATACTCCTTGGTACAGGTGAACTGGACCAACTAGGTGCAAACATAGATTACGAAACTCATATATTTTCCATTCGTAAATTAGGCGTTTCCGTCCCATTTGAAGTTTTATATCGTACAAATAATCGACTCCGCATCCCAGTAAGTATCAATAATGGTGAAGTTGTACTCCCAGAAATTATCCATAATAATCAAACTTTATTCCCAATCTCAATACATCATGCCAATGACGGATTTGTAGAAATTCCACAACCAGAGAATTTAAACATTGACTTCCCTCAACCAATACCTGTTTATCCACTCTCTGATTTTGAAGAATTACCACCTTCCTTCTCTAATAATTCTTTTGATCCCAATTCTATTCAAACACAACACTTAAATTCCGAAGAAAAGCAAAAAATTCTTAATCTTTGTCATGAATTTAAAGATATTTTCTACAATGAATCATCCGATTTGTCATTTACAAGTTCTGTCAAACACGAAATCCGCACAAAAGACGAAACTCCTATATTTTCACGTTCTTTCCGGCATCCTAAAGTCATGCAAAGCGAAATTTCTTCCCAAATCGAAAAACTCTTAGATCAAAAAATTATCCGACCTTCAATTTCCCCTTATTCTTCTCCTGTATGGATCGTCCCAAAGAAAATGGATGCATCCGGTAAACGCAAGTTTCGCATGGTTATAGACTATCGCAAACTCAATGACAATACAGTTGAAGACAAATATCCCCTTCCACGCATTGACGAAATACTCGACAATTTAGGTAAATGCACATATTTCACAACCCTCGACTTAGCCCAAGGTTTTCACCAAATTGAAGTTCACCCGAACTCCGTCGAAAAAACCGCCTTCACAGTTCCCAATGGCCACTTCGAATATACAATACTACCGTTCGGTTTGAAAAACGCGCCCGCTAGTTTTCAGCGAATGATGGACGAAATTTTACGAGAATTCCTTTATAAATCATGTTTTGTCTATATGGATGACGTCATTATATTTTCTAAATCTTTACAAGAACATCTTATTCATATAAAATCAATTTTTCAAAAATTCCGCGAAGTAAATCTAAAAATTCAACTCGGCAAGTCCGAATTTCTAAGAAAAGAAGTAGCTTTCCTTGGCCACGTCATTACCCCAGAAGGCATTAAACCCAATCCAAACAAAGTATCTGCAATCCAAAACTTCCCCATTCCGAAAACTACTAAAGAAATTAAAAGTTTCTTAGGACTAATAGGCTATTATCGCTGCTTCATTCCTAATTTCTCAAAAATGACAGCACCCATGTCACGTTGTCTACGAAAAGGCACAAAAATTGAAATTGATCACCCTCAATATATAGATTGTTTTGAAAAATGTAAATCCGCTCTAAGTAACTCCCCAATTCTCCAATACCCTGACTTTTCTCTACCTTTTACATTAACTACTGACGCCTCTAACGTTGCTATTGGCTCTGTCCTATCCCAAAAAGGAAAACCCATCGCTTACTACTCCCGCACCCTTATTACCGCAGAACGAAACTATTCCACCATTGAGAAATAACTACTTGCAATCATAGAATCCTGTAAACATTCACAATCCTTTAGTGTGGCTCTATAAAATTAAAGAACCCCATTCACGTCTAGCCCGATGGAAACTTAAATTAGAAGAATTCAATTTCGAAATTGTTTATCGCAAAGGAAAAGAAAATTTTGTAGCCGACGCCCTTTCCCGCATCGAACTAAATATGCATGAATCCGACTCAATTTGTGTAAATCCTCCCTCACATGACGACGACTTTAATATTGACGATTTTGTTAACGAAGCTTACGAAAAACAAACTGGACTATCCACACAACACTCCACTCATGAAAACCCTATTGCTACTATTCCCTATTCCGAAGAACCTATTAACTATTTCCCTAATCAAATCATTTTAAAGTTTGGAAATAAACACGACGTCCAATACAAACTTAAATTTAAAAGTAAACATCAATACACCGTAACTCTTACTGAAAAAGACTGGAAAACTGACATTAAAAATACCTTTCATTCTATAATATCTCCTAACCAACGCTATCATATCCTTACTGAACAAGTTGAAATCCAAAAATTCATATCTGAATATGTCCGCAATACTTTCAATGAATCCGTTCGTATCTCTTTCTGCTCTAAACACACTCAAGATATAGAAAATCCCGATAAACAACTCCAATGTGTAGAGAACTATCACAAACAAAATCATAATGGCATACTCGAAACTTTAAATCACTTAAAACTCCATTATTATTGGCCCAATATGCGCACCACAATTTCCGATTATATTAATAAATGCGATATCTGTTTACGAAATAAATATGAAAGACACCCTTATAAACTTCTCTTCAAAGGCCCACTATTAGGACAAAAACCTTTTGATATTATCCACATAGATACCTTTTCCTGCAATCGTCAAAGTTTCCTAACAGTCATAAATTCATTTTCCAAATATGCTCAAGTTTACAATATACAAGATAAAATGAATATTTCCATTTTAAGCAAATTACGTCATTACTTTTCTCATCACAATTATCCGTGCAAAATTGTTTGTGACGAAGGCACTGAATTTTCTAATAATCTCTTTAAAGAATTTTGTAAACTCCACAAAATAGAACTCCACTTTACCACCGTTAACGATCCTAATTCTAACAGTCCTATCGAACGATTCCATTCCACATTTACAGAACAACTCCGAGTTATGCAAGATGAACGACCTAAAGAATATTTCCAAGATCTAATCACACACTGTGTCCTTATTTATAATCAATCAATCCACTCAGCCACTGGCTACTCTCCTTTCTCAATCCTCTACGGCCCCTATATCGAAGAAATACAATTCGACGACAACTTACCTATTTATGAAAAATATAATCAACGACATAAAGATGAACTCCGCCTTTTTATTGATTCCCTTTACTCTAAACTTCACGAAAAAGAAACCCGCATTTTAGAAAACCGCAACAAAAATCTACCAGATCCCACTCCTACTCCAGAACAAGGACAAACCGTGTACCTTTCCAAAAACACTCGTAACAAACTCGACGCACCCTATATACCCGCTACTGTTACCTCTACTGACAATACAAAAATTAAAGTCTTAACTACTAAGAATAAACCCACTAACTCTCATCCTAGAAAAATCAAACGCTTACGCAAACCTCCCTTGTTGCAGAAACACACTCCTAAAATCCAACCGCCTGGCCCTTCAAGTGCACCCGATCCCTAATAATGGATACTATCAAGAATTGGTAGGTCATGCACAGTTATTTGATCACTTTCACCGTCACATACTTACCTTTAATTTAAGCGCTATAGACGATAATCTTAAACTTTGCTCAGTTAATCTAGTTCTTTTCAACACTTCAACAAATTCATCTTAATACAAAATGTTTACTCAGTATAAACTTCTTTACCATGAAACTCTCGACAATTTTCATAATTAATTCGCCCTAGACAGAAACGTGGAATTATGAACTATTTAGGTACTTTTATTAAATCTATCACAGGAAATCTCGACGAAAATGATCGCATATTTTTGGAAAAACATATTCAAGCTCTCGAAAACAAATCATAGGTACACTCAATAACTCCACAACTTATGCCTCACAAACAATAAAACGATATAACATGTTAGTTGAAACTATTAATAATAATACAGTTAAAATTGCACAAGATATTAATCTACTCAGTGATGAATTTGACAAATATCTCTCCCTTCACAGCGAAATACTTAATCTCGATCGTCTAAATCAATTTATTCAAAAATAATTCGAACTATCAATCTAGCTGCATTACAACAGTCAAATATTGAACTATTTTCTCTCTCTGAAATTATTCAACTAGAAAATCATCTCAGATCTATCTATAATAAAGTCTGTCTCTTATCAGATAACATGCACCCTTTTGAACTAATTGAAACTCATCAAAGCACTATAATCTCTACGGAAAATTAGATACTTATTATCCTAAAAATTCCTATCCTTGATAAACTATTATTCCCTCTCTACCATATTTACCCAATCCACAACAAAGAAGATATCGTTTTGGCACCCCCTGCCGTTTAGTATGGAAATAATCGCTGGTATTCCACATGCACACCTACAGAAAGAAAAATAACCTGTCAAACTATGTCAACAACCAAATGTCAACTACCCACGTTAGAAAACTGTACCACAGCCATTCTCCTGCAACCCATCATACATCAAACCAAGCGAAGCATTATTGCCAGCACAAATTATCCGCTCCGTATCACAGAAAAATGTACAAAAACAGAAGAGATCATCAAACAACCAGCCATCATCCATTCGCCCTGTCCAATTCAAATTGAAAACCAATGGTACAACCAATATCGTCTACAACTAAATCAGCTGCAGTCTCTCCAAGAAACACCACAACTCTCAGCCATTCAACCTATTCATCTAGATCCAGTCGTCATCTCCACAGCAACCTGGTCAACCACACTTTTTATCATCACCCTACTATGTTTCATCATTTACTTTACCATAAGAAAACGAAAAAGACTCCAAACGATGTTCTTCAGACCAAGAATCTCACTTCAAGAACTTCGAGAATTTCATCAACCCAAAAGGAAGCCCGAGGACGAACTTCCATCCTAAGGGGGGAGGAGTTATGTTCATCGACCCCATAGTACACCGACCTGACGAAACCATATGGATCAGCACAATCATCATTTATTTTCTGTAACACACCGCACTTCCAAATTATATAAATACCGCGAAATCAATTAACAGTTCAATTTAGTTTGTACCTGCGTTCAATAAAGCTTTTTAAAAAAGAAGAATCACCATCTCCATCTATAAGTGGCGCGTGCCGTAGTTACCACCTCTTATCAAAACAATTAACACCTCTTATCAGGGGTAATCAAGGTTAGCTGATAACCCCTGCCCAATTAACACCTGACGGAGCGATAAGGCAGAAACACGTGTCGTTGACACACCTGTAATTAACACCTGAGGGCGCGTGCCGCTGATAACCCTTTACCCAAATTAACACCTCTTATCAGGGGTCACTGACCCCAACTGATAGCACTTGACCTTTAACTGATAACCCCTGACCCTATGACGTCATCGTCTGGTGGTCCAAAGTGGCGGGATAAAGTACGATTCACAAATTATGGCGTACACGTCATAAATTTTTGTATCAATCAGAGACACAAGATCTATTCTTAAACGCCCAGAACTGATTTACTGCTTACACCTTTTTGTCTTTGATTAGTCGACATACGTTCGGCTGATTTCAATCCGTCCGTGCATGTGTCAGACAAAGACGCCAATAGATCGTATATCGTAGAGTTCATAACCGCCGACTCGGGAAGGATATTATGTCACTGTCACAGCATAAATTTAGAAATTCTGTGATTTTGTGCGTATTTTTAAGAATTTTCTTTGTTTTCAAGTTTGGCTCTTAGTTTTTACTTGTTCTTGTCGTGGATTCTTTTGCTATAAGTATTGTAATAATAGTTCGGCTTTGGTAATAGATATCTGTTACTGCGTTACAGGTTTGTGAATAAACATTTCCTAATCATCTTAAGATCCCTGGCCACAGACTTAATTTGCAAGCCAGAGAAATTGTAGCGAAGTTATTAAATTATTTCAAAGATGAAAAACGCAACGGAGGACCACTTTTACCAGTTCACGCAGTCCAAGAGGTAAATTGCAAACATAATGGCAGTAGATAGTGATTACGGAATCAAATATTTTTCAGCGTGTTTCTTAAGCTTTGGGCATTAGTTTACGCACTGTTTCACGCATTTCCCACGAAGTGCAGAGAGCAGAGGGTCAAGATGGTCCCCAGGAAAATCCAACTACTTCTGCCGCGAAATATGGACCTTGACAAAAAAACAAAACCACGGACTTGCCAGAGGAAACGAAAATGGAAGTCAGAAATGTTATTTATAATATGTATTTAGAAAGTAAGTTTGCATTCTAGTTGAATTCGGTATGTGTGTAGTTAAATGTTAAATTTTCTTTTACGTTTCTACATTGCTTTAACTAGATAGTTAGACTATCACTTTACAATTTCAAGGCACGGTAAAATGTATAAATATAATATATAAAAGTAAAACCATACACAGACCTAATATTATAACTTCTCTAAAAAGGGGATGGTAAAACGCATTATTTTACAATTGAAATTTGGGTAAACTCACCGGGGTGAAAGGTCTGGGTAATCTGGTACATCTGTTTACATTTTACAAGTAGAATGTGTTAATGCAAGGAAAATAGAAGAAAAAATATTCTAAAATACAAAAGATATTTAGGAGTTTTGTATCTGCGTTAATGTTTTAGACACCAACTTTTAAATTAACAACTT
Source organism: Pseudeuparius sepicola (assembly GCA_963920635.1). Taxonomy (NCBI): domain Eukaryota; kingdom Metazoa; phylum Arthropoda; class Insecta; order Coleoptera; family Anthribidae; genus Pseudeuparius; species Pseudeuparius sepicola. Next base: position 26,850,360 of record OY987304.1, on the reverse strand, counting down.
ACCTTTTTTTCATTCTTGCAAATATCAAAATTTGCTTACAATATATTTGTTTTAGGGTTAAGGGTAGCTGTAGTGGGTTAGAGTTAAACATATATATTTTTTAAATTTTAAATTCATTTATTATTTACAGAAAAGCACCTAACTCTGAAGACTTTGAGGGCGGAATTAGCTATTAAAGTATCGCTTGATATTAGTAAGTCATCCTTGGGTCGTTTATTACCACAGATTCGTTTTAAATATAAAAAGGACGACAACCTCATGGCGTTAATGGAAAAGGGTCAGATTGTCTTGAGAAGAGCAGAGTTTCTGCGGAAATATAAAAATAATCAAAACTCTGAGTTGAAGTTGTTTTCCTTGACGAAACTTGGATAATTGCAAGAGGAAACCAAAAACGATCTTGGCAGGATGAATCCATAAAGAGCGTTCGAAGACCTGAGGGATACCAAGGAAAGCGCTTTATAATTTTGCATGCTGGTCATAATAAAGGATTTGTGGACAACGCTTCCCTTGTTTATTCCACTCGGTCAAAACTAGCTGACTACTACGGAGACATAAATGGCGACATTTTTCTAAAATGGGTTAAGGAAAAACTTGTTCCAAATTTGGAAGAGAACTATTAGCATTGGCAAAAATACATGCGAAACCTGTTAGGAATGTGATTGACGAATATTTAAGGCAACATGGCAACGAAGTATTGAGACTGCCTCCGTACCACTGCCAATTTAATGCCATAGAATTAATATGGGTGCAGGCAAAGCGTTTTTATGATGCTCACATAGGTGAACAGGGTTACAGGTATGATAAAGTTATACTGAAACTGTCATAGACGAATGGTACAACAAGGAACATATCATCTATCTATCTATCTGTCTGTCTGTCTGTCTGTATGTCTGTCTGTATGTCTGTCTGTCTGTCTGTCTGTCTCTCTGTCTGTCGGTCCGTCCGTCCGTCCGTCCGTCCGTCCGTCCGTCCGTCTGTCTGTCTGTCTGTCTGTCTGTCTGTCTGTCGGTCCGTCCGTCCGTCCGTCCATGCATAGGTATTAAGAACCGGTGACAATACAATAATTTTACAACTTTGTGCTGAGATGTCCTCACTAGGATCACCAGGATAGCTGGTTGGTTGAAGCAGTCAAGAGGTCCCACTAGTCAAAGCAGTCGCAAGGTTCCGCTAGTCACTTCTTTTTCCACAACGTAAATTTTTACAGGAATTCACCCAATCCAATACAGAGTGAGAAGAATGATAATTTCAGGCGAATGAAAATACGCCCGCCACTTGTTTAGTCTTATTGTTAGAAAATATACCTAGTTTAAAATAAACTAAAAAAACACGCTTTAATAGCAAACCCAACTAATAAGTTGTTACACGTCAATGCGTAACGCGATGGTAAGAAAAATAAATCCAAAATAAATCCAACCCCCGGGCGTGTACACGTTCAGTTCACAAAAAAACAATAATAGTCCGGACGTTGCAATAGCTAATAACAACCCCGCAAGAGTTGACACGACATACGCAATAATAAAAAAAGACCTACGCAATAATGACACAACGTACGCGATAATAAAAGGAAGGTAAGCTGTAGCAGCCTACGCTTTCGGGTGTACACGTAAATCAAATTAGTTTTACTAGTCCAGGCACGATAAATATAAAAAAGGTAAACATGCAAAACTTAGCTGCAAGTTGGGTCTTCAAAACTGCGATGTTTTTGAGCGAAGGTTCTCCAAACCCCTCTTAGAGCAGTCAAGGACAATGTGCGCTCCAAGAAGAAAATCGCCAGGTCTGCGCCGTTAGTGAATCATCAAGGCCACGCTCCAAACTCAAATCCAAAACAAGAAAAATTCGTAGATTGTAATTTAGAACTTGTTGGCCGGAAAAAAACCCTAAAATAGATAATAATTAAATTAATTTGGAAATTAAAACCAAAATGGGGACTTGAAAATCAAAAATAAATCTTACCCCGAGATATTATTATCGACAAGTGTCCGTGAATTATCGTAAAATTCCGGCACCAAAACCGTTGGAGTAGGTGCTCTATAAAGAAAACACTGTGTAAAAAAACAGCTTCAAGAATAAAATATTCACCGTTTAACTTACCCAAAATGTAATCTCGGGATGGAATGAGATGTATTAAATAGTGGATCCCTATGTATCAGGTATTTACGGCTGGTTTCGGCAAATTATATATCCCGCAAAAGGTGGCTGGAAGTCCGTGAACCAAAAAGCCAAGTTCCGGCACTTCTGGTACACACAGCAGGCGAAATACTCCCGGAAAACAAGCCGGACGAGTTACACAACACTCGGAATCAGTCCTAACCACTGTAATATCGGAACTTGGAATCTCAACTGGCGACGTAGGACTCCAAAATCCCAAGTCCGCAAAAAACATCAGGGTATATGATTTTATTCGATAGACTGGGTCCGAAGAAAATCTGTGATTAATAGCGAGAAAACACAGCGAGGGTACTAAGCACAAAACACAAACACATAGTAGCCTCAGCCGCTGCTCAATAGGTGGCGATGCAGTTGCCTTAGGAAATAGCTTTAATTCGGGAACTAGAGATTACATCAGAACATACTTAGGAAGCGGATAAAAATTAAGCAATTTGGAGGGACTTAAAACAGAAGAATATCAGGAAATACTCGTGAAACTCCAGGGCGATTACATGTCTAGATAAATAATTATTGTTTTTATTAGGTATTTCCTAGTGACCCCAGTGAGTTCACCAAATATTGAACTAAAACCAAATTTGATTGTAACAAATCCCCCCCTTACTTCAAGATGATTAGTCGGTTACGATTAATCAATGTCAGAAGGGCCTGATTTCAGGCCCTTCACATGCGCAAGTACCCTTCGATCTTCCTAAGCTGTCCTCCAGCTCATAAGTCCAAGGAGATATCCTCTTCTTTCCCAGAAAAGATCCCAGATATCTTGGTGCCAGCTTACTGTTGAAGTGCTTTGACGCATTTGACAAGACGTAATTCTTGCGCCAAACCAACTGTTTCTTTTCCTTAAATTTTAAGTGTTTTACACTTCTTGCCGCAGCAATTTCCAACCTTTTCTTGACATCCTGATAGACTTCTTTAAAGATCTTATTCCTACTACTATTCATGAAATCAATATCCTCAGCATAATCATTCTCTCTCTTCCTAATGTCCTCATATTCCTTTCCTGAGAGAATCATACTTCTTCCAAAGTTTACAAAAAACGGCGACAGTCGCATGGTCTCGTGGCGGGCTGTCCTAAGGGCACAAGCCAACAAATGTAGCTTTTCGTCCCATTTTCTATGGTTATCGTTAACATACATGGCCAACATTGTTTTAATTGTCTTATTGACCCTCTAGGTGGGATTCGCACGTGGATGGTAAGCAGCATTAAACTTAACCGAACACTGGTATCTATCCAGTAGCTTTCTAAACGCAGTGCCCCTGAATTGAGGCCCATTGTCGCACAAAACAACACGAGGTACGCCAAATATCGGAAAATTTTCACAACGCAAACACCAACGAGAATTTACATAAGTAATCAGTTACTACCAGAATGAATGAATTTCCCTTTGTGGAAGTGGGAAGTGTGATCCCATAAGGTCCATGGAAATGGTCTCCCAAGGTCTGTCGGGTTTTGGATGGCTGACTAACATATCCTTTTGGCCGCACTGGTCGGCCTTATGTGCTGCACAAACCGAACAACGACGAATATAACGGGTAACATCACTACGTAACTTGGGCCAGAAATAATGATCAGTTAAGCTAGAATAAGTCTTATAGACTCCCATATGACCGGAAGTTGGAGCATCATGTGCCGCTTTGATAAGCTCCGAACGGCGCTCTCTAGGAACAACCAGTTTCCAGGAAGAATCTGAGGGAGAAAGACCAGGATAATCCGTCTTGACGAACTTATACAATTTACCAGCGTCAGACATACGCCAGTTACTGAATTTCAGTGGAGAAGACTTCACTCTATTTACCATCTTGGAATACCACTTATCGTTCGGATCAGGGGTACCAACGTCTAAATCACCTATTCCTACAAAATCCAAGATAGTCACGGAACGACTGAGCATGTCAGGGACCACGTTGTCTTTGCCCTTTCTGTGTTCCACAGTGAAACTGTATTGTTGAAGGCGCAATGCCCATCTGGCTAATCTGCCACTAGGGTCCTTCAAACTATGAAGCCACTTCAAGCTATAATGATCTGTAACTACAGTAAATTGGACTCCTTCAATATATGGGCGAAGCTTCTCAATAGCCCACAGAACTCTCCAGCACTCCCGCTCTGTAGTTGAGTAGTTGCGCTCTTGACGACTTAGCGAACGGCTCAAATAACACACCACCTTGTCACCATCAGGATGTGGCTGAGAGAGCACAGCTCCTATGCCATATCCTGATGCATCGGTGCTAATCACGAAAGGCAAATTATAATCAGGACAACACAAAATAGGAGACACTCCAAAGCTTCCTTAACAGCGAGAAAAGCCTGATCACAATCCTTCGTTCAAGCAAACTAATTGTTCTTCTTAAGCAGGGCAGTTATCGGAGAGGTCACACTTGAGAAATCCGGGATAAATCGTACCAAGAAAATGCACCCAACACTCGCCTAACTTCGCGAATATTAGTGGGAGTGGGCAAATCCAACATTGCCTTGACCTTATCTGGGTCTACCCTTAAACCACGACTATCTACGATGTAGCCCAGATATTTCATTTCCCTACGGCAAAATTGACACTTATCCCAACCAACTGTCAGATTGGCTGACTTAAGGCGACGAAAAACTTCATCTAGAACTTCAACATGGCGCTCGAAAGTCTATGTCATCTAGGTAAACAAATACATGCGGTTCCAGATCTGCACCAAGAACATTGTCGATGAGTCTCTGCCATGTGGCAGGAGAGTTGGTAAGACCAAATGGCATTCGTCTGAACTGAAACAACCCTCGATTGGGAACAGTAAAGGCCGTATACCGCCGGGATGATTCAGCCACAGGCACTTGGAAAAAGGCACTTTTCAGATCGAGACTGGACAAATATCTAGCGTCCTTGAGTTTGTCCAGGGTATCTGCAACCATAGGAAGTGGATAGCTATCTCTTTCGGTCGATGCATTAAGTTTGCGATAATCAACGCAAAGTCGGTACGATCCGTCTTTCTTACGCACCATCACCACCGGGGACGCCCACGGGCTCTTGCTAGGTTCAACAATATTCTCTTTAAGCATAGTTTCCAGCTCTTTGTCGATATGCGACTGGAGGATTGGCGATACTCTATAATATTGTTGCTTGATTGGAGGTGAGGTAGTCTTGATGACATGTTCAGCCTTATCTGTACAACCCAAAGACGTTCCAATAGAATCCTTAGTCTTAGCAATAAACTCGTCTAGGATTCGCTGCTGCTCGGCAATAACACCGAAACATTTGCCTCAACCTCAAGACTACCGACGTGAACGTGAGAACCATCACAAAAATGCCACTCTTTATGTTTCAAGCAAGGAACTATACCCATTAGCCTCCAAAAATCTGCTCCAATAATAAGTAAGTGAGGTAACTCTGGAATGACTAGTAGGTCCATTACCTTAACACGATCACGAAGCTGTATAAACAAACTAACACTACCTACGGCGGTACAACGCTGTCCGTTAACTAGAACACCAGAAGTTTTCTTGAATACATCCAAGTAAATGCCAAGGCGACTAATTGTATCCCAACCTAAACGACCGAGGATAGTGCGAGACGCACCCGAATCGAGGAGACCCAAAAATGGAATACCAAATATACTTACTTTCAAATAAACCCTTTCTTTGTCGTTCTCAGCCTGTTCGAGAATAAAATCCAAAACAGGACGTACATTAGCCGAATAATGGTCGGTATCAGCACAGCCAGTTCGGCCATCTAGGTGCGCCGCTGTCCGTTTCCAGAACATGATGGGCAAGTTCTCACAGTGAACCCATCTTTCTTGCATCTAAAACATCGCTTGGTAGTGACTGCGGCACATCCGATTGCACGATGCCCAGGATTTTCACCAGATCACTTCTTGATTACCACGTATACCTGGTTTCGCTTGGCGGCTGGACGACGGGCTAGACGAGGATGTTGGAGACAATTGGATGGCATCGATTTGCTCTTCGAGACTAACGTACACCAGATCTGGTTCTAAAGATTGGCCTTTCTTAGGAGGGGGAGCATATTCACTGGAGTGCAATCTTTGCTCACTGGGCTAGTCTGGTCATATACAAAACTGAATGCAGGCAGATAATAGAAGTTTAGTAGACTCCCATGGCATATTTTATTTTTGCCAGTTCCTCTTAGTTTTTAGTTTTTTAAGGTTTTGCTCCGATTGCTCTCAAAAGATGGCGCGAGATACAGTCGATATGCTGAAAGTCCTCTATAGCTAAGTTCACACAATCTTCCTTGTTATTATTTGTGATTTGTCAATTTTTTACAAATCTAACCTAACTACTTTACCTTGGTATACTTCAAACTTCAAACGTTTCAAACTGAAATAGTTTTAATTTTGAGATTTTAGTTTTAACGTTATAACGAGTTTTTATTATTATCTATATCTACTAAAACCAAAAATGACCTTATTTATCTGCTTACCAAAATAATATATAGGTATGTAATATTTATAATGTAGGTAGGTAGGAAATATATTTTAGGTATAAAATCTTGTTGATATATTTAGATACCAGATACTTCCAAGATTCCTCTGCTGAAGATGGTATAGTGATTGGTGTTCTGTTTCTTTTTTTGTGATGTTTGCTGTATCAAGCCAATAATGCATAGTGAATGCGAAATAACTACCTTTTAATGTAAGTACTTATTTAAATACCAAGCTATAATTGTATTGCAATATATTTTTTTCCTACCCAGCTTGAAGAAAACAATAAATTGAGGAAAATTCTTACAAGGTCCACGTATTCGCCTTCGATTAACCTGACGTTCTGCCCCATATTTTTTTTACCAAAACTAGCATCCCAAATTTCAAAAGAGGAAAAGAAGAATTTTAAAAATCAAGAATTTGTCAAGGAAGAACACAATGAAGAGGAAAAAGACGTAAATAGAGAGATCAAATATCCATGATACTTAGTATCATGGCAAATGTCTATGTTACGTGTTGAGAAGATCCATAGACGCTTTTGGTTCCGGTCATAAAATAACGAGATATATTTTCTTTTTGTTTTTTAAACGTTTTATTAGTTCGCCTTTTTGTGAGCGACGTGACTTGTACTTTTTACAAAACTGACAGACACCTAACAACAATGCTTCAACCTATTGTTTACAGGGAAACAACTAATCCTAACATACGAATCCTAACATACGCCGCCCACCTTGAAATGTCCACATTTCAAAAGAATACAAAGACTATAATAGTTTAAAGTAATGATATGGCTGAAAATCTAAAACTATATCTGGGTAGTCTTCAATCGGGAAATATCGCCTGAGCGTCCATATGTCATAACTGGGAAGTCATTCGGATTGAGGTTTAAAGTCATTTTCGAGGGGAAGCGCGCAAATTTTTCTCACTGAGCGCTTGAAAACACTACCGTTAGGCACCTTTACACTCTACCATCGGCTCCGGGATGAAGCTCAGCTACACGAGCCATGGGCCACTTCAGTGGAGGGGTGTGTTCTTCCATCAGGATGACTAAAGAGCCAATACGAAGCTCGTGAGTGGTGTCGCTGATCCATTTTGGACGAGGTTGCAACTGAAGAAGGTATTCATGAGACCATCAAGCCCAAAACAATTGAACCAGTTGTTGCATTCGGTTGTATCTTGATAGACGGTTGATTGGAATTTCTTTCAAATCTGACTGAGGAGCAGCCATTAAGGAATCCCCGATCAAAAAATGGGATGGAGTGAGAGGTAAATAATCATTGGGATCATTGGATAAGGGAGTCAAAGGACGCGAGTTTAGACACGCTTCTATCTGAACCAAGATAGTATACATTTCTTCATATGTTACCGAAGAATTGGCTAACACCCTTCGTAAATGAAATTTAGTTGCCTTCACGGCTGCCTCCCACAGACCTCCTACATGTGGCGATCTAGGCGGTATGAAATGCCACTTTATTTGATCATTAGCTAGAAAACTTGACACGGTATTATTATGAATTTGATTAGACAAAAGCTCATGTAACTCTCGAAAATGATTTTTCGCTCCAACAAACTGAAGACCATTATCAGAGTATATATCAGTTGGCTTTCCGCGCCGTGAGACAAATCTTTTAAGACCATTCAGAAAACCATATGTTGTCAAGTCCATAACTAATTCTATGTGAATGGCCTTCACAGGAAAACAGACAAAAATGCAGATATAAGATTTGACCAATCTACTTTTTCGGGCGGTACTTTCTTTGACAAAAATCGGTCCTGCATAATCAATTCCGCATTTTGAAAAAACCCTGCTAGGAGTTACTCTATCTTTAGGTAGGTTTCCCATCAGGTAATTCGATGGTTTAGGTTTCGCTCTAAAACATCGTATACATTTATGTACAACATTTTTTACTTCATTTTTTCCGTTAACCGGCCAATAAGTAAGTCGAATAATAGATAGTAGATTTTGAATTCCTGCATGCGAATGCTTTGAATTTGCATCTTGAATGACAAGATACGTAAATTTATGTTTACTGGGGAGAATAATTGGATGTTGTTGATTATATGAAAGATTAGAATTAACCAATCTGCCCACCCTAAGGACTCCAACGGGGTCAAGAAATGGGTTTAGATTTCGAATTTTGCTATTAACATCAATAACGGTTGAATTTCTTAAAGCTTTAATTTCTGATGAGAAACATTGCTGCTGGCATAATTTTATTAAAAATGTTGTGGCAGATTGAAGTTCTGTTACTGTTAACGTCAGTGATATAGATTCATTCGAGGGATTCGCGGGAGTAATGTACTGTATTCGAGATAATATATGTGCTCTAAATCGTAAAATATATGCCATAATACGCGTAATGGTTGATAACTTCGAATATCTTTCAAAAAGTTCTGTAAATTCGTTCGGTCGAGTTGTCAAATTTAAACCGATTTGTAATTGTTTTAATTCGGGCAATTCATCGGGTGTTTCGATATCAATGGCAGCTTGTTGAAGTGCATCTTCGTGAGTATGACTAAGCAAAAATTTAGGTCCATGCCACCACATATCCAAATGTTTTAATTCGTCCGGGTTTTTTCCGCGCGATATTATGTCTGCAGCATTGTCAGTTCTAATATTTTCGAGACACGATTGGCTACAAACGTTTTTAAATTGGCAGGTTCGATTTTTAGCCAAGATAGGACTATCATTGAATCAGTGTAAAGGGTTGTACGAGACACGTTAACGTCAATAGTCTGCAAAATTATTTTAGTTAACTGAGCAAGTAGCGTGGCTGATAATAATTCGAGTCGTGGCAATGAGAGTTTTTTCATGGGCGCTATTTTTGACTTTGCACATAGAAGTTGTGCTTCCGTCTGGTTTGAATCATTTTTTGACACCAGATATAAGCAAGCTCCATAAGCTCTTTCTGAAGCGTCGCAAAAACCTACGAGTTCGATAAATGAAGGGTTATTACATAATACTTGACGCTGAATGGTTAAATTTTTTATGGCTGTTATTTGGTTTAAAAAGGATGTCCAAAATTGCATTAGATCATTTGGTATGGCATCGTCCCATTCTAATCCAAGTTGCCATAGACTTGCATTAATAACTTGGCTTTGACAACTGTAGGCCCAATTAAACCTAATGGGTCGTAGATTTGAGAAATAATTGAGAGAACGATTCGTTTTTTATTTTTATTTGACGACCATTTTCTAAGAGGAAAACCGGCTGAACTTAAAATTTCTGTTAGCTCAGAATAAAGAACGGTTGCTTCAGTTTCTGTATTTACACTAGTTAAAAAATCGTCCATATAAAATGAGTTTTTAATTTTTTGACATGTTTCTGGATATTTGGTTTGATAGGCTTCCGCCAAAGTAGAGAGAGATTTTGTTGCGATAAATGAAGAGCTAGATAACCCATATACCAAAGTGTTAAGTTTTAAGATTGGTTGAGAGGTGTCAAAACGCCATAATATTTTTTGAAATTTGCGGTCCTCTGGGTGTACCCATATTTGCCTGTACATCATTTTTATGTCTGCTAACAAAACAAATTCCCTTAGCCGAAACCTTAAAATAATTGAAAATAAGTCAGGTTGAATTACGGGTCCAACACACAGTATATCATTTAGTGAGGTTCCGTTTGATGTTTTGCAGGATCCGTCAAATACAACTCTACAACGACTAGTCACACTTGAGGTTCGTAACACCGCATGATGAGGTAAAATGTATCCGTTTGATTGACTTTCTTGATGATGATGTAACTTTGTATATTCTCGCATAAATTTTATGTATTCAAGTTTTAAATTTTCGTTTTTACAAAATCGTGATTCAATTTGAGCAAGCCGCTTAACAGCTGTAGATGTTGATTCTCCTAACGTTTGACTTTGATCGGGTTTAAATGGCAAACGTACCACAAATTTTCCATCAGCTGCGCGAGTAGTAGTTTCTTCGAACATTCGTTCGCAATGTTCGGCTTCTTTCGATTGAAACTTTTTACCGGGTAGTTCTTCGATTAACCAAAATTTCTGCAAGCTTTCGTGTAGCTTCTTATTTGAAATGTTAGAGTTCAAATTCGAGTGATTTTCTGTCAAATTGTTTAAGAGAAAATTACAAACTGTTACTTGATTCGAGTCTTGTTCGCAGGCGTTTATTTTTCCAGTGACTATCCACCCTAGTTTTGATTTTTGCAACTTAGGCGCATGTTTGCCTTTTCCTAGCCTGATCTGTCTGGCTTCTAATAAGTCGTAGAATATTTCAGCACTTATTAGAACGTCAATCGGTTTAGGAATGTTAAAATGCTCGTCTGCTAATTCGAGATTTGGGGGTATGTTGTACTGTGACGTGTCAAATGAATGTATTGGTAAGTTTTCTGTAATGTCTTGAAGCAAAAAAAAATTTAAATTAGTCTCAAAATTAGTAAATCGAGAACGAATTTTTGTTGAAGTCCAATTTTTTACGTATGCCACATTTTTGTTCGCACCTGAAATTGGTGTCGTGTAATTTTGTATAGGTAGTCTTAGTTTTTTGCAAAATTCTTCCGTGATGAGATTGGGACTGACTACCGGGATCTAAAAATGCGTTGCACACGTGTAACTGACCGTGGCTGTCTGCTATTAATATTTTTGCCGTGCCTAATAGAACGCGTGAATTGGACGAAGGATGTTCTAAACCTTTGTTATTGGTCGAAATGCAACTTATCATTGTTGGCTTGGGTGTAACACATGACACTGATACAGATGACATAGGTTGTGTGTTGTCTACCTGAGTAGCTGCATTTGTACTTTTTTCAGTTGAATTTTTACCTAACCTTTCACAAAGAAGTGAGTTATGTTTTAAAGAACAGTGTTTACAACCTTGTGATTTACAAAGGTTAATGTTGTGACCTTTGCGTAAACAATTTTGACAAAGTTGCAATTTATCAAGTTCGTTATACTTTTCTGGTAGTGATAACTGCTGAAATTTAAAGCACCTGTAAATGAAATGGCTTTGTTTACAGACCGGACAAGAAATTGTGTTAGAATAGTTTTTTGATGTACTGGCGTGTACTTGCAATGGTTTTCTTTCCTTTGCGTTATACATATTCGTGAAATTGGTTTTGTTTATTTTTGGTGTCATGTTTGTGGGTTGTTTTAATTTATTTTTTGCATACAATACCTCCAAAGTATAGCACCTTTTTGTTAGAAATTGTTTTAAATCAGATACAGTAGGTAAGTCAGCATCTGACCTTTTTGTTTCCCATTCGCGCCGTGTCTGATAGTCTACTTTTTCTATTACCAGAGGCACGATTAAAGCATCCCAATGTGAAGTTGGTAAGCCTAATTTTGAGAGACTATTTAAATGTGTATTAACTGTATCGAATAAATTTCGTAAACCTGTAGGCGATTCTTTTGTAACCTCGGGTAGATTGAATAATAAATTATTTATATGAGATTCAATACAAGCACGTTTGTTTTCATAACGAGACCTCAGCAATTCGACTGCTACCGAATAGTTTTCTGCTGTTGTTTCTAGAGAATCGATTAAATTTAAAGCCGCTTCTTTACCACACGATTTTAGGTACCAAAACTTTTGAATTTCCGATAAATCTTGTCTAGAATCTAATATAGAATTGACAGTATCGATAAATGTAAACCATGTTTCATAATTGCCGCTAAAAGTTGGTAAATTTATTTCTGGAAGTTTCACTGCTTGGCTCTTTAAAATTGTTGGATTTGGTGAACTTGACAACAACGATATATTTTCTGAATTTTCCGACCGTGTTTCGCATGATTTATTTTGCAATTTTATGTGATTTTTAATTTCGCTTATTATGTCATAATACCTATTTTCGATATCCTCTCTATCTGACATGCAGCTTTCATCGCAATATTCTAAATCGGTTTGCAGTTTGTTGAACAATAAAAAGTCATCTTCAAGCGATTTTAATCTGATTTCGAGTTGTATAATATTCTGCTTATTTTCGCGGATGCTGAAATACGTTTCAATTCGAGTGAGTTTTCTTTTAAGAACCCCTCTTTCAAATTTTAAATGTTTAATTTTTTCCTTCGGATCAGTTTCCATGTTTCAAATTTTCTTTTGCTAATGCCCTAAAATCTAGGAGTATTATTAGTAAATTCGCCAGTAAACCCTGAGGGCTTTGTGAAAAAACTTAGATAATTCGTGCGATTTTTGTATCGAGTTCTAGAAGTTCGAGAAATACGTCAAAGTTTGTTTTTGATCTAGAAGTTCTAGAATATTCGAGAAAATGTTGGTTCATGCAATTTCAAAGCAAAAGCGTGTCAAACCTGTTGTGCAGGGATAGGATTTTACGGGAAATGTATTTTCGGGTTCCTTTTCTCTGCTTCGTGAGTGCTGCCGGCCGCCGCTGTGCCGTTGATTTCGATTTCCGATGCGTGTCCTCGTGACCGTCGTGGATCCGGCTCGAAGGACCAACTTGTTACGTGTTGAGAAGATCCATAGACGCTTTTGGTTCCGGTCACAAAATAACGAGATACATTTTCTTTTTGTTTTTTAAACGTTTTATTAGTTCGCCTTTTTGTGAGCGACGTGACTTGTACTTTTTACAAAACTGACAGACACCTAACAACAATGCTTCAACCTATTGTTTACAGGGAAACAACTAATCCTAACATACGAATCCTAACAGTCTATATTTACATAACTTGTAAGCAAGAATATTTACTAGCTAATATAATATTAAAAATATATCAATTTACCCACCCATGTACTTTCATTGTTCTATTTTCTGGTGAAAATAGATCTAAATTGTTTATATAATATCAGTGCAACAGTCACCAAAATGGGAGGATTGTTGGAATAAGCTTTTTCAAAACTCTACTCCATACCTACTTTCTGCAGCTTATTATTAAACTTCAAAAGGCCACTTTCACAAGCACTAAAAGGAAAATATGCTTTCAAATGAACAAAATATGTATACGGAAATACGGTTTGATGTAAGTGCTTACAATATTTATTTGTAAAAGATATTAATGGGTACCTAGGTACCTACCCTCCAGGCCTTGGTATGTAACAACAGGGACACTTGAAGCAAGCAGTTTTATTTTTGAATCCAGTCTCATCCAGCAGATAGCAGATAATTATACTTTAAGCTGTCATGCTTCATGCTGTCATACTGTCAGCCCACAAATCACTAACCAATTAGGTATACTGAAAGTTGCCGCACGCGGTTTTGAGACCTCCACTAACCTTGGTTTTGAGTCAGACCCAAGGATACATTATGATGTCGGTAAAGAAGATTACTACTACCTTAAATATATTAAGGTATTTTCAAATTTCTAAGATTGTGGATATTTATCTTGGACAAGGGGCTTTTAGGGAACTAGATGACTGTAGTTCACCATTGCAAACATCAAATTAATCTTTAAAATTTAATCGTACTAGCCCATTCTTTTACACAAACTACGTAGCTGAGCAATTGATGAAATTTCTACAGCTCCTAGCTGGTTCCTGTATATTGGGAATATATTTCGCAGAAGAATTGACAATTTAGCCTCTTCGGATATTGAGCACTGCAAACGTTGAAAATACTTTGACATTACCGCTAAATAGGTACCAATCGTGTCTGGGCCTTGTGTCCTTCTTTTGATTTCATCCAGAAGCTTCTCGGAGTAGTACACTGGCTGATATTCTTCCTTAAAAAGGCGTAGCAGCTCATCCCACGAAGATACCTCCGCTCGACAGTCCCTGTAAAATTCGTACGCTCTACCTTCAAATAAATCAATCCCGGAATCCAGAAGTATGTCGTTAGTGACATTACGAGCCACTCTCATTTCTTCAACTCTCTCGAAAAGGGCAGTGACTGACAGTCCCCTCTTATCTACATAGGACTTCAGATTCCACTTATGCGGGAGAATAGGCTTGATGTTAGGGTTAGGCGAATGAGGATGTTCCACAAATGAAGAACTTGACAACGGTTGAGTAGGGTCAACAACACCTTCGGGGACGCTCAGATTTGGTGGAATTTGCTCAACAGGTTTGGCCTGTTTCTGTCGAATGTTTACCGAATTCCCGTCGAATATCTTTATCAAACGCATTAGCTTTCGACATAAGTCCGTCCATGAAAGTCAAGGTCAAAGCTAAAAGCTCTAAACGCACCCTCTTTTCTTTTTCAACTTTGCTCTCCATGTTGTTCATTCTACCTAAAACATGTGCTATCTTGGTTTGCAACTTTAAAAACGCTCCACTTCTACTGCCATCAGAAAATCCTCTGATCTTCTGTCCAAGAAGAAAATCGCCAGGTCTCCGCCGTTAGTGAATCATCAAGGCCACGCTCCAAACTCAAATCCAAAACAAGAAAAATTCGTAGATTGTAATTTAGAACTTGTTGGCCGGAAAAAAACCCTAAAATAGAAAACCTATTTTAGTTACACTCATAGGCTAAACCTATAAATTAATTTGGAAATTAAAACCAAAATGGGGACTTGAAAATCAAAAATAAATCTTACCTCGAGATATGAGGGTTTTTATCGACAAGTGTCCGTGAATTATCGTAAAATTCCGGCACCAAAACCGTTGGAGTGGGTGCTCTATAAAGAAAACACTGTGTAAAAAAACAGCTTCAAGAATAAAATATTCACAGTTTAACTTACCCAAAATGTAATCTCGGAATGGAATGAGATGTATTAAATAGTGGATCCCTATGTATCAGGTATTTACGGCTGGTTTCGGCAAATTATATATCCCTCGTTCATATACAGAGACCGGCAGAAAGTTGGACACAAATGGAAAACTTTTCTATTATTAATTTCTCAGAAAATTTTATTCTTGATAAAAGTTGGTGCATCATTTCAAACTCAAAACGCATATATGAAAATTTATTATAAAATATTTATTTATAAAATCAAGAGTAAAGTACCCTTATTTTTTAAAATACGGTAAAAAGTTACTTACAAAAGTTGTTTGGAATCAAAGGTGGATGTCAGATTTAAAGTCACAGCCACCTAGTCAAAAAAAAAGAAATTTACCTTTTTTTGTATTTTTTTTCGACCACCCTGTGTATTACAAAAAAAATCAAAATACCGCAAGCGCAATTTATCATCGGGTAACACATGCATTTGCTATTAAACTTTTATTTTGTTCGATTAGCAGCTATAAATTCAAATTAATCGAAATCAGAGTTTAAAAATATTAAATTTTTGTGTCCAACTTTCTGCCGGTCCCTGTATTTATTTCGAAATTTGTTTATTTACCCTGGAGGTGGTCAAGCTATCGTTTGTATTAAATAGTCAATATATTTATATTCTTTGTGTTTGATAAATTCTTAAAAGATGTGGTCAAAATTTTAATTTTGGATTTAGTTGTATCTACTTATATTTTGTCTTTATAACATCCTTTTAGTTAGCTACGTACAGGGGGTTCCCGTATATTTTGACCCATCCCTAGACCCTTTATTTTTTGAGTTAGAAAAAAATTACTTAAATGAAAGTTGTAGGGTTTGTTCTGAACCGCTAGGATCTGTTACTGGATAAAACAAATGAGCATTGAAAATTTATGAAAAAATATAAACTTACTTTTTTTAATGGAACAACCTGTATATTTGTGGATTTTTGAATTGCACGCATTTTTCCGATTCCAACAATATAAATATGTTATATGTTTGCTCTAAGCAGATAGATGCGATCTTTATATTTAATCAAGGTTGCCATGGAAAAACATTTCAATTTAGGCAAGAGCATTCCTGTCAATCCATTATTTTTGGGACAATACACCTTGGTACCCTACAACTTTCAACTTTCAACTTTTTTTCTAACTCGAAAAATAAAGGCTCTAGGGGTGGGTCAAAATATACGAGAACACCCTGTACATACATGGTTAGGAACACACCCATACCTCCTACATTGCTATAACTGGATAGTCAGACTATCACTTTACAATTTCAAGGCATGGTAAAACGTATACAATATATAAAAATAAAACCACGGACCTAATATTACAGCTTCTCTAAATAGGTCTGTGATGGTAAAACGCATTATTTTACAAATAAAATTAGGGTGAATTCACCCGGTAAAGGCATTATGTTACAATTAAAATTTGGGTGAATTCACCGGGGTGAAAAGCTGAGTATCTGGTATATCTGGTTGCGTTTACAAGTATAAATTCTCCCCATTTAAATCTACAGCACTGGAGGATGCAGCCTCGATTTGCTTGATTCAGTGACGTAAATTGATGACGTGTACGCCATAATTCGTGAATCGTTTTTTACTTATAGGATCCGTCAACATTACAATAAGTTTCACACAAGTAATAAGTAATAGGTACATCAATAATACAAATGGTTCATCAAATATCACAGGCATGAATCACATTTTATAGTCAAAATATTCCTGCAGGTTATAGAAACACATCTCTAAGAGGAATTCCCTTAAGGCATTTTTGAAGCTTTTCAATGTATTTTTTGAAGCAGTCAGGTAGATAATTAAATATTCTTAGGCCGAGGACTTCTGGTGACAATCTCGATATATTCAATCTCGAAAAGGGAACTCGGAACCGTGACACCACTCTAAGTATTATAATTGTGCATGTCACCGTTTAAGACAAAATCATCTTTTCGGATAAATATGTACACCGACAATTCATATATCAAGATTCGGGATAGGGTCAGGATTTTAAGAGATTTAAATAAAGGGCGACAGGAGGTGGCTGTGCCCACTCCTACCATTGCCCTGATTATGCGCTTTTGCATTATAAACACGATCCCCAGAGGGCAACAGCATATGTCAAACGGGAGTGTACCTGTGCATAGTATAACATAATGAGCTGAGCTTTAGTTAGAACGAAACTTAGACTTCGTAACTGATAGCAGATAGAACTTAACTTTTTTCCAAGACACTGCAGTGTGTTTTCCAACTCAACGTATCGTCAATATTCAGCCCAAGAAACTTTGTAATGCACACCCGCTCTATGGGGACCCCATCGATCCTAACATCCATGTCCAGGTCATTTAAATTTTGACGACAGTGGAAACGCATGAAATTGGTTTTAGAATTGTTTAAATATAATCTATTGCTATTGAACCAACTCGTCAAGCTCCTCAAGTTAGAGTTACACATAT
Organism: Pseudeuparius sepicola; assembly: GCA_963920635.1. Lineage (NCBI taxonomy): Eukaryota > Metazoa > Arthropoda > Insecta > Coleoptera > Anthribidae > Pseudeuparius > Pseudeuparius sepicola. The sequence continues at coordinate 26,832,722 of OY987304.1, read as the reverse complement.
GTTGAAGTTGTTGAGATGTAGTTGCAGATATAAGGATTTATCGTCCGCGTAGAGGGTAGCGGATGTATTGTCAGAAAGTGATGTCTCAATGTCATTAGAGCAGACAACAAATAATAGAGGGCCCAGTACGGAGCCCTGTGGGACACCCAGACTCACTGTTGCCCTTTCAGACATTGTAGCCCTGCTCACGGCTCGTGAGGTAGCTCTCGATCCATTTTAGAGGAACACCTCTGACACCATATGACTATAGTTTATAGAGCAATCGAGAACTATCAACACAATCGAATGCCCTACTGTGGTCACAAAAGACCCCATCAGGGCATTCTCTGCGATCCATATGCTCAACCAATCTCCGATAAAACGAGTAGATCGCTGTACAGATTGAGTCATTTTCGATGGTTTTATGGGGTATCTGCGTTATTTGTATAGATAGAAAAAAACAAGGTAGGTGTTCATGAGGTAATTTTTTTAGATATTTACGATGCTCAAAACAGATCTCTGATATCTCCAATACTTTAGGAGATACAGCGCGTTATTGAAATTTTTGCTATTTTTTGCAATTATCATAGCTCATTTGTTTTTAAACCTATATATTTCGTTGAAAACACTTTATACGCACTTTTTTACGTAGAATCCATTGGAGTAAACAGTTTTTCTAAAAAATAGTTATTTTACCTACCAAGGCACTGAAGTTCAACTTAATAATTCAACTTCAGTGCCTTGGTACATAAATAACTATTTTATAGAAAAACTGTTTACTCCAATGGATTCTACGTAAAAAAGTGCGTATAAAGCGTTTTCAACGAAATATATAGGTTTAAAAACAAATGAGCTATGATAATTGCAAAAATTTCAAAAACGCCCTGTATCTCCTAAAGTATTGGAAATCTCAGAGATCTGTTTTGAGGATCGTAAATATCTCAAAAAATTAACTCATGAACACCTACCTTGTTTTTTTCTATCTATGCAAATAACGGAGATACCCCATAAAACCATCGAAAATGACTCGGTCTGTACATGTCGATCTTCCAGCACGAAAGCCGTGTTGATTTTCGTTAAGTATATTATGGCAAATGAAGAAAGATTCCAGTCGGCTCAAGAAAGAATACTCCAAAATTTTACTAGAGCTGGAAGCAATCGCAATCGGCCTATAGTTGTTGATATCCTTGGCATTACCCTTTTTTAAAACTGGTATAATTTTGCTGAATTTGAGACCTCTAGGGAAAGTACCTGTAGCAAAAGATAAATTTACTAAGTAACATAGACGTTGAATTAAGGAACCTAAGACTGTTTTTAGAACAGAACAGGGTACATCAGGTCCAGCGGACCGTTTGTTTTTAATTTTCTTATTCAGTAGTACTATCATTTCGTCCTCAGAAAATGGGTATAAGAACATGTCGTCAAGGGAAATTTTAGAGACTGTCTCCACAGCAGCACTTTTAAAGAATTGATTGAAATAATTGGCAATATCCTTTTGATCAGTTAGTTCGTGACCATTAATATTCAAATTGAACTGACAAGGTTTTGAGGAGTTATATGTAAGGGAGCGAATCAGACTCCATGCTGTCTTGCTATTATTGTCAGACATGTTAATTTTGTTTTGGTAAAAATTTCGTTTTGTTTGTATTACAAGTTTTTGGTGTTTCTGCTTTTCCAGTTTATAGCATTGTTACATCCCCACGCTAAGATTATGTTCATTTTAAATTTCATATTATTACACGCAGTAGATCCAATTTTCCTTTATCCCTTTCCCATTCCTATTGCGGGTACAACAATGGACTTATCCGGCAACAATAAAAAGAAGTGTCAAGAAAAAACAGTAATTAATAATCAATCAAAAAACGCGCGTTTATATAATTAAAAAATAACGGTATAAACGAGAATTTAAGTGATAATATCTATTGCGGCGTTCGGCGAAGAATCTCCTACCCGAGAAGAAGAAAAAGACGACTGCAAGCAGCAAAGGTTTGTACCTGCTCATCCTTATATAATTCTCCCCCAACCAGCACCTTTATATCTCGCCCTAACATATGGTCCTTCTATTCCCGGATCTTTACTGCAACCCAGTTTAAGTCTAAATAAGATAAATTGAAATAATGAAGCTAACCCTGTTGAATAATCTTTGGGTTTGTTGTCACGCATCGTCATTCGAAGCGTGAAAGTTCCACACATCGCCAGCCGCTGATTCTACTCCTACCTCGCGATTCTCTGAAATAAAAAAGTGTATAATAATAATATAAGGTACAGGGTGTTCACGAAATATTGGAGACCCCCCTTAACTTTCTCATTTTTGACCAGAGTTAAAAGTGTTTTATATGAAAGTTGTAGAAAATTTTCTCAACTTTCCAACGCTGTTTTCGGAAAGAAAATCGAACATCGCGATTTCAAGATACAGACCTAAGTTTTGTTTTTTTAAATGGAACACCCTGTATGTTATGGAATTTTGAGATTCTACGCTTCATTCCAATTACAACGATATATATTTAATATATTTTATATAACTTTTGCCATAGAAAATTGCATTTTAATACAGGATTACACAAAAACTAAGGTGGCCATGAAACAAGAACTAACACATTTAGGAATATTTTTGATTTGTTCCAAGAGAAAAAATTATAAAAACACAACAGAAAAGCATATACAGTGTGTCCACGGATAGAGTTCACGTAATGACAAACAAATTTCGAGTTGAAATTTGAGCTTCTGGAGATCAGCCCTGCTTGGTTTTAAACTAATTTGTGACATAATTTTAATTTCGAAAAATCACGTATGCCTTGGGAATTTTGAAAAAACTAATTTTCCACATCAGTAAAGTGCCCTTTCCGTAGGTTTTACGACAAAATGTTATTAAGGAAACTTGTTCAGAATGAAGAACTGAGTAGGTTTGCGAAATTTCGAAAGTCTAGGCCTACTTTGATTTTTTGGTATTTTTTCCCACTTCTCTTCAGAAAAGTGCACTTTGGGTAGCCTTCACATTAAAATGTTATTAAGAAAACTTGTTCACAATGAACAACTGGATAGGTGTGAAAAATTTCAAAAGCCTAGGTCTACTTTGATTTTTTCTGCTAAAAAATTTAAAACGCATAAAAATCAAAGTAGACCTAGGCTTTTGAAATTCTTTCACGGATTACAATTCGAACAGTTCTTGTGAAAAATATTATTTTTGTTATACTTTGTTATATATTTTGTTTGTGTAGTAAAATTTATATGCTTTTCTGTTGTGTTTTTATGATTTATTCTCTTGGAACAAATCAAAAATATTCTTAAATGTGTTAGTTCTAGTTTCATGGCCACCTTAGTTTTTGTGTAATCCTGTATTAAAATGCAATTTTCTATGACATTAAATATATATATCGTTGTGATCGGAATGGAGCGTAGAATCTAAAAATTGAATAAGATACAGGGTGTTCCATTTAAAAAAACACAAGTTTTTGTCTCTATTTTGAAAATGCGACGTTCGATTTTCTGTCTGAAAACGGCATTGGAAAGTTGAGAAAATTTTCTAAAACTTTCAAATAAAACACTTTTTCCTCTGGTCAAAAATGAGAAAGTTAAGGGGGTCTCCAATATTTCGTGAATAATATTTTATAATTACGAATATATTGCACTAATTCTGTTATGTTTATTAACATATGAAAATAGAGGTAATGGGTCTTTAGTCAATATCAGTTAGTCATATTTCGGGATGTAATTGTCATTTCAGGTAAGTGTTATTGTTGTATGGGGTAAATGTTTTTTATAATACGAGTGAATGTCTAGTGAAATCGTTATGCAAGAATTAAATGTACCTACATGTTGGCCCTTCCTTATATTTTTGAGTTTTTTTTCTTACTATTTACAAATAGTAATTATTTTTTAACTGTGAATTTATAATCTTTGTTTTTGTTGTATCCATTTTCGCAGTTTATTTTTGAATAGTTTAGTAGAGTTTAATAGTTTCAGTTCAATTGGTAAATAATTATAGAGCCTAGGTCCTAGAAAATAGCAATTTCTTTGAGTTATTGTTTTGTTTACTTTAGGAACGGTATAATTATTTTCTGCGCCGCGAGTTGTGTAAGTGTGGTGTAACCCTATAAATTCATTTTTATTAAGGTGAGATCTTACTATCAAATTGTAAAAGTATAACTGCCTAATATCAAATACTCCTGTCTCATTGTATAGCATTTCACTATGATACCGATATGATTTGCCGTATATTATCTTAAGTATCCATTTCTGGATAACATCTACTGTCTTAATGGTTCCACCCCAGACTAGTAAACCGTATGTGATATGAGGTTCTACAATACCATAATATAGCGTGCGTAAGTAGTTGCAATTCAATATACTATTTAAGTATTTAAATTTGTATAGAAGCGATCTAATTTTCTTGGTGACATATGCAGTGTGTGTGTTCCATCCATAGGTATTTTATCACATTGAAGCTACGTATACCAATTTATTCCCGGACATAAAAAATAATCTTGGCAGTTTTCAAACGCCTTCTATGTCTAAACAAACAGGCGTTAAGTTACCAAAAATTGAAGTACCGGTTTTTGATGGCGATTTTAAAAACTGGCAGACTTTTATAGACATGTATGACTCGCTTATACCTCAAAATCTATCCCTAAGGGATGTTTCGAAGTGCAATTATCTGATTAGCTTTTTGAGAGGAACTCTCCTTACCCTGGTTACAGGTACGCCCCTGGCAAACCGAAATTATATGGTAGCATACAATGCGCTTAAAGCAAAATATGATAAAAAACGCCTTATCGCGAACGCTCATTGGCAAACATTACAAAATGTTAAATCTATCTCCTCTGAAAATAACACTGACGCTCTCCGATCACTTTGTGAAACGTTTACACGGAATGTTACGATTTTGACAGATTTTGGTTTCCCTACGAAGAGTTGGAATTTTGTGCTCTTTAATATGGTGTTTGATAGACTTCCGGAAAATATGCAAACCAATTTTGAACTCGAATTCGGTTCTCAATTGGCCGAAGATATTCTTTATACCCAATCATATCAAGCAATTATGTCATTTCTGGAAAGGCAGTGTTCTGCCAAAGACACTGTGTCTATTGCCGCATCATTCTCTAATTCGCAAAAAACTTCTTCCAACTTTGAAAGAAAGAAATCGCATTTCTCCCCCCAGAAATCGTATAAAAACAGGCAAACGTCTTCTTTTGTAGCTAATGCCAATCAAAAACAAAATTTGACTTGCCAGATGTGTAAACGTGATCATTTAACTTGTAATTGTCCACAATTTACTGCTCTTACACCAATGGAGAGATACAATTTGGCGAAATCTCATAACTGGTGTGTTAATTGCCTAGGGACTAGACACTCGACCATGTTCTGCAACTTTAGTGTAAACTGTAGAATTTGTTCCCATAAGCACCACTCTTTATTGCACCGTGACTTTCGAACTTCGGAGCCTGTCGCTGCAGCTTCTCCTCAAATTCCTGCTGTATCGGCTCAGCCCTCTAGCATAACTCCAATAGCTAGTACTTCTACTAATTTACTTTCTAAGCAAGGCAGTACTGTTGTGTTGGGAACAGCGCTTCTCCAAGTCAAAGATGCTTGGGGAAACTACCAAGAAGTACGCGCAGTAATCGATCCTTGTAGTCAAGCCATTTTATTACAAGAAAATGTTTCAGAAAACTCGGATTATCTCCCTTTCTGGCTTCCATTGACATAGAAGGTGTAAGTCGGAATAATTCTAAGGCCTATCAAGGTGTAACTTGCTCCATAAAACCCATGGATAAGTCCGAACCTCTTCCTAATCTAGAATTTATTGTACTCGATGATATTTGTGGTCATCTTCCAACATCTATTCTCTCTCGAGAAGAATATGCTCGATTTTCCCATTTGCCCTTGGCGGATTCCAAATTTCATCTTCCCCATACTGTAGACATGCTATTAGCAGCTGATATATTTGGGTTTATCCTTCGAGGTGGCAAATTTCCCCTTAACCTTACTATTCATGAACCTTATGCTCTAGAAACCCTTTATGGTTAGATTATTATGGGTAAAATGAAGATACCTTCCGCTCCGCATCGATCGCTTCTGGTAAAATCACTCTTGCTGAAGAAAACTATTCTCATACAATAAGCAAAACCGATTCCGGTCGCTACGTGGTTTCTCTCTCATTTAAAACTTTGGAAAATCCCTCTTTCAAAGGTTCGCGAGATATTACTCTGCGTAGATTTCTTTTACTGGAAAAACGCCTCCAAAAAAGTCCTGAACTCTATGTGGAATACTCGCATGAGATTTCCGAATTTCTTAACCTCAATTTCATGGTATTAGTTCCAGATCCCTCACCCATCGCTCAGTCATATTATATCCCCCACCATTGCGTGATTCGACCTGAAAGCTCTACCACAAAGTTACGAATAGTTTTTGATGCCTCCGCCCGCGACTGTAATAATTGTTCTTTAAATGACACTCTGTTGGTGGGCCCGAAATTACAACCTGACTTCTTAGCACTCTTACTGCGTTTTCGATGCCACGCAATTTTATTTTTGCTAGTTATATCAAGAAAATGTTCTGTCAAATTTTAGTTACAGAAAACCATACCGATTATTTACGAATTTTATGGAGATTTTCTCCCGACGAACCTGTCAAAGACTATAAATTAACAACTGTCACCTTCGGATTAAGTTATAGTCCTTTTTTGGCCATTCGCACCGTAAAACAAATCGCTAAAGAAAACATGGAAGTTCCCAGAAGCTTCAAAAATTCTCGAGTCTAACACTTACGTGGATGATGTAATTTTAGGTACTGATACTTTGTCTGAAGCTCTAAAAATCCAAAAATTATATGGTAGCATACAATGCGCTTAAAGCAAAATATGATAAAAAACGCCTTATCGCGAACGCTCATTGGCAAACATTACAAAATGTTAAATCTATCTCCTCTGAAAATAACACTGACGCTCTCCGATCACTTTGTGAAACGTTTACACGGAATGTTACGATTTTGACAGATTTTGGTTTCCCTACGAAGAGTTGGAATTTTGTGCTCTTTAATATGGTGTTTGATAGACTTCCGGAAAATATGCAAACCAATTTTGAACTCGAATTCGGTTCTCAATTGGCCGAAGATATTCTTTATACCCAATCATATCAAGCAATTATGTCATTTCTGGAAAGGCAGTGTTCTGCCAAAGACACTGTGTCTATTGCCGCATCATTCTCTAATTCGCAAAAAACTTCTTCCAACTTTGAAAGAAAGAAATCGCATTTCTCCCCCCAGAAATCGTATAAAAACAGGCAAACGTCTTCTTTTGTAGCTAATGCCAATCAAAAACAAAATTTGACTTGCCAGATGTGTAAACGTGATCATTTAACTTGTAATTGTCCACAATTTACTGCTCTTACACCAATGGAGAGATACAATTTGGCGAAATCTCATAACTGGTGTGTTAATTGCCTAGGGACTAGACACTCGACCATGTTCTGCAACTTTAGTGTAAACTGTAGAATTTGTTCCCATAAGCACCACTCTTTATTGCACCGTGACTTTCGAACTTCGGAGCCTGTCGCTGCAGCTTCTCCTCAAATTCCTGCTGTATCGGCTCAGCCCTCTAGCATAACTCCAATAGCTAGTACTTCTACTAATTTACTTTCTAAGCAAGGCAGTACTGTTGTGTTGGGAACAGCGCTTCTCCAAGTCAAAGATGCTTGGGGAAACTACCAAGAAGTACGCGCAGTAATCGATCCTTGTAGTCAAGCCATTTTATTACAAGAAAATGTTTCAGAAAACTCGGATTATCTCCCTTTCTGGCTTCCATTGACATAGAAGGTGTAAGTCGGAATAATTCTAAGGCCTATCAAGGTGTAACTTGCTCCATAAAACCCATGGATAAGTCCGAACCTCTTCCTAATCTAGAATTTATTGTACTCGATGATATTTGTGGTCATCTTCCAACATCTATTCTCTCTCGAGAAGAATATGCTCGATTTTCCCATTTGCCCTTGGCGGATTCCAAATTTCATCTTCCCCATACTGTAGACATGCTATTAGCAGCTGATATATTTGGGTTTATCCTTCGAGGTGGCAAATTTCCCCTTAACCTTACTATTCATGAACCTTATGCTCTAGAAACCCTTTATGGTTAGATTATTATGGGTAAAATGAAGATACCTTCCGCTCCGCATCGATCGCTTCTGGTAAAATCACTCTTGCTGAAGAAAACTATTCTCATACAATAAGCAAAACCGATTCCGGTCGCTACGTGGTTTCTCTCTCATTTAAAACTTTGGAAAATCCCTCTTTCAAAGGTTCGCGAGATATTACTCTGCGTAGATTTCTTTTACTGGAAAAACGCCTCCAAAAAAGTCCTGAACTCTATGTGGAATACTCGCATGAGATTTCCGAATTTCTTAACCTCAATTTCATGGTATTAGTTCCAGATCCCTCACCCATCGCTCAGTCATATTATATCCCCCACCATTGCGTGATTCGACCTGAAAGCTCTACCACAAAGTTACGAATAGTTTTTGATGCCTCCGCCCGCGACTGTAATAATTGTTCTTTAAATGACACTCTGTTGGTGGGCCCGAAATTACAACCTGACTTCTTAGCACTCTTACTGCGTTTTCGATGCCACGCAATTTTATTTTTGCTAGTTATATCAAGAAAATGTTCTGTCAAATTTTAGTTACAGAAAACCATACCGATTATTTACGAATTTTATGGAGATTTTCTCCCGACGAACCTGTCAAAGACTATAAATTAACAACTGTCACCTTCGGATTAAGTTATAGTCCTTTTTTGGCCATTCGCACCGTAAAACAAATCGCTAAAGAAAACATGGAAGTTCCCAGAAGCTTCAAAAATTCTCGAGTCTAACACTTACGTGGATGATGTAATTTTAGGTACTGATACTTTGTCTGAAGCTCTAAAAATCCAAAAAGATCTTAATTTTATTCTCAATCAAGCAGGATTCGAGCTACGCAAGTGGACAAGTAACAATGCTAATTTTTTATCTCGTCTTCCTTCAGACTGTCAAACTGAACCTTTGTCTCTTGATTTGGAGACCTCGTCTTGTACAAAAATTCTTGGACTTCGTTGGAATCCCTCTAGTGATGACTTTTCCTTTATTATAGGTACTCTCGAAAAGCCCTGCACAAAAAGAACAATCCTTTCACAATTAGGAAAAATATTTGATCCTTGTGGAATGCTAGTTCCTCTCACTCTTCATATGAAACTTGGAATCCAAGAACTTTGGAAATTGGGTGTCGGCTGGGACGAATCTCCTCCCCCAAATTTTGTAAATTCTTGGAAGCAATTAAAGCATGAGCTCTCTTCACTGCCCTCGCTAAAAATTCCCCGACTTTTTCTAAAATTAAATTATATTTCTCTCGAACTCCATGGCTTCAGTGATGCCAATGAGAAAGGTTACTGTGCTGTGATATATCTCAGAATGTTATGTAGCGATCACGCGATACAAACTAATTTGTTTGCGCAAAATCACGAGTAGCTCCTCTGAAGAAAATAACTCTGCCCCGTCTAGAGTTGTGTGCAGCTCTCCTCTTAGCCAAACTCATTTCGTACGTTCTAAATACCTTTCCCGAGAAAGTAAAGATCTCTCATAATATATGCGCCTGGTCTGATTCCACCATAGTGCTACACTGGCTCAAAAACGAACCTCATAATTGGACAACTTTTGTGTGTAACCGCGTAACTCAGATCCAGGAACTTGTAACTCCCTCTTCCTGGCGTCATGTCCCTTCGGAATTTAATCCTGCCGATCCAGGATCTCGCGGATTATTGCCCTACGAGCTTCTCAATAATACGCTATGGTGGGCGGGGCCTGATTGGCTCTCTAAACTAGTGGAATATTGGCCAGAAATGCTTTCTGTACTCCCGTCAACAAATGAAGAAAAACGTAAAATCACCCTCAACGTAACTTTGGATTCTCCATTTATTGACGATCTTCTCGGAAGATTTTCACGTCTTTCTAAAATGACAAGGATTATTTGTTATATTTTGAGATTCGCTCACAACAGCAAAAATCCTCATTCCCGTCAAATTAACTCATTCTCTTTTCTTGAAACCACTCGTGCTCTAGAAATACTTATAAAAGGTATTCAAGCCGCAGTTTTCTCGAGAGAAATCTCTTTTCTAAAACAAAATAAACCTCTACTGGATAAAAATCTCAGAAAATTATGACCTTTCCTCGATTCCAAAGAAATTATCCGAGTCGGTGGACGATTAGGTAACTCTCAATTACCCTTTGCTCAAAAGCATCCCGCGCTATTACCTAGCCGTCACAGACTACTTATTGAATATGAGCATAATATCTACTTACACCCTGGAGCTCAAACTACGCAATATCTCCTTTCCCAGAAATACTGGATATTAGCTCCTAAGCGTACTATACCCTACGTACTCTCTAAATGCCCTCCATGTTTTCGCTCCAACCCCCCTCTCGCTCAACCTCCTCTAATGGGAAACCTTCCCGTAGTGCGTATTTCTCAAATAAAACCCTTTTCTCAGGTTGGCTGTGATTATGGCGGTCCTTTTCCAATTTTGTTAAATAGATCTCGAAGAGCCAAATAAGTCAAGTCATATATTTGCTTATTTGTCTGTATGGCCACGAAGGCAATAGATCTTGAACTCGTCTCTGAACTTTCATCAGAAGCGTTTCTTGCAGCTTTCCGTCGATTTCTTGCTAGAAGAGGTCGTTGCAGTCATGTTTACTCAGATTGTGGCACTAACTTTGTGGGTGTCTCGAAAGAGTTGCGTGCTATGTTGAAATTTGCTGTAGAAAGTGAACAAATAATTTGGCACTTTAATCCTCCTCACACTCCCCACTTTGGAGGACTCTAGGAAGCGGGAATCAAATCCGTAAAATCCCATTTAAAAAAAGTTGTCGGAGATCAACTGCTAACCTACGAAGAGTTTTACACTCTCTTAGTCCAAATTGAAGGCGTGTTAAACTCGAGACCCCTATGTCCCCAGAGTGCAGATCCTCACGATCTTACTGTCCTTACCCCAGGACACTTTCTTACCTTGGAACGTCTCAGTGCTCCACCAGAGCACGATTTCTCAAATATTCCGCTAAATCGCCTCTCTCGGTGGCAGATATTGCAGAGATTACATCGCAATTTTTGGGATAGGTGGCATCGAGAATATCTCCATACCCTTTTGCAAAGAGGAAAATGGATTAACCCTTCTACTCCGATAGCTGAAAATTCGGTTGTTTTAATAAAAGATGACAATCTACCTCCTTTAAAATTGAGTCTAGGCCGTGTGCTGGAAGTGCATCGCGGTATTGGCGGCGTCGGACGCGTACTAACTTTAAAAATTCCCAAGGGAATCCTTAAGAGACTTGTCGTAAAGACTTGTCCTCTTCCTTATTGCAATTTTTAATAATTACCTATAATTTTTTTCTTTTTTCGTTTCGCATAATTCATTCTATCCTTAATTACAAGTAAAATGTTCGATTTTAGGTGGACGGTTGGACGCTAAGATTATGTTTATTTTAAATTTCATATTATTACACGCAGTAGATCCAATTTTCCTTTATCCCTTTCTCATTCCTATTGCGGGTACAACAATGGACTTATCCGGCAACAATAAAAAGAAGTGTCAAGAAAAAACACTAATTAATAATCAATCAAAAAACGCGCGTTTTTATAATTAAAAAATAACGGTATAAACGAGAATTTAAGTGATAATATCTATTGCGGCGTTCGGCGAAGAATCTCCTACCCGAGAAGAAGAAAAAGACGACTGCAAGCAGCAAAGGTTTGTACCCGCTCATCCTTATATAATTCTAACCCAACCAGCACCTTTATATCTCGACCTAACAAGCATGGTTCCAGGTCGGGCAGGATTTTCTTAATTAAGTAAAGATCTTTTAGTTTTTGACTTGATAGTTTTATGTCACTGGTTACCCAGTTTGTATTATTTTGCTCTATCTTATGTCTCATTATTGGGAAACAAATGTTAAAGCAATGCAATATTGCTTCATCAAAAGCAGTATTTATGTCTACATACTGAGCTATGGGAGTCCAGTCCAGATTAAGCAGTTTGTTTTGGCACCGGTCTGCACATAACGACGTAAACAAAAATAAATAATGGTCGCTGGAATGTAAATGAATGATTCACTTACCGGAGATGATACTCTTCTTATCCCGATCTCGTTCGGTGTTTAGGTGGTAAGGATGGAAAAGGAAGGAAGGAAAATTAACCGAAAAACACCTAATTAAGCTACTCGCCCGGCAATCCCGAACCCCGTAAGACTGAGGAATAAAGAAAATAAGTCTAATGCGCCCGCCGCGCCCGAACCTAAATAGTCAACTTCTTCACCGGTACTGACTGATACCAGAACATGGGCTCGTTTTTTTTAGGTCGCAAAAAAGACGGACCAACTGTTTTCGAAACCTGGCACGGCGTTGCCAAATCTAATACCCCAATTTCCCGAAATTAAGAACGGATTACTTATCCTTAAAAATAAAAGATACAACATACCCCCCCACCCTGAAAAACGGTTTTCAGCACCGAAAAACTAAAATTATTCCGAAAAAAAAAAGAAATACGTGCTCAGCTTCTATTGGCTGGGTAAAGGACAGGTTTTCACGACAGGCCGTGAAAAGGTGCCCTTGTTCGTTCTGACTGTTACATTTCGAACGATTCCATCCTTTCCTGGGTGAACCTGGGTAATCACGGCCAATGGCCAATGCAACGGAGGAGTGTTATCCTCCTTTAGGACTATCACAGGTGCCGACCGCGATATTAGCCCCTTTGGACGTCCATTTTGCACGCACTTGTAATGTAGTTAAATATTCCAATCTCCATCTTTTCCACAGATCCTGAACCAACCTATCAATCAATTGAAATCTGTCTAGCCTATTTATCGGAATTGCTGTAACGTCTTCCGCCGGGAGACTCTGGAGAGGTTGTAATGTTAAAAAATGCGACGGCGTCAGCGCCTCCGGAGCCGAAGGATCGTTGGAAAGCTTACACAAAGGACGAGAATTCAGAACCGATTCAACTTGAGTCAAAAGTGAAGCCAATTCTTCGTACGTTAATAATTGATCTCCCAACACCCGATAAATGTGATTTTTCGCCGATTTAACATTACTCTCCCAGAGACCACCCATATGCGGAGACGCGGGAGTATTAAAACACCATTCGACACCATTCAAGGTTAATTCGGAAGAAAGGTGACTTCGAAAATCTGCAGAATTAACTTATGAATATCTGCAAGTACCGATTTCGCCCCGACAAAATTAGTGCCCCGATCCGAATATAGAACCTTGCATGGTCCGCGTCGCGCCAAAAATCTTTTAACAGTAAAAAATGTAAAAGTAAAAAATGCGCTGTGGACAAGGAACTTGACAGGTCCAGGTGAACTGCTTTCACGTTCATACAAACAAAGACACACACATACGCCTTATGAACTGCTGCGCCCCTTTTCCTACCCAAAGTTATATTAATAGGTCCGAAATAATTTACCCCAGTATACAAAAAGGCCTGCCTTGCTTACTGACACTCTATGAGCAGGTAAATCGGCCATCAGTGGGGTGGGCGACAAGGGTTTTGACCGAAAACAAGTGTTACATTTATGCACTCGCTGCCTAATAAAATTTCTACCGCCTACAATCCAATATTTTTGTCAAAGTATCGCCTCTAATAAATAGGGTCCTGTATGAAGATGCGTCTTGTGACTGAAATCAACTAATCTTTCAACGAAAATATCTTTTGCCGGTAGGATTAAAGGATGCTTCTGCCTTAAACTTAAATTGGTATTATGCAACCGACTTAGTAATCCATCTAATACAAAAGGATGAAGTTTTCTCAATCGAGGGGAACATTCGCTTGAATTTTTTAAAGTCAACATATCCACCGCAAAATGCCTCGACTGCACAATCCGCACCAAGGTTTTTTCCGCCCTTTGAATATCTAAAATTCCAATATATTTTTTCATAGGCAAACGTTTTATCCACGAAGAATTTCTCTCCATCATTTGATAAAAAGAATCCGAACTTTCTTCTGTCGACTTTGCGGTTCTTGTCATCAAAACATAATTATTCTCTTCGACCGGTGTTTTACAAAAGGTTTGAACGATTGTTACAGGCCACTCCGCTTCATTTTTCTGCAACCATGCCGGACCCGAAAACCATAAAGCATGTTTAAGTAGCAACGGTGCTGTAAGACCTCTTGATAAACAATCCGCCGGATTTTCCTTGCCATCTATATGGCGCCAACTTGCATTTGGAATGTTATCCTTTATTTGCGCCACCCGATTGGCCACAAATATGTCTTTTAATTCATAAGACTGAATCCACTGAATGACAGTAGATGAATCCGAGAAAGCGACTACTGGAGAAATAGGAATCCGATCTTGATTCACTTCTAACACATGTTTTACTAGGGAGGATAAAAGCAACGCCGCACACAATTCTAATCGCGGAATAGTGGTCATTTTGAAAGGGGACACTTTCGATTTAGCGCAAAGCAACGCCACTTTGTTGTTATTTTCACCAGAACTTAAAGTTTTTACATAAACAACCGCACCGTAACCTTCTTGGCTGGCATCTGCAAAAGCTACTAACATCACTGGACACCCTTTTTTAACCCCTACATGCCGAGGAATCTGCAAAGATTCCAACAACTTCCAGTCCTCCCGCAACTTATCCCAAACAATAAGAATCTCCTGAGGTGCTTGCACATCCCACTCCAATTTCAGTTTCCACATCTCTTTGACTAATAACTTTAACCGCAACTTAATAACGCAATATGAAAGGAGCAATTAAACCCAATGGGTCATAACAACGAGCTACTGCGGATAAAATATTTCGTTTTGTGCATTTGTCACTGGGTGTAAGGATGGAAAAACTAAACATGTCCGTGTCCGGACTCCACTGTATTCCTAAAATTTTTGTATCTGCCTTAAAAACGACTTTGTCCGAAAGACGTTTATTTTCCGGAATTTTCCCCAAAAGGTTGCCAGAATTTGTTGACCACTTGACCAAATCAAAACCCCCCGCCGCAAATAAATCAATCGCTTCGATGTAAAGTTTATGAGCCTCCTCTTCCGAAGCTACACTACAGACAAAATCATCCATATATAACCCATGAGAAACAAATTCTGAGACTAATGGATAATGTTCCCTTTCTCTAGCTACTAATTCATTAACTGTTCTCAAAGCCAAATATGGAGAAGACTTTATGCCGAAAGCTACTACTGTTATTTCATACGTTTTTATATCTTCATTAGGATCAAATCGAAACAACAATCTCTGAAACTTCCAATGTTCTTCTATTAATTTTATCTGCCTATACATCTGCCGTATATCTGCGGCCATGGCTATGAAAAATAGACGAACGTTAATTAATAGAGTGCAAATATCCGTTTGAAGTTTTGGTCCACAATATATTAAGTCATTTAGTACTATTATCCGAAGGGTAACTGGCATCTAATACTACTCGTACGGGAGTACTAGTCTAGTACTTCCAGCTTTAATCACTGGATGATGCGCCATGTAATACGAAAACTGTGACTCGGAAGAATTTTCTACCAACCTCATGTGACCTTGACTTAAAAAATCCTGCATAGCCGCATTGTAGTGAATTCGCAATTTCTCATCTTTATTCAATCTTCTCTCTAAAGATCTGAGTCTCGACAACGCTCCGTGCTTAGAATCTCCCAAACTTTCAGGAGGAAATTTAAAAGGTAAAGCTACCGAAAACCGACCGCTCAAATTCCTATTCACTGTATTTTGGTAGATCCTTTCACAAATCTCATCAACCGGATGAGAAAGCTTAATTTTAGGAACTTGTTCCAACTCCCAAAATTTGGCTACCATGTGTTCAATAGGCACACCCTGCTCCGCCGTAAAATGGCCGAAAAATTTTGCCTGATATCACATAACCGAAAACTGTTTCCAGAGCTGCCGCCCAATCTGCAAACATTTTTTCGTTACCCATCAGAAAAGGATATAACTCCGCTCCTATAATACCATCTACCTCCCCTGGTAAATAATATTTAGGGTCCGCCAAAGGAAGATGTTTAAACTTATTAACTGTTTTTTCTCCCAGCCCAGTATCAGGAAACTTACGGGTACTGCTTTTGATTAAAAACGCTTGGAAAACAAATTTTTTGTCGTGATCATAACGTGAGCTGACAACCACATTGACTAACCCTTTAACTGCCTGTTCATTCTCCCCGAGACCCTCAATCGACACAAAAGTTCTCTCAGGCTTCAAACCCAATTTTTTGCAAGCCTTTGTTGTTAATAAATTACTTTGACTCCCATTGTCTATAATAATTCTAGCTTTATTATTTTTTAGAGAACTATTCAAAACCACAACCTCCGCCGTAGATAACATCACTACCGGGTACTCCTTTAACCTTTTTTCCGAATCGATAAAAGTACAAAGTGTTACATTATGAGAGGTTTCACCGGCAATGATTTCCTTATGGCCTTCTTGCCTTGAAGATTCAATTCTAGCATTGTTACTGTCTTGCTCCACCTTAGCCCCATGTAACAGTATGTGATGTTTTTTGTCGCATTCTATGCACGTTCTATCCACTGTACAGGACCGTACCCCGTGAACGCTCGATAAACAATTAAAACACCAGTGGTTCTTTCTTACAAGCTCATAGCGTTCTAAAGGCGCCAATGATCTAAATTGACTACACCGACCTAAATAATGTCCCACCTTGTTACAGAGAACACATGAAGTGGTCTTCAATTTATTAAAATCTCTTCCCTTTGCTTGCACAAAAAACGTTCTTGGATTTTTTTGTTTGTTACCGACATTTTGGGAAGGACCAGGCTTATGTAAATGAAGTAGTTTAGACTGTTCCTTTACAAATTTGATAAGTTTACTATACGAAGGTATCTCTTCCGCTCCACGCTCGCTCATATCAAAACCCTTAACAGTTTCACAATCTAACTTTCCGATTGCTAAATACAAAAGCATAAAATCCGCTAAATCCGGAATAGTTAGCTTCTTAAGAGCGCTCGCCGCCACATCAAATTTTTCCAAGAATATATCTAAATTTCTTCCTGACTCGCCGTGCAGTGGCTTGAAATCAAAAATTTGATCTAAATAACTATTCGCCAAATATCGCTTAACTTGATATTTATCAAGCAATGTTTGCCACACAATTTCATAGTTCTCTCCCGTGAGAGAAATTCCCGCGCAAACACTCCGTGCCGAACCCTTTAAGCGCCCAACCAAATAATGCATTTTATCCACGAAACTTATGGATTTATTTTCGTGAATCCGTGTTTTAAAAATCGAATAAAACGTTTCCCAATCGCGAATGTCTCCCGAAAAATCTGGCAATTCGATTTTTGGCAACGATGGTAAACCGCGATACTCCTCTATGTTTACATTTCCGACATTTTGATTAGAAATAGCGGTAGAAGGATTGGTGGACGGCACTAACTCCAGTTTGTTGGCGGCACTATGTATATGACAACAAATTTCATTTATTGTGGGAAGAACTTTATAATCCGGGGAAAAATCCGGCTTAACTTCAAATCCCACCGCATTAATTTCATCTATGACCCGCAACAAATCTGTTCTAGTACTTTCTAGAGAAAAATACAACATTTGGAATTTTTCTAAATTACATTTAACCTTCAAATTTTTTGACAAATCATGCATTGTCTGGAGAATCGAATACAAAGACTCCTTTTTTGCCGTAAGCATCTTAAATTCTCTTTCTGGCGTTGTACCCATTTTCAACCAAGAAAAGGTAAATTATGACCCAAACACCAACGTCACTAAAATGTTTACTAAATACTGATATACCTATGTACTGAAACCGTTTTTCAGTACCACTCGTCAACAGCAAATTTTCAAATTAACCGCCCCGCGCAGTTCCGAAAACAATCTGCTAAAAAACTTAGACGTTTTTATAAATTGAGCACCGATGAAAGTGACCGACGTTGAAGCAATTTTAAAACCCCGATAGTTCACTGCAAATTCCGACAAATTCGTAATCCGGCTCGATAAGGACCAAATGTTTTGGCACCGGTCTGCACATAACGACGTAAACAAAACAAAATAAATAACAAAAAACAAAAATAAATAATGGTCGCTGGAATGTAAACGAATGATTCACTTACCGGAGATGATACTCTTCTTATCCCGATCTCGTTCGGTGTTTAGGTGGTAAGGATGGAAAAGGAAGGAAGGAAAATTAACCGGAAAACACCTAATTAAGCTATTCGCCCGGCAATCCTGAACCCCGTAAGACTGAGAAATAAAGAAAATAAGTCTAATGCGCCCGCCGCGCCCGAACCTAAATTTCGACATACAGGGCGTCAAAGTTTTCTTTTAAAAACAGAAAAAATTAGTATTTTCGGTTCCAAGTCAACTTCTTCACCGGTACTGACTGATACCAGAACATGGGCTCGTTTTTTTTTAGGTCGCAAAAAAGACGGACCAACTGGATACATTTTGAAAGTTGAAACTTCTTTTAAATGCAAATCCAGGCTGGTGCGAACCCTTGGACCTGCAACCGGTCTGGCACAGAATAGTTTCGTGATCAGAGAAACTATTTTCGGATATTTTGATCAAAACATTACTATTCAAGTTAGTGTATAGATGATCCAAGAGATAACGTCCGCGAGTTGGAGTATTCACATGGTTCGACATGTTAAATGTATTCAGTAAGTTCGTTAAGGCTAGATACTGGAGATTATCCCTCACAGGATCAATGTTGAAGTCACCTGTCAATATAATGGGTATGTTAGGTTTATAAATTTTCGCGAGAGCATTGCTCAAATGTCCAATAAAATTGCCAAAGTTGCCCACCGGAGATCTGTAGCACGTCAAAATATGTACAAAGTTTATACTATCTAACCCCCATACAGCCCCACAGATCTCAATATCCCTCTCCAGACAAAACTCCTCGAGATTTAGATCAGAAGCCATTATATCATCAAGCACCAATATGCCAACTCCGCCACACTTATGTGGTGGACCTTGAGAAACGGGATACATTTCTAAAATTTGGAAAATTAATACTATCAATGTTACCCTCATAGGAATGTGTATATATAGTATATATGTTACGGCTAATACGAGAAATTAGCTAATTCGCGATTTAGCCGGCTAAATCGCGAATTAGCCAGATGCCGAAGATAAAACCCGAATGTCTCTTAGTTTCGCGTATTATCCAGCGTAAACAGGTTACAACGCGAATTATCCAAGAGCAACCATATAGAAAGTTTTATTGATTCAGTGTAGCATCATCCGTCAACATGGCTGGTGGTATTGAAAGTGTAAACAACTTTAAAGCGCGTTTTAATGAAGAATTTTTGAAAATTGCAGTTACAAAAAGTGCCAATACCGCTTATTTAAGCAATGATGACTATAAGAAAACAGTTGAAGAAAAATTCACTTACTTATGTATTAAAATTACATTTCAATGTCTACGCACGCTTATGAATGTCAGAGTCTTGATTGCTTAACATATTATCCGGCTAATTCGCGAAAGAGCCAAGTGTTGTCGGATATAACCGATCATATTGCATAATTCGCGTTCTAGCCGGATAATTTGCGAAAATTCTTAAAATATATTTATTTCTTCCCATTTTAACCAGCTGTATTGATTAATTCGCGAATTAGCCGGCTAAATCGCGAATTAGCTAATTTCTCGTATTAGCCGTAACATATACATATAGGTAGTATTTGCGCACTCCCATAAGGCTTTGTTCTGGTTCTTATTTCGTTCAATGAGTCTTCTTGCATAATCCTTTTTATTCTCTTGTATAGTCTTTTTTATCTCTTTCTTTAATCTCGCATACCTTTCCTTGAGAATACCGTTGTTGGGATACATTAGTAATATCTTAAACAGTCCATTTTTACATTAATTTTTTTAATCAATGGTATTGTCATGTACTGTTTTCTCTTCGTTAATTTTTTTTTCTCCTTTTTTAATCTTGTAGACAATTGTATGTAGTTTTGTATAGCAGCGATAAATTTCTCTGTTGCAAGTTCAAGGTTGTTCACATTTTCATATACACACTCCCATTGTTCTTGTTGTAAGAATCGCTTTAACTTTGTATAATTTATATACTTTTTGTAAACATTAGTATTATTACTTCTCTCTGGTTTTTGAACAATATATTTTTTGTTTTTTTATCACTATGGCTATCGGAAAGTGGTCTGTTATTTCATATCGAAAAAGAAACGACCCTGCCAATTTCAAAAAAAATGTGGTCAGGTCCTACTTCGTGGTCTCGTGTGTGTATTGATATACGATGTAAAATCAAAACTATGGAGTAAGTATGCTTTTATATTCTTCAACAACTTATTGGTCCCCAAGTATAATTTTTATGATTAGTTTAGAGGCTTTTTCCGTTACATCTTTGTTGGCCTGAGGCGCCCAGGGTCCCATTTTTTATTTTTCATTATTTTTCGTGTAATGCTTCTATATATTTTCTAGAAATTACTAGAACTTTATAATTTGTGCATCCATCACTGGCCAGGAATATTCTAGAGTAGTCTACAGTCTTCCATTTGAGTATATAAGCCCTGGGAATGGAGCCTGGGAGAATTTTGGAGCAGAAAAAATATTCTTGGTCAGTGACAGTATCTGACAGGTTTATTTGTGAAGGTGGTAACCAAGGCAACGAGTTTGGACTGTTTTATTGTTGAGATTCAGTACAATATATTTGTTTATTTGTATGCTGCTCATACGCAATAAATAGTGCTCAACGGATTATTGTTTTAAATTGTAGGGTTGACACTTAGGAGTAACATACCAAAAGTCCTCAGCCGTGGATCTTATGCGTTAAGGTGGGTGGAAAGGGCCGGTTTTAAGGTTTTTCGCTATTATCTCGAAAACTAAATGTCCTAGAGAAAAGGTCATTCTATATAAAATAAAAGAAAATTAAACTTTCTCTAAAAAATGTTTTATTCATTTTTTGCTAAGAGCAGTAGTTAAGGATGTAGACTAGTTTGATAATGCGAAGAGCTGGAAAAAAGTGTGTATTGTGGGAGGTAATGCTTAACGAGTAGAAAATTTTATTATATTATTATTTACAAGGCAATATCAAGTAATTGGTTGAATTCATCGTCCATATCATCATCTTCGTCGTCGTCATTAAGGCTGATGATTGGAGGGCCGTTGGTACACGAAGTGCGGCAAGTGCTGCACACAAGCGAGCAAAATATGCCTGCTTTGCGGCACCTTCAACGGCCCCCGCAACCAGTTTTTTACCCGCAAAATATGTTAATTAGGACGGATTCTCGCGCAACTGGGTCCGTGCTTGTGACAGGGGTGAGGTCATCCGATCCCCTCATCCATCCCCAAGCAGTTGGCTCCTGCTGTTGATCTCCATATAGCCATTGATGAACCTGCAAACAATAATTCGTCCTGTGTAGTTTAAAAAGATGTGACACAATCTTGTCTAATCACTCAATACAAAATATAAGCTAATGTAAACAAGCATATAATAATATTGATACAAGGGATCACAGAAGACTTTGTAGATGTCTGTGACCTGCTCATCTGCCTTGAATACAAAATACTTTTACCACACCTTCCTTGCTCTTGAGTGAAGCTGTATTATCTGACAATGAGTCTAGGTAGCTTTTTCGCCGCAAGATGTCCCTAGCAATACATACATTCATTTTTCGCTGAAATTAGGGGATATGATCTACTGACATGAATTTGAACGTCAAAACCATGGTTTTTCATACTTTTCGCATTTTCAAAGTATCATACACCCTTAACTACTCCTCCTAGCGAGAAAGTCATTAGGGCCTTTTTTGTACAAAATTTGTTACTTTCATTTCGTATAGAACGACCTTTTCGCTAGGACGCTTAGTTTTCGAGCTAATAGCGAAAAACCTTAAAAACGGCCCTTTCCACCCCCCTAACTCCTAACGCATAAGGTCCACGGCTCTGGACTTTTGGTATGTTACTCCTATGCGTCAACCCTACAACTTAAAATAATAAGTCGTTGAGCAATATTTATTTCCAGAGTGTGGTGTGGTTGTTAGTGGCTTCTTAGAGAATAAAAGACTTTTTGTGATATTTTTAAATAATCTGACATTCGTTGTTATTTTTATTGATTATTTTTATACGCCTACTTTTACATTTTTAACAAATAAAGGTATCTACCATTATTACATGTAAATATTAAATATAAATATGGTGGAGATACACCATACAGAGCTATTTATTTCCAGAGCTCTTCATTTTGAACTTGTTTCTGATCTATTAACAAATGCTTTTTTGTCTGCATTACGACGATTTATTGCACGTAGAGGCCGTTGTTTTGAAATTCATTCTGATCAAGGAACAAATTTTACAGGGGCAGACAGGTTGTATGGCCATTCGCGCAGAGAGACATTGCCAGAAAGCTAAAATCATACGGCACTTGTATTCCCCGTTTGTATTTCCGGTTTCCGTCGCGTACATATAGATATCGTAGAACCCTTGCCCAAAGCTGTAAGGTTAAGACAGGTGCGACCACAAAACAGAGGCAGTACCAGTAATGCCAACGTAGAACAAATGGTATGGGGTATCCAAAACATCCTTTCACGTGTTTCGACCTCCAAAGAGGGGATGGGAGTACATCATTGCTCTGTTTTAGGATAAATGTTAACCGGCTGCCGACTTCAGGAGACAGCTTGGTAGTACCAGGAAAGATCTGCGGCCGGGAATGTGACATTGTGGTGGACACTGGTTCTAGTCATACCATCGTGAGGCCGGACATCATAGCCCGGACACATAGCACCACCAACAAACTACATCGTGGAATTGGCAAATTGTGAAGAAATTACAGTTATAGGAGAGCACAACGCCTTTATAACCATAGGCTCTAATAAGTTCAAGCACAGAGTTCTTGTGGCTGAAATAACCGACGATGTCATATTAGGGCTGGATGTCACTTGTGAACAGCGGTTCAAGATAGTAGTTCACGAGAGGATTTTGAGAACAAAGACAGAAGAAATTCTGATGACACTTGTCCTAATATGGCAGGCGACACTACCCGAACTGTGACCTCTTATGAAGATACTATGGTTCCGGCCATAGACTTACGAGCAAGGGAGACTCGACCATTCATTGTTGAATATGCTTTTGTTGTCAATCAAATATTGCTATAAGTGCGAGACAAAAAGAAGAGAGAAATTCCGACTCCGCGCATTGCGGCCAGGTTGACACAATTCCTACCAGATATTTAATACGACAGTGGCGTGCGATTTTTAAAAAATAATAAAATAAGTTGGGAACACACATTACATTTTTATGATTTGTGTTATACTGGTTGGAGTATATCTATGTATAAATCTATAATATTGGTTTACCCATTTTTTTGCATTTTGATTAGAATTAATATATTTTGAAATATGGCGAATGCAGCGGGAGTAACCTGGAACTGCATGATTTTTCTGTAGGTGACAAATATTTAATGTTAGGTTAGAGTAAAGGTAATGGGAAGTTGAGTAAAATTGTCTGTATTGCTTTATTAAAGGTTAACATTTAAATATGGATGCTGTACCTACGTCTAATAGTCAGCGATGTTAATCAAGTAGTTAGCTTTTCTCTGATTTGTCCTAGGCAAGCAGAAGTATGCTTTGTTTCCTTTTAGTTAGTGCAAACTCTCGCCTTGATAAGGTGTGCTGAAAATAAATTATTGTTAATTTGTTCTTAGCTTCCCATTTGGTTTAACTTATCTTGGATTTCTCCAATTCGGTGACCCTGTGGTCACCGAATTGGTTTTTTTCTCTGAAAGTGTGCGAAAGTCGACGTTCGCGGATTGGTTTGGTCAACGGCCATATTCGGTTTCGACCGTCCTGCCGTGCCTGTGAGTTTTGGTGTACCACACGGCACGGTGCTTGGCCCTATCCTTTTCAATGTTTAAATGAATGACCTTTACAAGACTGAATCAACTGGTATTATAATAAGTTTTGCAGATGATACCGCATTTTTTTTTTATAAAAACAACGATTGGCATAGCTTAAAATAACAAGCTCAGGTCGACTTTACCAAAATCATACATTGGTTTAACGACCGCCTACTGACTATTAATTACACAAAGACATACTATCTTACTTTTACCTCATATAACCGAAATTTACCACATTATAATCAACTATATATAATAATAATAATAATAATTCTCACCCTCACAATACTCCAAACTAGGAGTACCCCAGAAGCAACCACATACTTGTGCGGGGGAGGGGGGCAATTACTATTATTTTGTCTTCGTTGCCATTTGCGGCTAGGGCCGACTTTTTTCCGATAGAACTAGGATAGCATTCGCTCAAGTACTACGGAAAACCCTAGAAAAGCGTAGTAATCCCAGTGAGTGTAGGACAATTATTAGTAAATCACACGGATAAAGCCTATTTAGGAGCAATACCGTGAACCCACATTTGTCCAGCGCTCTTGGCCATAGCGGTGTTTTTCTTTAAAGACAATGTGCATGCACCTGCCTCGAACCAAGGTCGATCGAAGGCAGAAAAACATGCAGTCTAAAAAGTCAGCGCCGGTACGAGCGACGCCACCGCGGCCCCCATATGAGAGCTTTTAACAGAGATATTTACGTGTAAAAAAACTCAAAGTATTGTACCATGCGTTGATAGAATCCCACTTGACATATGGCATAATAAAGGGTGTTTTTTTTTTAGAGGCGGAGAACTTTAAATTGAAATAAAACATAAAAAAAATGTTTTTAATATCCTTGAAATTATCTTTATTTGAAAGATAATTCTTTGACATTAATGTTTGAATATGATTTCGGGCATCTGGCATCAGCGGCTGGCGCGTACATGGCGTAATCTGGAGGTCCAATTTTCACACACTCTTAGCTGTAAATCAGGGTGTATTTCGGCAATAACGCGTCGAATATTGACTTTCCAGTGCTGAGTTGTTTCTGGTTTATCGGCGTAGACATGTGACTTTACATATCTCCAAAGAAAATAATCTAATGGCGTCAAATCGCACGAACGAGGTGGTCAGTTAAGGAGGTCAATTTCGTGAAATTAATGGTAGGTCAAAAGTTTCTGTCAGTAAATTAATTTTATCGCTCGCTGTGTGGCATGTGGCCCCGTCCTGCTGAAACCACATGCCTGCAACATTACTGCCTTCCAATTGAGGCACGAAAAAGCTAGTGATCATGTCTATGTACCGCTTGCAATCGCTTGTTTTGTGCGCACTGTATGACGTCTTACGGGATGCGTATTATCGTTTAGGTTTAGAGTAAACGTATTGCGAAAACGATCCATAGTTTCTCGATTTAGTCGCTTGGAAGGACGATTATGATCACCATAAAACTCACGTAATGCCCAATCCAATTTTCTCGAATTGAACCATTTTTTTTTCAGAATAATTTTGAACAATTTGCAAACGTTGCTCCGGCGTCAGTCTATTCATGATAAATTGACAAACCAAACTGATTAAAAAAAAACAAGAACTGTCAAATCGGCTGTCGCAGGAAACAGTATTGCCAATTTAAAGTTCTCCGCCTCTAAAAAAAACACCCTTTAGAATGGGGAAGAGCGTTTAATAGGCATCTGGACAGTTCAGTATAAAAAAAGATCGTACTTACTCCAGTGATAAACTTTATAGAGAGGCTGGGGTGTTGCATCGCATACAGTTGTTCTGCTGCGCATTGTCCTTGAGTCAGTACCTGCAAAGGAACAAAGTAATCAATATCATAGAACATAGCTACGGAACCAGACAGAACATGACTGTGACTTACCGGGTCCCAAAGGTTGAAAAGACGTTGACACAGAGATCACATACCTACTTATTTTTGTCCAAGGGTTTTCAATGCACTACCGTAGAATCTAAAACAAAAATTAATTCGTTGGGTTTATTCAAGAAGAAAATTAAAAACTATTTTCAAAACTTACCTCGAAATTATGTCCGAAAATTAATAGATTTAAAAAATAATAATTAAAGTCTCTCGATGCTTGGTTGTTTATATTGTTGCAATGTGACTTTTTGTTGGTTCTTTTCCTTTTTTTGTATCTTTATCTGTTTGATTTGTGTTAAAGTGCTATTTTGATGGAAGGTATGAATAAAGAATATACAGTGTCTGCCAGAAAGTTGGATACAAAGGGGAATTTTCTTCATTTGAAGTTTCTCAAAAAAAAATTCTTGATAAAAGTTGATGCTTGTGCTTAAACTCAAAATCCACCCGCAAAAATTTTGAAATTTCGATTCGTATACAGGGTAGGTTGAAAAATATGAAAATTTCTCAAGAGTAAAGTACCCCTATTTTTAGAACTACATCAGAGTGGCACTAAGAAAAGTTGTTTGGAATCTCAAGACAATGTCAAATATGAACTCACAGCCACCTACTCAAAAGAAAAAAAAATTCACACTTTTCGCATTTTTTATTCATCACGCTGTATAATTTTTATAGTTGAATTCTCATTTATTAAATAACTCTTAAATCTGTTTAAATCCGTATGGCCCTAAAGAAATTCAAATACTTTAATAAACTTAAATAATAAATAAAAATATAGCACACAGGTACTTTTGATTAAAATAAATTACAATAGTTGTTGAATTTGGTAACATCTAACATAAACACATCTTCTACACCCACGAACAATATACAGTGTCTGCCAGAAAGTTGGATACAAAGAGGAATTTTCTTTATTTATTTCTCAAAAAAAATTATTCTTGATAAAAGTTGGTGCTTGTGCTTAAACTCAAAATCCACCAGCAAAAATTTTGAAATATCGATTCGTATACAGGGTAGGTTGAAAAATAAGAAAATTCCTCAGGAATAAAGTACCCCTATTTTTAGAACTACATCAGAGTGGCACTAAGATAAGTTGTTTGTAATCTCAAGACAATGTCAAATATAAATTCACAGCCACCTACTCAAAATAAAAAAAATTCACACTTTTTGCATTTTTTATTCATCCCTCTGTATAATTTTTATTGTTGAATTCTCATTTATTAAATAACTCTTAAATTGTTGCTCTATTAAAATATTTTTATGTTCCACAGATTAGATGCTATGTTATGTTTGAAATTGTAGGAGTATTTTACCTGGATACAAAAAAACGACAAACTTTGCAGAACTTTCAGTTATTAAATGTTTTTAAGATGCTAGTTAAACGTAAACAAAAATCATTGGTATCGTACTGTCATGCTCGAAGATGTGCCTCAAAATACATATCTAACATTATGTATTATACAGCGTGATGAGTAAAAAATGCGCAAGTGTGATTTTTTTTTCTTTTGAGTAGGTGGCTGTGAATTCATATTTGACATTGTCTTGAGATTACAAACAACTTTTCTTAGTGCCACTCTGATGTAGTTCTAAAAATAAGGGTACTTTACTCTTGAGGAATTTTCATATTTTTCAACCTACCCTGTATACGAATCGAAATTTCAAAATTTTTGCGGGTGGATTTTGAGTTTAAGCACAAGCACCAACTTTTATCAAGAATAATTTTTTTTGAGAAATAAATAAAGAAAATTCCTCTTTGTATCCAACTTTCTGGCAGACACTGTATATTGTTCGTGGGTGTAGAAGATGTGTTTATGTTAGATGTTACCAAATCAAACAACTATTGTAATTTATTTTAATCAAAAGTACCTGTGTGCTATATTTTTATTTATTATTGAAGTTTATTAAAGTATTTGAATTTCTTTAGGGCCAGACGGATTTAAACAGATTTAAGAGTTATTTAATAAATGAGAATTCAACTATAAAAATTATACAGCGTGATGAATAAAAAATGCGAAAAGTGTGAATTTTTTTTTCTTTTGAGTAGGTGGCTGTGAGTTCATATTTGACATTGTCTTGAGATTCCAAACAACTTTTCTTAGTGCCACTCTGATGTAGTTCTAAAAATAGGGGTACTTTACTCTTGAGAAATTTTCATATTTTTCAACCTACCCTGTATACGAATCGAAATTTCAAAATTTTTGCGGGTGGATTTTGAGTTTAAGCACAAGCATCAACTTTTATCAAGAATTTTTTTTTTGAGAAACTTCAAATGAAGAAAATTCCCCTTTGTATCCAACTTTCTGGCAGACACTGTATATTCTTTATTCATACCTTCCATCAAAATAGCACTTTAACACAAATCAAACAGATAAAGATACAAAAAAAGGAAAAGAACCAACAAAAAGTCACATTGCAACAATAGAAACAACCAAGCATCGAGAGACTTTAATTATTATTTTTTAAATCTATTAATTTTCGGACATAATTTCGAGGTAAGTTTTGAAAATAGTTTTTAATTTTCTTCTTGAATAAACCCAACGAATTAATTTTTGTTTTAGATTCTACGGTAGTGCATTGAAAACCCTTGGACAAAAATAAGTAGGTATGTGATCTCTGTGTCAACGTCTTTTCAACCTTTGGGACCCGGTAAGTCACAGTCATGTTCTGTCTGGTTCCGTAGCTATGTTCTATGATATTGATTACTTTGTTCCTTTGCAGGTACTGACTCAAGGACAATGCGCAGCAGAACAACTGTATGCGATGCAACACCCCAGCCTCTCTATAAAGTTTATCACTGGAGTAAGTACGATCTTTTTTTATACTGAACTGTCCAGATGCCTATTAAACGCTCTTCCCCATTCTAAAGGGTGTTTTTTTAGAGGCGGAGAACTTTAAATTGGCAATACTGTTTCCTGCGACAGCCGATTTGACAGTTCTTGTTTTTTTTTAATCAGTTTGGTTTGTCAATTTATCATGAATAGACTGACGCCGGAGCAACGTTTGCAAATTGTTCAAAATTATTCTGAAAAAAAAAATTGTTCAATTCGAGAAAATTGGATTGGGCATTACGTGAGTTTTATGGTGATCATAATCGTCCTTCCAAGCGACTAAATCGAGAAACTATGGATTGTTTTCGCGATACGTTTACTCTAAACCTAAACGATAATACGCATCCCGTAAGACGTCATACAGTGCGCACAAAACAAGCGATTGCAAGCGGTACAGAGACATGATCACTAGCTTTTTCGTGCCTCAATTGGAAGGCAGTAATGTTGCAGGCATGTGGTTTCAGCAGGACGGGGCCACATGCCACACAGCGAGCGATAAAATTAATTTACTGACAGAAACTTTTGACCTACCATTAATTTCACGAAATTGACCTCCTTAACTGACCACCTCGTTCGTGCGATTTGACGCCATTCGATTATTTTCTTTGGAGATATGTAAAGTCACATGTCTACGCCGATAAACCAGAAACAACTCAGCACTGGAAAGCCAATATTCGACGCGTTATTGCCGAAATACAGCCTGATTTACAGCTAAGAGTGTGTGAAAATTGGACCTCCAGATTACGCCATGTACGCGCCAGCCGCTGATGCCAGATGCCTGAAATCATATTCAAACATTAATGTCATAAAAAAAATTTTTATGTTTTATTTCAATTTAAAGTTCTCCGCCTCTAAAAAAAAACACCCTTTATTGTCTATTATTAACTTTGAGTGTTTGCCCATTATCACCTTTTCTTGTATTATATATATATATATATATGTCAGACGGCAGTTTTGGGGACTCTTATTTTTTTATGCTAAAAATCTTCTTTTGGGCCCCCAGATGGTATATATCGCCATTAAATAATGTATATTTGTTTATTGTTAAATATATAAAAAGTTTTGTTATATAATGGCAGGTATCGGGACATTTGAGGGGAATCACGGCAAATACCCCCACTACCACCAAGTCTCCAAAACTGCCAACAAACCAACAATGCAGAAGAAAGTACTGCAATGCACCGACATGCCCGAGAGAAAGTATAAAGGCATTATTACTTATTAATAAATCATTATTTATATTTATAGCTAAAAGACGCATTGTCTATATTTTCTGCACTATGCTTTTAAACTAGTATAACAATTATAAATCTTTTAACTAATCAAATTAATTATGCCGAAATTTTCATTGGAAATACTTGATAATTATATTTTGAAATACTTGATGATTATATGGTATATACCTATACCAAGATTGATCACAGGTCGCTCCCAGATCAGATGTACGGTAGTCTACCTCGCTCGATCTAGCATGAACGATATTATG
This sequence comes from Pseudeuparius sepicola, assembly GCA_963920635.1. Classification (NCBI taxonomy): domain Eukaryota; kingdom Metazoa; phylum Arthropoda; class Insecta; order Coleoptera; family Anthribidae; genus Pseudeuparius; species Pseudeuparius sepicola. Next base: position 26,802,726 of record OY987304.1, on the reverse strand, counting down.
GAAGGGGCGGTAACGGCCCGGAGTCGGCTCATGGAAGGGTGCCCGGCGTGACCGCGCTGTTTAAATTGTTTTGCACAATCAAACTTATGTTTTGGCGATTAAAAAATATGTGATGTGTCTCTTGACACTGCAAAATTCCCTTTTATAACTCATTTGGTTTGTTTGTATCGGCTATTAATGAATGAAACAAGGTTTTTTGCTGAGCCCTTAACTGTGGGACAAAATAACAATCGCGGAATTGGAGAATATCTATTCTAAACCATCACTTTGCCCAAGTCCTCATTTTTTTGCATTCCTAAAAAACGTTTGGGTATCATTATTATATTTTACTTTTTATTTTTTTTAAATACTCCCAGGTTCCCGAAACTGCCAATCTACCCACTTACACTACATATTTTGTCAAATGGCAGCTTTGAGAACATTTTTCTGCTTCCTGCTTATATTAAATTCTCTTTAAATGATTTTTTTATGAATGATAGATATTTGCAATGAATACTGAAAATTGACTTTTTGGCCAACGGTGGGGTAATAGATAAAACCACGGGTCGGAAAAAATATCTATTACTAGTGAAGCTACCTGATTAATGATTAATTACCGGCAATATTATCAATAATATTTGGATAAATTGTACAAAGTGTTGAAAATAGTGTTTTTCATACAGGTGGGATTTTGGCATACGAGCGTAGCGAGTGTTATAAAATAACACAATATGGAAAGATGTTTTTGTTCATGTTGAATCTATATTTTTTCTACAAATTCAAGTATCTTCATCTAAAATGTTAGAAAATACACTAAAATCTTTGTTTTACTCCACCTTACATTTTCAGCACGCTTGTCATGTCATTCTAAATTTAATATGGCATAACATATGCTTAGCGATTTTACGAAATACTATTTATTTGTGGCAATTTCATAGCTAGTGAGTGTGTATTAGTAAAAGTACACACATACTAATTTTTAAGTATACCTTAAATGCCTTTTGAAACAAAAAATATTTACATCCTAACGTCCATTTTGAGGTTAGTCGTTAGTCCTTTATGGACGCAAATAGCATCAGTTTTTTTATCCACGCTGCTTGAAATAAACAATTTACATTGACATATCATTTAGGTAAGGCATTTTTAGAGAAGCCGCAGAAAAAATATTTTAAATCATGGCACGGGTATTTTTGTGAGCCCTGAACTGTCCAACAAAATATCAATCGCCGGATGGTACAAAATAGAAAAGAAAGTTCCATACAAAAACATTTGACTATCACTATTTTACTTGTTATTTTTCAAAAAGATTACCACGTTCCCAAAACTGCCAATCTACACACTTACACATTTATTTTGCCAAATGGCAGTTTTGAGAACATTTTTATAAAATGTTATGCAATGCATAACTATATTGAATATAGACTTATTTTGAGGCATGACTTTTGCCAAGTCTTAAATACGAGTATAATCATGGGATGGATAACATACACAGGGTGAGTTATGTAGGCCACGGTGGTCCATACCTTCTATACTATTAAAGATAAAAAATAAAGAAAAAACTTGTAGAGAAATATTAGTAGGTACTACATTCTGAAAATATTTTCAAATATACAGGGTGGTCGAATAAGTAGTGGTTATGTTTTTTTTTTAAATGGAACATTCTGTAGTTTATTATTTATTTATTATTATATATATGATTTATTTTTGAAAACTCCTTAAAGAGTGGATCCTTTTTGATATAGGGTATTAAGGGTCTAACTTCAAAGGTTATGGAGTCATTTTAATTTTAAACGAAAAAAGGGTCACTTGGAAAATTATTACTCAAACACCAAATAAGATTTTCGGCTAGGTATAACTAGAAATGGAGATTGCTTCTTACGCCTAGTTAACGATTTTGGACTGATATCGCTATGAAATAGTGAAGAACATACCCTGTGATTCACTTACGCGAATTCTAAGTTTACTTTTTTTAAATCACCCGGCATTTTATTATATCTTTGAATAGCCCTTAAAGAATAGAGCTTTTTGATATCGGGTATTAAGAGTCTATCTTTAAAGGTTATTAGGATGCCAAAAGATCACCGTTTAAGCTATAAATAATAATAAAAAAAATTGTTAATTTTTGGTTTATTGGAAATAATTTGAAACCTATCTGTAACGCCATCAATAATAAAAAACATACTGCATATGAAGAAATAATTTTAACTATTTCCTGTACACCAAAAATTAACAAGAAAATGTATTTTTATTCTTTACAGTGACATATTGACACATTTTTTTAATCTGTCTTTTTGAGGCCTTTTCTTAGAATAAAATAACTCCCTAACCTTTCAAGTTTAAACTGAGGAAATAGTGCATGTCTTGAAGTGGAGTGGAATATGATAGAAAGGAGGTGTACAACTTACAGTATCGGCTCCACAAACACAGTTTTCAACTGTGCATATGTTTCAACCCACCTAGGGGTAGGGGGTCATCTTCAGCAGTGTTTGGATTTCTACGTCCCGGACTATTAGCTTTTAAGATCTAGAGCATTTAAAAATGTAATTTTCATATTTTATTTCTTATCTCTGGAATGAAAAAATATATCGACTTCCAACTCGGTATGTAGTACCTAATAAGTCTTCAAGGCACACAGGTACCCCGAAGAACTGTCCGTTTAGATTAATCAGTGGCGTGCTTGGCGGCTAATAGTAGCAGCCTTATTGGAAACATAATTTGTACACCAATGAGTTTGAATAATTTCGGTTAATTTTGCATTTCTAGTATATTTATATTTCTAGGAGAAAAGTTTGTTGTAAAATCTGTGTAGGCGTCTTACATGCCGAGTTTGAAGTCGATCGATATATCTTTTCATTCCATCTCGAAAGCTAACGGTTTATACAATTATTTGCATCGGAACTTTTAGTCCTAAGATAGCTTGCTCTACAAAATGTCAAAATTTGTCTAGAAAAGCCGGGGGTATAAGTTACCTGACCGAGGTAAGGTTACCTTTAACTTAAGTTTGGTCATTTAGGTAAATGACGCCCATCTTCATCTATTACTATACTATACCCATGCCAATTATAATAATTAAATCAATTATTCATCCCTTTAATATCCCTAGCTTTACAAAACTGCTAACTATCCACTTATACTCTATACCTACATATTTTGTTAAATGGCAGTTTTTAGGACATTCCTAAAAAAATCTCATTGGCATTACTTTTTGCTACTCCAGTCTTCAAACACAATCATAACATTTTTATAATACCCGGACCCTAATTTTTGCTTTCGTGAGATTGAAATATATTTATAATCACAAAAATACAAAGAAATAATTTGAAATAAAAAGGTGTATTTAAAAAAAAATAAGTATTTGGTCACCAAAATGCGCCTAAATATTTTCAAATTCCGAAATGGTTTCCGGGGAGGGCGCCCCGGCCACTAAATACGCCACTGCATATCTGTGTCCTCAAAGCTGCCAATCGGTAGAATATTATGTACATTGTAACGATAATAAGATAATTTTTGAATGCTTCTAAACAATTTTTGTTTTCTTCATAAATTCGTTAAAAGTTTTTCCAATCATGTCGGTAATTTTTTGGGAGCCAATAATAACTGGAAAATGGATGGGTTGAAAATGAAAATAATAACAATCTAGGTAGTGATTACTAATTATTATTAGTTATTCCACTATTTTTCTTTATTTTATTAGAAATCCACGTTTTTATGACCGGTGGGCTTCTGTTTTGTAAAACTGGATATCTCGTCGTTAATTTCTGGATTTGAGCTAAAGACGGATACGTGTGTGTTTTAATATAATTTCCAAACAATGTGTTTGCCAATTCATTTTCAGCTGCAGTCCACCTCTTCTTCGATTTGACTTTGCCGAATGGCGATGCTAAAAAAATATAAGTGTAGGGAGTGTGTCAAGGAACAAGGAACAATCACACCCTTCCTTGCCTTAACTATAGTTTTAATTTTACGGGGGATGGAAAAATCCTTAGAGTATGGAAGGTTGCATAAGCAACAGGAGACAGCGCTAAGTGCTCCCGCCGTGAGCGAAAGTGAAGAAAATTTTCGGCCGGCTGTCGGTCGTTTGGTGCGGTTTTGGCGTTTGCAGATAACTACAATTTTCTTTCTTTTCTGCTATTTCTGAATGGAAAATAGTTATATTTTGATGCCAGAACAATGGTGAAATGTGTGGCTTTTGGGTGCAAGAGTGACTGGAGGAAAAAAGAACGTGGTTTATGTATCACAGGTAAATAAAAAAATATGTGTAAATGCATCTAAATAAACATATCCAATTTACTTCTTTATACTGTAGTATTGTTTTTTCGGATGAAAATATGTTATAGATAACACTCTAAGGGAAAGATTTTAAAGAATAAATTGCATATTCACGTATTATTGTAAAATAAATAATTGTTTAAAAGTTGGAAATCGCGTGAAAAAGCGACCGCCAGTGGCGCGCGGACAAAAGACGTCGAGAGTTTAATTTCTTTAAAATTGTAACTGACACTTTTTCATAATTAGTTTCTCATGGCATAAGGTGCCAAACGATTTCATAAAAATCTCACGAGTAGTTGTCGACTTATAAGGGTCTTGTTGTATATTTTAAGTTGTGTAAGCTTTATCCCAACCGACGCCAATGGCAGACCGTTTGGTGCGGTTTTGCTTCACTTGCATTCCGATTGCGCTGTCTCCTGTTGCGTATGCAACCTTCCATACTCTAAGGAAAAATCAAACGAACGTTTTGGCACAACATGAAATCTTTAGCAACCTTCACACCGGATATACAGGGTTTTACAGAAAAGTAGGTTAAACCGTTAACCATAGAATTCTTGAACGAAAAAATGACACCTTTCTTATGCCACTTTCCATTTGGGGCCTTATTTTGAAACTTAAGGGGACCATACAAATTTCCATACCATTGGAATTTCCTAAACCGTACGAGATAAAGGGGTAGTTGATTTAGAGAAAACATAGGCATTTCGATGCTCGTTCTAAATTCCCAAAAAATCCAGGCTAGCATAGAATAAAACTTATCTCTCTATTTTTTGGTGCGGGCTTTCTAATGACATTGCCACAAATTTGGGTGATATACCCATTATCTTTTTGTGAATCTTGAATTTTACCGCCTTGCTAATTTAACATGGCGAGGTACAATTTTCGGCTATCACTTTTTTTTTCATGGCTAACTTGATAAGCACCAAAAAATGAAATTTATTTTGTTATTGCACATTACAAGAGGGAGGATAGTACTTTTATAATTAGATATCATAAATGATTGATACTGCTTACTTTTTTTGTGTACCGGGTGATCCAAACAAGATTTCCCCCCTCTAACTTTTTTATTTTTCAACTTAGAAAACAATGTTTTATACAGTGTGGCCCATTTGAAATGGAAACACCCCATAAAATTTTTATTTTTCATCCGATTTTAGCCGGGCTTTTTTCTAAAATAGGTCACATAAACTCTATTCTGGTGCGAAGTTTCAGGTCTCAATCTCAATTTTCCAGGCCTACTACGAAATTTTTTCTAGCAAAAAATGAGGAGAATCATTTAGCGATTTCTTTATTTAAAATTTGGCACCACTGCATTAATCAGGACACCCCAGGATCCCCGTATACCAAACTTGAACAAAAAATATACAAGGAGTTTCATTCTGCAGGTTGTCAAAGTTAAGCAAAATAGGAATTTCAAAGGCATCTGGCAAGTCAAGTGTGCAATGGAATCTCGTCAAAAAATATACAGGGTATTGTTCTCTCGGCCATCTCAAAATGATAAATTTCTGTGAACCTTTATACGGGTCAAGAGTGCTCTGGAATTATTGAAAAAATGTTAGTAAACGCGAAAATAATTTATTTCTTTACATAATACCAACCAGCAAATAAAAAACAATTTAAATGATTGAACCTTTTCTCGATAAATTCACTGTCTAAGATTATACATTTTCTGTGCGTTTCCTGTCATGGCACACGAGCCACCTTAACTCATATGGACTTACTGGCTATATTTTTAGATTTAGTTCGTTTTATAGTGAATTTATCTACTCGATTTTTGCCCCGTATAAAGTTCCAATAAATTCAGCATTTTGGATGGCTCAGAGAACAGTACCCTGTATATTTCTGTATTAGATAAATCGACGATTTTCTTGCTGTCATGGGAAGAACAGAAAATTGTTGTTAGTAAGCTATATATAGTTTATCATAGTGTCGACTTATTGTCATTTCCATGGCAATCTTGATTTTTCAGAAGTAAATTTCGATGTATTTGTGTGAAAACGGCTTCGCCAAATGCACAGCCAAATGTATGATATATTTATATTATTTGAAGTGGAGAAGCGTGTAGTTTTAGAATATCAAACAATCTTCAGTGTGTTCAATTTAAAAAAACATTGGTTTAGCCTATATATCGGAAACATAATGTTCAATTGTTTTTTTTTCATTTGCCCTGAGATGACGAGAAAATTTGCTACAACTTTCGTATAAAACATTTGTTGAAAAATAAAAAAGTTAGAGGGGGGAAAGCTTCTTTGGATCACTCTGTATGTACATAAATCACGTTAATAAATTAGGTATTTTTAGTAAATCTTTTACTGCGAAAGTGCAGGTTTTTAGTACTAAATAATGATTTTACTGCCTTTTGCAATTTAATAATTCATGTCACTTTTTTTATGACTTAACTTGATGAAAACCAAAAAATGCAATTTATTTAATTTTTATTTAAGTTATGTTAGAGGATATCGTCAAAATATTATTACCCAGAGAATATCGTCAAAATATTATTACCCATGTGTTTTACCCGTTGAAATATGCTTATTGTATATGGCAGCCATAAGGAATTGATGTCAGTTAAGTACTCGAAATTTAGCAGGCCTAGAAGATTTTTCACAATACCATTAAAAAGCCCACGCCAATTTTTGTTGTTTGATCTTGTAATAAAAAATATATGACGAAAAAGAAATGAACAATTTTCTTTTTTTTTTTTTCAGGGTAAGTATTTCATAAACTACCCCTTTATCTCATACTGCTTGGGAAATCCCAAAATAAAAAAGACTCTATCATGTCACACTGACTTGGCATTTTCTTTGAGAAAGGAGAAAGATTTATTGTCCGGAAGCTCAGAAAAAATAAAGATGTTGAAGTTATTTTTGAGTTAACGTTAATAGTTATAGTTTGATTATAAACTTGGGGCGAAAATCGCAATAAAAAATTAAATTAGTTATTATTTTGCTTTCAGAACCTCCTCTCTGACGACGTTTTTCTTATTACTTACTTGATCTTTTCCTTGGCTTAACAGTTGGAGATGTCTTATAAGAATCGGCAACAGCAAAAGTTTCGTGTGTGTCTATATCTATAACAAATACGTGCGTTTATTACCGCTCAATAATTTCAAAAGCAGCTAATGCATACCTAATATTTCTGACTCTCCAGAATTATTGTTTATGGCCGTCAAATTTTCTCTCTGCTGTGATGGGCGAGCTGAAAATAAAGAAAAGCTCTTAGCCATAGTCCCGATTTAAGTTCGTTTGACACGTTTGGAAAATGAAATATAATGTAAAGAGAAATTGAAAAATATTGACACAATAAAAGAAAAAATTGTAACTTTTGTTTATTTAATGATAACCAAAGCGGAAAAAAATTACTAGATTTCAAGCTTATTTGCAACGAAAGTATAAACTTTAGAAGATTTTAGCGGTATTGGGAACAATAGAAATGTTATTTATAAATCACAAAAGATATATATTTCAAAAATAAAAAATGTCCTTACACGGTATTTCTTTAAAAAAATATAGTGATGACTGGGACCCCCAATGCCCAATTATTTTTTGGAAAACATATTTTTCGTCGGATAACTCGTACATACCTAATATTTGTGGCTCTTCTGAAGTATTGGCAACAATAAAATAATTATTTTGGTCTTGTGATGGGAGAGCTAAAACATAATAAAACAACTTCGAGATAGATGCGCTTTAAATGGAAATTAGTTAACTCACCGTCAAATTCGTCGTCGTCGTCAATAGATTCATTATCGCTGATTTCTTCGTTACCTTGAGCACTTTCCAGTATTTTAGATATATTTACTATTTCTCTCGTTAGTATTGGCTGTCTGTAATGCCGCATATGAATTTTTTCACTGTGTCCCATAAAATTAGCCACATCTGATAATTCGTGCTCTGATAAATTTAAATTAATGCAGTTCGTAGCAATGTGCTTGCGTAGCTTGGTTCCTCTTAGGGTTGAAGGTATATCAGCACCACATTCAACAGAAAATTTTCTCAGTAAATTACAAGCTCTTAGGTACTTATGTTGTAAATTCCCAGGAATACCAAAAACATATCTGTTATTAGGTGATACACCAGCTTGTTCTCTATATTTAATAATTGTCTCAACAGCTTTGGCTAATTCGCGTGGCAGAAGTACCGGAACAGTACGATTCAATTTGCCGCGTATTTCGAACCTGATATAATTCCTTGCTACTTCGAAGGAACTGGGCGGAAGACTTTTTAGCATATCGTCACTAATACTTTGATAAGTATTAAAATCTTCAATAAAAATACGTTCAATTTCACCTGCCCTTCTTCGATTAAATAACTGCGTTGAGGAGAGTGTAGTTTCTGCTAAGGTAAGCCAGGTAGAATATGAAAATTTTCTTTCTATTTCTTCGAGTGCATTGGTTCTTTTTCGTTTTAAATAAATATTCAGTTTTGAAATATCGTCAGTTGATGGAAGATCTACTGTTTTTCTCCTATATTGCTGTGTTTGTGTCTCTGTGACTGTTTTGTTAACGCTTGTAGTTATATCCTCGACCAAAAGTTTTAAAAAGTCTTCTGTATTTTGCTTTTCAATTGGCTTTTTCTGTTTGATGCAGTCGGATATATAAATGGTACCTACTTTCTTCAAAAGAGAACCAAGATTGTAAGCGGTTGAAGGGGCCGAATAAGTATTTTTTAACCCGTCAAACCCCGCGACTTTGTTAATGGCTAAAATAGCATCATCGTAATTCTGGGGATCGTATACATCTTTGAATTCTGAAACATTTTTATTTATTCCCTTCAAAGCACAGATAAATCTTCCCAAAACACGCAAATTTCCACGTATTAAATCATGTTGGTGCTGAAGACGGTATTTGTTGCACATCTTATTACCATACAAAATAACTAATCGGTCATATCTTATCGTCCTGACAATTTCATCTTCACGCAGTATCGGGAAAATTTGCTTTCTCAGCGTGTCGCTTGCTTCGGGGTGAATACGACCAAGAACACTTCGACCCATTATCAATAAGCTCTTGTTCCTTTTTCCACTATAAGAAAAACACTGTTTGGCATGATGACGTATATTATTTTTAGTGAAAAAGCCTTTACAGTTGTGGCACACGGTGAAATCTTTAGCAGTTCTCTTTACATTTTCATTTGGTCTTCTGGATACTATTAGTTCTCCGTCATTTAGTTCTGATTTTGTATTAAAGTCAAACTGGGATCTTTTTTTTAAGATATCAATTATTTCTTTACGTTCTTTACACCCTTTTGGTAGGTTGGCCAGTTTCTTCACTTCGGCTACATTTTTGTGAACGTTCTCTAAATGTCTTGCAAATTTACTTTGGAAAGTATTACAAAACATGCAAAACAATCGTTTTGGTTTTTTATTATTTACCGAGACAAACATATTTTCATCGTTTTTTGAACATACCCAATCTTTTTCAGGTAGTGATCGCTTTCGCTTTTTGGCTTTGGCCTTTGGGCGAGGCAGAACTTGGGTATCATCGACTTCATTACTTGCCTCATGTAGATTCTGTACTATTTCTTCTTCCTGACTGGAACTTAAATAATTATTACTCAAATTTTGATTCTTGGATGGGGATAGAATATTGCTGTCATTTTCCTCGATATACATAGCATCAGCATTGGTACATCCGATTGCTTGAGAACTTAATAAATTGGGAAAATTGGTGTCGTCGTTTTCTTGGATATTTAAACTATCGGGATTGGTATTTAATTTTATGCAATCTATTGTTTCGTCTATTATGTTTTCAAGTTCGTCGTCTGTGATTAATTGGTCTGGACCAATTTCCAAAATATTGGTTTTGAACGGGGCATTGTCTTTTTCGGATACAGTTTGCACTGGGAGCAGCTCTAATGTGCCTACTTGGTTCTGCGCATCCAAAATAACTTCAAAAGTAAAAATGTTTTCAATGGATTCTTCGGGAATCACTTTTTGGCTGTCTGTAGAATACATACATTCTATTAGCTTTGGTTCATTTTCGTTCTGTAAAGCAATAGTTGGTAAGTGGATAAGTTGGTCACTTGCTTTTGAAGATATAGCGATGGTATTCCCAGAATCTTCGTTTGTTGTGTTTTCGTTATTTAAATGAGTAACACATTTTAAAGAAAGTTTTTCAATGGCGAGAGGTGCGGCATCGGAGCTCTTCATGCATTCTATGCCAGTTGAGCCATATCCATTTTGAACATGAGTTACTGATTTAGAAAATTGCTTATTTGCAGCTGCAGAAGTGTCGACGGAATTCACACAGTTTTCAGAAAGTTGTTCAATGAGGACTGTTGGTTGGATTGAATGGTTATAAGTAATATTAAAATATTCGCTAGGATTGGGTTTATTTTCGTCGTCTCCAAGATCAGACACCTGCTTCAACTTTTTTTCAAATGCTCTTTTTTCATGTTCGAGGAATGTGTAATTTTCTGCAAAAAGTAAAAGATATCCATTAACATAATAAAATCAATATAGAACGATATTTTTCAGCTTAAATAAACAATATTTGGTCGAAAATTGGCTCTTCCGCACTCGGTACCTTTCAGTACCCGTAAAAAAATAGCTAAAGGGGAATGATCTTCCTTGAAAAAGGTTTTTCGTTTTTAGTCCAGCTTCTTAACTGGAAATACCCATCCGGAAGAAATCATGAAACTTGGCATGCAGCTTTCATCTACCTACGCTGCAATATTGAAGTAGGAACACATTGGAAAATGATAATTGTTTTCCATTCATGCATAAATGCCAAAATATCAATGCAAAATTCCTTCGGGATAATTATTTACATAAGAAAAATAATGTACCACGTTTTTAAAACGGACTAAAAAGTATAAAATAATTTTAAAACAGGTGGGGCGCATGCAATAGATAAGGAGTGTAGAGAGTGTCTGTCGTTGAGAAAATTCACCCAATAGTTCATATTATTTGCAGTTCAGTAAAATTGTTAGTGACTTAGGTGAACTATTCATGCATCAATTGGCTATTGTATGTGTTGTGTAGGTTAGATTAGTTCAGTTAAGATTACTAGTTTTAAGATATTTAGGTTGGCATTTCTAACCTACCTTTAGAGAGTGAATGAACAGAAGATGGCCTCACGAGTGGATGATGGTCATAGTTGGTTGTAATTTAAAAGTTGTTTTAATACTAAAATAAATACTTGAAACACACCAGTAGATGTTTCATTAAAAGGCCAACGACGAAGCAGTATGCGCCCCACGTTTTTTTTTAAATTATTTTATACTTTTTAGTTCGTTTTAAAAAAGTGGTAACTATATTAAAAAAATATATTTAAATAATTATTCTCTGCTTTTTAGTAGTGTTTGTGTAAAATTTTGCAATTTTTAAATTGGCATGTTCCTTTTACTGATGACGGGTCTGAACTTCCGCTAGACAAAAATCTTAAATTATTTCTGTGTTTGTAAAAGGAAAATATAAGCAATTAAAAAACAGACAAGAAAGCGAATTAATATTGCATTGTCGTCCTGTTCTGAGCTATGTCCAAAGTTTCAAGTCTCTAGTTCATCGGGAAGTTAGTTTAAAATCGATTGCAAAATTTCATAACAGACATACAGACAAGAAAGCGAGTTAATAAAAACGTGGTAAAAACAACTCATAGAATCACTAAAATTATTTAACCTTCGCTTTAATAGTAAGTTAGACGAAACAACCCAAAAATTCATTATACGACATGCCTACCTAGAATCAACAACAACACTTATCCAGTCAACACAAACAGGAAAACAGGAATAAAAAGTCAAAATTAGCTTTACTAGGTATTTAATATTATAATACTTACCTCCGGTCAAACGAAGCGAGATCTATTCACTTACTTATCTCATGTTATTATATTGTGGTTACTATGTGTAATAATTATTTGTTGAATAAACTTATTAATATTATGATTATTGATTATGATTATTGAATACTAAATAGATCTCGTTTTATATTCCTTTGGTGGAGTTTGGTGAAGAATTGGATACCTATCGTAAGAACGGAAAACTATTTGTGTACAGTCTGCATCATAAGGAAAAGAATTTTCTGTTTGCAGAACTATTTAAAATTTGACCTTGCCAACAGTTTGTGTTTGTACAGAGATAAAAAACGACGTCTGCAAAACTGGTCACGTGACTTGCCTCAACTGTCAAATTATACATTTAACAAAAACAAGTTCCAAAACGCTACGTATTTGTCGAAATATCGAAAAAACTTATTACAAAAAAATATTTCCCTTGCAATTATTTTTAATTAACCTACAACATTCATATTTTGCCAACGTTTTAATAATTATTATTGTCTCTTTTTCTATTTTTAATTTTGTAAATAATTGAAATTGTCTTAATTAGGTACATTGAATAGGATATTATGAAATAAATATTGAAAAATTTATGTGTGTAAAAAATTATATTTATTCATTGTAATCAAATTATTTCTCCGAATCATCAAATTCGTGAATTTCGCTCTCATGATCAGATCAAGCAATGCCCAAGCGCGGGCATTTCCGGTTGGGTTCCGGATTGGAAATCTAAAATATAAATATACAGGGTGTTTCAAAATTCACTAGGTACAAGGATTTTAAGGGCGTATTTTTGAGGTGAAACATTTTTTTTCTCCTATAAACATCTGTTCTAAAATGCACCCCCTCCGAGCTACAGCCATCCTAAGTTGCGCGAAAAAAATCGATTATGTTGAACTGTGACTACAGTTGCTCATCAAATTTCGTGAAAATTCACACACCCATGTTACTCCATTTTTTGCGTCAAAAATTACGTGAATCTAATTTTGGAGGGGATTGAGGGGGGTTTACACTTTTGGTGGCCGAAATTTTATGTTGCTGCCCATAAATCTTAAAATTAAACAACAAAGTCTGTCAGTCATGAAAAAATCTAAAATTTTGATTTCTTGCATTTTTTGGATACAATTAACCGTTTTTGAGAAAATCGCTGGGTAAGGAAAGGGGAGCATTATCAAAATACCAAACGAAAAAGAAAAAGTAGTAGGCTGTGACTCTTTTTTGTTTCTGTTCGGTCGTTGGGGAGCCGGCGATTAGGAAATTTTATTGCGTACAACCTTCGAGCATCAAGTGCGTTACCATCAGCCAGACCATAAACAAAATGGATGTCAGCGAGATATTCCAATGAATATGGTTCATTTTCCACTTTTGTGTTTAATAATAAAAATATAGTTTAAAAAAACTTAAAAGACAAGCTTTAATAGCAAACCGAACTAAAAAGTAAAAAATAATAATAGCAAACCGAATTTTATTGTAAAAAAGAAGCGTGGGTGCTTTTTACTATATTTTATGATAACTCTACTTTTATCAATAGCTACTAATGAAATATTTATAACAATTGATATGATGTATCCCACGTTTCTTTTTTACAATAAAATTCGGGTTGCTATTACCTATTATTTTTTATTTTTTAGTTCGGTTTGCAATTAAAACGTGTTTTTTCAGTTTTTTTAAACTATATTTTTAACAATAAGACTAAAAAAGCGGCAGGCGTATTATAATACGCCTGAAATTATCATTCTTCTCACCCTGTATGAGATTGGATTGGGTGAATTTCTGTAAAAATTTACGTTGTGGAAAAAGAGGTGACTAGCGGAACCTAGCGACTGCTGTGACTAGCGGAACCTCGTGACTGCTTCAACCAAGGATGATCCTGGTGAGGACATCAGGACAAAGTTGTCAAATTATTGTATTGACATCAGTTCTTAATGCCTATGCAAATATTCAATTTAATCAGACGTCTTGGAGGTGGTTAAAATTACGTTGCAAGATTTCGTTTATACAGACCAAGCTAATAAAAGCGTGTTAAAGAGAAAAACACGATGAGACTATAAAACCCGAATTTTCAACTAAATCTAAATGTCAACAATGACAAACGCTATGTAATTTATATGACACAAAACGTCAAAGAAGTTAATAAACAGAAACAAAAAAGCAGTCACAGCCTACTCTTTTTTTCGTTTGGTATTTTGATAAAACAAAAAAGCAGTCACAGCCTACTCTTTTTTTCGTTTGGTATTTTGATAATGCTCCCCATGCTCCCCCTTCCTTACCCAGCGATTTTCTCAAAAACGGTTAATTGTATCAAAAAAATGCAAGAGATCAACATTTTAGATTTTTTCATGACTGACTAGACGGTGTTATTTAATTATTAGATTTATCGGCAGCAACCTCGGCAGCAACATAAAATTTCGTCCATCAAATTTGTAAACCCCCCTCAATCCCCCCCAAAATTAGATTCACGTCACGCTAAAGTAATATGGGCCTGTGTATTTTCACGAAATTTGATGAGCAACTGTAGTCACAGTTCAACATGATCGATATTTTTCGCGCAACTTAGGATGGCTGTAGCTCGGAGGAGGTGCATTTTAGAACACATGTTTATAGGAAAAAAAAATTTGTTCGCCTCAAAAATACGCCCTTAAAATCCTTGTACTTAGTGAATTTTGAAACTCCCTGTATAACTTCTGTAATTACCGAGGTAATTACCTATACAGTGTGGTCATTTTAGTGTGAAACATATGGGATTTTTTGTATTAATTGCCCAACCAAAATACAAATATTACCGAAAGTTGGTGCATGTTCCATAATCATATTAGGTGCACTTAGAATGGTTGCAAGTCAAACAACATACAGGGTAGGTGAAAAAGTATAAAAATTGTTCAAGAGTAAAGTACCCTTATTAAGAAAAGTTGTTTAGAATTAAAAGTTATGTCTAAATACCAAAACATGGCCTCATAAGAAAAATTTTTTTTTTTGAAAAACAATAATTTACCAATTTTTTTAATTATTATTTACCCTAAACACTTACATAAATTAATCAAAATTAAATCAATTTCGCCTAACTTCGTTCAAAATCAAGCATATTTGTAAAATTAACTTAGATTTTAATTTTTTAGAAAATCACAGATTTCATATTATTTGTTGCAACGATATTAAACACAACTCAAAAATTTCGCAAAAATTATTTTTAACGAGGTAAAATATTAGTAGGTAATGATAATGTGCATATTATAAAACTCTCATTTGTCTTTTTTTTTTCATGGGTACCTATCCGCGACAATTTTAGTAGGATTTCATGTTTGTCAATTAATTTGTACAGTTTCTTAATAAACATAAATAAACAAAAAATCACTTTAAATGAGAGTTTTTTAATATGCACATTATCATTACTAATGTTTTACCTTGTTAAAAATAATTTTTGCGAAATTTTAAAGTTCTGTTTCATATCGTTGCAACAAGTGAAGTTTGTGATAACCTAAAAAAATAAAAATCTAAGTTAATTTTACAAATATGTTTGATTTTGAACGAAGTTAAGCGAAATTGATTTAATTTTGATTAATTTATGAGAGTGTTTAGCGTGAATATTAAAAAAAATGGGAAATTATTAATGTTTTTTTAAAAAAATATATATTCCTTTCTTAGGAGGCCATGTTTTGGTATTTGAGTATAACTTTTAATTCTAAACAACTTTTCTTAATAACATTTTGCTGAATTTTCTGAAATAAGGGTGTTTTATTCTTGAATTTTTTTTATACTTTTTGACCTACCCTGTATGCTGTTTGACTTGCAACCATTCTAACCTGATTATCGAACATGCACCAACTTTCGGCAATATTTGTATTTTGGTGGTGCAATTAATAAAAAAAATCCCCTATGTTGCACACTTAAATGACCACACTGTATACAATAAAAAAACAATTATTTTTTATGTAAAATCGTTCTTTTTTCGCTGACTGATGGGCGTTGTCCCACAAAATGGTTGGCTGGCCATTTTGTTTATGATTAATATAACAATAATTTACCCCTATAATAATTTTGAAGTTTAGTAATATTTTTTGTACATACATTGGGGCTGATTGACCAGCCCCACATTCAACTGACTGACTGACATACAGGGTGTTGCTAAATTATGGTACCATAGAGCAGCAGCTGCATATATTTTGGGTCAAATATTACGATTGAGCCTAACAACTACCGGTCGCATCTCAATAGTTACTGAGATACAGAAGTTCTTTTTTTAAAATTGAATTATGGCTACATCTCCCAAAATAATTAAGCTTCCAACTGATATTTGTCATTTTTGTGTTTTTGGGGCCCCACTTGTGCTGTTTTTTGATTGTGCTTTTACTTGCAACTTTTTTGAGGTTACCTTTTTAGCCTTGCAGGTTTTAGGGCACATTTTCATTTTTCAACAAAATTGTATACATCTTACATAACGATAAAATCAACCGTTTGCGTTGAAATTGGCAAAACGTGCACCTGAATGTGGGGGGGGGGAACTCAGAGGGTGGCAAATTATAGGGGCTGCATTATCTCGCCCGGACCGGTCGTCTAGTCACTTGTGCCGAATATTAGCGCCAGCGACCGAAAACAAAGTTTTTACTGACACTTTTCTCGGATAGGGGGGCGTGGGGGAAACCCAGAGGGTGGCAAATTATAACGGCGGCACTTTCTCGCCCGGACCGGTCTTCTAGTCACTCGTGCTGAATATTAGCGCCAGCGACCAAAAACAAAGTTTTTACGGCCACTTTTCTCGGATAGGGGGGGGTGGGGGGAACCCCTGGGGGAACCCAGAGGGTGGCAAACTATAGGGGCTGTATTATCTTGCCCGGACCGGTCATCTAGTCACTTGTGTCGAATATTAGCGCCAGCGACCAAAAAACAAAGTTTTTAAGTTTCATTTCCCTATTTGGGGGTCTGGGGAGGAAGGCCGGGGGTGGCAAATTGTTTAGACGCCACTATCTTGTCCGGAAATATTGTGGCCGGCAACCAAAGGATAAAGTTTTGACAGCGACTTTTTTTTAAGTATGAATCGCCTAGTAGGTAGGTAATTATTTTATACTTTTTAGTCCGTTTTAAAAACGCGGTAGGAATATTAAAAGAAATGTTTAAGTAAGTAATTATTTTCTGCTTTTTAGTCTTGTGTGGTTATGCGTGTGTGTGTGAAATTTTGCAATTGATTTTAAACATCTTGATCAGCTATGTTTAAAGTTTCAAGTCTCTAGGTCATCGGGAAGTTAGCTTAAAATCGTTTGTAAAATTTGTACCGAACAGACAGACAGAAAGTGTTAAAAACGGAATACCTACCATAACATAGAGCATAGGGCACATGTTCATATGGAAAAAACATAGGTACCTACTTAATGCTTTCTGCTTTCTTCCGGATGGTATCGTAACTTCTATTTTTTGAGCTAACACATCAGACTTTGCTGCTAATTTTCATTTATATTGTTTCTGTTTCCGACAATAAGACTCAGAAAAGTTTTTATTGCTATGGCAAAAAGCATGAGTCGAAGACAAGTTCCTTGTTTCCCCAACAGCAACAAAAGCATGAGTGCAAGGTGCGAGGACAAATTATCCATTATTCCATTGGGTTGATTTCAAAAATAGTGAATAAACTTACCGTTTTTCGCTAAAATTTTCGCTGAATATACGCAACCATTCTTATACTTCACACTGCATTGTTCACCTTTTTGTACGACGATTCGCCGCTGATGACATATGAAAAGCTGGCTGTTGCCAAACTCCAACAAAAAAAACATTGCACCGAACGCCGAACGCAAATAAACTAGGTAGGACACCGATTATTACAATTTCTTGCGATCGACTGAATACGCAAAAACATTGCACAAGAGGCGGCACTATCCCCGCCTACTCCCACCACGCATACCACGGGCGCTACCTATACAGGGTGATTGTTGACGGAGGGCCACTTGGAAATATCTGGACAAAGAGGTCCCGAAAAAGTTTCTTAATGATATCTGTGGTCAAAACTGATTATATTGCTTTAAGCCTATCAGAATTTGGAAATACACAGCGGTTTAGTGGGTGCTCTTATAGCAGGAGTCAAAAAGTTTCCTATTTTATTTTATGCACTTTCAATCGATATATTACAAGCGCTACATATCCCTTGAGCTAGCCTGATTTATTTATTTTTTTGAGAAAAAAGAAAATATAGAAGGCTTGGCAAAATTCTTTGAAAAAGGCTTTGAAAGTTCGGTTAAATAAACTACAGTTATCGATTTAGTTAATTCCACAATACAACACTATACATACTGATACTATACATTGCACATTTTTAAATTTGCTGCGAGTATTCTGCACCTCGCACATTTTGTAGTAAGTATGCATTTGAAAACAATAGCAAGCAGCTTCTGTAGGTCAAACAATTTGAAGAAGAAATTTCGACAATATTCCGGTTTTCAAAAATACCTTTCTCCGAAGATAGGCTTTGGATCTCGAATGTGTTTTTACATAAAGCTAGCCCACCAAAAAGGCTTCTGTTTTCAAATAGAGTTTTCCGAAAAATGCATATTTGGCAAGATTGCAAGATATTTCCAAGATTTCCAAGAAGCCCTCCGTCAATAGACACGGTCCGTTTCGTCAATAAATTATTGGTGAAAGAGTTCGGTTTTTATTTATATTTAGTTATTTTGGATAATGCATCTCTCAGTCAAAAAACACCAATCACATTTAGCTAACGCCACTTTGTCATTTGTTTCAACCAGTTCTAAAAACTTTTAAAAAGGGATAATTTGAAATAATAAGGATGTCCTCAAAGCTGCCATTTGATCAAATGTGTAGGTATAGACTGTATAGTTCAATTGGCAGTTTCGAAGATGTGGCCCGAAGATCACCTAGTCCGGCAACATTGGCGCTGATGCAGACGTGCCGGAGACCAGGACAGCAGAGCAGGGCCGACAAAGGCACCGCCGCTTATTTGATGCTGCCGCACAGTGGGGCCGAGAGGGACCAACAAAGGCACCGCCTTTCTTTCGATGCTGCCGCCATTGCGACGTTGCCGGATCTTTTTTAGAGCGTTGAAAGGGAAGGCGGCTACAATATTCTACCCAATTAATCAACAAATTTGCAAATGTTAAGGCTAACCGAGACTTGTCAATTCACCAAATTACTCCACAAGTATTTCAAAACGTACGAGAAAAAATTGAATACAATATTTACTATATATCACTGGGTGGTAGCTATTTTCAGCATTTAGTGAATGTGAATAGAACGATTGGTTCTTTTTTATAGATTTTTTTGGTAATTTTTAGAATGGTTCATGGGAGACAAAAACTAGCGACGGTCGTTTAATGAAATACATTAGTAAGGGCGAGAAAAATTCCGGAACGGGTATCTTAATACGTATTTTCTTTGGTGGCCATCAATCGGAAAGATTGCGTGCATAAGGAAAAGAAATGGAAAATAAAATAATATAATAAGATAAAACAATAAATATTATTTATTCATAAAGTGTATTTTTATCGATTTACGACAAAAGTGCATTTTTGTGTAACATTGATCAGGAAATCTTCTAATAGTGTCTAAATTTCGATTACATCAGCTGCTTAGGAACTGAGGAAAACCTGTGTGTTCGAAGATCATTGGAAAAACAAAAAAAAATTCAACTTGATATACCTACCTACCCGAAATTTCAAGTTTAAACTCGAAATTTCGAGTAAAAAAATCGTTCGTTTTGGAGGTCAAAAGAAGCGATTTTTAAGACCTTTAAAAAAAGTTCAGGTGAACATCTCCAAAAATGGAAACGTTATGGATTTGTATACGTATAAAAGTAGACATATATGTTTAAATTTTACAGGAGCAATGGCAGTTTTGAGGACACTTTCAGTTGTCTTTGCAGGAGCAAATCCAGTTGAAAACATAATAAAAGATCACTTCATTTGACGGTTATTATTCTCAGATAATGACGTTTATTTTTGCAATTTTGGTGACGATTTATACATATACGGGTGCATAGTTTTTTACGTTTTCATAAATAAATTAGAAGGAGTTCCGGGTACTTATTGTAAATACTTTGAAGTATATTTTGCATATGCATATTTGTAACAATCACAGCAGTGCCATTTTCATTACGAACAAATTTCATTCCAGACATTTTATAGGAAGTCATCCTGAAGAGTTGTTTAAGATTTTAATAAAATTAAGTGAAGAGAATCTCTCGTAGGCGAAAACAGTGTTTATTGACATGCGGGTTTATTCATGAATGTCAAAACTTTTTTCTGTTAGATACCTGTCTAAGGACAGAAATTGTTTTTAATCTGAAGGAATTTTTTACAAAAAAATAGAGCATGTTGCCTCGGCCCTTAAACAACACCCTCAGCCAAAAAGTGCACTTACGCATCTTGAAATGTAGATAGCTATTGCAGGAGCAATGGCAGTTTTGAGGACACCTAAAATATTTTATGTTGTATGTCTACTAAAATGTATTTTCTTTGAATCGGTGGCAATCGGACAGAACTTTTGGATAAGGAAAAAATAGAAAATAAATTTCGATTTAGACGCTAAAGTGGTTGTTTTAGTCCACCCTACATTTTCAGCACGCTTGTTAGACTAAATTTAATATGACATAACAGGCGCAGCCATATTGCGAAATATTATTTGTTGCAATTTTATAGCCAGTGAGTAGTAAAAGCACACAGATACTAACTCATTTTTTAAGTATAAATAGATATTTACTGTCTTTTGAAAATAAAAATACAATGTATTTATTACGCGCCCAAATAGCATGAGTTTTTTTACCCGCACGCTGTTTGACATTAACAATTTTCAGTGACAAATGATAGGACGATTTAAGGCATTTTCAGAGAAGCCGAGAATTCATGACACAAGGTATTTTTGATAATACTTGAACTGTGGGACAATACAGGAATCACGGGGTGGAAAAAATATCTATTCTAAACATTCACTTCGCCCAAGCTAATATTTTTTTTGCATTCCATAAACAACGTTTGATTATTATTATTTTACATATTATTTTTTTAAACATTCCCAAGGTTCCCAAAACTGCCAATCTATCCTACTCGCACTACACTTTTTTGTCAACTGGCAGTTTTGAGAACCTTTTTATAAAAATGGCCACCTCATTATAGGCTATTTAAATGATTTTTATGAATGATATATTATGTTGCATTGCATATTGAAGATTCGTTTATTTTGACGCGAGACTTTTTGCCAAGTCTGGAAGGGTGGGGTAATAGAAAAAATCACGGGACGGGAAAAATATTTATTACTATAGGGACGGTCATTTAAATAAGTATTTAATCGTACATATCTGAGAAAGTTTGGCTTGGAATTGGGTTTTCTTTTACTTTCTAAATTTACTAAGCACATAAGTTCAATCTAAAAGTACCGCGAAAAGGATTAATAATTATTGGAAACTAGAGAATACATCAAATATTATTATTATGCAGGGTGCAATTAAAATGCATGGCATATGTAGGTAATGGCGGATTCTACGTCGCAAATTGACAAAAAATTTCATATACTGTGCTAAAAGGCAATGAAAAAATATGGAATATTTTAAACTGCAGTAAAACGGCTTCAGCGATTTGATATACAGCCCTTGGTTTTAGTTTCATACAAACAGGTGGTGTGCATGCCATAGATTTTATTCTAATAGACGAACGCACAGGGGTGTACTTGGACCCCAGCGTCAAATAAGAGTGGCGTATGGGAAAAATCGACAGAAAGTTAATGAACTCTCGGGATACTTTTCTTTAAACAACCTCCTCAGCCAAAAAAGTGCACTTACGCAATGTAAATCGCTATTACAGGAGCAATGGCAGTTTTGAGGACACATTCTGAAAAGTTTTGTCGATTTTAAGATTGTACAGTCTTTTTAGCGCAGTTCAGGATCAATAAACTAAGGAAATAATAATCGTTGAGTGAAAGAATGTAATAAGAGGTACCTACACCCTCTGCCGAATCTCACCGCCAACAATCAAAGCTTGTCTAACAACAATAATATCATCTTCATTGTTCTTGGACCAGTTTATGTTGTTGGCGTTGAGATTTGACAGCAGTTTCGGCTCTTTATATTCCTTAAAATTAAACTCAAACATTTTTTTTTAGCATTTCATTATAAACAAAAAGTATATGTAGACTTATAATCGGACAAACCTAACAAAGTTTGGCTTGGAATTGAGTTCTAATCATCCATATTCCAAATTATTTTTCAGTGGTGGGGGTGGGGGTAACCCAATTTCCCCTCTAGTGCTGTCTAAAAGGAACAGTGTTCTCAAAAGTGCCACAACATAAAAGATGTTGTTATGAGGACTGTCTCCAAATCTGCCTTTAGACATAATGGGCTTATGAGGACAGTCCTCACAACCGCCAAGTGTCCCCGCAAGCACCGTTGCACACCATAAATCGTCCTCAAAACTGCCACTAGACATATATATATATATATATATATATATATATATATATATATATATATATATATATATATTGACACAATAATCGTATTACATAGGATAGTATTCGGTTATAAAAATGCTTTGACAAAAATATCACTTTTACCTATCACATTTTTAAAGTAAACATCAAGAGAACAATATGGTATATATATATATATATATATATACTCATTATTATTATTCCTCCAGGAATAATAAATAAATAATTTTTATTCACAAAGTACTTTTTGCTTTTGTGTAAAATGGTTTAATCTCTAGGGCATAAAATGGCCTGGCCGTGCAAAAAGAGTAAATTTAAATTCTAGACCATATTGTTCTCTTGATGTTTACTTTAAAAATGTGATAGGTAAAAGTGATATTTTTGTCAAAGCATTTTTATAACCGAATACTATCCTATGTAATACGATTATTGTGTCAAATCGCTGCATGATAAAAGCTAATTTATATAAGTACTTTCCAGAGAGAACGATAATAATTCTGTCAGTTTTAGAAACTTCTTCTTTAGAAGATTGTTCGAAAGTCATTGGAGTTGAAAATCGGGCAAAATAAAAATAGTACATTTTATTGTTCCAGTCAGTCAGGAAATTCGATAATTCAGATTTGTCAGAAGGTTCTGAAATTGAACGGCACTCATGGTAAGAATACCTAATGTTCGATGATGATGTCATAACAGTCACAGTGAAACCAATAGGAGTACCTTATTTGTGGGCTTGTGTTGTGTGCTTTTATTCCCGTAATAGGGTTCTCAGAATTTAAGAGAAGGCTACTAGGGTACTAACACATATTTTGCACACTTATTATTCGGATTTAGGTATAAGTAGTAGTGCAGGTGCATAGGGTTTGAGAAAAAACTTTCTGGGAAAAATAGGGCTTTTGAATGGAACATTTATTTACAAGGGATTAGAAATTAATAGCTCCTATTATCTCACAACTATTACTTTATTTAAAAACGGAGACCAGTTTCGTAACTCTATAAATTTACCTACATCCTCAGGGCTGGTAGTAGGTATATGTATAAATAAATAAAGAACCTTTACTTACCTAGCCACTATACATTTTAAATATATACATTTAACCACAAGTCAAAGTTGAAACAATTAAAAACATTACATCATTATCATCTTTTTTCGAATATCTAATCCAAATTTCCTGCAAGCTCTTGGACTATAAGTGATTATCCTTTATTTATTTACTTTTTTAAACCTTATATTGTAGTCCGTGATGATGCAATTTTATAGATTAACGAAACCGCTTACTGTTTTAAATAAACAAGTAATAGTTGTGATATAATAGAGCCTATTCACTTCCAATCCCTCTAAAATGAACTCTTACAGGGTATAAAGTTCTCAATTAGATTTATTTATTATTACACAAATATAAATATGGAATACTATATAAAACATTTTATAGAAGTAGACTTTAGACGCTTTTCTAGTCGTAGCAACACTAGTATGCAGTACAATATTATCCAATCAAGTATTGATAGATGTTCAATTGGCCCTAATGTGGTTCAAAAAGAATTGGGTAATCAAATCGTTAATTCAGATTTTATAATTGAGCAATTACAGAAGTTTTTTTATACACGAACCCTTGATAATATGCACCTTTGCTGATATGAAAATTATTTAACACCTGTGAAATAATAGTAAAATTGCCTGGACGTCAAAAAGCTATTTGCAATAAAGCAAACAGGACACCGCCGTTTTTTTAAAGATATATATTCGCTCTTCTTGATCCGCATCGGCGAGACACGTGTGACATGATCCGTTGACGGCCGGCCCCCGACTTTATTATTTCATATTAGCTACACAGAAAAAAATGCTGTTGTGATTTTAGTGAGTTTGTGTAGTCACTTTTTCATTACTTTAAATATACAAGCAAATCCATGTGATCCCAACAATATAATCTATACTTTTGACGTAATTGCAGATGAACTAATAAGTTTCAAATAGTTTAAATTTCCGTTAAAAAGACGTATTATCACTTCGATACTAAAATTAGCATACCTACTACAATGAAAGCATAGCCTCGGATTAAAATGTCTCATGTTTTATTTAAACAATTAAATTTATTTTATTTAAATAATAATAATAATTCTCAACCTCAGACTACTCCAAACTATATAAGAGTAGATACCCCAGAAGCAACTGAAAAAACATTATAATTCATTGGATGAAGGATGAACAAAACAATTCTTGCAATAAGAAGGTATAATCATGATTTAATAAAACCTCATTTTATGATATTCAAGAAATTATTAGAATTATTAGAATTCATGTCAAATACATAGTTAGATTGAATCAAGTACTTTTTACTCGACTGAACTAAATCTCCTATTACAAACACGTTAGTAAAGAAAGCTATCACCTTGACTGAGCAATTTACCAAAACGAATGATCAAAAATTTCTCAGTTAAGGTTTTGAATCAGCCCTACACTCTATATTATCGTTCGTAGTCGTAGAAAGTGAATGGCAATAGAAGAGCTATTAACAAACTGGGGGTTACTAGAACCTGTATTCCCTAAAATTAAATGTTATATCGATCTCATCTGCATCATTTTTGTTTTGTCAATTATAAGTTGTTACACTAGCAGCTTGATTTGCATTTTACACATCATTTGCCTATTATTCAGGCAATAATACTTATAATAATTATAATTGATATTAGTACCTACAATTATTACAAATCCAGCAAAAATGCAATGACAGTAGTTGTAATTTCAGTATAATGAACAGTTAAATGTACCCCTATTCAATTCAACAACATGAGGCCTCAAATGAAACGTTATGTTGTTCTGACAAAAGAATGTGCTTAGAAAAGTATTATAGAATCAATTCCAGAACATGATATTGATTGAAATTAAATATTACATTTAAATTATTCATTGGAATTCAATATCAATTGTAATTGAATTGATTATTGTTAGTTACAAAAAAGCTTCTGCTTGAGTTTGAGGAATAATATCTCATATTGAATTAAACAGGTTTTTTTTACAAAGTAACAGATTTTTCTCAGTGTAGTACCCAGGGCCGGCCGCCTCAGTCGTAGCACTGTGAAGGGGCAGGTTGGAGTGGGGAGTCGTGGGGACTAGAGGAAGGAAAAGGATAGGCATAGCTAATCGAGCGACGTATGTCCTGAATTGAGTCGGGCACTTCAGGCGGATTTGATATGTATCGTAGCCTCTTATGATTTTTAAAATATGAACCAATCAGCTAGGTAATGATTTCAGCGATCATTTCCCTCATACTCCTTCCATCCAATAAGGTAGCTCCTTCCATAAAAATCCAACCAATCATATGCCTCTGCTAGCGATAATAATTGCACTTGTGCAAAAGCAAAGCGGTAATACCACTTGTGCAATTATCACTTCGTCGCTTTGCAACCGCGAATCTGTTCGATACAAACACCTACTTCTTAAAATTGGCGTGTTTAAAACTGTTCTAAATTATGCAGCGTATAAATTATGTTGCGGTATTATTAAGCATTGTATCAATGAATTTATATAACTTTTATATTGCTAAATTCTTGTTATTAGACCTCCGTCTCCGTTTAAATTTATGAGACATTCAGAAAATAAACCAACGCCAACAGGGTGTAAGCAACGGTATAAAGGAATAGATGACTCACTCTAGTACAAACAAACCGGTTTTATTTTGCTTCTACATTGTTGGGTCGGGGGACGAGGACGAGGTAATTTGTTTACATTGGCATTTCTTAAATTCAGTCTTTCTTATTTTGTAATGCATAATAAATAATCTTTTGATAGACTTGTATATTGTATACCTTTGTGCTTTGAGATACTTATTTACAAAATAATCTAAATCGTATAAAAAAAACTGGAAAACTTGAATGTGCCAACAATAACATCTTTTCAATATCATGAAACAAAACAAGTTGCCTTTGGTAATGTATCTATACCTATATATCGTTGGGGTGTAGGTATAATCGCATTTGCCTTGGATGTCCAAGCGTCATGTTTGTTTACTTGAAAATAAAAGCCCAATATGTACGAGGGGTTTTGCTAATGGCAGAATAGCGTTGAGAATAAAATTATTTAGAAAATTTTCCGGCACGAGTGATATTTGTCGAGATTATTTCACGAATAAATTTAATAATTTCTATATTAATTTTCTCTACATTTACATTTCCAAAACTACTCATTTTGAACCAGCTTCGACTGTAATAACGTCATTCGAGTAAACAAACATGACGCTTAGATATCCAAGGCAAATGCGATTATACCTACACTGTCCTACACCCTGTTAGCGTTTGTGTGTTAGCGAATGTGTGTCATAAATTTAAACGGAGATGGAGGTCTAATAACAACAATTTAGAAATGTAAAAGTTATATAAATTTATTGATAAAATGCTTAATAATACCGCAACATAATTGCATAGGTAATTTAGAACAGTGTTGTAAAACATACCAATTTTAAGAAGTAGGTACGTGTTTGTATCAAACAGATTCGCGGTTACTAAACAACGAAGTGATAATAATTGCACAAGTGGAATTACCGCTTTGCTTTTCCACAAGTGCAATTATCGCTAGCAGAGGCATATGATTGGTTGGATTTTTGTGGAAGGAGCTACCTTATTGGATGCAAGCAGTATGAGGGAAATAATCCCTGAAATCCTACTCTTTTGAAGATAACCCGACGATATCTTAATTCGTCACATTACAAAATTTAATATAGGACGAGGAGATAGATACACGTTCAGTTAAGACATTGATCGGTAAATATCTATTAGCACAGAAAATGTATTCAGAACCGAAGACTCCTTAATGACAGTCAAATGGACTTCAAGTTTTAAGCATGATAATTGAATTTATTAGTGTAAGTATTTATAATTGTTGTAGTTAATTTATTCCTAAGAAGTTTGGTTGTTAAATCTTGCCTACCTATAGGTACACTAAATAATTAAATTATTTGCAATATTCTTAAATTGTCTTCCTAAACACAACTGGTGCTATGCCTAATAATAGGTCCTTGTAGACCGGGAGATAGTGACAGATTTTTGGAGGTGATTTTACTCAGTATGCCTTTCATAGGGCATTATGTTGCGTATATTCTCATAATAATAAGGTATGAATCAGAGAGTCATTCTGGGTTCTTCATATGGAAAAATGAGTTTTCATTTATTCGAAAAATATGCGTTTTGATATGATTTTAATCAGGCTGCCATGTGTTTTATAATGAACTTCAAAATAGAAAATTCCTCGGGAAATTATAGGCATACCGTTAGCGTGGGCCCAAAGGGCTATTATTGCCAGGTGAACTTGTATATTAATAATTAATTTTTCCACGTTTTTGAATAGGCTGCCAATGAGAAGTATGCAAGTTCTTGTTATGAAACTGCTGAAGAAAAGATGGCGTACCGTTTACGCATGTCCAAGTACACTTTACATAGATTAACTCGTTTAAATGATTAAATAACATTCAATTTAAACAGTACTTGGACATGCGCAAAAGGTATGCCATCCTTTTTTCAGCATTTTCATAACAAGAACTTGCATACTTCTCTTTGGCAGCCTGTTCAGAAAAATTAATTATTAAAATACAAGATCACATGGCAATAATAGCCCTTTGGACCCACCCTAACGGTATGCCTCTGGTTTTCCAAGGAATTTTCTATTTCGAATTTCATTATAAAACACATGGCAGCCTGACTAAAATCATATCAAAACGCATATTTTTTTCGAATAATTGAAAACTCAGCTTTTCACATGAAGAACCCAGGATGACACTCTGATTCATACCTTATTATTGTGAGAATATGTGCTACATAATGCCCTTTGCCAGGCATACTGAGTAAAATCACGTCCAAAAATCTGTCACTATCTCCCGGTCTATTAAGTAGGTAGATAATACTTACCTTTCGTTAACTTATTATAACCCCCATTACTAAGAACATACCACTCCTGCTGCGAAGTTGTGGTATTTTCAGCCTTAGGATTATAATTCCTAAAATTAAGGATCCAACGACGTTACTGTGGTCTGCCTAAATATAGGTAATATCGATAATAGGTAAGAGTCCCAAATTTGAGACACTTTTTTGTAAATTCGAAATAAAATTCACCGTTAAACAATTTTTTATTAATATTGTATTAGAATACATACTTAGTGTATTGACAAAACAGTGATGCAAAGGAAGTATATTAATAGCAACATAGAAAAATTATTGAACTTAAACTTTTTTTGTGAATTGCCACATAAAATAAAAGGTTGCCTAATTTGAGACAGGGTGACTAATTTGAAACAGACTGACGTCCCAATTAGGTACGCACTGCCTTTACAGCTTCTACCATAGCATGAGAGTCCCATTTCTTGCGTTTTTTTGGCATCTGTAATAAAAAAATGAAAATATTGTTTGGGTGCCTAATTTGAGATAGTCTCAATTACAGAACCCATTTGGTATCTCAAATTAGGAACTTTCAGTAAAAAAAATGGACAACAGTATTTTAGGTTAGTTATGAAAAAATATTGCCAGATTTCAATGAGACATCATTAAGCAATACCTCCTATACTAACTATACTACGACACAACCTACATTTTTTTACACCTTATCTTGACTGTAAATGCCGGTTTATTTACACTATCAAAAAAGTTTAATCAGTCAAATCACACCAAACGTGCTTTTGTACAAAACAAACACCGTAGTTTATTTTAATTAGTCTAGGCTATTTTCTGTTGGATGGCGTTACATATCCGGAGCTATCTTATATTAGGCATCTATCTCAAATTTGGGTCTCTTCCTCCACCTTTCGGAAATTTCGGAAAATTTACTCGTTGTTTAGTAATCACTAAACAACGAACATAAACAGAAAAAAACATTCCACCGTCACCACTCTATTTGTTCCTTGGTAAACAGCTTCTCGCTCCTCCATAAACAAACACGACCAAAACCGAAGAGCGGTGGCAACGCCGCCAGTGAATTCGCTTCCCCACTCGTCTCGTCTTTGTGACCCTCGCACGGCATCAGTTGAAAGTGAGTTCTTGACGTCGAGGTTTGTTTGGAAGCAACTTGCGTTAGAATCAACGATAACACTGCTCAATTTCGTGCAATAATGGCTTCCATAATTGTTTCTTTGTTTACTTTATGCGTTGCTGTTCAAGCCGGTGAGTAATATTTATCCTTTTTATATAACCTTTAATTTGTGTTTTGATCCGAAAACTTCACGAATGTTTTGAATAAATGCCTGGTTCAATAAAGAACACAGTGAGAATACATGGGTGACAAGTTTTAAATATGAATAAACCCTTATAATTTTAAATTATATGTATGGGTAGTTACCTAATTAGGGCGTGTCGAATACCTAATTTTCACTCTTGGCAATAAGGTCAGATAGAGGCAGTGTACGTACCTATTTCCTGTAATCTGTATCTGTGCCTATTGCCAAAATGAAATTGAAAACAACAGGTCCTACGTCCTACTCCCAACAATACTCGGCAGTATGGAAACAAAAAAACCAATACGCAGATATATAGGTAGGCAGGTAGGACAATGAAAAAATCGTTATTTATTTATGTTGGTATTTTTGGTAAGTAGGTAAGGAAATAAAGAAATGCGACATAAGTACCGGCATAATCCTACCTACAGGTTGTACCCATTTTAAGTGTGTTAATTATTGAGAGAGGCCATAGATAAATTAATTGTAAACAAAAAGTTTCGTACCCGAGGTCCCTGCTATAAGAATGACCCTATCCCTAGCAGTGTATACCTATATGTCTGACACTTCCTTTTTTAATGAAATAAATAAACAAATATATCAGAATTACAAATCCGTAGAGTGCAGCTCCATCTTTGACCAATTCTTGACAACTCTAGTTTACAATATCACTAGTGCCAACATATAAAAATTAGTGACATACAGTAATTGCGGGACCGTTGTACAGGTCGATTAAGAATTTGAGGGTGGCCTGTTGGTTCTAATAAATACACGTAATTTAATGAATTTTAAATTGTTTTTGTTTGTCCCAGTTGTTTTATCAATGTAATTGGGTGTCTAATTTTGCAAAAATACCGTTGTTTTCCTATATGACCGGTTTAAGGAAAAACCTGTGTCAGAATTATACAGCAATAAATCCACTGTTCCTAAATATGACACCCGGGTGTCTCACTTAGGAACAGCATATAGAAAAACAACTTTTGTTTTAACTTTCTCTTTTTCAGTGTAATAACATATTTATGTCCACGGTTAGGGTGTACAATAGGAAAAATAATTAACATTTCTTGTTAAAAAAATTGAGAAAACCTAAAATGGTACAAGAGTAAACTGCCTTTATTTGTGAAGATACGGAAAAAAGTTATTAGTAAAAGTTGTTATAAATTAAAAGGTAGTCTCTATTTCCAATTTTCAAAAGAATCGGCCAACTTCGATTAAAGGACAAGATTAGAGACGCCGTTTCTTCAACATCGTTAGATGAGATTAGAAGAAGTTCATCTGAATTCCTCTTTCGTTTGAAAACATGTGCCGAATATATATATATTCCTAGTTGCAATGTGTTTGAGTAAATTTTTAAACTTATGGATTGTGAATTTAGAATAATTTAATTTCTATTTAATCCAAGAAAATTGTCATTTTTTTATAGAGGTAGAAAAAAAATTTCTTAACAGGTAGATATTTTCAGGGTTGGTTGTGGGTAGCGTCCTGAGTATAACCCCAAAAAATCACCATCGAAGTCGTGTTACAAACCCCGCAATAGGGGTGGTTTTGCAAACATGGCATAATCATAATTATTTTCCCATTTTCAGAAATGTTTTGCAAAATTCGTTTTTGGCTCCAAAAAGTAGCGAACTAAGAGATTTAAAAAAGCACCCCAGTGAGAATTCCTTGCTAGCAGTCCGATGGGTTAAAAACCGCCCTTGAATGGCATAATAATTATTTTCGCATTTTTAGAAATAAACAAATAATTATTATTATGCCATTCAAGGGCGGTTTTTAACCCTTCGACCGTCTAGCAAGGAATTCTTACTAGGGGGCTATTTCACCTTTCTTATAGTTCGCTACTTTTCGGCGTAAGAACGAAGTGTGCACAACATTTCTGAAAATGGGAAAATATTTATATATTATGCCATTCAAGGGCGGTTTTTAACCCTTCGAACAGCAAGGAATTTTCACTAGAGGGCTTTTTCACCATTCTTAGTTGGCTACTTTTTGGCGTAAGAACGAATTGTGCACAACATTTCTGAAAATGCGAAAATATACATATATTATGACATTCAAGGGCGGTTTTTAACCGTTCGAACGGCTAGCAAGCAATTCTCACTAGGGGGCTTTTTCATCTTTCTTAGTTGGCTACTTTTTAGCGTAAGAGCAAATTGTGCACAACATTTCTGAAAATGCGAAAATATATATTACGCCATTTAAGGGCGGTTTTTAACCCTTCGAACGGCTAGCAAGGAATTTTCACTAGGGGGCTTTGGGCTTTTTCACCTTTCTTAGTTAGGTATTTTTTGGCGCAAGAACGAATTGTGCACATTTCTGAAAATGCGAAAATATGTATTATGCCATTCGAGGGCGGTTGTTAACCTTTGGGCAGTTAGCAAATAATTCTCACTATATAGGCGACTTTTTTGCCTCTCTTAGTTGGCCACTTTATTGGGCAAGAGCGAATCATTGTGCATAACATTTCCGAAAATGGGAAAATAATTATTATGTTTTCAAGAGATGTTTTCAACTCTTCAAACGGATTTTAGCAAGGGAAAAACAAATATGAATTATCATTCAGGTCCTCCTAAAGTAGAGAGGTATCGATCGAATCGTTATCCCGCGTGGTGATAGTCCTCACGCACGCCGCCACCACGAGGTTCCCCACTTCTAATTTGTATCCCTTTATGCTCTTACCCTTCCTTGTTCTCTGCTCTTACCATACGTCGGCATTTCGGCAAAGCGCCCGATGGAAGGAGGCAATTGAGAGACCCGTGTACGAGCACGCAGCTATTCGTATAAATTTTTAAATACTACGTAATGAATGATTATAGAGTTGTTCAAGATTATAACTTTAAAAGTAATTTTATTTAATACAGAAAACTTGTCGAATAATAGTTTCATTATTAACTTTTATTGCCATATTTCAGTGAGCTTGAAATTTGTATGGCTTGAACTTTAGTTGCCATGGCAGTTTGCCTGGTAATAATAATTGTGATTTTTTTAAATGAAATTTGCCGTCAATTTTCTCCATAAATTAATTTTGTTTATGGGGACTGGAGGCTTAGGTAATTTGTTGCAAGAAAATTGACACTTTAGTTCTATAATCTCATCTCGGGCCTTTTTTATTACAAGCATTTATTTAACTTGTCGTGTTAGTATGTATGTATGTATGTATCAGTGATGTAATGTCTAGATACTGTATCTAGATACTTTTTATGTACCTAGATACATATCTAGATACTTACAAAAATCAGGATCTGCTTTAGTATCTAGATCCTTTTGAAAGTATCTAGATACTTAACTAGATAGATTTTTTAGCCAAGATGCCAAGGCGTGCCATGTGCCTATATTTAATTTTAAAAAATAAATAATACAAATAATAAAATGGGGTAGACATAACCAAAATTCGATTTTACAAAATCATTTTCATTGCCCTGTGCATATACAGGGTGTCCCGAAATTAGCCTGCCATAATTTACCAGCGTGTACTGCGACCTAAAAAAATGAAAAAAATTCTATAAACGTGGCCACAAAAATGTCCCCTAATGGGGCTATAGCCCTCAAAAGGGGCAGTGTCGCAAACGGGTTTCTATAAATGTTTCCAGAAAGAACAAAGATAAAATTATGAAATTCGGTATGTGATGTACCTGTGAGATTTGACATTTACCGATGTAGCGATAGTTAGACATTCTTAATCATAAGAGTCCCAAATTGGGGATTAGGGGATTAAAAACATTTTTTTGTATACCTTTTTCCAGATTTCTTGCGAAATTATGAAATTTCAAGGTATTCTACGAAGAAAAGGTGCTCTTGTTTTTTGCAGAGGGCCATGAAAATACCTATTACCACCATAATTTACCACCACGTTTCTTGATACAAAAAAATGAAAAAAGTTCCTATAAACATGGCCTCAAACATGTCTCCTAAGGTGGACACTTTGGCAAACGGTTTTTTCTAAATATTTCCAGAACGAACAAAGGTAAAATTCTGAAATTTGGTATGTGATATACCTGTGAGATTTAACGTTTACCGAGGTAGATATAGTTTGACATTCTTCATCATATGCGTCCCAAATAAGGTAAATGATGGCAGGCTAATATCTAATACCGACTTTCATGGCCCTCTGCAAAAAAATTTTAAAACGATTTTACTCGAAAACGGTGCACGCTATCAAAGTTCCACAAAAGAACCATTTTTTCGTAGAATACCCCGAAATTTCATAATTTCGCAAGAAATTTTGGGAAAGAGAACACAAAAAATGGGGTATGTTTAACCTTTTAACCCCCCATTTGGGACGCCTATGATTAAGAATGTCTAACTATCTCTACCTCGGTAAATGTCAAATCTCACCGGTACATCACATACCAAATTTTAGAATTTTATCTTTGTTCGTTCTGGAAATATTTAGAAAAAACCGTTTGAGAAACTGTTCATTTAGGGGGCTATAGCCCCCTTATTAAGGGGCATTTTTGAGGCCATGTTTATAGGAACTTTTTTCATTTTTTTGGGTCGCAGAACGCGCTGGTAAATTATGGCAGGCTAATTTCTGGACACCCTGTATAGGTATCCCAAAAACAAAAAACGAGGAAAAGACGGATTTAGTTATTAGTTTTTACATCAAATTTTATCCAAAATATTTGGTGTAGCGTGCGGAAATTTCAACAATGGTTCTGACAGTCTATGTCTAGCTTTGTCTATGATGACAGCTATAAATAATTAAAAAAAAAAAGTATTAAGAGAGCACACAACAAACCATGGTATTTTTCCAAATTCCAATAAACTAGGTTTAAAGCAATCAGTTTTGCACACAAATTTCTTTAATAAATATTTTCGGTAACTCTTGAAACAAAAAAGTTACATGCCGAAGAAATTTCGGCGATTTTCGGGATTTAGAAAAATATCTCGGAAAGTAGGCCATGGACCTCAAGTGTGTTTTTACGCAAAGTTAGCTCATGAAAAAAGCATTTTTTTCATATAAAAAAATGCATATTTGTCAAGATTTTCTCGAGTGGCCCTTCTTAAATACACACCCTGTATTTTTGTCCTTAACTTTTCGAGAACACCCTGTATATAAATTCTGAAGCTATATTCGGATTCCCCAGAGAAAACTGCATCATCCTGGTTTTAAGCTGGTTTTTTATTTCAAAAACTAATAAGTATCCTGAAAACGTTTCTCTTTTTGCTATGGACACACAATTCTATTATACTTAGAAAAATAGTTATTTGGCATGAAGTTTTCAGCCCGAGACGCAGTCAAGGTAACTGATAGACAAACTTAATTTCCAGTATTTTTTTGAATTTTGTTTTCTTCATTGCCTGTGAAGGTCTCAGGTTCTTCACTTAAAACTCTTTCTCGAATTGTTGTGAAGTTTCCGGTACTGGTATACTTGGTTCACCTTCCAGAATTTGAGCAGCTATTTCAGTTTTTTTAGAAATTGAAATTTTACTAAATGTATTTATAACAACAGGTTGAACGGGGAATTTTACTGTGACTGGTAGACTGGGAACGAAGGGATGCATGCATTTTTGCGATACATTTCAACAAAATTAAAACTTCTAATTTTACCGCTTATTACAAATAATGATCGAGGTTTGTTTGTCTTGCTATCGGGAATTTTCACAGTTTTGATAGAATCCATGTCGTTAATATCATTTAATGGTAATTTCTGTAACTCGTCTCTGCGGCATGCTCCTGCAATGCCAAATACTGCAACTCTCTATAACAATACACAAGTAAGTAGGTATAAAGTTAAAAATCGGCCAAGTGCGAGTCGAACTCGCACACGAAGGGTTCCGTATCACCGTACAATATTTAACACTACATATTTTTAAAAAATACTTTAGTAAAAAATAAAAAAAATATAAAAAAAGTTTGCCCCAGAGTGTGGTTTCGAACGGCGGACCTCTGGGTTATGAGCCCAGCACGCTTCCACTGCGCTACTTCGCTGTTTGAGAAATGTTCAATACTAGTTAGTTAACATTCTACGAGATTTTACATAAAAATACAGCGCGCCCGTGCCAGAAAAAGTCACCCACGGAATAACAGATGGGCCTCTGAGCCCCCAAAGTCTCACATCGCTACAAAATTTGAAAATCCTCCATATCAAAACAAACCAAATGTCAGTAGATGTTTACCAATAAGTATCGGGCGTGCCGGGCGTGCGCCTCGGCCACGATGTATACAGGGGACCTCGCCAAATTGCGAAAAAAGGGCCCAAACGGCCGAACGGCTTTTTCGATCGGGGTGCCCTCTCGCAGGTAAGAGGTCCGTATCCGTCGGCGGCACCACGCGAAAATTGAACTCAACCCGCGCTCTCCCTTCCAATCGCTAGCCATTTTTCCCGAAAAAAAGGGGAAAAAATTCCGGGGGCCGAACGGCTCTCCCAATTCGGACGCCCTTCAACAGGGTTGTTCCCCTTGAGCTCGGACGGCCGTACGCCAAATTTGGGCTCGAAATAACGAAAACTGCGTCCTGTAGACGAGAGCATAGGTACACGTATTACTACACAGGAGCGGGAGCCACAACAAGGCCTATGGTCCGGCAGGGCCGGTAGGCGCTTGTTAACAAGCGCTGCAACTTCCATTAGTACGTTTTGAATTTTAAAAGATATTAAAATTTGTTTTGATATTTTTCGGGCCTTAGTGCACAGATCCCCTAACACAGATAAGCCACTGACTGGTAACACAGGCAACTTCGAATTTGCATTTAATAGATTTTCAAAAAATTCTTCAGATACACAACTATAGAAACTTCCAGTGTGAATTAACGTGTCGCGTTGTGATCCTCAATTTGGACACCTATTATTGGCCATCTAACAGGTTTCTTTTTCTCATATCTCTCTACATAACTAATCGGTTCTTCCCCCAATGATATTTTTTTAATTTCCTGGCGTCTCAAAACTGCTTTCCCCTTTTTGTTCTTGTACTTTACTTTCACCCCCATTTCAATTTCCATAACTTTCTCAACACAAAATTCATCAATTCTTTTATTTTTCAATTTATCCCTAAAAATTTTTACTCCTTTTTCTTTCTTTTTCATTCGCTCTATTTCATTTTCTTTCTTTCCACTCCCCATTTCTCCCACATTTTCCTTCCTTCCATCACCTCTATCTACCTCATTTTATTTCTTTTCAAATTTTATACAATTTATCAATCGATCTACTGCATTATTACTGCGCACATTTCCTCCTATCAGTATTTATATTTTGTCGATCGTTCTGTGAACCTGGCTGTGCCGAATTAGAAGCAGATCTGTTATTACTCGCCGAGTTAACCTCATTTATATTACCGTACGCAAAATTTGTGCCGCCCTTGTAGTTATAATTGCCCCGCGAATTGAAATTATTGTCCCGGTAATTGGTACTATAGTTATTTGGCCGTAACCCAAGAACATCCCCGTTCCCCGGAGTTTTTTTTATAAGTTTGATCAATTTTTCTAAGAAATTCCTCTATTTCATCGATATCAGCTATACCCCTACTTAAAATATCTCTCGTTATTTCTGGTTCAAAATGTTCACTTAAACATTCCAACAATTCCCTATATGTGAGCCTTTTTATTAAATACGTATTTTCGCCAACTAAATGCACTTCACAACGACCATACCGAATTTTAAAAAATGTTTGGCGCTCTTCTTCAGGTCACCAATATCTACGTATAAAAGCATCGGAAAAATCTTGAAATCTATCAAAATTTTCCTCTTTCGCAAGAGCCCAGTTACTAGCAGACCCTCGTAAGCAGGATGTGGCCAAGTTAACTTTTTTGTTTTCTGGCGCCCCCAGCGTCTTCTAACATTGAAATCAGTTTTCTTAAAAAAACGACGGGATGAGTACCCCCACCAGGCCAAAATACCAAGTTATTGCCCCCTAAATCGCGCCATATAACTACTTATAGAACTTCGATCTACACGTCTCTCCACTTTTCCCACATTTCCTAGCAACTTTGCTTCGTCACACTCGACTAATTCCTGGTTTTTCTCAACTTTATTTTGTTGGGAAGATGCCACATTATTTACTACATATTCTAGAGTTTTTTGCATGCTATTCAAACTTTTAGCTAATTTATCTATAGAATATTCCATATTTTCCATTCGATTTTCATCGACATTTTTTTTCCGATTTATTTCTTTTCTTACTACTCATTTTTTAACGTAACCCCACATAACTAGTAGAAATTAACAATGAAGCAGTTTTTCGATATCGTTACTAATCTAACCTATTCTATGGAATAGTTATTTACATTGCAAGATGCGTAAGTCCGCTTTTTTGGCCGAGGAGGTTCTTTAAGGACCGGCAACGCCCGCGTTCGGTCCTTAAAAACCTCCGAGGACAAAAGAGAGCTTACGCATCGTGCAATGGATTATATTTTTCCTGCTTTCGACAAGTTCCTATTATAAAAAAGATATAGGTAATTTTAATTAAACGCTATGGACTAGATTGCAAGTAATAATATTCAAAATAACCATTGCTCAATTACTAAAAATTAAAATCAGTAATAAATATAAGTAGAATGCAGCGATAATAAAAAAAATAATAAAAAAATGGGGTTTGTGTTGGACTCGAACCCGTGACCTACGCAAGATCCATAAAGTAAGAATGCCACAGGAATGCTGTCAGATGATGTGATTGGCGTTCCCCCGTGTGTTGCCCTTGCCGACAATTATTGTCAGCATTCCCATGACGTAATCCAGAACGCTCTCTCTCAACAAGAGGCAACCTTCTTACTTTATGGATCTTGTGACCTACGGTTTACCATCCGGACTCTTTTAACCCAGCGCTACGTTTACTGCTGCTCGACTTTTTTTATTTAGCCATATTATTTGACACTAAAAATATATCCATATTCTTAATTTTTCTTTGGCTTAATTCGTATATTTTTTTATCAAAACCAGTTTATAAAACAATCGATGTGAGACATATTAAATTTGACGCCAGTTTCAAGCTGCTACATATATTTTATTAATGGTTTTAAGGTCCTTGCTGCATAATCGTTGCATCGTTGCTACAATACTTTTTGTACCTAGCAACCACTTTTTGTACCTAGCAACAGGGCACCTCGAACATTTCACTTTCGCTTTCGGACCTGTTGGCTGTTGGCCAGCATGTAAA
Organism: Pseudeuparius sepicola; assembly: GCA_963920635.1. NCBI lineage: Eukaryota > Metazoa > Arthropoda > Insecta > Coleoptera > Anthribidae > Pseudeuparius > Pseudeuparius sepicola. Next base: position 26,764,002 of record OY987304.1, on the reverse strand, counting down.
GTGAACTTACGGTGGAGGGAGCAGGAAAAAGTCTATTACGGCTACACAGGTACTAACGAAAAATCACCGCCTTAAAATTATCCACTCGTTCGTCGTGCAAGAATAGCGGAAGAAAATCCGTTTAAACTCTCTTCAGAGACTGCCTCCACGAGAACTTTCTATTCCAAATGTTCTGTTGCCCCTTTATGCCCATTAGTTGGTCGCCAAAATGTAACACCCCTCTCTTAAAATGTGCATGAGTTCTTTGATAAACGGGCAAACAGAAACATGCCTCAAAACATTGTTTATTTTACATACAAATAAGTTAAAACTGGATACATACAGTAAGGTGAATTCTGACTTATTCGTCCAGTATACCGCTCTACAACCGAGGCAATGGTCGGAGACCTTTCAGTGGTGAAACTATCCGTACGATCTCTGCAGTAGGAACGAACCGGCCAATGAGATGGCGCAACTCATGGGCTGGGAAGAGATCCTCTTGTTGGTCTCTCGTCGTCCAACGCACCGTTCTTCGCTCACACTTCCCCAAGCCACTGACATGACTGACTGCACTAGCAGTCTGAACCATATACCTATAGCAACCTATACCGCGCAAAAGAGACGTCCGACCTTGGGACTAATTTGGCGGCAACTTTTAACCCCAAAAGAGACTGGAAATTTGAAATAATTTATTCGAGTGGGTTTCATAAATAATATAATATCTTGGTTGTCGTTTTGTGTAAAATAGAAATTATTTTAGTTCAAAGTACAACATAGGTCCAAGATTTTTGTTGGTTTTAATTTTAAATTAATGCATTTGTGAAACGAAGCAGTTAACTAGGTTGAGAAATTATACAACTCAATCAACACAACATAATATTTTAATCATCATAAAGAGAACTAATATAATTATTATTGTAAATTTATTCTTTAGAACTTTTTTTGATTGTTTAAAAAATACAAGCAAACGACAACTTGATTACTTCAACTTCTACAACTTTAATCTTTGCTTCAAAAATGCAAGTGAAGTGATTTCTAATTAGGCCTGTTCTTTGATAAGCTGCAATAATTTTGCTGGTGGTGATCTTCCGTTAACAGGTTTACTTGCTGCTGATGTTTGCATTTCTTCGGTTAATTCTATTTGCTCCAGAAATGCGGCTCTCTTCGTTGTATCGAGAATTACAATGTCTTCATTTTCCTCATCTCCATGAGTTACTTCTTGAACCGGAATGAATGTCTTTGGAGGTCTTAGCAATTTCGACTCACTGCTTCTTAGAGATGCTAGAGCTCCACTTTTCACGATCCTGCGTATTCCATTAAAAAATCCTGTTTATCCAAATTAATAGAATACGCATACATAGATTCTTTCCAGAGAATATTATTGTCGACGACATCTAGAGTACTAAGCCACTTTCTAAATTAAGTTTATTCTCTTAAAAACCTAAAAATCAGCAAGAAATCAGAAAATATCAATGAAAAAAACAATATTATTTGGCATTTACCTATGGAATGTAATTTCACAATATGGATTTAAAAGTATCTTCGCATTTTTACAATGCTTTACCAAGTCATTTTTTGTAAATCTAAAGAAAAAAAATCGCGAATAAAAACTAAAAACGCACCCAGCATGTCACAATCTATCACATAGGAAAAGTGAAGTTTGTTTTCTGTCGACTCCAAGGAGACCACAAGGGGGCTGATACAAGGTTATGTTATATATCAGTGTCCAACTGCCATCAGGTTTTATGTGACATGCCAGTGCCATAGATTCTAAAGCAGGCAAAATATTTCCCATCATAATTCACAATTTTAAGTTTTCTAACTTCCAGATACTCAGATGTGTCAATTAAAGGTAATGCGGCCGCCTGTAGTAGCAAAGTTTACATTTTCATTCTGTAAGCTTTGGTAGTAGTCCCAATAATTGCAACCAGATTTTTCCTGTATCACCTTTGGTAATCCTACAGTTCCGATTACGTGGGCATTACGTATAAGTATAGGTAGTTGCACATTTGATAATAAGTTTTTCTTGTGTTGATAGGGAGGTTTCCATGAAGGAACTTAATATTTCATGTCCACAAAAAATGAAAATGTCATGAGAGTAAACTACCTTTATATATATTTAATATTTTGAAAAAGTGTCTGCAGGAATAGTTGTTCGGAACTAAAAGTTACGAGAGAATTCCCGTTTGTAGAAAAATCGTCAGACTTTGACTATTAAAACAGGTTAGACGAAATTGTTTCCAAAATGTATTACGTTCATTAAAAAATTGACACAGTTTTGCGTACGGTTGTTTTATTTAAAAACTGAGGTAATATTTCTCGGGACACCCCATACGGGAAATGTTAGGTTTCTTCATGGCAACCTCATTTTGTTGAATACAAGCAAATTTTTTTATCGAGTCTGCTTTTTTCCTTAAAATGAAAAATAAATAAGTTTTCCTTCTTATTCACTCTAAGCGTGACCACACATTCTGTAAATATTCCAAGTGGGCCAATTTTGCCACAAATGGAAATTATGTCGTAACTTTCAATTAATTGCGAACAATTATTCTAAGTGGCACACATCCCGTTTCTTCCCGAAATTTTAAATTTATCCATGACAACCTCATTTTAAATACAAGTAAAACTATCTTTATCAAGTATGATTTTTTCCGTAAAATGTAAAATAAAAAAATTTCCCTCTTTTTCACTCTGACCGTGGCCTTACTGTTAGACTAGAATAGTATATTACAAGCGAGAGTTGTAAACAGCTTATTACGTATGAGTGGAAAAGTTGCGCACGAGCCGCGCAGCGGCGAGTGCTGTAATTCCACGAGTATGTAATAAGCTTACAACTCGAGTTTTGTACTATAATTTTTCTTCGACGAAAGAAAAACTTTTATAATAGATAAACTATACTTCTGATTATCTGACAGGCTACAATAATTAGTATGTTGGTTGGTTGCTATGGTGGCGCGGATGCAGCCCTAACAAGGCACCCGTGATAATTGTGTTTTAATTAAGAACGGATATGTATTTTTTTATTACGTGTCAGTTATTACGTGTCAGTCATTACGTGCCAGTGTTCGTAACAATGGACTTACTTATAACCTAAACCGTTACTAGTATAGGAGTAGAAAAAAGTATTTACATCCAAGAAAAAGTAATAATGGACAAGCACTCAACAAAAAAGTAGTAACCGTATATGCGTGTTTTATGCTATTTGGCAATAATCGGTACGGTGTAACGTCACCCAAATCAAAAAGATAGCCATGATTTTGGAAGAAACAAATGGAGTCCAGGTAGGAGCCAACAGCATAGTTTTAGCTTCAATCAGAACATCCCTGGATTTAGGGCTTGTACTGACTGTGCCACTGAGCCTGCTAAAACGACCCACGTAGAAATCTCCATAACCGAAAATTATGGATGTAAGATTGGCTATCTTTTTAATTTGGTTGACGTTTCTTCCAAAATCGATAACCGGGAGTTATATCCGCAGAGAAATACAAGTTTTTGGTGGTCAAATTTTCATTTACATATTTCATTTTTGTGAAGCTCACAGCTCACACCTCTTTTCCAGAGAGCCACCTTTAAATGGTGCGTGCTACCAACAGCCATTATGCCGAAGATTTATTTTAGTATTAAATGAAAGTTTACAATTTACAATTATTATTTGCGGCAAAAGACAAAGACAATTTGGAGGATATTGTCCTAACTGCCACTTCAAAACTAATATGCAATATTCAGCGGCTCGTTAATCGGTGTTAAAATGCTTTCGAAAATTGTATAGCCAGCTAATTGGTCGATCTATTAAATAAAGTAAATAATCGGTTGAAAAACAAAAACGTTAATATACATTTCTTGCACCCCCGTTGGGAAATTGCATCCACGAATTGTTAAAGTATTTCTTCTTTGTTCACTTTTATTCTTGTTGCTTTTTGAAATGAGTAATAATCATGATTGTTAACATAAATTGGCACTCTTATTTACTGTAATAATTCTACGAAGTAGTTAGCTGACGCGTGTCGAGTCATGCGTGAATTGCTTGCCTAAGGTTTCTAAATTTATGCTATTTGCTGCGCGAAGTAAATTTAAACATTTTTTTATTTTAAAAAATGCGTTTGGTACGTAACCTTCAAATCAACAATTTGATCGAGGATAGAGATTTCTTTGTTCTGTTTGTCAAATCTGAATGACTTTCATTGACAATATCAGATGAATTGTGAATTATGAATGCGTAGGTACCCGGTGAAAATTTTTGAAACATGTGACCTTCGAAGTTTTTGTAATAAAAACCACCGTATATCACCTATACTGTCATTATTTGTATACCTTATGTTGTCCTGTTTAACAAAAAAAAAACATAGATAATATTATGTTAAGCCAGCAGGTGTCAATATAGATGGCTAGGAAATTAGGTCGAAAGCACGACATTTTGCACGCAAAACATGTCTTAAAGGCGACAATTTTCATTATTTTCACGATTTATTATTTTACAACCCATATCATTTATAAATATATGTATTAGGAATTATAAAAAATAATTCGGTTTTATTTTACAATTTACCTACCAATTCTCCGCCAGCTTACTCCACTTTGCAATTTCAAGTGACGCATAATTTATTTAGCATGAATGAATTAAATGGATCGATCTCAGACAAAATATAATATAGAAGAAACTTCCAAAACAAACCTTTGTCGCTAACATTTCTATGTTTAGGTACCTACTAATACAAAACTTTGTTGCATTGCCACTTACCCTGTAGAATTCATTGGAACATTTAAACATATATCGGAATCTCAGAGAAATAACCAAGGCTAGCGGGAGTAAAATCAAAAAGTAAACGGAGCCAACATATTTTGAGTGATGCCACATACTCCAGCATTTCATTTTCAAAATAAACGAGTTCAATAATGGGATTAACTGAATAAATACTTCCCAAAGACACTACATTAACAAATGTAGCTATTATAGTTCCTTGTACGTGACAATTTTAAACTAAAACTAAATCTCGCTCTCGCTGTAATTATATAGTATAGGTATTATCACTTTAACAAAATCGTCAACAGGTACTTCAAAACGACCAACTTGGCAACGCCGCTGTTCTAGCCGTGCAATTCATATTTTTCTATTCGCCCAGCGCGTCTGTGTTTCTGATTGTTTACGTCGGTATTTTTCCTATTTTTTAAGTGTTTTTTGTTAATTAATAGACTGTTTATTCAGTGACTAATTTAGTGGAGAATTGGATGAAGAAAGTGTGTGGTATGTGGCCAAAGGGGTATTTCTCTTTATAGGTAAATATTGTCAAAGCGTTGTACACACGGGAGTACAATGAGTGCTCTTGCCCAGGGGCGGACTGGCACCTAAAAACGGTCCGAGCGCTTTGTATGAGACCGGCTCATGGACTGGAACTGGAAGCGGTGGTTCCGTAGGGTTCCTTGTAGCCAAAGTGCAAGAGACGCCAGAAACAGTTGGTTTCAAGATTTTTTTAATGTTTTTAGGTATTTTTAGATTTTGTGGAGGTCCAAATTGTCGAAATCAGTTTATTTCAAGGTTTTTATTTCAAAAGAATATATCGAAAATAAAAAATAAAAAATCAATTCTTAAAAACAAATAAAACAAATAATGTAAACATAAAAATCAATCTTCATCTGTTGCAAACCATTTAAAAAAATTAAAAACATAATACATTAATACATAACGTATGCCTTTGCACTCGCCGACTAGATAGTTTATTAGATCTTCATATGGAGGGTAGAGGTAAGGAGGACCATCTTATATGGGTGTTCGGCTCAAAAACTGTCGGTTAAAAGCATTAAATAAGGGTTCAGGAAATCTCCAGAATGGCGCTAGGGTTCTTACCGGGTATGAAGTTTGCCGAGTGGAAAGTATAGCATAGTTCGGAGGTATGGAAAAATATCTAATTTATTAACTAACCATCTATGAAACTAATTTTCAGAAATGTATTAATTTTATTATGACTAGTAATCGCCCTAGTGCTTGAATTATTGCCGGAAAAATTTCGAGTAAACGAATTTTCTTTAAAAATTCGTGTCAGAGAAAAATTTCCGGATATTAATTCAAGAACGTGGGGATTCGGTAAGAAAATTCCATACCTACACGTAAAATAAACGAAATTATTATCGAAATTTTTGTTGAGTATATATTACAATGTCACATTATAACAATGACATCTGCCAAAAAATTTCCGCTGTAATCACCTCCTGCTGGCCAGAGCAAGTGAGAATATTTTCGGAAATTTTTTGAGTTGCCATGGCAACGAAGCAAAAAACGAGCCTCTGATTGGTCAAAAAAGGTAGGTATGGAATTTTCATTTAAAAATATTATTTACAAGACGCTTTGAAAACAGCGCCTTTAGAAGGCGGATGTTAATCTTTCCTTGTCTAATGTCACTACGAACTTTTGGCGCTTTTTTTAAAATAGGTACCCGGTGGCAACAGCAGCACCATCCTAATTTAATGGTTTTGACGGACAATTTTATAATACAGAGATGGTCTTCCTTCCTACCCTCCATAGATCTTCATTGTCTAATGAAATTAAAATATCTTTTTCACAAGCCATCAACATGAAAGCTTCCAAATGGTCTTGGGTTAGAGAACTTCTTAGCTGGTTCAAGATTATTTTTAATTTGGAGAAAGATCGTTCACATGATACTTGTGAAATAGACAAAGTTATTAAATATTTAAATGTCTTCTCCAAATTGGGGTAAGCTTCCACAAGTCGCGGCGCGCTGACTGCGTCCGAGTCCGAGTGCGTCGCGTGCTCATGATATTATTGTTGAGGTGTTGCCATTAGTGATGGGAAGAATCGAATTAAATAATTCGAATAATTTGATAATAGAATAAATCGAATTATTTCGATTATTTTCAAATATCTCGAGATAATTTTTTAGTAGTATTAATAGTAGCATACCAGTGTACACTGTCGAGATCTAACGAATCGAGAGCGAGACATTGAGTTGAAATGTTGAAACTTGAAACGCCAAATTAATATTACTAAAATCGAAACCGAAAGCCGAACGCCGAGCTCGAATTCTCGAACCTACGAAAGAGACGGTGAGAAAGTGAGAAGGCTATTAAGTGCAACAGAGGTAGATATAGAAAACGCTGGAAAATGCAGATCGTTGGCTGTTGTGTTTTGTTGCGAGTTGCGAGTATACTAGATACAATCCCGGTTCATTTGCTAAAAATCAAAAAATAGTATCAATATATGAATAAATATTCGAAATCGGTTGACCGAACACCGAACCGACCGAGACATACTTATATATAATATATGTAATATACAGGGTGTGTTTTTTTCGATGCCCACTATGGGGATCTCGGAAACTAGCAGAACTAGAACAAAGATTAAATGGGGAAAGAATTGAAGTTTTGAATGCTCAATCTAATGCCCCTTTTGGATTTTTAAAAAAGTTCATGGCTCACTAGATATTTTGAAAAGAGTGATTTTTTGCTATTTCATCAGATCTCTGTAGCTGCGTTATTTCTGATTTTCTGCTATTTCATCAGATCTCTGTAGCTCCGTTATTTCTGATTATACAGAAAAACTGTAGAGATAAATATTGTAGATAATTTTGGGCTTAATAAGATAATCTAATCCAATATTTTATGTTGTGTGTGATTTTTGAGATATGACATAAACTTGTGTTTTTTTACATGTAAATCATAGTTGGCTGTGGCCTTATCAAATCGGCCATTTTTTGAGCTTTCCAAAGATATAATACTAGGCATAGTTGTTATAAAAAATAAAAGAGCTATGGCTAATTTTCTGATTTTTTTTTTAAATTTGCACAGTCAGCCATGGAATATTTTCATAATTACGTGGTATTTTATAATACGACATACTTCAAATTATCATGATGGAGCTCCACCACATAGTTATTTGCCCGTAAGAAAAAACCTAGATCAGCTCTATCCAAATAGTTGGAGAGAGAGAAATAGACCTATTTCCTGGCAGCCCCGATCCCTCGATTTTTCTGTTTTAGATTTCTTTTTGTGGGGAACAGTACAAAATAAAGTATGAGACAATTGTTGAATTAAGAGCAGCTGTTTTGGAAGCAATTGCCAGTATTGACAGGCGCTCTCTAAGAAAGGCGACAAATTCAATTTTAAAAAGATGCAATATTTGCATAAATAATAATAATGGTGGATTGTTTGAACACCTTTTTTATTTCAAAAGGTGACCTTTTAAAATAATGATTTGAATTTGAGTTAATTTTTGTTTTATTTTGTTACATTTTGTTACCAGCTAAAAACAAAATATAAGAAAGTTGGAAGTATGTCTAATTATAAAATAGAACGTAATTATGAAAATATTCCATGGCTGACAATGTGAAAACTTAAAAAAAATCAGAAAATTAGCCATAGCTCTTTTATTTTTTATAATAAATATGCCGAGTATTATACATTTGGAAAGCTCAAAAAATGGCCGATTTGATAAGGCCACAGCCAACTATGATTTACATTTAAAAAAACACAAGTTTATGTCATATCTCAAAAATCACACACAACATAAAACATTGGATAAGATTATCTTATTAAGCCCAAAATTATGTACAATTTTTGTCTCTACAGTTTTTCTGTATAATCAGAAATAACGGAGCTACAGAGATCTGATGAAATAGCAAAAAATCACTCTTTTCAAAATATCTAGTGAGCCATGAACTTTTTTAAAAATCCAAAAGGGGCATTAGATTGAGCCTTCAAAACTGCAATTCTTTCCCCATTTAACCTTTGTTCTAGCTCTGCTAGTTTCCGAGATCATCATAGTGGGCATCGAAAAAAACTCATTCTGTATATAATTCGATTAATATCTGGAATTATTATTTCGATTATGAAACACTCAATGTTACTAATATCTAGATTATTAAAATATCCCGATTATTCCCATCACTAGTTGCCATAATGCCTAGAAGCGACGGCGCGGCGGCGGCCGGCCCATTGCGGCCCAAGTAGGTCCGGCCGATCGGGCTAGCGCCAGATCGCCCGATGGCCCAGTCCGCCCCTGCTCTTGCCTCTTATCCTTTCAAAGAATTCTTTGAGACTATACATTTCGGTATATAGCCATGATCAAAATAAAGTAAGGACGGAGGTAGGTACCTAAATTTCCTCCAGTTTTACAAACTTTTATTTAACTTGCTTTGTTAGTATGCGTGTGTATGTCCTGAAATCTTACAACTGAATTTTAAACCACCTCCACTCAACCGATTGAACTGAAATTTTGCACACACTTTTGGTTCTGGTGACAATGCAATACAGTATAGGTACTCAGAATTGTGATTTTTTTTTCAAGATGGCGGATTACCTATTTCTTCACAACCTCCTCAACATGGGTATCATATATGGCACTGTTTTTTACAATTTTTGAATTTGACCCACTTGCGTGACCCAAAGGGACCGGTCATGATAGTCCAGTCAGTCACGAAAATATCGTGACCGGTCATTTAGCCATCCCTAAAACGGCACTAAAACAAACTTGGAGAGTCGAAGTACGGATATGTACAGGGTGTCTCAAACGCGATGCCCCAGGGTCGCTATTGGCTAATAAAAAACGCAAATGAAAATTTCACTTGGGGGTTTTAAATGAGACTACTTGGGATTACTTTTGAGCCCAACATTTTATTTTTGGAACTTTTGAACATGCCTGTAATGACGTCACGAAATATATTTTTCCCAGAAACATACCTGTTTCTTTTTCTATCATGAAAGAGCGTGTTTTTCTCATAAACTTTCATTAAGAAACTTTTTTCATGTCTCTCTTCGTTTAAAAGATACAAGCAGAAATATGCAAAAACACGCATATTAAATATATCGGAAAAAATCAAGTTAGCCGTGATTTAATTTGGTCTCCATGGAAAATATTAGGATATTTAAAGACTTACGAACTACCTACTTGTTATAAAAATATAATACTATGAAATATAGGGGTAATATTTTAAATTTTATAAATAAAAAAACAAACAAAAACATTGCAAGTAACTATTAATAATAAATGAATAAATAACAATTTTAACTATAAATTATTTTCTATGTGCCCCCCATCTTCTAAGAAACACATTTCATATCGTCGCCGAACTTCTCTTTGGGTGGCTTTTCTTAAAATTTCCGGGGAAATGTTTTGGCCGCAATTATAATTTTTTCCTTCAAATAGTCAATATTTTGTGAAGGGGTCTTATATACATTATTTTTGAGAAGTCCCCATAAACAAAAATCTAAAGGGGTCAGGTCTGGAGATTTCCCTGGCCATTTTATTGGACCAGTAATCCCTATCCATCTATCCTCATATATTTCGTCTAAATATTCGCGGACAATACGTACTGCGTGAGGTGGAGCTCCATCATGTTGAAACCACATTGATCGCCTTAATTGAAGAGGCACATCTTCAAGAAGAATTGAAAGTTCATCTCGAAGAAAACTCAGATATCTTTCGCTATTTAAAATTCCTTCATAAAAATAAGGTCCAATTAGATGGCGACCAATGATGCCACACCAGACATTTATACCAAAATGACCTTGATTCCTTATAGGATTGACAAAATGAGGGTTTTCTGTTGACCAATAATGTTCATTTCTTCTGTTTGGCATACCATTGCTCACAAAATGGCTTTCGTCTATCCAAAGAATGTGATTTAAAATGTGCCTGTCAACAATTTCTGGTATTGTTATAATTTGGGAAATAAAATTTACTCGCTTCTCTCTATTCAGTTCCCCTAATTGTTCTAAATAGTGTAACTTGTAGGCGTGATATTTATTGCTCTTCATAATTCTTTGAGCTGAGGACTTATCAAAATTTAATTCCCTGCTAGCTTGCCTAATTGAATGTCTGGGATTGTCTTCAAAATATTGCAATACCTGGGCTGTTGCATCATCACTGCGAGTTCTTTTTCGAATTGGTTTATCTTTTCGATTACAAAATGCACTTTGATTTTCGCGAAGAGTTTTTTCCAGTCTTATAATTTTTTTGTGATCAGGAATTCGGCGGTCTGGATATCTTTCTTGATAAATTCGCACGGCTTTTCTGGCATTTTTTTGGGCTTCCCCGTAAATTAAAATTAAATCAACTTTTTCATCATGTGTAGTCATTTTGATTGAAATAAACGATTAAAAATGAATAATTCAACATTTTGACCCATAAAATGGCTTTTTTCGATCTGTAGCGAGTAACACTCATAATTTTAAACTTTTGGTCAATACAAATTTTAATCTAAGTAATTACTCACATTTTGAGACAACAATTAATTAAAAATATTTATCACAGTGGCCGTTATTAGGCTTCTTGCGCAAATGCTAATAACGGCCATTGTGATAAATATTTTTAAATAATTTTTGTCTCAAAATGTGAGTAATTACTTAGATTAAAATTTGTATTGACAAAAGTTTAAAACTATGCGTGTTGCTCGCTACAGATCGAAAAAAGCCATTTTATGGGTCAAAATGTTGAATCACCACACACGTGGTGTACATTCAGTCCCAAGGTGAAAAACTTTTATAGATAATATTAAGTCAACAATCCACAGAAATCTGGCCAGGAAAATCGTCAGATTATTGATGTATGTATGGACTAAAAGATTAATAACGCACTTATAGGATTTTCTGTTCTGATTTACAAACCTAAATTGTCAGTGGTATGGGAAAAAAACTGGTATAGCCTACACATCGAAAATTGCTGCGTATTCCTTCCATTCTTGAAAAATGCCTGGACTATGAACAGCAAGCTACAAATATATTTTGTTATTATCAATATACTTACTTTTATTTTGTGCTTATTGTAACAAAATGTAGAATTTTCAGCAGTTTTTTTCCTGTACCTGTAGGTATTTTGTTTAGATCGGGAACACATCAAATTAAGCCAAAGACATTGAAGCATTTACCCCAATATTTTTAAATGATATGTTGTCAATTATGAATCGAAAGTTGATTTTATCAGACATAGGTTCGTATAGTAGCACAAAAATAGCAATAGGATTAGAATGATGTTTTAGGTGGCCACAAAACATGCGTCATTACAATGAAAAAAGTTTGATTTTAAAAAGATATTCCCTCTACAATTAACATTTCGCCCTTTCGAAATTTTAAAAAGTGGGTGATGTATAGAACGTTCTGTAATTATTGGAAAAAGTTGGTTAAAAAAGCTTTTTACTCAAAACGATGTAAAAAGAGGTCACATTCCGAACAGATGATGAAAAACATTATCAGGACTGTGTGTTGTAAGGTTATTTCTCTACAGGAAATATTGGGATGTTGGACAGTGGTAGGCTACAAACACAACAAAACATACTTTTAATACCAATAAATTTATTCCACTAAAAATACATATCACAGACATTGTGACGAAGCTTAAGATTTTGTCCTACCTGTGAGACAGAAAATTGGGCCTCTTCCACGTAGAAAAAATTAAAAAGTACCTATAACTTCTACCATTTGCTTCTACCTAGGAATAGTGTCGACGGAATTTTTTCAAAAGTGCAAATACAGTTTGGGGATATTATACCTAAAACTGGACCTAAAAACTGTTTTCAGTATTTCTTTTAACTAAAAAGTATCTTTCATTCCAACAAGTTGCTGCCTTTTTAGCATAAATAATAAAATAGTCTAATTTTTTAAAATGGTTATTTTTTTGAAAAAAAAAACAAAATGTGGATATTTGTCCTTTTGACACATCTTATTCCATCCCTTAGTAAATTCGCCCATCTATTCGGCCGTTTTGCCTAGACATAAGATACTAATTTGACATTTTGCGTTTCTGTTTGGTAAAGCTAAAGTTAGTAGGTGGGTACCTGGCCTTCTCGTAATTATTAGGAATAATAAAAACCAAATTTGTTACTACAATGTTATTACTTTCCAAATATGTAACAAAAAATATGTTTTATAAAACATAATAGTACGAGAGATGGTAACCAAAATTTTTAACGCATAGCGTCCCGGCTAAAACCGCACGGAATCGATAGATTATATAACCCCGTATCCAGAAATCCGATTTTCAGACATTTTGCGCGTAGTGTCTGATCTGAGCCCATTTTCAAAAATGTCAACAAATCTGACCTAAGTGACTCATAGCAGCCCATCTGATTTCCGGAATGTAGTTAGATAATAGCCCTGAGATACCAATAACACAGTTTTCAGACACCCAGATTTTAGCGCGTACCCAGGAGACCAATTAAAAAAATAAAAAAATGAGACAAAAAACAAACTTACAGCAGTCGGTCTGAAAATCATTTTTATAGGTAAAGTCGGGTCAATTGATGCGGAAAAATCAATTTTCAGACAAAAAACATGTCGCCTTAAATTTTTGTAGCATTTCGAACATGTCAACAAATTGACCTAAGTGACTAATAGCAATATGTCTGAAATTCGGTTTTCTGGATGCGGGGTTATATAACCTATCGATTCCGTGCGGTTTTAGCCGGGACGCTATGAGTCAAAAATTTTGGTTCAATGATTGAATGCATCGCCCAGATGTGGAAAAAAATGATTTCAGACAAACTGAATGTATCATATGACTAATCAGACAATTTTTCAATTTGTATAATTTACTTCAAATTCAAAATAGGAAGTGGTACTCGATTCTTGCACAGCCATCTTGCGCAGCAGCTGTGGTGAAGCGAGAGACAGGGACGTAACACGTAAATAGCCGTTCTTGACACAGGAGCGCAACAAGAGCCGGAGTGTTTGCCGGGCAACTCCGGCACATTTTTTCGTCATAGGCGACACTCAAAATGTCTGAAAACAGTATTTTTGTATTCTGGGCATCCATACGAATGATTTAAAACAATGAACCGAGCTGCTATGTGTCACTTATATAATTATCTGTGTTAAAACCAAAAGTATTATGTATGGCAAACGTGGATGCTAACTGTTTTTCCACAGAAGACCCACCATGCACATCAGCAAGTAACATTATTTGGCAAAATTTCATCAAAGGCGGCAGCTACAGAGATCAGTTGAAGATCAGTACTAGTACTTTCATTTTGACAACCTGCTGACTCTATTTCCAGGAAAAAAACCATTCCATTTTCATCTAATAAGTCGATATCTAAATCATTTATATCTTCCTGGGAAAGTAAGGGATCTAAGTTGTCTATGTCATCTTCTCCACGTCAGTGTCAATTCCATATTTTTTTTTTGTCTGATTGGACATACTGTTGTATCTAGAATAACAATAATTGGAATTTTTATGATACCTACAAAATTTTAAAATCACCCGATCAATAGGTATGTTTTACGGTTGCGCGCTGCATTAATGAGAATTCTCGAAGAGAGAATTAATTTGGCATTTCCAACAATGTAGTGTTTTAAGTTAAATTTGTAAACAGCAAAAGGGCAAACGTTTTAATCAAAACACAGTAAAAGGACGAATGTATATCTATTTTAATGGAAGGAAGGACAAAAATGCCAACCTTTTCCCCAACTTATTGGCTAGTAGAACTACAGATAAAAACAAGTAAACCATACATATATTTCATGCACAGCTATTTACTTTCAAGTTTAAATCAAAATATTAACCTAAAACCATCTTGCTCAAACCATATCAAAACAAACAGCCTGCTCCCCACCATTGTATTGCATATACCAATTTGCTCTTTAGACGCTCTGAAAAATGAATATTCACCCTAATATTTTCACGTTTTTTTTTAAATAGATTTAATGTTTTTATAACTACAAATTGGCCCTTTTGCTATACTATGTGGCAGACGTCCCTCTATCGTATTGCGCAAAGCGCATATTTGCCCTTTTGCCAAAATACCATCGGTATATTAATATATTATAATAAAATAAAGGCAGTAGCTATTTATACGTCCGACGTATATAAAAGTCTGTATATGTCTTGTGCTCTCATTGGCGAGTTGAGTCACGTGACTTCATTGGACGTACATTTCTCAACTCCATACACGTCTGAAGTAAACTTATTTAGGTACGTCGGAAGTGCATTTTTCTCAAGCATCTTTGTAATAAAGAGCGTATGCCCTCCTTTTTAGGGAATAGGCGCTGCTGTTTAAAAAAAGAAGGGGACATTCGCACCTTATTGTGGCAGTCGGCAGTGACGCGCCGCCGTATGAAAAAAGAAGTGGTAATTATTTCCAATGGTGTAACCCCCTATTTTCGCCCGACGTTCGGCACTGTAACCCACCCCCGATTTTCTTGCGCACGCCGAATGTCGGGCGAAAATAGGGGGTAGACAAAATTTCAAGAAAATCGGAGGGTGGGCTACACCATTGCAAATAATTACCACTTATTTTTTCATACTGCAGCGCCCATCGCCGAAAAAGGAGGGCATAAGCTCCTTATTGCAAAGATGCTTGAGAAAAATGCATTTCTGACGTATCTAAATAAGTTTACTTAGGACGTGTATGGAGTTAAATGTACGTCCAAAGAAGTCTCGTGACTCAACACGCCAATGAGAGCGCAAGACGTATACCGACTTTCATATACGTCGCACGTATAAATAGCCACTTTCTAAAATCAATCTGAATGTATAGGACAAGGACAGGCTTCTCCTCGGTCTTCTCAATCCGTCTCTGAAATTGACGTGTACAACTATCGTAAAAAGATAAATAGTTGGGTATTATTGAAATATAAAGAGAAAATAATTACTTCACGGGGTAAAAAAAGTTACTATAATAGTACCTACATTGAGAGCACATACAGAGGGTGTACGCAGATCAATTCTCATCGTAGAACCTCAAGTAGAACTTTACACTATGGTATGTTATATGTCGAAAACTCTGTGTAGATATGTTTATGTGGGACTTGCTATTTCGATCTAAGCATCGACTTATTATCTACTGATTTTTATACTATAGGTACTAAATTGATGGATCTAAACCAGCTCTGTATTCTCGTTGACCATTGACACCCACACTAAAAATTAAGATTATAAAAACTATACCTACTCACCTCTGTAAAAATGGTGGGAATTGAATTCGCCTTCAATTTCCTTCTGTTGTCTTTGCATATTCTGAAGCTTTCTTTTTTAAAATGTGAAGAACAGATAAACAAACCATCCGCTTGTTCTATAGGATGGATAAATGTTCCTACACACAAAAACTGATTTTAACCACACCTCAATACGCAATTTTAAAAGTATACCTGTTCCAGCACTACACGGAGAAAAAAGTTTACTTCTGGCAATTAAAATTTTAAATGCCACAATTAAAATGGCAAGCTAAATAGAGGAGAAATGAACCATGTATTTGTTCTTAGTAAAATGAGTAACTTGGAACCGAACACTTGTAGTAAATAAATTTTCTTAATAAATTGTGGTAGTTGGCCCAAATACCAAGGTGTAATTTCCAGTAGTACACCAGTTATTTATAGTAAATGTGCCCAGTATTTAACAAAAGCACCACCTTCTGATTCCTGTAAGTGCCATTTTATTGATGACAGTTGACTTGGTTAATTGGGTCTATTGAACCAGTTAATCATACCAAATGATAGTAACTTGTACCAAGTGTTCAGGTTTTTTATATTAATATGAATTTTGTTTTCCTCTATCAATGCAAACTTTTATGACAAAAGGTGGGTTTAACTGCTATGATAAATATACCACTTGCGACAATTCTCACAGTATTAGTTGTTACAATTAAATGCATTACTTGAAACTATACAGGGTATTGAAATTCTGTAACAAACTTTGACATGGTGGTAGAACTAACCAAAAATTTTAAAAAGTTCCTAAACATACCCCTAAAATGCTTTCCAAGAAAGATTCAGGGCGTTGAAGGATTGGCAAAAATAAAGTTATTATAAATAGTATTTCTGATATACCTAATAATTAAAGTATATAGGGTCACATATGTATAGTTTTTTGCTGCCTTATTTTGCGAACAATTCAACGCTCTTTATCTTTCTTATCTATCTATAATATAGAAACTTAAAAAAAAGTTGGCAGTTCTACCACCTGTCAAAGTTTGTTACAGTATTTCAATAACATCCTGCATTCCATGACTTCACACACCTTCACGCTTCGGCATTAACTACGGGACTGTAACGACGCGTCCTCCGCACGGGTATATATACCTACGTCTGCGCCTTTCGACAACCTTCGGCCTAACTCGGAGTTCTTCGCAAGTACTCTAGCATTTAGAGTAAGTGACTTATTACTAGTGACAACTTAT
This sequence comes from Pseudeuparius sepicola, assembly GCA_963920635.1. Classification (NCBI taxonomy): domain Eukaryota; kingdom Metazoa; phylum Arthropoda; class Insecta; order Coleoptera; family Anthribidae; genus Pseudeuparius; species Pseudeuparius sepicola. The sequence continues at coordinate 26,746,906 of OY987304.1, read as the reverse complement.
GCCATATTTGTATTTATTAGCTTGTTACTATTTTTTTGCACTGTTCTGCACAAATATAACGACACCAATAGTTAATATTTCTATTATTTGCTATTAATGCTACATAGTTTTTTTTAGGATATTTTTATTTATAGCAAGTCAATCCGTTACTGACATACGAAACTACGTTCCAAGTAAAAGCTTTTATTAACAACAAGCCGCATCACCATATGGCAGTAAATAAAACCTTACCTGTTGTAATTAAAATAGTGTTAAGTACAATGTGCACTTGGACCTCTTTTTTCAGTGTAATAGCTTCGATCCAAGTTTTAAGTTGAATGCTATTACTCGGGAATTCAAATAAAGACAATTGCTTAAAGCGACAATTCGACACGGAACACAACCGCGGCATTATTTCCAATATGAAATGAAGCAGGAGAACGACCCCTCCTGTAAAAAGAACCCAGCTTTTAATAAATTCAAAACACCTCTCACATTCGCTCACTATAGTCCAAAAAAACGGCACACGGCTCCGGTATTCTGTGAAATTCACACTTATTACTTATAATAATTACAATAAGTTATACAACAGAAAATATGGCCTTCGCCAGCAACGGTCAATAATGAAGTTTATTTTAGAAACATCACAAACACACTAAAACCAGAGAACAAGCTAAACTAAATAATTTTTTTATCCGTGAAAAACACGCCAGTAGGGAATGTGAAACTGACCCTTTGACAACAGCCGGTTTATTTCTGGACATAACCTTTATTATTTTGTGTTTGACAGGAGTACGGTTGGTGGCTCCGTCTTGCGGTCAACTCTCGAAGTACGGGAACGGGATTTTCGGTTCCAATGAGCAGGCCAGAAAGGACGCCGAAGGGAGCCGTAAATCCTAGGAGGCCATGCCTTAACAATGGGTGTGTGCGCGCGCGCTCGCGCGCGCGCGCGCGTGTGTGTATGTGTGTGTGTATTTTGACATAATTTGGCACCATTATTTGCAAAACTCGCTAATAGACATTTTTGCCGAAAACTGGTTTTAGATATGTCAAAATGTTTGATTTCATAAGACGAATCGTTTGATCAAGTCACTTCCGCTCAAACAAGCTCTTTGGTAACTACCTAAAATGTAACATCAAAAGAGCTATCCCTATTACGCTTCACGCAATTGGTTGCAAACTCGCCGAATGCGTTAGAACCAAAGCAAGCGTTAGTATGAGCACGTGACTTGGTGCCACCGTAGCCGTGACGGCGTGTGTTATGATTGCCATCAATCTTATTTTAGACGACTGTTGATGTTGCACTTTGTTCATTTGAGTCTACGTCTTATTTGCTATGGAAATACTAAACGCTAGTTAAAGTGTTATACCTAGCCCCTCTGGGGAAAACTTGGATGACATAAGAGGAAAAACTCGGATGGCATATTATTTTTTAATTGTATTTGCACAACTGTCTGTACCTATGCACTTTGTTTATTATTTAATATTTGCAAAATGGTTAGTTTTAAGTTTCTGAATGCTGAAATAAGTCGCCCAGAAGCAGAGTGGCCCAACTGAAATTTTTCCATATTTCTGTTAGGCAACACAATAAATACCAATAATTAGTACCTTTTACTTCATAGTGGGCCAAATAACCTTTCTCTATTCCCCAACAGATAGCGCATGTGAAACAGTTGGGTCTCATAAACATTTTGCGTTATGTTATTACGGAAAAGTGGCCTAAGTGACCAGTTTGAAATACAAAGATCTCTAATGTCTTCTTCCCTACATCCCTCCAGTATGTGATGACTTCTACATCAGCCTCAAGACAAATAAGCAGGCAGAAGATGATGATATTGGACCGTAAACCGACGAATAGGAGGCCCAAGTGGAGAATTTGTGCTTTTTTGTTATTATTTGGCAAAGTGGCACAACTGTTTTTTTTTCTAAAAAAAGAATTATTTTGTTTATTTTTCTTATCTTTAGCCATAGTAAATAGAAACCTTTTAACCAATATTTCTTTACGTAAATAAAATGTAAGAAAACGTAAGAAAACTGTTTTAATTTTTTAGGTTTTTTTTGTTGGCCATTAGGTATCTCAAATCTTTCATTTCGCACTTCTCAAATATCCTTTAAATTATCAATTTTAAAAATCTATTTAATCTGAACGAACCATAAAATCATTCATCATCCAAATGTAGTGAAAGGACCATTGTGTAAATAATAGGTAGGTACCTACTGAAAGAAATCCCAAAACGCGTTAAGTAAAAAAAAATAATAAAATTATAATGTTCTCTTGCGTGGTACAGTAATAGCAGATTTGACTTTATAATCGTGTATCGATCGGTTGCGAGCGCGTTCATCAATGCCGCCTGTATTTTCTTTTGCTCTCGGCCTATGTACATACATGTACATACATACCTATTATTATGCCTCTGTGTTTCCGCCTTGCCTCCCGCACAGCGCCGGGTCTCTCCCTCGCCAAGCCGGTGGTGAAACGATTTGGTCAGCGTTTCTCACAGTACCTATCCAGTTGCAGTTGTGGAGTTTCGAGGACCAACTCTCATACAATTATTACAATACTTAATTTTTGTGTTTTTTTATCCGTGCGGGAACGTGAACGACGTGAACGGTGAACGTGAACACAATATGTTTACAAAAGGTGACAGAAGAGAAAACTGTGAAGTCAATTTTGTTGTCGCGAAAAATAATCCATCCTCTTACGCCAGCGATTTCTTTATAGCCTAATATAATACACAAACCTCTATTTCTAAGAGGGAATTGTTCCATGCATGGACCACGCAAACCGCTGGCGACGCACTTTTGATGACTACAATTTCTATACAAGATTTCGGTGGCACGCAAAGAAATTAATATTAAGAACACTGAAAAATTAACACAAACTAATATGGACACCTACGAATAAATTATACAAAATCTCGGAATAATTACTGGAAACTGCAAATAATAACGTTAACACTATGGTTAGGTATCCCTTAAAGTGCTGGCTTTGCCGTCGCCTGCAAACGCATGCCCTCCACCAAAATCCAGGGATGAGAAAATTTTCAATGTCAAAAATCTCTGTCAAAATGTCCTAGATTCTCGGAGAGACGAGATTATATTCGTCGTTTCACAATTAAGCTATAAAATTCGGCGTTTTATAAAATAATTGAAATGATTATTCAAATTAAAAAAACTGCTAGCTATTTCAAATAGTTTTAATCAAAGGCATGGTAATACGATGCCTTTGGTTTTAATATAATGGCAAGTGACTAGACAGTTTATAAAACCCTTGTTTACTACTAACCTGAGAAATCACCATTATCTACCTCATTCCTCTAATAAGAAGTAATATTTCTCTCCGTAGGTAAATAATGATAATAAAAAAAATACCTAAAACAATTTTCTATATGACATTTAAAAATTAGTGTCATTTTATCAGCTTGACAACTGAATTCCCAGGCTAAATCAATCAAATATTATGTATAATAATAATATGGCAATATTTCAATGTTAGTATTTAAAAAAATCTATATACACTTCGATTGAGAAGGCTATTATTTACCGAGCATTTTTATATCCTGAGGCGCGTAGCTCACTTCTCAACCTAAGTGTATAATATACTATTTCATAATTTCATTATTCCATTGAGACATTAGCAGTGTTAAATTATTTATCGCAGAAAATTTAGCAATCAATTATCGCTTATATGCTGATTAGTTGTATTGGGTTGATGTCGAACAGTTAGTGATGATGCTTGGGCTAGAACAATTTAATGCGTATGCAAAAACGATGATTTTTGTTTACAATAGTGGACAAATTGCAATTCTTTCTGCAGTATCTGGTGGATCTAAAGAGGAAAACCTTAATTATTTTCATTTTTCAAAAGGGGTTATGTTGACAAAAAACAAAACGCAAAAAATGTGCAAGAGTACATTTTTTACACGTTTTTACACATAAGCCTCTCAGGTTTTAATCGGGAAAATTTAATTGGCGTAACAATAAAAAGAAATGTTCATAGGTATCTATGTTTTAAAGCTTTATCTTTAGGATACAGGTTGTTAACGTTAAATAAAAAAATTATACAGTGTCTGCCGGAAAGTTGGATACAAATAAGAATTTTCTTTATTTGAAGTTTCTCAAAAAAAAAATTATTCTTGATAAAAGTTGGTGCTTGTGCTTAAACTCAAAATCCACCCGCAAAAATTTTGAAATTTCGATTCGTATACAGGGTAGGTTGAAAAATATGAAAATTCCTCAAAGAGTAAAGTACCCTTATTTTTGGAACTACATCAGAGTGGCACTAAGAAAAGTTGTTTGGAATCTCAAGACAATGTCAAATATGAATTCACAGCCACCTACTCAAAATAATAATAAAAAATCACACTTGCGCATTTTTTACTCATCACGCTGTATAATACATAATGTTAGATATGTATTTTGAGGCACATCTTCGAGCATGACAGTACGATACCAATGATTTTTGTTTACATTTAACTAGCATCTTAAAAACACTTAATAAGTGAAAGTTCTGCAAAGTTTGTCGTTTTTTTGTATCCAGGTAAAATACTCCTACAATTTCAAACATAACATAGCATCTAATCTGTGGAACATAAAAATATTTTAATAGAGCAACAATTTAAGAGTTATTTAATAAATGAGAATTCAACAATAAAAATTATACAGCGGGATGAATAAAAAATGCAAAAAGTGTGAATTTTTTTTATTTTGAGTAGGTGGCTGTGAATTTATATTTGACATTGTCTTGAGATTACAAACAACTTATCTTAGTGCCACTCTGATGTAGTTCTAAAAATAGGGGTACTTTATTCCTGAGGAATTTTCTTATTTTTCAACCTACCCTGTATACGAATCGAAATTTCAAAATTTTTGCTGGTGGATTTTGAGTTTAAGCACAAGCACCAACTTTTATCAAGAATAATTTTTTTTTGAGAAATAAATAAAGAAAATTCCTCTTTGTATCCAACTTTCTGGCAGACACTGTATATTGTTCGTGGGTGTAGAAGATGTGTTTATGTTAGATGTTACCAAATCGAACAACTATTGTAATTTATTTTAATCAAAAGTACCTGTGTGCTATATTTTTATTTATTATTTAAGTTTATTAAAGTATTTGAATTTCTTTAGGGCCAGACGGATTTAAACAGATTTCCTCGAAGTAAACAAGTTACACAAAAAATGCAAGGGAAACTTTTTTTATTTTTAATTATTTAATATTAAAATAATATCAACCTTATAAAAAAAAAGTTGTGTTCTCAACTGTTTTTCTTAAAATATATATCTAGGATGTCCCAGCGCCGCCCTTGGAACAAATAAATTAAATCTAATTGCATCAAATGAAGCGTGCTAAGTTTTATCAAACTTGGCCATGTAGTGTCTGAGATTAAAAATGAACAAATACATATTTTATTAACTTGAACACCCTGTGTCTCGAAAACGAAGCTTCAAAACATACAAGTTCATATGAACTTTTATTTTTATTTACCAGTTCTATCGCCTATTAAATTTCCCGATTAAAACCTGAGTGTACTCTGTATAATATTTTTTTATTGAAACGACTCTTATAAAATAAAAAAAATTGGAGGTGAATCTTTGTGTTTTGCCTTCCTTGTTTTGAAACTAATTTGTGGCATAATTTTAGTTTCGAAAAATCAGTTATACCTTGAAAATTTTTAATAATGTGCACTTTCTCTAGGTTTTAGGGCAAAGTGTTATTAAGGAAACTTGTTCGGAATTAAAAAATTATTTCCTATTTTGACATTTTCGACTTTTTCCCCTATTTCTTAGAAACGTGCTCATTCTGTGACTATCAGGTCAAAATATTATTAAGGAAACCTGTTCATAATTAAAATTTTCTGGGTGTGCAACATTTAAAAAGCCTGGGCTCTGATTTTTCTGCTAAAAAATTGCATTGTATGCAGATTATATTTTCAGAGAAATCACTTAACACAGGTACAGCTGCGGCCAATCTGAACTCTATGCCGAAATGAAAATCCGACAACACCGCCCTTTCCAGCCTCGCACATTGCGTTTCAAAAGAGCCGGCGGTGAAGGGAAGGAAGACAGAAACCCCCAAGACATTGCAAGTTCAAATTGGCCGCAGCCGTACATACATATCCGTGGCAAAATATTAAATAAAATTGGTATTCTCTAAGCACGAGATTCGGGCATGATCTATTTCGGTTTTTGAGTGCAACATATACTTACACAATCCGTAATGTAGCATTACAGTGGTTGCAACTCGACGATAGATGATCGTACTTTGGATATATTTTTGATTAATTTAAAAACCTTGAGTTGATATTTGGTACAACCGGCTTACATGTTACTGCTGCAAGTAAAAAACAGATGAAAATCGCGGGGAGGGGACATGATGACATGATGACATGATATCGCTCTCACATCTTTGTTATAATACGCCTATGAGGTTCCTGAAACTTGAGTATCACAAACAACTATGGAAGTTGCAGAATTTTTCTTAGAAAATATACAAAATTAATAATAAACTCCCCCAATGTCTAATTATTATGGTGAGTCATAGTGGGAAATGTCAACAGAGTAGGTAATGGTGATTAAAAAATAATTCGATGTAGAAAAAAATCAGGAACCCGACCACGGGGCAATTGTTAATATAAAGGGTGTTGTTAAACAAATGAGGCCATTATTTACAAAACTCGCCCTATGCTTTGAATTGTTCAGGAAATAAAAACTGCTCACATCACGAATAATGCATTTTTTTATAAGAAACCACAACCAAATTTTGAATGTATAAGTAGCAACTAGGTTTATTTATAAAAGCCGACAGTTCAAATAAACAGGCACAGGCACTCAATTCGTTCGTCTCACTGGTCCGGCAGTAGGTAGCGAGAAAATTTGCAGGGTTGCTCCTCATTTCTCCCACCTGATTAGAATCTGCAGAGTAATTTTGAGCATCTCGATTCGGCTCGATTTAAAATATATAGTTATGAATTCGGCTTTAAATAAAGAGTTGCCACATCCATTAATCGCACTAACACAGCATACCAATAATTATTATTGTTTGTTGTTAATTTTGAAACAACCCAGTAAAGTGATATAACAAATTTGATAGTGCCGTAAATACGACAATGTAAGTAATTGTAAAAGGGGGCATTTTTGTTTAGAAATTTAGATAAAATAAAATATGTAAAATTAGGTAGGTATAATGATAAAATTTAAAGTATTTAATAACAAACGTGAACTGTCAGGTACCGAGGTGGATTGGTCGAGGAACTGTCCGGTAACTCGCATATAGTTGGTTTTGTCCTATAAATAAAAAAAAATAAGTGTGAGTGTCAATTCTGATGATTTTGCCTAACATAGCTTATTTGTCTTATTAAATAATTCAACGAACTAATCCAATACAAGGCGATACAACACGCCACAAATCATACAGTTATAGTACTAGGGAGTGCAATTGATCGCGAGGGGATTAGACACGCGACGCGATCACCCTACCTACTATCCACAGGCGCAAGGGGATTAAACTCGCGGTGCGCCTCACAATCAACTAGTACTGAGGAGTGCAATAAATATGAAGGGATTTAACACGCGACATATTCCATCCAGTTACTAGCACTTTGACCCGAAAGTCCAAAGCTGAGTGGTGCAGTAGACAAAAGGGATTAAACGCGCAATTGTCCTCTCCAGCTATTAACAACTATGTTCGTACGAGTTATTATCATCAACTTACATTATTTATTCTCAACTCATTAATAATTAAATCGTCAAATATTACATAAACCCGATAATTCAAGAGATATAGGCAAGATACTCAAGAAAAGACACTCAGTGATCAAGCTCACCTGGATTACAAGATTTTAACAACACAAATTTAGTTCTGCATTTCCAACCACTGGAATACCACTTTCTTTCACCGACGTTGATACAATTATGCGTCTTATAATTTTTACGAAACCCAACAGTGCCTAGTGTTTATAATAAGTATAACAGTTCGTGCCTCTTGTAGGGAATTCTGTATCGATAACGCCGAGTTAACATAAACTATCGACGGTCGGTTCTACCTACGCGTCCGCTTATAATATTTTCTTTCGGTCTCGATTTGGCTTAGAATAATTAAATAGAATATACAGGGACTTACATTCGGCCATCCTGAAGTCGCCTCGCCTCGAGGTGTTTCGTCTAGTTGGAATCTGATTCGTCAGAACTCAACTTGACTCCATCTTCGCCGCTGTTACTATCTGTTTCGTCTGACATTCCACCTGGTCTGATCCAAGGCTTCATTCTATCAACAGCAACGACCTTTTCATATTTTGCAGACTTAGTAGTTCTATGAGAGTTTGGCATATCGACGACTAAGTATCTGTCATTGGGCAGTACCGTTTTCACCACCATTGGTCCAGCATAAGGGTGAATCAATTTTCGGCTTGGGCCTTCAGTTGTACCTTGTTTTTCGATGAGGACCAAGTCACCTTCCTTATATACCTTAGGCTTCTTTCTTTTTTTTGTCGAATTGGGCTTTTTGTTTCTCCTGCTTAGAAGAAATTTGCTGTGCTACTTCTAGGCGTAATGTCGGGAGATCTTCAATCATTTGTGGAATTTTAACAATTTCGTCTAATAGGAGTGTATTTGTTCCTCTTCTAGGTTTGTAACCATAAAAGAGTTCCGTCGGTGTCTTTCCGGTTGTTTGAGAATTTGTAGTATTTATGATTAATTGAATAGTTTTTATGTTCTCATCCCATCTGTCTTCATCACTTGTCATTGCTAAGATGGCTCCTTTAATCGTGCGATTGAGTCTCTCCACCTGTCCGTTGGCTCTTGGTGTCGCTACAGCATTTTGTACATGTTTTATAAAATTATGTTCGCAGTATTGCTTAAATTTCGAGGAAGTAAACGCACTTCCTTGATCAGTAATAATGGTATGAGGATGACCATAATAACTATATATTTCTTGCAAAAAGTCAATCACCAATTTCGTTTTTGTCGACTTAACTGGTTTCAGAAATAAAAACTTGGTAAAGGCATCTACAGCTACTATGAGATGAATGTTTCCTCGACGACTCTTTGGAAAAGGGCCTACATGGTCAATGTGTATCATATGAAGAGGCACAGGCATCTTCTCGATGGGGTGTAGAAAACCCTCCTTTTTACCACTAGGCTTTTTACTATATAGACATGGAATGCAACATGAAATATATTTTTCCACGTACTCCCGCATTCTGGGGAACCAATAATGCTCACATAAGCGCTGTAAGGTTTTCTCCGTGGCAAAATGACCACTCTCATCATGCGCCATTCGAACTATCTGTTGTCGCATACCACGTGGTATTACCCATAGTAATCCTTTAACAGTTATACGATAAATCCGTCCGTCTCGCAGAGCGTAATTTTTATATATATTATGTTCGTAGGCAGTATCAGGTGGCTTGGACAAAACCTCTTTTATTTCTTTTAACTTTTCATCCGTTAACTGTCCCGACAAAACCCAATCAGCTTGTTCTATTCGTAAAACTTCAGCAGGAGGTTCTTCACTCGATGATGGGTTTCTGCTGAGAGCATCTCCGTGTTTTAATCTATTACCCGGTCGATACTGTACTTCGAAGTCAAAATCTTGCAACTGCAACCACCATCTTGCAATTCTAGGTAAAATATCTTTCTTTGTACTCGTCGCTCTTAATGCATTACAATCTGTAACGACAGTAAAATGCATTCCCAAAAGATAAACTCTAAACTTCTTTAAGCTCTCTACGACAGCTAAAGTCTCTAATTCGTAGGAATGAAATTTACTTTCGGATTTGGTAGTTTGTCTACTATAATAAGCCACTGGGTGTAAACGCTCATCTAGTTGTTTCTGGAGCAAGATTCCTGCAACACCTTGTGAACTTGCGTCTGTATGAACTTCTGTAATAGCATCAGGATTAAATATCGCCAAAATAGGTCTCTGTATCAAAGATGATCGAAGCTTCTCAAATGCTTCCTGCTCATTGCTTCCCCAATGCCATACCGTGTCTTTTTTTGTCAATACAGTTAAAGGTCGAGCTAAAGTCGCGTAGTCCTTAACAAATTGTCGAAAGTAACCTGTCAACCCTATGAACTGACGAACATTGTGTACACTCTTTGGTATTGGAAACTCCTCAATGGCTTTTGTCTTTGTCAAACCTGGTTTAAAAGTTCCATTTGATATTTCAAAACCAAGATAATTTACAGATCGGAATAAAAAAATTACATTTTGTAACATTTAAAGTCAGTCCTTCGTTTCTAAGCAGTTTCAAAACTATTTCCAGATTTTGAATTCCCTCTTCTACAGTTTTGGTATGAATCAAAACATCATCAAGATAGATAGCTGCAATATCTTTTGCAGGAGCCAGAACCTTATTCATTAACCGTTGGAAAACTGCCGGAGCATTTGCCAAACCAAAAGGCATGCGATTATATTCAAATTGACCGTCCGGTGTTACAAAAGCCGTATAAGGTTTGGATTTCTCTGCGACTGGTATTTGATGGTATCCTGATCGAAGATCCAAACTTGTAAAATAAACGCTCCCATGTAGCCTGTCTAACTGATCGTCAATACGTGGTAGTGGGTAACGATCTTTAACGGTTAACGAATTCAATTTCCTATAATCAATACACATTCTTTCATCTCCAGTCTTTTTCTTTACCAGTAATATGGGCGATGAATATGGGGAATTGGATTCACGTATAATTTCACTTTCTAGTAACTCACCGATCATAGTTTTTACCTTCTGTTGTTCGCTGACAGACATACGGTATGGTCTATATGTAAATGGCTTATTATCTTCTAAAACTATTTCTAATTCGGCAGATTTTGCAGTCCCTAGTTCCGCAGAACTTTCTGCAAAACAATCTCTATATTCTTGTAGCATATTGATTAAAACTTCCTTCTGTGTAGAATCTATTGGTCCAACATTTATTTTATCAATGGTTAACAATGGAAAATTCTTCTCTTTTACACTTAGTATTTGATTTGTATCTAATTGTTCGTCTGGAATGCAAGTCCACGCTCTAACTAAAGGTTTCTTATTTTTCAAAACAATGTCATATTCAGCTAAATTGATTAATGGCAATACGGCTTCATCACTATCTCTTATCGCCAAAATAGTTCTAGGAACACAATATTCTCGTCCTTGCTCTAAACGAAGACTTGCCTCTACAAATAGGTCGCCGCGAAAATCAGTATTTCTTGTTTCGATTATGACATTAACTATATGGCCCTTCGGAATATTAATATTATTTTTAGCCCACAACACTATCTTATTATTTTTCGGAAATAATTCCTCAATACATTATGGTTCACTATTCATAATTCTTAACTGTTTATTATCCTTAATAATCAATACCTCTGGCAACTCAGTAAATGGATGTCCAACTAGAATCGGTACATTCTGTACACTATCCTGCACTACATTAGCATTCACTGTCGCTTCCACTCCATCTATGCTTAATAAAAAACTTGTTTTTCCTAATGCTAAACATCTCCCATTTCCATATCCTTTGATTACTATCAAATTACTAGTATCATAGCTTAATCCTAATCTCCTTACTTCGCTAAGTTTTATGGCTACACAAGTACTTCCAAAATCTATATATGCTTTGGAAGGTTGATTGTTAACTAAAACGTCCTTAACATATTTATTATTGGGAGAAACTTCATCAGATCCGCCATTGTCATTTTCTAGTCATGCGACTTTATCGTTTGCTTCACCCTTCTTTTTCTTAAAATAACAGTCACTCTCTAAATGTCCTACATTGCGACAATAAGAGCACCGCTTCTGATTACAGCTTCTCATTAAATGCCCTGATTTGCCACATTTGTGACACTTAAGTGAAAAGTTATTTCCCCGGTCTTCCTTCCTATACATAGCTGGTCTCCGATCCAGTTTGTAAGTTGGTTTTACAACTGTCCTGCTAGTAGAAGGACGCAGATCATGCAGCGTACTGAGATACCGGAAAAGTTCTTCAGGAACTTGAAAATTACTGGATTTGGCCGACGCTTTTACTACCATATCATCGATACCCCCCAAAATACAAGAAACCGCCTGAATGCCTGTTATTTTGCAACAATTTATCAAAGCTAGTTTTTCGTAATAATATTTCAGATAACTCTCATCGTAACGTTTCCTGCGTTGTATCATTTCTAAAAGAATTTCGTAATAGTCCCTGCTAGGAGGAAAAGCCGACAAAATATTTCTCTTCCATTCTTCCCAAGTAAAATTTAAAGTATTTAAGCCCTTATACCAAACTTCCGCAAGACCACTAAGTTTAGATAGTGCAAAATACATAGTAGCCTGCTCAGACCACTGAAAAATTTGTTGCAACTCGTCAACTTTTTTTAGCCATTGTTCAGAACTCTGTTCTCTGTCTTCTGGATTGAAAACCGGTACAACTTCGCCCTTAGCCACACCCACATTTGTTGCTTTATTTGCATTTTGTAAAATATTCGACATAAGTTCTGCCAACCTCTCTACCGAGTCATTCGAGCCAGATGCCGTACTAATATTACTACTAGCACCTGCTTCGGGAACTAAAGCAAGCGAAGGTTCGGCCGTACGTTTACGTTTTTGACCTCCACCCATTTTGTTATTTTGCAAGCCTTTACGAAAAGAATAAACAAATAATACTAACAATGCCACCTTAATATTACCAACTATGCAACCTCGACCAATCAACATCAAACATTTGCATAAAACGTAAATGTGGTAAGTAAAGTTTAATCCCACTTCTGAAAATTGTAAAAGGGGGCATTTTTGTTTAGAAATTTAGATAAAATAAAATATGTAAAATTAGGTAGGTATAATGATAAAATGTAAAGTATTTAATAACAAACGTGAACTGTCAGGTACCGAGGTGGATTGGTCGAGGAACTGTCCGGTAACTCCCATATAGTTGGTTTTGTCCTATAAATAAAAAAAAATAAGTGTGAGTGTCAATTCTGATGATTTTGCCTAACATAGCTTATTTGTCTTATTAAATAATTCAACGAACTAATCCAATACAAGGCGATACAACACGCCACAAATCATACAGTTATAGTACTAGGGAGTGCAATTGATCGCGAGGGGATTAGACACGCGACGCGATCACCCTACCTACTATCCACAGGCGCAAGGGGATTAAACTCGCGGTAACTCCAGTTACTAGCACTTTGACCCGAAAGTCCAAAGCTGAGTGGTGCAGTAGACAAAAGGGATTAAACGCGCAATTGTCCTCTCCAGCTATTAACAACTATGTTCGTACGAGTTATTATCATCAACTTACATTATTTATTCTCAACTCATTAATAATTAAATCGTCAAATATTACATAAACCCAATAATTCAAGAGATATAGGCAAGATACTCAAGAAAAGACACTCAGTGATCAAGCTCACCTGGATTACAAGATTTTAACAACACAAATTTAGTTCTGCATTTCCAACCACTGGAATACCACTTTCTTTCACCGACGTTGATACAATTATGCGTCTTATAATTTTTACGAAACCCAACAGTGCCTAGTGTTTATAATAAGTATAACAGTTCGTGCCTCTTGTAGGGAATTCTGTATCGATAACGCCGAGTTAACATAAACTATCGACGGTCGGTTCTACCTACGCGTCCGCTTATAATATTTTCTTTCGGTCTCGATTTGGCTTAGAATAATTAAATAAAATATACAGGGACTTACATAATTCCTATTTAATTTGTTAATTCTATAAAATACAAAAACTTGCAGTAAGTACTCCAATGCATTTCTGGACATTTAAAATTAGTAATGACATGCTTGGTATTAATATTTACTTATCCCAGTAATGTAACTAATTTTATTATAAATATTAAGAAAACTGCTTGTGAGCTACTACTGATACTGACAACACCATGTTAATATAGTCTTTTTTCAGAATAGCTAGGACGTTGACAGTTTGTTTGACATTGCCTGGAATTACAAGAAATATCAGGAACGTAGATATTAGGGCGTATTAGCTGAATTTTCTGACGTTTACAAAAAAGTCGAATCGACACGAAACCGATTTGCTTTTGTGTCGTTTTCAATGGGTCATTTTTAAATAGGATTTTTAAATAGGAGCCCGTTTTTCTAAACAATATTTTGTATTGATGACATCACACAGAGGATATGGTAACCTTTCCTTTATTTTCAGTTGGAGCAAAAATATTCACCTTACATTAGCATTATGACAGGATTTTGGCGATAAAACATATAACTTAAATAGAAAATAATGGACTAATACGTTTTAATTTTTTTAGTTTTTAATGCTAGAATTTTGTTAATAGCGTCTGTGGTGCCTCTGCTTAGCCAAAAAGCGAATTATATTTCAAATTTTCCTTCATAGTGACGTCATTCTGAAGGTTGTAAGCGCGTTGTTATAAATTAGTGGGAGAAAATGCTATCTGAAATGATCTATAATTATTTATTTGTTAAAGTGCTCAAAATTGATCATATCTATTAAAATTGATTATTGTGAACCCCACTCACTCGTAATACAACAATTTAAGTTTAAATTAAAATTATGCACATTTTAAATGAACGCAATTTAAAAAAATAATGAATCTCCCCCGTAGCACTTGCCTAGGGTCTCCGACGGAATTAACTATAGAGCCCGCTTTCATTCTTAATGCTTGTCTACATCGGCGAGATCTTCATACCTCGTTTTGTCTTCTGTTGAATCTGTCTAAAAAGTTAGGGTAAGAATCACAGTTTGTAAATTTAAATATAAAGTGTGTCCCTGGATAGTTGTTGGAACAGGTGTAAATAAAAGGAGTCGGATCTTGTTCTTGATATTTTGGAAATTACTCCAGCATGGTCTCATAAGGACTACTGTGATTATTTGTGCGATATGTTTTTATTTTCCCCTGTTCAGTTAAAACTAAAGCGATGGCCGGAACTATGCATTCAGACACATCTTCCAATTCTAGGCACCTTGTTTAAATAAGAGACAACGAAAACAAAAAATAATCAAAGTAGGCGGAGCCGTCCTAAAATTGGGAAAATTGCATAACTCCTTATTCCGAACAACTTTTCCTTATAAAATTTTTTCATATCTATTAACCTAATTGTAGCTTACTCTTGGGCATATTTTCAAATTTTCCTCAAAAACACTCTGCATATTGATTAAGTTGATTGTTGAAAAGCTTTCACCTTTGCAAATACTCTTGGGCATATTTTCAAATTTTCCTCAAAAACACTCAGCATATTGATTAAGTTGATTGGTGAAAAGCTTTCGCCTTTGCAAATAGGTAATCCGCCATCTTAGAGCGGCGGCCAAATTGAATTTAGTGTGATGTCACTACCTTTATCGTTTTCTATTCTTCAAGCCTATTCATTTGATACCCATATTATAGGGGTTGAAAAGAAAATGTAAGCCGCCATTTTGAAGCGGCGGCCATATTGAATTTAGTGTGATGTCACTAACTTTATCGTTTTCTACTCTTCAAGCCCTTTCATTTGATACCCATATTGAGGGGGTTGACAAAAAATAGGTACATCATCCGCCATCTTGTGGCGACGGGCATTTTGAAAATATTACAATACTGAGTATTGCATAATGAATTGGCACCAGAACTAAAGGTGAACGCAAAATTTCAGCTCAACCGGATATAAGTGGTTCTAATTCACCTTGCAAGATTCGACCCACACATACATACACACATACATACATACATACATACATACATACGTACATACATACATACATACATACATACTAACAGAGCAAGTTAAATAAAAGCTTGTAAAAGCCACTATATTCTTATAATGTATCTTGGATTATCACAACGCTCGCTATAGTAATAGTGTACCTTCCGCTGTTTTAAACGAAAAGCGATCCTCTATAGGCTATACATACGGACGGCTTTACTATTTTGACGGAACTGCTTATCGGATTTTTGATCACAAATGATCATTTTAATCCTTGATCTTTCGTCTACAATGTTTATAGTAATTGTTTTTTCATTAGAATGAGCATTCTTGAGTAATGTCGGTGTAATGATATTGCAATTTTTGTTTCAACGCGAGCCGTTTTATATTAAGGACCTCCATATAAGGGCATGTTGCACACATAATTTAAAATAAAAAATAAAAAATAGGTACTTCTTTTTGGAATTATGAAATAAAACTTTTGCAAATGATTAAACTTGTTGCGTAGAAAAAAATGCGATTTTTTGGGAAGCCACCTTTTACTACCACCTGCACACCAGGATTTTTTGACGACCAGGCGATTTTGCTTTCTTGAGGCGTAATAAGGAATGATGTAAGATAGGTTTTACATTACATAGGTTTTACGTTTAAAGTTTAAACTCTACTATTAATTAAGAAGACAAAACGACAATCGAATGTAAACGTATTGATGCTCTAAAGGTAAGTTTTTGTTCAATAAATTTTAGTAAAAAAATCATATTGTGTGTTCAAAATTCAATTTTTGGCACTTCTTCCGATGGAATTTTTTGGCAGTATTGTAAAGAAATTAGATGTCCGTCAAATGACAAAATGGTGAAGAATTTTGTGACAGTGGCTTGCTGAATAGGAGATGGATATTATTATCAGAATGCAGTTGCAGAATGTTACTATCAGAAAGAAAGGAAGCATTATTTTGTGTGGCATCTTTTTATTTTGGTACCAATCAGCAAGCTGATATTTATAGATACAATAAAATTTAAATCAATGTGCTGAACGTGTTGGCAAAATTTTTCAATAAAAACACATTATTTTTCCATAATAGGTATATTTTTAAACTTTTATTTTATTGTATGTAATATTTTTGTATTTATATGTAAATGTATCTATAATAATCTATTTATGTATCTATAATAATGTATTAGCGTTGAATGACGTATTAATAAGACTTCTCACGGCTATAGCTTCATGTCCTGGAAAGTAGATGGCGCCTAGGGCCAACAATGTACTTTTCATTGTATTTTGTCTCCGGGAAGTGCATGGTGAGCCAGATAACTGTCAAACATGACAGTCGTGAGCAGTCTTTATTAATACGTCAGTCAACGGTATTAGTATTTGAATGTTTAGTTTGATACATTTTGTATTGTTTTTGTAACTGTCTGTTTTAAAAAAAATATAGAGCGTGTAAATAAATAAGTGCGAAAATTTCAGTGGGCGATTCAGAATCTAAAAAGAAAATGCTAAATGAAAATTTACCCACAGGATGTCAAAATTGAAATATTTACCTGCATGGAAGATGGAATTAGGTGTCAGTTAGGTTTTCTTTGGGGCGAGATTTTTGCTATCGATATACAAGGAGTAAACGTAAAAAAGGATAAATGACGCATAAGACGACCTTTTTATGTAATTTAGTTCACTTTTTAATAGAAATACAATATTTTGGCAAAAAAACTACCCAACATTTAAGTCTAGGTCAAAAAATCTATTGATAATTTCATTGTCACGCCCTGTATACCGAAAACAAAAGTTGGTCTCACATTTGAATTCAAGTATGTGTAATAAACAGCATGATACGTTTTTCGTCTTATTAGATTCTGAGACACTCCATTTTTTCTCAGTTATTTGTTTACTCTAAAAGTCCCAAAAAAATTTGAAAAAACCGAATACTTGTTTTATTGAATACTATCGTATAAGCAAAGAAAAAATGCGTATTAGTCCATTATTATAAAAAAAATTTTTCATTGCAGCTTATGGTCTGGTTTGCTATGAATGCAATTCAAAAGATAGCCTCGCTTGTAGCTACGGCTTGACGTCATTTACATACAATTCCCGAGAATGTGGTGGCATTGATCTAGGACTCATAGCTCCCACTTGCTACAAACTCGAGGCTAAAAGTAAGTATGTGCATAATAATAATAATTATTAGAGATATGAATATTAGAGTAATGAGTGGCAGCAGTCTCATTCTTTCAACAACAATGCGATTTTTGTTCGGGTAACTACAAACACATTCAAATTTTCGATTGGAAGTGATTTTAGTCAGTATGCCTTTCAGATGGCATTATAATGTGTATCTTCTCTTGATCATAACGCACGAATAATAATAATAATGACAATAAGGATGTAAGATTAGCGAGTGTAAATGTAATAATTACAAGAAAAGGTGATAATGGGCAAACACTCAAAGTTAACAAAAAGAAAAAACTAGTAACCGCATACACCTGTTTCATGCTATTTGGCAATCATCAGTACGGTGTAACATTAACCAAATCAAAAGATAGGCATGATTTGGGAAGCGACAAATGAAGTCCAGGCAGGAGCCAACAGCACATTTGCAGCTTCAGTCAACACATCCCCTATTTTGGGGCTTGCTGTTTGGACTGGACAAGTGCCGCACCCTTAATATCATCCGGGGAAAGCTCGAACAAAGCGCACACGAGATGCAGGACGGCCAGGAGATCGAAGCAATGAGCATGGGAGGTACATACAAGTATCTCGGGATGAAACAAGCTCAAAGGATAGACCATCGAACAATGAAGACTGATTTAACGAATGAATTCATCAAGAGAGTAAGACAAGTAGTGCGAACTGATCTTAACAGCAAGAATTTGTTTAAGGCCCTGAACACGTATGCGTGCTCTGTACTCAGCTATTCGTTCGGAATAGTGAATTGGACCAACACGGACATCAACAACCTGCAACGAAAAGTTAGGACACTACTGACAAAAGCTCATAAACATCATTCCCGTAGCGCCGTAGAAAGAACAACTCTGCCACGTCAACTAGGAGGAAGAGGATTGGCAGATCTCAGCAAGCAATTGGACCAACAAATATTAAATCTGCGTAATTATTTCTACAGGCAGGCCAACAGCTCCACACTACATAGGGCTATATGCGGAGCAGACGTCTCAACACCGCTACGTCTGACGGAACACGAGCGTCAAAATCACCACCGAACCGACAACGATAAACTACAGAGGTGGTTGGGGAAGCCGCTGCACGGGAGGCATCCAAATGAGGTTAACCAGGAACATGTCGACAAGTTAGCGTCGAACTATTGGCTGACCTCGGGACGAATGTTCCCGAGACGGAAGGCTTCCTACTGGCCATACAAGATCAGGTTATACCAACTCGCAACTACCTAAAATTCATTGTAGGAGATGCATCGGTAGTGGATGACAGATGCAGATACGGGTGCCCAACTTCAGAAACAATCCCGCACATAACAAGAGGATGTCAGATGTTCGCATCAACGGAATATAAGGAACGACACGATTCGGTTGCCAAGATTTTGCACCAGGAACTGGCGGAAAAACTTCTGCTTGTGCAGGCAGAGAGGATCCCATATTACAGCTACACACCGGAGCCTGTTCTTGAGAACAGCAACTACAAGATGTACTGGGATCGTACAGTTCTGACAGATCAACGAGTTGCCCATAACAGACCGGACCTTATAATAGTTGATAAAATTTCGAGGAAGACAACTCTGATTGATGTGGCCATCCCGAACAACAACAACCTGCGTGTGAAGCAAGTCGAGAAGATCGCGAAGTACAGAGACTTAGAAGAACGAATTAGAAGGCAATGGGAAATCGACAACGTTCAGACGATTCCAATCATCGTGTCAACAACTGGTGTCATACCAAAAAGTTTGCTGAGAAACATCAAAGAGCTGGGTCTAACTGATAATATTAACAGGTCCATGCAGAAAGCGGTACTACTTGCGACAGCCCGAACCGTCAGGAAATTCATGGCGAGTGCAGGAACGTCCAACAACATCAATGTCACCTAAGGCCCGATAACATGGCAAGGGTCTCGTCCGAGCCAGATCCTTATGGTATCCGGGATACCCGGGATCTGAGTGAATGCCTTTTGGCTAAGTCGATATAATAATAATATAATTCTCACCTTTTTCTACTTTGTCTTCGTTGCCATATTTGCTGCTTGAGCCGACTTTTCCCGATAGAACTAGGATAGTGTCCGCTCCAGTACTTCGGAAAACCCTAGAAAACCGTAGTAATCTCAGTGAGTGTATAATAATTATTAGTAAATCATACAGATAAAGCTATTAAGGAGCAAATATGGTGAATCCATATTTTTCTCCAGCGCTCTTGGCCATCAGCGTTTTTTTTTTATAAAGGCATTATGTGCATGCAGTCTACCTCGACCTCGATTCGAACCAAGGTCGATCAAAGGCAGAAAAACATGGAGTCTAAAAGTTAGCACTACTGAACATCGCCACCGCGGCTTCTTCCTTCCTAATATGTGAAGTATTTTTCGCAGACTATGCGTCTTGGTACTATTGTAGTTAGGCTGCCGTGTGTTTTAAAATGAATTTCAAAATAAAACAATTCTTCTGAAAACCACATATAGACATACCGTTAGTGTGGGTTCAAAGGGCTGTGTTATGGTCACGTGAACTTGTATTGAAATAAAAAAATCCTCGTTTCTGAATAAGCTGCCAAAGAATAAATCGTGTAATTATGTGGAATAACATTCAATGTAAACTGTACTTGAGCATGCGCAAACTGCAAACCATCTTTTCTTCGGCAGTTTTATAACAAGTATTTGAATATTTATCATTGGAAGCCTGTTCAGAATAAAATTCACTTGATAATAATAGCGCACACTAGGTAACTGTATGGCCTATGGTTTTCCGATGATTATTTTATATCGTACCAAAACGCGAAGTTTGCGAACAAATGAAAGCCCTACTGACTAAATCCACAACCAAAGATCTGTCACTAACTCCCCGTTTATAATGGCCTGCAATATCGCACTCTTCATTAACTAAAATCAGTAATTTCTGATACGAAATTGTGTGTTGCTTGATTTTGTGGCATACCATTATCTACCTACTTTGTGTAAACATTAAAAATAATGAAAACGGAAACGATTAAAAACGAATCCTTGCAATTCCAGATAAGGAAGGTAAAGAGTACATCGCCAGAGGCTGCCTACCACCCGGGGTATCTGGTGCATGCCAAGCCATCGCAAGCAGCATTGGATGGGCGTCCAGAACCTCTAGTAGTGAAAGCGACTCTCTTGAGGACCTCAAATGCTCCACTTGCGAGTCAGACAAGTGCAATTCCGCCCAAAAGTTGACGGGCGCCACGCTGGCTGGATTATTACTAGCTGCCATCGCATTCCTCTTTTAAGAAGCAGAAGAAAAGAGGCGGATCAATTTAGCAGCTCCGCTTAGTGGCAGTTTAATTTCTTATTTTTATGCCAGACAAGCCTGATAAGTATCACTATTGTATATACCCACTAATAAGTGCATCATGTTGTTCATGATCGGTGTAAATAAGTTAATTTCATTAGTAGATTGGCGTAATCAGGATATATAGGATATACCTAACATTTTGGGAAATTTATAGACCACCGGTCAAGTAAAATACAAAATTTTCGCTACAACATACACGGTAGCCCATTTGAAATGGAAGCACCTCGTAAAATTTATAAAAACTTTTTCACATAAAATCTTTTTTTAATTTGTTGCAAAATTTCAGGTCTTAATCTCAATTTTCAATGCTTACTAGGATTTTATTTACTAGTAAAAAAATGAAATTACAAATTTAGTGATGTAGCTGATTTAAATACTTGAAGCTACAGATTACTCATTTTATTTATTTGAAAACCTTATTAAAAATCCTATTTGACTGTTATATTTCACGCTAAATGATTTTTGTCATTTTTTACTATGAAAAAAAAATCGTAGTAGAGCTTGAAAATTAAGATTACGTCCTGAAATTTTGCATCAAAGTAGTTTTTGTTTTTTAGTTTTTGTTTTGAGTTTTTGTTTTGAGTTTTTTAGAAAGAACCGGCTAAAATCGGATGGAAAAAAAATTAGCTGCTTCAAATGGGCTCCTGTATATTTGATACAATTAGATACGTTCATGTACCAGGTGGACCAAAAATTTTGGATTTTTTTTCGCCATATTTTTTTATCAATCGATTTTTAAAAACGATGCAAATTGCCGATTTTTAAAATACAACAACAACAATATAGCCATTTGTTTGGGCTAATTTTTTTTAAGGAAAATGGTCAAAATTTACTTTTAAAAATGATGCAACCAACACAAAAAGTAACTAAAATGGATCTTACTCTACATTTTAAGACCACTAGAGGAAAGTCATTATATCGGGAGCGGAGCCATACGAATTAATAGAAAGTGTCATTTTCGTCATTGTTATCATATTACAGAAACTGCCTTCTTCCTTTTTATATAAAGGAAATGGCCTGGTATTCATTACTTTCTTACATAAAATAAACTCAAACGGGTACTCTTCACTGTTCACTGCTTCTTGTTTTTGCCCATATATTTTCTTATTTACAAATCGATTTTGATGAACGTTACGCCGTTATTTTTTTTCTTTAGCTTACTTGATGGAAAAGTTGACACAATGGCCCATTTTCTAAATTCAAAGGTGACGGCCATGCTTGAAAATTGTCCTTTCTTAGGGCTAATTACTTTTTAAGCAAAAATTACAGAATAATGCGACCGATCCATAAAAAAAATCAATAAAATTTGCCTGACTCTGCATTTTAAGTCCCCCGTGAGGAAAATTGGTCTATGGGGGCAGACCTATACTCAATAAGATAAAGAGCCATTTTCATCATTGTTATGCTATAGTACTGAAACTGCCTCGTTCTTTTGCACATATATTTTTTTATTTACTAATAGATTTTGATAAACGTTGCACCGTTCCTTGAAGAAATGACAAAAAGTTGACTGATTTTCCTTGCAGTGGTCTTCAAATGTAGAGCAAGGTCCATTTTATTTACTTTTGGTTCAGACATTTTTTCCTCAAAAAGAATTAGCCCAAAGAAAGGGCTAAATTTAAACATCGCCGCCTTTTTGTATTTCCATTTTGAACCTTTCTGTCAATAGCTTATTGTTTTCTGCAAGCAACGATGCCTAGTTTTTTAAAATCGGTTGAAAAATAAAAAAAAATTATGGCCAAAATAAAAAAGCTTTTTTTGCACACCCGGTACGTATGTCTGTGTAGTTTGGAGAACAAAATGTGGCACGAGGACGAAGATAAATGTGTTTTCTCAATAATTGTGTTCAGAGAATATTTTTCGCCTTAAATTTGAACCCAAATTAACCAGCGAATTCAGTAAAGTGGTAAAAATGAGGGACAATAATTTCTCCTCACTTGTAAATCTTTCCAGTTCTGTAAATTAAAAGAAGCTATTTAAAGTGTTTTTTCTTCAGGTCTATGTACGAGTACCTACCTGATTATACTGATCCACTATTTGCCAATATTTTCACTAATATTTAAAATCAAATCATTCCTATATTATGATAAGGTTGTAACTGCTGGTGTTTGAGGGGCACAAGGAGCTTCCAATACATTATTCGACACATCTTTTACAAGGGCCCAACTTTGTTTTCTTTTTAGTGATTATTTACAAATTGTTTTTCTACAGATTTTTCCGTACCTTGGCATAATAAAAAACTGGAAATATTCATTAGCATTATCTTTGAAACATGGAAACTGTATATATATATATATATATATATATATATATATATATATATATGTTTTATACTTATTAGGTCCACAAAGTAAGTCAGTCCACTTAAGATTATACTCGATTCCACATTCTATAATTCAGTCAATACCCTATGGGTTAACTTGTAACACGCATATTATTATATACGATGCTCCGTACGATGTATGATTATATTCTGACTTTTTTGGTATAGTTTTTGGAAATAGGAAACATTATTTATATAAAAATATATATAATGGGGGACTGAAAAGAGAATGTAGGGGAGTTTAAATCTAATGATCATCTCTATATATTTGTGTACATTTGTGTTCCTAGCTAGGTACTTATGAGAGTTCCAATATTGGGATATTGCTCATTATTTAGCCTACCATTTTTCTGTTTCCCTGTTTTTAAAAAAATATATTCATTTCACTTGTGAGTACCTACTAAAATCTATATTTTTATAATAATCAAATTTAAACACTATTTATTGTTCAGTTTTAAATACTCTATAACATAAAGTGTATCATCGTCGTTTGGGATAAAATGTAAATTTTACGATATAAGCACCTACAGTATAATTTGTGTTCGTAGTAGTATTTTCTTTTGAACGGTGTAAGCTTCGTAGTCAGTGTAAAGCTGTAGTTGAGTGTTGAAGTAGTTATTGTTATTTAGTTGAATAACATTTTATGAATTGCTGATATTTGGTTGTAATAGTTAAATTTGAGTTGGACATTATAATTTAAATAATAAAAATAGTATCGATATATTTTATTTTATTAAGGGGCCCATACGCAGAGAAGACTCAAGACGCTCCGTGGTACAGTTAAAATGTATGGTGTGTGGCTAAATCTTTATATAAAACCAATTTGATTTTTAGCCTGCCCAATTAAAACCCCGGGGGGATGATACTCGGGGTCGGCGAGAAGTCGTTGCTCCCTTCATTCTTTTCACAATAACGCGCACGTAAGTTGCTATAGCTGATGGTGCAAACTGACGTGGAAGACGCACAGTGGGATGAACTGAGTACGGGTTTAATTTATAGGAAACATTACTTAATTCACTTAGACTTAATTGTGCTGTCTTCCTTCTGTGTGTGTGTGGTACGTGTATGTGTTTACGTATGTACGTATTCGTGAAGATGAAGTTTCCGACAGGAGTCGTACCTACATGAGACCTAATAAGAATGGCCAAGTCGAAGGTTTTTTTTTCATTCTATTGGCATAACCGCTTCCGCATGCAAAAATAATTAATTGAGTTTTTCTTTTTCATAGCGCAGCGCGACGGAGAGACGTTGCCTCATTCAAAGCGAGAGATCTAGAGGCTCATAATATAAGTTCTTCCCAGCCAGAACCATGTCGTTGAATCAACGTAGATTTGGTGACTCGTCGAAGTTGAGTATTGGATAAAATTCGACGTTACCCACTAAACAATTTTCTGGGTCATAGATGTTTTTGAAACATTCCACAGTTGCAGTGATACATTTCGCTAAAGGCTACAGAGATATGTTGCATAAACATAAAATGTCCTACCCTACCTGGGTCATTCTCACA
The DNA here is from genome assembly GCA_963920635.1 of Pseudeuparius sepicola. Taxonomy (NCBI): domain Eukaryota; kingdom Metazoa; phylum Arthropoda; class Insecta; order Coleoptera; family Anthribidae; genus Pseudeuparius; species Pseudeuparius sepicola. Next base: position 26,721,985 of record OY987304.1, on the reverse strand, counting down.
GAACTGTTCAATTTATTGTCATCCCTTAATAGACACTGTGTCTCGTTTTTCATGTATACACCCTTGAAAATCTGAGAAGTCTGGAGGAATTGAACGGGTTATTTTTTTTATAGATATGACCTGAAAGGTCAATATTTGCGAAGTATTGGTTTGGCATTGCCGCGAAAACCTGGCCTACTGCGATTTTTTAAAAGGGTGCGTTTTTGGAAAAACCACATTAGGCATTTTTTTATTTAAGATCTGACACCACAGCGTTAACCAGGACACACCAAAACCCCCACGTACCGAATTTGAACAAAAAATATACAGGGAGTTCCGAGTTTTTTTTTTGCAAGATGTCAAAGTTGAGCAAAATAGGAATTTTTAAGGCATCTGTCAAGTCAAGTGTGTCATAGAATTACTTCAAAACACTTAATTTTTATTCATAATATATGAATACGTGGAGGGATTTAAATTTAAAATGGTCAACAGGATCATTCAAAGTGTTGGTGTGCCAAGATTCAATACAAAAATATACAGGGTATTTTTCTCTGGACCATCTTGGAATGCTGAATTTTTTTGAGACTGTATACGGGTCAAAAATGCTCTGTAATTATCAAAAAAATATTAATAAACAAAAATAAAATTTATTTTTCTACAAAATACCAACCAAAAAATAAAAAAAAATAAAATTATTGAACCTTTCTTAACAAAGACACTGTCTAAGAGCATACATTTTTGGTGTGTTTCCTGTTATGGCACATCAGATACCTGAACTCATATGGACTTATTGACTGGCAGGCTTCTGTATTTGTTAGACTTAGTTCGTTTATAATACCTGGCGTGGTTTTGATATACTCTATTTTTGACTATAAAGTTTCAAAAATTCAACATTTTGAGTTGGCACAGAGAAGAACACTTTGTATATTTTTTATTGGATCTTTACTCATCAACAATGTGAGTGGTCCTCTTCATCATTCAACTGATTCGAAGTAATTCCATGGCTCACTGGACTCGTCAGATGCCTTTAAAATTCTTTTTTTTCAAAATTGACATCTTGCAGAATGGAACTCCCTGTATATTTTTAGTTCAAATTTGGTATATGGGGATTTTCGTGTATCCTTATTATCGCTGTGGTGTCAGATTTTAAATAAAAAAATGACTAATATGGTTTTTCGAAAAACGCATCCCTTTACTTGTATTAGGACCAAATTTATGTATAAGGTATTGGTTATTTTTCTGTAAATTGAAATGGAGGCTCGCTTGTTTTTGACACATGTCTTTATGGACGCTTCTGTTGTGAAGCTATTTATTCTGTGGTACTGGCTCAGATTCTGATTCGGAATTTGAAGATTTATTATTTATTATTTTAGAAAAATAAATTTAGTAAAAGTTTGAATATTAAGAAAACCATTTTACAAAATAGTAATCTTAAAATTCCTAACGCAGAAAATATTGTTCAAGGCGCAGCTGCAAATGCAGTACCTGCATTAAAGTCAGAGTACCTCCATATGGTACCAGAATTTAATGGGGAGTCTAATTTACTACCCAGATTTATAGAGATTTATGAAAAATTAGTAGCAAAATTTTATAACACAGTAAATATTACAGATTTCCAAAATGAATATTTAATGTCTAGCCTTTTGGCAAAAGTTAAACGTGATGCTGCCTTAAATTTTGCTTCGTGTGCCTTAAGTACATGGCAAGATCTTAAAGACGCACTTATCACTGCGTATGCAAATAAACGTGACATTTACACACTAAATATTGAAATGAAGGAATTAAAACAAGAATTTAACGAAAATGCTTTTGAGTTTTATCATAAAATTCAACATACCTATTTTAAACTTACAAATTTCTTTTATACAGTCTCACATTGCTGTAAACGAAGGAACAATAATCGCTCAATACAGTAGAAATTTAGCTTTAAGAGTACTATTGCGTAGGATCTCTAATGAGAACTAAAAACCCTACAGACTTAAATAACGCCTTACATATGCTTACAAACGATTTTCAAATTGAATCTATGAATCAAAATAATTCAAAACCAAAATTTAAACCAAAACTGCCACAGACAAGGACAGTTTTTCCACAAAGACAATTTTATCAAAATCCTAGATTTAACGCACCATTGCAACTAACCAATTTCCCAAACAATCAACAAAATTTTCCAAGACAAAACTTTACTTCACGACCATATTTTAACCAAAACCCTTCATACGTCAAATGCGACGCACGTTTTTAAACCAAATCCAAATCGACCCTTATCACAACCAACCCCTATGACAGTTGTGACCAAAAACACGACATACAGACCCAGGGACGGATGGGACGGCCGGGCAGTCGGGCAAATGCCCGAAGGGCCGGTCGCAATCGGGCCGACTTGGGCCGGCCTGGACAGCTAGCGGGCGTACGGCATACGCAAAATATCGAAATAATCATCATCGCGGCCGCAGCGCAGTCAACGATGACGCGACGTTCCTATGCCTCAACTCAAGTTGAATGTGAATAGTCGTTATCAACGTTAAGATATATAAAAATAGATAAAGGAATACAGTGTGTCACTCTAGAAATCTATGAAGAGCCGCGCGAGTAAAATGTATCATTATATATTTTTTTAGAATCACCTAAAGGAAGATATCTCACATACACTACTATTTCGACTGGGTGATTATTCCATGGCTAACTATTTTTTTTAATGAACAATTCTCAGAATATCTTATTAGGCATTCTTTTAAGAATAAAATGGAGGGTGGCCATAGCTCAAAACCTTTTGTACAAAATGTCAGTACTGTAAGTTACACAAGGCGTTCACAAGGTGGGGCCAAAATTAAAAAAAAAAAGATGATCCAGAGTACCCTGTATAAACCACATAGCACAGGTTGGTGATCTTTTTTTGCAAATCGATTAAGCTTTGCCTGAGGTATTATTGTAAGTAGTATAGCCAGTCTAGCTCATACACGGTGTTCGTAAAAAATCAAATTTGATGAAAACATGTATTTAAAAAAACTATTTAAATAAAAAAAATCCTTAATTATGATTTATTCATCGACATATCAATCAAATCAGGTGTGCCAAGAATACCATGAATACAAAAACGATAGCTTCTACATGTTTGACAGTTACCTAGGGGCCTAATATAAAATCCATTTTTTCTTTGGGTAATTTTTTTAATAAATGATTTTTTCGTCATATTTGATTTTTTACGAACACCCTGTATGAGCTAGACTGGCTACGTACAATATTACCTTAGGAAAAGCACAAAAAAAGATTTCCAACCTGTGTCCTGTTGTTTTATACATCTAATTATTTTGAATTTTTCTCCCACTTTGTGAACTTTTTATAACTTAGAGTACTGATATTTTGTGCAAAGGATTTGAGCTATGGCCAATTCGATGACACCATCCATTTTATTCGTAAAAGAATGCCTAATATGATATTCTGAAAATTGGTTATTTTAAAAAACCATAGTTAGCTATGGAATATCACAAAATCGAAATAGTAGTGTCTGTGAGATATCTTCCTTTAGATGAATCTAAAAAAATATATAGCCCTAAATTTTACTTAGAGTGTTCACAAGCAAACGCGGACATACTGTAGATTACAAGATACTAGATTAGAGCCTTTATGATAGTGAATATAGAGAAAGCTATTTTAATAATGAAGAAGTTATCAATATATTGCCATCACAAAGTTCATTATTAAGAATAAAATTTAAATAATTAAAAAAAAATTAAAACCTACCACGTTTTTAAAAAGTACTACAAAGTATAAAATATATAATGTTTTCTCAATGGCAGCTACCCTTCTACTTACACTGCTTACTATTATCTATTGCATGCGCCACACGCTTTTCGAATCTTTTATGAAGAGGAAATTATTCTTTTATTTTTTTCAGTCCGTTTTTATATTGTTTTATACTTTTTAGTTCGTTTTAAAAACGTGGTATATTAAATAATATATTTAGATTTTATTATTTTCTGTTTTTTAGCCTTGTTTGAAATTTTCCAATCAATTTTAAACATCTTGATAAGATTACGACAGAGACGTGGCAAATTTCAGGTTTATTAATTAATTCCAGATCCTTCTTACTTACCAATACATGTGCTTATCTGTTATAAATTTCCACTAGTCAAATATTTTTATTTATTAGGTATTCATATTTTTTATAGTAACAAATAACATAATAATAATATGTAGTAGATATATGTATAGGTACCCCATTAATTTTGCATTGTTATCCTGAGTCTGTTTAACGTTTCAAGTCTCTAACTCATCGGGATATTAGTTTAAAATCGATTGAAAAATTTGACGAACAGACGAACAGGACGAAAATAATAAAGCGAGTTAATAAAAACGTGGTAGAAAGCATTAGTTTATTAAATCAAATAATAGATCTAGTATAGTTTTTCATTTTTGTGTTAATTTTGTATTGTAGAGAACACGGCTGTTCTAATTTTTGGTGTTAGAAGAATTTATTTTTATTATATATATTTCAAGATTATGCAAGAGGTTTTACATAAACTATCTAAATAAAAATAAATCTGCATTTTATTGCAATATATCTTATTGGGCCGGAACGACTATAAACTTCCCGGGCCAGTTGACGCTACCCCATCCGTCCCTGTACAGACCACAAGGTGTACCTTGGGTACAAAGACCTTACTATCCCAATCAAAATTTTAGACGAAATGCATTCAACTCGCGACCGATGTATACGGTTGAGGAAATGCAAAATATACAGGGAGAAACAAAAGTGGAGCTTCCTGAGGAAAATCCCGAAAGACAGCATTTTCGCGAAGAAGCCTTGGAACAATAAGTAATAATTACTATATTCCGTATGATATACCACACATTGAACTTACGAATCTTACGCACCATGAAAGTAAATTGTTGTATATTATTTTTCCAAATAACTTAAAAATGTTAATTGACACTGGTAGCACAAAATCTTTTGTACGACCTGAAGTCGCTAGAAAATACTGAAAATACTATAAAAATTAAATAATACAAGACAGGCTCAGGATTTCCACGGTACATGGGAGTTCCATAGAACATTTTTCTACGAGCATAGAATGCATAGACTGCTCGCTTGTTATCTGAAATTTTACATGTTCGATTTTCATGATTATTTTGACGGCTTATTAGGACTTGATAATTTAAAACTGCTAGACGCAGATGTACGAATTAAAAAACGATTTGGATATTCACAATAAAAAGTCTGGTACACAGCTTCCTCAAAATTTATCTGATCCTAATGCTATCAATTTGTACTTTCACAGTTTTTCTAAGCTACCAATAACAAATCTGCTGATAAAATATCTTTTTACAACAACAACTTATACATATGCTAATACATTTATATTAAATTTTTAAAAAATTGTCAAATACCATATTATGGAGGGCAGGAGGTTAAAGTTTAAACGCTAGGCGTCGTATGGGCACAGCGCACATAAAATTCAAAAGAAAAATCAAGTAGGTATATGGCAAAGAGATCCGAGAACTATAATAATAATGGTAGTTTCTGTGGTGGGGGATTGCATGGCTGCAGATCACACGTCTTGAAATAAGAGACGGTGCATTCATTAGCTCAATAGACTTAAATAACGATTGTCGCGGAGCCACCAGCATTAATTTGAATTTCGACAGTGAAAATGTGGCGATCAGTGAACTTGGGAATAGTTGTGTTTGGAATAATTTTGTATCTAATTCACAATGGTAAGAACGACCTATAATCTATAATCATCCAATAAACCTATCATCCATTTTTTTTAATTTTGTGGAACAGCTGATCTCTAGTAAGTATGGTGTTCTATATTCACTTATTATGTTATTGGTAAATATGTAATTTTCATTCCTGGTCGTCAAATATTTTGTTGAATAAATTCCTGGGATTCGACCTTGTAAAATTATATATTATACACTATTAAAATGTGTACATGCTATCTCTATAAGAATCGGCCGTTTTGAGGTGGCATTAACACATTAAAATATGTTTTCCATTAAAAAGGAGTTTTGTTAGGACACTACACGTGCTTCGGCACTTATTGCCATCATCAGGTATCAATTATTTTTATATATAATTACAACTTGTTATATTGATAATTACTTTTTCAAGGGTCTTTCTTCCATTTGTTTTTTTACATTATTGCTTATTTTCGTTTATTTGGAGGTGTGTGCATGTTTCACTGTATATTGTTTACTTTTGTTTAAATTATTTAGTCATGGTAAAAGTAGTTTCATTGAAACAAACAAGCGTAACTTATTAAAAATTACTACACATTACTAAAAACTTAAAAGATGTATTTTAGTTTGAACTAAATAATATGTAATTAATAACCTAGATATGTATAAAATTTCTTAAGAAATTAAACACTGTGAGCTGAGACAGATAAAAGTTTTTATTGGATATTTGCACATCAACACATGAGTGGTCCTGTTGACCATTCAACTGTATATTTATTGATGAAATTTAGTGTATGGAGTTTTACGGATGTCCTGATTAATGATGTGGTGTTATTAGATTTGAAATAAAAAAATCGCAAAGTACCTACATTTAGTGACAATCGGATTTATAAAAAAAATCGTATAGCAGCCTATATTTGCATTTTGACAACGATGGGAAGGTCAAAAGAGACGTCTTTTTAAGATCTTTCAAACCAGAAAAAAGTTCAGGCGAATGTCCCCGGAAATAAAAAATATATGGATTTGTACTCTAGATATTATAGGTATATTTGGTCTAAATACCTATTTGATAAAGATGCGAGCCATTAACATGCAAAACATTAAATTTTGACAACTATTTTGAAAATTAAACATTTACCTGCATGCTTAATACATATAAGAAAAGATGCCACAAATATAATAAAGGCCTTAGTGTTGCATATCGGCATAGGTATTCCATATTTTTCATGATTTAGCCATATAAAGTAGGTATATCCGCAGAGGTATCATTTTTTAAATAAGGGTGGAGAATTGGAGGTTTCAAGATCGCATATTTTCCAAATGCCTGGACCAAATATAACACATTACAAATTAATCATGTTCCCCACAGGAAGTTTGAAAATTCAGATAGGCATCTACAACTTTTTTCTAACCGGGTAACCCGGAAGTATTTCATAAGGAGTTTCAGATTTGACTATATAAAGCCTCACCTTATTTGTTGAAATATACAATTCGTGTAGGGGTAGTTATTACTTTACAACTGTTTTTATGTTTTTCTACTATTGCATGACATCCATGAATAAATCAGATGTAGCACTACCAAATTTTTAAGCTTCACAAATAATGTGTTTGCTTCAAAATATGTACCCCAGACGATAATTAGCTAAGAAAATTTATTTAAACCATGAGTTTCTTTACAGCAAATATCCTTACGTAGGTAGAATCTGTGAAAAAAATGGAATGACAATAATTAGGCATTAAAAATATGACAAAAAAATAATCTTGTTGTTAATTCACAAAAATTAGCATACGCATAAAGAATTGCAAGGTAAACATTTTTTCTACACTTTTTTCGATATTTCCACAAATAAGTGTGTTTGCTAAGTTTTTTAAATGTCTAATTTGACAGTTGCGGCAAGTGACGTGAGCCTTTTGCATACGTTATTTTGTATCCCTATACAAGCACAAACTGCTGACTTTAACTGACGGAGTGTATAAAAAATTCCCAAATGAAAGAAAAAATTTGTTTCCATAGCCACCTTAATAGCTGAACTCAAATTGAAATTTTGATTTTTTGCAATTATTGTGATGCAGTGTAAAAAGTATAATTTGTGGGATTAATTTCTTGAAATTTGGAATCTGGGGGTTTTCAGGGGGGCTGATTAACGACTCGTTATCAAATTTCCGATAAAAAAATCGCTGATACCTTAACTCGAAAATTTAGGTCAAAAATTTTTTTTAATCCGGCCCTGGAATAATCGTATGGTCATTGAAAAGTGTTTGATAAGTAAGTCTAGGAGGGCTCTGTATTCTTATTACTATTGTTATATACAGGGTGTCTCATTTTGATCTGGAACACCCCTGTAAAATCCGTAAGCCAGTTCAAATTTTACAGGGGTGTTCCAGATCAAAATGAGACACCCTGTATATAACAATAGTAATAATGTGAATGGGTACTAACTAAATCCGTGCGCCGCTAATAAAGTTATTGACAATTATTTAAATAATAAAAAACCTATTTCAAACAATCTTTAATTTAAGCCATGTAGTAAAACGAATAAAATAAGTTTAGGTTTTAGTGTAATTCAATGCCAAATTGCGACAAGCTTTTTGAAATCAAGCTGGTCGCACAAAATGTGTATAAAATAGGTACCAATTATTGTGCTTGTCGAAGTATGCAGGTATTTTCTCTACATTCGCTCGAATGTTGAATTTTGGCATTGAATTACCTTAAGACCTAAACTTATTTCATTCGTTTTAGTTCATGGCTTAAATAAAAGCTTGTTTTAAAAAGGATTTTTTAGTGTTTATTTTGTTTTGTGCTTTTTAGTATTTGATTCTCATGTCACGAGGGTGGTAAAGAAATTTAGTCTGCCATGTTGGAGCATCCGCCATTTTGGATTTAGAATGATGTCACTCACCTTGTCGTTTTATACTCGTCAAACCTCCGATCAAATATCTCGGAGCGTCAAACTCTTTTATTTGATATCCATGTCAAGGAGGTTGTGAAGAAATAGGTGGCAGTCGCATTAGATTTGGTATAATGTCGTCCACTCTATCGTTTTCTACTAGTCAAATCCTTTCATTTGATATTCATATCAAGGAGATTGTAAAGAAAAAGGTAATCCACCATCTTGAAGCGGCGGTCATTTTGAAAAAATCACGAGCTCGGTATATAATATAGTATATTGTATTGTCACCAGCACCAAAAGTACGTGCAAAATTTTAGCTTGACCGACACATACTAACAGTACACAACAAACATACCTACTAACATGTGAAGTTAAATAAAAGCTTGTAAAAAAAAACCGGTTTCAAAATATTTTTCGATACATTTTCTTAAATAACTCATCAGGATGACTTCCTATTGTAAAAATATCCGGAATATAGTTTATTATCAATGAATTTAGCTACAAAATGGCGCCAGTCTGATTTTTATAAATGTACTGATTAACTTGCAAATTGAAAACACTGCAGTGTTTACACGAAAATTAAAAGTTATTTTTAGGTTGCTGTGAAAATTTAAATACTTTATCAAAGTAAAAGGAAGTTATGTAAAATTTAGTGTATGGAGTTTTACGGATGTCCTGATTAATGATGTGGTGTTATTAGATTTGAAATAAAAAAATCGCAAAGTACCTACATTTAGTGACAATCGGATTTATAAAAAAAATCGTATAGCAGCCTATATTTGCATTTTGACAACGATGGGAAGGTCAAACGAGACGTCTTTTTAAGATCTTTCAAACCAGAAAAAAGTTCAGGCGAATGTCCCCGGAAATAAAAAATATATGGATTTGTACTCTAGATATTATAGGTATATTTGGTCTAAATACCTATTTGATAAAGATGCGAGCCATTAACATGCAAAACATTAAATTTTGACAACTATTTTGAAAATTAAACTTTTACCTGCATGCTTAATACATATAAGAAAAGATGCCACAAATATAATAAAGGCCTTAGTGTTGCATATCGGCATAGGTATTCCATATTTTTCATGATTTAGCCATATAAAGTAGGTATATCCGCAGAGGTATCATTTTTTAAATAAGGGTGGAGAATTGGAGGTTTCAAGATCGCATATTTTCCAAATGCCTGGACCAAATATAACACATTACAAATTAATCATGTTCCCCACAGGAAGTTTGAAAATTCAGATAGGCATCTACAACTTTTTTCTAACCGGGTAACCCGGAAGTATTTCATAAGGAGTTTCAGATTTGACTATATAAAGCCTCACCTTATTTGTTGAAATATACAATTCGTGTAGGGGTAGTTATTACTTTACAACTGTTTTTATGTTTTTCTACTATTGCATGACATCCATGAATAAATCAGATGTAGCACTACCAAATTTTTAAGCTTCACAAATAATGTGTTTGCTTCAAAATATGTACCCCAGACGATAATTAGCTAAGAAAATTTATTTAAACCATGAGTTTCTTTACAGCAAATATCCTTACGTAGGTAGAATCTGTGAAAAAAATGGAATGACAATAATTAGGCATTAAAAATATGACAAAAAAATAATCTTGTTGTTAATTCACAAAAATTAGCATACGCATAAAGAATTGCAAGGTAAACATTTTTTCTACACTTTTTTCGATATTTCCACAAATAAGTGTGTTTGCTAAGTTTTTTAAATGTCTAATTTGACAGTTGCGGCGAGTGACGTGAGCCTTTTGCATACGTTATTTTGTATCCCTATACAAGCACAAACTGCTGACTTTAACTGACGGAGTGTATAAAAAATTCCCAAATGAAAGAAAAAATCGAGAAAGTTAGTAACAATTAATAGCTACCTAATTCATTAAAAACATAGGTACCGTAAAATCCCCTAAATTTGACCGGGTACATAACTATGCCCAAAAGATCATCAATTGATACAGTCCGTTACAGAATTCTTCAATGAGATGGCATTGGTAATTTTCGTCCATAAGTAGTTACTATATTGACCGATAGATGTCCCTATACTACTTTGTTACAATCGCTTTAAAATTATACGTTCAGTAAACTTTGACCGGCGCGGCGGAGCGATTATAACCTCAATTTGCGTGTCCTGAATAATTTCCCGCGTACAGCAAAAATTATAAGAAGTGAAATCAAATCATTACTTGCGGTAAGTACTTCATTATATTGGTAGGCAATGGCATGCCTCAGTTTTTTTACAAGTCAATTTGCTTCCAGTGATTGTTTAAATTTTTTATAACCAATTTTTTTCGCTTTCTTAACTTTGACCGTCTACAATTACCTACTAGACAATGGCTAATCTTTGAAGACCTATTTGATAAAAATCTAAAAATAGAGTAAAATTGTAAAAAAAAACGTCATTTTAATTTATGTTTTTTTTTATAAAAATAATTAGACAAGAAAGTTTTGTAACCAAAGCTGGAGGTACCTGCCTAATTTTACATAGATATATTATTTTTTATATTGGTACATAACGATGTGTTTTATTTTTATTCAAAGAGTTTTTGTTAAGTTTCAAGTTTTATAGCATCTAAGTTTTATTTTACATCAATAAGATGAGTTTTGTACCACAAAATAAATAAATAATTCTTTTAAAGTTTGTAGCTTTTCTTAAATACCGATTCTGGTATTTTTTGTAGCTAAGGAAATTTTTTAAAAAACATAACTATACTAATATCGAGCAATCCGTACGCCTGGCGTAAATAAAACCACGTGTTCAATGACGATCCGCGATTGGTCGGTAGGCTATAAAATTTCACCAGACTCGGCAGCAGGGACGTGCTCGATCGCAAAAGTGTAGATATTCGGTTTTATCTTGTTGTTTTCAGCTATTTGGACACTGCCACAAATAATTTTATCGATGTTTTGATCCATTTAAAATAAGCCAATAATTCTTGCCTGAAATATTTTGATGTACAGAATTGTAAGACTACAATTAAATAAAGGTCTTACCTCGGTGCGGCTATGGCGGATATTTCAACGCACGTGCTCTTGTACGCCAGGCGTAAGAGTTGCTCGATTTTAGTATAGTGGTCAATGTTACTCTATTTGGCTTTAAAATTGTCTAAAACCGGTTTTTAAATGGGCGGTCAAAGATACTTCCCCGCATCGTAACTTTGACCACCGAGGTTTTTAAAAAAAAAAACTGTAGGTAATTCTCCTCATGAAAACAAAAAACTTTTTTTAAACCTTTATAATATAAGATAGAGTCCCAATACTGGCACAATTATTTTCTCTTTACTACCTTGGATAAAAAGTATATTACAATGGAAAGTTCAAAAGCGGTCAATGTTACGTCACTTTACGGTACCACAGAAAAAGTTAGCCGAAAATTTCCCCTGGCCACATAAAAATCTCCCAAATTTGGGAGAAAATGCCCCAATCTGGCAAGCCTGTTTCGATATATTTTATACGTGCTCTGCTCCTGGGGAGATGGGAATAAGACTAACCATAATTATGTTATTACTATTATTTTAATTTAAATTGCATTGATGTGGCTATTAACAAAGTGGCTTCTCCTGCTTATAATAATTATTATAAATATATCCCTTCATATTTCTATACAAAAAATCCCTCTCTACCGCGATATATTAATTTATTCAAACCCCTAACAACTCAGTTCACTGCTGTCTACTTCAATGGTTTCTAATAATTTTATGAGATACACATTTCTATATAGCCTAAATTCTTTAAAAAATTTAAAAAGATAATTAATATGAACAAGCTAAGTCTGACCTCATAAGTGGGCGGAACTTGTTGCGTATACTTTTAGTCCAGTCGGTAGAGATATCGAAGGTGCATTTTCATTATTACAGCTGGATTAATGATGGAATCGGTCCATAATGTACAGGGTGTCTCATTTTGATCTGGAACACCTCTGTAAAATTTGAACTGGCTCATGGATTTTAACGATTTTTTTTGTATACAGGGCCCTCCTAGACGCACTTATCAAACACTTTTCAATGACCATGCGATTATTCCAGGGCCGGATTAAAAAAATTTTTTGACCCAAAATTTTGAGTTAAGGTATCAGCGATTTTTTTTATCGGAAATCTGATAACGTGGCGTTAATCAGCGCCCCTGAAAACCCCCAGATTCCAAATTTCAAGAAATTATTCCAACAAATTAGACTTTTTACACTGCATCACAATTGCAAAAAATCAAAATTTCAATTTGAGTTCAGCTATTAAGGTGGCTATGGAAACAAGTGAAAGTGGTAAAAAGAGGTCCACAGGGGACAATAGTAATAAACCTGATCGGAAACTGTACTCTGTTTCTCTTTTCATTATTGCTGTACAGTACAAATTTTATGCCATTTGAGACGCAAGAGAGCTCGCTGCCGTCGCAGGCAGCTGTGGAAAAACAATGGCTTGCAGAAATGTCAGTTTATGCATTTTTACAAATGTTATTTAGCGGTTGATGTTGCTAAAATAATTTATGTGTTACAAATAATTTAGTGGGTATAAAATGTAATTTCAAATCGATTCGTCAATACATTTCTGCCGTTTAAAATATTTCTGCTTTTAATGACATTCTTCAAATACGTGCTTTATGCAGCGTATAATCTTATACTTTATTATTTGTAACAAAAAAAATGTAAAAATTAACGTTTCTCAAAGTGTTTGCACTTGCATGACTTCCTGCGACGGCAGCGAGCTCTCTTTCGTCTCAAATGGCATAAAATTTGTACTGTACAGCAATACTGAAAAGAGAAACCGAGTACAGTTTCCGATCAGGTTTATTACTATTGTCCCCTGTGGACCTCTTTTTACCATTTTCACTTGTTTCCATAGCCACCTTAATAGCTGAACTCAAATTGAAATTTTGATTTTTTGCAATTATTGTGATGCAGTGTAAAAAGTATAATTTGTGGGATTAATTTCTTGAAATTTGGAATCTGGGGGTTTTCAGGGGGGCTGATTAACGACTCGTTATCAAATTTCCGATAAAAAAATCGCTGATACCTTAACTCGAAAATTTAGGTCAAAAATTTTTTTTAATCCGGCCCTGGAATAATCGTATGGTCATTGAAAAGTGTTTGATAAGTACGTCTAGGAGGGCTCTGTATTCTTATTACTATTGTTATATACAGGGTGTCTCATTTTGATCTGGAACACCCCTGTAAAATCCGTAAGCCAGTTCAAATTTTACAGGGGTGTTCCAGATCAAAATGAGACACCCTGTATATAACAATAGTAATAATGTGAATGGGTACTAACTAAATCCGTGCGCCGCTAATAAAGTTATTGACAATTATTTAAATAATAAAAAACCTATTTCAAACAATCTTTAATTTAAGCCATGTAGTAAAACGAATAAAATAAGTTTAGGTTTTAGTGTAATTCAATGCCAAATTGCGACAAGCTTTTTGAAATCAAGCTGGTCGCACAAAATGTGTATAAAATAGGTACCAATTATTGTGCTTGTCGAAGTATGCAGGTATTTTCTCTACATTCGCTCGAATGTTGAATTTTGGCATTGAATTACCTTAAGACCTAAACTTATTTCATTCGTTTTAGTTCATGGCTTAAATAAAAGCTTGTTTTAAAAAGGATTTTTTAGTGTTTATTTTGTTTTGTGCTTTTTAGTATTTGATTCTCATGTCACGAGGGTGGTAAAGAAATTTAGTCTGCCATGTTGGAGCATCCGCCATTTTGGATTTAGAATGATGTCACTCACCTTGTCGTTTTATACTCGTCAAACCTCCGATCAAATATCTCGGAGCGTCAAACTCTTTTATTTGATATCCATGTCAAGGAGGTTGTGAAGAAATAGGTGGCAGTCGCATTAGATTTGGTATAATGTCGTCCACTCTATCGTTTTCTACTAGTCAAATCCTTTCATTTGATATTCATATCAAGGAGATTGTAAAGAAAAAGGTAATCCACCATCTTGAAGCGGCGGTCATTTTGAAAAAATCACGAGCTCGGTATATAATATAGTATATTGTATTGTCACCAGCACCAAAAGTACGTGCAAAATTTTAGCTTGACCGACACATACTAACAGTACACAACAAACATACCTACTAACATGTGAAGTTAAATAAAAGCTTGTAAAAAAAAACCGGTTTCAAAATATTTTTCGATACATTTTCTTAAATAACTCATCAGGATGACTTCCTATTGTAAAAATATCCGGAATATAGTTTATTATCAATGAATTTAGCTACAAAATGGCGCCAGTCTGATTTTTATAAATGTACTGATTAACTTGCAAATTGAAAACACTGCAGTGTTTACACGAAAATTAAAAGTTATTTTTAGGTTGCTGTGAAAATTTAAATACTTTATCAAAGTAAAAGGAAGTTATGTAAAATAAATTATTTAACATAAGCAATAAGCAACCATAACTCCAATGTCGGATATGCATTAAATTTTGTTTTTATGTTATAAGTAAAGGGCGGAATATATGCAAATTGCATATATATGCATTTTTTGCATATTTTATTAAATTTCTCAAAACATTGCATATTTATCGAAAAACTATATTTTTGTGCATATTTGCATGTTTTTCCTATACTTATTTATAGATATAAGATATAACCAAGATTATGAGAGCTCAAATTAGATGCTATTGTAGAAAAGAATAATGAAGGGTTCAAATTTTTAATGGCAGTAAAGAGTATTTTTGATGGTAAATCATCCAACGAAGTTGCACCTTGGCCTTATACTTTACTACCCAAATTAAAATATTGTCCTATTACATCGGTAGATGTTGACAGAAGCTTTTCTATATATAAACATATTTTTACCGACAGAAGGCAAAGATTTTTTATTGGAAAACTTTGAAAGTATTTAATCATAAATTCCTACTATACAATTTCAAATTAAAATGTTTTTATAATTCTGCTTTAATATAGGTATTTTGCGAGGTGTTTTATGTATTTGTTTTCCTTTCATTTTTCTTAAAATAAACCTTTTCTCTAAAATCAGTTTTGGTGTTTTTTAAGGTATTTTTACATGTAAAATAAATGCATATTATTGCATATTTGGCCAAATAAATGCATATTATTGCATATTTTCAATAAAAATGATGCATATATATGCGCATATTTCGATTGAAATTAAATGCATATATTCCGCCCTTTAGTTATAAGTTATTATAGATGTCTAGCCTGCCTATTATATAAATTTGGCCTTTTGCACAATACAATACAAGCTTCACATACTAAGGGCATTACGCATAAATTATAGTTTAATGTCTTAGAAATCGAACACATTTTGCAAAATTAGATTTGGTTTCTTTTTGCAATTTTAATGACATTTTATACGGATGCATATAGTTTTTACGTTTTTTAAATTACGAAATTGTCGGTAGATACGTCTTCATGCATTTTTATGGATTATTCCGTTGGATTTGAGTAGCTGAATACGCATACTTACCTAATTTAACAAAACTTTATTTTTTTATGATTCCCGAGATATGTAATATTTTACTATCTACGGTTGGAAATAAAACGTCATCAAACGTATATTATGTTCTGTTGCCCGTAACAATAAACTTTTATTTATAGAACTTCCTGGAAAAGCTAGCGCATTTGAAAGGTTTATTTACTTGAAAGGGTATTTTCAAATGTATCACACTATATTTTAAAAGTCATAGCTATACAGGGTGAGTCATTAATAATGGCACATAGTGCAACCGCATATATTTTGGGCCAAAATATGACGATTGAGGCCAATACGCCTTATAGAAATGTTTAAGAGATACAGGGCGTTGAAGTTTGTTTTTTGAAATTGCACATTGGCGGAATATTCTGATAATATTTTTTCAGAGAACATGCATATTGTAGGAATATTCATAAAAACTGTAGAAACATTATCTGAACATTCAGGCAACATTCAGGTGTTCGCCTTTTAAAGGTACTATTTCACGTATTATAAACATTCACAAATATATTGAATGCACGTTCCACAAATATTCAATGTATTTTCTATGTATATCCATTTAATATTCACGTGTACATTATAAAATAAAAAAAATCCGCCAACACCACTTTCTGGGTTCGAACCTACGACCATCGATTTACAAGTTGACGCTCTAACCAACTGAGCCATAGAGGTACTTGGAAATATTATCTAAAAATAGTGTAGGCTAGAATCTCTGTGACGTCACAAGACTAGCAATAAGTACCGTTTGTGAACATTAATAAGATATTTGCTGTATGAATATACTATTTAGCATGCTCCAGCAAAATTCCAAATTGCACGTTCCTAAGGTGAACGTGCCTGTAATGTACTTAAGTTAAATATTCAATTTGTAAATATTTTGTGTATTTTGTGAGATATTTTCAAAAACCTTTTTTTGATCGAAAGGCCTTCAAAAACCGCTTCTTTTGACCTTTCTGCCATTTTCAAAATGCAAATCCAGGGCCGGCTGCGAATTTTTTATATCCCCGATTTTTACGAAAACCATTTAGCGATTTTTTTATTTTAAATCTGACCCCACAGCGTTAATCAGAAAACCCCAAAACCCCTATATACCAAATTTGAAAAAAATATATATACAGGGAGTTCCATTCTGCAGGGTGTCAAAGTTGAGCAAAATGGGAATTTTAAAGGCATCTGCCAAGTCAAGAGTGCCATGGAATCCCCTCAAAACAGTTGAATGGTCAATAGGACCACTCAAGGTGTTGGTGTGCAAAGATCAAATACAAAATATACAGAGTGTTCTTATCTGTGCCATCTCAAATTACTGAATTTTTGGAACTTTATACTGGTCAAAAATCGAGTATATCAAAACGGCTACACACACTATAAACGAACTAAATCTAAAAAATACAGAAGTCTGCCAGTCAGTAAGTCCATTGTGCCACAACAGGAAACGCACAGAAAATGTATCATCTTAGACAGCAACTTTGTTGAGTAAGGTCCAATAATTTAAATTTGTTTTTATTTGTTAGTTGGAATTTTGTAAAGAAATACATTACTTTTGTGTTTATCAATATTTTTTCAATGATTCCACAGCACTCATGACCCGTACAAAGTTTCATAAAAATTCAGCATTTTGAGATGGCACAGATAAGAACATTATGTATATTTTGAATTGGACCTTTGCACACCAACACCTTGAGTGGTCCTATTAACCATTTAACTGTTTTGAGGGGATTCCATGGCACACTTGACTTTGCAGGTGCCTTTAAAATTCCTATTTTGCTCAAATTTGACACCCTGCAGAATAGAACTCCCTGTATATTTTTTATTCAAATTTGGCATATAGGGGTTTTTGGGTGTTCTGATTAACGCTGTGGGGTCAGATTTTAAATAAAAAAAATCGCTAAATGGTTTTTGTAAAAATCGGGGTATAAAAAAAATCGTAGCCGTCCCTGGATTTGCATTTTGACAAAAGTAAAAACGTCAAAAGAAGCGTTTTTTGAAGACCTTTCGAACAAAAAAAAGGTTCTTGAAAATATCTCACAAAATACATTTTTTATCGATTTGTATACGCTTAAAAGTAGACACCCTGTAGATATGTCATTTTCAGTCAAATACCTAGAGGAAAATGCAACAACCAGCAATAACAAATTTCTAGAAATCTGAATACATTATATAAGAAAGATGAAAATATAATTAGAGATTTTATTATGTGGACCTGAATTAGATTGAGTTTTTACACATATTGAAATGGATGTTTACCTAATACGATAATAGATTGGTTCCAATGGATTTTCTCCTCAACTTAACACCCTGTATTAGGTAGGCAAACTACACTGCGTTAAAACATTGTACAAATGTGTCCCTATTTAAATGCTGAAAAATATCACTCGCAAAGGTATTTATTTCCTCTTGTAATAATACAGGCAAGAAATTACAAGGCTTGTTTATGTCTTTAAGTTTAGGAATCCATCATTATACTTATAGCAATTCTAATTTTAAATTTCCAATTATGAAGAAGTAGGTACTTACACAAACGCCTATGCCACTTTGGTGCACGAGCTCAAAAGTTAATTAAAATTACAAAATTACATACTGATGGATTATTATCCTCAAACATTTAGTTTTGGCGGCCACGGAGAACCACAAGCAGCACAGCTAAGCATAATAACCACATACTATGGCACCTATCACCGTGTCAGATATCAAAATATTGTGTCAAACCTGGGCTCCTACGCAGGGCGATTTCCGTCTCACGTATTTTATTGTGGCCATAGGGCTTTGACTCTTTTCTGGGATTCTTTATTCAAAGCTACCTACCCACAGAGGAGACAGTAGGACCTACTCATAATGTATTAGCACGACACTAGGCCGTCAATATATAAAATGAAAAAAATATATATGTAATAGCCTGCAATCGTCCTAAATGGGTTAAACAATATTTTCCTAAATTAATATTACAATAATGTAAACGTATATTTTTTGATAGAATAATGTAAGTTAGTGTATTGTACTGGATTTTCCCCACAACAATCCAAACTAGCTTTGAATACCAAACTTTACTGCAACCTTCAAAAAGTACACTTTTGTCCGGTACCTACCTTCCTTCTGTCGCTGACCAAGAATATTCTTCAGCTCCAAAATTCGCACAAATTCTCGTTCTAATCTTTAACTTTACAGGTACAATTTATAGGCCTTAGGTAGACACTCAAACGGAAGATTGAAGACTATTCTCAAATATTCCCGAAGAATGATAATCTAGATATCTGCAAATCAGAAAGTTCTAAACTACGTCTGGAAGACCAATGGAAGGGTTACAGGTCAATAATAAAACATTAATAAAATGCTGCCATGGAGACCTCAGACTAACAAAGTTGTGACGGAAAATACCACTAAATATTTAAAATTTTACTGTAAGTAGAATTATTGTACCTAAGTAGATCACTATCTGGAACTTAAAATTTTACTGCCGAACCTTCGAGTAGGTTATAAAACAGTGCAAATGTTTTCATTAAAAACTAATATAACAATAGACCGTCAGATAGTTACAGATTTAGGTGCCCAATTTTCGTATACAAGCCTTGAAGAGGGTTGAAAAGTACATCGATGTTGAGTAGAATGAAGGGAAATTTACGAGTGTCTCCTGGGGGATAACATATGGAAAATTAGATTTTCCTATATAATATGTTAATTATGTATAATATGTAATATATAATATATTAATTATGTATACTCGTAATATGTTTCTTCTTACTACTAACCTGAGAAATCACCATTATTTACCACATTCCTCTAATGAGAAGTAATATTTCTCTACCTACGTAAATAATGAAACATTTTATATACGACATTTAAAAATTATTTTCATTTTGTCAGCTTGACAACTGAACTCCCCAAGCTAAATATATTCAAATATGTAAAATATGGCAATATTTCAATGTTAGTAGGTAGTAAAAAAAATTCTATATACACTTCGGTTGAGAAGGCCATTATTTACCTCGCATATTATATCCTCGGTAAATAATGGCTCACTTCTCAACCTATGTACTATTATATTTTTCGGGCTAGTGACGATGTACATGTTCATACTTTCGATGAGCTTGTGTGGAAAATCGGTCAAAATCTCGATTTTTTCTTACAAGATTACGCCCTTATTTCAACCCTTTACCACCTGCAAAACTCAAACCTTTAGTTTTCCGAAGCCAGGTACTATTAATTAGTCATTTAGTGAACACGGCTTGCCTGAAAATATGGTCAACTCAACAGACACCTTTTATTTCTGTTAAGGAAAATCGAATTTCCCATGTTATCCTCAGGGGCCACTCGTAAATTTCCCTTCATTCTACTTAACATCGATGTACTTTTCAACCTTCTTCGAGGCTTGTATGCGAAAATGGGGCACCTAAGTCTATCACTATCTGACGGTCTACAACCTTAGAGGCATTTCTCGTTACAGTATTTTCATTTCCACATCACTAGACGAGAGGGTAATACAGGGTGAGTTTTTTTATGATCAGTATGGGGATCTCGGAAACTAGCGGAGATAGAAGGAAGGTTAAATGGGGAAAGAATTGCAGTTTTGTGGGCCAAATTTTATGTACCTTGTAGATTTTTCAAAAAGTCATGGCTTACTAGGTATTTTGAAAAAACGAAATTTTGGTGATTTATTCTAATCCATCTAGCTTCGTTGTTTCTGATTTTAGATAAAACGTGTAAATACAAAAGTTAGAGGGAATTGTATCCACAATGCTGTTGTCATGTCGTACTTTCCGTGAGCTGCAATTGGTTGATCGTTACGAAACAAGGGTACCTCTTTGTTGCAGAATGAAAAGATGCACTAAAATGATGGACCTGCAGGACCAAAAAGATAACCTTAAAAAAGTTACGAGTAAAAGCACGATTCAAAAAAAGTGGCGCCCTCTGTGAGATAAGTAGAAATTGACATTTTCAGCTTATTCTGCATTCTCATAAACATAGCAAAGCCAAATTTCAGTTCAGCAGCTTGATTATGTTGGGAGATGTAGACAAAATGCAATTTCAAAAAACAAACTTCAACGCCTTGTTTCTCTTAAACAAACAACATTTCTATAAGGCATATTAGCCTCAATCTTAATATTTTGGCCCAAAATATATGCGGTTGCACTATGTGCCATTATTAATGTCTCACCCTGCATATTTTTTCAATAGTTTTTCCAATTAGTTGTAAATAAAATTCTATTATTGATACTTGCAACCGAACATATTTTTGATAACGACTTATTTCCAGCTTTACTACTCCGGACATTGTAGTTATTCAGACACAGATCCATTATTCAGATCCCACCATTCATCTCCTTGTTAATGTCGAAAATGCACCCAAAAGGTACTTTTGGGCCCCCGCCGATTTGTCTGTGTGACCTATCGACGAATTAGGATATTTTAAACCAAATTAACAAATATAACAATTTTGTATATGATTTTTTGCCAAAGCAACATATTATACAGGGTGAGTTTTTTTTATGATCAGTATGGGTATCTCGGAAACTAGCGGAGATATAAGGAAGGTTAAATGGGGAAGGAATTGCAATTTTGTGGGCCCAATTTAACGCGCCTTTTGGATTTTTAAAAAAGGCTTACTTAATATTTTGAAAAAACGAAATTTTGGCGATTTATTCTAATCAGTCTAACTTCGTTGTTCCTGATTTTAGATAAAAGGTGTAAATACAATAGTTGGAGGTAATTGTATCCCCAATGCGGCTATCTTGTCGCACTTTCCGTGACAGCTGCCATTTCGAGATATAATAACGATATAATACTCGATATGGTTATTCGGAAAAATAATGGAAATAACTATGGTTTCCATTTAAAAAACACTAGTTGGTGTCATATCTCAAAAATTGCAGCTGTCACGGAAAGTACGACATGACAACAGCATTGTGGATACAATTCCCTCTAACTTTTGTATTTACACGTTTTATCTAAAATCAGAAACAACGAAGTTAGATGGATTAGAATAAATCACCAAAATTTCGTTTTTTCAAAATACCTAGTAAGCCATGACTTTTTGAAAAATCTACAAGGTACATAAAATTTTGCCCACAAAACTGCAATTCTTTCCCCATTTAACCTTCCTTCTATCTCCGCTAGTTTCCGAGATCCCCATACTGATCATAAAAAAAAATTACCCTGTATACTTCCTCTCGTCTAGTGATGTTGAAATGAAAATACTGTAACGAGAAATGCCTCTAAGGTTGTAGACCGTCAGATAGTGATAGACTTAGGTGCCCCATTTTCGCATACAAGCCTCGAAGAGGGTTGAAAAGTACATCGATGTTAAGTAGAATGAAGGGAAATTTACGAGTGGCCCCTGAGGATAACATATGGGAAATTCGATTTTCCTTAACAGAAATAAAAGGTGTCTGTTGAGTTGACCATATTTTCAGGCAAGCCGTGTTCACTAAATGACTAATTAATAGTACCTGGCTTCGGAAAACTAAAGGTTTGAGTGTTGCAGGTGGTAAAGGGTTGAAATAAGAGCGTAATCTTGTAAGAAAAAATCGAGATTTTGACCGATTTTCCACACAAGCTCATCGAAAGTATGAACATGTACATCGTCACTAGCCCGAAAAATATAATAGTACATAGGTTGAGAAGTGAGCCATTATTTACCGAGGATATAATATGCGAGGTAAATAATGGCCTTCTCAACCGAAGTGTATATAGAATTTTTTTTACTACCTACTAACATTGAAATATTGCCATATTTTACATATTTGAATAGATTTAGCTTGGGGAGTTCAGTTGTCAAGCTGACAAAATGAAAATAATTTTTAAATGTCGTATATAAAATGTTTCATTATTTACGTAGGTAGAGAAATATTACTTCTCATTAGAGGAATGTGGTAAATAATGGTGATTTCTCAGGTTAGCAGTAAGAAGAAACATATTACGAGTATACATAATTAATATATTATATATTACATATTATACATAATTAACATATTATATAGGAAAATCTAATTTTCCATATGTTATCCCCCAGGAGACACTCGTAAATTTCCCTTCATTCTACTCAACATCGATGTACTTTTCAACCCTCTTCAAGGCTTGTATACGAAAATTGGGCACCTAAATCTGTCACCATCTGACGGTCTATTGTTATATTAGTTTTTAATGAACACATTTGCACTGTTTTATAACCTACTCGAAGGTTCGGCAGTAAAATTTTAAGTTCCAGATAGTGATCTACTTAGGTACAATAATTCTACTTACAGTAAAATTTTAAATATTTAGTGGTATTTTCCGTCACAACTTTGTTAGTCTGAGGTCCCCATGGCAGCATTTTATTAATGTTTTATTATTGACCTGTAACCCTTCCATTGGTCTTCCAGACGTAGTTTAGAACTTTCTGATTTGCAGATATCTAGATTATCATTCTTCAGGAATATTTGAGAATAGTCTCCAATCTTCCGTTTGAGTATCTACCTAAGGCCTATAAATTGTACCTGTAAAGTTAAAGATTAGAACGAGATTTTGTGCGAATTTTGGAGCTGAAGAATATTTGGTCAGCGACAGAAGGAAGGTAGGTACCGGACAAAAGTGTACTTTTTGAAGGTTGCAGTAAAGTTTGGTATTCAAAGCTAGTTTGGATTGTTGTGGGGAAAATCCAGTACAATACACTAACTTACATTATTCTATCAAAAAATATACGTTTACATTATTGTAATATTAATTTAGGAAAATATTGTTTAACCCATTTAGGACGATTGCAGGCTATTACATATATATTTTTTTCATTTTATATATTGACGGCCTAGTGTCGTGCTAATACATTATGAGTAGGTCCTACTGTCTCCTCTGTGGGTAGGTAGCTTTGAATAAAGAATCCCAGAAAAGAGTCAAAGCCCTATGGCCATAATAAAATACGTGAGACGGAAATCGCCCTGCGTAGGAGCCCAGGTTTGACACAATATTTTGATATCTGACACGGTGATAGGTGCCATAGTATGTGGTTATTATGCTTAGCTGTGCTGCTTGTGGTTCTCCGTGGCCGCCAAAACTAAATGTTTGAGGATAATAATCCATCAGTATGTAATTTTGTAATTTTAATTAACTTTTGAGCTCGTGCACCAAAGTGGCATAGGCGTTTGTGTAAGTACCTACTTCTTCATAATTGGAAATTTAAAATTAGAATTGCTATAAGTATAATGATGGATTCCTAAACTTAAAGACATAAACAAGCCTTGTAATTTCTTGCCTGTATTATTACAAGAGGAAATAAATACCTTTGCGAGTGATATTTTTCAGCATTTAAATAGGGACACATTAGTACAATGTTTTAACGCAGTGTAGTTTGCCTACCTAATACAGGGTGTTAAGTTGAGGAGAAAATCCATTGGAACCAATCTATTATCGTATTAGGTAAACATCCATTTCAATATGTGTAAAAACTCAATCTAATTCAGGTCCACATAATAAAATCTCTAATTATATTTTCATCTTTCTTATATAATGTATTCAGATTTCTAGAAATTTGTTATTGCTGGTTGTTGCATTTTCCTCTAGGTATTTGACTGAAAATGACATATCTACAGGGTGTCTACTTTTAAGCGTATACAAATCGATAAAAAATGTATTTTGTGAGATATTTTCAAGAACCTTTTTTTTGTTCGAAAGGTCTTCAAAAAACGCTTCTTTTGACGTTTTTACTTTTGTCAAAATGCAAATCCAGGGACGGCTACGATTTTTTTTATATCCCGATTTTTACAAAAACCATTTGGCGATTTTTTTTATTTACAATCTGACCCCACAGCGTTAATCAGAACACCCAAAAGCCCCTATATGCCAAATTTGAATAAAAATATACAGGGAGTTCTATTTTGCAGGGTGTCAAAGTTGAGCAAAATAGGAATTTTAAAGGCACCTGCAAAGTCAAGTGTGCCATGGAATCCCCTCAAAACAGTTAAATGGTTAATAGGACCACTCAAGGTGTTGGTGTGCAAAGGTCCAATTCCAGATATACATAATGTTCTTATCTATGCCATCTCAAAATGCTGAATTTCTATGAAACTTTGTACGGGTCATGAGTGCTGTGGAATCATTGAAAAAATATTGATAAACACAAAAGTAATGTATTTCTTTACAAAATGCCTACTAACAAATAAAAACAAATTTAAATTATTGGACCTTACTCAACAAAGTTACTGTCTAAGATGATACATTTTCTGTGCGTTTCCTGTTGTGGCACAATGGACTTACTGACTGGCAGACTTCTGTATTTTTTTAGATTTAGTTCGTTTATAGTGTGTGTAGCCGTTTTGATATACTCGATTTTTGACCAGTATAAAGTTCCAAAAATTCAGTAATTTGAGATGGCACAGATAAGAACACTCTGTATGTTTTGTATTTGATCTCTGCACACCAACACCTTGAGTGGTCCTATTGACCATTCAACTGTTTTGAGGGGATTCCATGGCACTCTTGACTTGGCAGATGCCTTTAAAATTCCTATTTTGCTCAACTTTGACACCCTGCAGAATGGAATTCCCTGTATATATATTTTTTTCAAATTTGGTATATAGGGGTTTTGGCGTGTTCTGATTAACGCTGTGGGGTCAGATTTTAAATAAAAAAATCGCTAAATGGTTTTCGTAAAAATCGGGGGTATAAAAAATTCGCAGCCGGCCCTGGATTTGCATTTTGAAAATGGCAGAAAGGTCAAAAGAAGCGGTTTTTGAAGGCCTTTCGATCAAAAAAAGGTTTTTGAAAATATCTCACAAAATACATTTTTTATCGATTTGTAGGTATACACAGGCTTGCTGATACGTATCTATGTACCTACGCATTGACTTCTTTGCATTCTTTTTATCCAATATACCTAATTAATTTATCAAGTATGCCATTACCTATCTTTGCCTCGAGCGCCCTGTGTCTTGTATTAAGTAGACAAACGAAACTGTGTTAAATCACAATCCTAGTGTCATTTAAGTGTGCAACATAATATGAGACTTTTTTTATTAATTGCACAGCCAAAATACAGATATTGCCGAAAGTTGATGTATGTTCAATAATCATATTAGGTGTACTTAAAATGGTTGCAAGTTAAACAGCATACAGGGTAAAAAAATATAAAAATTGTACAAGAGTAAAGCACCCTTATTTAAAAAAATTCAGTAAAATGTTATTAACAAAAGTTATTTGGAATAATTAAAAGATATGCCTAAATACCAAAACATAGCCTCCTAAGAAAAGAAACTAATTTCCAGTTTCTTAATAAACATTTAAAATAAAAATTTTGCACCTCAAATGAGAGTTTTTTAATATACACATTATCATTACTAATGTTGTACCTTGTTCAGGAGATTTTTGCGAAACTTTTAAAGTTTTGTTTAATATCGTTGCAACAAACATAAACTTTGTGATTCCCGAAAAAATTAAAAATCTAAGTTAATTTTACAAATATTCTTGAATTTATTTTTATAAAATTGTTTAGGGTGAATATTAAAACAATTTTTTTAGGAAATTATTAACGTTTTTGAAAAAAATATTTTGGTATTTAGGCATAACTTTTAATTATAGACAACTTTTCTTAATAACATTTTGCTGAATTTTTTGAAATAAGGGTACTTTACTCTTGTACAATTTTTATATTTTTTTATCTACCCTGTATGCTGTTTGACTTGCAACCATTCTAAGTGCGTGTTTTTTAAAATTATGCCTAATACGATTTCGGCATTTTATACAGTAATCATGCGACGGTTGGAACAAATTCAATAAAATCTCTATGGATGTGGGAAAAAATTGATCGGACACGTCAACCCTAATTTTGTAATGCCCAAATTTTGACTTATAAAAATGCGTCATGTGACTTCATAAGTGTCGCAGATAATGACGCCATCGTCTTTTTTTTTAATTGTAAGCCCCACTTTTGATAGCACCATTTGAAATAGCTCATTTTTCTACATACAGAACTATGATTTTTGGTATAGTTTACATAATTATATTTTTTATAAAAATATTTCTTTTTTTATTTACTTTATCGTGTATGTATTTGTCGATTTATTCAATTTGAACAAGAACAGTTAAAGTAAATACCCCAACAAATGGTTGCAAATGAGAAAAATTTACTGACAAATACGTAAGAAAGTAAATAAAGTGTGAAATATTTTTTCTAAAAAAATATGTTATGTATGTTATTTAAAACATGACGATGTCCTCATTACCTGCGACACCAATGACGTCACATGACGCATTTATATGCGCATTTGCGCATTACAAAATTAGGGTTGACGTGTCACAGCGATTTTTTTTCGCTTGCCCATGGTGATTTTATTGAATTTATTCCAACCTATGTGTGCTCTCGTGCAGGTTCTGTTTAGCCGTAGGCCATGGAATATATAAAATTTCAAAAATAATACAGCAGACTGTAGAGTCTTTCACGTACTATAATGTAATAGGTAAAAAAATTGTTGTAAATCCACAGAAAAATTGAAAAATACAGAATTGCCAAGTATAAAACTGAAACACACTGTATATTTACACATGCGCAAAAATGCATAAATATTGGAAGCTTACAATACTTATTTCGATATTTATTTATATTTTCCCAAATGTTGAATACTTCAACATATTATTTTAATTTCACACAATTTAAAAAAAACTCTTTTCTTTAAATCGGCAGTGAAGTGTATTAAAATCGTCATTAAAAGCTCAGAAATCGGCACTGAAGTAGCCCATTATTCAGAGCCTATTTTACCAAAAGGCACATAAGGCCCGGGCCTTGGTCCCGGAGGAGAAGGGCTCGAAAAAGGCGCTTGAAAAAAATTATACGCATAACGTATAACTAAACATATGACCTGAAGGTGCCAAAGGTAAGCAGAAAAATTCTTATTGAAAAGTCATACTATAGGATATGGGGGGCCCGAAGTTTGGCTTGGGCCTTGGGGCCTAACTAAATCAGAAATAGGCCCTGCCATTATTGTACGATTTTTTCAATAAGTAGGCCTTGGCGAGATGTACCTAAACAACAAACGTCAGATGCGGAGCCATCGCCCGTCAAAAGTGACCAAATATTGAAAACCCGGCAAATAAATCCCATTTAACTTTTCGTACACATTGCGAAATTGTTAGCTATAATAGCAGCGCAATCTTTCAGTATATAAATATTTTAGTGGGTTTGAATATTACTCTATTTTACATGGAGGCAGCACAATAGGCAGCAGTTTGGATTTTCTGTCAGAAAGTGCCGTGTCTCGTCATACTTGACCTAGGTAAAGCGATCGTCAAAGTCAAGCAACGCCGCGCGTAGTAGGTTCATGGACGGGTGATCCCTTATGATTATTTTTTCGCCTAATAAAACATTTTTTCCCGATTTAAAAAAAATAATATGTACCTCGGCACTGAAGTTCTTCTTATGACTCATGTGGTTTATTTGCCTCGGCCAGAGGCCTCGGCAACTGAATTCCACATGAGTCATAAAAAGTTGAACTTGAACTAACATAAATAACTATTATTGCCCCCTCTTTGTTGAGTATCTACATTGGAACGTTTTACTCTACAACAGTTGACTTAATACCTAATTGCTCTAAAATGAAACTTATGAAGAGAAAATATTACAAGCAGATGAATAAATAAATAGAAAAACTAGATATACCTACTTTTATTGACGAAAAAATTGTTAATTTACTTTGAATCGCCTCGTGTATTCTGTGCATACATTTTGAATAAAAATATGGAAATTGATTATATTTCCTGAACTATTCTTTCTTAAAAATGTTTTCACAAAAGCTTTTAGGCATATTTTTGACATAAATTAGCAACATTCAGTTATTATTTTTTAAATAAATTACAAAATTGAATATACTAGATTGTATTGTTACCAGCACCAAAAGTGTGTGCAAAATTTCAGCTCAATCGGTTGGGTATAACTGGTTTAAAATTCAGTTGCAAGATTTGGCCACATACTAACCCACATGCACATACCCTCCCAAACACCACACACTAACAAACAGGGTAAGTTAGATAATAGTTGTTTTCTTGAAATCGGCATTAAAATGTCCCAAAATCGTCATTAAAAGCACAGAAATCGTACAATAATGTAGCCCATTATTGTACGATTTTTTCAATAAGTAGGCCTTGGCGAGATGTAAACATCAAACGTCAGATGCGGAGAAATCGCCCGTCAAAAGTGACCAAATATTCAAAACCCGGCCGATAAAGGCTCATGTAACTTTTCGTACACATTGCGAAATTGTTTCCTATAGAAGCGCAATCCTTCAGTATACATATTTTAGTTAATTTGAAAATCAATAGATTTGTTGTGTAGGCTGCACAAGAAGCAGCAGTTTGGTTTTTCTGTCAGAAGGTGCCGTACATCATTATACTTGTCCTAGGTAGAGCGATCGGTAAAGTCAAGCAACGCCGCGCGTATTCGGTTCGTGGACGGGTGATCCCTTATTATTATTTTCTTGCCTAATAAACATTTTTTTTTCGATTTCAAAAAAAATATAATATGTACCTCGGCACTGAAGTTCTTTTTATGACTCATGTGGAGTTTAGTTGCTGAGGCCTCTGGCCTCAGTTTTATTAGGCAAGAAAATAATATAAAGGGATCACCCGTCCATGAACCGACTACGCGCGGCGTTGCTTGACTTTGACGATCGCTCTACCTAGGACAAGTATGTTGAGACACGGCACCTTCTGACTGAAAAACCAAACTGCTGCTTCTTGTGCAGCCTACACAACAAATCTATTGATATTCAAATTTACTAAAATATGTATACTGAAGGATTGCGCTTCTATAGGAAACAATTTCGCAATGTGTACGAAAAGTTAAATGAGCCTTTATCGGCCGGGTTTTGAATATTTGGTCACTTTTGACGGGCGATTTCTCCGCGTCTGACGTTTGATGTTTACATCTCGCAAAGGCCTACTTATTGAAAAAATCGTACATTAATGGGCTACATTATTGTACGATTTCTGTGCTTTTAATGACTATTTTGGGACATTTTAATGCCGATTTCAAGAAAAAGTTTGTAATATGAAATTCCAATGTCTAGACAAATAAAACTTGAATAAAATCAAAATAGTAATGATAATACTAACAACAACTGTTAGTGCATAAAATATTGAAAATGTTGCCCAATGCACAGTTATTGTAGTCTCATTTCAAAAGAATTTCTCATACATATTAAAATATCCTTCTTGCCTCTACAGTAACTTTAGCTGTCAGTTCTTTCAAATTTAATGGCCTGTCTTTATAGACAACATTCTAGACATAGACATTTCATTTGAATTCCACTGCTAACGTGATAACAAGTGGATTAACAAAGTTATGGAACCACATTATACTTATACTGAGGTATCCATAAAGAGACGGTATTTCGAAAAATGCATAACAAACCATATCGTGTATCGTGCCATTTAATAAACAAAGTTGGTTGATGGAAACCAACTGCTATGGAGCAACGAAATTGTTTACGTCAAAAGTGTTTCATGTTCATGTTAATGACAAAAAATATACTTAAAAACGCCCTTTAAAATATTTTTTAACAACGAATATTTCAAAAATTATAAGTACCTACCTACCTACCTTGCCATACTTTTTACTAACACTGTATATGCTTAAATTCTCTGAACTCCCCAACTGTATTTAATAGCCCAATTAAGCATCTATTCAATGACTAAGAATAGCGCCCACGGAGACAAACGGAGATAATAAGGGTCACACAATTGGTATAACGACTTGAGTAATTAATAAATTAATGCGATTAATCACTTAACCTGAATCTATTCCTTCACTCAAACCCTGAATGAAAAATTATACTTGTATGAATAAAGTAGTTGCAATTACTGATTATAACTTGGAACTTTTTTACTTAGGTAGTACCTATAAAAAACCGAATAGGCTCAAAAATATACAGGGGGTTTCAGTCATGATGTAAAAAAATTAATAGTAAAAAAATATTTTTAAAATCAAGCTTTTATTTAAATGCTCTGAAAAGAAGAAAATAAACTTTATAATAAATCAAACTAAGGCAAACCCATAATTTTGTTACATTATAAAATTGTATATGATATAAAAGCTTGTCGCGAGATTTTCGTGTGTAAATTTCTTTTATAGAAAAATATATTTTCTAGTTTCAAGATATATATATTCTCGCGACAAGCTTTTATATCATATACAATTTTATAATGTAACAAAATTATAGGTTTGCCTTGGTTTAATTTATTATAAAGTTTATTTTCTTTTGCTTTTATATCATATACAATTTTATAATGTAACAAAATTATGGGTTTGCCTTGGTTTAATTTATTATAAAGTTTATTTTCTTCTTTTCAGAACATTTAAATAAAAGCTTGTTTTTAAAAATATTTTTTTACTATTAATTTTATTTTCAACTTTTTAGTTCTACTCTTCAAGCCCTTTCATTTAATGCCCATGTTATGGGAAAAGAAAATGTAATCCGCCGTGCTGGAGCGGCGGCCATATTGAATTTAGTGTGATGTCACTAACTTTATCGTTTTCTACTCTTCAAGCCCTTTCATTTGATACCCATATTAAGGGGGTTGACAAAAAAATACATCATCCGCCCTCTTGGAGCGACGGCCATATTGAATTTAGTGTGATGTCACCAACTCTATTGTTTTATACTCTTCAAGCCCTTTCTATTGATACCCATATTAAGGGGGTTGACAAAAAAAATACATTATCCGCCATCTTAGAGGGGCGGCCATATTGAATTTAGTATGATGTCACTAACTTTATCGTCTTTTACTCTTCACGCCCTTTCATTTGATACCCATATTAAGGGGGTTGACAAAAAATACATCATCCGCCATCTTGTGGCAACGGCAATTTTGAAAGTATTACGTATATTGTATTGTCGCCGGAACTAAAGGTGTATGCAAAATTTCAGCTCAATCGGATGTCAGGAAGTGATTTTAATTCAGCTTGCAAGATTTGACCAAACATACATACATACATACATAGTTCACCATACATTGCAAGTTAAATAAAAGCTTGTAAAAATGTTAAAGTTAGGTGGACAAAAGTAGCATAATACGAATCCCAAATTAAAAAAAATATATAATGAAATAAAAAAAATATATAAGTAATAAAAAGCTAATTGCTATTAGATTCCAATCTCAGTGTAATATTTAATTTATCGACTAATCTCGGCCATATTCTGTGAAGTTTTCTATTCTGTGAACATTTTATGTAGCCATTTTTGTTCTCTACCATATGGCACAATATTTTCTCTTGGCACAAATGACACTAAAAGGTGGTACCTTTTTATACTCTCAGCAACTCAGTAGTTATAGACTCTCAATTACTTAATCTAAATTTAGCTTGAAAATAAATCACATAATTAATTATTATTGTAAATTTATGAATTGGTCCAGTACTTATCATTATGAGTTTAATTATTATTGTCCAGAATAATTCTTTCCTTGTGTCTTCTGTGGAATACCTGAGATATTTTGCAGATTTGTGATTGTGGGCTGATTTTACAGGGTGTCCGGTAAGTATGGGGCAATCTCGCAGGAGCAGGTAGGAGACGTCCAAATATTAAGATTGATTGCTATTTTGAAAACTGAGTTTGAGAATATTTGTTGACAAAAGTTGAGGAAGCCAAAATGGTTTTATTTGAGCGCCAGAAGCTTGAACTATGTGATGGTTGTTGTACATACAAGTGGTTACAACAAAGTGAAGTAGGTAAACTAAGTAGTTAAACTTTATCATTTACAATTTAGAATTTGTTACTGTTGAAGAGTAAAGAAAACAATATGAAAAATGTTAGATCTTAAAAATACAAAATCAGATATGTTCGTGAGCTAATACGACAACACTACTAGCACGAAAAGTTCACGTGAGCATTTAAAGTTTTGTTTACGAGCACTTAGAAAATTTGGACTATTGGATTTCGCAGAGTACCTCGAAACCTTTCCAAATTAAAGCTGAGTAGTTGCCACAATCGCTCCAGGCTCCTTTTTCGTGGATTACGACCTCGGCTAGGCCTCGAGACTCGAGTGGGTCGTGGGGTGTCCGAGCTGGCGCTGGAAGGTGTGATCAATACTCAACAGGGTTGTAAGGTTGGTGTGCTGGTACTTAGTCTGTTACTGTCTCGCGTACGTCTTTCGCTCACGTACCGGAGTGCCTGTAAAAGAAAACACAACGAACAGTCTCCGAAAAACAGCAGTCGACACGTCGACGCTTTAACAAGGTATATTTAAATCACTTAATTGCAAAATATGGTTGAAAATAAATAAATTTATAACCTTATAATGGACTAAACATGTAGCTTTGACTTAATGAACTATTAATGAACCTTAAAAGTTATTAAACCGACTATTAAACAAAATTTACAAGTGAAAACCGAAATATGATCAATTATCTTGGAAAAAACTCGACTTAATTATTTAAACGAACAAATTTGACTTGTACTAAATTACAGAAAATATAACATTAACCAAATACAAAATGATTGGCGACTTCCCTGTTCAGTGATTAAACACAAGATAAAAAATATAACAGCCACTAAAGCTAGATAAACAAAATAAGAACCGTGGTAGAGTCCACGTCAATCTCGGGCAACTTAAGGGTTCGTTCCGATAAGTCCGTGCTAATAAAACAAATTTATAACCAAAATATGGCCACAGCTCGCAGCGTGATGCCCACAGCTTCAAAAGTCGTCAAATGACGGTAATTAATAAGAAATTATTAAAAATCAAGCAGCAACTCACCCAGGCTGTGTTCCCGGGATCCTCTCCGTGGACCACCCGCAGCAGGTCGCTGTTGAAACTCAGCAATACGTGGAGACCTACACCTCAAGACACGTGCTCTCAAGACACATGTAAAAAACAGAAAACCTAAATTAGCACAGCGAAAATAAAACACACACGATATACAGAACTACTCAAGCCGCCCGTAAGGCAGAAAATTAGGCATTGAAATAGAGTTTTCACAAAGAAATCTTCTAGACAGAAAATCAAAACCGAATTTTCACCTGACGTGAGTTCACCACGAGTGGTCGATAGGCAAGTGCCACGACTTCTTGTCGCGGGGCCTATATATAACCTCCTTTGCAATGAAGACGACTTTCGCCTTCTAGAATGCTTTAGAAGGTTTGAAAAGCTAAACTTTTTTAGAAAAACAAAAATCGGAAACCGCAAAATCAAGATGACAGGCCGGGGTGTCAACTGTCAATTCTGCCAAACTTTTACCACTTTTACCACGGATACTAGACCAAAAGGAAATTCCGAAAATAAAGATTAAGGTTAGTACATGAAGTTAACACAGTGGCGCTTAGCCAGTCACAAAACAGAATAAAGTGAATATTATCTTTGTAATTTACGTCAGACAGTGTTTACAACAATGCAGTTGTTCTAGCAATACATACCTTCAATTGATGAATGAAATTTAAAAACTTTTGCAAACGGCACATATTCTTTAATCAACAGTTTGTTTAAGAAACAGCAAGCTCTACATAGGTAGGCAATTTATTATGCATCAACTTGTATAAGTGGTTGCGATGTTAGGGCAACATTCTTGAAAGGGGTGGTGTTATACTGAGTGTATTTTATGGAATGGAACGAAATAGTGCATTTAAACTTTGTAACGGAAATTATACAAAATTTTTCGTTACACACCACCAAAACCCGGTAAGAAAAAATACCAAAACTCAAGTTTGAGTATTTTTTCTTGTGCAAACCATATACAAGTTGATTAATAATTGACATTAAAGGAAATAAAGTATGACCTAGTATGCAAAATTTTCTGAGGTAATAATATTAGCATAGCGTGATTTGACAGAACCTGCTCAGCTTGAAACAACCTGAAAATTTAATTGACTTTAAATTTGATACAAAAACGTGGGGGCCAGTATACAGCTAGTGTACACAATAAGTACAAGGTGTCAAGGTAATTTAACCAAAAAAGTTATGTTAAATCTCAAAGTTTAAATCCCAAAATTTTTGAACAATATACAATATATACGTGGGGTATACAATAATTTACAATATTACCAGAAAATAAATTTTTCAAGCTATAACTGACCATTATTCAACCTTAAGTTTAAATCGAAAATTTATTGACATTATAAAAATTCAAAGGTAACTAATTGTTATTGACCAAAAAAAATATTATTTGAGATACAAACCAAATGGTAATCTGACAGAGATCAAGCTTGTGACCAAACATCTCTACAATAATTTTAAACATAACCTGATAAGCAAAATTTACGGACCCAACAAGATACAAATTTATAATACAAAAACCAAAAATACGATGAAAATAATACGATAACTTTGTATTAGATAACCAAAAACAAAACCGTTATGTCTGCAAAATTACTAGATATTTAATATATGGTACACACCAAAACAGTAAAAATTATACTTAAGATAAAAGGTAAAAATTCAAGATCTTAATTTGTTCGAGATGCGTAATCAAAGCTTGAGCCCAAAATATAGCTTGTTTTGTTAGACTACATGTTCGACTAACCTCACTCAATAGAAAATTGGCTAAAGTGCGTATGCCAAAAATCTAGAGTGGAATAAAAAATATATAGAACCCACCACAGCCCTTGATGGCGTAATCTGAATAATTAAAAAGTCCAGTATTACGTCACCACCAAAAATTTAATAGCTATATTTTTTTATAAAGCGATATTGTCAGATTCCGGTTCAGACAGATCGTCCAAATCTAGATAAGAATGGTAGTCTTTCACAAAATTTGGCTTTAAATGCTTAATATGAAAATTACCAAGGTTGTTTCCCTGTGTATCTTTTATATGATAAACTAATGGAAATAAAACTTTATCAACAACACAAGGGATGTTTTTAGGACTTAGTTTAGCTGAAAAATCGTTAGGAGCACTAGAAAGACTGAAATTTCGACGCCAGGCCTTATCACCAACGTGAAACTGTAATGGACGTTTTCGTAAATTGTAATATTTGGCATTTTTCTGATATGCTAGCTTTAAATTTTTTCTGATATTTTCATGGAGTTTAGGTAATTGTTGTAAATCGTCGATAAGCTGATTTTTCTCAGAAATAACTGGAATATTATTTTCGTTGTCAAAAATATTGCCATAATAATCTCCAGTGAATGGTCCGAACATTAAAAATGCAGGCGAGTAGCCTGTGACATCGTGCTTCGCTAACCTAATAGCTTGTGCTATTTTAAAGATATCCACATCCCATGTTTGGTGATTTTCGCGAATAAACGAACGAATTGCAGTAACAATGACACGGTTAATATTTCAGTATGGTTTATCTGCGCTTGATAACGTGCGTTAAACCATATTTTCTGTACACGATAACTTTCCATTAGTTTTTTAAAATCGTTGCTGGTAAATTGACTACCATTATCGCAACAAAAGATTTGGGGAACACCACAAACTAAAAAGACTTGATTGTCAATAAATTTAGTAATAGCATTGGTAGTTGCTTTAGATAACGGATGAATCAAAACAAATTTAATAAACCAATCTACAATAACGAGAAGGTACTTATTACCATTCTTAGACCTAGGATAAGGACCTAATAAATCTGCTGAAATCATTTGGAACGGAAAATGTATAGTTTTATATGAACCAATCAAACCAGCGCGAGGAAGATTTGAACTTTTACTCGCGGCACAAATAGAGCATTTTTTGACATATCTAACGACATCTTGTCGTAACTTAGGCCAATAGTATAATTCTGAAATTCTAGATAATGTATTTGAAACTCCAAAATGACCGCCTGCCTGTAGGATGGTCATGATACATTGCCAAGACTTCCTTGCGATTTGCGGTAGGAACAACAATTTTCCATTCGGAATATTCTTAAAAGGGGTGGTGATATATTGAGTGTATTTTATGGAATGGAACAAAATAGTGCATTTAAACGTTGTAACGGAAATTATACAAAATTTTCGTTACAAAGCAATCTGAGGAATGCAATCTGAAAATGTTTGTGCAGCGAATAACAGAATCGTTGTTCTTGACGTGACCTCCAGTCACGGATTAGGGATAGGACAAAAAATACAACAAATATATAATTATGTTAAAAATGTTAATGTTGAAATCTGATGAAGAAAATTAAAAGCAGAAACTGAAGGCTGTTAGGTTTCCTAATGATTACATTTTAGGCATTAAATCTTTTTGGTGGCTTCTTCCTTGTGCTTCAGTTCTAAGGTTACCTCTTTGGCAAATGATTACATACCACCATTGCCAGCGAGTTCTTCAAATTCAAAAACAAAAACAAATAAAAAGAGTGGGTGAGCGAAGAATTTGCACATTTACAATGTTTTCATCGTTCATAGGGACTTTAGCACATCCGTTTTGATAAAACACTTACTGGTATTATTATTTGCTGATGGATGATTAGTTTCCGGCAAGACGCAGATCGGGGCCCACTAGTTGAGGGTTGATCTGCGATAATCGGCGGCAAGACCGATGAATCCTCCTGACTTAGTGGTATACTAAGGGGGGGGGGGCAGGTAGTGGACAGAAAAGTCGCGACTTCAAAATGTACGGACTTTTTAGCACATTTTAAGAAGAGTACTTACTGGCTTTTTGAGGGACAGCGACGCCCTGTTGATCATGGCTCGAGAAGCGTGAAAGTAGATGGCCGGGAAAAAACTGCTCACGCACAATCGCGAAAGAAGATGACAAACTAACTGGAATCATCAAATGCGATCCACTTTATAGGGATTAACACAGCGTCAGCAAAAAAAATTCTGGGCCAGGAAAAAAATTCAGAAAAGGTCTTAGAAGTGACATCTTCAACGAAGCAAAAAAGTTAAATTTTGGTTAGGAAAAAAAACTGGTACTCCAGCGCTAAAAAATCGAATTTGCATGTTCTCAAAACAACGGTTCAAGTACGCGAACCTACGTACCAGATGATTCCGCGGGAATTGCTCACTACTTGTAGCCGACAGGCCACCCTTGGTGTTTGACGAACGCGTACAACGCGCAGTAGCACAGTTTCGATACTTATGAAAATTCCAAAAATTTTCATATTTTTTTGAAAAAAATGAATTTTAAAGGACCTACGTCGATTGCAGGGTGAAATTTTGAGAAACAAGTGATCGAAAGGCCTCAAATAACCCATTAACTTTGACAATAAAGGACTTGGAAGACTCTGTTGCAAGTGGAAATACACAGGATTTTCAAAAACGGTTACTGACCAAAAAAATCCATCACGAGTAAATAAAAATTTAAAATTTATTGAAAGCAAAGAAATTATTAGAAAAAGAAAATGAAATTTTCCAGTCTTCCAATTTTTTGTAAGTTCCTCCGTTGGCACACTGTATTTTGGCCAAGGGTCGACTGCCATTCAGACAGGAGATTTTTTACCAATTCTTTACCATTTTTTTTTCTCCAAATTTTGTTTTACCAATTTGTTTTGATGTTTTTAACAAATTTTTTTTTCCATTTTGAATTTTTTTTGATTTTTTTAAGTGAAGGATGTCAAAAATGCTTACAAGGCAAAAAAATCTTAGTCAGCAAATACTGGCTTATAAAAAGGAGGCGGGTTTTCACTCCACCATCAGTTATTTCCAAGTGCTTCAAGATGCAAGAGATAGAGACAGAACTGGTGTCCTGGTGCAAGTGCCCCCTCCCCACTGTGACTGAAGAAATGTTACAAGTATACGACTGGTCACCGCAGTGCGATTGCAATAAACACTACAAGCCTCCAGCGCAACAAGCAACTAAAGAAACAACACAGGTGATGTTGCACGGTGTGCCATGGCACATCTATGACGAAGAAATCGACCAACATCGCCCACAAGGTCCTCAAGACATCCAACAACTCCCCGCAGAAGAATCGCAAGGTCATCAACAAATTACAGCAGAACAATAGACCGGCAACCAACAGTGGCAAGGTCCTCAACAACTTCATTTAGAAGAACGGAAGGACACACAAGAACCTTCCGCAGAAGTCACATGGCCTACCCTCGAAGAATGGTACGACTTGGACACTTACATACCAGATCTAGAAGAAAGCTACGTGCTACCACCATATCCGCCTGGTCTTAGCAAGGCCGCTCGCAGGGTCTTTCGTCAGGCAGAAAGGCTGCGGTTGGAGCGTCTGTTTAGTGAGAGAGTAGAAGAACAGGCACGTATTTTCAAGAAAATTTGGGCTTAAAATATACCACCAATTACAGTATAACATAATATATTTTACCCACAAGGTCCTCAAGACATCCAACAACTCCCCGCAGAAGAATCGCAAGGTCATCAACAAATTACAGCAGAACAATAGACCGGCAACCAACAGTGGCAAGGTCCTCAACAACTTCATTTAGAAGAACGGAAGGACACACAAGAACCTTCCGCAGAAGTCACATGGCCTACCCTCGAAGAATGGTACGACTTGGACACTTACATACCAGATCTAGAAGAAAGCTACGTGCTACCACCATATCCGCCTGGTCTTACCAAGGCCGCTCGCAGGGTCTTTCGTCAGGCAGAAAGGCTGCGGTTGGAGCGTCTGTTTAGTGAGAGAGTAGAAGAACAGGCACGTATTTTCAAGAAAATTTGGGCTTAAAATATACCACCAATTACAGTATAACATAATATATTTTACCCACAAGGTCCTCAAGACATCCAACAACTCCCCGCAGAAGAATCGCAAGGTCATCAACAAATTACAGCAGAACAATAGACCGGCAACCAACAGTGGCAAGGTCCTCAACAACTTCATTTAGAAGAACGGAAGGACACACAAGAACCTTCCGCAGAAGTCACATGGCCTACCCTCGAAGAATGGTACGACTTGGACACTTACATACCAGATCTAGAAGAAAGCTACGTGCTACCACCATATCCGCCTGGTCTTAGCAAGGCCGCTCGCAGGGTCTTTCGTCAGGCAGAAAGGCTGCGGTTGGAGCGTCTGTTTAGTGAGAGAGTAGAAGAACAGGCACGTATTTTCAAGAAAATTTGGGCTTAAAATATACCACCAATTACAGTATAACATAATATATTTTAAAATATTACATCAAATAAAATCATTAAAAAATTGACTGCCTTTCCAGTGTCAACCTTGTTCTAATATGTGATAATCTGCAACAAAATAGTGACCTCTAGACCTCTCCTGAACATAATAAAAGAAAAAATAAAGAAAGTTATCTTAACATAGAAAGTCTAATGAACATATGTCCGCGCGGCCCCGTTTTCGGTTGTACCCGGGGCCAGCACCTAGGTCCGCCCGGGAAACGATACGGGTAATGGTCAATTCGTCTCACCATTTCTTCCTATGTTCAAAGTTCAATATCTTGGAAACTAATAGCTTTACAAAAAAATGTTTCAAACAAAAGTCGTAGCATATCAAAGGTGCTAATCAACTCTTTATAAAAGAAAATTCACAGATGACGTTTTCAAGGTCATATGACAATTAACTTGTTTTTTTTTCAATGACACCCTGCTGTTTTTATTTAGCTTCTTTCTCGGAATATATTTCATTAGAAACGTTTTTTTCTAAAGGCATCATGGCTGCAGCAAAAAAATATTGTGCTCGTTTATGGTGCTATAGAAGCATGTCAATACAGTCCTGGTACGATGATAAAACTTCAAACAAATTTAGGATATTTAAAAAGGTTCAGAGCTTACTTTAAAACGACGAAACACGCGGGGTGCGGAGTAAAAGCGAGTGGACGCGGATGGGTGAAATGGGAAGACACTAAGTCAGCATTCAAAATTTTAGACGGAAAAGATTGAATAACATTGGGTTTCCTAACCGAAATACAAAACACACTATTGCCTTTATTTACGTGAATAGTAAGCCTATAATACGACTTAATCCGCCTCTGATACACCTGCCCAAATCCAATGGCAATCGGTTCACCAGTTAGCTAATCTCTTGGTCACCGTGACAATAATGTTAGGATAGGTTACTTACCTAAAATAATGTAAGGTAGCATCTCTGTGGCGTAGATTCCACAGTTGAGTTTGATCTGGAGTAAGTTGCGATTGTATCTCCTAGGAGTTGGAGTGTCCACACTCGTTAATGCTTCGTTAATGCGTTGTCAAAGATTCGTTAACGCGTTGTTAACGCTTCGTTAATGCATGGTGACGCATTGACACGATGTTAACGTTTTGTTAACGCGTTGCTAATGTTTAATGCGTTGTTAACGCTTTGCTGACACGCCGTTAACGTTTCTTTAATTCGTTGTTCGTTAACGCATTGGTAAGGCATTGTTAACGTGTTGTTAAGGTGTTGTTAACGCATTGCTTATAAATTGTTAACGCGTTAATTTAATCCATCAATTTAATAGTGTAAGTGATTAGTCAACCACCACGCCAATAATGTTAGGTTATCAGTTCAGCAGTTCCTCTCAGTCAATAATGTTAGGTTGGGTTACCCCCTAAAAGAATGTATGGTAGAACCCTTAGTAGTTTCCGTTTGTATTAGCTTTTTCTGGGCATATAACTGAATTTTTTTCTAGTCCGGGGGATACCGTCAACATGAGCTATTAAACGAACTATGAAATATTTTCAATGTGTAGTTTCAATGTTTTATTAGAATTTCCACCTGATTTTTACTTTAGTATAACCTCTAGTAATAGTTGTCAGTCTAGTAATTTAAATTATCAAAATTTCATGGCGCTCACTATATTTTCGAAAGGAGTATTTTCGATATTTTAGTCATTAAAAAATGTTTGGAAATCCAGGGCAAAGTGAGTTGAACTTTGTTGGGATGTTGATTTTTAGGGGGAGAGGTGAGACAGGTGAGGCGTCCGATCAATAGCTACCGGAGTATATGGGCAAATATCCTTTGCCTGCTGTGCCGATAAAAACACCTCTCTTGATTTAAATTTACAGGTGCGAAAATTCATCCCTATAATCCACCTACTCTTTGGAATACACTTTTTAAAAATATAGGTTCAGATTATTTCTGAGCTAATCAATTTTCAAACATTGCGCAAAACCCGCCTTCTAAAAAAATATGTAAAATACGAACGATTTTTTGTTAAAATAGTTTTTCTTGAATGTGATATGTATGTGAACGTAGGTGTTCTTGATAAATTTTCTGACCCCACAGGTGCCTTTTGTATTTAAGGTTATAGATCAATCCAATGGTCCTTATATTATTGTGAGGCATTTTGTGGCGAGCTGTGACTTGTGGAAACAAAATAAACTGATTTATATGTCATAAAAATTATGTATTATGTAACACTATGATCTACTACCAGCGTATTTGACTTCAAGCCGATATAATCACCACGTTTTAGCACCAGAAACAATCACTAAAACACATTTTTTTCTTTGCAAATGTCAAAATCTAGTTACTTCCTTCTATTTCGCACAAAAATTATCATCTAGGTACCTAACTGTTCCTCAACCGGTTACCCCTTTCACACCTCTTGCCTGTCGTGTCACTCTATGACCAAATTTTCCATTTTAAATAAGATTTTCATTAATTTCTTTTTCGGTCTATAGAACTAAGAGAGCATTTGTTCAATTATTGTACTTCCATCTCTCATAGTGTTCCATTTATTTAACTTATAGTTCTTATAAATTAGACGTATTTTCTCAACAAAATTAAAAGGTAACAGGTTGTTTTTGATCCCAAAACTATTACTTCTCATAGTACCTTTCTGACTATCAAACTAAGATGGCATTTGTTCAATTATTTGTATATTTCTCATGCTGTTCCATTTATTTGACTTACGAATTAGACGTATTTTCTCATCAAAATTGAAAGCCAAATAGGTAGTTTTTGATTCCCAAACTTGTAAATTAGGCTAGTTTTTTGTCTCCACCTGAATATTTCACTGTTTTCGACACGTAATATAGGCTTACTATTCACTTAAGTAAAGGCAACAGTGCGTTTTGTATTTCGGTTAGGAAACCCAATGTTATTCAATCTTATCCGTCTAAAATTTTGAATGCTGACTTAGTGTCTTCCCATTTCACCCAACCGCGTCCACTCGCTTTTACTCCGCACCGACCGCACCCCGTGTGTTTCATCGTTTCTAAGTAAGCTCTGAATCTTTTTAAATGTCCTAAATTTGTTTGAAGTTTTGTCATCGTACCAGGACTGTATCGACATGTTTGAAAGCCAAATAGGTAGTTTTTGATCCTCAAACTTGCAAATTAGGCTAGTTTTTTGTCTCCGCCTGAATATTTCACTGTTTTCGACACGTATTATAAGCTTACTATTCACGTAAGTAAAGACAACAGTGTGTTTTGTATTTCGGTTAGGAAACCCAATGTTATTCAACCTTATCCGTCAAAAATTTTGAATGCTGACTTAGTGTCTTCCCATTTCACCCTTGCGGGTCGCATATACAGTAACAGCACCCGTGCTATACGAATCGGGCGAGCCGAAGTTAGAAAAAGTAAAAGCATCTGCGCTAAAAGTGGTGCACCGTAACAGCATCTCAACTAGAAGCTTTATTTAAGTATTATAAACATATTTTTTTCCGTGTGTCACTAAAGTTGTGCTTTTACCAGGGGCTCCTCAATTACTTTTGATTTTTGGTACTTTAATCCTTGCTTTAATCTTCACTTCAATGACTTCTCGAAATTGTGTGATAATTAAATACCTACCTATTTAGATATGTTACGAAATGATAAATTCATTGGAATAATATGCGAAAAAAATGTTACAACTACTGGGCTATTTATTTGCCTCCACTTGAAGAAACAGAGCGCACACCCAAAGAAAAATATCATGAGCCGCCACTGGCTTTTACACTGATAGCAGGCTACAAAGTGTCGCTTTTACTGCCTAGGCAGATGAATATTTTTATTTGACAATAATAATTTTAACATGATATGTCAATAGAGATCGCCAACTAATCAACATAACCTGTTAGCTGAGTTCGGTAATATCATCTGCAAGCATTTAGAAGACACGCTGGCAGATACTCAATTTCTTATAGCAATTTCTTTTGGTAGAGTCACAGGTAGAACTGAAGATATTTCTACTACAATCGGCGAAAAAATTATGTGTTTAACACGGCAGAAAGCTGATTATCTTAAAAGAGAAAAATATTTTCAAAATAGAATATAAATATCACACGAATACTAGATGCATAGATCCCAAGAAATAAAAGTAGGAATATTGTCAGCCGCATGAGCAAATCATCCTCACTGTCAAAAAATACCTACCTGGATCGAAAACAAGCTTTGACTATCCATTACTTATTCCAGAGTGGCCTTGCATAGTACAGTACAACTGAACTCACAGATTAATATTTTATGATGCTGTCTCGGTTTCTAGCAGTCTAGCGCAGGTGTCGTTTCCAGTACGTTCGCGTAGCGCAGGTGTCGTTACTGACATAAAGTTCGGGATGCCGAAGTGGAACGAATTTTCTAGCACGGGTGCTGTTACTGTATATGCTACCGGGTCCACTCGCTTTTACTCCACACCCCGCGTGTTTCATCGTTTTAAAGTATGCTCTGGATCTTTTTAAATGTCCTAAATTTTAAAGCACCATAAACGAGCCCAATATTTTTTTGCTGCAGCCATAATGCCTTTAGAAAAAAACGTTTCTAACAGAATATGTTCCGAGAAAGAAGCTAAATTTTATTAAATACAAATGAAAAAAAAACAAGTTCATTTTCATATGACCTTGAAAACCAAATCTGTGAATTTTCTTTTATAAATATTTGATTAGCACCTTTGATATTCTACGACGTTTATTTGAAACATTTTTTTTGTAAAGCTTTTAGTTTCCAAGGTATTGCACTTTGAACATAGGAAGTAGTGATGGGACGAATTAACCATTACCCGACTCGTTTCCCGGGCGAACCTATATA
This sequence comes from Pseudeuparius sepicola, assembly GCA_963920635.1. Taxonomy (NCBI): domain Eukaryota; kingdom Metazoa; phylum Arthropoda; class Insecta; order Coleoptera; family Anthribidae; genus Pseudeuparius; species Pseudeuparius sepicola. Next base: position 26,677,254 of record OY987304.1, on the reverse strand, counting down.
GCTGCTGGCCCCGGGTACAACCGAAATTTGTTGCGGCGCGCCGAGAAAACGGGGCCGGGAGGTTGAGATCACTTTCTTTATTTTTTCTTTGATTATGTTCACGAGAGGTCACTATTTTGTTGTAGATTCTCACACGTTAGGAAAAGGTTGACACTAAAAAGATAGGCAATTTTTAAATGATTTTATTTGATGTAATATTTTAAAATATACATTATTATGTTATACTGTATTAGGTGGTATATTTTAAGCCCAAATTTTCTTGAAAATACGTGCCTGTTCTTCTACTCTCTCACTAAACAGACGCTCCAACCGCAGCCTTTCTGCCTGACGAAAGACCCTACGAGCGGCCTTGCTAAGACCAGGAGGATGTGGTGGTAGCACGTCCCTTTCTTCTAGATCTGGTATGTAAGTGTCCAAGTCGTACCATTCTTCGAGGGGAGGTTATGTGACTTCTGCGGGAGGTTCTCGTGTGTCCTTCCGTTCTTCTAAAAGAAGAAGGACTTTGCCACGGTTGGTTGCCTGTCCATAGTTCTGCTGTAATTTGTTGATGACCTTGCGATTCATTTGCGGGGAGTTGTTGGATGTCTTGCGGATCTTGTGGGAGATGTTGGTCGATTTCTTCGTCATAGATGTGCCATGGCACACCTTGCCACATCACCTGTGTTGTTTCTTTAGTGGCTTGTTGCGCTGGAGGCTTGTAGTGTTTATTGCAATCGCACTGCGGTGACCAGACGTATACTTGTAACATTTCTTCAGTCACAGTGAGGAGAGAGCACTTGCACCAGGGCACCAGTTTGGTCTCCATCTCTTGCATCTCGAAGCACTTGGAAATAATTGATGGTGTCCTGTCTTGTCAAAGTTATTGGGTTATTTGAGGCCTCTCGATCACTTTTTTCTAAAAATTTCACCCTGCAATCGACGTAGGACCTTTTAAAAATTCATTTTTGGAAAAAAATGAAATTTTTTGGAATCGCATCGAAACTGTGCTACTGCGCCTGCGCGAATATCTTGTACGCGTTCGTCAAACCACAATGGTGGCCTGTCGGCCACAATTGGGGATCGCGAATTTTCAGTCCACCGCCTGTTCACCTTCCGACATACGGTCGCTTTATCAGGAGGATTTGTTGGGTCTGGAATCTCAACCTTCAACTAGTGGACAGAATGCGCCCTGCCAATAACCTGCCACACTTCTCCAGCCGTCCTGAACAACAGTCCGTTGAAAAATTTTTTTCAGTCCACTGCCTGTCTATCCCTGCCGTCAAGTCAAGACGATTTGTTGGGGCCACCGGTGTCCTCTTGCGCTAGGGTATGGGTGCGGCCACAACAAAACTGAAATTCCAAGATTATGACGCCTTCAGCGTAATCAGTTTGCCAACTCAGGAAACAAACAGCGAGGATGAATTTAAAGAACTCGTTGGCAATGGTGACATGTTATCATTTGCGAAAGGGGTGACCTTGGAACTGAAGCGTAAGCAAGAAAGCCACCAAAAAGAAGCTGTAAATCGCACTGGACAGGCAAACTGCAAGAAAGCGGGAGATGGAGCGATTAAAAAAGCAGGAGCAAAAGGGTGTAAGAGAAATTGATCGATTAAAATAAGATTTGGCACTCGGTTTGGAAACCTAACATTTTAAATGAACTACATATTTCTTATATATTATGTTTTGTGACTTTTTATATTTTTTAGATAATTATATATTTTTTACTATTTTTTGTATTTTTTTGTCCTATCCCTAATCCTAGGAAAATATATAAATCAGTAAGTATATTTTCTAACTTATTCTCTCTCTCTCCTCGTACACAATTGCCCCATGTTGGAGGTCACGTCAAGAACAACGATTGTGTTGTTCGCTACACAAACATTATCAGATTGCATTTCTCAGATAGCAATCTGAGCATCCTCAACTTTTGTCAACAAATATTCTCATACTCAGTTTACAAGATATGCGGTTCTTTGGCTTTTGGTGAAAATTTCCACCAATGAAAACGAAATAGGCCCTCTATATTTGTAACAGGCCTGAAACCTAAGTGTTTTTGAAAATAAATATAACTAAAATGCTATACCGTAAAATTTTGCCACTAAGCGTCTTTGTACAAGGGGCATAAATAAAATAAAAAATGCTTTAAAAATTTATTTTAAAATCAGTTATTTTCCTATTAACTTCTTTAAGGCAACAATTTTACATGCACATGACTAATACAAAGAAGCTTCTTAGATTTTTGATAGCCGTTGAAGTAGTATACGTTGTCTGTATTTTCTTTTATCAAAATCGTTTTTACGTTGACGATTTTCTCAGATTTTTGGCTATATTTGGGTATTTTGACGGAAATGTGTATACCCATTGAACTATGGAAGCTACGCAGACAGATTTCGACCGTCGGGTGGTTCAAGCCGGTTCGGATTTTTACGCGTGCTTTGTTACTACTGTTGTATTTTATTGCATCATGACTTTTTTACTTCACATTCCAAAGATTTAGTACCACACGGCCTCCTTCACATTGCTTTACAGGGTTTTTAGAACCTACCGGAGGTATGATTTACAGAGGTTTCGAACAGCGTTGCATGTCAGGCTAGCGATGGTCCCAGAAATTCGTGGCTACGACGGTGCCATTCACCTGTCACTTTAAAATGACATACTTTGAGAAAATCCTGCAGACCACCGGTCAAAATGCAGCTTTTTGGCCTTATGGAGATTTACATGGAGGACTGAGTTAGAACTCTCTCAGGATCTAGGGGTCAACTGGGGAGGTCACACGTGTCCCTGTGATGTATGAGACTTACACGGTGGTCGTGGTCTAGAACTATCGTAGGATCTAGAGGTGAACTAGGGGTCACACGTGGCCCGATCAAGTGGGGTCACCCTGTAGCAAAAATGCAATCATTTCTGGTCTTATGGAGATTAACATGGAGGTCATGAGTTGGAACTTTTTTTTACTGCAAGTGGCTTTAGAATGACGTAGGAACTGTGCTCCATCAAATATACAGTGTGTCCACGGATAGAGTTCGGAGAGGGTGTAAATGACAAAAAACTTTCGAGTTGAAATTTGGGCTTCTGGGGATAAGCCCTGCTTGGTTTGAAACTAATTTGTGACTAATTTTACTTTCGAAAAATCACGTACGCCTTGGGAATTTTGAAAAAACTAATTTTCCACATAAGTAAAGTGCTCTTTCTGTAGGTTTTCGTACAAAATGTTATTAAGGAAACTTGTTCAGAATGAAGAACTGAGTAGGGTTGCGAAATTTCGAAAGTCTAGGCCTACTTTGATTTATTTTCCCAGTTTTTTTTAGAAAAGTGCACTTTGTGTAGCTTTCACGTTAAAATGTTATTAAGGAAACTTGTTCACAATGAAAAACTGGATAGGTGTGAAAGAATTTCAAAAGCATAGGTACACTTTGATTTCTTAGAAATAAAATACCTATTAGAATAATATAATATCAAGTAACCTGTTCTAAGAAAATGAAATATGTTAATTGTGATCTGTCAATTTGTTGATAGTTGTGCCATAATTTTGTCATAAATCTGACTAAACTATCGGCCCTACGTCAGTTTCTAGGAGCAAAATTTTAATAAATCAAACAAATCATTTTTTCGAAAATCTGTGCACTCCACTGGACTCAGCATTTCTCAAAACGAACCTGTAGGTAATATTTTAACAAAAAAATCGAATACCTACGTTAGTAACCATTTTATATTTAATAACATTTAAGCACATGTTCTTGTATCAACAACTCCTAAATCACACTTATTAGACGCACGAAATCGAGAGCTTTCCAACGATATACAAAACTTGCGAAATCTGACAAAAAGCAACATCATTAAACAAATTTGAAATTTGTACAGAATGCGACGAAAAGTAAAATGCTTTTCAACTCGGTGTGGTTATAAATTCCAGTAGGTATTCCAGAGATTGATACACGAGTTGGTACACATAACTATAATACCTAATAATATTTTTTAACTTTTCGTGGTTAGTTATTATCCGGGATTAAAATATTTGTATATAGGTACCTACTTGTGAGCCAGTAAAACCCAAAACTTAGAGCTGCGTTTCCTAAATCGCCAATCGCCGCGAGGCCTACGAGCCGTGCTTATGACATAACAAATGTAGCAGCTGTGATAGTATTATGCTGGTCTGCTGGCCAGTCTCCACGCAGCGGGGTCGGGCGATTAGAGCTTTGTAAAACGCAGCTTCGAGTTTCAACAAAGTGAATAGGTACCTACTTACTTTTAATATGCTAGGTAGGTAGGGTAGACTGTCCCACAGTGAATCACGGTACACAGTGGATCAGCCGCCATTTTTACCACACCAGTAGTTACGTAAGAAAATGATCTAGGTGGGGGGTGTCACCTCAGCCCAATAAAATATATCCGCCAGCTTGCCGGTGCTCAGTCGAGTCTATTGTGCGAAGGAGAGTGGGTGTGTGATTTCAGGTAAGCAAAGTAAATTCACGCGGTATTTTCCGCGTCCTTTTTTTTGTAATGTTTTAGTTTTTTTTTTCATATGTGATATATTGTCTCAATAGTCATTTGTTTGCTTCTAAGAAAATGTTAAAAATGTTTCTTTTTGTGTTGGCCAAACATTTATTTTTATTGATTTGTGAAATGTTACCAATAATATACAGTGAACCAGTACACAGTGAATCACAGTGAGTTGGTTCACTGTGTACTTTACCTGTGACGGCAAGTGGTTCACTGTGTACATTACTCACATATAACACCATATTTATTTATTTTTTATTGTTTCAGTATGGCCCGCACAAAAAAAGAGCGTAAAGTAGGAAAACACACCGAGCAACAGATGAGGGAGGCACTAGACTTAAAAACCTCTGGGCTAAGTCTAAGACAAGCTGCAAAAAGGAAAGAAATTCCATATGCAACACTGCGCCGATATTTTTTAAAACAACAGCAGCTGGGACAGGCAACTAGACTCACTCCAAATTATGAAGTTAACCGAATTTTCACAGATGTACAGGAACAAGAATTACTTAATTATTTGTTTGAATGTGCCTATGCGTTCTATGGTGTGACAAATTATGATTGCCGTCAAATTGCTTATCAAATGGCAAAATGCAACAAAATACCTATGCCTGTGTCTTGGACAGAAAATAAATTAGCAGGTGTTGAATGGTTGCGATCCTTCCGTAAAAGACAACCCGGACTTACTTTAAGGTCACCTGAACGCTGTAGCTTGGCACGAGCCACTGCATTCAATCGCTCTAATGTAGGGAATTTTTTTGACAACCTTCACAATATTTTGCAGAGATATCCTTTATTGGCAGATGGTACCCGAATTTTTAACTTAGACGAGACATCTACAACCACTGTGCAAAAGCCACAAAAAGTTCTTGCCCCTAAAGGAATAAGATGCCTCTCTAAAGTTACCAGTGGCGAAAAGGGTACTTTAGTTACCACGTGCTGCATCATTAGTGCAAGTGGTCAAAGTTTGCCCCCTGTTCTAGTGTTCCCGAGGGTTCATTTTAAGAACCATATGATAAAAGGAACGCCAACGGGCACCTTAGGATTAGCTAACCCCAGCGGATGGATGAATTCGGAACTTTTTGTAGATGTTATGAGGCATTACATAAAATATTCTTCATCATCTAAAGAAAACCCTTCATTGCTCATTCTCGACAACCATGAATCCCATCTCACTATTGAAGCGTTAGATCTGGCAAAAGAAAATCGTGTGAATGTCCTTACTTTACCTCCTCATACCACTCACAAGACTCAACCCTTGGATGTTGGCGTTATGAAACCCTTTAAAGAATACTATAACGCGGCGATGGATTCTTGGATGCTTCGACACCCCGGAGAGCCAGTGACAATCTACGACGTAGGATTGTTTATAGGGGAAGCTTATTCAAAGGCTATGACCCCCACAACAATTTGTAACGCTTTTAAGAAAACAGGAATTTTCCCTTATGACAGAAATATCTTCTCAGATATAGATTTTTTGCCTAGCTCCGTCACAGACAGGCCGGATCCAAATGAGAGGCTATTATATTTTATTGTAGAAGAACAAAAAGAAAATGTGCCTAATGCTAACGAAAATACTAAGAATGAAGAACATTCAGAAAATAATCAGAATGATCGGAAGGCTCAACCTTCAACAACTTTGTTAGAAGAGGCCGATATTATAGAAGCTGGTCCTTCATCTATGCCCAAAGTTGGACAAAAAGACTTCTTGTCTCCTAAAGATTTTCGGAAACCTCTACGTGCAGCTCCTAGAAAAAATACTAGAAAACGTCGTAAGACGGGACGAAGTATCATTGCGACTGATACACCTGAAAAAGATCAAATAGCCATGGAAAAGGAAGCTAAAAAGAGGAAGGTGCCACCAGTCAAAACAAAGAGGGTGTTAGTACAAAGCTCGTCATCTGATTCAGAGACATCAATGGTTTTAAACGACAGTGACGAATCCGGGAGTGAGGAGGTTATGCAAGGGCTTGTCATGAAGCTTGACAGACAGCCCCAGCCAAGTGACTATGTTTTGGTGCAGTTTAAAACCACTAATAAAGCTATTGTCTATTATGTTGGTGAAGTGTTGAACCTAAAAGACGATGAATATGTTGTTACTTTTTTAAGAAAAAAGTTTTCCAGGCATAATTTTTATGCACCACTAATAGCCGATGTAGCTTCTGTCAGCAAGACAGATATAAAAGCCATTTTGCCAAATCCACAGGTCAATGGAACCACGTCTAGGCAAAATTCATACTACACATTTAACATAGATTTCGGTTCAATAGACATACGTTAGCCAGATGCCATACCTAACAGTTTTTTATGTTCTCGATAAATCAAAATAATATAAGAATACTTTGTTTGTGTTTTGTTCGGGTGTGTTGTTATACGTTAAATACTACATCTTTCTTATGATAAGAAAATACTTATTTATGTTCTGTTTATTTTTCTTTGAATAAAGAAAATATAATTAAGTTGTGTGGTTATTGCAATTCTATAAGGTACGTGATTACATCTTCATTTAGATTGGTTCAGTGTGTACTCATCGTTCGGCTCACTGTGTCCACATCTTGGTACACAGTGAACCACTTGCACGTGTTTTTAAAAAAATGTGTCGATGCCTTTATGTTGTCTTTTTGCAAATTATTACGATATATTCTCATAACAAACACTCCAAAGTAGCTTTGACAAAAATTTCATGTTTCCTTTTATAAAATCCTTAGATTTATGCCATTTATAAACAAAAGTGGTTCACTGTGGGACAGTCTACCCTACACTTAAATTACCGCTTATATATGTACGCTCGTAGGTACATACAGTGTGTCCCACTTAAGGACTGACCACCCCTGTAAAATTTTTATTTATAGCTCGATTTTCATAAACTTTTTTTTGTTGGATAGAGCTTCAAAAATGGCATCAAACACATAATTCAGGTGCCTCGTGCGTTAAAGTCATGGCCCACTGAGACGGTGTTTTAGTGCTGAAATTTCGAGAAGTACTATTAGGGATTTTTTTTAGAGGAAAATTAATGCCAGATTCTTATTCAGCGTTGTTTGAAATCCAAATGTACCAATTTGCATTACCATAGCTCTACAGGGTGTTTCAAAATTTTTAGTGCCCCACTTAATTAGTGTACCCTATAAAATTTTTATTTTTAGCTCGATTTCCATAAACTTTTTTTTGTTGGATAGAACTTCAAAAATGGCATTAAATGCATAATTCAGGTATCTTGTACCTTAAATTCATAGCCCACTGAGACGGTGTTTTAGTGCTGAAATTTCGAAAAGTACTATTAGGGATTTTTTAGAGGAAAATCAATGCCGGATTCTTATTCAGCGTTGTTCGAAACCCAAATGTACCAATCTGCATTACCATAGCTCTACAGGGTGTTTCAAAATTTTTAGTGCCCCACTTAATTAGTGTACCCCTGTAAAATTTTTATTTTTAGCTCGATTTCATAAACTTTTTTTTTGTTGAATAGAGCTTCAATAATGGCATTAAATGCATAATTCAGGTGCCTCGTGCGTTACATTCCTGGCCCACTGAGACGAAGTTTTGAGTGAAATTTGTGCTGAAATTTCGAGAAGCACTATTAGGGGCCTTTTTAGAGAAAAATTAATGCTAGATTTTTATTCAACGTTGTTGGAAATCCAAACGTACCAATTTGCATTAGAAAATGGAGGACTAATTGAAATGACTGAAATTTGAGTTTATGTTATGTTGTGTTGTTTATTCATGTATTTGATGATATTAAATTAAATAAAAATTTTGTTCGCTAATAAATTTTTGAAAGAATATGAGTTCCTCACGAATATTTTAGTGACCAACTTACCAGAAATTAAGAAAATAATTAAAATTAACACGTTTTTTTGAAACCTCTCACCGCATATAAGAATCCGGCCTTACTTCTCCTTTTATTTTTTTTGGAACGTTTTGGGTTTCCAACAACGCTGAACAACAAACCGGCATTAATTTTCCTCTAAAAAATCCCTAATAGTACTTTTCGAAGTTTCAGCACTAAAACACCGTCTCAATGGGCCATGAATTTAAGGCACAAAATACCTGAATTATGCATTTAATGCCATTTTTGAAGTTCTATCCAACAAAAAAAAGTTTATGGAAATCGAGCTAAAAATAAAAATTTTATAGGGGTACACTAATTAAGTGGGGCACTAAAAATTTTGAAACACACTGTAGAGCTATGGTAATGCAAATTGGTACATTTGGGTTTCGAACAACGCTGAATAAGAATCTGGCATTAATTTTCCTCTAAAAAAATCCTTAATAGTACTTCTCGAAATTTCAGCACTAAAACACCCACTCAGTGGGCCATGACTTTAACGCACGAGGCACCTGAATTATGTGTTTGATGCCATTTTTGAAGCTCTATCCAACAAAAAAAAGTTTATGAAAATCGAGCTATAAATAAAAATTTTACAGGGGTGGTCAGTCCTTAAGTGGGACACACTGTATATTACATACAAAAGGCAGTCAAGATTTGACGCGATCGACCAGGGCGACTGCAGGTCTGCGGGCTGCAGCGCTGCCAACTTTGAAGTTACACATTACCGTATTTTGGGGTTATTTCTGGTTTGCACGACTGCCATCTTGTATTTAAGAGCGAAATTAAGTGCTTTGTGTTTGGGACACAAACAGAAATTATAAATAAGTACAAAAAACAAAACGACATCTATCAATCAGTGCAAATATTTATTAAAACTTAAATTTGTCTTTCCAGTTTGCAAATAACATTCAAAAAAATAAATAATATTTAAACAATATATATATTTACACTGTATAATTACCGTACAATTGCGTACGGTAGGCGTAGCCACGTTCGGACCGTAGACCGTATTTGGGTTTAAGTACCTACATGTACGATAATTACCGTACAGTTGGCACCACTGGCGGGCTGGGAACGAGCGAACGTGGCGGTTACCGGTTACCCCGCTTGGCTTTTCTCCCCACTTCCTTCTTTGCGCATGCGTATACGTATGAAAAGCACCGAAATGCACCAAAATGCCCCGAAATGCACCGAAATGCCCCGAAATGAACCGAAATGCCTTTGACTTGTACACTAAAATGCCCCAATAATTTCCCACTCGGATTTTTTGCTCTTGCTCTTCAAATATAGAGGTGAGACAGGCGGATAAACCTTGGCTTGAAAAAATGCTGCTAACTCCGGTTTGGTTTAATCGAATTTGTTGAATTTGGGCTAGTTGAAGAGAGATTTTCTTCTTCTATCAAATGATTGTCCAGTAAGATCATTTCGAATTTCGTGGTCACCGCTAGAGGGCGCAATTCGAAAAATTTCCCTTTTATTACAATTTTCTCCGAAATTTTAAATTTTAAATTCAATGACATATTTATTCTGTTATAATCGAAAAGTAGATTACATTTACAACAAAAAATACTTTGGTATTTCGCTATCTTCATTAGTTTCGGAGTTATCGCCAAAAGAATAATTATTAACATGTTATTTGAAAGAAGAAGGTAGGTATATGTTTTCAAAGATTTCCGTGGTCAAGCATGCCATGAAATAAATAAAAATCTGCTTAAGCTTTTCGTAAATAGCTAGATTTTCACTTTCAATCAGCATCTCAAGGTTTTCAGTTTCATTATCATGAATACCTGCAATAAATTTCACGAAATCTTGAAGCAAATTCAATTATTCTTGCATTCAACTTAATTTTTACTATAAGCGTCATTTTGTTTTTCATTTGTTTTTTACTTCATATTTATAATCAGCATCTCAAAAAACATAAAAATATACATCTAGCCAGTGCTATAATTCCACGAGTATGTAATAAGCTTACAACTCGAGTTTTGTATTATAATTTTTCTTCGACGAAAGAAAACCTATTATAATCAATGAACAAAGAACCCCAGGAAGGAGCCAAAGCTCTATGGGCATTATAAAATACGTGAGACGGAAGTCGCCCTGTATGGAGACTGAATTTTGACAAAATATTTTTATATTTGACAGTTGTCACGGTGGTTTGTGCTATTAGATATTTGTGTAGTTCTTCGATAAGTACTTTTTGACAATCTTTTATGGTTAGCTGTGCAGCCCAGTGGCGCACCCAGGACTTGTTTATGGGAGGGGCACAGTATGCTTATGTTTTGATCGTGTCGGGTACAACGATAAAGGAGGGGGTTGAACCGAGCTGAGAAAGAAAAAAATACATTTTTATTTAGCCACATAATGTACCGTGGGGCCCCCTGTTGGGGTAGGGACAGTGCCGAAGCTAGGGGGGCTAGGCGGGCAGAATTTGTTTTGCCCGCTCTCGAAATATCCTCCAAAAATAAAATATATTTTTGAATTCTTGCCTAATAATTTTTTATTTGAAATGGAGGATTGTTTTTAATTTGCGATTATTTTATAACTTTATGCTAATGCAATATCTATAGTGGCAAATAGGGCTGTTCGATCTCCGAATTTCAGTATCGGAAATCGATACTGAAAAATATCGATAAAATCGATAAATCGATAAAATCGATCTTATCGATAACATTGATCTTATCGACATAATCGATCTTATCGATAAAATCATATTGATAAAATCGATCTTATCGATTTTATCGATCTTATCGATATAATTGATCTTATTGATAAAATCGATATAATCAATTTTATTTAAGAAGCTAGACAAAAAAAAGGCCGATCGGCTTGCTGCGGGCGCGCTCTGGACGCAATGGGTGCAGCAATTTCCTTTATTTTTGCAAACAATTTCAAAAGATAGATATAATTGGAAAGATCGATAAAATCAAAAATATCGCTAAAATCGATAAAATCGAAAAGATCGATAAAATGGAAAAGATCTATAAAATCGAAAAGATCGATAAAATCGAAAAAATCGATAAAATCGAAAAGATCGATAAAATCGAAAATATCGATAAAATCGTAAAGATCGATAAAATCGAAAAGATCGAAAATATCGATAAAATCGATAATATCGATATTTCGATTTATCGAAATTGAATATCGAGTATCGATAAAATTGATAGTTTCGATATTTTCGATTTTATCGATATTTTGTCTCAGGCCTAGTGGCAAAAAAATGTATATTTCCTGTTATTTTTCAACAATAAATTGTATTTTCAGTTGAACACTATATCACTTCCGTAACTCAATAATAAGAAAGGCAGGTTTCATGTTTCAATACGGAGTTGAAATGTGAGGGTATGTTGCACGGTTTGACCATTGTATAGTCTAAGGTTTGACCTGGACCAACACTATATTAAAGACCTGTCCATAGCGCTGTTTCAAGCGATCGCCACTGGCGCCACACGACGAAACAAATTTACACGGTGGTTTTAGTTAAAACACCATTGTTCAGAATCTTTTATGAAATGAAAACGTGCAAATATGCCTGTTACAACGAAGTTAATATTCAAAATAAAATAAAATATTTGTTTGTTATGTCCCTCTAATTTGACAAGTTCACATGGCATATTTCCATACATTTTCTTAAGAAAAGCGAGTCTAAAAAGCAAGCAAGAGTATTTGGTACCTTTTGGTTTAAAATGAAGTCCATGGCTAGTTGTAGTGTAAGTAAGCATAAAACGCATTAGATTTTTCAGTTTCTTCTTTGTATGAAGGACTATTGGTTCGCTTTGAAGCTATAAACAAAATTTTCTATTTTCATTTCTGCATACGTTACAAAATGCTCTTCCAAAATAATATCTATAATTTTCGCTTCTTCAGCTGGTTGATCAGATCATTCTAAAATAGTGTTTATTCTTCTGCAATTCACCTAATGGTCTGTGCATACAATTTTCTTCATGTTCACGAAAATATCATGTTATCATAAACAAATCTACCTGGAAGAGCTGTATTAATAGGATACAACTGCCAAATACTGGACGCAAAGACAACTCCTTACCGTAAAAAGAAGGTAAATCGTAACAAAGCTGGATATTTAAAATTTGGGAGATTTTAAACGTCAGAAACTGACCTTCCAATGACCACAGAATACACCCCTATAACTTATAATAAGTCGCTATTTTTTTCGTCGAGTAGCGTCACCCCAGTCCGCAAACGACAAGGAAATATGACGTCATGCTCGGGTCTTTATTATACTGTCGGTCCAGGTTTGACCATAAATTATGGATGGGTTGACATTACAGTTTTACAGTTTTAAAAGCAGTACTTGTCAACATTTGTCAACAGCATTCGTAACGAGAAAATGTAGGTACTATGTATATCTTATCCATCTTAAAAAATAAAATACATCTTGTGCCTTATCATCGTAACTAAGAATTATACCTGTCTCGAGTTTTGGTCCTAGTTAAGGGCCTGGGGGGAGGGGCACGTGCCCCAGTGCCACCCCCTTGGGTGCGCCACTGGTGCAGCCTGCGGCTATTCCGTGACTACCAGAACAAAATGTTTGGGGGATAACATTCCATCGGTAAGTACTTTTGTAAACCGGAAACGGGATGCCGCCATATGCAGAGACTAGACCGGCCCAGCGTAAAGCCCAAATTTGCTCCTTCCTGGGGTTCTTTATTTATAGATTGTAATAGATAGATTGTAGATTGTAGATTTCTTAGGGGTCGTTTTTTTTTGCCCTTACGGCCTTTCTTCACTGCGACCTAATTAGATCTTTTGTGAATGACCCTGCTCTAATAAATTCCAAGGTCACCTAGGCTTTTGACGAAGCTTAGTATTTTCCTTGGGCTAAGTTGCCAATTTCATTTGGATTTATATTGATCCTTTCGAAATATTTAAGTCTGTTTCGAATTAAGAGGGGACACTCACACAGTATGTGCTCGCTAGTCTCATCCCGTTCGTTGCAGAATCTGCATAGTCCATTGTCTGTTTTGCCCATTTTTTTAAGATGATATCTTAAAGGGCAGTGTCCAGTCAGGAGACCTGTGATGAGTCTTAATTCATTCTTGTTTAGAGTGAGAAGCTTTTTGGCGTTCTGAGGCGAATAGTTCAAAAATCTTTTCGCTTGTCTTTGTCCCGGAGTGTTACTCCAGTAGGCTTCCTTTTGTTCCTTTTCCCATGTTTTGATCTCTGTCAATAGGTGGCTTTTGTTTATGCCACAGAATGGTTCAGGACCGTAAAATGGAGCCTTAGCCCCTTCTCTAGCGAGGCTATCAGCAATTTCATTCCCATGAACACCTTCATGCCCTGACATTTTAATAGATAAACTATACTTCTGATTATCTGACAGGCAACAATTAGTATGTTGGTTAGTTGCTATGGTGACGGGGATGCCGCGCTAACAAGGCACCCGTGATAATTGCGTTTTAATTAAGAACAGATATGTAATTTTTTTTATTACGTGTCAGTCATTACGTGTCAGTCATTACGTATCAGTGTTCGTAACAATGAACTTACTTATAACCTAAACCGTCACTTAATAGGTATGTTACTAGCATAGGAGTAGAAAAATACGTTTACCTACCTACATTCAGAGGTATTTAAATAAAAAAAATGTTTCTGGCAAATCTTAAAAGTGAAAATGGTAGACATGACTTCGTTTTTTTTATGTAAAAATGTAAATTTTTAGGAAATTTTGACGCCATGAATCCCAGAAAAGATCTTTAAGACTTAGAACCTATGTTAATATATGAGCATTGATCAATGAGTTTTTCTACAAAATGTCAAGGTCCTGGTCAAAAAATCTGGGATATCCTGTATACCTACCTACACCCACCCTTGTAATGCATTTTATTGAGTTGTTCATTATATTTTTTTTTTTATTTGACCAGAATGTTGAATTTGAATGGAATCTTGAAATCTTCAGACAATGATATATACGTAAAAGTATAATTAGTCGTAAAACCTAAGAATTCTTTGCCGGTAGCTCATTCGGGTGCCGTTGCCGGCGGCTCATTCGGGTGCCGTTGCCGGCGGCTCATTCGGGTGCCGTTGCCGGCAGCGGAGGCACTGCCAAATATTTAACAAGCTACCTTTGAAAGATGCCCTGGAACTTTACTTTTCTCAATATAAGTTCTTCAAATTCCTTCTACCTTTTAGTATGACAAAGTGCATTGTTTTGTTTGTAAACAGGACCAATATAACTATTTTTTAACATCGTTTTTATTGAAAATTTTTCAATTGATTATGATAGTTTCATAAAATATGGGCTGGTTTCCATGGGCGTGCATTATTTACTTTATTTTGATTGATTCGAAATTGTCACAAATAAATATATTTTAGCACTTGACACTAGATTTACATTTGGGAAATTATCTGCAAATAAATACCAATATTTAAAATTACATGTAAGTCAAAATTAACTACTTTTCATTTTTGACATTTTTGTGATATTGGCTAATAACGCGTTTCATGCTACGCTACTGGCCTGTCGTGCGATGTGGTAGTCGTTCACACGGCCGCGAGCGCTGTTACGCGTCCTCTGTCTTTGTCTTGCGGTGATATGCACAGGTATACAGGGTGTTTCTAAATTATGGTGCCAACATAATACGACAGGTAGAAAATGTCATTTTGAATAAAAAGTTTCCTATAAACATGGGTCCGAAAATGCATAATAAAAAAGTTACAGGGTGATAAAGGTACAGTTTGAAAAACATATTTTTCGCAAAAACTTCTACATAAGTTATGCAATTTAAATGAAACTTGGTGCAGTCCATTAGTGGCTGAAGTGCAACAATTTCGTGTAAAAACAATTTATTCCCATCACCCAGAGGCGGAGGGGCTGGATAGCGCAATGGGTTTTATACTCATAACTTTTTTGAGGTTATCTTTTGGTCTTGCAGGTTCATCATTTTAGTGCATCTTTTCATTTTGCAACAAAAGTGTACTCTTGTTCCATTACGATAAAATCAACCGTTTGCGTTGAAATGGGCAAAATGTGCCCCAAATGACTCCAAAGTTCGAAAAATAAAATTTTCAACTACCGCTTTCAAATTTCACAGAATAATTGTACCATTTAAAGTGACAACAAGTTCCATATGAACAATGTACCAAAAATTGTTCGCTTTCAAAATGGAAAGGATTGAGCTCGACAAAATGTTGACACCCTATTTCAAGAAAAGCAGTTGTTTCACTCAATGCGTATTAGGCATTTTTTTCTTATTTTTGAACGTACAATTCATCTGTAGCATTTAAAATGAGGTAGGTGATAATTTTATTTTTCGAACTTGGAGTCAACAGGTGTTTTGGGGCACATTTTGCTAATTTCAACGCAAACGGTTAATTTTATCGCAATAGAACAAGAGTACACTTTTGTTGCATAATGAAAAGATGCACTAAAATGATGAACCTGCAAGTCCAAAAAGATAACCTCAAAAAAGTTGAGTATAAAACCCATTGCGCTACCCCGCCCCTCCGCCTCTGGGAGATGGGATAAATTGTTTTTACACGGAATTGTTGCACTTCAGCCACTAATGGACTGCACCAAGTTTAATTGATATTGCATAACTTCTGTAGAAGTTTTTGCGAAAAATATGTTTTTTAAACTGTACCTTTATCACCCTGTAACTTTTTTATTATGCATTTTCGGACCCATGTTTATAAGATACTTTTTGTTCAAAATGACATTTTCTACCTCTAGTATTACGTTGGCACCATAATTTAGAATTAGAATTTAGTACCCCCTTATTTTGTAGCACTGTTTAAATCAAAATCTAATTAGCTACCTTATTAGGAGTTGCCCAAAAATACTTATTCGTAATAATAACAAACCTACCAGATTGTGATATTTGCTATTTATTTTTTAATTTTCATACCTACTTTGTATTAAATATTTATAATTCCCAAAAATCTTTTATTTAAGTTACATAATCACCATTCTCTATAAGTACCCACTCCCATACGCCCACTTGAGCTATCTAGTGAGCCATTTCTCTTTCTCTCTTGGCCTCAAACGGCCCACTATAAACAAATTTGTTTTGGTTACCACATACAGCGTAGTCATAGGCGCCGACTCCGCGCATGCTCCGGGGCTCGAGCACCCGGCCAAAAGTTTGGCCAGTTGTTGGAAGCTCAAGCAAAGGCAGCAAGGTGACAATCATATTTAAGATCAACAATGATTCAGAAAAGGCTGAATGATATTTTAAATATTTATAAAGAATTAGCAGACATCATAAGCCTGGATGAATTATTTGACGAGCTTATAAAAAAATCGTCCATAAGACTAAGCACTTTTGCGTTATTTACGCAAAGTAAGGTAACTAGTCGTTTTTTGTTTTTGTTTTTTTTTGTTTTTGTTTAAAGACCGCGTCTTAAAATTCAGCGGACTCTCATCCACATGAATCAGCTAATATCTCCCTCTCATTTGTAAGAGCCCGATATTCAGCTAATTCATCGGGATGAGAGTCCGCTGAATTTTAAAACGAGGCCTTTCTTATATTTTATTTCATTCTATTTACGTTTTGTTTTTTAATCATCAGGGTAATAACTGTTCGTTTTTTGTTACGTACTTTTATTTTATATCTATAAATAAAAAAAATGTTTTTTTTTAACATTTGGGGGGTGTATACCGTAGGCACCCAGCCAAATTTTCGGCGTGAGCGTAGTTATCTATAGCTCTGAACATAAGAACTAGATTGTTAATAATTTATTTATTGTATTTAAATTTTAATAATAACATATGGCCAATTATATTTCTTTTTCCAGTTATGTCATTGAAATGCTGGACATGTAAATCCAACGATGATATAACATGTGGTGATTATTTCAATGCCACAGCCAGGATGAGGTACAACACGGTCGATCACTTTAATAGTAACGTGCAGCCAGTGCACACTTATCCTACACTGGAATATTGTGATGATTTAGTTGCTCGTTATCACGATCGAAATGTCTGCTTGAAAGTCGTTATTAAAGGTGAGTTGTAATGTTCCGATTAATTTTGGCGGGGTTTATAGTTTACCACCAAAATATAAAGTAGTAGCATTGAGTAAATGAATAGGCCCTTAACCACCATCCTTACTACTCAATAGTAGTAGGTATGTATTGAGAGTCCTGATGACTCATGAAAAGAAGCTCTCATGGACGAATTCACATCCAAGAACGCAGTGGCGCACCCAGAAAATATGATTGGGGGGGGGGGGCAACTCGAGGCTGTAGCCAGACAGAAACTTCAGTCAGGGCAGTACACATTTGAGAAGTGAGGGATAGGTACCTACAGGGCGGTACTTTGTCGGTGGGAAGAGGGGGGGGGGTAAAAAAATTGAATTTAATTTTCGTTATTACAAATCGCGCTGCAGGCGAAAATTTGTGAAGTTTTCAAGGTCAAATTTTTTCAAGAAAATAAAAAATATCATTGTTAGAATTTTTGCCTGAAAATTTGCACCTACGGTAAAATAAAATTTAAAGCAACTTTTTCACATAACTTTTTTCAATAAAATCACAAATAAAGCGTATTTGGCCATTTATTGAATTAAATGTCATTTTTGACAGGTATGTCAAATGACGTCACGACGTTTAATGATCTCATTTCGAATCTTTTTGGAAGCAGACATGATCGCCTCAGAGTAGTTTCATCTTAGCTCAAAAATAAAAAAATCCCTTATGGTTCCAACTTTTTGGCGGGCACTGTATATAACTTATTATAAAAATGTATATTGTATAGCATCTTGTTAAATACAGTTATGTTATTATTATTATTATTATTATTATTATTATATACAAAAGGGGGTTTTATTTTAGAAAACCTGAATTTGGTAATAACCCAGTAAACAAAAAACGTACTTTTACTTATTATGAACGTTTGCATTAAGTAAATTATATAACATGTCTTTAAAAACGTTATTTCCTACTTAGATTAGTGTTAAATCACAAACATGTTTAAACAAACTTTTACCTAATATTTACTTTACCTACACCCGACATTTATACAATGTTCGCCGAAAAACATTTTTTAACGTTTATGTTTACATACGATGTAAAACATTAATTGAAAAGCATCGAAGCAACATTGATTCAATGGTTATTTAACGTTATATTGTGGTTCAATTTTGAACTTGTTGATTTGCGCATGAGTACTGTTTCTCAACCGGTCAACGGCAATCGCAGGAAGCCGCCAGCCGCCATACTTGTTCACGTTCACGTTCACAAATTCGTGTAGTGTGCGTCAACTCACGGTACCTTGTGTTACGTTGTGTTTTGGTAAGTGAAAATATGTAATTATTTGCTATAATGAGTAGAAAACGTAGAGGAATCACAAAAAATGCATGTCTTGCTGGTCTAAAAGTAAAAGACGTGATGAATTCGCGGCACGCGGCACAAACAGCTCGGCCAATGCCACCCATTTAGGTGGCGTGTTGGCTCAGCCGTCCCGCAGTCGCTCGTCGCTCAAATTGTTGGTAGTGAGAGACTGGAGACCCAATAAATAAAATGCTGAATTTCAAAATGACGTCATCGTCGAAAATGCCCTATTCAGGAACAGAATAAAACATGGGACATTTTCATTGACTTAATTGTAGCCTTGTAACTTTTGAACAAAATATCTGTTAGGTTAGAGAACGAAAGGCCCAAAACTCAGAATCTCCATATCCTCGAATTCTCATCATGCCTTTTTTGTAGTTGATAACCCTTAAAAGATGAGAAGACGAAGACAATAACCCTAAAAGTTTCAACGTTTCATTGAAATTTATATTTTTGTTTAAAATAATCAGCTTTTTTGGTTCCCAAGAGCAATTCAGCAAATTTGGAATATGCCTATATGTGGTGGTGTTTCAATGGTCAAAATACGAATTAGCGTGCCACATTCCACGTGAAAAGCCTGTGTTGACGTCCTGTTCTTTTTATATTATTTTGTTACCTCTTAAGGAGGGGTTATTTTTTTGTCTAACCTCAAGAATACTAATTCTAAATCTAAGTCTGCTATTTTACAGCAATCGGCACACTTTTTTTTTTCAAATTTCACCTTGATTTTTTAGAAAAGTCAAAATATGCTGATTATTTTAAAATATACTACAGAGCCTTAAATTTGCATTCTGAACGACTTTTTCTTATAAAATTTATCGATAAATGTACTTGATTTGCGCTAAAACCACAAAAATTTAAAAAATCAAAGTGTGCCGATTGTTTGGTACGGGGCTTAGATTTGTATTATGAACAACTTTTTATAGTAAAATTTTTCGATATCTCTTAAGGATATCTTTGAACTGAAAATGAATAAATTGCCCGTCAAGGCCTGCTTGCGATGAGAACCCTAGATGTTTTTTTCTGCAAAATACTTACTTAAATAGAAGGCATATTCTTCTTTAATGGGCCTATAGATAGGTATAAAAAAGAAGGGTAATTCACTGCGATTGCACATAGGTACAGTCTGAAAGTCAATAGTCAGTATGTTAACGGTCTAGTCCATAAACGAAATACCGTTTCATTTACATACGGGCTGACCCATTTAGACCGTATAGATACGACCTAGACCATATTCATACGGTCTGTTTTCATATATGGCCTGTATATACTTACCTACATTTATTCTGTGCTTTCGGCCATATAACTTTCGAACGGAAAAAGACCGACAATTTTTTTAACGAAAGTTGTAATAAAAATTAGCGCTTTCGATATATTTATATGAAATGAAATTGGTACGTTCCCGGGAAGAAAGTCGACAATGACGTCATTTTCGCCATTTTGGAGCTCGCTATTTTATTTAATTTGCATGAGAAATGTACCTTAGTATGCTCCATTTAAGCTTTTAGTTTCAAAAATTTTCTGTTTCGTTTTTCCATACTAGGCCCCGGGCGTCTATTTTTGATCACCCCGTCCATAATTTTTTCTAGCCCAAAAATTCAAAAGTCGAGGGGGGGAAACGTGCGAATCACCTGATACATTTTTAAACTACGTATAGTAACGCAACTTTTTGCTTCAGGAAAATGGCAAACAAAGTGAATATGTAAGTGAAATATATAATAATTTACGTACTACTTATAATACTGGAAAATAAAAAGGCATTTCTTATTAAACGGCGTGTCTTTAAATTTATCATGACCCCCTCAATAAATTCACTGGGAAACTGCTTATTTTTGCTCATTTTCATTGGGAACATCTGTAATCGTCCTTGTTTGCTGAAATATGATGTGCCGTTGTGCCTCTAAGCTGTGCATTCTTTCTAAATAGTGATGAAAATTTCAAAGTCAGAAGTAGCTAAATGCAAAAAGAAAATATTTCTTGGTATTTCTTCTGGATCTCTCCTGCGTCTGTAGCTTCTCGACCCGAGCTTTCGCCTTCTATTACATGGGACATTCTCAGGGCATGACGTAGCCTGAGACTCAGATGTACTGTAACGTGTAGGTGCTCAGTTAATACATATCTGAGTTTTGGTCAGTACATTGCACCCTGAGAATGTCCCGTGTAATCGAATGCGAAGGCTTGAGTCGAAGAGCTACCTATATGTCACGCAGGAGAGCTCCGAAAGAAACACCTAAGGAATATGTTCAGAATGTTATAAAAACATATAATTAATGTTTAAAAAATAATATTTAATAAGCGTTTATAAGAAACCTATAAAGAAAGTTAATAGGATGTTTAAAGAATGTTAAGTATTACATGTTTAGCTATCATTAATTAATAACTTTCATATAACATTCACATAATATCTTGCAAACATTATGAAGTTTGTTTTATTAATGTTAATTTAATAACATTTCACTAACTTCTTAGAAACATTCTGGTAACGTTATGACAAACGTTTATATAGCCAGATTGCACGTTCAGTTAACATTAAAAATGCGGTAAAAGTTTATTCAAAATGCTATTCAAATTATCATTATTATGTATATGAATAACAATGTTATATGTTATACCAGAACAGTGTATAAACATTTTGTGAATGTTCTATTGTTTAGTGGGAAAATTACGAGTTTAGGTTAAATACAAAATTAGGGTTAACCAATGTTAATGGTATTGTTACGTATAAAAAATTGAAAGTCCAAAGCCGCTAAGCACTGGTATGAGACTACGTTAAGTTCAATAAACTCAAAATTGGCAAAGTTCTACACGTCTGATCTTAATTTTGGAACGTTTCAACAGGAAAACATCTTACATGTGTGTCCGAAGCCCTTGGGAGTGACTAGCAGTCCTCGACCAAGCTTCCGTTGTGGTTTTCAACTAAGTCCTGTTTTTGACGGCGACCCAGCCTAACAGTCTGACAGCTGTGACGGTGGCATAGATCTTACTAGCTCGGGTTCTCGGGGTTTTTTGCCAAGTTCAGCCGCTACTGTGTCAGCGTGTGGCCTGCCAAACGTTCTCAGGGTTAAGTGCTATAGCCTTCTATCTATATAGTCAGAGACACGGTGACTGTTTATTTACAAAATAAATTAGAGAACATTAGTTATGACTTAACCTTTATAAAAAAAAATTATATACTTAAGTCCAAAAATACAAGTTAAATCCGATAAATATTAATAACCCCCGACAATATTCATGAATATCCCCCCTAATAATCTTAATTAATCACAACTTGTTTTGACTAGTTGCGAGCAAAAAAAATTATTAACGATAGGCAAAAAGTTGAAATAAAAAATATGAGGTCACGGTTCCCTCAGAAACTACTCAAATTTGCATGGAATTGTAAGGATAATTGCAAAAATCAGCTATGAAAATAAGCTGCTCTCGGTGAAAAAAAAAATGTACATAATATTAATCTTGACTAAAATTGTTTGAGAATGATAAAGATATTACAAAAAGAACAGAAGCCTTCCGTCCGGTATAGACTTATTATGTGCATCGAATCGTGAATTATACCGCCAAAAATACTGAAACGAAAACTGAAACTAACTTAAACTGCGCAGGTCAGGACGAAGATAGCCACGTCTATTTCCTGGGATAAAGGTGCTAGAAAAGCGTAGAGATTAACCCCACCCAAGAAGTAGTCGTGCAATGTAAACAAAGTATGCCGATCTTTCCAAAATTTGGTATCCCGAGGTAATTTTTAATTGGGAACAATTTTTCTTAATGAAATTTTTCGCTATCTTTAAAGGAAAAGGGACTTCACCTACAATGAAAATAAATAAATTGTCGCTGTCGACGTCATCTTGATTTTTCGAAAACGAAAATATGCTAGAAATTAGTTTCCAGTCATGCAGGTCAGAACCTCAAACGATCAAATTTGAACACGAAATTTTTTTGTCTTTTACACCTATTGATGGGACACCCACATGTGTAAGAATTAATTATACCAGAAACAGTTTAAACAGTTCCAGGCAAGCTTAAGGTCAAAATCTAGTCCCAAAAGAGGACTTATGTTGCAATTTTTGTTTTTTTGGAGAAATTGTGATTTATTGCAGTTTAAATAAAGATTATTTTCTTGCATCCATTTAATCATAATCTGAACCAGTTCCTCAATTAAGGGGGTACTTTCTTGGCCTCTACATCCGAATATAAAGTTGGAGTCATCCGCGTATAACACCGGCAGCATGGCATTAACACAGATTCCAGGGAGATAATTATCCATTATAATAAATAATATAGGGCCCAGGAGACTACCCTGAGGCACGCCGCACGTGTTGACCAAAAAATTAGATTTAATTCCGTCATGAAGAGAAACACACTGAATCCTGTCTCTGAAATAAATCTTGGCCATTTCAAAGCAATACCCCTAACCTCGACCACCTTAACAGAACATCATTCTCCACAGTGTCGAACGCAGAACTAAAATGAAAAAACGCACCAAAAGTATCACATTTGCTGTCGAGATATTTTTATATATTTACACACTCGTGTAGTGCGGATTGGGTACTTTTTCGTTTGACAAATCCATGCTGGGAAGGAGTTATAACATAATTTTTTTCAAAAAAAATCTTAGAGCTGGTTATAAAACACTTTTTCAAAAAAAAATCCAGGCTACTTTTGCACAGAAATGGGAAGTAAAGTAGGGTCACCTTTTTGTATACGGGAGTTACGTCTACGAAATAGGCTCAACAGTAACCAGAAACCGTCGCTGCATCAGCTCCTAAAAGCTATAAATCTTGTAAAATATAATTTCTGTGTAGTTATTCTCTCTGAAAATTTGCCAAATAAAGTTGTTGTTCCCTTGTCAAACCAAAAAAAAATACATTTTTAAAAATACGTTAACTCGCTCTCTTGTTAACTGGGGCAGTCTTGTGGATTCGTTGAAGTAACGCGAAGACCACAAATCGCCAGCGCGTCGCGATCGTCGTGCCGTCGTTTTGTCGTGCGTTACGTGGGTTTCAACCCTTTGCCAACGAGAAGAACCATGCTAGAGGAATACTCCAGGGAGATACAAAAAGCCAAGTGTGAGAGCCATTCCTTTTCGTTATTGCTATTTTCTTCGTCCTAGTGAACTACAAAGATATTTTTAATAACTTTTTCATCTAAAGTTAATTTTAAGCGAGTTATCTCATTTTTTGTAAATGACATTGTAGAGCGGTTATCTCAGAAACTAGTAACAATAGGAAAATCGTCTATAGAACAAAAGTTTCTCCAAATTACCCAGTCTTTCAGATGCGCTACGTTCTAATGTTCCTAGGATCGAAAAAATTTTTTGCAACGCAGCGCCATCTATAGGCCAATATTAAAATGAACGCTTAGCAGTTGCGAATAAAGCCCTATTCAAGTCCTAGCGAACGGCGTTTGCAGAATTAAAATATCTCTTTTTGTTCCCGAGATATCGGCGACGGGAGTCTTTATTGGGGCACCCTGTTTATATTCCCTAAAGTAATGCAAAATTCTTAATTGACACTGGCAGTTCACGTAGTCTTATGAACCCAGAATTGGCTTATAAATTTTATACAAATTGCATTTTAATGCCATTTTTAGTGAACACTTTAATATTCGAACGTCACATGGAATTCCATTTCATGATCAAATAGCTATTATACCATTTTTAAGCTATTTAACACAGACCTAGTTTATAAATTCTACCTTTTTGATTTTTCAAATAAATACGATGGAATTATTGGCATGGATTTTTTAAGAAGACTTGACTCTGACATAAGCATACGAAGTGACTTATTAATTACCCCAAATAGCTCAAATTCCCATGATATTTAATAAAACTTGTTCCCAAAATTCTAAAAACTTCAAAAAATGTTTTCACTCTATAATAATTCCTCCTAGATCCCGAAAAGTGGTAAAACTCCCGGTGTGTTTAAAAAGCGTTTTACGCATCCTAGAGTATATTAATTTCGAAAATAATTTAGAATCCACAAGAGCGCTGGTAAACATTCAAAATTTGTATGCATGTACCACAATATTAAATCCCAATGAGAAATCTTTCAAAATAACAATAACGGAACCTTTTGATGTAGAACCTTTAAATCCAAAGGAACTAAACTTTTTCGATAAAATTGAACAAACTTTGGACATTTCAAAACGACAAGATAATTTACTTAAACAAAATCTCAAAAACCTTATATTAGACCATTGCAATAAAGAAGGAAAATAAACCATTCGGAAACTTTGCTTTAACTATAGAGACATATTTTATTGTGAAGACATACCCTTAAGTTTTTCGAGCGAAATAACACACAAAATCAATATTTCCAATGACACCCCAGTTTATACCAAATCCTATCCTTTTCCCGTAAATGGCGGATAGTTATCGACTACAGACGTTTAAACAAACAAACTATAGACGACAAGTACCCACTCCCAAATATTGCTGACATTCTTGACAGACTCGGTAGAACAAATTATTTCACTACAGATACTCATAGACAAAAATGACGTTCCAAAAACTGCCTCTTCCATTATTCGCCGACATTTTAAGTTTGTCTTTCGGACTCAAAAACGCCCCCAGTAGTTTTCAAAGAGTGATGGACAATGTCTTGCGAGGATTAGCCATCGAAATTTGTCTAGTTTATTTCGATGACATCGCTATTTTTAGCACTTCTCTGCAATAACACATTTTTAGACTAAAATCAGTTTTGACAGACTAAAACAAGCAAACTTAAAAGTTCAGTTAGATAAGTCGGAATTTCTCAAAAAATCTGGCACTTTATAGTCCATATAATAACTCCAGAGGGTGTAAAACCAAACCCGGATAAGATCTATTCAATTCAAAATTTCCCTGTACCAATAACACAAAAAGACATTAAACATTCCTCGGACTCCTAGGCTATTACCGTCGATTCATTAAAGATTTTGCCAAATTTGCAAAACTGCTTACACTCTGTCTGTAAAAGAACGCCAAAGTAATCCATGACGAAAATTTCCTAAAAGCTTTCAACACTTGTAAGAAAATCGTATGTAAGGACCCTATCCTACAATTCCCCGACTTTAAACAAGAGTTTATACTAACAACGGACGCTTCTAACTTCGCTCTAGGCGCAATTTTATCGCAAGGTATTTATTATCGAATAAGACAGACCCGTCACGTATCTATCTAGATCAATTAATAAAACCGAAAAGAAATACAGTACAATCGAAAAAAAAAATGTTAGCAATAATCTAGGCTTGTAAATATTTTCGCCCATACCTAGTTGGCAGATGTTTTACACAAATTTTACAGTTACTGCAAGTCACGTGGCCGCTTTCGCATACGTCATTTTTTATCCGTACATAGGTAAGCATAAACTGCTGGCAAAGTCAAATTTTAAAAAATTCTGCAAAAAACTTTTCAGGCATTTATGCAGACTTTATTGTTCACACTGTATAAACAGTAAAAATACACTATACTTGTTGTTCGTGATATTGTCTATTGTCACACAAGTGCCTTAACACGGAGCCTCTACCATGTGTCGCACTACGAGTACTTGTGGGTGCCGGAGGGTTGGACTGATCCTCGCGGCCCCTCAGAGCCCGACCTGAACAAGGAGGCTATCTAGCGGGATCCATTGTCAGGTCAGACCACCTAGGGTGGTCAGTGATCAAGTAGCTGCTAATAAGTGGGGCTTACTGATGCCCAGCTTATGGCTGATGCCGAATTTATACTAGCAGATTTTGCCGACTCGGCGATTGGACATTGATTTATCTAATGTTTATCTTATTGAACAATCCTCGTATGTTTTGTTATTGATTGCCCCCTGTATTTATAAATTTGTATAATGTTATCTGTACTTGTTATGATTTAGTAGAAATGAGTTTGAATAGTTTGGTCATCGGTCCACAGATATCACTTTGTTCACAATATTATTGGAAGTCTAGGGTGTAACAAAAAACTTATGTACCTACTCATTTAAATATGAAAAAGATGAAAATTTCGAATTCATATTTTTTCACATAAAAAAAATATTATAGAAATATCAACACGTAGGTACTGTGGAGGTAAGTTTAAACAAGGGATAATGTGCTATAATGAAAATTCTCTCTTTGGCAATAATTATTCTTGGGTGCACTAAACAAATAAATTCTATATGTGTGACTCCTCGGAGCATGCTATCATTTATATACCTTCGAAGTTATATAAAACCGCGTTTCTACCTTTCCTATATGTGGAAAAGTAACTGAGGTACAGGGATAGCCAAAAACTGCAAATTTTCAATTTTGCCCTGTATCTTAAAACGAAGGTGGCTATGAAAATTTTGTTTGAGGCAACTTTCGTTTCATAAAAAGTAGCACAGTGTCGCGAAAACCGCAAGTCTCTATCTCTAAAAATAAGGGAGATAACCTCCAAAAGTGTCGAAAACGGGACACCTTGTACATACACACTAACAGAGCAAGTTAAATAAAAGCTTGGAAAAGCATTAATGGGCAATAACTCAAAACAACAAAAACAAATAGATGCTTCCCAAATCATTCCTATCTTTGTGATTTGGCTAATGTTACACCGTACTGATAGCATGAAACACGTATACGAGGTTAATATTTTTTTCTACTCCTATACTAGTAACACACCTATTAAGTAACGGTTTAGGTTATAAGTAAGTCCATTGTTCCGAACACTGACACGTAATGACTGACACGTAATGACTGACACGTAATAAAAAAAATTACATATCTGTTCTTAATTAAAACACAATTATCACGGGTGCCTTGTTAGCGCGGCATCCGCGCCACCATAGCAACCAACCAACATACTAATTGTTGCCTGTCAGATAATCAGAAGTATAGTTTATCTATATTAATTATTTTTCTTTCGTCGAAGAAAAATTGTAGTACAAAACTCGAGTTGCAAGCTTATTACATACTCGTGAAATTACAGCACTCGCCGCTGCGCGGCTCGTGCGCAACTTTTCCACTCATACGTAATAAGCTGTTTCCAACTCTCGCTATGTAATATACTATTGTTATGTTATTGCCCATTAGCGCATTTTCTTGTAAATACTTTTACACTAATTAATCTTACATCCTTATTCTCATTAATTTTTGTAATTTACAAGTGATTTCTAGCTTGAAATATAAAAGGAATTAGGAGGTTGGCCATTGGCAATGATATGGTGAGTTGAAATTAGAAGCAATACATGAAAACAGTTCCAAAATCTTCGGAAGAAGATGGAACAACGTGTGTAATTTATGCTGCGACAATTTCCATAATAGTAATTTCTATTAGTTCATAAACACAATTATTTACCATATGTTACAACTTGTCCCAGAGACGGGGTAAATTGTAACAAATGCATGATTATAATTTTTCGATACTGGAAAAGAAATAAATAGTTCACATTTTGGAAAATTTACCACCTCATATCTACGACAGATGTACGCAACTATACTATAAATACATAGTTTTTATAAAATTTAAGAAATTTAAAAATATTACAACTTGCTCTGGTCTCCCCTACCCATACACTTAGTAGATATACTTCATTCTCATATTTTTTTGTTTTCAGGTGATTATAAGACGACCGTAGAAAGGCGTTGCCATTTAATGTCCAGAGATGTACCTGTGGGAAAATGCCCCTCAGAAGTAGAGCGTCAAGAAAAAAGTATTGCGTTTTGTGGAACTTGTGACAGAGACGAATGCAATGGTGCCATCGATCTCAGCATTAGTTTATTTTTATTAATAGCTGGTCCTTTTGTTCTTTTCTTCATTACTAGGCAATAATTCTTACTGCTGAGGAACATTCTCTTTCAAAATATATGTGCCTTTTAATAAAAAAAATTATGTACTACAATATCGCGTTCTAATTTAAAGCTACTATCTAGGTTTGATTTTTTGTTTTTGTGGTAGAAATATATAACTTTAATAAGTAAAACAAATATGTAAGATTGTGAGTGTAAATGTATTTACAAAGAAAAAACGATAATGAGCTCAACGTTAACAAAAACAAAAACTAGTAACCGCATAGGTACACGTGTTTCATGCTCTTTGGCAATCATCAGTACGGTGTAACATCAACAAATCAAAAAGATAGGCATGCTTTGGGAAGCAACAAATGAAGTCCAGGCAGGAGCCAACAGCACATTTGCAGCTTCAGTCAGCACATCCCCTGGATTTGGGGCTTGTACTAACATCGCCACGGAGGCTGCTAAAGCCACCTGCGTGGAAATCTTCATAACCCAAGATACAATGATAATAAAGATGTAAGATTGTGAGTGTAAATGTATTTACAAAGAAAAAGTGATAATGGGAGTAAGCACTCAACGTTAACAAAAACAAAAACTAAAAATGCTGCTTCCTTCCTTTCCCGTACACATTCCATCGCAGCAGAAAAAAGTTGTTTATGTTCTGGGAAAACTGGGCGTGCCGTGAGAAAATCGTTTTCTCAATAATTTTCCCCTTGGCGTTTGGGGCCGATACCCTGGGAACCGGGATCCGGAAGGTTCGCCTCCAACATTTCACCTCCAAGTACGTTTCGTACCCGGGGGTTTCGTACCCACACATTTGGCCCCCAGGAATTTTCGCCCCCGCACATTTCGCCCCCGGGATGTTTCGCCCCGGGAACTTTTGATAATAAACGAATTTGAAAGTAGATTATTATTTGGCAATGCTATCGAAAATTTCTATGTTTCGCAAACAGATCAATTTAATTTTTTAATTGGGTTCCTTGCCAACCAGAAACTGATTAAAATACATTTGCCATTACCAAATAGATATTTTTGTAATTGATAAAATTATTTTGCTTTTAGCACTCATTGGATTCTTTATGTAATTAAGTATTACCAGTAGTTTTTATTTTGCAACAGAAAACTACAAAGGAATAAATAATCGGCAAAGGTATAAACTGGATTTACCTGCTCTAAATCCGAAATGTAATCAATTAGATTATTTATGTAATTAAGTATTTATTTGAATAATTATTAATACGTGATACCTGAAATAAGTACCACGCACCCTTAGAGTAATAATATAATTTATGTTTTATAATTTTAAAGAATAATCTTATTGAAATTATTAATATCCATACCTGAAAACTATAAAAGGGGAACCAGATGAGTGAATCAATTAGTTGGTTAACAGAAACCTGCATGTTACATTATTGTTCATGATGGATTCAGTTATTTCGATGCGTGGAAAGAAGAAGGTAGTTCACGAATCATATATATTTATTTTATAAACGAACTGTGGATGACATTCATGCAATTTGGGTTTGCGAAAAACGTTTAAATTGTAGAGGACGCGTTTGGAGCGAAGCAATCGATGGCGAAGTAGTAAAAGTTGTGAATCCACATAACCATGCAGCGCAGGCAGCAAGGCCCATAGCAGTTCGATTAATCAACGAAGTGACCGCCAGGGCAAGAACTATCCAGGAGACACCACATCAGATCCTTACCGAGGTCATTTCAGAGCTCCATGCTGATGTGGCCGCGTTATTACCTAGAAAAGATTCGCTGAAGAGGACAATACGTTTTCTACTGAGCTAGCTTTATTTCACCAGCTCTAAACAATCCACGCAGTTCGTAGAGGCCTCGTGATTCCAATATTGTACACCTTATTGCTGAACAAGACCCGAGCAACATATCAACGAATGCGGCAGCAAATTAAGTGCCTACGACCAGGACTCCACCCACAAAGATTGATGACTGATTTTGACTAGTTAAATTTCTTAAATGTAAAAAGAGGTTGAAAACAAATTAAATCTGTACAGATTTTTGCAATTGAAATTTTACAAACCTTAACTAACAACCCAAAGATAGATTAAAGCATGTAACTTTGAATTAGTGAACCCTGAACCTGACTATGAAATAGATTAAAAATTACTATACAAAAACGATCAATTATATCGACTACACTTGACTTAATTAATTTACTGTACATGACTTCCCCGTTCGATCTCTAAACACAAGACGAAAAAATATAACATCCCGAAAGCTAGATAACCGAAAAAAGAACCGTGGTAAAGTTCACGTGCCTCGGGAAACTTCAGGGTTCGTTTTACTAAGTCTGTGCTAATAAACAAATTTACAACCAAATTATGGTCCCAGCTTGCAGCGTGTAGCCCACAGAGAAAACGTGTGAACAGGCCTAGGTGAGATTAGCTCAAGAAGTCATCAAAATGACGTTATTAATAAGAAACTACTAAAAATTGAGCAGCTAACTTACCCAGACTGTGTTCCCGGGATCCTCTCCGTGGTTCACTCGCTGCAGGTCCCTGGCGGACCTCGAAAAATGCGTGGAAATTGTCCACATCCACAACTTAATGCCACGTGCTCGCAAGACACATGTAAAAAACAGAAAACCTAAATTAGCACAGCGATAACAAATGCATACATTAGTTACGTCTACGAAACTCGCTGACTCAACAGCAACCAGAAGCCGTCACCGCATCAGCTCCTAAAGGTTATAAATCTTGTAAAACCATCATTTCTGTGTGATTATTCTCTGTAACTTTGCCAAATAAAGTTGTTCAAAACAAAAAAAAAACATTTTTTAAAAAATCGTTAACTTGCTCCCGTAAGTTAACTGGCGCACTCTTATGGGTTCGTTGAAGTAACGCGAAGCGCGTCGTGCCGTCGTTTTGTCGTGCGTTACGTGGGTTTCAACCCTTTGCCAACGAGAAGAACTATATGCTAGAGGAAAACTCCAGCGAGATACAAAAAGCCAAGGGTGAGAGCCATTCCTTTTTCTTTTTCCTAGCTTTTCCTCCAGGGCGATACAAGAATTTTCACCCAGGGAAATTCAATGTACATTATTTTTCCGTGTCACGTCGATGAATACGACAACATTTTGAATCTGTGAGTAGGATTGTGTTTTTGCATTATTAGAGCATATAATAATCAAAAACATATTTAAGTTAGACTTAGTAAAATTTGAAAAGAAAATAAAATTCCAATTTTCAAAAAAGAAAATTAATTTTAATCTAATTTTTAAATCTCATTACTTTCCACATTATTTTAGATTTTTAAACTCTTAATTTTAAGAATTGTTGTTCCCCTTTTATGTAACATAATTTTCCAAAATTGTGGAACGCCAAATTGATTATAGTCTTTTAAAGTTATATATCGATACTATTCCCAATTATAGTGGCAACTCTAGTACGTTGGAAATTTTCATTGAACACTGCCAAATTTTAATTAATACATATAAGAATGTAAATAACCCAAATCATACAATCAATATTTTCTTAATCAGGCAAATAGTAATAGTGTCTTAATCGGCAAATTAACAGGCGAAGCTTTGGTAAGAGTAGGTAACCGACCAGACATAAGAACTTGGATAGAATTAATTCACTTGCTTATACTTTGTTTTTCGCGATCAGAGAAATCTTGACTTCCTAGTACAAGAAATGATAGTAACAAAACCTTATAAAAACGAGTCATACATAAATTTTGGATTACAAAAATCCCGCAGTTCAATTGGTTCAAAATTAATATCGATGACGAGTATTTCAGATAAAAAATTGTGAAAACTTTTATTCGAGGATTATCTAGAAGAATCCAAGACATGATCAGAATTCGCAACCCCAACTCACTCGAACTTGCAATTTCCCTAGTATTAGAAGAAGAAAATTTTATTTTAAACCAAAAACAAATGGGTATTTTCCAAAATGCTCCTCAAAATAAATT
This sequence comes from Pseudeuparius sepicola, assembly GCA_963920635.1. NCBI lineage: Eukaryota > Metazoa > Arthropoda > Insecta > Coleoptera > Anthribidae > Pseudeuparius > Pseudeuparius sepicola. The sequence continues at coordinate 26,645,009 of OY987304.1, read as the reverse complement.
TCCCCAAAATCATCCAAAACCCAATAACCAAAATTTTGTGAGACCTCAAAATTATGCATCACAAACCTATCAAAATTTTTCATACACCAATGTCTACTACGTCTAGACTTACCTAACAACCCCGTAGAAATCCTAACTTTTTCCAAAATTAGAACTACATAATATCGAAACCACGGAAATAACCCAAGAACAATACCGTCCCACATTCGAACCTACTCAAAATGAGTATAAACAATACCAAAATCAAATCTATCAACCCGAATATGCTACCACCGATGACGAATATTCCACCGGATATTTTACGGAAAATTCTTACCAAATATCTGAATTTGACGAACTACACTTTGACGGTTCCCAACCTGATGTAAATTTTCCCAAATCCCCATGTCCAGACAACAATATATAACGATTGACCTTACCACCTACATCAACTAAACGAATTCGCATACAACTATATCCCGAAATTAATGCAAAATTTCTAATTGACACTGGCAGTTCACGTAGTCTTATGAACCCAAAATTGGCTTACAAATTTTATTCAAATCGCATTTTTAGTGAAAATTTTAATATTCAAACGTCACATAGAATTTTATTTCATGGTGAAATAGCTATTATACCAATTTTTAAGATATTTAACACAGACCTAGTTTATAAATTCTACCTTTTCGAGTTTTCAAATAAATACGATGGAATTATTGGCATGGACCTTCTAAAAAGACTTGACTCTGACATAAGCATACGAAGTGATTTATTAATTACCCCAAACATGATATTTAACAAAACTTATTCCCAAAATTCTAAAAACTTCAAAAAATGTTTTCACTCTATAATAATTCCTCCTAGATCCCGAAAAGTGGTAAAACTCCCAGTGTGTTTAAAAAGAGGTTTAGGCATCCTAGAGTATATTAATTTCGAAAATAATTTAGAATCCCCGAAAGCGCTAGTAAACATTCAAAATTTTTATGCATATACCACAATATTAAATCCCAATGAGAAATCTTTCAAAATAACAATAACGGAACCTTTTGACGTGGAACCTTTAAATTCCAACGAACTAAACTTTTTCGATAAAATTGAACAAACTTCGGAAATTTCAAAACAACAAGATAATTTACTTAAACAAAAACTCAAAAATCTTAGATTAGACCATTGCAATAAAGAAGAAAAAGCAACCATTCGGAAACTTTGCTTCATCTATAGAGATATATTTTATTGTGAAGACATACCCTTAAGTTTTTAGTAAAAAAAGTAAAAAATCAAGTTAACAAAATGCTACAACAAAAAATAATAGAACCTTCAACCTCTCAGGGAAGCGTAAATGACGAATAGTTATCGACTACAGACGTTTAAACAAATAAACTATAGACGACAAGTACCCACTCCCAAATGTTACTGACATTCTTGACAGACTCGGTAGAGCAAATTACTTCACAACACAAGACCTCGCATCCGGTTTTCACCAGATACCCATGGACAAAAATTACGTTCCAAAAACAGCCTTTTCCACTATTGACGGATATTTTCAGTTTGTTAGAATGCCGTGTGGGCTAAAAAACGCCCCCAGTAGTTTTCAGGGGGTGATTTACAATGTGTTGAGAGGATTAGCCAACGAAATTTGTCTAGTTTATCTCGACGACATCATCATTTTTGGCACTTCCCTGCACTAACACATTTTTAGACTAAAATCAGTTTTTGGCAGACTAAGACAAGCAAACCTAAAAGTTCAGTTAGATAAGTTGGAATTCCTCAAAAAATCTGTCGCTTATCTAAGCCATATAATAACCCCAGAAGGTGTAAAACCAAACCCAGATAAGATCTATTCAATTCAAAATTTTCCCGTTCCAAAAACACAAAAAGACATTAAATCATTCCTCGGACTCTTAGGTTATTACCGCCGATTCATTAAAGATTTTGCCAAAATTGCAAAACCGCTTACACTCTGTCTCAAAAAGAACGCCAAAGTAATCCATGACGAAAATTTTCTAAAACCTTTCAATACTAAGAAAATCACATGTAACGACCCTATCCTACAATTCCCCGACTTTAAACAAGAGTTTATACTAACAACGGATGCTTCTAACTTCGCATTAGGCGCAATTTTATCGCAAGGTATTATCGGACAAGACAGACCCGTCTCGTATGCATCTAGAACACTCAATGAAACCGAACAGAAATACAGTACAATTGAGAAAGAAATGTTAGCAATCATCTGGGCTTGTAAATATTTTCGGCCATACCTATTTGGCAGACGTTTTACAATAGTAACTGACCACCGTCCATTGACATGGCTATTTTTTAACTTAAAGGAACCAAACTCAAAACTTGTTCGCAGCGTTTAAAACTTCAAGAATTTGATTATAAAATCGTTTATAAAAAAGGTACATTAAACTCAAATCCCGATGCTCTCTCACGTATCAAACTTAATATGCCCGAAACCTAATCTGTTATAAAAAATCCCGGTGACATCAACGTCGAATCATATGAGTTTCTTAGAAACTGCTCGGAGAAGATAATTTCATTATCCCTGACATAAACGAAGACAACACCCAGAACATGACTTCTACACAGACACCGACTAACGTTACACGTCCCTTGAACCCGAAACCGAAGATAGTAATACACTCAGATATACCTACACATAAAACCGCCCGATAAACGAAAACCTCAATCACCTATCGAAATCAATAGTAGTGATGACGAAACAGCACATTCCCTCTCTAAAGAAATTAGTAATGACGGATTACCCATATTAGACGAAATTATAAATAATAAAACCAATCAGATACTTGTATTCTAAACAAATTCCGACAAAATTTCTCTAGAACAAGAGACTTACCTCCACAAAAAAATATTTACACTCAAAATACTTCTCAACTGTAATGATCAAGATATTTTAAATTTTCTAAAAGAATATTTATAACCAAATACGACTTACCACGTCTTCTTCAAATATCTAGAATTCAGCTTAAAAGTCTCTAATGTATATTCCGAACATTTTAATCATTTATAACCAAAATTAATTAAATGTACGAAATTAATCAACACTATCAAAGATCGCGAAGAACAGTTAATGTTAATAAAAAAAACCATCATTTAGGTAAGACAAACCACCGCGGTATTAAAAAAACCTTGCAATATCTCAAAAGAAATTATTTCTGGATTAACATGAAAACCGATATTACCAAATTCATAAATGAGTACGAAATTTTCAATAATTTTCAATAGAAATCCTCCTTACGTACCCCTTGTCCTAACAGAGACACCGTCCCGACCTTTCCAAATTATTCATGTCGACTTATTTTATTATGATTCCAAAAACTATTTAACTCTGGTAGACGCTTTTTCAAAATTTGCGCAAGCAATACAAATTCCAGGAAAATCAGCTATCAATATGTGCGATGCATTAGTGACATACTTTACATGTTTCGGACCCCTAAACATTTTACATTAGACAACGGTAAAGAATTCAACAATGAAACTGTGGAAGAACTTTTGAAAATGCACAAAATTAATATCCATTTTACGACACCAGGTCACCACGAGTCTAACAACATAGTAGAAAGATTTCATTCAACTATAATATAGCACTTACGTATTTTAAAAGAGTCTCACCCCAATGAAAACGATTTAATGAACTACGCCGTTTTAGGATATAATTCGTCTATTCACAGTACTACAAATTTCACCCCTTTCGAATTAATTTACGGTCACACCGACACTCGAAATCCTGAAATATTCAACACAAAATACTTTTACACCGATTATGTCGAAAACCACAACAAGTTAAAACATGTCTATTCTGAGGTCAAAGAAAAGGTCGATTGTAAGAAAACAAAAATAATATATAGATTAAATAAAAATGGCGAGGACGCAAATTTTGAAAGTAACCAAAAATTTTAGAAAAATAATCCTTTAAACCGAAACAAGAAAAATTTTTAGGTCATTTACTATTATAGAGATTTTAGAACACAATAAGGTTAAAATACAAAGTAACAAAACTAATAAAACTGAAATTGTGCACATCAAAGAATTAAAATCACCCCCTTTATTGTTACAGAGAGAAGATGTTCAACATTCTGCTGACATCATCGACACTAACCAGCCTAGTACTAGCTCAGGAAGTCAACATTTCCAGAATAACAAATAATCCCGGTATTCTACCGTTCAAATTAGGCAAAGCCAGAATAATTAATAATAAACACATTTTTTTTACAACGTAGAACTCCAAGCAATAAAAAGTCAGATATATGGAATTAATAAACTTTTTCAAAGTAGAGAAAATCGAAACAAAATATCCTTCAATTTAAAATGCTCAAAATGACAATGAAAACTTACTTCCAATCATATCAGAAATAAATCAAAAATTTGAAAATTTAAATTTTTATAATTAAAAAAATTCCAGAACGAAACGCCGCCTAATTAACCTAGGTGGAACCATTCACAAATGGCTTTTCGGCACGTTAGATGCCAACGATGGATTAAAATATGACAATGCCATCAAAATTTTAAAAACAAATCAACAAAAAATCGTCAATGACCTAAATTCTCAATTATCCCTATCGAAACAATTGATTCAGAAGTATTCAAAAACAATAGAAGAATCAAAAGAATATTTCCAACTACATATTAGAAATGAAAAATATCGTAAACAATATAACTGGTGAATTTTATGAATACATGTAACGACAATTTCCACGATTCTCGTTACATCGGCTTTTTAAAATAAATAAAATCAATAATTCTTTCAAATAACACAAATTTATTTCTTACTTATTAAACTACCCTCGTAATAAAATTGTCCTCTATAAGTATGCAACCCACTATACCTTGATGTTTGCTTCGAAATATTCAGACAAAGGTACGTAAAAACACTTTTTAGATTGCAAATACTTATGTTGCTTTTTATTAGTGTTTCATTGACTTTTACGTGATATTTCATTAATATCATTTATTTTTATTCAAAATTACACTAATTACAGCCGAAATGTTAAAATTCAAATCACCCGCCTAACCTTGTGTCAGACGTTGACATTTTCATTTCCGTTTGTCGTTTTTTAGAGACTTCCTCCGTATAAATACGGCGACATGCCGATTTTTCGCCGGCTTCTCTCTTAACTTCTCTAGTTCTCCGCTTCTCGGAGGCTTTTCGATTGTTTTCGCGTACTTGATGAGTGCTTAGTGCGCTTTTCGAGTTTTCTTGGGCTCAGGTGAGATCTTTCTGTGTTACACCGTTTTTAGTGCTTTCAGTTTTCCTTTTCCGTGAAGGATTTTTTGGGTCTTATTTGAATTTGCGAGTTGAAGACTCGGTATCGTTTTTTTTTGGCCAAAAGACAGGTAGCCATTTTTTCTGTTTGGTGTACGAACGTATTGAGTCCTTCCTGCGACTCTGTACCGAGCAATACAATAAGATACTCCCTTAATTTTCTCGGTCTTTTTGGGCTTGTCTCACTTGCAATTTTGTAAAATTTCGATTGGGGAATTTCTTGGGAGAACCTCAGGGTAAGTCGCGAAGGGGTCCAGAGCATAGAAAGGCGTTATCTACGAGAAAAGGCACTAAAAGTAGGGGTGTATTTTTGATCTCGCCTGAGGCAAGGGATAATTGCACTTTTGCACGTCAAGTTTTATTCATTTAAAAATATAACGTTTTTTATTATCTTTCAAATTTCTTTGTACCAATTTGTTAAAGTCATTTCTTACAAGTGAGAGAAGTCCATCAAATAATTTTTGTTTCATCTCAATTCATTTTTATTTACTCAGTATTGAATTAAGATTTTTTATATCATTTCGAAACTTTAAATTTTCTCTTATATCATCTACGTTTAAAAATATTTTTGGTGACTAATTATTTTTGTATTTCCTTTAGACGAACCTCGAGCAAGAACCAAGAACAGCAGACGGCAGCCAGCCAGAACAGTAGACGACCAGAACGACCACAGTTAACAGGTGGTCTAGCAAAGGAGCTCCTGCGCTACGTTAAGGTTAACCACTGGAACCTAACGAGATCAGAACGACCAGTCGCTGGAGGTCGGTAGCTGCTGCCGTCAACATCCGCTGCGTCTCGACGACCAAGGGAGGTATCGTAGACATATTGTGAGGTCACCAAAAATAGTTTTTTATAAATTTTTCTAAGCATCATTCAATTTTCATAAATTTCATTTTTTTTATTTTTTAATTAAAATATTGTAAGATCTAAAATTCATAATTTCATTAATATTTTCTCTTTTATATCATTCACCCACACTGGGAATTTACTCATTGCTCTGTTACTTACATCAATTTTCATATTATTTGTCCTTTCTTGAATAAACTTGTTCACATTTTAAAAAAGGTTATTTTTATTTCCAACACAACCAACTAAAGCTAAAAACTAAAGAAACCTAGCCGGAGCTACATTATATGTGTTTGACGTTGCATACATAACCTTCAAATCAATAATTGATCAAATTTTCATGAATGCAAACGTTATTATTATTAAAAGATATTGAATTATTAAAAGATATTGAAAACGCAATCACATTTTCAAAATTACACGTAGCTCATCCGGACATACTGACAATGGAAAATCTAGGAAGGTCTTCCTTTGAGATAATTTTAAATTTAAACTGGTCAGTCATATTGCCCAAAATTCATCAATCAAGAAAAACTCAAAAAGAAACCCGCTTCAATATTGGAAAATATACAACTAGAAGATTTGCACATTTTGGAAAAACAAATACAAGCAACCCATTTTCTATGGAAGATTTTCAAAATTTAAATCAAACTAACTGGATACTTTGGATCATCGTAGGAGTCATTTTAGTAATCATTATCACATATGGAATCTACAAATTGAAAACAAAGAAAATTAATATTAAATTAGAGGAAAAAGAAATAGCCACCACTTCAGTTTTCTTCAACCCTGAAGTTCTTGCTTAGAGGGGAGGAGTTACGTCTACGAAACCCGCTGACTCAACAGCAACCAGAAGCCGTCGCCGCATCAGCTACTAAAGGTTATAAATCTTGTAAAAACATCATTTCTGTGTGATTATTCTTTGTAACTTTGCCAAATAAATTTGTTCTCTTGTCAAAAAAAAATATTTTTTTAAAAAATCGTTAACTCGCTCCCGTAAGTTAACTCACTATACAAAACCACTTAAGCCGACCATAAAGTGAGAAATTAGGCTTGAACGGAGATTTTCACATGGAAATTTCTATACAGAAAATTCAAGGCCGGATTTCACCCAACGCGACTTTTACCACGAGTGTTCGAAAGGGAGTTGCCTCGGCTTCTTGTCGCGGGGCCTATATATATAACCTCCTTCTAGAATGTTTTAGAACGTTTGAAAAGCTAAATTTATTTAGACCAAAAGGAAATGTCGAAAATAAAGATTAAGGTTAGTACATGAAGTTGTGAATATTATCTTTGTAATTTACGTCAGACAATGTTTACAACAATGCAGTTGTTCTAGTAATACATACCTTCAATTGATGAATGAAATTTAAACACTTTTGCAAACGGCAGATACCCTTTAATCAACAGTTTGTTTAAGAAACAACAAGCTCTACATAGGTAGGCAACTTATTATGCATCAGCTTGTATAGGAGGTTGCAGACGTTAGGGCAACATTATTAAAACGTGGTGATATACTGAGTGTATTTTATGGAGTGGAACAAAATATTGCATTTAAAATTATACAAAATTTTCGTTACAGGCTAAATGTGGGGGGGGGGCGAAACAACGGAGGGGCAAAATATGCAGGGGAAAAACATAAGTTTAATTGTATTATGCTTCCTATTTATCGCACCTCATTTGACTCATAATTAATTGCTGTATTGGGGAATCGCACTTTCCAGAAAAATTGAAGCATGCACATGTTACTCCATTACCTAAAATGACCAACCCGACAGAATAGAGACACTTGAGGTATATTTCAATCTTACCTATATCTTCTAGAATAGGTACTTGAAAAAGTTATGGAACGGCAAATTAAACCGTACGTATACCTAAGAAACAATCTGGGTTTAGGAAGGGCTTCAGTTGTGCAACGACACTGTCTGGTATTATAGACGATGTAGTGGCAGCGCATGATAAAAATAAAGCAACACTTCAACACGCTGTTTTGATTGCGATTTTGAATTATATTGGTTTCACTGACCACTCGAGCTTCTTTGGTCTCTTCGTTCCTGTCTGACAGAACCCAAAATGTTTTTCTCGATAAGCACTGGTGTCCCACAAGGAAGCATACTGGCCCCCCTTCTCTTTAGAATTTTTACTTCGAATTTTACTGAATCTTTTATTTTCAATACCATTTATATTCTGATGATACGCAAATTTATTTGTCTTTTAAAGCTACCGACGCCCAGAAAGCAAACGCACAAATCAATCAAGACTTAAACAACTTGCTTGAGACATCCAGTAATCATCTATTCAAAATTAATCCCGTCAAATCGGTAGCTTTTCTATTTTGTAGTGAGATAAACAGAAATTCCCTGTTAGATACATTAAAACTGGAAATTGGCTCTGGCGTGATCTTCTTTAAAGAATATGTTATAAAAAAATAGGGCTTATAGTTAACACACGACTAAAAGAGAATTCTCACTGTTAAAAATGATTTATTCCCATAGACACAACCTCTCTCAAAAACCTAAAAAGGAATAAAGTGATTCACTAGTTTTATCACATTGCAACTTTTCTTATAACGTTTATGGCCCCTTTTTGGATTCGGCTAACGCCAGGAGGACTCAAAAGCTGCAGAACTCTTGCATTAGACTGATTTGTGGAATTAGGCGTAGACAAAGGTTATCCCATAAATTATTGCGTGAACTGACTTGGTTGAATATGTTAATAGACGAATATGTTGAATATGTTTATCCCTCTACTCAATATGTCTTTACTATAAGATAATTAAATTCAAGAGCCCTCTTTACCTTTACGATAAACTTAAGTTTCGATCCGACGTACATGATCTAAATCTTCGTAGAAAAAATATTTTGAGAATACCTTCCCATAAAAAAGAAATAAAAAAAACATGCCCACCTTATAAACAAACACCAGATTACGAATTTCTCACCAAGTGTTACATCTTTCAAAAGGAAAATGACACTTAAATTATTTGAGAGCCAATAATTTCAATAATTAATTTTTCTTTAAATCGGCAGTGAATTGTCCAAAAATCGTCATTAAAAGCTCAGAAATTTTTTCTATAAGTAGGCCTTGGCGAGATGTAAACATCAAACGTCAGACGCGGAGCCATCGCCCGTCAAAAGTGACCAAATATTCAAAACCCAGCCAATAAAGGCCCATTTAACTTTTCATACATATTGCGAAAGTGTTATCTATAGCAGCGCAATCGTTCAGGATAAATATTTTAGTAGGTTTGAAGTTTGAATATGAATAGATTTGTTATGGAGGCTGCACCACAGGCAGCAGTTTGGTTTTTCTGTTCAAAGGCACTAAAGTCCTTTTTATGACTCATGTAGTTTATTTGCCTCGGCCCGAGGCCTCGGCAACTAAATTCCACATGAGTCATAAAAAGTTGAACTTCAGTGCCTTGGTACATAAATAACTATTTTTTTTATATTATTTTTAGGTCTTTGTGAAGTATATATACAGGGTTAACTATTACTTAGTACAAACATTTTTATGGTAGATAAAGAAAAATTAGACTTGCCAAAATAAATTTTGTCTTAAGCCTAAAATTTTTTTTCGCGTGACGTGTCTTAAAATTTCGCATATGTCAATGGTAGTGACAGGTAGTGAAATAGAGCAGCGTTGGCACGTCTATCAATTTATCCGAGGATTCACCACAACTTTTTCTATTTCGTTTTGAAAACGATTACTTTCTAAGGATCATGTAAAATGCCTATGAATCACCTACCTTACTGACATTTCCAGGATTGAATATTGCATTATTTTCAGTTTCTTGCTTTTTTACATTAAATGTCACACAACACTACACAGCATTCATCACATTTTCTAAATCTGTTGGGGACCTCGTGTTTCCCTCTGCCATTCCTTTTGTTTGAAGTGAGATATGACGACCACGGAGGAGGATCCCCTCCGCCAGAAAAATATTTTCGCATGCAAAGCACTAAGTACAGTAGCTGTTCAAAGAGGCCGCCATTAACCTCGATGCACAAATTCACTCGGTTAATTAAATTAAAAAATTTTGAATTTTTTGCTTCAGGATCTTGATTTATACTTATTCTGGGCCAGGCCAAAAAAGTGGGTCAATCTGCTGGTAGTAGACCGTACATGGTACTGCATCTAAAACTAATAATCCATTTACTAACAAATAAGAACTATCAAATAAAAACATTACTTTGACCATAGAAGAATCTACTCCGACAAGAAAACCATTTACATGTTAAATTTCCTAAAATGGGGCCTCGCTTTCTTAGCGAAGCCCCATCGACACCGACTTGGGCGAAGTCAGGCCCAACGTTGCCACATCCACGCTCGGCGGCCGCGGAGGCTGCGACGGCAGCGGCGTTGCGGCGGCCGCGGCATTCGCCGACTGCCGCACATGCATATTTTTTATTTTCGCTGCGGACTTGGTTGGGTGGAGCGGACTAGAGGCCCTGTATGACACGAAAAGTGACAGTTATTCGTTTTAACAGAGGTTGGACAACGATCGGTTCTCTCTCTGGCGAGGGTCTTATTTTCCATATTTATGAAATTGGATTTTGTTTTCCTGGGTATTCGACCACCATTTAATTAATCAGTAGTTCTCTATTACGTACGTTTCGGCATTACATTTCAACAGCCATCTTCAGATTAATAATTTGTTTGATTTGTAATGCCGAAACGCACGTAATAAAGAACTACTGATTAATTAAATGGTGGTCGAATACCCAGGAAAACAAAATCCAATGAAATTTCAAACGACCAGTAAAGTTTATTACTATATTTATGAAATTCATTTTGCGCAACAGACATATATTTTTTCGCTCTTTTTATCATTCCCCTAGCAGCAGGGTGTGTCAAAATTGGATTTTAAGGTTAAGCTAATGACAGTTAACTGCCATAAGCGTAGGTAGATGAGGGCACAGTTTAAAATGTATAAAAATATATATAAAATCAATAAATAGGTTAGGTGGTAGTATGTTATTTGCAAAGCTTCACTAATAATAATTATTGAAGTTGGAATGGAAAACTGAAGAAACATATAATTTGTTCCAAGCAAACAGCAATTTTAGAATATCAGGATAAAAACATTTACTAAATTTTTGTAGGTAGGTGGTATGTATATGTACATAAAATTAAACAAGGCTCTAGCATGCCAACTAACCAAACTTTCGAATATTTCTTCAATTGGAATCGTAGGTGCAATAATAATTATTATTCCTTTCATTTAAAAATAAAAATCAAAAAGGTCTTTTAAATGGTTTTACTGTATGGTTTCGTTTCTTCAAACTCTCTTCTTATACCTACCATCATAATTTTAAGACAATTAATACTGAAATTTGTACGGAACAAAAAGTTGGAAAGTTTGTTTTGGAAAAAGAGGTTAATAGAATTAGGCTGAATAAAAAATGACTATCTAGGTATTCGATATTAGTCTTTCATTCTTTTTTTTTGTAAAATAAAAGTTAATAACTTTTTAATGCAAGAGGGATCGCATCTATATTTCAATAAAGAAGACAACAGTATTTTTGTTTTCAAAGATATATTGCAAGTAAATAGGAAAAATAAAACTAGTACAAGTTCTCAGAAATTTATACATATTATTGATGCAACCCATGCAATTAAAGAGGGGAAAAACCAAATCATATATTCTAAGAGTATTGCTGTACAGGGTGGCCCATCCAAGCGGGAAAAGTGTGCTACGTGGAGACAGGTTAACATAAAATCGTTATTCAAAAAATGAGGTTGTAGTAAAAATTAAGGGGAATGCGAGGGTGTACCCTAATTTTGTATACGGGGGTCGGTAAAAAAGTTATCGCGAAAAAACATTTTTTGCAAAATAAAAAATAATATTTTTTTACCTACACATCCATTAGAGAACCTTTAAGTAGTATTACCGAATATTCAGTTTTTTAATATAACTTCCGGTTATAGCGGAAATGAAAGTGGTTTTCTCTATTTTACAACTTACACATTTCTCTTAACCATCACAGGATTCCTTTTTTAATTCTGAATCCAACGATATACAATTCGACTTATTTATCTCCAACCGTTTCCGAGATATTTATCAGAGAAGCTCCATCAAACTAGATACATGGTGTCATGGTCGGTGTCTGATGTTCGATCTGAGTAGGCCAAACAATAAAACCAGATTTATGACAAATCAAGTCAGCCATGATAATAAAACTGACAAGCGAGTAGGCTGAATGTTAAAGTGGCTATATCCATTCAACTGCATTCAACTTAATTAAAAATCTCGTGGAAATTATGAAACATTTATTATTTTTACTACTGTCATATTTATTATAACAGCAACAATATGATTAGTTATTAAAAATTAGTTAGAAGTTCATTTACATTAAATGTTCAAAATGGTTTCCATTATTATTTACACATAACCTAAGTCTTTTTAAGAAATTTTTTCGGACATTTTCAAAGATTAAGGGACGATTGTTTAAACTATCAATTTCTAATTTTACTCGTCTTTTAATCTTCTCAACATTTTCGGGGCGGTTCTTATAAACTTTATTTTTTAAATGCCCCCACAAGAAAAAATCCAAGGGGGTTAAATCTGGACTACGTGGCGGCCACCTTATCGTTCCATGTTTACCAATCCAATTTTCAAACGAATTGTTCAAAAATTCCGTTATGGGCCCACAGTTATGGAAGGAAGCGCCATCTTGCTGCCATATTAATTGTTTTTCTTGGAGTTGGTTAAGAAAAATTAATGGCAACTGGTCAAAGTATTGTTCCAATTCGTTCTGGATTAAATGTAGGTATTTCCTACCTGTCATACTTCCTGAATAAAATATATATAATTCCGCACCACACACCCACGGAATTTCTGCCGGATTTCACAACTTCACGAAATGCCCGTGGATTTTCAACAGACCAAAATATACTATTTTTCCGGTTGTATATTCCCGCCGTTGTAAATGTAGCTTCATCGGACCAAATAATTTTTTTAAAAAATCCAGCTCCACCTCATGCAAAATAAAAGTTTAACATTGTTTGACAATATTCCAGTCTTCTTGCAGCATCTCCAGGGAATAGCCTTTGAATAGGTAATATTTTGAAGGCTTTAAATTTGCTTAATTTCTTTACCCTTTGTATTGTAGAACCGGGAACTTGTAAGTCTCTCGCTGCATCTCTCTGAGATTTTTCGTTATTTCTTCTGAAATAATTTAAAATTCGTTCTCTCTCGTCCTCACTAATTCTAAACCCTTTTTTTCTCTTGCTAATCACACTTCATGTCGATCTGAATCTTCGATACAGCTTACATATAAATGAAGCACTCGGAACATTTCTATTTGGATATTTACGAGAATACTCCCTCAAAGTTTCTACGTATCTTTTATCATTTTTGATGAAGATCTCTAAAATATCACAGCATTCTTCTTTCAAAAACATTTTTTAAACTGCAACTACTAACAGCTTCAGCAACAAAATTTTAGACTAATCTGACACGTAAATAGAAATATTGAATTGACAGCCTACTCGATTGTCAGTTTTATTATCATGGCTGACTTGATTTGTCATAAATTTGGTTTTATTGTTTGGCCTACTCAGATCGAACATCAGACACCGACCATGAGACCATGTATCTAGTTTGATGGAGCTTCTCTGATAAATATCTCGGAAACGGTTGGAGATAAATAGGTCAAATTATATACCGTTGGATTCAGAATTAAAAAAAGAATCCTGTGATGGTTAAGAGAAATGTGTAAGTTGTAAAATAGAGAAAACCAATTTCATTTTCGCTATAACCGGAAGTTATATTAAAAAACTGAATATTCGGGAATACTACTTAAAGGTTCTCTAATGGATGTGTAGGTAAAAAATATTTTTTTTTATTTTGCAAAAAGTGTTTTTTCGCGATAACTTTTTTACCGACCCCGTATACAAAATTAGGGTACACCCTCGAATTCCCCTTAATTTTTACTATATCCTCATTTTTTGAATGACGATTTTATGTTAACCTGTCTCCACGTAGCACACTTTTTCCGCTTGGATCGGCCACCCTGTACAATAGTGTACAATAACAACTATTGTCTATTATACAAACTATACTGGAACATGTTTTTCTTGAAATCGGCAGTAAAGTGTCCCAAAATCGTCATTAAACGCTCAGAAATCGGCACTGAAGTAATCCATTATTGTACGATTTTTTCAATAAGTAGACCTTGGCGAGATGTAAACATCAAACGTCAGACTCGAAGCCGTCGCCCGTCAAAAGTGACCAAATATTCAAAACCCGGCCAATAAAGGCCGGCTGTCTAAACCGTGGTTAATATACAATTTTTTCCACTACTAACACTCCATAAAAATATTTTTCCACTACAAACACTCCATAAAAATATTATTGTAAAAAATTGTAAAGCATTTTTAATAGTAAACTTACCTTTGTTTTTCCTTCATATTATTTAATCACAAATCAAGTTAGCCTTGATTTTTGTTCCATCAAATGAAGTTTCTTTACTGTTATCTCTCAAATAATTATTATTATTATTATTATTATTATTATTATTATTATTATTATTATTATTATTATTATTATTATTATTATTATTATTATTATTATTATTATTTATTCTTGACTAAATCAACTGTGAGTTTATATTATTTTTATGAAAAATGTGTGATAATAATTATCATGATGGCTCATCCTCGCCAAACATATTCTGCACTCCTCCGGAAATTAGAGAAGAGGCGCAAAAGATTAATGATCAGTTGCTTCCACAGAAGTCGAAAAATGTTTACTTAAAAACTTATACAATGTTTAAAGACTGGTGCAAAATGAAGAATATTGAAACAATTTTTGAAAACATATTATTGGTATATTTTCAAACGCAAGCTGAAAACAAGAAATCATCAAGCTTGTGGGCAACGTTGTAATGAAGTTACTAATTTCCAGTTTTCATTTTTATTTTACATCCACTTGATTCTCCCGCCGCGCTATTGTTAGCGGCCGGCTATCCGCCGTAGTAGTTTTTATGTTCACACCGATGACTTTTTCTACATAGTAGGCCGACATTCGATCGATTTTAATTGCATTTAATTAAATCCTGGTTTTGATTACTTTCCGGCTTTCCGCCGCTTGTAAAGAAATTCTTAGGTTTCCATAAGAGATTAGGGATACCGAAAAGGGGTACAACCGGGATATTAATTCAAATTGCAGCTAGAGCCGCCGTTCTTACACATATTTAAATATTCTTTGTATTTATTTGCAAGAACAATATTTAGATATGTTGAACATTCTTGAATGCGTTTTTGAAATCTATGACGGTCAAGCGCATGTTGCATCCATGGTCCTTTCCTATCCCATTGTGAAATTTCTCGAATATCTACAGTTTCTGCGAAGCGCACACGTTTCATTTTTTGTTATTTTCCTTTTCCAAACTGAGGGTCTGCAGCTGAAGTCTTAATTCATACAAATTTAGTTGTTCCTTTAAACGTTGTAACTCGCACAATTGTTTAATTTTTCTTTATAACATTCAACTGCACTAGATGGTTTCATTCTCATAAATAAACTCCACATTTACTCTGTTTCTCCAAAATGCTCCGTCACCTTTATATAAATCTGACCGGCTTCAACTTCCTGCTGTATATGTTGCAAAAATCCGTCGGTGAAAAGAATATCAAACCTTGCAGGTAGCTCAATGAGTATTCTTGAACAGAACTTGGTACCTTGCCTCCAGATATTTATCACTTTAAGAGGTTGATTTAGCGGCAACACATCTTGCAAAGGCTTTTATCTTAGAACACTTGTTTAAATATTCAACAGATTCCATCTTGTTGCTACCTAGCTGATGTCAGTAACAATTAAATTTTTTTTAAATTTTCGTGTCAATTAATATGACTTTACTCCTACGTCATTTTTTCTGAAAGATTTTTCTAGAAAATTCAAGCGGTTGAATATTGTAATGTCAGCATTTTCCTGGGAAATATGTGGCTGATGTCAGCATTTTCATTTCTGGGAAATATGGTATAATTTTCAAAATCACGTTCCGGCAGGGTCAGCATTTTCCTGAGAAATACGGTATAATTTTCAAAAGCACGTTCCGGGAAAAAACCCTGATGATTCAACATCCGGTCATTTATTTTACACCGAAAATTCTAAAAAAGTGTTGCAATCATGTTCTCGACCCACTGAAAAAAAGATCGCAATTAATTCTAATTATTTGTCCTATATTATTTAACTAGAAGTTGTCGATCGTATTCACACCAAAGTCATACGTTTTATTTTTCATGCTCTCGGTTTTGATGCCCGCAGAAGGTACTTTTATTTTAGTGTAAATATTATTGGAATGAACGAGAAACACATGCATATTAATTGCCTTTAGCCGCGGTCAAAAGTTTTTCTGAATGTAGGTAGCATTTCGGATTTCAGCAGAAAATTTGTTTACATATTTGAACATGCTTCAAAGTTCAGCTGTAAATATTATTGGAGTGTTTGACATCACTTTGTTATAATTATTTTCTAATTGAATCTATATACAAAGCCAAGTATCTATTTCGGAATGGCTATATTATAGTTAACCCATACATGATTACTTAATGGTCTCATCATCCTAATCAAATAATTTACAAAACGATAAGAGTAGCCGCAAACAGTTGTTAAAAGTTTTTGTAAAATAATAATAAATAATAATAATAATCCTCACCCTCACAATACTCTAAACGAAGAGTACCCCAGAAGCAACCAAATGCTTGTGCCGGGGAGGAGTAATTACTATTATTTTGTCTTCGTTGCCAGTTGAGGCTAGGGCCGACTTTTACCGATGGAGCTAGGATCACATTCGCTCAAGTAATATGGAAAACCTTAGAAAAACATAGTAATTACAGTGAGTGTAGGACAATTAGTAAATCACACAGATAAAGCTATTAAAGAGCAATACCGTGAATCTACATTTTGTCCAGCGCTCTTGACCATAAGCGGTGCTTTTCTATAAAGACATAAATACACATGTGCTTCACCACTGATTCGAACCAAGATCGATAGATGACAGAAAAACATGCAGTCCAAATAGTTTGCAACGCTACGAACCACCGCGTATAAGTAACAATTCCGAAGGAATTTACATAATAATTGAACATGTCCCGACAGGAAAGTGTTGATTCAACTTTTTTATTAAGGGGGTGCCCTTCTAAGATTTCCCATTTTAAAAAAGTAGAGGGAGAACTTGGTAACTAAGTTGTTTCAGATCAAGGTCAATACAAGAAAGTCCTTTTGTAAAAATTCTAGGAAATGTGAAACTGCTGACTAGCCTATTCGGAAAAATGCATGGAAAACGTAAGGAAACACATAGGGATATAGTCATCATCGAGATGAACAGACTAGAAGTTAAATTTAGCCTATTTTCGTTGGTTTTTCCATCTTAGATATTTCTAAAACTATTCCACTACGACTATATTGTACGCAAATTTGACAATGGTGCACAATGTACACTGATCCGGATAGCCTAATTTATGAATTTTTGGTAGATGACATTTATCCATACATTAAGACTGATATTCATAGGTTCGACACATCAGACTACCCGCAAGATAACGTGTAAGACATCCTTCAAGTTAACAAAAAGTTCTATGTCTTATGAGACATGAGAACAACGGTCAAATTATGAATTTGTTGGCTTGAAAAATGTATGCTACAAAGGTGCAGGGGAAAGTCGCCAAAAAAATTAAAGGTGTTACCAAAGCGGCAGTACGCAAAATATTGTTGATTTTGTGAACTGTCTCCTAAAAAAAACACGTATATTTGTACACAGTTGCTCTTTCAATCACGTAAACATGAGGTTAGAACCATTAAACAATCCAAACTAGCTCTATCTGGAAATGCGCATGCTCATTGCTCATAGGAGATAGTACGGATACCCTTCCGTGGGGATATAAATTGCTGTGTCCAACTTGAATCATTCTTTGTGAACGATCATGTTACTACAAGAGCTGCAGTTCGAGTTATTCACTCATTCGAAATATGTTTATGAACACTATTTGAAACGGTCAGTTACTGAGCGTGATTTGAAAACAGTTGATTACATTCTGAAAATTATTGTGCTTCCAGAGACCATGCTCGAATTTACCGTGGATCGTAACGTGCATAATATCAAAGTTTTAACATTATTTGTAGAAAAACATTTACAGTGTGACAATTTTATAGAAGAGTTGACAAGTATTTTAAAACAAAAATTATTTTCCCTAATATCGATTCCTGAGCTGTTTTCTGTATTGGATGCTCATTTCCCGAAAGTCAGCAAGTACTATTGGTTCTACGTTTCCACACTCCTAACCAACTCTAATTCCCGCACCACTGAATATTTCGAGTCACATAACATAGCGCCGCTCTTCACCGCTATAAAATCAAATGGGGCTTCGATCCTAGTAACAACATGAAGCATGCCGAGGTCTTGAAATGGCTGCATGAAAATATCGAGCGAGGATGAAACCAGCATCCGGTTGGATGGCAGTGCGGACCAGATAAAATAAACTGTCAGACTATGAAAATATACTTAGAGTTATGGAAAGTTTGACTGTTGAACAAAGTCTATGTGTAATTGAAAAAATGTATTTTTTTTTAGTTTGAAAAATAATGTCATGCTATGGTTTCATTTAAATAAAACAATTGTCTGCAAAATTATGTATTTATTGAGAAATTACACCAGTAACTATACAATAAATCTACATTTTCATTAGAACACCTATAGCTAAAATCATGATTATTACAGTCTTGATTTTTATCAAACATATGACCAAGTTTTTCTAAATTGGGATAATTAAATTTATCTCAATTTATTACAGCGCAATTAGGAAAAACAGATTTTAACCACGTTTCTTTTTGACTGCCTTTTACCAAAAATTGGGACAGTGTGTTCCAATACAAGTTCTCAAAAAATAACTTAAATTACAGAATTCTAAACCTGGCTTGTCCCATTCCAACCCATGTAGGTGAGATGTTTGCCACTGGATTTTCTTTCGTAGACAAGCATCCAAATAATCCAATGCAACTGGAGCGCCAATTATTTCATGCCAGCGTTGTTTGGTGTTTAAGTTTAAAATGGCTATTTTATTTTAATTTTTGTACTGGAATCCTTGAAGATCAATTATGAACATGTTTAGAGAATTTTCATGGCGTTTGTTAGCGGATTGTAGCGCACCACTCTATCATGCACAATAATGCAGTACGCGGAAGTATTCTGGGGGATATTCTTGTTGGTTTCAAACTCGATGCGAATGTCTACAGCTCCAGATTTGAGTATTTCGTTCTGACAAGAACAGTCAATGATTACGAGTGGAGCGGTGTCCTTGAATTTATATGCCGAGAAGAGAGGTTCGGGTCTACGCAGATAGTAGGATTGTTGAAAACGAGCATACACTTCATATAGTGTCGCCCAATGACTCATGTCAAAGTTCAAATTTAGACTGTCATATGGATACAATTCTGAATTTAAGTAAACTCTAAAGTTGGTTAAATTGCAGTGATCAAATTTGCTCATGTCTTTTTCTTGGTTGTTTTTGCGGTCCGTCTGGAATCCGAAAATTATAAAGCGTGGTGTTTCTATTGCCGAAGCAGATTTTACGTCCCATGATTGACGTTGAGTTTCTTGCAAAAGAGGATACTCGTGAAACTCCCAGCTTCTGAACGGGACTTCCAACTCGACATCTTTTTCGAGATACTTTAACAATTGTAGACGTTCAAAGTCAGAGACAGTTATGTGGGGCACACGCCACAAAAGTTTGTTTAGTTTTACTTTGACATCCTGATCGTTGGATTGTATAGCATTGATATCATTGTTGCTTCTGACCAGAACTAGCTGTTGACGTAAATTGAGAATGATCTTCTGAAAATCTTCTGCAAACCCAAGCAACACCTTGAGTGGTATGCAAAAACTGAAATTACCATCTTTGTCTAGTCAGTTTCAGATGTCCAGCCTGCGTTTTGGAGTCGTTTGCAGTCACCAGATGTAAGAGAACCGTAACCTTTCATGGTTGTCGTGATACCTGTATTGCGGACTCTATCAATCACTGTACCTGCCATTTCGAATCTGATTTCATCGAAAAGAAACGCCATACCATTATTAACAAACTTAGCTGCTGATGAGGTCCCATCTGATTTTGTTAGCTTTCCTTCTATGTACAAGACACTGTCATCAGGTGAAGTATAGATGTCTTGCTGTTGAATGGGTATACGGATTTCATCGTTGTTATTTAAACTGGTGGCTGAGTAAGGCTGGTGTCTATGTAACTCCACATTTATAATGGAATTATCAAACTCAGCTTATTCTCTAACATTTAATACATCCATTTTTGAATGAAATTACAAATTATTTTTTTGCAAGCAAGATTTCACACGAAATCCCAACGACTGTAGGAACTGTTCGTTCTCAACTGTTAGGAGATACTTGTGAGGTTGCGGTGCTGTTGGCTTGTTTATATACTCTCTGGCCCGGTTAAATCTAAGACCCATTGTGAAGTTTCTTCAAATGCAACCTGACGGTTATTTCTTCTCCAGGAAAATTTATAAGCTGTCCTGATTGGTCCACTACTTTGACAGCAATGTCACTTATACGGTGATGTCTCACGGGTAAATAAATTACATTCGAGGGATTTTCAACTATTTTATACCCTGGCGCGACAGTGGGAAAGAAAGTATGCAGCATGTGAACTGCTGTGTTGTTGCTGTAAGAGTCTGATATCAAATTGCATTCCACGTTGATAGCGTTAATTTTCTGAATTTTAATTGGATGATCTGAGACGTGATGCTTGAATGCAGCGAGTTTGCGTGGTTCGAAACCCAACAGACTCCCCAAAGAGTCTTTTAGAGTAAAGTCTATATCCCGATTACACTTAATCTCACATTTAAGAGTGTTGTTATTGGCGGTAATAGAGAGCAATATATCATTTTCACTGACAGTGTATACTTCATTGGTAGTAACTATTGGATCATCAGTAAATTTATTTGCTTTCAACTGTTTCTGCAGATAGTTGTTAATGTCCTTAATTTCATAGGAGCCCTCAGGGATTTCGATATAGCGGTCGCTATCGAAATGGAGCCTATTATTGGAACGGTCAACGTTTGGGATCGAATTGTAGCTCTCAAAGTTGATGAGTCCCAAGACGTACTCTCCATTTTCCAAGTCTATAGGTGGGTATAACTGACAATAAGCTGACAATATTGACGTCTTTCCTGTTAACGTGAAAGTGTAAGACATTTTTTTGCAACTGAGTTTGTTCTAAGCGGTGTGCGCTTATATACTTCCATACAACCACGCGAGGCACAAGTGACCGCAGTTTACGGTGTCATAAGACTGGAATTTCTGATGATTGTACATAACTTGACATTTGCCTCTTGAACAAAGATATTTCACTACCTCCTTAGGCGGCTTGAGGTTGCCAAAGCTATCAAAATATTCGGCATGGTTCCTATATTTCTTATATGCCGCCCAGTGCGTTCCCGGGCCAGCGTTATCATCCATATTAATTACACCACACTCAATTCTGTGCACTCCATTCTTTGGTAATGTGTCACGCATGAAGACTCCACGGAAATTATTAAGTTTTAATTGTCGAGCATATTTTTTAATATCTCCATTGGTTAATGCTCTTTTGGGTAAATCTATTGGAAGTTTTTTTTGGGGATTCTTAAGAAAAAGCCCGAGACCATTTTTTCTTTGTTTCAAGTACAGGCCTTTACCCAGAGCGATAGCTTCCATAGAGCTATTATGTCTCTTGCTTTCCTCCAGCTCTTTTGCCGCATCCTTAGCACTTGAAATAGCTTTTGCTATACCTGCTGCACCACCAGAGAGCGCTCCTAGTGCACTAAGGCCTGCAAAAATAGGAATCAGAGGCAGCACACCTCCCCTCTTTGGTATAGGTATAGTTCTTGCTCGGGTGCGGATCTTGCGTCGATTTAATTTCTTAACGGTGGTCATAGCCATTTTAATTGCATCCTGCACAGAAGCAAGGTTACCATTCTTTAAAACACCACGCACTTGATCGGTTACTTGGCGAAATGCCAAACCCTTCCCTCTGCAGCCTTTTTTTACTTTCATAGCCACTTTGTGAAGTCCCTTTTTGCAGCCAAGACCCAATTTTACTTTAGCTTTCATTGCATTAGCTACGCCGTATGCTGCAAGTTTTTCACCAATGCCCGCGTCTTTGGCCAACACCCTTTTTATAGCTTTGTCGGCGAGCAGTTGGTCGGCTTTGTGACGTTCATTCAGATCTCTGGTTTTAGATAGGATATGTCGTGCTCTCGACAGTAGTCATCCAGACCGTTGATGCCTCGCTCACCGCGAGCTAGTCGCTCCTGGAGCCGTGTCCCTGGCCCGCAGAACCTGTAGCCCGGAATGTGAAGCTCGAATGGGAGGTTACTGATTAGGTTGTTGAACACACCTCTACCTTGCTTGTGCGACATTGTGACGATTTCTAGCAAGCACCACCATATATAAATAGGTGGTCCCTTGCTAGAACTTTCAACAATGAAGCTCGTCGATGCTCAAGGTGGTAGTCTACGCATTGAAAACTATGACGTCATATCTAAGATCAATCCGCAGAGGCATGGACTTTTGTTACCATCAACCATCCGTTGTATTGGGTGTGGACCATCCAATTGTGGAAAGACTAACCTCATAATAGAGCTCTGTTAATGTATACAAATGGTTTGAGATTCCAAAATGTGTATCTATACTCAAAGCCTCTCTATCAGCCAAAATATGAGTTTTTGCAGAAAGTGCTCTTGCCATTAAAGAGTTGGTCTCTTTTTATATAATTATATAAAGACAGCGAAAACGTTGTTCTACCAACCGAAGCCAAACCTAATTCGGTGATAATATTTGATGATGTCGCCTGTGAAAAGCAGGACGTCATCCGAGAATATTTTTCTATGGGTCGTCACAGAGCAGTTGATTGTTTCTATCTCTGTCAGACTTTTGCGAGAATTCCGAAGCATCTGATCAGCGACAATGCGAACATGTTGATTATATTCAAACAAGATGAAATGAATCTCAAGCACGTATACTCAGATCATGTCAATACGGATATGTCATTTGAAAAATTCAAGAAATGTGTGGTCTGTGTTGGAGGGACAAGTATGGTTTCTTGGTGATAGACAAGGACAGAGATATTGAACAAGGTCGATATCGCCTGCGGTTCGATAAGTATATATACCCGATGCAGTAAAAAAAATTAATACACACCTACAATGGATCCTGTGCTAACTAAGATGCAAATGCTCGCAAAGCGCTTTGAAACGCAGTGAAATAGCCAATGAAATTAGGTTCGCTCCACTAACAAAACCTCTACGTGTCATTGCTGAACACGCTGAAAAAATTAAGCCAGAAAAATCTGAACAGCCCATAAGCAAAGAAGAAAACAGTTTTTGGATGAGGATAGCAATGATACAGTTAAAGAACTCGAGGACAGTAATTACTTGCCGCAAAACTACATAGCCAATTTGATTCACGATACTGACAATAATTTTGATCATAAATATCGTGTTCGGTACAATCTTGAAGACAACGAGTTCTACATAGGCGACTCTATATTTAAAAGTGACAAGGATGCGTTTAAAATTGGAGAAGATTCCTACACATCCACACGTGGACTGTGTGAATTGCTATTTAAAAAGCGTCCAAAAGATTTTTCACCTGAAGATAAAAGACAATGGTTTACGATTCTAACTAAAACACATGCATATAGACGAGATTACAAAGAAGATGGTCCTATCTCACGCAGTACTAAATCATGGAAATATAAACATTTGATTGGTCCAATACTGAAGAAATTTGGTGGCGGTCAGAAAAATATAGCGCTGGAAGTTAACAACCATCCCAAAGACTATATATTCTGGGATGACCCTAATGAGTTGGTTGATCGTTTAAGGTTATTGTTAGCATTATACCAAAGCGGAAATCACAGCCACCACAACGAAATTGTTTCTTTAATCGAGGAACTGCGTGAAGCTAATATTATAGAATAAATGAGTATGAAAAAGGATGTAGTAAAAGAACTACACAGACAAGCCCGAATAAATTTTAAGCGTAGGAGAGTAATCACCCGTGGAATCGATGACCTCTTTCAGGTTGACCTTATGGAGGTAATTCCCTATGCAAAAGAAAATAGAGGGCATAGATATATTCTTGTTGTAATCGATGTTTTTTCTAAGTATGTGTGGGTGGAGCCTGTAAAATATAAATCAGGTGAGGTCGTGACTAAGGCTATGAATACCAATTTTTGAAATAAGCAACCGAATTCCAAAAAACCTGCAAAGCGATATGGGTAAAGAATTTTACAATAGCCATTAAAAAACTGATGCAAACCTATAATATTAATCATTATTCAGCATTCAGTACTAAAAAAAGTTCTGTAGTCGAGAGAGTAATTAGAACCCTAAAGAATAAAATTTGGAGTAAGTTTAGCTTACAAGGTTCCTATAAATGGCTGCCCTCCCTCAACTCTATAGTGTATAAGTACAATAATTCGAAGCACAGAACTATTGGAATGAAACCATCTGAAGTGATCAAAGAAAACGAAAAAGAACTTCTCGACACAGTTTATAATTACCAAAATCCAATTCAAATACCTAAGTTAAAACTAGGTGACAAAGTTAAAATTAGCAAGCACAGGAGCGCCTTCGAACAACGAATGGATTCGAGGAGGTTTTTACGAGCAAGAACTGCAAAAATTTAAGCATCCTAACGTTTATCTAGTAGAAAAAGTTTTGAGGACAAAAGGAAATCAAGCTTATGTTAAATGGTTAGGTTTTAGTGATCAACGCAACTCTTGGATTGATAAACAAAATATTGTATAATTTATTGTAAAGTTTATTAATAAAGAAAATGAATAAATTTTTTCGTTTTCTTGTTCAACGATGAGGTCACCGGCCTCTTCGGCACCCGCCTCACATCAATTTGTTTACATTAAATTTGCCAACACTTTTCTTGTACCTGTTTAAAAGTATTAAATCAGTAGAAGTTTCTAGAAATTTACAAGAAAAATGTTGTGCAAGTTTCTAGAAAATCGAAGTTCCAGGAAGTTGTGAACGATGCCGGCCTCTTCGGAATTCATGACAGCCTCGGCACCCGCCCCCTTGTACCAAAAATAGTATTAAATATGTGGTTCTAGAACCCAGGAAGTTGTTTCTGAACGATGACGTCACAGGGCCTCTGGTTCAACTGACCACGGCACCCGCCCCGAAAAATATTGTGCAAGTTTCTAAAAATTTCCAGGATAAGGTCACGGGCCTCTGGTTCGGCCAGGAAAAATGCACCTTCGGGTTAAAAAATATTAAATCAGTAGAAGTTTCTAGAAAATTACTCAGAACTTTTCCAAGAGAAGTCTTTTGTTTACATTAAACTGACCTGCTGAGTCTACAGAGACCGGCGCTGCGGGAGCCAGCCCAAAACAGGTCGAGATTATTGCCCCACTGCATTGACATGCCGTTGGCTTTGGAATGTTAGGTTCGAATCCTGGTATTTTATTTTTAATAGTAAATTTCTGTGGCCTGCGGGGCCTGCGGGAGCCAGCCCAAAACAGGTCGAGATTATTGCCCCACTGCATTGACATGCCGTTGGCTTTGGAATGTTAGGTTCGAATCCTGGTATTTTATTTTTAATAGTAATTTTCTGGGGCCTGCGGGGCCTGCGGGAGCCAGCCCAAAACAGGTCGAGATTATTGCCCCACTGCATTGAATTTTACATACCGTTGGCTTTGGAATGTTAGGTTCGAATCCTGGTAGGATATTTTATTTTTAATAGTAATTTTCTGGGGCCTGCGGGGCCTGCGGGGGCTTGCGGGGCGGAACCCTGGGCGGGTTCATGACCTAGGCCAAGTTCATGACCTAGGCCAAGTTCATGACCTAGATCATGGGTCAGTAGGTCGGGGCCCCCTTACATGACCTAGTCAAGGGGGCGGGAGCGGGGGCGGGGACCTAGGTCTAGTTCATGACCTAGGTCAAGGTTCATGACCCAGGTCAAGGGGCGGGGTCAAGGCCATGACCTTGACCTAGATCAAGGTCATGACCTTGACCTAGATAATGGCCAAGGTCAAAGGACAAAGTGTACTGAAGTGGCTTACTTACTACTTCCAAAGTTCTTCAAACCTCGCCCTGTACCCCATGGTATACGTCAGAAGTTAGAAGTAGAATTGAAACGGTTGGTCGATACAGGTATACTTGTACCAGTAGATTTTTCCGAATGGGGAACGCCCATTGTACCAGTGGCGAAACGCAATGGCTCATCATTACGTATTTGTGGTGATTATAAGGTAACTTTGAATCAGTTTTTAGAGGTTGACAAAATTTGTCAAATATTTAATATCCCTTACCCAAAATTGAAAGTTTGTTCAGTCAGTTACAAGGGGGGCAGGAGTTTACTAAGCTCGATCTTTCCCATGCATACCAACAAATTTTATTAGACGAAGAATCGAGTAAATTAACCACCATTAGCACTCATAAGGGATTGTTTCGTCATACTAGGTTATGTTTTGGACTCTCGTGCGCTCCGGCAAAGTTCCAAAAAATTATAGAGCAAACTCTACAAGATCTAGAAGGGGTTGTGTGTTTCTTAAATGATATTTGTATAACGGGTAGAGATCGGAATGAACATATAAGTCGAGTCGAGCATGTTTTACAAAGGTTATCTAATCTGGGGTTAACAATTTCAAAAGAAAAAAGTGATTTTTTTTAAAAATCCGTTGTTTACTTAGGGCATATCATCGATAAACATGGGCTGCATACTTGTGACGATAAAATTGAAGCTATTAAAAACGCACCGGTGCCTCAAAATGTACTTCAGTTACAATCTTATTTAGGACTGGTGAATTATTAGATACAATAAATTTATTAAAAATGCATCACTTATTTTAAGACCCCTGTATAACATGCTCCGGAAAGGAGCAGTCTGGCATTGGAATAGGGAATGTCAAATCGCTTTCTAAACAGTAAAAAGCGTTTTAATCTCTGCCGATGTTCTGGTACACTATAACCCAGATTTACCGATTAAACTTACAGTAGACGCGAGCTCTAAAGGGGTAGGGGTAGTTATTTCGCATGTAATGGTTTCCGAAGATCGTCCAATCATCGCAGACATTGAACAATGCACAGAAAAAATATTCTCCAATAGAAAAAGAGGCATATGCCATCATTTTTGGGATAAAGCGGTTCTACCAATATCTGTTTGGACGTAAGTTTATTTTGGTAACAGACCATAAACCCCTAGTGACAATTTTCAATCCAAAAAAGAAATACCGCAAATGACAGCGCATCGATTGCAACGTTGGGCCTTAATTTTGGCTAACTTTAACTATGAGATTCAATATGTAAATTCACAGAAAAATAACGCAGATTTTTTCTCTCGGTTACCATTGAAAAATACTACGGTGGAAAGCAACGATGATTTTTCTTGTTTATTTTACGTTTCAGTTAATGAAGATTTACCCGTTGATTGCAAATTGATTAAATCAGAATCTGATCGTGATCTTGTTTTTAAAGAATTAAAATATTATATAATACATGGTTAGCCAGGAAAAATCAAAACACAATTTAAAGATTATGCCTTATTTAAAAATGAACTAAGTGTAGAAGAAGGCTGTATCATGTTTGGGTACAGGGTGGTTATACCTCCAAGCTTACGTGATCGAATTCTTAAGGAATTGCACGGCACACGTCAATAGTTAAAATGAAAAGCATAGCACATTTTTGTGTATGGTGGCCTAGCATGTCTAAAGATATCACAAATTTAGTTAAATCATGTGAAGACTGTATGTTGCAAAGAAGTTCACCCAACAAGGGTGAATTAAAAGTGGGATTTTCCAACTAAACCTTGGGGTCGGTTACATTTGGATTATTTGGGTCCTTTCCATGATAAATATATTTTAGTACTAGTTGATGCACACAGTAAGTGGGTTGAAGAGTTTATAACCTCAAGCACATCAGCTACTACTACTATGCAATATCTACGTATTCTACATTTTGGATTGCCTAGGTACCTAGTATCCGATAATGCACGTTCCTTTATAAGTTATGAATTTCAAGATTTTTTTAAAAAATTGGCATACTTTTCAAAGGCATTGCTCCCTATTCGCCTACTAGTAACGGTACCGCAAAGGCTGTGGACAAGACCCTTAAAAACGCTTTAAAATCTTGTCTATCATCTAGCAAAAGCAAGGATTTAAATTTCAATTTAAATAAAATTTTATTAAATTACAGAAACACAAAACACCCAACAACCGGGTTTTCTCCGGCGCAGTTGCTTCTAGGCAGGAATTTGAGGACAAGATTAGACTTAATCAGACCAAACAATGACGCACCATTTGTAGATACATCAACAGTTTTTGAGAATGTAAAAAGAAGTCATAACAATCAATGTAAGTTTTATCCAGGCAAACGCACTGATACCTTTGAGGTAAATGACCTAGTAGCGGTTAGAGATTATCGTTCAGGTAAGGTTAGTTGGATCAAAGGTATCATTAAAAAATAATTGGATCTAGACCGTACCTAATATAACTTTTGCACTAATGAAAATATAAAAGAAGATGTGATTGTTATGAGTGATGATGAAGATAGTAATGATGGAGATAGCGGTAATAGAGAATATAAATAATTTTGAAAATGACGTACCCGGGGATAGACGAATTACAATAGACGCTGTTAGGCAGTGCAATTTTCCTGACCAAGACAACCAAAAAGATGTGAATAAAGACATAAATGGAGGTAATGTTAAAGAACCCAGTGTTCAGTCTTCAGATATCAGTGTCGGCATTAAAAGGCAAGCAAAAAAACCTGATAGATTGGTTATCCGCCACTGATGTTTGAAGGCTCCTTTGTAAGAGGGAGGATGTGTTGTGTATGTGTGGTTGCATAGTGTGAGCATGCGGGGCAGGACCGAGAAGTCGGAGGAGGACAGTTGTCGCTTGCCCACTACCACGTCCGCCTCGACCCTTTTTCTGGTTGTACATCGCCGTGTGTATTCTGGAGTAATAAATATTGGAGAACACGTCAGGTGGGTTATTAATGTTCCGGTGTTCATAACTTGTGTAATTCAATCTTAAAAAAATATTTTTGGGAGATGCGTAGGGGATGTAGTAATATAGAAAAAACCTGTATGGGTGCTGTGACAACCAACAGTGACGTCGTAAAAAATTCCCAAAAATCAAAGATGTTTTTGGGAGACGCATAGCGGATGTAGTAATTTAGAAAAACATGCAGGAAGTGCCGTGACAAACGACAGTGGCGTCGCAAATAAATCCCAAAAATCCTATTTTCGTGTAAATCAATCTTGATCTCAAAGATACTTTTGGGAGACACATAGGGGATGTAGTAATATATAAAAAAACCTGTAAGAGGTGCCGTGACAAAGGACATTGGCGTCGCAAAAAATCCCAAAAATCTTATTTTTGTGTAAATCAATCCCAATCAAAGCCCAAACATGGGGTAACTTGGAACAGCCATATTTTATTTTTTTTTAACTTGAAAGATGTTTTTCTAAGCAAAAAGTACTTAGACATAATCAATTCTCCTCGTTATTTCGCTTGATACAGTATTTTTTTCAATATTTTATCTTAATCGGTTGGGAAGTTACAATCAAAATAAGTTGAAAATCGTTCCAAGTAACCCAGAATGGTAACTATTTATTTTTTTTATAAAGGGATATATTAAAAAAGTACCTATAGTTTAAATCAACAGTATCCATTAATGAAAACTTCTTATTTAATACAGTGAAAATTTCTTGTTAAATCATAAAAGAAAGGAAAGGTATTGAAATGAATTGTTCATTAGTGTATCAAAAACTTAACATCAATAAATTGTGTATTGGTGCAAAAGCTCTTGTTCTACAGTGATTTTTTATTTCCACCTGCACCGAAATGATTTATTTTTATCTATGGTAATTGTTTATGCTTTTTCGTTATCCACACCAGGCAAACAGCTGCCGTAGGCTTTAAATAATGTGTTTAAAATACGCTACAATTTATTAGCATTGAAAAACAATTTAGTTTGTGTTGTCGCGAAAAATAACTATTTACTAAAATTCGAAGCTTACTAACCCGAAGATTCTTTATTATTGTGGACCTGGATGTGTTCAAGCTTTGACTTCTAAAAACCGAATGCCTCTCTTGTCCACACGTCCCAATCTCCATCCTCTTACGCCAGCGATTTCTTTATAGCCTAATATAATACACAAACTTATATTTCTAAGAGGGAATTGTTCCATGGACCACGCAAACCGCTGGCGACGCACTTTTGATGACTACATTCGGCCATTCCTGACCAGTCAAGTGTCCTCACTAAACTTGTGGAATAGAACATTGTGAACCTAACCTAAAGAAATAGGGGCTATTTTTTTACATGCAATTCACAATAAGATGGAATAACAGAACACATTAAGGGTAAAGTAAGTTGGTACCAACAAATAGTAAAACAAAACACAAACACAAAATAAAATACAAAACAACAATAGAATGCTATAGCAATAATCAAAATATTATGGGCCCGCACTAGCGACAACTGGGCTAGCCTGGAAATGTATACAGTAATGCTGAGAGACAGAGGTCCCACTAGAACCGGGACTTACAACCCTTCTAGGGACCTGACCTCTGAACTCCCCACTGTGCGCCCAGGTCGACCCTACCTTTTTTTAAAGAAAGAAGGTAGGTATCTTCCACACGCCATTTCCAAAACAAACTATCTTACCTAAACTACCTTCGATCTATTACCCATCTACAAGTGGATCCAGGGCTTGATGTTTTCAATCCCTGCCACTCCAATATACGGTGTCTGCGATCGTGTCATTCCGACAATTTCCTTAACTTCGTATCGGTCATTTGGGAAAACCTGTGTTACCCTAAAAGGTCCCCGCCATTTTGGTAACAACTTCCGACTTGACCCAGTTGATTGCATCGATGTCACCCTTAACAAGACCAAGTCGCCAACCTGATGTTTGTGTGGAGCACACCTTTTTGCGTCGAACTGTTCTTTTTGTCGCGTTTGGTAAGCTGGAGACTGATCACAAACTCTACGTCTCAAGGCAGTTACATCCACTTCATTGTCAATTTCTGGAGGAACAAACGCAACTTGTCCCGTCACGCGGTAACCCATTAACACCTCACTTAATATTAATAGTCCCATTTAAACCGAGCTGGATATTAATAATGTTCTCGTCCCAACAATCGTCTTCCAAGTCCGCCCCCATAGTAGACAGTGAATCCAAAATTGTCCGAATATATCTCTCTACTTGTCCGTTTCCCCGAGGCAACCCAACAGCATTCAGGTAGTGAGATATGCCGCGAGATTTACAAAACTTTTCAAATTTTCGTGATGTAAACGACTTTCCCTTATCACTAATAATTCGATTAGGGACGCCAAAATATTTTGCCATATTCATCAAAGCTTCAAGTACATAACATGTTTTTGTGTTCTTAACGGGATAAATCAAGATATATTTCGTGAAAGCATCTATTATAACGAAAATTTGGGTTTTTCCTTGTTTGGTTTTAACAAACGGGCCTAAATGATCAATATGTATTGTATGAAAAGGTCTTGGTTTCTTTGGAATTGGATTTAAATATCCGGGCTTTTTATTTTCTGTTGTTTTATGGTATAAACAATTAAGGCAATTCTTTATGTATTTTTTTTATAAAACGTCTCATGCGGGGAAACCAATACAATTGAGCAACTAATTCATACGTTTTATCAAATGCAAAATGCCCAACATCATCATGATATAAACGTAAAATCTGAAATTTTGCATCATCAGGAACAACCCAACGTGACCCGTAAGCTGTTATTCTATAAACTTTGCCTCCTTTTAGTTCATATTGATTAAATATGCTTTTGCTATTGTATGTTCCCCAGACAATAATATATCTTTTATTTCTTTGATTTTTGTATCATTTTCTTGAGCCGCTAAAAGCCAGTCTCTTTCAGTTATGTTTATACCATTAACGCCTCTAGTATTTTCGGGTGAGTGAATGGAGGATTCAGATATTGGATTTCGGCTAAGAGCGTCAACATGCATGTGTTGATTTGTCCTATGCTTTATTTCATAGTCATATTCATTTAGGTCCATAACCCAGCGCCCTAATCGGTGATTTATTTCGGCCTTTTTAAACGCGCTAACAACAGCCGAACAATCAGTATAAATAATAAACTTTCTTCCATTCACATAATGAATGAACAGATGCTAGTACCGCTAACGCTTCCAATTCGAAAGAATGATATTTTTGTTCTTCCGCCGTCATTTGTTTACTGAAATATGCTATAGCGCATTCTTTCCTGTCTTTCACTTGAGTTAATACACCCCCTATACCCATTCGACTGGCGTCTGTGTACAGTCTGCATTCTAAGCTATTGTCAAAAATTTGTAAGACTGGTTTTGTTATGAGGGCGAACTTAAGAGATTGGAATGATTCCTGCTGACGTTCTCCCCATTTCCAATCTGTATTTTTATGTAATAATTCTCTCAACGGTTTTGATTTTTCTGCATATTTTGGTAGAAATTTGCGAAAATAGCCGGTTATCCCTAAATATTGTCGCACATTATGTATATTTTGCGGAATTGGAAATTTTTCTATAGCGCTAATTTTGTGTTTTGTTGGCTGAATACTCGAATTACTTACTTCGTATCCTAAAAATTCTATTTTTGTATATAAAAAGGAGCATTTTTTTTAAATTAAATGTTAATCCGTGCTTCAGAAAAACGATTAGGACTTCTTCCAAAGTAACCAGCGTATCCTCTACAGATTTCCCAGGAATTAGTATATCATCTAAATATACCAAAACCTTCTTAAATCTGAGATTACCTAAAATTCTATTTATAATTTTTTTGAAAAACTGATGGGGCATTTGTTAGTCCAAACGGGACCTTGAGAAACTCATATAAACCTTCTTGAGTACAAAAAGCGGTTTTAGATATCGAATCATCGGCCATCCTGATTTGATAATAGCCAGAAGCTAAATCAAGACTGCAAAAATATTTATAGCCGGCCAAACGATCGATTTGATCTTCGATTAACGGAAGTGGATTTCTATTAGCGATAGTGATTTTATTTAGTGCTCTATAATCAACGCATAATCTTTTTTCGCCGTTTTTATTTGTGACCAATAAAACTTGACTTGCATAAGGTGAGTCGGATTCTCTGATAATTCTGTGTTTTAAAAGATCCGCCACAATATTCCTAATTGTCTCGTTCTTTTTCGGGGTACCTGCGCGGCCTAATTGTTATGGGAACATCTGTTGACAAATCTATCCTCATTTCTTCAGTACACGTACTAACTTCAAAACTATTTAGTGCAAACGAGCTTGAAAATTTTTTTAGTAGATATAATAACGAATTTATGGCCTTTGGGTCGTCTACTCCAATTTTGACATTTTCATTATTTAATACCAAAATACTTGGGCGAATATTCAATTGCAAGGTTGACCCTATTTTAAAATAAGTAATAGTAGAGATACTAAGAGAGCCCCAGAGCCCTCCTAGGTTTTGCCCGTCTCCCCACTCTCTCCCCACTCCTATTGAAACAGCTATATAGGAGAGGTTCAACTAAGATCTCATCAGACACGCAGATCATTTACAACATGTCCTTCTTAAATAGAGTAAACAATTTGCTGGTGAAAAATCTGGCGAATGTTCGAGATTTGGAAGTAAATATAAATTTGAGATCCAGTGTTTTAAGAGAATAAATACCAAGTTTGGCGAAAAGGTAGTGGTGGAATTTGCCGACTTCAAGACCATCCTGCCTCAGCGTTTTAACAAGCTTGGGGCCCGTCGGCAAGACGACAAATATTATATTTTCTGAAGCATGAGCGAGAGACTGCGACGATATATGGAGGCACTCGAAGAGCTGAGACGCTTGATTATTATGTATGAACTAACTAAAAAGTTTAGAAATGTAAAGTTGTGAAAATAAAAAAATATTATTTGTTTGTGTGTTTTTTATTTCCCTATATAAGAGGGTGTGATTGGATAAACCTGTGTCAATCCAATGCTGGTTGTTAAAGGGGGTGGAGTGCTGAACACATTAATTGACAAATTACCGATCGAGTTACATTTTCCGGGATACCAGTATTGTTGCCCTGGTACTAAATTAGAAAAACGTCTTTCTAGGGGTGATACTGGCATAAACAAGTTGGATGAATCTTGCTTAATTCATGATGTTGCATACAGTAAAAACAAATCATTAGAAGAACGACGCAAGGCCAGATTGGGAACTGGAAAATCGGGCTTGGGATAGAGTCAAATCAAGAGAAGCCAAATTTGGGGAGAAAACAGCTGCCTGGTTCGTTACGAGTGCAATGAAAGTTAAAAGGAAATTGGGTATGGGTATGAAACGCCCATTTTCGTTTAGAAGAGATATTGTAAAGAAGGTTGAAAAAGGCCTAAAGAAATCTTTTACTAACAATGAGTTGAATGATCTAAAAAAATTGAAAAAATCGTCGTTAGCAGCCGTGACAGCAGCACGCGTGCACATAAAAAAAGCGGGTGGAAAAAGTAAACTAAGAATACCTAGAATTATTCCCTTTGAAGAAAAGAAAGGAGGTTTTCTCCCGCTTCTGCCTATACTGGCTGCTTTAGGGGCCCTTGGTTCTATAGCCGGAGGGGCTAGCAGTATAGTCAAAACAATAATTGACGTAAATAATACAAAAAAAGCTGATGGAGAATGGAAAGCAATCTATGAAGATCATCGGTTCTGGACTCTATTTGCAGAAAAATAAACGTGTGTTCGGTCTTTTTTGAAAGAAAAAAAACTATTGAAGCCGCCCAACAGACCTTTATCCAACCTAGATTTACTTAAATATGCCGATGGAATTCCTTACTTTAGAGGTGTGTATATGAGAGATACACTACATAAAAAACCGAGAAAAAATGAGTCGGCCATTTTAAATTTGGATGTGCAGAGGAACTCCGGGTCTCATTGGGTGGCATATCGCAAGAGAGGACGAAAATGCGAATATTTCGACAGCTTTGGCAACCTGAAACCGCCAAAAGAACTCATCAGATATTTGGGAAATGAGGTTAAAGTTGAATATAACAACAATTCTTATCAAGACTATAACGAGATGAACTGTGGTCATTTGTGTCTAAGCTTCCTAAGAAACTAAATAAAATTTCAAAATATGAAGTGTGTTTAATTTGTCCCCAAAAGTCGCCGAAAATATTCTGAATACCAATTGGACAATAACAACAATGGTGGGTTTACTACAAAAACCCTATATTTTCATACTTAAAACAGTTTTCAAGTTTTTCTATAAAAGGGGTAGTTGAGGAGAGAATTCATCAATTATGTCGCTGTTGTTCACACTACACGGATTTACTTCCACACTGTCTATTGACTTTAATATTCGTATACATTTAGAATCAGATTTTGAGTATGGTTTGGCCCTGCTAGGATTTCACACATATAACAGCATACCCAATATAGATGTTGGTGACAACAAATTTTATTATAGAAATGCTGATGGATATCGCAAATGTTCAGTAATCCCCCACAGGCTCGTACGAAATTGAGGCTCTAGAAAAGTACATAGTTGGCGCTTTAAGAAAGGAGGAATCTGATCAGAAACATCCAATTTCAATAAAAGCCAATAGTGAGAAATATACGATAGATTTTCTACCAGCAGACTCTATTGCTCATGTGTTAGGATTTTCTCCTAGTCTATTAGAGTCTGGACAATTGCATACTTCTGATATATCTGTAAACATCGTGAAGGTCAGAACTATACATATAGATTGTAACGTAACATCTGGTGCATACTATAAAAATCAACCAACTCATACGATTTACGAGTTTGCAGTGAGCAGCGATCCTGGTTACGCTATAGACGAGTCTCCGACAAATCTGGTGTACATGCCAGTTGCAAAGCGTGAGATTAATAATTTGACTGTAAATATTCTCGATCAGAACTCTCAACCTGTAAATTTTAGAGGTGAGGAAATAATTGTACGGTTGGAGTTGAAGCGTGTATGAAATTTTTGTGAAAATGCTTTTGGTTTTTGATGACAGATATCAACCGTATAAAAGGCAATCACAATGCTCCAAAAATTCACTAACAAATATTTCACCGAAGAGTGCAGATCGTCTCTCGTTGGAAAATCAACAATTTTTAAAAGATATTTCACCGAAGAGTGCAGATCGTCTCTCGTTGGAAAATCAACAATTTTTGAAAGCACTTGGCTATGTCCCTAATACCTCAAGTGTTTAATGTGCATCGCACTCCAACCTATGATGAATCTATTCAATGTTTAGAGAAGCGCACCTATTACCCATTTGTAAAGTCATTTAGGAATAATGATACTGTGGAAATAACCATTAATCAGGGTGATGCATGGTTGTTGATGTACGATGCGTCGATTTTTATCAAAGGTACAGTGACTGGACCGGTGCTGGACAATGCAAACTAGCCGACAACGGTGCCGTATTTCTATTCGATTCAATTTCATATGAACTAAATGGCAAGGAAGTAGAAGTAGTGAGAAACCCCGGAATTGTGAGTACGATCAGATCGTATCTTTGCTATACTGCTAATGACGAAAAATGCATGTCAACAGCAAGCTGGGTTGGGGTTAATAAATCTTTTGCTGTTAACAATGATCGAACATTCAATGTAAGAATACCGCTAAAACATCTGTTTGGAATATTCAACGATTATCAGATGGCAATTTGTGGTAAACAAACAGTGAGACTAATACGAGCTCGAAATGATAACAATGCCTTATTACTAACCCAAGACGCTGCAAAACCAGATCCTGCCATAACTGCAGAAATAACAATTTCCAACATTGAATTAAAGGTTAAACATATTCAGCCGAATGATATCATTAGATTGGATCTGCTTAAATCTATAAAAATTGATCGTCCAATTATAATGGCGTTCCACAAATGGGAGCTACACGAATTGCCAAATCTTACTGTAAACTCCCAAAGAGAAATATGTACGTCATAGTTGGATTTCAGACTGATCGCAATGATAATTCTAAAAAAAATCCCACGTCATTTGATCACATAGATGCGACTGATGTAAGATTAATTGTAAACGGTGAATATTTTCCATTCGAACGTCAGAGATTGAATTTTGCTGCTAACGACTTTTTGGAGGCCTATCACAACTATGTGGAATTTTATCCGAGTTACATGAATGCAATGGAGAGTCGCCCGCTACTTAGCTATGCAGATTACAAAAATAATGCAACCCTGTTTGTAATTGACTGTTCTCGCCGGAATGAATCTATAAAAATAAACACAGTTGATGTTAAGTTGGACATAGAAAATATTGATGGATTTCCTGATAAAACTCGAGCCTACTGCATAATTGTCCATGACTGTACCATGGAGTATTTACCTTTAAGTGAAACTGTACGAGATTTAATGTAGATCCGTATATATAAAAGAACATTTACTGATACATTTCAGTTATAATCAAGATGTTGCTGAGTTTGGGTCACATTATTTTGTTCTCATTAATAAATAATGTGTTCTATATTTACAACCCTGAAGATGCTAAGGTATCTATTTGCGAACAGGATAAAAGATGTTTCCCATTTAAAACGGTAGTTGAAAAAATTTCGGTAGCAAGACTGCCTAAAAATGCTACTCAGATTAAACTTCGAGCAGTATTCCAAAATCATACGATTGCTGAAAGTGTATGGAGGGAGGTCCCACCTTCCACCACGCCCACAATGGCCACACCCAGAGACCTCAGTCAAGAACAACATATAAAAGACCTCGCTTCATTACTAGTAGCAAAATTATTTATTGAAATAGTAAGAGTATTACTGAATGAGCGATGGAGCATAATTACGAGAGTCTTATAAGAACGTTTGAAAACTGGTCAAGCCCCCTATCATCAGAGAAGCTTGCCCGAGCAGGATTTTTTTATACGAATTACGAAGATGTTGTCCGGTGTCCATTTTGCAATATTGAAGGATATAAATGGGAAAAGGATGATGATCCATGGCAAGACCATGCTAGCTGGAGTCCCAGTTGTCCATTTATTAAAGGTGAAATCAAGCCTATGGACATCCCACCTGAAAAGGTAAATAACACCAATCCAGACTTTTTATGTATAGTATGCTACTGCAGAAACATAGAAGTCTTGCTGGTTCCATGTGGACATTTGGCATGCTGTATGACTTGTGCAGACTCCATGGAGAAGTGCCCGCTGGGTAGGAGTATTGTGCAGGAGAATATTCGAGCTTACATACCTTAAATTTATTGTAATAGTTGTAGAAAATAAATATTCTTAATCGAAAAACTGTTTATTATTTACATCCCGATAGGTATATATGCATCAAGCATACGCTATCATATTAGATGTATACAAGATGCGTATCACATCAACTATCTCTACCAATCGAAAATCTAGATTTTGCTCGAAGTGAGAAATCTAAACATGGCGTACTCTTACCAAATTCAATTAGAGCAATATTTTGCGGTCCTAGCGGTTGTGGTAAAACAAACAGTCTACTTAGTTTAATATCCAACGAGAATGGCTTAAAATTTAAGAACATCTACCTTTACAGTAAATCTCTATACCAACCTAAATATCAGTTACTACAAGACGTGCTTAAAGAAGCAAAATGTGTTGGATATTTTCCATTTAGCTCAAACGATGACGTCCTTGCACCATCAGAGGCTAGAGAAAATTCAATTTTTATTTTCCATGATGTGGCTTGTGGGACACAGGAAAAAATTAGAGAATATTACTCCATGGGTCGTCATAAAATTATAGATGCTGCATATCTCTGCCAGACATATTCAAAAATACCTAAGCAATTAATACGAGACAATTGTAATGTAATCGTTTTGTTTAAACAAGATGAGGTAAACCTTAGACATATTTATGAAGAGCACGTATCACCAGACATCTCATACGGTGATTTCAAGAATCTCTGCTCGCTCTGTTGGAATGGTAATTTTGGAACTCTAGTTATTGTTAAAGATTTCAATATGAATGAGGGACGCTATAGAATAGGTTTTGATAGGTATATAAAGTTATGAGAAGCACAATACGCTTATTATTAATCGATGCAAGAACAGATTCAAGAAGCGCAGCGCGCAAAGAAAATCAGTGAAGTAGAACGATTAGAAAAAAATACACCGCCTTAAAAATAGGGAAATTTTATGAGAATGAAACTTTGCAAAAAAATTTCAAACCTGTGACAAGCTCTCTAGCAAATCTACAAGTTAAGCAAGAATTAAAACCGAAAGTTGAACCAAAAGTTGAATCATTTATGGAAAAGTGGCAGTCGTCGAAAAGTCCAATTGCACTTTTAGGAGAAATGAATGAAACGTTAAATGATGTTGAGAAAGGAATTGACAAAGTGTACAGGCATTTTGATACTAAGTATCAATACCATGTATAACAGACTTTATGGCTAATTCGCTTAAAATCGATAGGACATATGGTCCTAAGTATGACGAAACTAAATCAGTATGGATGCTAGGAAATAAATATATCGATTTTGAAAAAACGTCTGGCGATATAATCATCAACAATAGCCGATTCGCGGGAACTGATGGTCTCTACCAGCTAATTTTCTATAATAATCCGGAAGGTACTGATGATGATTTGAAAAGTTACAGAGATATTTTAAATCTCACTGGTGCTCACCTTACTTCTAACGGACGATTAAAACATAGCTACAAAAATAAGTATTCTAATATTATTAAACCTCTTATGAAGGGCCCGGTGGCTACCTCCACACCTGTAAAGGGTTCTGGCATGCATCTCAAGTATAACACAAAACCTGTGGAATATGTTTACTGGGATGATCCTAATTAACTTGTGGACAGGTTAAGGTTGTTAATAGTATCAAAAGATGCCGGAAATACTTCCCACGAAAACGAAATAACCGCAATAATCAATGAATTGAAAGAAGCAAAAATTATTCTCTAACGTTACTTATAAGATGCCTTTAAACAAGTTTGGACGTGTTTTAAGGACTAGTCTTTACTCTTTGAATGACGGGGATTATGATTTGAAAACCCGCAGACTGTGCAACGTTAATTATCCGATTAGCAGCAATGATGTTGTGACAAAGCAATATGTTGACAAACAAATGAATGAGGCATTCAAAAGTTTTAACGTCACTCTCGAACAACATGATGTTAATATTGAGACTAGCGTGAAAGACGCTTTGGAGAAAGAGATCGATGAAATAAGAAAATTTGTTAAAATTGTTGAAGAGTGTTATTTAAAAATGGTTGGTGAACAGTCCGGGCCAAATCCCAAATTATTAGACAGATTTATCCCTATAGATCATTCAAGTTAGTTAAAAGATGTCCTTAAACAAGTTCGGACGTGCCTCGAAATCGAGGAGCAGGTCTTGCCCACCTGTTTACACATTAAATTTGACTCTAGAAGGAAACTATGATTGTAGCAACCGCAGACTGAGCAACGTTAATCACCCGATCGATGAAAGCGATGCCAGCACAAAACAATATGTCGATGAGGGGGTCATTCATACATTACAATATTTTTACACAAATCTTAAACAGAATTCTGATGAATGCGATCTTCATATTCGCAACACAATGATAGACAATTTCCAAGATAAGATCGATGAATTGAGAGAGTTGGTTAAAACTATGGAAGATTATTATTTAAAAATAACTGGTAAGAGTATGCAATCCTTACTATCTCTCAGACTTGCAGAGATCCTTGAGGGTGGAGCATAGTCATGCATAGTAAAGAAAAAATTCAAGTAGTTGAGGAATTACATAACCAGCTCGAAAAAATTATCCACGTCGTCGATTTATCATTAAAGGTTTAGACGATTTGTGGCAAGCTGATCTCGCGCAGTTAGATCAGTATGCTAGTCACAATAATGGCTTCAAATTCATACTGGTTGTAATCGATTGCTTCTCTAAATTTGTTTGGTGCAGGCCGCTCAAATCCAAGTCTACCGAAGATGTTACCAACGCCTTCGCTGATATCCTATCGGGAACTCGAAAGCCTCGCAACCTTCAAACTGATCAGGGCAAAGAGTTTTATAACTCTAGATTTCAAAATTTGATGCGAAAATTCAAAATTAATCATTACAGCACTTTTAGCATCACGAAAGCCGCCATGGCCGAGAGAGTAATACGAACTCTAAAAGAGCGATTATTTAAGTATTTTAGTCTAAATGGTAAATTTAAATGGGATGATTATTTGCCTACGCTAGTTGCCGAGTATAATAACAGAAAGCATAGAGTGATTCAGATGAAACCCAACAAGTTAATAAAAGTAACGAACAATATCTGCTTAAAAAAGTATATAGTTACGTGAAGATTTTCAGAGGTAGTAAATTGAAGGTTGGAGATATTGTGAGAATAAGTAAAGTGAAACACGTATTTGCCAAAGGATATA
The DNA here is from genome assembly GCA_963920635.1 of Pseudeuparius sepicola. Lineage (NCBI taxonomy): Eukaryota > Metazoa > Arthropoda > Insecta > Coleoptera > Anthribidae > Pseudeuparius > Pseudeuparius sepicola. The sequence continues at coordinate 26,603,561 of OY987304.1, read as the reverse complement.
TGCCTAGTTGGAGTACAGAATTGTTTAAAATAAACAAAGTACAAATTACCAACCCGCCTACATATCTTCTAGAGGATTTAAATGGAAGTCCTATAAAGGGTGGGTTTCACCGCGAAGAATTGCAAAAAACTGAACATCCCGATGTCTACCTGGTTGAAAAGATCCTTCGTAGAAAGAGGGGGAAAGTGCTAGTACGATGGTTGGGCTTTGATAAATACCATGACTCGTGGATCTCTGAGTCAAACGTCGTGTAGAGCTTCAAGTGTTAAGATGGTTGACAGCGGCTATGAAACCGATGGTAGCGACCATGAAGAAGTAAACAATGTAAGTGAAGATTCTCTGCTTTTATCATCATGCTTCACATTACCTACATTTATTATTAATAATGGTTTGAGCATTATGAGATATTTCAAACCCCAAGTTAATATCCGATCAACAGTGCGACGAAATGTGATTTCGCTGGACTATTTGGAGTGGAAAGAATTAGTGAATCATTTAAACAACTTTACCAACAACCTGGGTACCCCGATGTTCATCAGATTTAACGATATATTGTTAAGAACCATGTTGACTGCAGATGGAAATCAACGAGTGTGCAAAAAATGGTGTTAGCCAATGGTTTTCCATAGCAGAGGTTTTCGAGCTACTAAATATCGCACCATATGTGACTTTAAGGATGAGCTTTTTGATTAATTTTGAATTGTATGATTTTTACCTTAATTTTTTAGATAAGGTCAATGAATTATTAGTACGTAGTAACTATGCCATAAATGTAATGGAAATTGTATTATTAATGTGCAATGCAGTATGTAGCATGGAAACATATTGCATTTTTGAACTGTACTCTTATTATAATCAATTTTTGTTAGCAGACTTGTATAGAAGAAGGTTGGAATAAAGCACTGATTAAAAAATATAACTTTTATTTAACCAACATTTTTTATTTTACAACATTTTTATTCCGGGCCAATCCTGGGATTTCTTATGATCACCGGCGGCTGATTGTTGATATGTAGGTAATACTCTTCCCAATTGATTTCAGGCACATGTCCAAACTGCCGCCGACACTTCACCAGATGATTCTGCAGTCGACTTCTCCGTACCATGTGGCTGGCAATGTAGGGGCAGGGCACCATGTCTGATTCGATCTGAATGGGCTGGTTGTACATGTTGCTGCGAACTCTGATTACAAGTTTTTAGACTGCAGAATGAGCTTGATGTCTCGGTTATATATACAAACTGGGCGGTGGGACGTCAAGGATGGGGGGCTACAAGAGAATGAAACACTATTTGTAAAATATATTTTTTATTCATCCACACGTACATCTTTATGACCCCAAGGAAGGGTTGAAACACTATCAACTAAATATCGCTCATCGTCAAATGGATTTAAACCAATCTTAGTTTGACTTATACTAAAGACGTTATGAGAAAACGATCGTATAGATCGTTGATTTACAATTTTCTCTGTCTTATTGAATAAACAATCGAAATAATCTTGATACGTTATCTGCTTCGCTACAACACTACCTCTAACACCTTTGGATTTTTTAACACACAAATTTTTTCCTTGAACCTTATAAGTATACATTTTAGATCTAAGTCCAACAAAATGTGTTAAAATACGACCATTTAATTCGTCCTTCATCAGTCCTGGCACCTTCTTATTTACAAGCGGAATTCCATATTGATAGTCACTAGTGTCAAACCGATGAATATGATTCTTAATTACATCCTCGAACATGTCCTGACAACGGATTTCGTATACTAAACTATCAGTATCAGTATATAATAATAAGCAGTTAGTTGACACTTATTAAATTCTCTTCAAAAATTATCCTATGTCTAAAACGAGGGCTAGAAATTAAATTTTTGGCGCCGTATCTACCCTCCCACGTCCTTAATAATCTCACAATCCTATGTTTTCTAACATTTTGCATTGTTTTGCCGTAGATTGCATTATTCATTAGTTTCATTATATTTTTTTCAAAATCTAATGTCACAGTTCTTAAGTGGGTATTGAGTTGTATATAGGGAGCTAACCAGGTAGACTGCTTAAATTTCAAAACTTTATGAATTTTTTTCAGAATTAAACCATGTTGTAAAGCTTGCTTACGCGCTCTATAATGAATCACATAATTCTTCTTATCATCGAGAGTGGTCATGAGCTTTTTTATTTTGGAACCTGGAGGTTTACGATGTTCAGGTGCGAAAGAAAGATCTTTATGATGGTCATGAAGATGATCGGGATACGACAAATCCACTTCTAAAATATATCCTTCATCGGCAGTCAGTCAGTCAGCAACCTTGGTGACGTCAGTATCGTTGGAGACCCACTCAAATCCTCCATAAGGAAGGGGTTCACACATTGCCCAGCCATAAAGGTTGTTAACGTCCGCATAAAGAATATATTTTGATGGCATACTAGCACCATAGTTTGCCATATATTTGTTGTTGGCCTGAGAAAAGCGGTGGCTTACCTGGCTTGCCCCACCTCGAATTGCCCTCTCGAAAAACATTAAGATGTCACTATCTTGGAAGGTTTCTAATTTACATTTCGTATATCGAAGCATGCAATCCCAACTGAATCTAGGCAAAGTATAGTACCAGGCAGGATCTAAACCGTAATTTTGAAGACAAGTCGTTCTAAAGTGTTCAAATATATCTGTGAGCAAGAGCACGTCAGTCTTTAAGTACAGATCTAAATACTCAGCCAAGGTTTTTACACCAAACCTCTCCCAAATTAATTGCGCATGTCTGTAATCCTTCTCGTTAATATTAGTGTCATTTAATTTGTTGAATCGATGGTAATGCGGTTTCTTCCAATTTTTCCAGAGAATCGATATAATCATGAACAAAAAAATCCTTTCCTAGTTAACAAGTCAAAATATTCGGTTGACAAACGGAATTCATTTCTAGTATTTTCGAAACTATTTAGAGATGATGCGAGTTTGTCGAGAGGAAAGGCCAAGAACTTGAAAGAATCGATGAACCGAAATTTAATATTTGTTTTATTATCGAATACTGTAAAGCTTATATATTTTTTATTATTAACAGGAAGTAGGTTGACATGATTCTGTTTGGCAAGTTCTCGTATTATAAAGTGGCTGTCATACCCACTAAGATTGTGGAAAATGATGGGAACTACAAACGAGTTTTTATAATTTAAGTTGCACGCTTGATGTGCATAACCTCGAAACATCGATGACAGGTGACAGTGGTCACGTACAATTATGTCGTTAACATTGAATTTTTTCTCGCAAATGTGACAATTAGGGGTGGCATCTTTAAGACTTAGGGCTTCATCCATAGGTTCAACATGATTCAGTTTGGATGATATAAACTTAGCAATTTCCTCTATTTGATTTGCAAACCATATCATACAGTCTCCCCCGCGATAACCTTTGTAGAAAGAGTTGTCAAAAGAGCACTTGAAATAATAACCATCACTGAATGCTTCATGTCTTTGATATTTAAAAGTTTTTAGGTTAGCATCAGAATCTCCGCAGGGTTTTAGCAGCATACAGGGTGAATGGGGTACGTTTTTTATTAACAAAATTTTTAAATTCGATAAACTCAAAATTTTGCGTAACGCCCACCCCGATCCATTGTCATGAAAATCTTCAAGCTTCTTTATAATCCTATCCTTTATATTATCTGTAAACCACAACTTTAAATCACTCCCCTGGTCAATTATAGCATTTTTTGTGTTGAAGCATTTGTTGTCACTTATGACTGTATCTTGAGACATTTTAACAAATTCACCATTAAAAACCGCATTTACCTTAACAATGTGAAAAGCATTTAAAGTTCTAGTTATGCGACTCTTAAAAATAATAAATGCATCGTCAAAAAACTGGAATAAATCGATGTGCCTCATATTTACTATAACACCTGTGCGAAGACGACTCTGGAACGCTGCTTGAACGTCCATCCATTTGACTCGGTGACTTTTATTGAGGTGTTGCTTACCAGATCCAGTTTTGCATAATGTTTTGAAGTATAAGTTGTCCTCCTTTTGACTTTTTGCACAAGTGACTTTGAAGCGAAATGAACATGAAGTGATCTGATAGTGAAATGATTTTTTATTGGTAAATAGAACAGATGTATAACCACGTTATCTATAATCTAACCCTTGAATGAATATTTCAATATTTTTCACCACCTTAACCCCAGAAACACTCAAAACCAACACAAATTACGTAATAATGGAAACTGATCACTTCATAATCAACTGAACATTTGTAAAAGGAACACTCAATGTCAGCTGAAGTGATCTCAAAGTGATGTGGAATCGATTTGAGATCACTTAAAACTGTAAAAGGAGGACGGCTATAATTGAAGTCTTTTGAGATGTTGCAGATTGGCATGCAACTTTGACAAAGTGCCTTGGTGAAAATGACATCGGAGTGCTGAGGAATGCTGTCTCACCGACAATTGCACCTTTTGCTGCCAACGTTGTAATACTTGTGGAAGTGTAGGTCTGTCACTTTCATTAAGTATGTTAAACACCTTCTCATATGCCTGTACAGTTTTGTCGCTCACTGTAGCTATTTCATTACCATCGATCATCTTCGAAGCACTGAGTAGAGCAGTGTGCTAGAAATATACCCTACCTATATAGGGTAAGAGCGTCGAAGGATGGTCCCCTCTCCAAAATTTTAGTATAAAAACAGGATCTGAGAAAAGATTTTTTTGACTTTTTGCTCCCTTTTTTATTTTAACATTTTACCATTTTCTACAAACATTAATTTCACTGGAAGCACGTCTTCCCTGCAGCGGGAAAGTTTTTAAATTGACTTTTTTTCATAATCATTCTTTTCTGCTGGAAATGAAACAGCATAATAACTTTACATTTTTATATACATTTTCACAAAAACTAAAATATTTACATCGTCTTATAAATTCAGAAAAAACATTAGTTCTACCCTCGGGCAGTGAAATGCTTCTCCGGGCCTCGTGATATGTCGCTCACATTGGTTTGCACGCACTCGCTCGTAGAACCTCTGCTGCTTCCGAACAAGGACGTCAACTTGGGGCAGCCTATATCCTCGATATTGTAGGATAAGTGGGCATACCCCGCGGCCTGCAGCAGATTCTTTTCAACTTGTCCTCCCTTGTAAGCTATAAGTTCATCGCCAGCGGACTCCCCCAGACGCCGAATCTCTTCTAACGCACTTTCCTGGGTTCATCCGTTTGCACAATCTTCAAACTTCAAACCGTGCAAGTTCATCGTTAACCAACGAGCAGTACATGCATCCTTAGAAGATAGGCTGCGGTAGTTTCTCACATGATAATACCTGGATGTCACTTCTCTCAATTTCATATCGTATATCGCCATTTCTTTTATAACGAACTTTCCACTAAGTCGAAAGCCATCAGCGTCGATGATATACCTGATGTTAGACATTACGATTTGCAGAAAACTAATGATTTGTAGAAACTATCACTGAAAGCAAAGATATGACTCTTATATTCCAATACTTCTTACTATGCGGAAAGAAGGGATGTGGGCGGTACCATGTTAGTAGGAGGGCACTGATGGGGCGGGGTTGGTGGGGACTTTCGCTAATCTGACAACGTTGCCTCCGGTGGGCGGGTCTCCCTAACGTTCAGGAAAAATCTACCAAAGTGGCAACACTGTTCCGATATACACACGATGCGTGGCGCGTTTCCTCTTCAGTTCACCCGTGTTTCACAGTCGTGTTCCGAGCCGCTTTTACTCAGTTCACCCGTGTTCCGAACCGCTTTTACTCAGTTCACCTGTGCTTCGTCGCTTTAAACAGTATAGAATCATCAAAAATTAACATTCTAAGTGATTGCCGTTTGGTAGCTGTAAGTTTTTTAATTTAATTTCTCATTGAACCCATTTACTTCTAGCCAACTCGGAGTGCCGACGAGACGGTCAACGCTGTGGCGTCAATTTGCCCTGAACCTGTAAGTTTGCATTAATCAGTATTTTCCCATATAATGTTTTCCTTTCATGGCTCTTGATGATTATGGTTCCGATTTTGAAGTTGGACGTCTTCCATCACCGGTAGCATCGCCAAAGGTAAGCTAACATTTAGAAAATTCACTATTTTCAAATAAGGTTTCTTCCTCACAGATAGATAATCAAAGCCGGTGTGGGGGCTCCAGGGCTTCATCGCGGTCGTCATGCAAGAGAACGTTTTCACCTATATTTAGGTGAAGGGGGTAGTGGGGGTGCAGGGGGTGAATTTTTAGCCGGGTCTGTAAAGGCGGTTGTATATGTCATTATATACGGATTTAGTTCATTGCTGCGTTCTGCAGAGGGCGCAGCGGAGAATGCCGTATAAATTCGTGTAACAAAGTCAGACCCGGATACGTTCTACAGTTCTCTCAGACCCTACATTTGGCAACAGTGTTTTCAACGAATGTATCGCCTAGAATAACATAATCTGAGTGTCTTTTATCTTGTATCGGTTGTATGTAGTTCTTTAGGTCCACGGGAAGAGATTCCAAAAGGAAAAACTTTTTTAGTTTTCATTTTATCGCAAAAGTCACTCTCGATAAAAAATTTTACTTGTTCGGAGCCTGAAAAATAGCATTGCAAAATGTTATTAATAGAAGTTGTTTCTAATACTAAGAAGATGTAGAATATCGATAAATTCAATTATTTTTTAGTTCCTAATACCTAAGTTGTTCCTAATATCGAAATTTTCTATTGTCTTAAACTAAATATGAACCAAACCAATATTCAGATAACTTCGGGATATCGCTCATAGTGTTTCTACCAATAATTTGGTAGAAAAAATTTTTAAAAATGAAAAAATAATAAATAAATGAAAATTATAATCCAACTAAAACGTTTTACGGTCTAGACCTAGATCAGGATTATCTTATTACAAGCAAGTTAAATAAGATTTAACTTGCTCTGTTAGTGTGTCTTGCAACTGAATTTTAAACCACTTCCACCAAACCGATTGAGCTGAAATTTTGCACACGCACGTTTGGTTCTGATGACAATGCAATCTAGTATACTCAGTATTGTAATTTATTCAAAATGTCCTCCGCTCCAAGAAGGCGGATTACATATTTCTTCACCACCTCCTCGACATTATTATCAAATGCAAGGGTTTGAGAATAGAAACCGACAAGGTCAGCGACGTCATACTAAATCCAAGATGGCGGCCCTCCAAGATAGCGGATTACTTATTTCTTCACAGGCTCCTTTAGATGGGTGTCACATGAAAGGGTTTCACGAGTAGAAAACGATAAGGTGGGTGACGTCATACTAAATCCAATATGGCGGATGCCCAAGATGATGGACTAAATTTCTTTACCATCCTCGTGACATGGGAACCAGATATCGACTAAAAGGCACGAAATAAAATAAAAAATAAAAAACAAGCTTTTATTTAAGCCATGTAGTAAAACGAATAATATAAGTTTAGGTTTTCGTTAAGGTAATTCAATGCTAAATTGCGACATGCGCTTTTTGAAATCTAAAAGCTTGTCGGGCGAATTGTATAGAAAATACATACTTTGGCAAGTACTTACTTGTCAACCAATCACCGTCCAATAAAATTAATTGGTGCCTACTTTTATGAAAATTTCTCGTGACAAGCAATTACGTTAACGTACGTACATGGCTTAGTAGATAGGCTATGAGAGTACCAGGCCACTTTTCCCATGTTAATCCTTATGCGCCTAGAAATGGATAAAAACGTGACGAATTTTTCCAAAAATTTTATGCGACGTTTTTTTCAGAGGTCATTTTCCAGGAAAACTCCCCAGCAAATACTAAGAATTTTCTGTAATTTTCCCAAACTTGAGAAAACCGAATTATTGTGCCGCGGTGACAATTACACATATGTGGGTCGACAGAACTGGGATAGCATTCGACCACAATTTTCCGCAACCAGGGTTTCGAATTTTCTATTTCTCCAGTTTTTATCGTACTTCAGGCAAATCACTTTTTTCCACTCGGGGCGCATTTTCAAAATTTCTCTAATTTTCGGGAAAAACCGCATGCTCCGCTTTTAATCACCTGGGTTTCAAGATAGAAAACTAATGGAATAATGGTACCTATTCAGAACTGATTGCGGTTGACGTGATTTTGGAATTTTCCTAGGACCTCAGAACTTAAAGGTGGATTTATAAACTCAACGTTTGCGTTGACGCTCTGAAGTTGACGGTGACCTTCACAGTTTGCGTCCAGAAATGTGAACGACGGAACGTGAAAGATGAAATTAGTTTATCTCTCGGACGGCATCGGACGCAGTCGGCAACGTTCGACGGCGTTTATAAACAGTTATACACGTAAAATATTGAATTGAATTTTCGACGCAAACGGCAACGGCGAGCGCCAACGCAAACGTCGAGTTTATAAATCCACCTTAAGAATCCGAATTATTGTGCCGAGGTGCCAATTGCACATGTGGCTAGGGTCGACAGAACTGGGATAGCATTCGACCACAATTTCCCGGTTTTGAATTGGACAGTTGGAAAAAAGCACCAGAGATATTTTCAATAGGATAGGAATAGACATTATACTGGGGGTCGGGGGAACATTTCTAACCAAATTTCCAAGGGACTTTTTTCAGATTTTCATTCTCGGTAACCTATTGATTGCCATCGGGTAGTCAAGGTTCTTGCTCGTAGGTAGAAGTCCATTATACTGGGGACCATTTGTGGCAAAAATTTCCACGCGATTTTTTTTCAGATTTTCATTCTCGGTAACCTATTAGGAATATGTGAGACAAGACATACACAAGTGTTACTAAGATTTGATAAAGGAATTTTCCGAATATGCTTTGATCAGTTTATGCGAGAAATTTTAACTTATGTATGTACAGGTATGGATTTTTTGTGACTGTAGCTGAAAGCAATGGAATACTGAGAAATCAACGTTCAGATTATCGATCGGGTACCAAACGGGTTCTGACCTGAGGATTGGATATACCTATTTTCAGATTTTAGGGCTAGAGATTTTTTAGTGACGATTTTAGTGGGGGATACTCTGTTTTAGGATATTCCTTTATACTAAGATTTGAATAGTGAAAATTGAAAATGGTATCAAATTGTATTCATATCATTTTACGATTTATTTTTGTTGAAATTCTACACTTTTAGTCAAATAGGTTTCAACTATGTGTAGAATAATAGTTTGAGAATTTAGATGCTAAGAAAAGTGATACTAAAATTATGAACAGTAAAATTCACCTTTTTTTCCGAAAATAATTTTATGAAATACTAGTACTCTGTGATCTGAGAATTCAAACGCTAACCTATTGATCTACATATTTTGGTGTTTCAATACAAGTGTTACTGAGGAAAGGGACTTTTCCTTTGAGTTTGACTAGAAATCGGTAGAAAAATTAGATTGGAACTTGTCCCTAAAAATTGAGCAATCAGTAAACGTGAAATTGGTTGAATAACTTGTATGGCTTAATGGGACCCTATTGATACAAAAGTTTAATTATCTCAGGTGCACTATACATTTGAAAGAGATAAGGACAAATATAAACCTAATTTGAAATTTTTAATTAGTAATTACTTTTTTATTTTCTTCTTAAAACCGCTTATACAAATCCAATTCCCACATATTCTACTTGGAAAGTCAAGCCATTTTGGACCCTGCCCTAATAACGTTTTCACCTTTATTTTTTCAATTAGATACATTTGAAAATTAGAAACAAATATAAGCAAGAAACAGAAGATTTGTTTTGTGTTTGGTAATCAATATTTAGAATGTAATGAAATTAACTCCCGAAGGAACTTCTAACATTTGTTGTATTTTTCTAAAGAAAATAAAAACAAAGTGTCCCATTAGTAGCCTTAAAAGAGATACGGAAAAAAGGAATTAAGTAGTGGTTTAGTGCAAAAATTCAATAGGTAAATTAAAACCGTATTTTGTTTTTAATTTTTTTATACTTGGAACAAGGCGGTTTTTGGGATCACTGATTGCGAATTTGGAATTAGATTCGAAATTCGAAATGGCGGATCCAATTTGACGGACGTCAAATTGAAAATTTAGCCAAATTTTATGATACCTGGGATAAGGCTTTTGAAATCGCTGATTACGTATTTGGAACTAGATTATCATAATGAAAACGCATTCCATACAAGTTTGATTGTTTTGATTTTATGATTTTTCATAACCAGTTACGAAAATATGGGCGTTTTGGCACTTTGGCTTTATTATTTGTTTGACCGCTTATACAGGCCCAACTCATCATTATTCTACCTACAATGTCAAGCCTTTTTGAACGTTATTAGACCCTGGTATATATTTATATTTATAAAATGTAAGCAAGATAAATAATTTGTTTAGTTTTTAGTTACAAATATTTAAAATTTATTGAAATTATAATTTTCGAAGGAACTTTAACATTTGATGTGTTGTCCTAAAGAAAACAAGGACAACTGTACCTACCTTTAAAAGGGACACGAACAAATGGAATTAAGTGACTTAGTTCAAAAATTCAATTATCTAAACCTTATTTGATTTTTAATTTTATCTTTTTTATTCTTAAAACAGAATAATGTTTTACAAAAAAAATCATACTTATGTCTTTTTGAAATCTTGATGTGGTCGGTTATAAGGATTTAAATTTATAAATGGTTTTATGGCTCAAATAAATACCGTTGGGAAAAAATCAATACATGTTACGCCGGTGCCAGTGAAAATGACTTTTTAAAAAAATGAATATTTATTTGTTTTAACTTTGTACACTGGTTTGCGATATTAGCTCGTCGAATGGCACACAACGTAACTTGAAGTAGTAGAAACTAACTATGAGATTGACTGCTTAAGACTCAAGACTCGACTAAGAACTAGGAACTAGAACTAAGAACGAAGAACGAAGAAGAACCCTCGGTTTCTGGGTTTCGAAGTATTTATAGGGAGACAAAATGCTTAGGCAAGCTTCTGGATCTTTTCTAGAGAAAAACATCTACAAGTGTAATGTGATTAAGGAACTATTGTCTGCAGAAATCTGAATACAGGAAAGAGTCAGCAGTTCTTAAAAGTGGTAAACATGATAAGTAAAGTAATGCGTAGTTTTCGTGAAACGTCAGGAATATTCTGGATGTAACATACATAATAAATATCACTTAAAAAACGAAAGAGCAGGGCCGTCAATATCAATTTCTTAATACAACATCATACCAGATCAAGCTTCAAAATTAGACATTTGCACCATATTGCATCAATCTAAACTTTATCATTTCAGTTAGAAATAAAACTCCTCAGTGGAAATAATAAAATATAAAAAATATTTTTATTTTCATTTGTTATGGTTACAATATTATAGCAATCTATAAAAATAAGAAAATAATTGTCCACTTTTTTGTTTTGACTTTTCATTGCCGAATGTCATAATTAAAATTGGATACTTTTTAACCACTTTGGATAAAAACTGTAATTTAACAAAATTAAGTTTTAAAAATTTGGGTGCAGAGTCCTAATAGACATCCAAATACAGATCAAAAGAGTCCCCACCTCTCAGGGGTGTGCTTAATTCCCTTTTGCTTCAAAAACAACCCTCTCATGTGACCTGATGTCCGTTTTTTATTTTTCCCAAAAACTGTGGCTCTGACGAGGAAAACGAATAGAACCTAAAATATTTGTTATGAAATTATACATCATTTAGGTCCTCTACATTTTTTTCGTATATCCAGCCCTTATCTCACAAATATGGTTTGAAAAATTAGGATATACGTTGCTAAAGTTAATAGGCAAAAACGAGTAAAGTGACAAATACCTTGAAATACATCGGCCATTGAAAAATATTACAAGCAAAGCAGATTTTTCTTACACAAACCTGGCTATAAGGACAGGATATATGACTACAGAAAATTTTGTTATTACTACTATGTCTTTCATATGTACTCGAGCCCGTTTCCACACCACCGCTGAAGTAGAGCTCCCGGCGCGTTTTTATGCGGTTTCCCCTTGAGGCCTCATCTACTAAAAACTAAGTACTGTTTATTCAATAATTGTATTATCTTCAGCTAATTTTTCCTAAAGATAGGTCACAAAAAACTCTACTTTGGCGCAAAATTCAGGTCCTAATCTCCATTTTCAAGGCCTACTACGAATTTTTTTCTAGTAAAAAAATGACGAAAATCATTTAGCGATTTTTTATTTAAAATCTAACAATCAGAATACCCCAAAACCCTCACATATCAAATTTTAACAAAAAAATATACAGGGAGTTCCATGCTACAAGGTTCTAAAGATGAGCTAAATAGGAATTTTAAAGGCATCTGGCGAGTCAAGTGTGTTGTGGAATCCCCTCAAAACAGTTGAATGATCAACAGGACTACTCAAAGTATTGGTGTGCAAAGATTGAATACAAAAAATATACAGGGTATTTTTCTATGGGCCATCTCAAAATGGTGACATTTTATGAAACTTTATACTGGTCAACATTTTCTGTGCGTTTCCTTCCAGCCACCTTAACTCATATGGATTTACTGACTGGCAGGCTTCTGTATTGTGATAGACTTACTTCGTTTATAGTGGCTGGGGCACTTTTGATATATTCGATTTGAAGTTCCAAAAAATTCAGTATTTTGAGTTGGTACAGAGAAAGACACATATTTTTGTATTGGATCTTTGCACACCAACAATTTAAGTGGTCCTGTTGAGTATTCAACTGTTTTGAAAAGATTCCATGGCACACTTGACTTGCCAGATGCCTTTAAAAATCCTATTTTGCTCAACTTTAACAACCCGCAGAATGGAACTTCTTGTATATTTTTTGTTCAAATTTGGTACGTGGAGGTTTTAGGGTATGCCGATTAACGCTGTGGTGTCCGATTTTAAATAAAAAATTCTCCAAATTGTTTTCGTCATTTTTTACTAGAAAAAAAATCATAGTAGGCCTTGAAAATTGAGATTTAGATCAGAAATTTTGCACGAAAGTAGAGTTTTTTGCGACCAATCTTCAGAAAAAGAAAACGGCTAAAATCGGATGAAATATGAAAAAATTACAGAGGTGTCTCTATTCCAAAGGGGCCACACTGTATGTATTTGTATCTATGTATTTTTATCTATGTACAGGGTGCCCTATTTAGATGGAATAATAAATATAACTTTTTAAAGACACCTGGTATAAAAAATGTTTCAGACAAGAGTTTTTTAGTTGATCTTTCTGCATATTTTGGTGACCTTGAATTTTTTTGGAGCCAGTCATTTCGTTGCTATGGAAACCAACTTTGTTTTTTTAAATGGCACTATACACTTCTCTGTTCAAATTTGGAATCAGCTCCTTTTTGTGCATACGAACATGTAAAAGTTCATTGGGGTTGCATAAGAAAATTTTTGAGAAAAAGTAGATATTCTGCAAGTATGCCAAAATTTAAATTTGAGAGCGTTGCCTAAAAAGTAGGCCATGCCTAACGAAAATTTTGATAGTTACGTGTGTCATTATGACAACCGCGTTATTGGTCCATTTATTATCAATGGTAATTTGACTGGCGAAATGTATTTGTATATTTTGCAAAATGAGATGATTCCTGCCCTTGGTATGCCAATCCAGGATATCGGGTTCCAGCAAGATGAAGCACCTCCCCATTACCACCGTGATGTGTGCAGCTATTTAAACTAAGTCTTTCCACAATCTTGGTTTGGCAGAAGAATAGAACAGCGCATAAGAAAGGAATAGCGTTGATTCCTCCAGAATGGATTCGGAATGTTATAGTTAGTAGTTTTTAGGACCGACTGGGCCATTGCCTCGTTGTGAATGGAGAACATTTAGAGCATTTGATTAATTGATTTTTAGGTACCATTGATTTATTGTGCCTATTTATTTATTAATAAACAAATTTTGCAAGCTTAACATGATTTACTTGTCGTCGGTAAGTTATCATTACATGCAAAAATGTCAAAATTTTCATTAGGCATCGCCTACTTTTTAGGCAACGCTCTCGAATTTAAATTTTGGCGTACTTGCAGAAATTCTACTTTTCCTCAAAATTTTTCTTATGCAACCCCAATGAAATTTTAGATGTTCGTATGCACAAAAAGGAGCTGATTCCAAATTTGAACAGAAAAATGTATGGTGCTATTTAAAAAACAACGTTGGTTGCCGTAGCAACGAAATTACTAGCTACCACAAAATTCAAGATCATCAAAATATGCAGATAGATCAACTGAAAAACTCTTGTCTTAAACATTTTCTTATACAACGCGTATTTAAAAAGTTATATCCATTATTCCATCTAAATCGGGCACGCTGTATTTATTTGTATCTATGTATTTTCATTATTCCATTTTTGACTCGAAATTATTTTATTTTATTCGTTTTTGCCCAACTTTAGCTACATAATTTTTCAAACCATAGTATTTCGTATAATTTCGTAACAACTGTTCTAGGTTCCTATTCGTTTTCCTCGTGGTTCCAAAAGGGAAAACTTTTTTAGTTTGCATTTTATCGCAAAAGTCACTCTCGATAAAAAAAATTTACTTGTTCTGAGCCTGAAAAATAGCATTACAAAATGTTATTAATAGAAGTTGTTTCTAATACTAAGAAGATGTACAATATGAATAAATTCAGTTATTTTTTAGTTCCTAATACCTAAGTTGTTCCTAATATCGAAATTGTCTATTGTCAAATATGAACAAAACCAATATTCAGATAACTTCGGGATATCTCTCATAGTGTTTTGCCTCAAAATGTGAGAGAGATGGGCCTTTTATAACATTTGGATCAGTTGATTGATAGATCGTATTTAAGCTGTTTTAGCATTAGAAACAACTTTTACTGTATAGTAAAATCATTTTGCCTTAATACATTTCACAGATTTTTTTATTGAGTAACTGAACCTACAATTCGATAATGACTCCCAATTAATAAATAATTTGGTAGAAAAAAGTTTTTAAAAATGAAAAAATAATAAATAAATAAAAATTATAATCCAACTAAAACGTTTTACGGTCTAGACCTAGATCAGTATTATCTTATTACAAGCTTTTATTTAACTTGCTCTGTTAGTGTGTATGTGGTCAAATCTTGCAACTGAATTTTAAACCGCTTCCACCAAACCGATTGAGCTGAAATTTTGCACACGCACGTTTGGTTCTGATGACAATGCAATTTAGTATACTCAGTATTGTAATTTTTTCAAAATGTCCTCCGCTCCAAGATGGCGGATTACATATTTCTTCACCATTATTATCAAATGCAAGAGTTTGAGAATAGAAACCGACAAGGTCAGCGACGTCATACTAAATCCAAGATGGCGGCCCCCCAAGATAGCGGATTACTTATTTCTTCACAGGCTCCTTGAGATGGGTGTCACATGAAAGGGTTTCACGAGTAGAAAATGATAAATAAGGTGGGTGACGTCATACTAAATCCAATGTGGCGGATGCCCAAGATGATGGACTAAATTTCTTTACCACCCTCGTGACATGGGAACCCGATATCGACTAAAAGGCACAAAATAAAATAAAAAATAAAAAACAAACAAGCTTTTATTTAAGCCATGTAGTAAAACGAATAATATAGGTTTAGGTTTTCGTTAAGGTAATTCAATGCTAAATTGCGACATGCGCTTTTTGAAATCTAAAAGCTTGTCGGGCGAATTGTATAGAAAATACATACTTTGGCAAGTACTTACTTGTCAACCAATCACCGTCCAATAAAATTAATTGGTGCCTACTTTTATGAAAATTTCACGTGACAAGCAATTACGTTAACGTACGTACATGGCTTAGTAGATAGGCTATGAGAGTACGAGGCCACTTTTCCCATGTTAATCCTTATGCGCCTATAAATGGATAAAAACCTGACGAATTTTTCCAAAAATGTTATGCGACGTTTTTTTCAGAGATCATTTTCCAGGAAAACTCCCCAGCAAATACTAAGAATTTTCTGTAATTTTTCCAAACTTGAGAAAACCGAATTATTGTGCCGAGGTGACAATTACACATATGTGGCTAGGGTCGACAGAACTGAGATAGCATTCGACCACAATTTTCCGCAACCAGGGTTTTGAATTTTCTATTTCTCCAGTTTTTATCGTACTTCAGGCAAATCACTTTTTCCACTCGGGGCGCATTTTCAAAATTTCTCTAATTTTCGGGAAAAACCGCATGCTTCCGCTTTTAATCACCTGGGTTTCAAGATCGAAAACTAATGGAATAATGGTACCTATTTAGAACTGATTGCGGTTGACGTGATTTTGGAATTTTCGTAGGACCTCAGAACTTAAGAATCCGAATTATTGTGCCGAGGTGCCAATTGCACGTGTGGCTAGGGTCCACAGAACTGGGATAGCATTCGACCACAATTTCCCGGTTTTGAATTGGACAGTTGGAAAAAAGCACCAGAAATATTTTCAATAGGATAGGAATAGACATTATACTGGGAGTCGGGGGATCATTTCTAACCAAATTTCCAGGGGACTTTTTTCAGATTTTCATACTCGGTAACCTATTACTATTGATTGCAGTCGGGTAGTCAAGGTTCTTGCTCGTAGGTAGAAGTCGATTATACTGGGGACCATTTGTGGCAAAAATTTCCAGGCGACTTTTTTCAGATTTTCATTCTCGGTAACCTACTAGGAATATGTGAGACAAGACATACACAAGTGTTACTAAGATTTGATTGGTGAAAATAAAGGAATTTTCCGAATATGCTTTGATCAGTTTATGCGAGAAATTTTAACTTATGTACAGGTATGGATTTTTCGTGACTGTAGCTGGAAGCAATGGAATACTGAGAAATCAACGTTCGGATTATCGATCGGGTACCAAACGAGTTCTGACCTGAGGTTTGGATATACCTATTTTCAGATTTTAGGGCTAGAGATTTTCTAGTGACGATTTTAGTGGGGGATACTCGGGGTTAGGATATTCTTTTATACTAAGATTTGAATATTGAAAATGGCATCAAATTGTATTCGTAATATCATTTTACGTTTTATTTTTGTTGAAATTCTACACTTTTAATCACCTAGGTTTCAAGATAAAACTATGTGTAGAATAATAGTTTTAGAATTTAGATGCTAAGAAAAGTGATACTAAGATTATATATGAACAGTAAAATTCACGTTTTTTTCCGAAAATAATTTTATGAAATAGGTACTAGTACTCTGTGATCTGAGAATTCTAACCTATTGATCTAACTGTACTCAAATTATTTTAAGAAGTCCTTACTGGGACTGTCAATTGGTAATTTCGATATCCTAAGTTGGCATCAATGCAGCAAAAAATGCAACCGGGTCATAAGTTCAGGTCAGTAACGAGCCCATTTGCACTAATAACACGAAAAGTAACACAAACAAGAACAACACAGATGACGGTAAAACTCACGAAACGTAGAAAACCCGCGAATATTTTCATTACCGAATGTTTGAACCAGTTTGAACGATCTGGAAAACCTTCACTCTCACTTTGACACACCGAAGCAAAATTTGCCCGAGTCCGCCCCTAGACGCTGCCAAAAGCAGCTGATTATTACAAAATACCAAAACGACAGTGTTTCCATGACAATTGAAATTATTATTAAAATGAGTTGTGGTCATAGTTATTTTTATTTGTAGCGGCATAATCGTGATTGCAATAGGGTTTTTATTATATTATGCACTTTTTTTCGTATCACTTGAGTGACTTTTCACATTTTTTTTCTTTCTCCTGGTAGTTTCTATAGTTCATTTAATAAAATCCTGGGGTTCTACCAATTTGTTTGTACTTTTCAAATATTTTATCTAATATCCTTGGCAATAACAATTACCATATAAAAGACTCATGGGAATTTCATAAATTTATAAAAAAACAAATTATTCCAAAAAACCACACCCTCGTATCTTTTGACGTTGTTTCCCTTTTTACAAATGTTCAGGTTGATCTCGTCCTTTCTTGCATAAATAAACACTGGGAAAAAATCCAACCTTTTACAACACTCCCGATAAATGAATTCCTAATGAGTGTTTCTACTTGCTTGAATTCAACTTTCTTTCAATTTAACAATGACTTTTATTCTCAAATTTTTGGCACGGCAATGGGCTCACCCCTTTCGTCTACAGTTGCTAATTTGGTAATGGAGGAATTAGAATCACAGGTTTTAAATAAATTATGTAAAAAGCCACTATTTTATAAAAGATATGTTGATGATTGCATCCTTTGTGTCGACAAAAATGAAATTAAAAAAATTCATACAGCCTTCAATAACTTCCACCCACGTATAGGTACAATTCACTATTGAAGAAGAAACTAATAAATGTTTAAACTTCTTAGACATCACTATACAATATAATAACAATGGTAACATTTTCACAAACTGGTACAATAAAAATATTTGGTCAGAAGGATACTTAAATTTCCAATCTAATGTTCCTCATATATATAAAAATAGTGTGGTTAACTGTCTTACTGATCGTGCCATAACCTTGTCACATGAACAATATAGACCAAAAAATTTAAATAAAATAAAACAAGTACTCTCAAAAAATAGTTACCCCAAATCTTTTTTCAATCCTATAATTAAAAAACGTATTCATAAAATTTATAATAACAACAAAAGTTCCACTGATAATAATAACAACAAAAAATATTTCTCTATGCCATAGGTACGTAGAAGGTGTATCTGAGCCAATTGCAAAAATTTTCAAAGAATTTAATGTTTCTGTAGCACATAAAACACAAAATAATTCTAATATGTTTTTTACAAATTTAAAACCGAAAATTAACACTAACAACCAAACAAATCTTATCTATAAAATTAATTGCTTGGATTGTCATTCTTCCTATATCGGCCAAACAAAACAATACCTCCATAAAAGAATCTATAAACACCAATATGATATAAGAACTAAAAATTTGAATTCAACCGCCCTTTGTAAACACGCATTAGATAATTTCCATAACTTTGGCTTTAACAATCCCAGGGTTGTTTGTAAGGAAGATGACCAAATGAAAATAAATATTTTTGAAATGATACACATTAAAAAGCAACAGAATTGTGTTAATTTTAGAACAGATACAGAAGGTCTCTCACACATATATAATAACCTTATTACTTAGAATTAGTCAAAAAATAATCTTGTTTCTCCTTTTCTAATGTTTTATATAAAAACTAAAAGACAAGGAATTGTTTGTTGTCTCACCAATACCAATGTTTGATTTTATATCGCCACCATGTACATACTTCTGAATATTTTTACTGTATGAAACCCTGTAGCTTATCTGTCTATATTTTTTTGTATTTTTTATATCGAGTTAAACGCGCGACGCACCAAAACACATTTCGGGCCACTTGCTAACATGTAGCCTTACGTAAAAACAACACCAGAGTTCCTTCATCCACCAAGTTTCCCTTGATTAACCTCTCAATTTATGTTAATGAGTTATGTACACTATGGTCTTGAAGTAATTTTTTAAAAATTTGACTAGACAGCTGTTTTTTTCGACCACAATCTACTTAAGATTGTTGCGCTCAAAAAACGTAAGTAAGATGTTTTATCTATATTTTAATTTGTTTGTCTTACATTTTTTTATAAACTGAAAATATTATGTTAACTTTTTATATAAGAAAAATAAGAACAAAAAAAAATTTTTTTAGACTGTCAAAATTTATTGTACCTGAAGATGGCATGATTTTTCGCCGAAACGTACGTTGTACACAAAAAAAATTAAATAAATACAAATTGGTAGAACCCCAGGATTTTTATTAAATGAACTTTTCACATCATAAATCAATGAGTGACGTCATTAACTGGTTGAGACACATATACCAATGTTATACCCATGGTTAACAAAAAATTCCTAGGGATTTTGCGGAGAATATCATCTGACAAAATCGGGACTTCTTACAGTAATCGGGGTATACTTGGAACAAGGATTTTCGAAATTCGAAATGGCGGATCCCATTTGACGGACGTCAAATTGAAAATTTAGTTTTCTGATACCTGTATTAGGGTTTCTGCTAATAAAGGAACCCTACCTGGTATAAGGCTTTTGAAATCGCTGATTACGTATTTGGAACTAGATTATCATAATGACGACGCATTCCATACAAGTTTGATTGTTTTGATTTTATGATTTTTCATAACCAGTTACGAAAACATGGGCGTTTTGGCACTTCGGCTTTAAACGATTATTTGTTTGACCACGTATACAGGCCCAACTCATCATTATTCTACCTACAATGTCAAGCCTAAAGTCAAGTCCTAAAGAAAATAAGGACAAAGCGCTCCAACTGTACCTACCTTTAAAAGGGACACGAACAAATGGAATTAAGTGACTTAGTTTGAAAATTCAATTATTTAAACCTTATTTGATTTTTAATTTTATCTTTTTTTATTCCTAAAACCGAATAATGTTTTACAAAAAAAACATCTTATGTCTTTTTGAAATCTTGATGTGGTCGGTTGAATCCATTCACTGGGTTTACATTTATATGGATTTAAATTTATAAATTGTTTTATGGCTCAAATAATATCGATGGGAAAAAATCAATACATAATAAATATCATTTCAAAAACGAAAGAGCAGGGCCATCAATATCAATTTCTTAATACAACATCATACTAGATCAAGCTTCAAAATTAGATATTTGCACCATATTGCAACAATCTAAACTTTATAATTTCAGTTAGAAATAAAACTCCTCAGTGGAAATAACAAAATATAAAAAATATTTTTATTTTCATTTGTTATGGTTAGAATATTATAGCAATCTATAAAAATAAGAAAATAATTGTCCATTTACCTTTTTTGTTTTGGATTTTCATTGCCGAATGTAATAATTAAAATTGGATATTTTTTAACCACTTTAGATAAAAACTGTCCCTTAACAAAATTATGTTTGCTTTATAAAAAATGTTAAGTTTTTTCCTTAAATGGAAATAAATCCTTATTTGTTAGCTAATTGTTTACTACGAAAATAGTTCAAGTAAATTAGTTTTTTAAGAGAAATAATTTTAGTTTTAAAAATTTGGGTGCAGAGTCCTAATAGACATCCAAATACAGATCAAAAGAGTCCCCACCTCTCACGGGTGTGCTTAATTGCCTTTTGCTTCAGAAACAACCCTCTTATGTGACCTGATGTCCGTTTTTTTATTTTTCCCAAAAAACTGTTGCTCTGACGAGGAAAACGAATAGAACCTAAAATATTTGTTATGAAATTATACATCATTTAGGTCCTCTACATTTTTTTCGTATATCCAGCCCTTATCTCACAAATATGGTTTGAAAAATTAGGATATACGTTGCTAAAGTTAATAGGCAAAAACGAGTAAAGTGACAAATACCTTGAAATACATCGGCCATTGAAAAATATTACAAGCAAAGCAGATTTTTCTTACACAAACCTGGCTATAAGGACAGGATATATGACTACAGAAAATTTTGTTATTACTACTATGTCTTTCATATGTACTCGAGCCCGTTTCCACACCACCGCTGAAGTAGAGCTCCCGGCGCGTTTTTATGCGGTTTCCCCTTGAGGCCTCATCTACTAAAAACTAAGTACTGTTTATTCAATAATTGTATTATCTTCAGCTAATTTTTCCTAAAGATAGGTCACAAAAAACTCTACTTTGGCGCAAAATTCAGGTCCTAATCTCCATTTTCAAGGCCTACTACGAATTTTTTTCTAGTAAAAAAATGACGAAAATCATTTAGCGATTTTTTATTTAAAATCTAACAATCAGAATACCCCAAAACCCTCACATATCAAATTTTAACAAAAAAATATACAGGGAGTTCCATGCTACAAGGTTCTAAAGATGAGCTAAATAGGAATTTTAAAGGCATCTGGCGAGTCAAGTGTGTTGTGGAATCCCCTCAAAACAGTTGAATGATCAACAGGACTACTCAAAGTATTGGTGTGCAAAGATTGAATACAAAAAATATACAGGGTATTTTTCTATAGGCCATCTCAAAATGCTGACATTTTATGAAACTTTATACTGGTCAACATTTTCTGTGCGTTTCCTTCCAGCCACCTTAACTCATATGGATTTACTGACTGGCAGGCTTCTGTATTTTGATAGACTTACTTCGTTTATAGTGGCTGGGGCACTTTTGATATACTCGATTTGAAGTTCAAAAAAATTCAGTATTTTGAGATGGTACAGAGAAAGACACTCTGTATATTTTTGTATTGGATCTTTGCACACCAACAATTTAAGTGGTCCTGTTGACTATTCAACTGTTTTGAAAAGATTCCATGGCACACTTGACTTGCCAGATGCCTTTAAAAATCCTATTTTGCTCAACTTTAACAACCCGCAGAATGGAACTCCTTGTATATTTTTTGTTGAAATTTGGTATGCGGAGGTTTTTTGGGTATCCCGATTAACGCTGTGGTGTCCGATTTTAAATAAAAAATTCGCTAAATGGTTTTCGTCATTTTTTACTAGAAAAAAAAATCGTAGTAGGCCTTGAAAATTGAGATTAAGATCTGAAATTTTGCACGAAAGTTTTTTGCGACCTATCTTCAGAAAAAAACGGCTAAAATTGGATGAAAAATAAAAAAATTACAGGGGTGTCTCAATTCCAAAGGGGCCACATTGTATGTATGTGTATCTATGTATTTGTATCTATGTATTTTTATATATGTACAGGGTGCCCTATTTAGATGGAATAATGAATATAACTTCTTAAAGACACCTTGTATAAAGAATGTTTCAGACAAGAGTTTTTCAGTTGATCTATCTGCATATTTTGGTGACCTTGAATTTTTTTGGAGCCAGTCATTTCGTTGCTATGGAAACCAACTTTGTTTTTTTAAATGGCACCATACACTTCTCTGTTCAAATTTGCAATCAGCTCCTTTTTGTGCATACGAACATGTAAAATTTCATTGGGGTTGCATAAGAAAATTTTTGAGAAAAAGTAGAATTTCTGCAAGCATGCCAAAATTTAAATTCGAGAGCGTTGCCTAAAAAGTAGGCCATGCCTAATGAAAATTTTGACACTTACGTATGTTATTATGACAACCGCGTTATTGGTCCATTTATTATCAATGGTTGTTTGACTGGCGAAATGTATTTGTATCTTTTGCAAAATGAGGTGATTCCTGTCCTTGGTATGCCAATCCAGGATATCTGGTTCTAGCAAGATGAAGCACCTCCCCATTAGCACCGTGATACCGTGATGTGCGCAGCTATTTAAACTAAGTCTTTGAAAATGAAAATTTTGACATTTTTGCATGTAATGATAACTTTTAATCTGTATTTGTATGTCTTTTAAATTTACCTCGATTAAAAATATCTGAACGCTAAAACTGTAAGAAATATAAATGCACCAGTATGAGATAAATATTATATCGTATAAGCAAATGGTACATTCGAAAGCCTTCTCAGTCCCGTTGAGCTGGCAACATTGCTGGTATTCACAATGCTGTAAGACGTAGCAAAAATTATACAAACGGGCTCCACTTTGAGGTTCTATATGTCGGGGTTGACAACGACTGTTAACCATCATAATATATATATATATATATATATATATATATATATATATATATATATATATATATATATATATATATATATATATATATAACTTTCTGCCGGTCCCTGTATATATATATATATATATATATATATATATATATATATATATATATATATACAGGGACCGGCAGAAAGTTGGACACAAACATTTAATATTTTCAAACTCTGATTTCGATTAATTTAAATTTCTAGCTGCTAATCGAACAAAATTAAAGACCACAGGGTGGTCGAAAAAAATACAAAAAAAGTTAAATTTCTTTTTTTTACTAGGTGGCTGTGACTTTAAATCTAACATCCACCTTTGATTCCAAACAACTTTTGTAAGTAACTTTTTACTGTATTTTAAAAAATAAGGGTATTTTACTCTTGAGTTATTTTGACATTTTTGAATGTACCTCGTATCCAAAAAGAGATATTTAAATTTTGATATGTGCTTTTTGAGTTTGAAATGATGCACCAACTTTTATCAAGAATAAAATTTTCTCAGAAATTAATAAAGTTTTCCATTTGTGTCCAACTTTCTGCCGGTCACTGTATATATATATATATATATATATTATATAAAACATAAATATATTTCTCTTGTTTCAATTCCACACATTAAGTACCCAACAAAAACATTCTGAGTCTTTAATTTTCAAGTTTCTTAAGCAAAGAAACCAATATAATTAGTCTGGAATGAGAGCGCTGAGTTAAACACTCTGTATATCATAGAACTCTCTGAAAATATATGAAAAAACTATTTTTATAATAAATAGCGAATAATTTGTATAACACAGCCATAAAGTGGCAAAAAAATAAGCTATAGTCAGCCCCAGTTAATTTTCAAGAATGTTTCTTAAACATAGAAACCAATATAATTAGTCTGGAATGAGAGCGCTGAGTTAAACACTCTGTATACTATAGAACTCTCTGAAAATACCATAAAGAAAAAAATATTTTTATAATAAATAGCGAATAATTTGTATAACACAGTCATAAAGTGGCCAAAATCAACCCAAGACCGCAGGCCGCTTTCAGTTCGAAGCGCCGGCCGGTTATTCTACCTAACGGTACCGCGGCAGCGTCCGAGTGGACTGTACACCCTCGATGGGTCGCGCGGCGCGTGTCCGCCGACTTCCACTGGACCACTCTCGCTCGCGCCGCCCCAGCATCCTCGATGTACTTTCTCCGGCCCACCCACGATGCATACCCCAAGTCGGTGAAGGCGAAGGGCTACCTGAATAAGAAAGGGTAACAATTACAAAGATATCCCTTCGGAAATACGGCTGTGGCGAAGAGGCAAGCGTCTTTTGCTATCAGTTAGGTGTCTCGGGTTCAATCCCCGGGTATTTCAGAGCACTGAAAACAACACAAAATGGGGGGGAGGGGGGGGGCGTGGGCCAAGTGGCTAAGTGGCAATTAAAGCAATTGGCAATTGGCAATATTTTTTTAAATAAAAAATAAAAAAAAATTCAAAAAATGTTTTGCTTTTTGGAAAAACGCATATTCGAGAAATTTGGACGTCCGACGGTAAAGACAATTGAGCAATTGCCCAATAGGATATTATGTAGAATATTTTCTCACTGGGAAATTCGCTAGGCAATTTTTTATGTTTTGCTGTTTAAATTATCAGAATATTTGTGTCCGGACATAATTGAAGCAAAATTGTCTAACAACCAGCATTGGATTGACACAAGTTTATTCAATCACACCCTCTTATATAGGGAAATAAAAAACTCCCAAACAAATAATATTTTTTATTTTCACAACTTTACATTTCTAAACTTTTTAGTTAGTTCATACATAATAATAATCAAGCGTCTCAGCTCTTCGAGTGCCTCCATATATCGCCGCAGTCTCCCGCTCATGCTTCAGAAAATATAATATTTATAGTCTTGCCGGCCCCAAGCTTGTTAAAAAATACCTTTTGTCGTCACCATTCAATTCGTCAATTCGCTCTTGAGTTAATTGCTCCGTAAAACGCTGAGGCAGGATGGTCTTGAAGTCGGCAAATTCCACCACTACCTTTTCCCCAAACTTGGTATTTATTCTCTTAAAACACTGGATCTCAAATTTTTTATTTACTTCCAAATCTCGAACATTCACCAGATTTTTCACCAGCAAATTGTTTAAACTATTTAAGAAGGACATGTTGTAAATGATCTGCGTGTCTGATGAGATCTTAGTTGAACCTCTCCTATATAGCTGTTTCAATAGGAGTGGGGAGAGAGTGGGGAGACGGGCAAAACATAGGAGAGTACCAGACCAGACAGGTTTCGACAAGTTTGGTCTGGTGCTCTCTTAGTATCTCTACTAGTAATATCGTCAAGATCGGTAAAATTTTGCCCTATTAAAACATCAACATTCATAATTTGTTTATTTATAAGATAAAATATTATTTGTTTTTCGATGGAATCAATTTTTACATTTGCAAATACACTGTAAGAAATTTCCAAATTTTCATCCGATGCTGTAGATATATAAATATTTTCTTGGAGTTTTTGTGGGCTTAAACGTAAAAAGGAAACAATAGCTTGATTTATCAGCGAACATTCGCTACCAAAATCAATAAAACATTTTACAAGCCTATCTTCTATATAAATATCCTTAAAGTATTTTTGCATACCTAGTAATATGGAAACAATTTAGTTTTGATTGTCAGAAATTATTACCGTATGGTACAATTTCGTTTCCCGTTATTTTTCTATTATTATAGGGACACTGATTCCTGAAGTGCCCCTTTTCATTACAACGAAAACATGCGACCTGAGCGTTCGGATTATTTTCGTGTTTGTTTTGAACTTGTTTTGAAGTAGATGCGACTGTGTTAGTGACATGTACAACTCGCTGTACAAGTTCATGTTTTTTCGAATTATTTGTGTTTTCAAAGATTTTTAGATAACGTGCTAGTTTCGCAGGGATCGAAATTTCGGATGTCTCTACTGCAAAACGTATTTGTTCGTCTTTTATTCCCCCCATTATTAAATTTACTTTATCGGCGTCGGTTAAGGGGATTTTCATTTTATGTATAAAAGACAATTTTTCGATGCAATATTCATAAAGAGATTGATTTGTTTTCGGAACACAGCTTAACATCAAAGACATGTCGAGATGTAAAATCTCTTTTTGGAATAAAATTTTCGAGTAATAGACGCTTCCACTCAACCCAAGTAAAAAGCCTCGTTGGTAGACCTCTGTACCAAACTTCTGCGGGACCCCGTAACTTATTCAATGCAAGATGACAAATTACTTGGTCCGACCAATTATGAATTTCAGCAAATTCATCAACCGCACCAAGCCATTCGTTAATGTCATGAGAAAGTGGATTAAAATCACTTAATATGTTACTCATACCAGCAAGTATCGCGTCACCTAATGAAGTAAGCATCTCACTACCTTCCTGCCTGCTGTTACCCTGTTCTGTTGTTGGGGTTGGTGTAAAACTGCGACCTGACGGGGACGGTTGCCTGTCGCGCCGAGTTATTTCGCGAACTCCAGCATCGGCGACCTGCTCCACACCTTTATCTCGACCGCGAGATAAACAACTAACACTGGGAACCGGAGAACGACTTCGGGCACTAGGGACGCGCGGGGAATCACTTCTTTTACCGCACTCGCGGTGGCGACGATGCATTTTTTTCAAATTACAGTCTATAGCCAAAGTGAAACGCGTCAAAAGCACGGACTTCGAATCCCACTTCTGATGTTCTCGCGAAAAATAACTATTTACTAAAATTCCAAGCTTACTAACCCGAAGATTCTTTATTATTGCGGACCTGGATGTGTTCAAGCTTTGACTTCTAAAAACCGAATGCCTCTCTTGTCCACACGTCCCAATCTCCATCCTCTTACGCCAGCGATTTCTTTATAGCCTAATATAATACACAAACTTCTATTTCTAAGAGGGAATTGTTCCATGCATGAACCACGCAAACCGCTGGCGACGCACTTTTGATGACTACATTCGGCCATTCCTGACAAGTCAAGTGTCCTCACTAAACTTGTGGAATAGAACAGTGTGAACCTAACCTAA
Organism: Pseudeuparius sepicola; assembly: GCA_963920635.1. Taxonomy (NCBI): domain Eukaryota; kingdom Metazoa; phylum Arthropoda; class Insecta; order Coleoptera; family Anthribidae; genus Pseudeuparius; species Pseudeuparius sepicola. Next base: position 26,576,107 of record OY987304.1, on the reverse strand, counting down.
AGAAATATGGGCTATTTTTTTACATGCACAATAAGATGCAATAACAGAACACATTAAGGGTAAAGTAAGTTGGTACCAACAAATAGTAAAACAAAACAACACAAACACAAAACAAAATACAAAACAACAATAGAATGCTATAGCAATAATCAAAATATTATGGGCCCGCACTAGCGACAACTGCGCTAGCCTGGAAATGTATACAGTAATGCTGAGAGACAGAGGTCCCACTAGAACCGGGACTTACAACCCTTCTAGGGACCTGACCTCTGAACTCCCCACTGTGCGCCCAGGTCGACCCTACCTTTTTTTTTAAAGGTAGAAGGTAGGTATCTTCCACACGCCATTTCCAAAACAAACTATCTTACCTAAACTACCTTCGATCTATTACCCATCTACAAGTGGATCCAGGGCTTGATGTTTCCAATCCCTGCCACTCCAATATACGGTGTCTGCGATCGTGTCATGCCGACAATTTCCTTAACTTCGTATCGGTCATTTGGGAAAACTGTGTTACCCTAAAAGGCCCCCGCCATTTTGGTAACAACTTCCGACTTGACCCAGTTGATTGCATCGATGTCACCCTTAACAAGACCAAGTCGCCAACCTGATGTTTGTGTGGAGCACACCTTTTTGCGTCAAACTGTTCTTTTTGTCGCGTTTGGTAAGCTGGAGACTGATCACAAACTCTAAGTCTCAATGCAGTTACATCCACTTCATTGTCAATTTCTGGAGGAACAAACGCAACTTGTCCCGTCACGCGGTAACCCATTAACACCTCACTTGGTGCTGCCCCTAGTGCCCTATTAATAGTCCCATTTAAACCGAGCTGGATATTAATAATGTTCTCGTCCCAACAATCGTCTTCCAAGTCCGCCCCAATAGTAGACAGTGAATCCAAAATTGTCCGAATATATCTCTCTACTTGTCCGTTTCCCCGAGGCAACCCAACAGCATTCAGGTAGTGAGATATGCCGCGAGATTTACAAAACTTTTCAAATTTTCGTGATGTAAACGACCTTCCCTTATCACTAATAATTCGATTAGGGACGCCAAAATATTTTGCCATATTCATCAAAGCTTCAAGTACATAACATGTTTTTGTGTTCTTAACGGGATAAATCAAGATATATTTTGTGAAAGCATCTATTATAATGAAAATTAGAGTTTTTCCTTGTTTGGTTTTAACAAACGGGCCTAAATGATCAATATGTATTGTATGAAAAGGTCTTGGTTTCTTTGGAATTGGATTTAAATATCCGGGCTTTTTATTTTCTGTTGTTTCATGGTATAAACAATTAAGGCAATTCTTTATGTATTTTTTTATAAAACGTATCATTCGGGGAAACCAATACAATTGAGCAACTAATTCATACGTTTTACCAAATGCAAAATGCCCAACATCATCATGATATAAACGTAAAATCTGAAACTTAGCATCATCAGGAACAACCCAACGTGACGCTGTTATTTTATAAACTTTGCCTCCTTTTAGTTCATATTGATTAAATATGCTTTTGTTATTGACAATAAAAGATAATAATATGTCTTTTATTTCTTTGATTTTTGTATCATTTTGTGGAGCCGCTAAAAGCCAATCGCTTTCAGTTATGTTTATAACATTAACTCCTCTAGTATTTTCGGGCGAGTGAATGGAGGATTCAGATATTGGATTTCGGCTAAGAGCGTCAACATGCCGCATGTGTTGATTTGTCCTATGCTTTATTTCATAGTCATATTCATTTAGGTCCATAACCCAGCGTCCTATTCGGTGATTTATTTCGGCCTTTTTAAACGCGCTAACAACAGCCGAACAATCAATATAAATAATAAACTTTCTTCCATCCAAATAATGACGGAATTTCTGAACAGATGCTACTACCGCTAACGCTTCCAATTCGAAAGAATGATATTTTTGTTGTTCCGCCGTCGTTTGTTTACTGAAATATGCTGGCGTCTGTACATTTGTTCACCCCATTTTATATTTTCAATATATTATTCGGCAAATGTACAATCTCTAACACTGTTTACACTTCTGTAGGTATAGTTTGAAGTCATCAGGAAATAAGACGCACCTTGAGAAATTGACAACATCGGGTAAGCCAATAATAAATAAGACAAAAGAGGTCCTAAATTTGAGCCTTGAGGAACTCCCGACTTTACAGAATACTTTTGAGACACCTGCTGATCATTATCATTATACTTTGCTAAACATTTTTTATTTTGTAGGTAACTGTAAAGAATGAAAAGTTGGACACCATAACAGCAATATAATAACAACCCATGATGTACCTTCTAAAGGCATTACTTTTTGGTCTTTACCCTCAAATGCTCTATAAATTATACAGTGTCCGCTAAAAAGTATGTAGGTACCATATGGAAAACTTTTTTATTATTCAGTCAGTCTCTGCATACAATTTTGTCTAAGTTCCTGTTTATGGATATATTTCTACGATTTACGCCATGTCACTTAAACTCTGCCTGGCAGAAATTCAGAGAGTTGAAAATAGACCAAAATTCATTTAATTTTTAATTGCCTTTTTCGCCACCAAACTGATTGAAAGACAACTTTTTCAAGTTGCCTCGAAAATTCATAAATTCTTAACACTAAATGAACGAAACTTTAAACGTGTAACTCAAAAAATAACTTCAACAAATTTGTTTTCTGAGCTTTCGGAGGATAAATCTTCCTCCTTTCTCAAAGATCATGTCACGTCAAAGTGAAGTGACAGATTAATAAATTTCAGGTCAAAATGTCATGACAACAGGAACAATAGCCTAGCCACCTGCCTGATATTGTATCCTGTGTTTTATCTAATTATCTATACTAACTTCTCTTTGAATAAGTGGCAATAATATTTTACTGAATTCCACTGAACATTCAGCAACACAGTTGCCCGTATTTCCTAGAATAAATGCAGATTCTTTAATTTTTCGTCTATTTCCTACTTCTTCTTTTAGAATTGGTTTGGAACTATCCCACAATATCCTATGATTGTTATTAAAGGAATGTTCACATATTTTTGACTTCGAAATTTGATTTTGCCTGATATAATTTTTATGTTCTTTTAAACGAACGTTAAATGGCCTACAAGTCTCCCCAACATAGAACTTTCCACATTCACAAGGAATTTTATAAATGCAATTTTTTGAACTTTGTAACTCATTAAATGGTTTTGTTTTAACTAGCATCGATCTTAATGTATTTTTGGTTTTAAATACTGTTCTCACATTAAAACGATTGCCTATACGTTTTAGCTTATCTGACAGTCCAGGAATATAAGGAATTATTAAATTTACTGGTCGGTCCACCAGATTTATTTCTCTAATTCTATTAGCATTGTTATTTTGTTGGCAATCCTGAAAAACTTGCTCAACAAATTCAATAGGATAACTATTCTTCTCAAGAACATGTTTTATATGTTTAATTTCCTCCTCAAATTTTGTGTTATTAGAACAAATCGTTCTAGCCCTGTCATACAAACTTTTAATTACTCCTTTTTGAACACTAATATGATGATTGGAGTTGAAATGGAGATATCTATTAGTATGTGTCGGTTTTCTATAGACACTAGTTTCTTTTATCTGATTTCAGTATAGAAACATCTAAGAAAGGTAATTCATTATTATTTTCAATTTCTAAGGTAAACTTAATAGAAGGTTCTTGAGAGTTTATAAAATTTAATAATGAATTTAACTCATCTACTCCATGTTTCCATGTAACAAATATGTCATCTACATATCTCCACCAAACATTAGGTTGGTGAACATATCTAGTCAATTCATTTTGTTCAAAATCTTCCATGAATAAATTGCTTATGAATGGTGATACATTCATTATTAAATTTTATAAACTCTCAAGAACCTTCTATTAAGTTTACCTTAGAAATTGAAAATAATAATGAATTACCTTTCTTAGATGTTTCTATACTGAAATCAGATAATATAGAAACTAGTGTCTATAGAAAACTAACACATACTAATAGATATCTCCATTTCAACTCCAATCATCATATTAGTGTTAAAAAAGGAGTAATTAAAAGTTTGTATGACAGGGCTAGAACGATTTGTTCTAATAACACAAAATTTGAACAGGAAATTAAACATATAAAACATGTTCTTGAGAAGAATAGTTATCCTATTGAATTTGTTGAGCAAGTTTTTCAGGATTGCCAACAAAATAACAATGCTAATAGAATTAGAGAAATAAATCTGGTGGACCGACCAGTAAATTTAATAATTCCTTATATTCCTGGACTGTCAGATAAGCTAAAACGTATAGGCAATCGTTTTAATGTGAGAACAGTATTTAAAACCAAAAATACATTAAGATCGATGCTAGTTAAAACAAAACCATTTAATGAGTTACAAAGTTCAAAAAATTGCATTTATAAAATTCCTTGTGAATGTGGAAAGTTCTATGTTGGGGAGACTTGTAGGCCATTTAACGTTCGTTTAAAAGAACATAAAAATTATATCAGGCAAAATCAAATTTCGAAGTCAAAAATATGTGAACATTCCTTTAATAACAATCATAGGATATTGTGGGATAGTTCCAAACCAGTTCTAAAAGAAGAAGTAGGAAATAGACGAAAAATTAAAGAATCTGCATTTATTCTAGGAAATACGGGCAACTGTGTTGCTGAATGTTCACGTTTAAAGTTTCGTTCATTTAGTGTTAAGAATTTATGAATTTTCGAGGCAACTTGAAAAAGTTGTCTTTCAATCAGTTTGGTGGCGAAAAACCCAATTAAAAATTAAATGGATCTGTTTTCGCCACAAATAAATTTTAGAAAATATCTAGACCAAAATTGTCCTGCAATTTTCCAATGGAAGTACTTTTCTTGCAAAAAAATTAGGTTGAATAAAAATAGGACATTATAATCTTCTGGTTGTTCAAAATATGCTTTTTTGATTTATCTACGAAGTATAATATAGGCCAAGACATCCAATAACTATGACCACAAACCGAAATATAAAATAAGCTCCCTTTGAACAATCCACTAAGTGACTTTAATAACATCCATGTTGTATCTCCTTCTTTGCAGTTTTTTGCTAATACCCATAATTTTAATTTTTCAGAAAAAAAAACTTTCCACAAACCTTATGAAAATAAGGATTGGCTTTCTTTTATAAAATTTTCTCCAAAATTGCACGATTTTAGGCAATAATTCAAACAGGGTTTTAGAAGTCTTCTTCTTCCGAAAAGGAAATTTTTCAATTTGTAGAAAACCCGTCCATTTTCGGGAAAAATTTGGGCTAAAAGCCGATCCTTATTTTTATGTTTTTTTTTTAATTTAGCAATAAAGGGGTAAATTGGAAAAAAAAGCGAAATCCAACATGGATCTACTAGATCACTTCTTAATACAAACGTATGCTCCAAAAACAATGGTCCCAAATAAAAAATTAAAAATAAATAAAAATATTCACTTAAAAGTTCGTATTTAACACCTTGACGCGATTATGAACAACTAAAGAACTCTTGTGGCAATTTTCTCTATTTTGAATAATACTCGTAATATAGCGTAGGTATTTGGGGAAACCAAAATTTTAAATGATATATTGGGTATGTTGCGAATAAGGTACGATTATTAGTACCTATTTAAAGTTTATAAGTTATTCACATCCATTTAGACAAATGGACGTGAATGAAAAGAAAAAATAAATTTGCTATAGAGTAAGATAGGTTAATTTAATCCTTGTCGTTATTTCGCTTTACTTCACATAGTAAAAAAAGTACAGTTTCTGCAAAATGTAAAATAAAAAGTTTTCCCCCTTATTCACTCTAACCGTGGACATACTTTAGGTATGCATATGACCAGACTAAAACAGCACTGTAAATTTAGTAATCGAAATTTGACCCACTTCCCGGTATCCAAACGGGATGAAATTTTGCACACAGCTTAGGTGCTAATGACCATCGAATTGATAAGTACAATGGAAGTCGCACAGGTACCATTTTCATTGTTGTTTGGGGCAGCCAACTCTAGAGAGAGATAGGTTTCAAATGGCAATAAGTAAGACAAGGACGCCTAATGAACGTGTCAGCTGATTCAGGCAAAGGAGGTATATAGGGATGTTGCATAAATGAGCGAATTTAATGGGCATGTTCCGTAATTCTCTTTATTGTAGATCCAAAATTCTGGGCTTGTTTGTAGGAATGAGAATTTTTCTATATAACCACAATTATGTAAATATTGCACAGAAAAATATAGTGAATTGATTTAAAAAAATTACCTACATGGCAATTTTATGTACCTGGAAGTAAATTGAGACAAATAAAATACAAATTACAAAATAAAAGTTTATTTTAAAATAAAGGCGACAAAATTTCTAGGATAAGGTATACATTTTCAACTTTAATTACTTATCTTAATTGATTTATTAATGTTAAAATTCAATTTAATAGGAAAAGCATGTAAGACAAGTAGCTTTTACATATTTTTATATAATTTTTAATGTTTAGGCATCTAACAAGCCTCAAGATTAATTCCATCTTTGACTACGAAGAGCTAGGTTCATTAGCACAATATTTTGCAAGTTTTTCCCTTGATAGTTTCTATCATGACTTGGAAAATAAAAAACTTTTGAAGTTTGCGCTGCCCAAAATTCTCTATAAAATTGCTCTCAATAAATTGTTGACTACAAATGCAAGTAAATACTTGTAGACAGTACAAAATTTTTCCTTTTCATTGCTGCAATCCACTTGTCTCTAATATCACCTTATCTCTTGGAAAACTGCAAAGTTATTAGCAAAGATTTTTAAGACTTACGAATGAAAAGAAACCCCACTATTCTTATTCTTTGCGCCCCGTTTGGTACATCCAAATACACAACAGGAGTTGACCCTCTTTTTTGTGATTTACAACTTAAATAGAAAGAATATAGCCACATAGCTAAATTAATTTTTCTCTCCGATCTAAAAATATAATATTAAATCAAACACCAACTAAGAAAACTCAACGCCGTTTTATACGAAACTGCCACCACGACACGAAATCAAATATAAATAATACAATAATTACTCCTATTCGTATTGGGACTTAGGACAGAAGTAAAATTAAAATGACGTTTGACAACGGAACTCGTTTGAAGCACAGGACACAAAAATAGAAAGTTAGGACAAACACTTCTTTTGTGTTATGTGGTTTTTGCCGGAATCAGCTGATTTATTTACTATTTCACTTACTCAAGTTTGGCTGTCAGTTTCTCTCTCTACACTCCTTCCATCTACTTGTCATTTCAATGCTAATGACTAACGACAATACAACAGAATATAGTTTTTAATCCAATATGGAGGCTTCACAACCGCCTTGACATGGACATCAAATGAAAGGGTTTTACTAGTAGAATACGATAAGCTACGTGACGTCATTCTAAACTCAATATGGCCTAATAAGCTGATCTTAATAATTTTCAACATTTATAAAAGCAGTGAGGATTAATAGAAGTAAAAATATAAACATAGATAAAACTTGTTAGACAAAGTAATTTTTTATGAGCGCCCAATGGTTTTCTTGTTCGAATTAAAATTAAAATTTATTGTTTATAATAAATTAAAATAACTTCTACAGGGTTAACTATCACTTAGTACAAAAAATTTTACCACGTGCGCAGGGTGGCACAAGGAAATAGAAAAATATATTTAGATTTTTTTACGATCTTTAAAAAAAAAAGGGTAAAAACCCCTATTTTCCCTGTAAATCTCTGCCTCTAATTACGTCATCCAATATGGCTTCGGAACGTACTACTGTCAGCTTGAAGTTATTTGCGCGGTGTTGCCGTTGTTTTGGGAAGGATGAAAATCCCTTTTTACTCGAAACAAATAAAAAAAATACATAAATAACAATCGATTTGAATCTGCACAGCCTTACCTTACTTTGAAATTTAACTGACCTAAATTCACCTGACTTCTTAAGCCCTAGATAAAGGCATAAACCCCGTTTTGATAGTTCGTTCTTTTAGCGCGCAGTGCAGAACCCGAAACAACAGTTTATTTTCAATTAAAAGCTCACTCAATGTCCTTCCATATTGTGCAACAACACGGCTGTCCCAATGCAAAACACAGTTAACAATTTTTGATTTCCTGTATCCGGGGCACAGGGCATCTCCAAATTCTCCACAATTTTCCTTCTCCTGCCTCTGGCGATACTCGAGGCTTCTCACTGCACTCCAGCTTTTTCTCCGCCTTTTTAGTCCCAAAAACCCCGGGACCCGCGAAAGTTAACTGCTGCAACGTGTGCCGTTACTCCATTAGTATCCTCCCCTCTTGGCTCCCCGCGAAAGTCACTTCACGAATTTCCCCTATCGCCTAAATTGAATCAAAGGTTTCCCAGTGCCTTCACCTGAATTACAACATCAGCACACGATACACAAAAAACGATATGCCAGCTAGGAGAACGAAAATTAAACTCTTCTGCACACCTACGTCATTTCGACAAAAGCGCGGTCAACTTATAAAAAATAGTTCTGAAATTAGTTTCACTTCATACGTCCGTTATCAATTTCAGGTCAAGTTAAATCCAAAACAAGAATGTAGGCACCTTGAGACACCTTGGTGGATATGTGGTTGCCTAGCTCACAATAAACGAGTCAAAAAAGGTAGCCATGATTTTGTCGAATAAGCGTCACCGCTGACGTGACAGCATCTTATAACGTCAACTTCGGCCCGGCTATCGAAATTGGTTATATGACTCGTTATGATGCTTGAAATAAAACACACATTTGAAAACAATTACAAGGGTTGTTTATTATTTAGAGAGGTGCGAATGGCTTACAAAAAAATGAGTGACTGAAATTTGTTAACAATATAAAAATGGGAAATTAAAAAGAACAAACTTAGGTTATACCAAAAGTTGTTAAATTAAGTGATTATAAAATTAGAGTTGAAATCAATTTGTTACAAGAGAAGTGAAAGTCCTAAGCAGCCAAGCACTGATATGAGACTACGTTAAAGTGCGATAAACTCAAAATTGGCAAAGTCCTGCACGTCTGATCTTACTTTTGGACCACTTCGACAGGGAAACACCTTACATGTATATTCGAAGCATTTGGGAGTAGCTAGCAGCCCTTGACCAAACTTCCGTTGTGGTTTTCGACAAAGTCCTGTTCAATGGCGACCCTGTCTAGCAGTCTGTCAGCTATGACGGTGGCGTAGATGTTCCTAGCTCAGATTCTCAGGGTTTTTGCCAAGTTCAGCCGCTACTGTGTCAGCTGGTGGTCTGCCAAACGTTCCCAGGATTCAACGGCTTGTCACTCGTTCAGGTATCCCGTGTTCCGTGTGCAGTGGGCACTGGGCATGAAAAAATTTCAGAAGGATTAGACAGTGCTAAGACAGTGCTAAGACGAGGACTGCTTGTTTACAAGAAAAATTTAGCAAACAGTAATCATGACTTAAAATTTATAAAATTAGATAAATTAAAAAATACAAGTTAAATCCCGTTTATATTAATTGAAAATTAAAAAAAAAATACAAACATGGTTTGACTAATTGCGGGCCAAAGAGAAATAATGAAATATTTGCCGTTTAAGTTAATAATAAAACAAGTTTGCAAACGACAAAAAATTCAACTAAGTGAGGTCACGATACCTTTGAAATGACTTAAATTTGCAAAAATATTAATTGAATAAACCCGAAATAATTCTGGCTTGGTCTTCGACTAATAATGAAACTATGAAATGTTACAACAAAATTATAAGATTTTAGGATTGATTCAAAATCAGCATAAATAATAAATGGTACTTTTTCCTTATGGATATAATTTTTAAATTCGATGTACTTATTTTTCGGAAATGAGACTTTGCAGTTATTTATGTCTTGACAATATTCAGTGTGTCCGTTTAATTTTTCTTGGGATGAGTAATAATTTAAACATCTGTCACAAACAAACATCCTACCTTTATGTTTATTAGTTTGGGATGCTATTAATCTCGATAAGTTGTATAGTGGTAATTGATTTCGGTTGTTGATTCATCGATAGGGAGAGCTTCATGCTCACCGACTTTCGGAAAATATGTATCCTGGACTAAAAGTAAATTAGCATGTTTTTATATTTTGTTTTTAGTTAGACGTATCGGGGAAGTTATAAATGAGCTTGATTTGTCTTCATTTGACAGTAACTCTAGGACATACACATTTACCAATATATTATTCATTATTTCAAATTTTGCTATTTGGCTTAGAGTTACAGGAAATTCAAGGCCATCTAAGTTTAAAACGGTCGAAGGGTGGGGATATGAGGATGTACGATTTGGTCTTCCAACAGGTGGATATAGAGCTGATACAACACTCCAAGCAAAACAAAGATTATCTTCATTTTGAATGTTAATACAAGCTTGTTTAGATTGTATTGATTCCGGGAGCTTTATGTAAGATCTACCACCGTTTCCCATCTCTACCTTGTTTATATTAACTTCCAAACTTAAGATTCTGTGAAGAGTCCAACCGGATTCCTGATGTTCGAAGGACTCAATGGCAGCTAAATTTTTTTCAATAATGTTGCTTTCAAACCATTGTTTTAACTGTGTTCCTTGATCGATTATTTCATTGTTTGTATTAAAATACTTATTATCAAGTATCTCTTGATCTCCAGACGTTTTAATAAATTCTCCACAAAAGACAGCATTTACTTTAATTATATTGAATGATCTTAAGATCCTATTAATGCGAGTCTAAAAAACAAAAAACGCGTCTTTAAAAAACTGCAGAATATCTATGTGCTTTAAATTAATTATAACACCCGTGCGTATACGATTATTAAAAATTGATTTTATATCCTCCCACTTTACCCTATCGCTTCGACTTTCCCGCTTACGTTGACCTGTTCCAACGTGTTTTAATTTTTTAAGTACACTTTAAATCGTTTCAAATGACTCAAGTTCGTTTGCAATTTAATTCGAGTGCCATGATTACAGTCAGCCTTTTTCAATGCTTTATGAACTAACCGGATGTTTACATTTATTATTTTTTTCCAATGTGCTAAAGTAGCGTCATCAGAATTATTAATAAGCGTAAACACTTTTTCAAGCGTTTTAATAATGTCATCACTTACCGTTCCAATTTCTGCTGACATCTTAAGATGTGTGAGTATGAAAAAGCAATGAGACAAAACCGAGAAGGTTATAACTTAAATAGTAGAGTACCCCCCCCCCCCCACTGGTTTATTCAAGTTGAAATACATTAACGAGTTCATTTATTTCTCCAGTGAGTTTTGAACCTTGAAATGGAGACTTTCTTTAATCAACTAAATCAGAAATCGTTGATTAAACCATTCATGAAGGCTCGGCGTATAGAAATTGGACAAGAGCTTCAAGTATTATCGTTTAGAAGAGTTTGCACACAGTATACAGAAAGAGTTTCTGTGGAATTTTTTACATTTTACACTGTGCTACCACAAAGATTTACAGACAATTTCACTACGCAGCGAATTATAGAATTAAATAGGGGAATTGAGTGTGGACATAAGGTGTTTCTAAGGAGCCTTGGGCCAACAGAAGGTAGAACCACGAATTTTGAATTTTCCCTTGAAGAATGAAAACTTCCGAGCTTAGACTGTTGAGTATGTACAATCGAAGGAAACTTCAAATGTATTTGAAATCTCTAGTTGATTTAAAGCATGAGATTGAAATGTATGAGATAAATAAGAAAATTGCTTATATTAATTTAAATTCAATAAAAAGTATTAAAAAGTGAGTGTTGTTTTTTTCCTGTATCATGTAGAAAATGAAAGTGTATACTTACCTTTTCTTTTCTTATCACTTCCTTTGAGATAGTATCAAATGTTGTTTTTTGCTTAGACACTGATCACTTGGATTCTTTTTTAATCAGATTTAAGTTTCAAAATGTGTTTTTAGGTTACGAAATGATAATCAAAATTGGTAAATTATATGTTTATTAGAGAAATATAATTACATATCAAAATAAAAAAATTCTTGAAATTTTGTCATGAGACTGTTGGTTTGGGTTTCTTCTCGCGTTAATCTATCCATATTTTGTAGAATATTTTTCTTCCTGACTTCCAGTTTGGTTAGCTGCTCTTTGAGAGAATTTCTCTGCACCTTTATATCACTGATCTTCCTTTTACAGAAGACGTTTGCGTGTCCTTTAACTTTGTGTAAATAGCTTGTCGGACTTTGCCTCCGGATTTGCTGTGTTTGAGTATATTTTTGTTTGATTTTTCAAATTAATACTGAATTATGAGTAAATGAATAGTAGCGATCTTTTCTTTTTTCTTGAATAGTCTTTTTTCACATCTCATATTCCAAATAACCAAAAATCACTTAATGAGAGAATAATTTAAAAAATCACTAAATGAGACATAAAAAATGTTTAGAGTTAAATAATATTTTTCAGTGAACTTACAGTTGTGATAATGTCTTGTAGTATATTAGCCCCACTGCACTGCATGATGTCAAGTTTCACGAATTACTAATGCTGGTCACAGAACTGAAGAAAATTTTAACTGAGAGCAAAGATATAGTGTAAAATTTTACGGAGCTTGCATTATTCTTGAGGGGACACCCAAGACCCAATCGAGTGTGTTGAAAAGCCTACCACACCAATCCACATAGTGCATTCGCTTTCCTCGTCTAAACGCGCAGGCGTGGTTCCCACAAAGGGGCTGGGCTTAGCTCCTTGAAGGCTTGCTGCGCATGTGCAAGTGGGTGGAGCTAACCCGCACCTCGGGCATGCAAAATCGCTGATTTCAATGTTTACAAAACGCAGATGGCTATCCCTGAGAATGTTTTTGAGACAAAATTTCAGCTCGTCAGTTGAATGTTTAAAAAACACAGATGGTCAGAGAATGTTGATGTGATTTCTCACGTCGGCCCGCTTTTATAAGTTGGATGTTTAGTCTGAGAGAATTTCGGTGTTTAAAAAACACAGATGGCTAACCCTGAGAATGTTGATGTGATCTCTCAAGTCGACCCGCTTTTATAAGATGTTTAGTTATTTTCAACGACCGTCAGAATACTGGCTGACAAAAAATGAAACTACTTTTATTTTCATAACTTTATTATGTGTTAAAACTACACAAATACTATAGCTCCACAACTGTTAGCTTCTTAATCCATTGATTTTCCACCAACTTATAGATTAATTTAATCATCCATTTTAAAATCAGGGGTGAGGAACATGTGGCAATAAAATAAACCACGCTTTCTAGGGATTGACCTGTTCTAACTGTTCATTTAACGTTTAAATTGGTGTAACCCACTCTGTGTCAGCAACCGTACCATTTTCAAATATCATTCGAAGTTTGTACTGTTTGATATTACTTGGTATCTTTGTCATTACAACTTCATCAGTGGTAGGTGTTGGAGTTAATGAAATGCAATTTAATGAATCATCCATACAAATAGCAACATCGTTTACGTCATACGGTTTATAGACGTATATTATGTTATTGATAATCAGAGAATGAAGTAACAGGTATTCTGCACTCAACATCATTTTCGAAAGTGTGACCCACTTAAGATTTCTCTCTCTTTTATAGGAATCAAACAACAAAATGCAAATAAAGACCTTTATTTAAGTAAAAACAAATATTAGTAATCGATTAAGTATTTTTCTAACCAAGAATATAATTTTTCACAATTCCTAAAGCTACACATCCATTTTTTATTTTCATTGTGGTGGAGACACATCGGAATGTCTTTTTCAAATAGCGGCACCTCTATCCAATTGTTTTGCAAATTTCCCACATCAACCACTTTATTGTTGATTATTTCACGTAGAAAACGTTCTTTTTGATGTCCCTTCACGTAAACTATGTGAACGTCTAGTAGAGTAGTTTGCAGTATTTTAACCAATTTGTTGTACTCAACATGTCCACATGAATATTTTATCCCCAGAAAATTTTCTTCCATAACTCGCACGAGCCTCTTATTTAAATTGTTAAGAGACATAAAACTTTTTGGGGGAGTTATAACCATATGCATCACTTGCCCATTAATTTAATTGTCAATTCCTTGGGATAAAACTCATTCTCCACCAAGAAACCTTGAACGTATATTACAGCAATCTTCATCTTAACTTAACTGTTGGTATTATGCTGATGTCCCTACATTTATATCCGGGATCTGTTTACATCATATAGCTTCTTACAATTTCGCTCAAGGGCAAATACTCCAAGAGTCTGTCATGGATGATGATGCAATATGCACGAGTCTTATCTGGAAATCCTTGAGAGCTCTCAATAGCCAATTTAACATCAACAGTGCTCATTTTAATTGTTTCATTGCGATGTGAACAGTCGATAACGAACAGCGTCGCCCGGTCTTTAAAGTCAGCATAATTAAGTAGTGGGCTCTTATGGCTTGTATTCATAAAGCTTTGGTAGAATTCTCTGTAATTATTGTAAACTTCCAAGTAATCCCTATTGAAATCTTGCCGCAAGCGTTCAAACGGAAAGTATTCACCGTTTATTATAAGGCGGACGTCGGAAATATCTACATGATCAAAGTACGTTGGGTCGGTTTTTGAATTTTCTTTGCGGTCGGTCTGAAAGCCAACAATAACAAACCTTGGGCTTTCTACTGTGGCAGAGGTTTTAACGGACCATATTTCTTTGGTTGCATTTACGGTCAGATTAGGTAATTCATGTAACTCCCATTTGCGAAACGGTATCAAGAGGGCTTGCAATAAGTTATACTTAATTTTATCGTTTGGTATTATATGTTTTACTTTCAGCTCGATGTTAGTAATGACTACTTCAACCGTTAGATCTGGAGTTGTACCAGGTGTTTGTTCCAGCAATATAGAGTTTTTGTCATTTCGAGCTCTAGTTAACCGTATTGTTTGTTTACCAGAAATTGCATGTTGGTAATCGTTAAAGATGCCAAACAGGTGTTTAAGCGGAACTCTAAAACTGAAAGTTGAGTCTCTATTCAAAATGGTTTTTTCCCCGGGTACCACCAATCATCAGTGGGGTTGTAGCAAAGATACGCTCTGATACTGCTTAAAATGCCGGGGTTCCTCACAGAATCTACTTCTTGTCCGTTAAGTTCGTAAGATATAGAGTCGAAGAAGAAAGCCGCTGCATTATTAACTAATTCGCAAGTGCCTTCTCCTTGGATAGGTTTTATTTCTCCTTTAATAAAAATTTCAGCATCGTACATTAACAGCCAAGCATCTCCCTGGTTAATTGTTATTTCAATGATGTCATTATTCATAAAAGACTTGATGAAAGGATAGTAAGTACGGCTTTCTATGCGTTGGATCGACTCATCATACTTTGGACTTTGATACACGTCGAATACATTTGCTGTCAACGACATTATATCCAAGTGATTTTAAAATATTTATGCTTTTAGGTGTAGGCGTCAGGTTGTAAGGTTGACGCTTCTGAGGTTCAGGTGACAGTGTGTTTATAAAGTGGTTTAACTCACTTTTCTATGTGAGGCCCTCACCGAAAACTAGACCCATTACAAAGGTTTTACTTGTAATCTCACAATTATTTCTTCTCCACGGAAATTTACTAACTGAAAATTTTTATCCAAAATCGATAAGGTTATATTATTTATTTCCCGTTTAGTGACAGGTAAGTAAAGTAGGTTTCTGGGGGGTTTCGTCTATGGCGTCCCCCGGATTACATTCAGGAGAAAACTCGTAAATACTATGAGTAGGTCTGTTGTTATAGTACGCTCCAGAGGTTAAATTGCTGTCAATATGTATTGTTCTGGTTTTGACGATACTCACCGGTAAATCTGATGCGTGAACACTTAGTGGAGGTAGTAAACGATTGGAATAACCAAGCAATGCGGCAATCGAGTCTTTTGGTCGAAAATCAATGGTATATTTATCGCTGTATATTTCACACTATAGAGTATTAGTATTGGCTTTCAATGAAAAATCAGGTATTTCGTTAAGATTTCTTAAAATTTTAATTATCGCTGTCTCTATGGCAGCAATTTCGTAAGATCCTGTGGGTATTTCTAAAACTTTCAATTCGTTTGCTTGATCAATTAAATAAAATTTATTATTCGGTGTCTCAATATTCGGTATCGTATTATATGAATAAAACCCGAGCAACGCTAAGCCGTATTGTAAAGTTGGGTCTAAATAAATGGGGTTATTGTAATCAACCGAGAGCACAGAGCTGTAGCCTTTCAACGTGAATAACAAAGACATGACTAATAGTTTTAAGTCGGTCAGCTCTTTTTATAAAGAAATTCGAGACAAAGATGTCCACAGTTCATTTCATTAAATTTTTGATATGCATCGTTATTATATACAATTTTAACTTTTCCTAAATATTTAACAAGTTCTTTCGGTGGTTTTAAGTTACCGAAACTATCAAAGTATTCAACAATATTATTACCTTCCTTATATGCTACCCAGTGAGTGCCTCTATTGTTTTTAACATCTAAATTAATAATTGCCGATTCATACGTATGTGGTTTGCTTGGAAGTGGCAAATTTTTCGAGGTCAACGTTAGTTAATGGTCTCTTGGGTAGCTTCACTGGGAGTTTTTTTGTTTCCTTAAAAATAAACCAAAGCCTTGTTTGTTTTTTCTCAAGTAAAGCCCCGATCCGATTGCTTCCATCGCTTTGTTATGACGTTTTTGTTCTTCCATCTTTTTCTGCATATCTTTCGCAGCGATAACTGTTTTAGCAATTGCGCTAGCACCACCTGCCACCGATCCAAGAGCTCCCAGAGCACCTAGGATTGGAATCAAAGGAAGAAACCCACCGCTCGCCTCAAAAGGAATTATTCTGGGGATTCGGACTTTATTCTTTCCACCTACTTTTTTAACTGCTAAACGTGCCGCTTTAATTGCAGCTAGTGTGGTTTCTTAATTCCTTTTTCATTATTAAGTTGATTTCCGTTAAATGATTTTTTCAATGATTTTTCAACCTTTTTCACTATATCACGTTAGAACGATTTTTTTAAGCCCATACCTAACTTGCGTTTAGTTTTCATTGTTGTAGTAACAAACCAAGCAGCTGTCTTTTCAGCTAGTTTTGCGTCCTTAGACTTAACTCTTTGCCAAGCTTTCTTTTCTAACACTCGATCGGCTTTATGTCGATCCTCTAAAGAGGAAGATTTCGAATATTCTATGTCGTGTTCCTTGCATGCAACGTCGAGAGGGTTTATGCCAGGGTCTCCCCTAGCTAATCTCTTGTTTAGCTTAGTTCCAGGTCCGCAATATTGGTATCCAGGAATGTGCAATTCAACTGGTAGATTACTGATAAGGGTATTAACCAAACCGTCTCCTGTGAATGATAACATTAGACTGAATGCAAGTCTTTACATGAAAATATATTTATAAGTTTCAATTTATTTTCCTTGAATTTATTCAACTGTTCACCACATTTATATAATATCCGAGCGCATTAAGATTTCACTTAAACGAACCTCGGGAAAGTGTGTTTATATAAATTCTGTACAGTATAATTTCGTATAATGAAACGACTTTATTGCAGATCCGCTTTAATTCACCGCCAATCATTGGATCACGATGCCTGCGCTCTGAATTTTAAAACTCCTTCGTTTAGCATAAATATTTTCAATTTAGACCTTGCAACTGATGACTCATAACCGCTATTTATGAATGGGTTATTATTTCACAACAGAGCACGTTACTGTCTTTCATTGCTATCGAATTATGGATCGCTTGATCCAGTTACTTTGTGAGTCATACCGTTGTCATAGCAAATAAAAATTTGGAAATCGAATTATTTGTTTTATTTACAACAGTTACTCTACTGGGTCCATGTCCTTGAAATGATTTTCTACAGTAATTCTAGAATCCTTGTTTTAAGGACCCTCAGTTTTTTTAAGGGCCCTCAGTTTTTTAAGGGCCCTCAGTTTTTAAGGGCTCTCAGTTTTTTAAGGGCCCTCAGTTTTTTAAGGACCCTCAGTTTTTTAAGGGCCCTCAGTTTTTTAAGGGCCCTCAGTTTTTTTAAGGGCCCTCAGTTTTAGGGACCTTGGATTCATTAACATGATTTTTCTACAGATTAAAACACAAATTACAACAAGACTATTTATTTGAAGTACACATTCTATTCCTTTATTAAGCACGTTTTATGACTAAAACATATTAATATAACACAATCTACAACAAGACTATTTGAAGAATTCCCCATGTTAATTTTCTATTCCCCATGAAGACATTTTCCACTATTTCGAACTGATTGGCCTTGTTTTTCCCCATATCCACTTGTCCTTTGTAAACCAGCGAGTATTTTCCACTGGAAAAATGTTCGATGCACGGCTTGAACACCTCCGTCACTCTGTTTGGCAGGAAAACGACATCATGCTCCAACTCAAGCAAAACGGTCTCCCCGAACGTCGTTTGCACCACCTTGGCAGAGAGAATTTTCATCGGCACACCTTCACCCAATTCCGGCAACTTTACCGTCGGTTTCTGAGACAAGCAACCAAATTTGTTGATGGTTTTCAAATCCACTTATTTGCTGCAAGCCATCTTACTCAACTCGGCTACTGAACTCCAAACAGCAAACTCTGTCTTTTATCAAAGCTAGAGGAGTGGAGGGGGGGATTCTAGGACTTTGAAACCACGCCCACCCAAAATTCCCAGAAACCTTGAAGCGCGGAAACCTTGAAGTTGTTCTAGCCACGCCCCTTGAACATCAATTCCCAGAAAGCGATTCTCGGAAACCACACCCCTTGACCTTGAACCGAAATTCCCAGAAAGCGATTCTCGGAAACCACGCCCCTTGACCTTGAACTGAAATTCCCAGAAACCTTGAAGCGCGGAAACCTTGAAGTCTAGCCACTTGACCTTGAACACCCCATCGCGACTTCGCAACAAACAAACGATATTGGCGGCCATTTTGGGCCAGAACCCGCTTTGCATCACTACTAATATTCGTATGAATAATTTACCGAATGTTCGGATTTCTAGCCACTTCCATATAAAATTCCTTGCGAATGTGGAAAGTTCTATGTTTGGGGAGACTAGTAGGCCATTTAACGTTCGTTTAAAAGAACATAAAAATTATATCATGCAAAATCAAATTTCGAAGTCGAAAATATGTGAACACTCTTTTAATAACAATCATAGGATTTTGTGGGATAGTTCCAAACCAAGAAGAAATACGAAATAGACGAAAAATTAAAGAATCAGCATTTATTCTAGGAAATACAGACAACTGTGTTGCTGAATGTTCAGTGGAATTCAGTAAAATATTATTGCCACTTATTCAAAGAGAAGTTAGTATAATAATCCAGTAAATTTTATTGGATTTATATGGGTAATAATTAATAATGCAATTCATTGGGTAAGAAAAATTTTCTTATTCATGGATACACCATTTAGAAGGCTTAAATCCGAATTTTCGACCATCAACCCATTGCAGGTTTTCCGCCATCTTGAATTTAGTGGTAAATTAGTTTTTCGCGGATAACAGCTGTATTTTTAATTTTACCAAAAAAATTGTCGATACCATTTTTAAAGGAAAGGTGCTCTGCAAATTGGTTCTCTTGTCATTTTCTTGAATTTTGCATAATATATAAGTTATAAGAAAATAATCTAGAAAAAAGGGGTTCCAACTTTTTCACATCTAATATCTTTTTTTCTGCTAACGACAGCGCGAAATTTTTTTAACAAAAGTTGTTCACTACAAAATTACCTATGATATTTGTCTGAACAACTTTTTTCTATCAGTAATAGTTTATTTCTGGTAGCGTCTCAAAATTAACGCAACGTCTCCTGGCACCTCGTAGGGTCCAAGTACCCGCGCTATACCTTGCCGTTACCTTGCTAATTTTCCCAATTTTTTTTATACATGACTGTATTTTGACATATTACTATGTAGAGCTCAATAATTATTTGTGTACGCGTGTACGCAGGAGTACGAAAAACAACTTTTTCTCCTTGTATCATACAATATTTTTTATTAGAATGTGCTTAGATACCTATATACAGGGTGTTCGAAAAATAGACAGAGATATTTTAGGGGGTGATTCCTTGTTAAAAAATATGAAAAAAGTTTCTATAAATATGTTAGTTACAAACAATCAGTGGCGTACATTTTTTTCCAATAATATTCGCTAAGGTGCCCCCGGGACGCCACTGGACTTAATAATTTTAATCTACATATTAGGGCTAAATTAGCCTCTTAATAACAACAAATAACGTTGCCAAATTTCAACAGAATCAATATTTTTAAAGATACATATTAATATATATTTTTTTAATTTAACATCCTGTACCTTGGAAACTCTCCATTTCCGGACCCATATTTATATAAACTTTTTTTCATATTCATGAAAAAAGTTTGCAAACCCTTTTTTCTCGATTATTTTCTTATAACTTGTTATATATGCAAAATTCAAGTAAATGTCAAGAGAACAAATTTGCAGAGCACCATTTTTCCTTCAAAAATGGTATCGACTATATTTTTGGTAAAATTAAAAATACAGCTGTTTTCCGCGAAAAACTAATTTACCACTAAATTCAAGATGGCGGAAAACCTGCAAAGGATTGATGGTCGAAAATTCGGATTTAAGCTTTCTAGATGGTGTACTATCGATGGATAAAAAAATTTTTCTTACCCAATGAATTGCAATATTAAACCTTAAATTTACTGGACTAATAAATAATAATTAGAGAGAACACAGGGTACAATACCAGGCTAGGCTATTGTTTCTGTTGTCATGACATTTTAACCTGAAATTTATTAATATGTCATTTCACTTTGACGTGAAATGATCTTTGAGAAAGGAGGAAGATTTATTCTCCGAAAGCTCAGAAAACAAATTTGTTGAAGATATTTTTTGAGTTACAAGTTCAAAGTTTAGTTCATTTACTGTTAAGTAAGAAGTTATTAATTTTCCAAGCAACTTGAAAAATTTTTCCTTTAACCAGTTTGGTGGCGAAAAACCCAATTAAAATTCAATGGATCTGTATACGCCACAAATAAATTTTAGAAAATACCTGTATATTTTTTGTTCAAATTTGGTATGTGGGGTTTTGGGGTGTCTTGATTAGCGCTGATGTGTCAGATTTTAATTAAAAAAATCGCTAAATGGTTTTCGTTATTTTTTACAAAAAAAAAATTGTAGTCGGCCTCGAAAGTTGAGATTAATGTCTGAAATTTTGCACCAAAGTAGAGTTTTTGTGACCTATCTTCAGAAAAAAAACCGGC
This sequence comes from Pseudeuparius sepicola, assembly GCA_963920635.1. Lineage (NCBI taxonomy): Eukaryota > Metazoa > Arthropoda > Insecta > Coleoptera > Anthribidae > Pseudeuparius > Pseudeuparius sepicola. Next base: position 26,554,989 of record OY987304.1, on the reverse strand, counting down.
TAAAATCGGATTAAAAATAAAAATTGTACGGTTTCAATTTCAAATGGGCCACCCTGTATATTGAAATTAAGAAGGCCCAAAATTGCCGCAAGAATATCCTTTAGGTGCATAGTTTCTCTAAAGTATGCAATATTAATTAAATAAATAGTTTTTCCTTAAAATCCGCCTGTAACCTTATTTTAAACATTTTTTTTATCTAAAAATATTTACCTACATCAAAGTTAAGAGGGCGCGAAATTTTCACTTATAATCTCCCTAGAGCATGAATTATTTCCCGAAATTTTTTTCGAGGTGTGCATTTTCTTAAAAAATTCGCAACCGAGAAAAAATTTCCGGAATTTTAATTCATGCTCGCGGGAGATTCGTTACGAATGTCAAACCTGTTTGAAAATACAATTAAATTGGTGACATATGGTGTTATTGTTGTATAGGAGGGCGATTTCAACTTATTAATCTTACAGCTAGGTGCTTATGGGAGGGTGATTTGCGAAAAAATACACAGGTTGCCATGGCAACGTTAAGAAATGCTTGTGTTTTATTGGTTGTACCTTGTCGACATGAAATTTTCGTATGTAATATCACTAGTGCCGGAAATTTTATCGATAATTTTTTCGAAAGCGCTATTTTGCCTAGAAAGATCACGAGTATAAATTGGGCTTTTATTTTCTGATAAAATCCCGAGAGTGAAGCTCGAGGGATTTTCCGGCACGAGTGGTATTTGTCGAGATTATTTCACGAATACGATTTAATAATTTCTGTATTAAATTTTTCTATGTTTACATTTCCAAAACGATTCATTTTGAATGAGTTTATTGACAGCTTCGACTATAGCGTTCGAGTACACAAACATGACGCTTGGATATACAAGGCAAATGAGATTATACCTACATCCTGTCAGCGTTGGTTTATTTTCTGAATGTGTCATTAATTTAATAACAAGAATTTAGCAATGTAAAAGTTATATAAATTCATTGATATAATGCTTAATAATACCGCAACATAATTTATAAGCTGCATAATTTAGAACAGTGTGAAACACACAAACTTTAAGAAGTAGGTACGTGTTTGTATCCAACAGATTCGCGGTTGCTAAGCAACGAAGTGATAATTTGCGCAAGTGAAATTACCGGTAATTGCACTAGTGCAAATTATCGCTAGCAGAGGCATATCATTAGTTGGATTTTTATGGAAGGAGCGACCTTATTGGATGCAAGCAGTATGAGGGAAATAATCACTAAAATATCCTTTAGGTGCATAGTTTTTCTAAAGTTTACAATATTAATTAAATAAATAGTTTGACCTTAAAATCCGCATGTAACCTTATTACGTAGTAATTTATATTATCGTGAATAAAATGAAACCGCAAACCTCGAGTAATCATTTTTAATAGTTTCTTCTAATACTTCATTGACTATTGACCTACAAACCAGTTTTTTGTTACACATCCTATTTCGTGACATACTATAATATAATAATGGTACAAAATAATGGTTTTAGTTTCGCCCAAAATAATGGATTCATTGTTTCCCACGATATATTCATCTGCTTTAATATATATATTATTATTATGATTGCATTACTAATGTCCTATCTTTGTATCGAATTACAAAATTCCACAATCCACAACACCAATTAATGTGTGGCGAAGGCCTTGTCGATGACAATATGGTGATTTGTTCTTCCTTTTTTGAATGGAATAATTGCGACAGAATGCCATATTTTGACTCTTAAGTAGCAATTAATTATATATATATGTATGCATCATCTGTCGTTATATTAATTTAGATTTGATTGTCTCGGACGGATCGTGTAGTCTACGCTCTTTTACAAATTATAAATATTGATTTGAATTAAGATTATTACTGATATTATCGTCTTCTAGTGAGTTATTAATTTGTAATTACAGGGTTGTCTATAACTGCCGTCCGATATAATAAGACGAAATTGGGTATACTCATAAAATTATGGGACCAGTGTATTTCCTTTCCGTGCATAGGTATACTAAATTTAAAAAAAACGTACACAAAAAGGATCGGCTTTTAGCTCAAATTTTTCCTGAAACTGAAAATGCACGGCTTTTCTACAAATCCTTTTCAGAAGAAGTAGACTTCTAAAACTCTTTTTCAGTTGTTGAAAAACCGAGCAATTTTGCGGATAATTTTATAAAAGGAAGCCAATCCTTCAAAAAGGATGTGAAAATATCTTTTTTAAAAATATTAGATTATCACTATAGCGGAAAATTGAATAAAAGGAAATACAACATGGAGGTAGTAAACTACCAACTCGTAACTACTTAAAATTTATTGTAAGAGATGCATCGGGATACCCGACATGTGAGTGAGTGTTCCGCGTAGAGGGAGTGCGAATGCCTTTTGGCTAAGTCGATAATAATAACAATAATAATGTTTTTTTATGTACACATCCAACCCGTACACCCCTCCCTTATAAAAACAGAAAAGTGCACATTATTTTGGCATTCTCATACTTGGCATTTTTGAAATCGTCCTCAAAAAATGCGGGTACACCAAATTTAAAACTATAATTTTGGTACGAAAACAAATTAAAACAGATTTTATTATATTATAGTAATTTTTCACAATTCTCCGGACTCGATACTAAATTGAGGTAGATATATTTTAATTTAGATATTAGTTTTTATATTTTTATGCAAAATGTTGTTGTCAAATATTGACATTTGACATGAGAATTAAAAAAAGTACTTCTTTTAAAACTGTAATGTCAACCCAACCTATGGTAAAACCTTAGACTATACAATGGACAAACTGTGCAACAACAAATACATTCCAACTCTGTAATGAAACATGAGACCTGAAACCTGTCATTTTTATTATTGAGTTAAAAAAGTTATAGGTAGTGTTCAAACTGAAAATATAATTTATTATTGAATAATAACACTATATTAAAATCCTGATCATGATGTCATATTTCATTGTTGTTTGCGGACTGGAGTGGCGCTACTCGACGAAAAAAATGGCGACTTATTATAGATTGTAGGGTGGTATTCTGCGGTTATAGGTATGTCAATTTCTGACTTTTAGAATGTCCCATATTTTAAACATCTAGCTTTATTACCCTTTATGTTCTTTTTACGATAACTAGTTCTCTTTGCCGTCAATATTTCGAAGTTTTGTCATATTAACAGAGCTTTTATAGATAGATTTGTTTGTCAAAAACATGAAATTTACATGCTCATGAAGAAAATCATATGCATAGACCATTACCTACGTGAATTGCAGAAAAATAATAGTTATTGACATTGCAAGACGCGTAAGTCCACGTTTTTGGCCCCGGAGGTGACGCGGGCGTTGCCTCGGTCCATAAAAACCTTCGAGGCCAAAAAAGAGCTTAGGCATCGTGCAATGTATTATATTTTTCCTGCTTCCGACAAGTTCCTATTAGATATAGGTAATTTTAATTAAACGCTTTGGAGTAGATTGTGAAATAACCATTGCTCAATTACTAAAAATTAAAATCAGTAATTAAATATAAGAAGTAGAATGCAGCCATAATAAAAATAAATAAAAAACTTGAGTTTTTTGTGGGACTCGAACCCGTAACCTACGGTTTACTATCCGAACTCTTTTAACCCAGCACTACGTTCACTGCTGTTTGACTTTGCTATTAGCCACTTTATTTTTGACACTGAAAAATGTATCCATGTTCTTAGTTTTTCTTTGGCATAACTCGTATTCTTTTTGATCAATGATGAATGATTAAATGCTTACTGTTCACAGTAGTCGATCGTAACTGTAACGATCTAAACTTTTCCTAAAATATTTTTTAGTTATTTCAATTATAATTTGCAACTAGTTAAAAATATTATTGATTCATTATTTAGTTTAACCAATTTTGTGAAATGCATTACTTTTACATAACTTGAAATTTACACCTGAATAATATTATGATTTGTAATATAAATTAATAAATCTAATATTAATCTTCCTAATTTAATTAAAGTAAATTTACAAAATATTTGGCGTGTGTAAATGATCACGTTACTGACCAGATTTTTGGTTCCGGTTGCATTTTCCTCGGCATTGATGCCAACTTAGAACGTCGAAATTACCAGTTGACAGTCCTAGTAAGGGTTTCTTATAAAAATTGTATGGCACAGAGAAAAACACCCTGTATATTTTGTATTGGATATTTGCACACCAAAACTTTGAGTGGTCCTGTTGATCAGTCAACTGTTGTAAGGGGATTCCATGACACACTTGACTTGCCAGATGCATTTAAAATTCCTATTTTGCCCAACTTTAGCACTCGGCACAATGGAAATCCCTGTAGATTTTTTGTTCAAATTTGGTATAGGTGGGTTTTGGCGTGTCCTGATTAACGCTTTGGTGTTAGGTTTTAAATTTAAAAAAATCGGGAGTATAAAAAACCGATCCTGGCTTTTTATTTGAAAATGGAAAGAAGCGTTTTATGAAGCCCTTTCAACAACGAAAGTTCATGCCATTATCTCCAAAAAAAAATTGTATGGATTTGTGTTTGTTTAAAAGTAGACACTCTGTATATTAGAATAAATTTTGGATAATTACGAGTTGGTATAGAACCTGATCTTCTATGGTAAGTAGGAAACTTACTTTTTCGGAGAACATTCGTCCATAGGTCAGCCAATAGTTGTCTAGCTGTTGCTGGTTGAACTCATTAGGATGCAGCTGTTTCTCCAACAAAGTCTGTAATTTGTTCATTGTCGGTTCGGTGGTGATCGTAATGCTCGTGCTCCGTCAGACATAGTGGTGTTGAGCATAATAAAAAAATCGAATAAGCATAAGAGAGATTGGTATGATATTCATTCGTTATATCGGTCTTCATTGCCCGATGGTCTATCCTTTGTGCCTGTTTCATCCTCAGATACTTGTATGTATCTCCTTTGCTCATTGCTCATCTTCTGACCGTCTTGCATTTAGTGTGGACCTTGTGCAAGTTTTCCTCCTTACGACGCTAATGCTGCGGTATTTGTCCAGTCCAAACTGCACTGCTATATCCCAGAAGAACTCTTCTACATATGACAACTTTCTCTACAAATACACGGTTATACAAAAAAAACTCCAAAATCAAATAGAAGTAGTGAAAGAAAACTTTTAGCAAAGGTGAAATTAAACAAAGCAAAATTCTCTCAGTCAAAACTCCTCTGAATGAGAGAATTTTGATTTGTTTAATTTTGAAGAAAATGGATTATTTTTTTACTTTATTACCAAAGGTTTTAATAAACAAAGAGCTACACAGTTTTACGAAAACTAAGAAAAAAGTTTTAAGAGAATATGAATTTGAGGCTTCAAAACTCCTAAATCTTCTGAAAAAGCTTGCTGCCTGCCTCTTTCATATTGTGCATTTTGTAGTTACCTGATTTAATTTTTAGGTAATAAGTACAGTTTTGGAATAACCAAAAATTGTATCAAAATCAGGACAGAAACAAGTCGGTCAGGCAGTTTCAGCCGAGAGGGTATCCCTTATAATATATATTTGTGGAAACAAATAACGCCTTAGGCAACTCCATACCACCCGTGTATATTTTTTCAAGAGTGCGACTTAAAAGCAGTTTCAAGAAAGGAACCCCAGTGGGAAGCTTAAGATTATGCAATAAATGGGCCTAGATAACAGCTGTAATATCTTTAGTTAAAATATATTATCCAAATTTTGTTGCTTCTGGATATAGCCTAAGAGCTAGCGGTTCATCCGACTAACCAGTTTCCCACAAAGCTAGAAATTTTTTAAATAATGTTTTATTATCGGTCAATTAAGAAAGTACCGTTCTGGCAGGCATCTCGCGGTTGCGTCCTCATGCCTTAAATTTTTGAAAACAAAAACAACTGTTTTTTTATATTATAAAAACGTTAGGTGATCAACACGGATGTTAGTCGTCAAGTAGTGGATTATGAATAGGTTTATCTTTCATATTTTATGGGGGGAAATATGTTTGGAAAGCAGCATATTAACGAATCTACCCCGTATATGGGGCACAATTAACTTTTCACTTACTTATTTTTACTTACTTTTTACTGCATTTTCAATTATTTGGACTGCTTTGAATGGCGAGGGTCTGGGCGGCTATAGGTAATGGCGGATGATGATCTCTATGGTTCGGTTGTATAAAGTAAAAAACTGTGCCCCAATATGCGCTCTTGCTGCTCCGCACATACATTTCATTGGGCTGCGTGCCCTGCCATGGCTTGCGTGGGCTGCGTCGCGTGTGCTTCAATGTGCGCATTGGACGTAGCGCTGCTATGGGGGATGGTCCGATTTTGTTCTTTTAATGCATTCACGCTAGGACTGCTTTTACAATTTGTTGTTGTTGAGGCTATTGGTAGGCATTCAGTGGTCTTTGAGCGTCAATAGATGTGTTCGATGTTGTTAAAGATTTATTAACATTTTCAGATGACGAAGACGAAATAGGGTTGATCGTTGTACGACCCTACAGGGTGGACCCAGATTGACTATACGATAGGTGTAAAAGACAAAAAAAAATTGGAGTTGAAACTTGACCTTTGGGGGATCAGCTTTGCTTGATTAGAAACTAATTTGCACCATATAATTATATTTTAAAAATCAAGCAGGCCTTGACAGGGGCAATTTATTCATTTTCAGTTCAGGTATACTACCTTTTCCTTAAGAGGTATCGAAAAATTTTATTAGATAATACCTCTTAAGGAAAAGGTAGTACCTATACCTGAACTGAAAATGAATAAATTGCCCCTGTCAAGGCCTTCTTGATTTTTAAAATATAATAATATGATGCAAATTAGTTTCTAATCAAGCAAGGCTGATCCCCCAAAGGTCAAGTTTCAACTCGAAATTTTTTTGTCTTTTACACCTATCGTATAGTCGATCTGGGTCCACCCGGTAGGACTAGTTGTCGAAGAAACGTCAGCTCCTGATTCATTATTTATAATCAAATCTGAATTTTTAAAGACATTTTGATTAAATGAAAAAATACCTGGCTTTCTAAACCCTGCCAATATACTTTTTGGTTATGCTATCTCGCCAATATCGTACAAAGAAACCGTTCGTCCAATATTGTTTATCACCCAGTTGTTTAACGATATTTAAGAACTGATTGAAATGCTTCAATTACGCCCACATCTAATGGTTGGATTTTGTGAGTGGTGTGAGGAGAAAAGGATAAGAGAACGACGCTGTTCTCAGGGCAAAATTTTATCTCACTGTGTATAGTAGGAGAGCTAGCGGTTGATCCGACTAACCCGTTTCCCACAAAACTAGAAATTTTTTAAATAATGTTTTACTATCGGTCAATTGAGAAAGTACCGTTCTGGCAGGCATCTCGCGGTTGCGTCATCATCCCTTAAATTTTTGAAAATGTAAAAAAAAATCTACTCCCACAAGGCTACAATTTTAATATGTTTTAATTTACATAAGTTTAAGCTTAAAAAAATGACAACCTATTTTGAGGGTTGCAAGTATGTGCCAGACGACAGTAAAGTTGTCATAGGGATAGTACCTAATTCGTAACCTGCTCCCACAACGTTGAAATTTTGAGGGAATATTCTTTTAATAGTTTTAAAAGAATATGTAAACAGCCAGCCTATTCTGGCGGTTGCAAGTGTCTGCCAGACGAGTACAGGGTGACCCCCCAAAAATTAATAATTTGAAGGTATTTTAACCGGAGAAAAGGCACTTTTTCAGAATCTGCTGTCAAAAAACAATCGAACATCAAACAAAAAAGTCACGGATCTAACCCCACTTTTTTGAAAGTGAAGCCCAACTTTCTTTTCCATATTTGGATAGGCAACTGAAATCTCTATTATACGACGATATATATACAGGGTGTCCTTGGATAGTTGTCGGAATTAATCAATATACAGGGTGTTCTGGAGGTAAATTTGAAAATATGCCCAAGAGTAAACTACAATAATTATTTTCAAAGATATGAACAACTTTTATAAGGAAAAGTTGTTTGGGATAAGGAGTTATGCCAGAATCCCAATGTTGAGGCGGCTCGGCCTACTTTGATTATTTTCTCTTTTCATTCTTACGTATTTTAATATTGTTATTATTGTAATGCAATCTTAGGAAATAACAATAATTTGTCTTTTTATATTATAACTTTCAGTTTTAACTGAACAGGTGAAAATAGAAAAATATCGCACAAATAATCAAAATAAACCAAGCCGCCCCAAAATTGGGATTCTGGCATAACTCCTTATTCCAAACAACTTTTCCTTATAAAAGTTGTTCATATCTTTGAAAATAATTATTGTAGTTTACTCCACGGCATATTTTCAAATCTACCTCCAACACACCCTGTATAGTGATTAATTCGACTTATTTTGCCTGCGTCTCATTAGTAGACCATGCAGGAGTGATTTCCAAAATATCAAGATCAAACTCCAAAATTTTGGGTATTTACACCTATTCCGACAACTATTCAGGAACACCCTGTGTATATATCGTCGTATAGATTTCAGTTGCCTATCCAAAAGAAAGTTGGGCTTCACTTTCAAAAAAGTGGGGTTAGATCCGTAACTTTTTTGTTTGATGCTCGATTGTTTTTTTTTTTTGACAGCAGATTCTGAAAATTTGGAAGAAATTAGTAAAGAAGTGCCTTTTCTCCTGTTAAAATACCTTAAAATTAAGAAAATAAATGGGGGTGGTACTTTTTGGGGGGTCACCCTGTACTCGTCTGGCAGACACTTGCAACCGCCAGAATAGACTGGCTGTTTACATATTCTTTTAAAGCTATTAAAAGAATATTCCCTCCAAATTGCAGCATATACTTGCAACCCTCAAAATAGGTTGTCAATTGTTTTTTAAGCTTAAACTTATGTAAATTAAAACATATTAAATTTGTAGCCTTGGAGTATATATATTCTTTTATTTTTTTACATTTTCAAAAATTTAAGGCATGATGACGCAACCGCGAGATGCCTGCCAGAACGGTACTTTCTCAATTGACCGATAATAAAACATTATTTAAAAAATTTCTAGTTTTGTGGGAAACGGGTTAGTCGGATGAACCGCTAGCTCTCCTACTATACACAGTGAGATAAAATTTTGCCCTGAGAACAGCGTCGTTCTCTTATCCTTTTCTCCTCACACCACTCACAAAATCCAACCATTAGATGTGGGCGTAATTGAAGCATTTCAATCAGTTCTTAAATATCGTTAAACAACTGGGTGATAAACAATATTGGACGAACGGTTTCTTTGTACGATATTGGCGAGATAGCATAACCAAAAAGTATATTGGCAGGGTTTAGAAAGCCAGGTATTTTTTCATTTAATCAAAATGTCTTTAAAAATTCAGATTTGATTATAAATAATGAATCAGGAGCTGACGTTTCTTCGACAACTAGTCCTACCGGGTGGACCCAGATCGACTATACGATAGGTGTAAAAGACAAAAAAAATTCGAGTTGAAACTTGACCTTTGGGGGATCAGCTTTGCTTGATTAGAAACTAATTTGCATCATATTATTATATTTTAAAAATCAAGAAGGCCTTGACAGGGGCAATTTATTCATTTTCAGTTCAGGTATAGGTACTACCTTTTCCTTAAGAGGTATTATCTAATAAAATTTTTCGATACCTCTTAAGGAAAAGGTAGTATACCTGAACTGAAAATGAATAAATTGCCCCTGTCAAGGCCTGCTTGATTTTTAAAATATAATTATATGGTGCAAATTAGTTTCTAATCAAGCAAAGCTGATCCCCCAAAGGTCAAGTTTCAACTCGATTTTTTTTGTCTTTTACACCTATCGTATAGTCAATCTGGGTCCACCCTGTAGGGTCGTACAACGATCAACCCTATTTCGTCTTCGTCATCTGAAAATGTTAATAAATCTTTAACAACTCAAAGACCACTGAATGCCTACCAATAGCCTCAACAACAACAAATTGTAAAAGCAGTCCTAGCGTGAATGCATTAAAAGAACAAAATCGGACCATCCCCCATAGCAGCGCTACGTCCAATGCGCACATTGAAGCACACGCGACGCAGCCCACGCAAGCCATGGCAGGGCACGCAGCCCAATGAAATGTATGTGCGGAGCAGCAAGAGCGCATATTGGGGCACAGTTTTTTACTTTATACAACCGAATCATAGAGATCATCAACCGCCATTACCTATAGCCGCCCAGACCCTCGCCATTCAAAGCAGTCCAAATAATTGAAAATGCAGTAAAAAGTAAGTAAAAATAAGTAAGTGAAAAGTTAATTGTGCCCCATATACGGGGTAGATTCGTTAATATGCTGCTTTCCAAACATATTTTTCCCCCATCAAATATGAAAGATAAACCTATTCATAATCCACTACTTGACGACTAACATCCGTGTATGATCACCTAACGTTTTTATAATATAAAAAAAAACAGTTGTTTTTTGTAAAAAGATTGAAATAAAAAGTCAAACGTGCCCCGTAGTCCCCCATACTACATCACGCTAGATAGGTATATTATTTTTGCAAAACAATCACCGGCAAACCGCCTATGATGTACAGGTCACTGGTATTATAGATGTAGGTGCACTGGTAGGTATTCTGGACGGTATTGACTGATTTTATATTTATGTTTTCACCTTGAATGTTAGGTGCACACGAGTAGGTAAGTACTGAAGGTACATAATATAAAATTTATAAACACGGAGCAGCATGGATAGAATATTTAATAAAAATCAAAGCTTCAAATCCAAAATCTATTTTCAAGTTCACTGCGGTTTTGGTTAAACTATTTCACTATTTCTATTTAACGTCAGTTAAGCAGGGAAACTTTTATTACAAAACCAAAACACACTAAGGACGGTGGATTCCTATTATGGTACCACTAATAATAATAGGGCATCGCAGGGCCGTAGAAAACCCGCTGTAGTGAGAAAAAATAGGAGGAAATAGAGCATGGTGATTTTGTTTCAGTCAATAATTATTTGTGTCTAAAATTTCTACAAAATTTCGCCTGCGGCCCATTTCAATTAACAAACACGTCCTTCTAAAAATAAATAAACTTATTAAAGTTACTGCATATTTAAACCATTAGGTATGGTTCGACAGTTGACAGCAATATATTACCTATATCATTACCTATTATATCATAAATGTTCGCCTGCGGCGCAACAAAAAAAATATATTTTTAATTTGTGACCCCCCCATCGACAAAGCATAGATATATACGGCCCTGGGTCACTGTGCGTATTATTGTTGTTGAATCCTCGATGAAATGTCTCTAATAAGATAGAGTTCTTGGATATTAATTTGTAGTTGTAGATAGGTAGAGATGGAAAAAGGCTAAACCGTGTTTTTTCTGCATCACCGATGCTCAATGTTATTACTATTACATTACGTATGCCTGTTTAATGGATTTGTTTATAACAATTCCATCGAACTGGTGGGATAGACCTTAAGAAGCTGAAACGTAGTAAACAAGTTAACTTTATTCATCGTCAGAGTACGGTAGAAGGTAGATCAGAATCGAGCGGGAAAAATCAGACGCAGTTTACAAAGAGTGCACCGGCGCGAAAATGGGGAAGTCCTTGATGGGCGCTTTGTTGATTGTTCTCTTGGACATCTTACACACAGGTTAGTAAACTGATCTATTTACCTTGACATCTGAAGTATTTCGTGGCATCTATTTTCGGTTCAAATTACATGCTCACTGAAAACTCTATAGAAAGTAGGTCCTTCTTCGGACAGCAGATATTTATTTGTATACTTTCACCCAAGAAATTACCAATGTAAAAATATTTCAGCGCACAGTTGGGATGAAACATAAAACGTTTACTTTCAATAGCCTCGTGCGTAGGGCAGAAATAAATATTTTTCGGTTCTCGTAGTAATTCGTCATTTTTATTTGTTCCGAAAATTATCAGGCCGTAGGGAATAAGCATAAATTACATCACCGATATTTTGAACACTGGCGACTGGGAACTTGTTATTATTTTTTTCGCAATACTATGAACGCCGTAAGTTACAAATGTGAGGGATTTATTAGATTAGAGCTTCCACAATTATTTGTTAATGATGATCATACAATTCCCTTTCTTAAGTGGTGAAAATTTTATAATTCTGAAGTTTCTCTTTAATAATATATAATATTAGAACTTTTCGATTTTTAGAAGTGAAAACAAACAAACGTACTGGCGATTGTAATCTAAACGCGTAATTTTATTACCTTCTATTTATTCTGTTGAAAACTACAATAAAATTTTATTTAAAAATATAGATACCTATATAAAGAATAAAATGTCTGTTCGACATTTCAAATATGTTTTCCGATATTTCATTAAACCGGCGATTGTGCCGGTGACGGTGGTGAAGGTAATATCGAAAAATTTAATTATGAAAAGTTATTGAGAATAAGATGGTTTACAGCATCTAAGGTGTTTTAAATGAAGTAAGATATTTTGTAAATTGCTGAACACTTTAAACACGAACATGCATTTTATGGAAATTCAATAGTGACAAGAACAAGATGGCAAGAGAAAAAAAAGGTTCCACTTTTTAATTTTATTTTTATATACAGGGTGAGTCATTAATAATAGCACATAGTGCAACAGCATATATTTTGGGCCAAAATATTACGAGTGAGGCTAATATGCCTTATAGAAATGTTGTTTGTTTAAGAGATACAGGGCGTTGAAGTTTGTTTTTGAAATTGCATTTTGGCTACATCTCCCAACATAATCAAGCTGCTGAATTGAAATTTGGCACTGCTATGTTTTTGGGAATGGAGAATAAGCTGAAAATGTCAATTTCTACATATCTCACAGAGGGCGTCACTTGCGCTGTTTTTGGATCGTGCTTTTACTCGTAACTTTTTTGACGTTATCTTTTTGGTCCTGCAGGTCCATCATATTAGTACATCTTTTCATTCTGCAACAAAGAGGTACACTTGTTTCATAACGATCAAATCAACCGTTTGCGTTGGAATTACAAAAACGTGCCCCAAAACACATGTTGACTTCAATATTCGAAAAATAAAATTAGGTACTTGTAACAAAAATAACTATTATGTAATAAATTTGAAAAAGGTTGTGGGGAAACTCAAAGTGGTCCATTGTTAAATTACGAAGATATAATTTATTTTTTATTAATATAATATATTTATTATTGTGGTTCAAGACTTTGAATTATATCTTCGTAATATTATGTAATACGTCAAACTTTTTAAGTTGCTCCCCCCCTATTTATTTTCTGGGTGCGCCACTGGAGCAGGAAATATTAAGTAGGTACTTAATAATAATAAGAATATTTGACTTTATTTCCAACAGGTGTAACCCATTTGCAGGAAATATATACAAAATGTTTACCTACAATAAAAAACAGAAAGTGAACATTAGAATTTCTTAACGTGAAAATCATAAATTAATACTCAAAGTATTCATTATCAGAGAAAGAGAATCATTGAATAGATCGCAATCGTTACAATACTTGTTGAAATTATAGCAAATTACAAAAATAGGACAGGATAACATAATGTTTGTCTGCGCAGAGCTCAAGTAAAATGTGACACTAACCCGCGCCGTAAGACGAGGCACCAAAAAATTTATTTTTTGCAAGAGGTAAAGACATTCAATATTGTCATTGATAAAATTATATTGTCATTACTAAAATTAGACATCTGTACACGATGTTAAAATAAGTACGAAACATGTTGTGACGGATCAAGGTGGATACTAGTTTCGGCCCTTCTGATAAAAACCCTGTAATCCTGCTGAGTATGATATTTAACCAATCTACGCAGCTCTTCATACCGATTTCTATTAAATGGAGTTTTACTGAATCATTGGCGGGCTTAATATACTCTCTATTGTGTTACTGAAAAACCAAGGCGGGAATCGGCGATGACGGCTGATTTTAGCAGGCACCGACAAATTGAAGATATACAATCCAAGAGATCGTAGAATTCATTACAAGCCTGATTGACGTCACATTTATTGTATAGGTATTGGTGTCCAGTCGGCACCAGCGAGCAGCTCGTACTAAAGTTAGCTTTTCTGAAATTGTAGGTTTTACGTTCGTTTTGATCAAGTGGGAAACTGAAACTGCGATCAAGAGTAGCAGTGAAATCAAACAATAAACACGGATGATACATATCTTCATCGACAAGAGGTGTGCAGGCCCTCTCGACAAAACAATCCACGTTAGAGAACATTAAACCTAAGAGGCGATTGTTTATATTTAAAACAATACTGAATTGCTTAAAATTTAGCAACTGGGAAAAATTTTTGACAGCTTCTTTTTTCGTGTCAGCAACAGTTGCAACGGTATTGTACAAAGGGACATTGAAAAAACCCAAAATAAGTACTTTTTTGTTATCGGTAAAATAACTTAACGACATGAAGTAGGTACTCAAGAAGTGCTTCAAGTTCCATAGATGATGGATATATAAGACGGAGGGATATATAAGACAATAATAAATATTACAAAAAAGCCAATACACAATTTACATCCCACTGTATCTTCGGAGAAATCCAACATTAACACTTCCGAAATAAAATCACTGTTAACACCAAGCAACACACCACCTCCCCTAGATTGTTTGTTGATTCGAAGTCTCGAGCGCATCGATAGACAATATTATATGACTCTGGAAACAATTCAGATGTAAACACATCATCTGTCAGCCTTAAGTCAACTAAGATGCGACTTTTTTTCTTTGTTAACTATTATCATCATTTGTAAACCAAGAATTATTATATTTTCTTCTATAGAAAATACGATGTTATTATACATAAGAACATTCCATTAGCCTTAGAGTTGTGTACAACTATTTAGTGAGTTAAATTTTTGCGATCATGTCCATTCAAAGAGCCATATATCTAGCCTTTGCGTACAACTAACACGTTTTTCTGATTAGTGTCACCAATAGAAATTTGTTTTGGGGTGAGCCCATAAAAATTATTGATTAAAAAAATGGTCTTGAAATTAGTAGAGAGAGGTGTTTCTCTACTAAAATGGGGGTTGAACCCTTTATTCCACCATTATCTATCGCCCTGTCTACACGTGGAGGGCGACATTCTGTTCAAGAACGTTGATCATAAAATAGCATAAGTTTAGTAAGTATACCCAGTAAAATTAGATACCGCGTAGAGCCACTGCATTATTTTTATTTATATTGTAGTTTATATTTTCAAATTTCAGTTGTTTACCTAATTTTTTGTGACATACATACATACTTAGTAAACAAAAAATACAAAATGGCTTGTGGGCAGCGCCTTGTGCGGCTGCCCCTATTTATAAGTTTTAGGAGCACAACACCCAGGAACGCCCCTGAACCCAATGGGCGGTTTAGGGGCAGGCCTCCCTACCCCCCTTCTCTTTGGTCCGCCACTGTACTTCGATAACTTTAGTCAACCGCACCAACCGCCTACTATAGTCTTTGTTAAATCATTGAGTAAAGGACCCTATATAACATATATCCTTTACTCATTGGTTAAATTTTTACTCTATCTTTGAGTGAAGACATGCCAACGCCCAACATAAGATGATTTTTATAGAACGAAGTTTCCTACGGCTGTTTCCCAAAAATCGCATTTTCCGTGGCAAATGAATCACCCTGTAGGTCCATATATGAAACAAAGCTATATACAAAACTACATTATATATCGAGTATCCGGATAGGTGAAACGACTCTTGTAAAAGACAAAAAAAATCGAGTTGAATTTTGAGCCCCTGGTTCAGCCTTCCTTGTTTTGAGGCTAATTTGTAATCTAATTTTAGTTTCGAAAAATCACGGATGGCTTGTAAATTAAAAAAAATCACTTTTTCACACCAGTGAAGTGTCATTATTGTGGGTTTTACGCCAAATGTTGTTAAGGATACTTGTACTGAATGAAAAACTGAATAGGTATGAATAATTTTAAAAGCCTAGGCCCACTTTCATTTTTGTGCGTTTCAAATTTTGTAGCGGAAAAAACTATTGCGTTTTAATTTCTTTAGTGGAAAAAATCAAAGTAGGTATATTTAGGCTCGTGACATTTTGTACATCTATTATTAGATTTTTCCTACCTGTAAGTTTCTTTATTATAATAACGTGTCTTAAAAAATAGTTATTTGTGTACCAAGGCAGTGAAGTTCAACTTTTTATGACGAATCTGGAATTTATTTGCCGAGGCCTATAAAGTCGATGCAAATAAATCGCATGAGTTAAAAAAGAAACTTCAGTGCCGAGAGCCACATTATATTTTTTAAATAGGAAAAAAAATTTTAGGCAAAATTATTAAAAAAGAATGACCCATTCCTGAGCCGGCCGCGAGCGCCGTTGCTTTCCTTCTTATATCGCTCTACTTAGATCGAGCACGATGCAGTACAGCACAACCTGAAAGAAATAACCAAGCTGGCGCCTCTCTTGTAGTCTACATAGAAAATAATATCGATGCTCAAACTGAGCAAAATACTTAGGTACCTTTACTGAATGATTGCTTTGTTATAGGTAACAATTCCGCAATGAGGCTGAAAAGTTAAATGATAGGTAGGTATATTATAAATGAACTCACTTGGAACAGTCATTTACGGGGCGCGATCTATTTCATAGCATTTACCACGCTCTGCTACTGGTAAAAATACCAGACTTATCAGCAGAAATCACCACTCACCAGTATAGAATTCAAAGGTTTTTATGCGGTCGACGTAGACCTAGACAAGGAGGCAGCCAATAAGAAAGCGAGCGTAGCGATTTGATATAATAATAACTAAATTAAAATACCGATACCTCAACTTAGTATCGAGTAATAAGAATTGTAAGACATTACAATTTATCTGTTTTAATTTGTATAATTAAAGTTTGAAAGTTGGTGTTGCAGGACTTTTTGCGGACGGTTTCAACAATACTTCTGACTACCTATGGCTTTTTTACTCTATCAAAAATTACATTCATAATAAGATATATACTATAGTTTATTTCACTTAACGACATCAGTGGAATCCTTATAGATAATTACCTTTGCTTTCATTCGGATGAATTTGAATATTAAATATCAAATTTTGATCATTTCCGATCAACCCTATTAATGGCCCCATTTGAACTATATATGGCATAATAATATAATAGTTCTGCTACATCGTGTGGCCAACACCGGATCTATAACGATCAAGCATTGATACGTGAGTTGATTCTAGTTTTTTATTTTTGGGTATACACTGTCATTCAGTAGGTATCCCGTAAAATGTATCTAAAAAGAGACCGAGATACTTCCGCGTGCTTTATTTGCTTCTTAATCCAAAAGTACAATAAACAAGTGCCTAACTAGCTATCTACTATAGTTTAAATTTTAACAAGTAATTATATGAGTAATTATTAGGCAAAAAGTCCGAAAGTGAGATGTGATCAATAGGAGAATAGCGACACGATGTGTAGCGCCGGTTGGTACTTTACTCCACCGGATATTATGTAGGTACCTACATCTAGAGATGGGATTTTTATTTACAATAAGTGGATAGTAATATAATCATTGATTAAAAAACCGTTAGAGGAAGTGACTTGATGTTTTGGAAAGCTTTATCAAGCTATGGTACCCATAATAAAAAAAACCGTTGACAACTATAATTAAAATACACAGTAGTGTAAAAGAAAAAAAGTAAGTTTGAATAGAATTTTCAATATCTCGAAGAAACAAAAAATACGTGTTGCCTACATACAGAACTATATAAGTTTATGATAGTGGCCGTTGACAAGCGATTTTGATTGCTTTCTAGTTGAACCATTTATACTGGGATTTTCTAAATTTTAGTGCCAAATTAGTATACAAGAAACTTCTTATATAAAAAAGTTACCGAAAATACTTATGAACAAAGTTACGGGGTAAACGAATCAAGATTCTAATATAAAATTCTTGCAATAAATTCTAAGCAGGTTATGCAACTCGAACAATATTATTTGATAGGTTCAGAAGATATCACGATATGTAATTTTTTGTTGTTGTGAAAACGAAGTTTTCTGGCTGCAGAAAAATTGTGGAATTGTAAAGTATCTTCTTCTAATGTTTTACAAGATTGTTGTGCTAAAAATAAAATTTCTTACGTGCCATAAAATGGTCCATGGCGTTGAAAACAAATAAGAAAGTATTACCAATTTTCATACTGGTGTGAGGGGGCGGGGAGGTGATGACGGTCGAAGCATCGCGAACTATTTCTATTGCGCATTTTTCGCTTTCGTCGATCTCTGGTTCGATTCGGGGTGATAGCGCGTATACACAGCTAAGGAAGATCGCCCCAAAAAGGATCTAGATCAAGATCAAAGATCAAGATCTTTTTTGATGAGGATTGAAACATTCTTTTGAAAAGATCTTAGACACAGGTACCTTTAAAAAGTATCTTATACATTTTCAAAAGTATATAAGATCGTTTCATAGATCTTTTAGAATATAAGATCAGCTGGAGGACATAAAATCATCATTTAATAAAGCTTCTTTTAAATCATCTTATATCATTAACACGATCTTAGATCTTAGACACTTAAAGAAAATCTGATTTTTCAAGACGACCTAAAATCCTCAAAATGGCTTAGATCGTATCTTATAACCAAAAAAGTTTGTTTATTACTAAAGATACATACATAGGTAGGGTTTTCTACCATAACTTTCACAGGTGCCAAATAATCCTTCAATATTTTTTTGAAAAATCAAATAAATAAAATTTATGGTTTCGTTTGAAATGAGGGAAGAACTGGAATTTCCATCTCTTCGTTAGATATATGGATCTAACATGTTCTGTTTTTACACAAAAGGATTCTTCGAAAATAAAATATTTAAAATATTGATGAGCTAATTCGGGATTAATAAAACTTCTTGAAATGCCTGTGTCTATTCAAAAATTTGCGTTTAGTTCGGAAAGATAAACGTAAGTTAAGGTGGTTTCGTCGCTATTATAATAATATAATAATTCTCACCCTCACAGTACTCCAAATTAGGAGCACCCCAGAAGCAACTGAACGCTTGTACGTTTAAATTACGTTGTAGGGTTTTGATTCGGAGTTATCTGAAAATTTTCATTTTCAGTTGGTTTGTCTGAGGGTTTTGAAAAGTCGGTATATTTGTCAAAATTGGGATGTTATGGTTAATATACAAAATGGTACCTATAGTTCGTAATTTGAGGTAAAGTGTGTAGGGTTGTTTCTGTACTCTATACGGGGTCAATAACCTGGTTATAGCATTCTTCAGAAATAATTTTTTTATGTAAAACTCTATATCCTGTTGTTGTTCAGTTTTTTTGTTAGGTATTCGAATAATTTTGTCGAAAGGTTTTGGAAAATTTTGAGGGGATCTTTGAAATTGATTCGGTTGATATTGATTTAATTTATATTGATTTGGTTCATACTGAGGTCTAAAATTCAGATTTTGAAGTATTTGTTTGGTGGATTAAAGTTTCTATATTGCTTATAAGGTCGTGAGGTTTGAAAATTAGGAACTGTTTTAGTTTGTGGAATCTGTGAACGATTTTTGTAATATGAAAATTTTTCCTCTTCTCGGACGAAAGCCATAGCTTGCTCCAAGAAATCGGAATTTTTTAATCTTACTATGAGTAGTAATTGATAATTTAGTCCATTGATAAAAATTTTGAGAATAAGAGCTTCTAATTGAGTTATTTTCAAAAGTTTGACGGCTGCTGTATCGTTAGAGCTTCGATCAAATATTATATACAGTGTCCATTTAATTTTTAATTGGGTTTTTCAAGTTGCCTCGAAAATTCATAAATTCTTAACACTGAATGAACGAAACTTTAAACGTGTAACTCAAAAAATAACTTCAACAAATTTGTTTTCTGAGCTTTCGGAGAATAAATCTTCCTCCTTTCTCAAAGATCATGTCACTATGGCGTATTATGGTGTGTGCCACTTATTTGAAGAATGTTAACTTAGAATTTAGTAATTATTGTTCTTGATTTCTGACTCCAAAAATAATAAGTAGTAATACTCTTTAATCTATTGTGGTTCTTTTTTTATTTTTTTATATATATATCCCTAGCAACACGTTTTCAAGGAATATCTTATTTTATCAACAATGATAATATTAAACAATTATTATAATACCTGTCGATTCAAACAAGCACCACAAATACTCCCCTCTTTAAGAAGAATTAAATGTCAATCTAATTTAAAACAAAAGTAACTCTTTTTTAATTTTATTTTCGTTAAAATCATTTTCTGAAAGAATAAATGCGGGTTTAACACGGTCAATACTAATTACCATTTCTTCGTTTCTTTTTAAAATAACAAATGTTTTTGAAAATTTTTTAATCACCTTGTAAGGACCTTCGAAAGCTGGTGAAAGAGATGTTTTTTTACCTTCAACTTTAACAAAAACATAATTTGTATCTTTTAAATCTGGTGAAACAAAGGGTTTTTCTCGATTATGGCTATTCACTGTTGTTGGTTTTAAATTACAAAACATTTCTTGTAAATTAACTAAAATAGGGAAAGTGTCAACGTTTTCTTGTGATTTAATAAAAAATTCTCCAGGTAGTCTCAAAGGTTGTCCATAAACCAATTCAGCAGAGGAACACTGAAGGTCTTCCTTTACTGAGGTTCTGAGACCTAATAATATTAAAGGTAGTTCATCTTTCCAACGATTTATATTTCCTCTGGCAGTAAGAGCGGCTTTTAATGTTCTATGAAATCTCTCTAACATGCCATTGCTTTGCGGATGATAAGTAGATGTGTGTATTTTATGAATACCGAGAAATTTACTAAATTCTGAGAATAAAGCTGATTCAAATTGTGAACCTTGATCGTGCGTTATTGTATGAGGTAAACCAAAACGTGAAAAATAGTGAGTTAAAAGAGTTTTAGCTACAGTCTGTGCTGTAATATTGGATATCGGATAAGCTTCTGTCCAACGAGTGAATCTTTCGATAACAGTAAGTATGTATGTACAACCACTTGAAGGAGTAAGAGGGCCTACTAAATCTAGATGTATATGTTCAAAACGACCTTTAGGAATTTCAAATTTACTTAAAGGAGATTTTGTATGTCTGTGAATTTTTGAAGTTTGACAATTTAAACAACATTTGGTCCATTCGTCTATGTCTGTATTCATTTTGGGCCAAAAATAACATTTACCAATCATTTGTTTTGTTGCTTTAACTCCCGGGTGTGAAATATTATGTAAATTATTAAATATAGTAAAACGTAAATCTTTAGGAATGTAGATACGTTGTTTGGAAGAAGAGACTTCGCACCAAAGTTTGATTTTTGCAAATGTACCTTCTTCTTGTTGTAAGAAAGAATTAGAGTTGAGTTTTTGATTTTTTAGTAAAAATTGTAGTTCTTCATCAGAATCTTGTGATTTTTTAATAGTTTCGATGTCTATTTTAATTAAATCAAAAGAAGAAATCTCACTGTCAACGCGTGATAGGGTGTCAGCTACAATGTTAGATTCTCCTTTTATATATTGAATGTTTGAAGTAAATTGATTTATATATTCTAGGTAGCGAAATTGCCTAGGACTTTTTTCTGTCTTTGACGTAAGCACTGTAGTCAAAGGTTTATGATCAGTAAATACTGTAAAATCATATCCTTCTAAAAAATGACGAAAGTGTTTTATTGCTGAATAGATAGCTAATAATTCACGATCAAACGTAGAATATTTTGTTTGAGAAGGGCTAAATTTTTTTGAAAAATAAGCAATAGGTTGAGTAATATTATTGATAGTTTGTTCTAGAACTGCACCAATAGAAATGTTAGATGCGTCTGTTGTTAAAGTAAGTTTAGCATTATTACAGGGATGAGCTAAAATTGTAGCATTGATAAGTAAATTTTTTGCGTTCAAAACTATTTTTTACATTCTTTTGTCCAATCAAAATTTTGTTTATTTTTACAATTTTGTAATTTACTTGAAAGTTTATTTAATGGGCTAAGAACTTTAGCAAAGTTTGGGATGAATCTGTGATAGTAATTGACCATACCTATAAATCGTTGTAATTGTTTAAGAGTTTTTGGTTCGGGAAAATTTTTAATGACTTCAGTACGTTCTTCTGAAGGTAATATACCTTTAGAGGAAATAGTATATCCCAAAAAATTTAATTTAGTCACACCAAATTCACATTTTGGTAATTTGATATTAATACCAAAAGAGTTTAAGCGTTCAAACAAAGTATTCAAATGAATTAAATGTTGTTTTTCATTTTTACTTGCAACCAAAATGTCATCTAAATACACAAAAATAAAATCTAAACCTTTTGTAACTTCATTAATAAATCTTTGAAATGTCTGAGCTGCATTGCGTAAACCAAATGGCATTCTTGTGAATTCAAAAAGACCGAAAGGTGTAGTAATAGCTGTTTTAAAAATATCTTCTTCTGCTACCGGTATTTGATGATATGCTCTAACAAGATCTATTTTTGAAAAAATGTTACAGTCAAAAGTAAACAAATTAAAATCTTGAATATGAGGTAATGGATACCTGTCAGGTATAGTAACAGAATTTAGTTGACGAAAATCACCGCATGGTCGCCAATCAGAAGAATCTTTTTTGGGTACCATATGCAAAGGAGATGCTAATGAAGATGAAGATGGTCTACAAATACCTAGTTGTACCATTTGTTCAAATTCAACTTTTGCTATTTTGTATTTTTTATTGTCTAGTCTACGGGGTCGACAAAAAGGAAGATGTCCTTCTGTAATAATTTGATGCTTTATAGAGTATTTAATAGGAAGTATAAAATTTGGCGAAGAAATAACATTAGGATATTTTTTAAGAAGTTCAGGATATTTGGTTTCGACAGCAAATAACTTGGGTGTTGGAGCATTAGAATGAATTAAAGAACCAGTAGTGTGTAATGTAGTTTCTATATCAATTAATCGTTTATTTTTAAGATCAACTAATAAACCATAATGAGCAAGAAAATCAGCACCAATAATTGGACGAGATATGTCAGCAATAAAGAAAACAAATGGAAAATCACGTCTCAGGTTAAGATTTACTTTTAGAAGTTTCTTGCCATATGTGGTAATAGAGGAACCATTTACAGCTGTAAGAAAAATATATTTATCTTTCTTGTGATCGTTGAAAACATCACGTGGAATAACAGAAACATCTGCACCAGTATCTATTAAAAATTGTAATTTATTAAATTCATCAACTATAAAAAGACGACGACTGGTATTCTTATTTGCTCTAGACCCTTTATTTGTTGTCGAAACATTTACTCGTTTTTTGAATTTTTGTTAGTTTGTAAAGTTTCGTAAAGTAAACACCAAGGACCTGCACATTTAACAGCTTTCTTTTTGTATTTTTCATGATAATAGCAGATAGAATTTCTTACAGAAGAAGAAGAACGTGATCTACTTCTAGAGCGGTCTCTGCATGTAGTGCATTGATATTGATTATTTGATCTAGTAATTGTATTATTTTGAGAGGTCAAATTTGTTTGAATAGAATTAATTTGAGATTCCATTGAATTTTGTTTTTGAGCAATAGATAAAAGAATATTTTGACAGCTAACTGAAAATTCAGAAAAAGCTTTGATTAGTTCTTTTGTTGAATCAGATGAACTACTATTATTATTATTTTGAAAATTTGATTGAGGATGAACCTTTTGTTGATTAATTTCTGAAATATTATTAAAATTTGATGATGGTTTATAAGTTTCCCAAATTTTATCAGCAAGTTCTAGTAAATCGTTGACATTTTCCTTACCTGATGCTGTCAAAGCTACAAGAATCGTTTTTGGTAAACGTCTTTTCCATAGTTTGACCAACCAATCTTGACTGACCATTTGTGAACCACCAACAGTGTTGAGCATGCTTCGGTAAAAATCTGAAGGTTTTCGATCACCAATTTCGGTTCCAGTAAGGAGGTCATCTAAACGTTTTTCTTCACTTGCAGTTAATCTGCGAATTAAAATTTCTTTAATGGTTTTATACATATTATCTTCTGGAGGATTTGAAACAACATCATAAATATTTGTCACAATATCGAGAGGTAAATTTGCTATAACGAGATGGTATTTAGTTTTATCAGATGTAATTCGAGAAATTATAAATTGAGCTTCAATTTGAGTAAACCAAATTTCTGGTTTCGAAATCCAAAACGGTGGAAATCTGATGGAAGAAATATTTTCAATATTTTTGACATTGTCATTTTCAACAGAACAATCACCTGCAATTAAATTTTGATTTGGCATTTTTAAAATGAAAAATTAGATTCTTTTAAAAGAGAAAGTATTTTGTAATGAAGTTTGACTTACAATTAATAAGTACTGGATTAGAATTTTCTTCTGATTTAAAAGGTTTGATTTGAAATTTTCTTCTCAAACTTGTTGGTCTTCTGCGGCTCGGACTGCGTTGCTTCCTCGTATCTGCACCTCTGGAAACGTAGGGGCTGTGTTGCTTTCTCGTTTCGGCCTATCTGGAAACGTAGGGGCTGTGTTGCTTCCTGGTTTCTTCCTCTGGAACCGTTGGGGCTGTGTTGTTTCCTTTGGATCGACGATAATTTCTTCTTCGATGTTTCTTGCTTCAAGATCACGTCGGGGTCACCAATTATGGCGTATTATGGTGTGTGCCACTTATTTGAAGAATGTTAACTTAGAATTTAGTAATTATTGTTCTTGATTTCTGACTCCAAAAATAATAAGTAGTAATACTCTTTAATCTATTGTGGTTCTTTTTTTATTTTTTTTATATATATATCCCTAGCAACACGTTTTCAAGGAATATCTTATTTTATCAACAATGATAATATTAAACAATTATTATAATACCTGTCGATTCAAACAAGCACCACAGTCACGTCAAAGTGAAGTGACAGATTAATAAATTTCAGGTTAAAATGTCATGACAACAGAAACAATAGCCTAGCCACCTGCCTGATATTGTACCCTGTGTTCTATCTAGTTATCTATACTAACTTCTCTTTGAATAAGTGGCACTAATATTTTACAACATTAGAACAAAAATTAAAACAAAAATTTGAGGAGGAAATAAACATATAAAACATGTTCTTGAGAAGAATAGTTATCCTATTGAATTTGTTGAGCAAGTTTTTCAGGATTGCCAACAAAATAACAATGCTAATAGAATTAGAGAAATAAATCTGGTGGACCGACCAGTAAATTTAATAATTCCTTATATTCCTGGACTATCAGATAAGCTAAAACGTATAGGCAATCGTTTTAATGTGAGAACAGTATTTAAAACCGAAAATACATTAAGATCGATGCTAGTTAAAACAAAACCATTTAATGAGTTACAAAGTTAAAAAAATTGCATTTATAAAATTCCTTGTGAATGTGGAAAGTTCTATGTTGGGGAGACTTGTAGGCCATTTAACGTTCGTTTAAAAGAACATAAAAATTATATCAGGCAAAATCAAATTTCGAAGTCAAAAATATGTGGACATTCCTTTAATAACAATCATAGGATATTGTGGGATAGTTCCAAACCAATTCTAAAAGAAGAAGTAGGAAATATACGAAAAATTAAAGAATCTGCATTTATTCTAGGAAACATGGGCAACTGTCTTGCTGAATGTTCAGTGGAATTCAGTAAAATATTATTGCCACTTATTCAAAGAGAAGTTAGTATAGATAACTAGATAGAACACAGGGTACAATATCAGGCAGGTGGCTAGGCTATTGTTTCTGTTGTCATGACATTTTAACCTGAAATTTATTAATCTGTCACTTCACTTTGACGTGACATGATCTTTGAGAAAGGAGGAAGATTTATTCTCCGAAAGCTCAGAAAACAAATTTTTATTTTTTGAGTTACACGTTTAAAGTTTCGTTCATTCAGTGTTAAGAATTTATGAATTTTCGAGGCAACTTGAAAAAGTTGTCTTTCAATCAGTTTGGTGGCGAAAAACCCAATTAAAAATTAAATGGATCTGTTTGCGCCACAAATAAATTTTAGAAAATATTATATACAGTGTGTTTCACTTTAAAACGGACAACCTCGTATTTTTCGAAATTTTGGTCGATTGCCAAAATTCTTTTTTTAACATATTGTACTCAAAGAGCTCTATCTTTTGGATTACAACTTTTTGATATACGATCATTCCATGGCCTACTGCAATTAAACGAAGATCCCAAAAATCACGAAATCGCGTTAGGCATTTTTTTTAAATGATTAGTGACATCGAATTCAGCTTAGCTCAGATCCCTATTTCCGCAGTTTCAATATTCTAGCACTTCAGAAAATAGGGCCAAATTTTGAAAAAATTGCACTTTTAGGAGTGCTCTGTATAAAACAAGGGCCTTATTTTGTGAATGTTTTTCACGAATCGATAGGGCCTTGCCCAAGGTAATATTGCAAATGGTTTGGTATGTCTACATCATACAGGGTGTTCGGAAAGAAATAGTCAATTTGAACAAATTTTTTTTTATTTATTGTAGTAAAATCGAAACTTTTTCTAAATTTTGGTAGCTTCTACTAATCCTCCTTGTAACTGTGCACATTTTTACAACTTCAAGGAGACCACATAAGTGGGCTGGTACAAGGTTATGTTATATGTCAGTGTCCAACTGCCATCAGGTTTTATGTGATAGATAGTGCCATAGATTCTAAAGGAGGCAAACAATTTCCTGTCATAATTTAAAATTTTTAAGTTTTCTAACTTTCAGATACTCAAAGAATCTTAACAATACAATAAATTTGTTTCATTTGACAGTTGCCATATTCTGTAATTGTAGACACAACATTGTCAAGTCTAATTTTTAGCAATCATGGAAACCATAATTAATTTTTACTAACAATCAAAGTACCTGTTATTCATAGATTCTCCAATAAAATGGCATACTAGGCATCACTGATACCATTAGAATGATGAAAGAATAGGCCTCACTTTGGAAAGTATAATGCTGGGTCCCCTTATGTTAAAGAGTCCCTGGTTTCTCCTAAAGTAAATTTCATTGTTAATTAATCGTCAAATCATTACCTACCGTAAAAATGGCAAGAAGATTGAATTTCAGTCAGAAAATTGAACTAATTCGACTAGTTCCGCTGAGTTTAACCGGCGGCATCCAGAAATGTAACTCGTAAATTTCCAGGCAGTTGCAAGAATCAATACGGATTTTGATGTTTATGGGACTGTCGATAAAAAAAGGGAAGTAACCACAAATCAAAACCGCCACCAAGCTGATGAAAATATTATTTTAATTAATCTTGCACAAAATCCAGGGACAAGTGTAAGGCAAATAGCTAGAACTGCTAATTTAAAACCTTCGAAGGTATGGCGTTGTCTCAAACGTATAATAAAAAAATACCCTTTAAGCCTAAGTTCTTACATACATTAGAAAACAGAGATGAATACTTGCGCATGGAATATGCATTATGATGTCGGGGCCTAAACAATATTTTTTTAAATATAATTTTGTTTACCGACGAAGCGACTTTCACCACTAATGGCGTAGTATCATCGCAGAACTGCAGATACTGGTCGGAACAAAATCCTAATTGGATAGTCAATTTCAAAAGACAATATTCTTATAAAATAAATGTATGATGTGGAGTTGTTTATAATATAATAATAGGACCATTTTTCTTTGAAAACAACATGAACTCGCATAGTTTCTTGAATTTTTTAAATACTGAGTTGTGGGATGAATTGGAACTTTTGCCAATAGCAGAGCGTAGGGACATGATTTTTCAATTAGATGGTGCTCCAATGCACAATGCGGCAATAGTGAGAGGTTGGCTTGACAGAAAATTTCCAAGAAAATGGATCAGCCGTAATAGCCCCCTTATTAGGTGGCTCCCACGATCTCCCGATCTAACACCCCTTGATTTTTTCCTGTGGGGTGTTGTGAAAGAAAAAGTTTACGCTGTTCGTCCCACTAACCTTGACGGCTTAAGAAATAGAATTGGAGTTGTGCGTCGTTCGATTTCAGAAGAGCAGCTGCAGAGGGTTACTGCTAATTGCAAAAAAGGTTGGAAAACTGTGTAGTTACAAGGAGGATTAGTAGAAGTTACCAAAATTTAGAAAAAGTTTTGATTTTACTACAATAAATAAAAGAAATTTTGGGCAAATTGATTATTTCTTTCCGAACACCCTGTATGCGGAAGACATACCAAACCATTTGCAATATTACCTTGGGCAAGGTCCTTTCGATTCGTGAAAAAACATTCACAAAATAAGGCCCTTGTTTTATACAGGGCACCCCTAAAAGTGCAATTTTTTCGAAATTTTGCTAGAATATTGAAACTGCGAAAATAGGGATCTGAGCTAAGCTGAATTCGATGGCACCAATCATTTTTTTAATACAAAAAATGCCTAACACGATTTCGTGATTTTTGGGGTATTAGTTTAATTGCAGTAGGCCATGGAATGATCGCATATCAAAAAGTTGTACTCCAAAAGATAGAGCTCTTTGAGTACAATATGTTAAAAAAAGAATTTCGAAAATCGACCAAAATTTCGAAAAATACGGAATTGTGAAACACACTGTATATTATCAAATATATATTTCATGCAGGGTACTATGGCAAGTCCAGACTATCAAATGATAAGGTAGGTATCAAGCCGACAGCATTCCTCGATTTAACGGAAACACTAAGCAAATTAACAGATTTATTCACCGTGTTAAAAACTTTCTCAGCAACCACCAAAATGCCAGAAATATATATATATATATATATTATATTAATTTTTGAGATTAGTACTACTTCTAGCGTCTTGTAATTTTAAGCAAAAATTAAGATTGTTTTAATTTTTATCGGGTTTTAAAGATATGATGTCATGTATAATACAGTCCTCTGTTGTTCTTTGATCAGAGAAGCTATTATTAAGTGAGCCGCTCTTCCAACTATATAGCTCATTAATGACAGTATCAAACAGATAAACATTTGTCGGTACGAGAGGGTTTGTAGCATTTTGGTGGTTGCTGAGAAAGTTTTTAACACGGTGAATAAATCTGTTAATTTGCTTAGTGTTTCCGTTAAATCGAGGAATGCTGTCGGCTTGATACCTACCTTATCATTTGATAGTCTGGACTTGCCATAGTACCCTGCATGAAATTTTTGAATATAGGTACTGGGTTAGAAGTAGGAATATTTTGAATTTCAGAAAAGTGGAGAGTGTTAAATAAATTTGCTAGTTGGTCCAGATTGGTGAAACAGAAATATAAAAAATAATATCTATATACAAAAGGGGTTAAAAATGAGTTTTGTTAAAAAGATTCACTTACAACGCTAAGATGAAGATGTTTTCCTTCATTTAATTCTTCTTTTACTTAACCTACGGGTGCAGTAGGAAAAGCTATGCTGTCTTCTCCCTGCGGTGACCAAAAGGGTCGTAGGACGAGTCTATTCCTGGGGTGAGTCATTAGTATGGGAAAGCTCAAGTGCTCTTATACCGTTCAACATATCGAAATGCAACAAGTTCCGTTAAATTTAGTACCCTAAATACAGTGGCGTAGCCAGCATTTAGGGGCAAGGGGGGAGAAATTTTCCAAAATGCTTTCTTTGTTAAATATTGCCGTCGACTATGTTTTTAGTTGGATTGAAATAGTTAAACAAAAATTAGAAAAATACACAGAAAATACAAAGCTATTCATAAACTTTGCACCAAATGGGAAAAATTTTTATTATTAGATTTTTTGAAAATCTGATTTCGGGCTACGTTGGTGTGAAATACGAATTTAAAATAAAAATTAAGGAAAAATGGGCTTTTATCTTGGAAATCGTATTGTATTATTGAGCGTCTATGTCAATTTTTAGAAGGATATTCGTCTTTTTCTTATTTCATATTCCAGGAATTGAATCTGAAGCCATTAAATTCAATATCTGTACATTTTGCTTCACTCAATTTCAAAATATAGATGTGTTTTATGTAAAAATATTACAACACTGGCCCAGGGCATGAACTTAGCTTAAAATTAAAGAGTTTGTACCAATATTGTGTTGTTACACAACAACTATTTTAAAAAATCTTATTTTTACCCTTTTTGGGTTGAAATTTATTTGTGTTTTTATGGTTTAGTAAGAAAGCGACCAGTAAATACGTAGTTATTTGGCGGGAAAAAATATCGTGTACCAATTTGAAGAGATATAATGATGAAAAAACAAATATCCCCCAAAGGAAAACCCAATTTTTCCAAATTTTTATTTTTAAATGCCAAATTTGAAAGGCATGGGCTGTGACGACACGATTCTCTTTATGCGCAATATGCTCCGAAATATCCGGAAATCATGTTTTCAAGAAAATCGAATAGTACAATAATTGGGGGATATTTGTTTTTTCATCATTATATCTCTTCAAATTGGTACACGATATTTTTTCCCGCCAAATAACTTATTTACTGGTCGCTTTCTTACTAAACCATAAAAACACAAATAAATTTCAAAATAAGATTTTTTAAAATAGTTGTTGTGTAACAACACAATATTGGTACAAACTCTTTAATTTTAAGCTAAGTTCATGCCCTGGGCCAGTGTTGTAATGTGCAAACTTTATGAATAGCACTTTATATTATTTATTAAAAAATAATGCCTATACAAAAAATCATGTTATTGTTTGGTTTAAAGTTTAAAATAAAAGTAACATCTGTCATATAAAAAAAAACAAAAAATATGTTTTTGAATATAACAGGTTTTAAAAAAACGGACTAAAAAACGTGGGGCGCATTCAATAGATAATAATAATTATTTAAGTCACTAACAATAATAATAATTGTACCTACCTAATTGCACTGCAAATGATGTTTTCCAATGGCAGCTACTTTTCTACAATCCTTACTATTATCTATTGCGGGCACTCCATCTTTATGTGGCTGTGAGAAATTATACTTTTATTATATTACTTTTTACAGTGGGCCAGATTGGCGCAGACGGCAGGGCGGGGCTCTCAGGCTAAGAGGGGGGGCGACCGCCCCCCCTCGCCCCCACCTAGCTACGCCACTGCCTAAAGAGTATCTTTTAAAATTATTTTGGACTAAAAAGGTCGTCTCATTTTTGCAGGACCGCACTCAACTTAATTTTTTTAAATGGCACCCTATAAATTTTTTTACATATTTAGATTCGCCGTTTTATAGGCTTTATAACGCCGTTTTGTTTTGAAATTTGGTCTAGCCAATCAAAAGTTATGGAAACTTTTATGAAAAAAATTAGTTTGCAGGTAGGTAGCTATTGAAAATGTTGCTGAAGACTTATTTTTTGTTTAATTGCACTGAGATTTGGTGCGTTTGTAGAGAACACTTTTCCGTATCTCTTGCTACTAAAAACGTCTCTTTGCTTTGAAAGTTCTGATAAAGACACTACAGTTATCGATTTAATTTCACAACACACAAAATTGCAAATCTTTGAAATTTGCCGCGAGAAATTTGAATCTCGCTCATTTTTACATGCTTTTTTAAAACTTTCTAGTATGACTTGGAAAGCAATGGCAAGCAGCTTCTGTCAGTAAATTAAATAGATAACTGTGGTTTATTTCACCGAAGTTTCAGAGCATTTGCAAAGCCTTTTAAATTTTCATTTTTCCCCCAAAAAATATAACTAAATCAGGTTAGAGCAAGGGTTATGTAGCGTTTCTGGTACTTATATCGTTTTAAAATGCACCAAATAAGTAATTTTTGACCCCCTGTGAGCTTTTCCATGGGTCGTATCCCTCGCTTTTTGTCTATTTATTATTTAAAAGTTTTTCCCACCATGCCTGTTTGCCTACTTTTAAAGAAATTGGCGCATTGGCGCAATTGTAAATAAATACGTAAATGTTATTCCATCATGTCAGTGACTACAGAAAAATCTATAGTCACTGATTAAATTTACACGAACTTTGAAAATCACACCAATGCAAGAAAAGTGCCTGGGAATGTTTCTAATGAAAAAAAACAATAAATAATGGGTACATTATGACATATTATATGGGTAAATTATACATACAATGTCGCTTTAATATTTGCAATAACGACTAGATACTAATTATGCAACAATGCAACTGGAACTGGAAATGAATTTAATAATGATTATGAGGTCAAGGTGAGGTCTTTTAATGTTATGGCCATGTGTTGATTTTGATTGGTATAGTAGCTATTTGTATTATTATGTAGGAAGGTGTATCATTCCCTCCCGAGGATTATTTGGTGCTCAACATGAAGCGCATTAAAATCCAAGGGAGTGGATATAACAGTTTCCTCCAGTGTAATATACAGGTTGGTCACATTTTCGATGCTCATCATTGGGATCTCGTAAACGGCAACTCAAAATCTAGCAACTCTAGAAAATGTTTGATTCAACCAGTGAAAAGACGAGCTATTTCGGGAATCGGTCATTTCTAGTTTTTTTCAGGTTATTTCAGAAACGGGAGCTAGACTCAATTTATTTTCCGATAATGATTGAGGACTAAAAGATGCTATTTCTCTATATTTTCCCGTTGAGGTGATCCAAATGGTGAGCATCGAAAAAGTGACCACCCTGTATATACTTCTTTCTGACACCCCTTTTGAAAATAAGATACAACTTAAATGGAATTAAAATTACTTGCCGCTATAATAATATCAATAAAAATGAAAAAAAAAAAATTGTTTCCGAATATCCAAGTAGCTTATAATATATCCTGTTTATATTATAGACAGGATGTCTATAATATAGACAGGATTATACACATCCTGTCGCGATGAGATGTAGGAGACTTCGGCGTGTTCTACAGCTGCTAGGCGGGGATAGAGGGTGTAGGGTAACCATTCATGATTGTTGGTTATGTGAACTTCCTATTTGTTCTTCAATCCACAAAATTCGACGTATAGAGACGTAATGTAGGTCATGGCACCGCTACTAACTATACAGTGTGTCCCGTTTTTCATGTTAACACCCCTGAAAATCTA
Source organism: Pseudeuparius sepicola (assembly GCA_963920635.1). Classification (NCBI taxonomy): domain Eukaryota; kingdom Metazoa; phylum Arthropoda; class Insecta; order Coleoptera; family Anthribidae; genus Pseudeuparius; species Pseudeuparius sepicola. The sequence continues at coordinate 26,522,264 of OY987304.1, read as the reverse complement.
AGTTGGCTGAAGGAATTGGACGGGGCAATTTTTTTATAGATATGTCCCTGAAAGGTCATCATTTGCGAAGTATTGGTTTGGCATTGCTGCGAAAGCCTGGCGTACTGCGATTTTTTAAAGGGGTGCGTTTTTCGAAAAACCATATTAGGCATATTTTTATTTTAAATCTGACACCACAGCGTTAATCAGGACACACCGAAACCCCCATATACCAAATTTGAACAAAAAATATACAGGGAGTTCCATTCTGCAGGGTGTCAAAGTTGAGCAAAATAGGTATTTTAAAGGCATCTGGCGAGTCAAGTGTGCCATGGAATTACCTCAAAACAGTTGAATGGTCAATAGGATCACTCAAGGTGTTGATGTGCAAAGGTCCAATACAAAATATACAGAGTGTTCTTATTCGTGCCATCTCAAAATACTGCATTTTTGGAACTTTATACGGGACAAAAATCGAGTATATCAAAACCGCTCCACACACTATAAATGAACTAAATCTAAAAAATACAGAAGCCTGCCAGTTAGTAAGTCCATATCAGTTAAGGTGGCTGGTGTGCCACAACAGGAAACGCACAGAAAATGTATCATCTTAGACAGTGACTTTGTTGAAAAAGTCCAATATTTTAAATTGTTTTTATTTGTTAGTTGTCATTTCGTAAAGAAATACATTACTTTTGTGTTTATCAATATTTTTTCAATGATTCCAGAGCACTCTTGATCCGTATAAGTTTCATAAAATTTCAGAATTTTGAGATGGCTCAGAGAAAAATACTCTGTATATTTTTGTATTGAATCCTTGCACAGCAACACTTTCAGTGGTCCTATTGACCATTCAACTATTTCGAGGTAATTCCATGGCACACTTGACTCGCCAGATGCCTTTAAAATTCCTATTTTGCTCAACTTTGACACCCTGCAGAATGGAACTCCCTGTATATTTTTTGTTCAAATTTGGTATATGGGGGTTTTGGTGTGTCCTGATTAACGCTGTGGTGTCAGATTTTAAATAAAAAAATGCCTAATATGGTTTTTCGAAAAACGCACCCCTTTAAAAAATCGCAGTAGGCCAGGCTTTCGCGGCAATTCCAAACCAATACTTCGAAAATGATGACCTTTCAGGGACATATCTATAAAAAATTGCCCCGTTCAATTCCTTCAGCCTACTTAGATTTTCAGGGGTTTTAACCTGAAAACCGGGGCACACTGTATATCAATTGGAATAAATAACATCTAGCCGATGGAACCCGTATCTCCGGTAGCTTAGTTAGTTAATTGCCTACGGCTACAGTAGGAGTCCCGGGTTTGAGTCCCGGCTGGAGTGCATTTTTTTCAATTGATATCCTTTACCTGATATGCCACTAAACATTCTTGATAATAATGATAACGTCTGCTTAGGGGTTTACTCGGATGCCAAACATATTGCAATACTCAAAATTTACTTACCTTAAGTTTGGAGTGCTGGACGGCAATTTTGGACAGCTAAGTGGTGCTGCAAAATAAATCAGCATCCATGGCCAAATTGTCGCGCAATATTAAAAAAACCTCAAATTGAGCAAAAGTATTAATGGCCGTAGAATGTTTATTTTAAGAGACAGAGAAAAACTTTTATGTTTTAAAATTGATGGCACTGAGAAGCTTTATCCACCCAGGTGCTCAGATAGTTTCAGAAAATTACACAGGGTCTTCGGCTCTCTTGAGACCATGCAAATTTATGTCGATTTTAGGTTTTTTTAGTACACCGCGAAAAGTTGGGTATGGAGGCCCATATTTTGTTTTCTTACATATTTTCTGTGTGGCCCAAAATAAGCGAGAAAATCGCTTAATAAGAAATAAAAAAAATGCATAGCCTCAAGAGAGCCGAAGACCCTGTGTAATTTTCTGAAACTATCTGAGTACCCTTTTGCATAAAGCTTCTTAGTGCCATCAATTTTCAATATAAAAGTTTTTCTCTGTCTATTAAAATAAACATTCTACGGCCATTAATAGTTTTGCTCAATTTGAGGTTTTTTTAATATTGCGCGACAAGTTGGCCATGGATGCTGATTTATTTTGCAGCACCACTTAGCTGTCCAAAATTGCCACATTTTTGTCTCTTACGTTTTTTTTGTAGGCCGCAAAATGGGCGAGAAAATCGCGGTGGTAGACCTAAAAAAATCATCCTGTATACAACAAATATACAATAAATAGACGCAAGATCCTAAAAGGGGCACAAAGCTTGGCAAAAGAAAGTTAAACAAGTTTTAGGTTTATGAGTTCATTCCAGCAGTTTTAAAGTAGGAAACAATCTCATTCTTACTGCAATTAAAAACGTCCAACTGTGTATCGGCATCATTACAAGTGTAGCAAGGAAAATTCAATGGGGAGTATTTGAGTAAATCAATACGTGGTCAAGCTCGTTCTAGCTTCAAGTCTGGGCACCGAGAAATTGAGTTTCACTAGTAACTCATGAAAATCAATCACGTTGTTGAACATACCGTGGAGAAACACCAGCGCGTAACTCAGGCGCCTTCTATGCAGACTATGGAAAGAGTGCCGCGTAAGAAGTTCTTTGTGGGGTACATCCACAACCGGATAGACATTGTCCAGTTTATAGGATATATACTTTAGAAATTTACGTTAAACAGACTCGAGCATGTCAGTATGAACACGAGTGTGCGGACACCAAACTAACGACGCATATTTCAGCTTCGATCTAACAAAAGCATAATACAAGATTTTCACAGTATCCATGTGATGAAAATGTTTTGAATTTCTAACGACAAATCCGTAAGCCTTCAGTGCTGAAGATACTGTATGCTCAATGTGTCGTGCAAATGACAGCTTGGGGTCAAAAACTATACCGAGGTTAGTAATTGTGTCTGGACGATTAAGCACAGTATTGTCTACCTGATAGTCAAATGCTATATTCAGAGATTTAAGGGAGAATGTAATAACATTGCATTTAGCCGGATTTAAGGGCAGGTTATTATCCAGACACCATTGTTTAAGTCACTGCTGACAAGCGCATCAGCCAAACCGAACTGCCTCATCTTCCTCAATAATATGCAGTGATCCAACCGGTCAAAGGCCTTTGAAAAATCTGCATATATTACGGCTGTCTAGTAATGACTGTCTATTTGTACCATAATAAGGTACAGGCGCGGCCCTTGAAATCATTCGAGTAGGTGCGGTCGCAAAAGAGTTCAACCGACAACGTTGCAATTACCCCTCCCCTCCCGCGGTTTCAAAGCCAGCCATAGCCTCAAAGCCGTAAGTGACGGTAAATCTAAAATATCCGATTAATAAACTTTTTTTTTCATTGTTGTTTTAAATGCACACACTCTGCTCTGCTGTCAGAATATATGTGCCTCCTAAAATTAGGTATACTTATTGGCAACACTTCCTTGCAAGACAAGTTGCACTCATAGATTGCTGGCTGTAAAACAATTTCCTTTTTTCAATAAAAATTGCATACAACAAAGACTGCGGCAATTTTATAGCCGGCAACAAAAATTGCCAGCTGTAAAGCGGCTTTTAGAAAAACGGGAAGGCTGTTGAATCAATGAAACCGACCGAAAATACTCTGAAATTTAGTTTAAACAAAGATAAAATGCCTATTCCTTACAGTCCCTGCCGACAAACTGACAACAGGTAGGGGAGACTGGGTAACAGTGAGACACTTTTTTTTTCTTTTTATGATAACTCGAAATTCGAATAATTTTTTTAAATTATTTTTTAGCGATTTGTTTCTATATGATTCCCAAACCTATATGAAAAGCAGCAGTCATACTATTGTCTTTTAAAAGACTAAAGTAAATTGAAAGTACACTTGACATTTGTCTCACTGTTACCCAGGGGTGGGGGAACAGTGAGACACTATATAGAAGTAACTGTTTACTTTTAGTTGAAGAGGTAAGTATACACAGAATGTATGCAATTTTATGGGTAGCTAAATTGAAAACCTTCTAATTTTTAGTACATTGTAAGTATACAAATGTAAGCAATATTTATCTATTATATGGGGAACAGTGAGACATACCTATGGGTAGTAATACGTCTCACTGTTCCCCTGATGACATTGTCTTACTGTTACCCATGGCATTGCGAAATGAAAATATGACAACAATACTAATCTCAAATATTATTTTTGAATTTTAACTATACCAAACACTCTTCAACACTATAGGATACAGCCCTTATTTAACAAAAAACCCGTCGCAGTTTTATGACAGTTCCTGGAGAAGCTCAATCCAACCGTTAAAAATTAGAATTGGCGTGCAATCTTCACAGCAACATCACAACTTCTAAACTGAATGGGTGGGAACAGTGAAAGTAGTGGAGAAGGCTGACCTTGGGTCTTGCCATTATGCACACCTAGTGCCATCTATGAGTTACTTATTTATAGGAGCAGGGATATTTTGAATGTCTCACTGTTACCCATGTCTCACTGTTACCCAGGTTCCCCTAAAGCTTAGGTATAATCGAAGAAAATTAAAAGTAGGTATAGGTAATTTTCTTTGGTATACCTAATACAATCGATGATTTTAGTATAAATAATATAATATAGGAAGGAATAATTATGTTAATCTTAGTCATCTCCTGATGATGCTAACATAATTAACTAGACGCTCGTCGAGTGCAAAATCAAAGTTTTGGGTCGCGGGTAAGATAAACTGTAATAAACCAATGTAAAAAATCACCACGAGATTCTACTATAATAACACAATAATACTTAACTTATTTAACTAATACCACGTTGACAGTCAAGGTACAAAAAAATCAAGAAAATCAAGGTACAAAAAATATTAGACGGCCCTGGATGTTCATTTTCATAACGACAGGAACGTCAAAGGAAGCGCTGTTGAAAACATTTCAAGCAAAAAAAGTATTAGGCAAATATAGTCCTCGCCAAATGGCTAGCAAAATAACGAACTTTTTTTAGCTTAGGGTTAGTTTACACTCCGCCGTTTGATTGTCTAGTCTTGTATCACTGGTTGCCTAACGCGGCGCTTTAAGATAATAATTTGTGATATCACAATATGGTGATATCACAAATTAAGTGATTTGGCTCAGTAAAATATAATACATATTATAACACTATTTATACTATTTATTTATAAAGCACCACAGAAGCATTTTTAACACAGAAAGAAAATTATATTTAGCAAAAATTATGAAACCTTGACGATATAATAAAAATAAAATTTTTACTAATGGATCTGGATCTTCCTCAAAATCATCCTCTAAGTTTATTATTAAAGGTGTTATTGCTACCTAACCAAACAGTAGTAGTTCACGTGCCCACCACCACCAGCTCCTCGGTATGTTGGCCACTATTGTTTCACACTTCAGGCGACCAGCATGGAAACGATGTACCTGCGATCGAATAGAATTATTTATATTGTCTTTATTATCAAAGATATTATATAACAATTTAAGATATACAGAGTTACAAAAAAGTAGGCCAGCCGCTAATCAGATTCTTGAGCCGAAAACCAGTATTTCTCTTATGCCATGTTGCATTTGTGGCCCCCTTTTTTTCTGGTGTCAAAAGGTAAAAAACAAAAAGCTTGTCCTATTTTTTTATCACCCTGTGATATGTAGTGCATAACGTTTCCCGTCTACCTTGAGGCGTAGAACACTTTTCACACTTTCATCCTGCCAGGACCGGGTTGTGGTGGTACCTGGTACCATTTTCGAAAATTCAGGTTTCATCTAGTCTCGGGGATACTTGGCACTAGTAGTTAAGGATAGGCAGTTCTGCCTGGTCACCCCCACCTCTTTCTTGAATCCCCCACTCCTTTTTCGTACATCCCCCCCCCCCCACTCCTACGCCCCTGGTAGGCCTCGCCCACTTTTTCCCCGTCCCCCGCACATGCGCATCGAGCGTATGACCTCACCCGTTGAATGAGGGAATAATAAGAAATGCGACCTTACGGGACGCAGCGTAGCCGAAAACGCGGCCCGAAAAGCGTCCGAGATAGAGATGGCGTTGGGACGTTTTGCGTCCGAGATCGTCAGTTGTTGCCGAGCGAATGTGGAAATGAAGGGGTCTCGGCCTGCCGCTCCGTAAATACCGCTGATTTCGCGTTGTATTCTTGTGACCGGTGACGAAATGTCGACGATAAAATGTGTTTGTGCTTACGCAGACATAGTATTTTTTTAAATTCCCAATTAAAAATACAAACAGATTAAATGAGTGGGTTAAAAATAGTGGTAACATTTCGCTCTGTGATATGGACCCAAAAGAATTGAAAAGAAGGGTTATTTGTGAGAAGCATTTTTTGCAAAAGGATGTAAAACAAAATTCTGTAAGAAAACTGCTAACATCTTCAGCAGTTCCAGTTTTATTTCAAGGTACCTAAGTGCACCTATAAAATTGTAAAAAAGAATCGAATGATATAATTCAATTGTTATGGGAAGGAGGAGTTATAATTATTGTTTTTATTGAGTACATTATTATTAATATTTGCCTATCCTCAAAGTAAACTAATTAATTAACTCATTACTCTCTATTCTCTAGACTTTCGCTGACGAGGTACTAGCAAAGAAAATACTGCGTATACTTAGTAGGTACTATTTTCTTTGGTAGTAGGTAGGGATTAATAGTTGCAAAGGTTTATAAAACCATATACAGGGTGTCCAACTTTAAAACTACAAATCCGTAAAATCTTCATTTGTGGAGATAATCGCCTAAACTTTTTTTGTTTGAAAGGCCTTCAAAAACCGCTTCTTTTGACCTTCCTGCCATTCTCAAAATGCAAATCCAGGGCCGGCTGCGATTTTTTTATACCCCCGATTTTTACGAAATTCATTTAGCGATTTTTTTATTTAAAACCTGACCACAGAGCTTTAATCAGAACACCCCAAAACCCTTAAATACCAAATTTGAATAAAAATATACAGGGAGTTCCATTCTGCAGGGTGTCAAAGTTGAGCAAAATAGGAATTTTAAAGGCATCTGCCAAGTCAAGTGTGCCATGGAATCCCCTCAAAACAGTTGAATGGTCAATAGGACCGACCACTCAAGGTGTTGGTGTGCAAAGGTCCAATACAAAATATACAGGCTGTTCTTATCTGTGCCATCTCAAATTACTCAATTTTTGGAACTTTATACGGGTCAAAAATCGTATATATCAAAACCGCTCCACACACTATAAACGAACTAAATCTAAAAAACACAGAAGCCTGCCAGTCAGTATGTCCATATCAGTTAAGGTGGCTGGCGTGCCACAACCGGAAACGCACAGAAAATGTATCGTCTTAGACAGTGACTTTATTGAGAAAGGTCCAATAAATTTAATTGTTTTTATTTGTTGGTTGGCATTTTGTAAAGAAATAAATTACTTTTGTGTTTATTACTATTTTTTCAATGGTTCCAGAGCACTCCTGACCAGTATAAAATTTAATAAAAATTCTGAATTTTAAGATGGCTCACTGGCTCACAGAAAAATACCCCGTATATTTTTGTAGTAAATCTTTTCACACCAACATTTTGAGGGGTCCTGTTGACCATTCAACTATTTTGAAGAGATTCCATGGCACATTATTTTGACTCGCCAGATGTCTTTAAAATTCTTATTTTGCTCAACTTTGACTCCCTACAGAATGGAACTCCCTGTATACTTTTTGTTCAAATTTTTACAACGACCGTCTGATGAGTTCTCCCAATTTATTTCTTCATTATTAAAAGCCTTTGAAGTTGCAAATAACAAGTTCAAAGTCGGTTACAAGGTTTCCACAAATATTAAAGAATATTTATTTAAAAAAGTTGATTATTTGTTGTCAGTAAAAAATTCTAATTGGTTTAAAAACTGTCCAAAACATAAGTTTGATACATTAAATATGTTAGATAAAATGAAATTAAATAAGCACTTAAAGATTGAAACTGGATTTCCAAAAGACAACAAAAGAAACAACAGTGTAGTAAAACCCCATAGAAAAATAAAAATTTTGCAGGACTAAAAAATTAATTTTTAAAATTTAACATAGTTTAAGAGCCTCTTTATAGGAAAGCGGAAAGGAATTCATTTTTAACACAGACAAACTGTGATTTTTAACGTTATTTTTCAAAATCGGATTTGGTTTTGTTTTTTCCTTCCTAAAAATAATTTATATCTGACAAACTCAATATGCGATAGAAAGTATTGTTTCTATTGGCAGCAGTTATTTAGTAGGTAATAATTACTACGAAAATTCCATACCTACTTTTTTTGACCAATCAGAGGCTCGTTTTTTGCTTCGTTGTCATGACAATGGACAAGTATACTTAGGAATGAAAAATAATTTTTTGCCTTGGAATTTGTAAAACATGTCTAGATAATCACGAAACCCTACCAACAGATTTTTTTTCCCATTAGTTTGCTCAAAAATTGAAAAAAACGGTCGCAAAAGTAGGGAATGTGACGTCACGATCCCTAATTTCAATAAGTACCTGCTATTTTCTTAGTACTTATTTCGTCTTTTTTTATATAACCAAGCATTCCCAGGCAAATTATTAGATTCAGTTTGTATGCGCCTGATGAGAAATAATCAAATTTCGTAGCATTTCATGAAATATTTGGATTTTACTGATCCCATTCTGAACTTATTAGATGCCCCCTATAAAATATGACAGATGACATATTACTCAATGCTTTAAAGAAAATCGTCGGCAACGCCGCACTTTGCATATAACCTCACTTTCGCCCGCGGAACGCCGAAACCAAGGTTAATAACCTTAGTGAAAACTAAATAAATTCTATTCTCAGTTTTAAAAGAATCTTGCTGTGAATACTTTATTTTTTCGGTTTATAATGAAGGCAAGATTTGTTAAAGCTTGTCCTGATAACTTGCCTTGCATAGATTTTGATATGGTGTGTCAATTTTATCAATAAAAACGGGGAGCAAAACATGGAGAAATGAAGAGGTAGGTATGTTTGTTATTTGATTTGTATATTGTTTTAATATTGCTTAATGATGATGATATAGCTTAAATTCTGGTTTTAGGTAGACTAGAGAATAAATATTATGGTAACAATGTTATTGGAGACACGCAGAGGAAAGAACATAGCAATGAATGCATAATGCCCGGTTAAGGCAAAAATTACCCCCGAGCACAAAATTAATAAGAAAAATGTTAATGATACTGTGGTTAAAAATGAAGAAATTCAACTGAATAGTTGTGGAAGTAGGTATATTATGTTGTAATTACCCAACATAAGCAGATTAGTCCTAAATTATGCACATACCACGATGTACGAGGATCATACATCGTGGCACATACGTAGATACAGCTTTTTGTGCTTCTAGTTTAGTTGCTAGTACAGTAAAGAAATACTTATTGTGTATATACCTATAGTTAAGATATGGGGGAGGGGGCGTGGGGGTGTCGCACAGCCCAATGTTGAAATCGATTATCAAAACAAGAAATCATGCATTTGTAAAAACGATCGTTGATATCTACATGTGAAAACCATGATTCAGAACTAATTTAAATAATCTAAAGTCAATGCAAGTTCGACAGCAGAGTTTCATTCGATATCAAGTGCTTGACCGTCAATGACTTTTTGCGGGTATTTTTTTCTTGTATGATCTAATGAAGTATTTAATTAATTAAGTCCGTAGTAGTACACTTTGTCGCATCCATTTTGATGCGGAAAGTTGTCCTTTTCTGCATTAGTGACATTAACTTTGTCAACTAATAGAACTAAGCACGCTTGTAACATTTTTGCACATATTAATGGGAAACTTATTTTAGATGAATGTAAGCTGACTTCCTGGAAATAGCGAAGAATCATGGACAACATCAGTAGATTGTTATATTGGAAAAAGTCAACACAAGTGCAATAAAAAAATATTAAGGTCTACCTTACAGGATTTAGTTGACAAAGACATACCGACATACCTCAATAATTATTATACATTGGAGTAGTATGACAGAAGATTTTTAGCAAAAATCAAAACATATTACAAGGAGGGACTGTCTGACATGTTAAAAAACGAAAAATGCCCTGTATCTCCAAAACGAATCAAGATTTTGAGATTCAACTGCTTTTCACTGCCCTCAAAAATCGAGCACAGTACACCTACCTACTCTTTGTCTATCTCTTCGCAGAATAGAAGAAACCCCCCAAAAAAACATCCAGTTTGTTGCACTCTGTGCATGCGACATGAAAACTATTATTTGATTTTGGAATATTTTCACTAAATTTAATAGATAACTTATTTGGGGTTTTGCCATAGAATGCAAAATAATGTTTTTTTTTCTTGCAAATTAAAGAAATCTTAATTTTTGGCCGGCTGCTGCATTATATTTTTTTATTTTTAACTTCCATTAACCACAATCACAAAATATGCTTATGAAAATTTATTTTCCAGAAAAAATAGGTATATAATATGTATAGTGAAAAAATCCTAAAGAATTACGTATGTCATTTTTTATGAGGATGCTTCGGCAATCACAATATAATTTACCTAAATGGGTCTAAAATAGTTCAAGCTATGACAATAAAGTTTTTCGACTGAAAACTTGGCTTTATTGCGTTTTACATGTTATGTTTCTAACATCACCAAGAACTGGCACCTTCTCCAATATTCTAGCGTTACATTTTTGAACCGATGCAGGTCTAACTACTAACTTAATTCTGTAAGTAAGGGCTCATGAAATTAAAGTAATAAATTTTTTATATTCGGACCAGGTATGTGCTTGACGTCTAGAGGATTGACTTTTCTCAGTTTAGTTTATAACCAATCAATGCTGTTGATTAACACTAGCACAGAATAAATAGCTTCACAACAGAAGCGTGCATAAAGACGTGTCAAAAATTATCGAGCCTCCATTTCAATTTACAGGAAAATAACCAATAACTTGTACATAAATTTGGTCCTAATACAATCTCTTTGCAATGTGGATTAATGTAAAATCAAACAAAATGCACAATGTTTATCCCTTTAGAAGATATTTCGCGTCAAAGCGAGCATCCTTTTGACACATGTCCTTATGGACGCTTCTGTTGTGAAGCTATTTATTCTGTGACACTAGGTATTGAGGCTAAAATATCATCAGTTTCTTCAAACAACTAGCAGTCGCTGGAATATACTTGATAACAAGTAAAAAATCGTTTGGCAGAGCCACTAATCTAAAATCGTCAGCTAAAATGTTACCCCTGGTTGGTTCTTTATTGTCTTTAATATATCAGCAAGTCTAGATATCTAATTTGTGCAAGTTCAGTTAGGTACTTACGAATTGTGTCGTTTTATAGATAAAATCGACTTGTTTCCAATAAAAAAGGTTTTGTAAACCAACCAGCATAACGTCCGAATCATCAATACCAATACCTAGTGCTCCCAGCATTTTCCTCAGCAAAATAGAATGGTTCATTTCCGTCATGGATTATTAGAACGAATGGTGAAAATAGTTCAAATCATAAAAAATAAAAGCTTGTAAAACACGCGGGATCCGATGTTCCGATTTGTGACGCCACAAAATAGGTTATGTTTATGTTCTCGCAGGCTGACAGCTTAGCATTGAGGTGCGACGTTGCCAAACCTGGTGCCACGGCGGTAAATTTAGGGAAAAATAAAATCCAAGGTAGTTACGTATATTGAACTTTAAAAATTAATTGCGGCAAAACGGGGGCGAAAAAAAAAATTAAAAAAAAAACAGCAAGTATATCTCACCCAATACTATCCGATGAGCAAATAAAAAAAAGTGGTGTATTAGTCCATTCAAAAAATTTCCGGAAATATTCTCACTTGCTCTAGGCAGCAGGAGGTGATTACAGCGGAAATTTTTTGACAGATGTCATTATTATAATGTGACATTGTAACATACAGTGTGTCCCAATTTGATACTGGACACCTCAGAAATATATGCAGGGCAAGGGAAACAAAATGGCTTCTATTTTTTTATTGGTAGTCCCAAGGGAGAGTATCTCACAGGCGGTGGTATTTGGATGGGGTACTTATTTCATGGCCTGCTATGATTGTTTAAAATAGCAAATTTTCAAGAAACCCTATCAGGGAAACCCTATCAGGGAAACTTGTTCATAGTTAAAAACTAAAATTTTGACGTGAAAGCTCCAGAAAGGACACTTTTCTAAGAAAAAAGTGGGAAATAAATCTAAAAATCAAAGTAGGCCTAGACTTTTGAAATTTTACGAATACACTCAGTTTTTCATTCTGAACAAGTTTTCTAAATAACATTTTGTCGTAAAAAAATCCCTAAGGGGGTTTCTTGAAAATTTGCTACTTTAAAAATCATAGCAGGCCATGAAATAATTACCCGATCCAAATACTACCGCCTATGAGACACTCTCCCTTGGGACTACCAATAAAAAAATAGAGACCCTTTGTTTTCCTCGCCTTTCATATATTTCTGAGGTGTCCAGTATCAAATTGGGACACACTGTATACTCAACAAAAATTTTGATAATAATTTCGTTTCATTTACGTATAGGTATGGAATTTTCTTACCGAATCCCCCACGTTCCTGAATTAATATCCGGAAATTTTTCTCTAACCCGAATTTTTTAAGAAAATTCGTGTAGGTACCCAGCAAACATTTTCATCCGGCGAATCTGTGGCCGATTAGGTGCTGGCCAGAAATTGCCGTAACGGCGAATCAGTGGCAATCTATACTGGGCCAATGCAAATAGGTCACACTGGCCAGAGGTCGGCCAATGTTACTTTGCCCGATGTTCAACATACTTATATTATACTGGCCCAATGTATGGTGGCCATTACAGTGGCAGTGGACAAAAATAACTTGTCCTAGATCTACTAAAAATTACAAATGCACTCCTTTCCCTTGTCTTTCGTTAAACATTATTGTTCTGGGATTAGGTTTTCTAGTACCTGAGCGAATGCTATCCTAGTTCTATCGGGAAAAAAGTCGGTCCTAGCCGCAAATGGCAACGAAGACAAAATAATAGTAATTGCCCCCCTCCCCCGCACAAGCATGTGGTTGCTTCTGGGGTACTCCTAGTTTGGGGTATTGTGAGGGTGAGAATTATTATTATACAGGGTTATTCAAAAACAAATGCCACCCGTAGCTCAGCGGTATTCTACTCCAAAAATAAGTGACCCGTATTTTTTCTTTTTGTTCAAAGCTCTATATTAAGGGCCTCACGGGCCTTTAAAAGGGGCACTAAAATTTCGGTTTTTCGCCATATCTTTTAAACGGCTTGATCGATTTTAATGATCTTTGGCGCACGTTCATAGATAATTATGTCACATAATTATGTTATAGTATTACAGTTAACTTGTAAAGTAATTTGAACCACTTTGTAAAAAATTCCATTCTCTACAAAATACACGGCGCACTAGCGGCCATGCCCAAATCAAGGCGTACTTCGAGCTGCGCTATTTAGAGAGAGAGAGAGAGAGAGAAGATAGAGAGAGACACCGTTTGTAGTAGGGATAGGATAGAGATAGAAGGCGCAGCGAATGCCGCGAATCGTTTGCGCCGTATCCCCACAGACCGGTCGGAGTCGGAGACGCATTGCAAGCACGATACACATGATGTTTCCACTAGGCATTCATGGGGAGTAAAATATAGAATATTGCAGTCGCGGATCTAAATTATTTATCCCATTTTCTACTGGAGGGGGGCTGCAGCCCCACAGCCCCTATGGACGAGCCGCCACTGCCTATAGGCCACACGTGATTGCGAATAGGCACATGCCGAGAGGAGCGCCGGAGTCGGGTTATAAATGCCACTTCCGATGTCAAAACACCCGGGCTAAACAGCACACGTTACCGCAAATTTGCCACTGCGCTACAATCGAATGACCGTCGGAGTCTCACGGACACCTGACATTTTTAAAGTTGAAGCGTTGACTGACGTATTAATAAAGACCGCTCACTGCTGTCACGTCTGACACTTCTTTGACTCACCATGTGCTTTCCGGAAACAAAATACATTGCAAGATTTTTTAAAGTGTTTTTTGTAATGTAGGTAATGAAGCTATTTTTTAAAATAAATAAGAATGTGTTTAATAATTATGATTTAATTAATTTCCTCTATAGAGGGTGTGCTTTAATAAGTGTCCGATATTAATTTTAGAGGACGATTCCTCAGGTATTTTTAAGATAAAAAGTTCAACACATGGTTCTGCAAGACCTTCATTTTTGATATACAGGGTTTTTATTTAGATTTACCTGTAGGTAGGGCCCTCTACAATTATTAGAGGCCGCACTAAGATCAAATTTGAATTTATTATGTTAAAAAAAAAAACAAGTACCAATCTTCGTCTAAATATCGGGAAAATTAATCGAAATAAAATCAATTTCGCATAACGTTGTACAAATTCAAGCATATTTGTAAAATTAACTTCGATTTTTAATTTTTTAGGGAATCACAAACTTCATATTGTTTGTTGCAACGATGTCAAACAAAACTTTAAAATTTCGCAAAAAATTTTATTTACAAGGTAAAATGTTATTAATGATAATGTGAATATTAAAACAACTCTCAAATTTTTATTTTAAATGTTTATTAAGAAACTGGAAATTAATTGACGAAAAAAAAATTTTTTAGGAGGCCATGTTTTGGTATTTAGGCATAGCTTTTAATTCTAAACAACTTTCCTTAACATTTTGCTGAATTTTCTCTTGTACAACTTTTGTATTTTTTGACCTACCCTGTAACTATGCTGTTTAACTTACAACCATTATAAGTGCACCTAATATGATTATTGAACAAGCATCAACTTTTGGAAACATCTGTATTTTGGTTGTGCAATTAATAAAAAAAAATCCCATATGTTGCACACTCAAATGACCACACTGAGTACAGACCCGTTCGTAATTCGGCACAGTTCGGTTTTTCGTCCGGTTTCTGTCGGTTTTCTGACAGGCGGCAAGTGCACAGACACAGTGGAAACAATACCCAGAAAACTAACCTGGTTGCCGTTACTGGTAGAATGTTTTTATCGGACAGACCGGAATGATTATAGATAATGGCATCTATTTTTATACCAGATTGGAAGGGAGTAGTCCAAAATGAGAAAACGAAGTGACTTCAAGTGAGGTTCTATTGGAGAATGCGTTAGTATAAAAATCGAAAGTCACTTCCGCCGAGATCAATGGACAGTAAGAGAAATAACTGGGTATTACGTATACTGTGGTAGACTGTGTTATTAGTAAGTATTTCAGCTTATTTATTATTTTTGTTTGTAATTACTCCATTTAACAATAATTCCTGGTGACGGAGATTAAAATTTAAGGGATGAGTGTAGCTTTATTCACACTTTTTGTTTGTTATTTTTTTTTGTATGCTAAATAAAGCAAACGGTCTGAATAACTCTTATTTTTGCATTTTCTTTAATTAAAGCACTTTTGACTGGCGAATAAGGTTTTGCTATTTTGCGCTAGTTTCCCGTTTTCAAAAGAAAAATTATCTATTAATATTAGCCCGCGCCATTCTAGGACTAAAGAAAACGGGTGGCGCCTTTTTTATTGTTAAATAGTGGTTTAGCTGGAACTGTCCTTAACAGGCTAATAACGCCAAAATCTTACCCACCACATCGAGGTAATGCATCTGCTTCCAACCTAGCAGGTGGCAAAGTAGGCTTATTCTTATTATATTAAGTACGAATATCTCTGAAAGTAGGCCGTGGATCTCAAATGTTACACAAAGTTACCATATCAAAAAAGCAATCATTAGTTTCAAGTGAAGTTCTCGGAAAATAAATAAAAAAAAAGATTTATTGGGGGATTTGTTGGGCGAAAATTCTTATTTGTAAAACAGGCTTTAATAAATGGAGTATTATGCGTAGGCGCTTGTAAGTCTGTCAAAGTGGTTTGTCCATTACATATTTTGTTACATCTATCCAGGGACACACTGTATATTAAACTTCAAACCGCAGATTCACTAAACCTTCGTAGCTTAGGTAGCCGCTTTGCACTTCCCAATTTTTGTTGTAGGCAACAAAAAAATGATGCATCTTTTTTTATTACGCACGCGCATTTACGTAATTTTTTTAGAGACTGTTTTTATACTGGAGGATACTGGGTGGCACTAAAAACAACTAACGCATATGTACCTAATGCATGAATATTGACTACTTTCTGTGGTCACTGGATTGAACCACTTTTTTGTTAAACCCTGTCTGTATTTATTTCTATCAAGCATTAATAACCTTGTTATGGTATAAATGAAGTTACTTGGAACACTTGATAAACACCTTTGAATTTTATACGGGTAACTTCTGCCGATAAGTCTGGTATTTGTACCAGTAGCAGAGCGTGGTATATGCTATGAAATAAATCACGCCCCGTATATCACTGTGTTCCAAGTGAGTTCATTTATATTTTACCGGGGTAGCTTGAGAACAGGCGCCTCGGCAATAAAATTCGAGACAAAACACTTTTTTAACCATACTAAACCGCACCTGAAGTGAAAAGAAATGAAGGAGACAGAGGAGATATAGATATTGTAGTAAAACAAGTGAGTGCATGCTCTCCTAATATAATATCACCAATACTTGCATGGGTTACACTGTTCGACGGCTGGCCACTTGTGCAGCGGAATGCGTGGATAGGCGTGCCATAATTTCACAGATCTTAGGATATACTTGCGTAAATAGTTATAATCGATATGGCTTTTTAGAGACCTTTTGACAATATACAATATAATATGGTGCATTAACATTTACGGTGTGTTTGACGACAACCTTAAAAAACCTTAAAAATGAAATATTATGTTGCTTGCAGAATATGTATATTTTTGAAAACTGCGTGACGCTTATGTTCTACAGTTTGTTCAGCGAATGTTCGGCCCTACGTCACAACTCCCGTCCTTGTCTTACTCATGACTATACGACGGATTTTGGTCGTATATTCACGAGCCAGACAAGGACGGGAGTTGTGACGTAGGGCCGAACATTCGCTGAACAAACTTTATATTCTTTTTGTTACGTCAATTAGAGTTTTTTTATGCCGCAAGTGACTTTAGAAATACTATACCTTGTACCATAGACCTATATAGCTTAGCTAAGCTATACAGGTCTGTGCTTTACGATTATAAATACTTAGTATAATGGATTTTTTCCAACAGAATTACTTTTCTGCATTCTGATCCGCTAGAACTGGTTCAGAACAGAACTATTGTTCGAACAAACCTTATATTTTCTCAAAAATTATCTCTTATAACACCAGACACCAAAACATTGTGCAAGTTTCGAAATTTCCGTATTAAAAACGAAATTTGTAAGCCTTTATTTTGAATAAGTACTTATATTGTGATTATGGTAGAAAATGTTATTAAATTTGAAGGTATAGAAAATCAAGTAGTATCTCTCGAGAATGGTAAAAAAAATCCCCTTGAATTCCAGGCATAAGGTATTACATAATCTTATTATGAAGCAAAACGTCTGAAGTTTTAAGCCGCAAGGTTAATAACAAAAATAATTGTAATAGTGATACAAATTTCATTTGAACAAATTAACAAAAATTGATTTACATCGCACCGGCTCTCAAACTTTTGTTAGGAGGGGAATTTTTAATTAATGTTTTATTTTGAAATTTAATTTTGGAGTTACCTTTTGCTTGAAACGTGATCATATCATCATATGACTTTTGTTAACTGTGAAATATGACATTTAAAAAAATATATCGCCAGAATTTTATTTATATTTATTTGTTCAAAAAGTTTTACTTGAAGTAGTTGATTCTTTTTCAATTTTACGTACCTAAGTGTAGGTACCAAATTTTCCAATTTTTAATATTTATAAAATTTCTGAAAATTTTAAAAACTTGTTCTTTCGTGAAGACTACTTTATATCATTCTATTAACTTTTTATTACTAATTACCGATAAGAATAGGTATTTTTCAAAAGAAAATGATATTAACGCTTTAAAATTCTGTTATGTTTGCTGCAAAGTTGATGTACTGTCTAACATTTAGGGAATATTTAGTTACATTACGTTTTCCAGATCTAAATTGATGCCAAAATAATAATAAATTAAAATATTATCAAAATATTTTGCATATCTAAGCAAAATTCTTGACTTTTATGTGTAATTTCACATTAATCGATATTGATGAGTAGGTCATGGAGAGAATTGAAGCAATTGTTTTTATTGTACAATTTAATACTCTTGAAACGGAGAATGGTAAAAATGTTGACTGTACAAGACAAAATTGAAATTGTTTTAACATGTGGACAAAATACGACTATGACATATCGCCAAATTGCTGAAATGTGTAATGCACGACATCCGGGGAAAATGTGCATACTCGTAACTCGACTATGAGCAGAATATTATTAAAATTGAAATGTACAGGTTCAGTTTTAAATAATTTTAAAAAATCTTCCAACCCTCAGAAAAATACTGAAGAGGTGCGACTAATTTGGGAAATACTGGATGCTTCATGTTGTGTCACGTCTAAACAGACATTGTGTCGCACTTAGGGTTTGGAGTTTTTTTTTTAATTATTTAATCCTGAACCTGTACTTTTAAATTTTACTAAAATTATGCTCATAGACGAGTTATGTACTTTTTTCCGGATGTCGTGCATTAAAAATTCCAGCAACTTGCCGATATGTCATATTTTCTCCACATTTTTACCATTCTCCGTTTCAAGATATTTAAACTGTCAGATAAAAACAATTGCAACAATTCTCTACATGGCCAACTCATCAATATCGATTAATGTGAAATTAAACTTAAAGGTAACAATTATTTGTTCCATAAAAGCCAAGAATTTCGCTTCGATACATAAAATAATTTGATGATATTTTCATTTCATTATTTTTAGTTGAAAAGTTGAACTTCAGTGCCTTGGAACATAAATAACTATTTTCTAGTGCCCGCTAGCAAGCATTTATCACATGTCTTTGAGCTCCTTCTTCAGAGAAAAATGTCGTTTTTATTCTTACATTTTTTTCTGTGCGATTTTCGCATCCACCACTGTTCTCACTATTGCATTAGCTCCTCCGGCTACAGAAAGCCGCTAGGAGGAGGAGAAGAGGTAAAAATCCTCCAGTTTTTCATTTAAACCGAATCGCAGCCATCGACGATTTCTTTAAATCGGCAAATGATTTCTTTAAAGATCTCACAATTTTTTCACGATATCTCTAGGAAATGGAATGGATCGTTTTTACATCATGATTGAATCACCCTGTATTTAACTTGAATTTGGCGGATTCGTTATAAAGACAGACAAAAAATGTATGTTTTTTTTTCAAGTGAATGTTATACCTATATTGAGATTCTAAATTGCTTCGAGCTTTTTGAGATTTAATTAATATTTTTTAAAGAATTTCAATAAAATCTCTAAGTAGCTTTTTAAATTAATGTTTTCGAGGAAATGTTTGGACTAAACATTTTTGTTGTAGTCTATTATGTCAAAGTTAATTTCGTAATTTTTGTGATTAATAAGCGATTAACTTCTTGATCAACTTAAATGGTTTTCGTCAATTTCTTGAAATATACCTACCAATGCCCTCTAATCTAGGGGTTGCTGTGATGGCAAAGGCCTCGGCTTGTTTCTCCATATTAACGCAAACAATTTTTCAAACATGTAAGAAAAATTGATTAGCTATAACACCTTTTTCAAGAAACTTAGGTACATATTCATATAACATGGGTGGTTTTTACAACCTCATTGAAATCATCTTTGTTGGTTTAGAGCTAGCTTTGCCTTGGATAGTTTATTGATTATTGCTTTCCAGAGACTTTTCTTCTTTTTTTGAGGGTTGCATTTCATTCAGAAACTACAACAACAGAGCTTCAATAAAGTTATCACGAAATTTACTGTTTCCTTGTAGTAGTCTACAGAATTTAAGGATTATCAATATATATCACTAGCTTACAAAGTTGCCTGTTTGCTTCACACGAATTATTAAACAATGTTTGTAGGTACTTACTAAATTATGATACAAAGGTCACAACCTTCAGGGAAGAAAATAAAGGCGATAAAGATATATAAATCGTTAGTGTTTCTGTACAAAACCACTTTCGTTCCGCATTCGCGGACGCTGGACGACTTTTCAGTTTTGATCAATTTGATGTTTTCGCCGTTTGATCGCTGGGGAAAGTCCGAATACAAATCATGCCTATCTTTTGATTTGGTTAATGTTGCACCGTACTGATGATTGCCAAATAGCATGAAACAGGTGTATGCGGTTATCTACTAGTTTTTTCTTTTTGTTAACTTTGAGTGCTTATGCCCATTATCACCTTTTCTTATAATATTTAATAGTTATTTATGTACCAAGGCACTGAAGTTCAACTTTTTATGACTCACGTCAAATTTGATGTCAAAAGTTTATTTATTGATTGACCCCTGGCGCTATCTATCTATTTATTAGTATTTAGTTCCTTGTTCCTATTAAAATAACGTTAAATAAATAAACTTTTGACATCAAATTTGACGTTTCTGTTTATTAGGTGACAGCTATTGATATTGTTTTCGGAATCATGGCCTACTGCCTGGCTTCAAAATATTTAAAATATTAGAAATTTCACATTTAAGTTTGTTTAATTAGGTGTTGTGATACATGGTTGTATTCGTAATTTTTTGCTCTATCCAATGATGGTAAAATCCAATATGGCCGCCATAAGAAAATCGAAATTTGGTTATGAACACCTAAAGATCCAGTAGGCAGAGAATTTTTCTGAATAGTGCATTCGAAAGCCCGTACCTAATTACGCAATTCCACCAAATTTCATTCAATTCCGTTTGATATTAAAAAAGTTACGGACAAAATAAAAAAGTGGAAGTTTTCGGTTTTTTCAGGTTATTTTAGTAACCACGTGAGCTATGTCAAATTTGTTTACAGTTTCTTGAAACATATCAAAATGCGCAACTTTTGTCTAATTTAACCAACCTTGTAGCTCTTACCGTTTCAAAAATACCAATGGTGGGCATTTTGAAAGTGAACACCCTGTATATTCCGTTTAAGTATAGAGTGTTTTTTGATTCAAATGGATTAATATTCTTCACCTTCAATAAAATTATCAAGTTGACTGAAGGCGGAAATTGTTGAACCAAACTTGTGATATCCTCGAAATCATTTTTCTTTACAGAACAATATGTTTTGCTATTGCAAGAATATCGAATTTTCAATTAACACTATAATAAACTTGATGTAACTTTGTTTTATAAAATATATCCTAATATATCAAAAGTATAACAATGATCCATTAAAGAATAACAATTTCTACCTACTCTAAAGTAAATAAATCATATATTCTATTCAAGAATATCATAAGTTGGATGGAGGCTTTTTTGCAAAATTGCGGTTTGCCTGACTTAGCGTGTTCACAGGTAAACAGTTTTAAGTTAGGCATGCTAAAAATCTGTGATTAAACAGTGCAATACAATTTTGAGGTTTTCGAGGATAAGGCATTAATTTTTATATATTTTAATAACTTCATTATTCAAGACCCTAGTCTTAAACGAGTCTACCTACACGAAATGTCAAAATCACAATAATTATTGTACGTACACAATAACATTTTGCCAAGAGTATATTTTATTTTACAATAAGTATTTATGTATTTTATGTATTTATGTATGTATTTTATGTATTTCGTATGTTTCACATGTTTTTTTATTATTTTAATAAAACGACCAAGATTATATATAAATTATTTTTTTTTTAATATGGGGGGTAGGTACTTTTACTACAGCAAGTCGATTAACCTATAAATTATTTGTTGCATTTAATAAAATCATAAGATCTTATTTAAGATAATATACGTATATTTCTATCCAATAAACTTACGACCATACGAGTATTCGTAAAATCGTTCTGAAAACCCTCTTTTCAAAAAAGCTTTCAGGTTGTTTTGCATCTGTTATTATTTCAAAGAAAACTTTATTCATTTATAAACAACTCAAATTTTATATGGTAAATTCGAATTTATGTTTTTTTTTTAAACAAATCATATTCTTACATTATACAGGGTTTTTTAAGAACGTTGTGCAAAGTGTATAACAGATAACAGAAATAAATTTGGAAAAGAAAAATATAAACATTTACTGAAAACCACGTTTTAAAAAACCACTTGATTATTGTCGTTTCAAAATATTTATTATTTTGAAACAACAATATTCAAGGCGTTTTTGAAAACATATGGGTTTCCAGTAAATTTTTATATTTGTCCTCCAAATTTCTTTCTGTCACCTGTTATAAATTGGGCACTACTTTTTCAATCACCCTGTGCAGAGATGCATCGGTTTAAGGTAAGGCCGCGGTGGCGTCGCTCGTACCGGCGCTGACTTTTTAGACTGCACGTTTTTCTGCCTTCGATCGACCTTGGTTCGAGGCAGGTACATGCACATGTCTTTAAAGAAGAAAAGAGCGCTGGACACGGTATTGCTCCTAAATAGCTTTATCCGTATGATTTACTAATTGTCCTACACTCACTGGGATTACTACGGTTTTCTAGGGTTTTCCGTAGTACTTGAGCGAATGCTATCCTAGTTCTATCGGGAAAAAAGTCGGCCCTAGCCGCAAATGGCAACGAAGACAAAATAATAGTAATTGCCCCCCTCCCCCGCACAAGCATGTGGTTGCTTCTGGGGTACTCCTAGTTTGAAGTATTGTGATGGTGAGAATTATTATTATTATTATAATTCCTAATATTGTATTAATTAAATAGTGCTTCAATACAAGGAATTTATTATTTCCAGTCAAATCTATGATATATTGGGATCAATTATGTATTATTTTAAAGCAAGCCATTGGCTAATTCTGATCAAAAATTTTATATTCTTGGATCAATGACGCCACTATTGACGAAAAACTATAAACAACTTGAATTAAATAAGTTATGCATTAACGGCAATGTATTGATATACTTAACATAATAATAAGGACTCTTCGGTACAAATAGCGCGGTAGGCATGGGACAACACTTCCATTGCTTTGTAATATTGTAACTATAAGTATACTTGAACTCAAATAATTCAATTGTTTCGGTGTGAGATTATATTTACTTGTGGCATATGAAACATACCATTTACTTGACTCAACCCAGCTTTATTTGAATCAAGGCAAAATTTTTATGTGTGCAACAGACCATCATAAGTTTTTTCAACTCACCTGGGGATCTCGCGGAAAAGTCCGCACACGCATGATCTTCAAACCTTTTTTCTTTTGGCTAAACACTGGGTTTGGAATTCACTTGTAACGCTCAATAATTCGAGAACACAAGCCAAAAAGGCAAAGTGCAAATCCGGACACCGGACGTCCGACCACGTCGCGCGTCGGTGCGCCAGAACGTTGCCAGACGACTACAAACTTTGTAAAATAAAATTATTGTGATAGGATTCCGTATTTAGTGTGGCCAACCTTGCTCACTAGCGCCGCTCGTAAAGCTGTTGGATTCCAGATAATAATCCACATTCAAAACATTATTGTAAACTTATCCTAGAATGCTTAGATTTTGTGTAAAATAGTAAAGCCTCCATCAGGAAAGCTGATAGCTCACCACAAAAATTTGGTGCTTGAGTAATTTTCAACGACCTCTGCTTTTAGGTTTAGTTATGAAACTTGAAAATATTTTAGCAGCTCCATAAAGAGATGAAAACACCATTTTTAACTACAAACCTTTGAAGCAATATTTTCTGTGCTACAGTTAAGCATTTCGTTTGGTTATAGGTCTCGCTCTCAAGTGTTGGCATTGCTCCAGTGATGTAGATCCATTATGTCATGATTATTTCAACAGTACGGAGATCTTTCGAAGAGAAGGTAGACGCTACGAGCCCTATCAAGATCAACAGTACGATCCAAATAGAAGGTAAGATGTTTATAAAGAATAAATAAGACAACAACCGATAATATACGGGGTGAGTCAGAATGTATAGTAAATACTTATAACAAACCGAGGTCTGCTATAGTTGGGTCTGTTTAATAAAACCCTGTCACCTCATTACAATAAATATATATATATATATATATATATATATATATATATATATATATATATATATATATATATATATATATATATATATATATATATATATATATATATATATATATATATATATATATATATATAAGGATGTAAGATTAGCGAGTGTAAATGTAACAATTACAAGAAAAGGTGATAATGGGCAAACACTCAAAGTTAACAAAAAGAAAAAACTAGTAACCGCATACACGTGTTTCATGCTATTTGGCAATCATCAGTACGGTGTAACATGAACCAAATCAAAAGATAGGCATTTAAGAGTTATATATATATATGCTGTGCCCTTCGTCCCCACGTCAATACAAGCTGAGCTCCAAGGGAACAGAATGACATCTGCCGACTAACACGCCTCACAAATACAGGCACATACATACACACATACAAACGCATGTTCTCAGTGGATCGAAAATGGGGACTATAGTACCTAGTATACATAAGATTAGCGAGTGTAAATGTAACAATTACAAGAAAAGGTGATAATGGGCAAACACTCAAAGTTAACAAAAAGAAAAAACTAGTAACCGCATACACGTGTTTCATGCTATTTGGCAATCATCAGTACGGTGTAACATTAACCAAATCAAAAGATAGGCATTTAAGAGTTATATATATATATATATATATATATATATATATATGCTGTGCCCTTCGTCCCCACGTCAATACAAGCTGAGCTCCAAGGGAACAGAATGACATCTGCCGACTAACACGCCTCACAAATACAGGCACATACATACACACATACAAACGCATGTTCTCAGTGGATCGAAAATGGGGACTATAGTACCTAGTATACAAACATGTATGAAGTATTTACGAGAAAGAAAGCGGAAATTATTATATTTATTAGAGAATTCCTATTATTGTATGAAAGCTGAGAACACATGAAGAGTTTTTTTTTCCAAAAGCTGATAATCACGAGCAGAAATTATGTAGAAAAAATCTTTTGACTAGGAAATCGGAAGTTTAAAACGTGTACTTTCACTTACAATTGGTCTCATCCCAGTAGGAGGCCTCCTTCAGCTTGATTCTTGGATTTCAAAATAAGAAAAAGTGAGTTCTGCGTTTCGGGAAACTAATTATAACGCGGTTTACTGTAAAAATAAACAAGAAAAAGAGAAATACATTAAAATAACTTATGTCATCAAAAAGCACACGTCTTAAGCTTCAAAAAAGTCACCTATTGAGTTTCAATATCTAATTTTATGCGGGTATTATGAATGATATTGAATATACGATAGCAAGAATTTATGAAAAATCTCTATGTTCAAACTGAAAAAAGAAACAAACGAGGTTTGATATCGTACTCTTATAATGCTCTTTCAAAAGTACATACATTTAGTAGAAAAATTCTATAATATTGCTCAAAAATATTACAAATTGACCATGTAACGTCAATTATTGTGAAAATGCATGAAATTTTGATCGAGGCCAATTTTACAATAATATGACAGGCGCATGCCTTCATGGAAATTAATGCTACAAGATTTTTTTAATTGCTTTCCGTTATCACTTTCCAATAAACTTTATTGCATATGAATTAGTTGTGTGTGTAAAAAGTTATTACTGTTTAAATGTCTCGCACTCCACGCGCCCCTCTCAATACCGGCTGCCTCTTAAATACGAGGAAGCATGAAAACGTATGATCTTAAAAAAATTCTCGTTCATTACTTAATTATTTTACAAAAAATATGTAAATACATTTTTTTTTAGAAATTGCCTGCTATTTCGAATGCTCTTACTTAAATTCTATAAAAACGCTTATTAATAAGTTGACAGTTATTGTTAAATAAAAAAAATCGCACACTATTTTGCGCTACGGACTCTTCGGATTTTGTTTTAAGACATCGAAACGAACACATTCCAACAAAATCTAAAACTCCCGGAATTTTTTCGAAGTTATTTTCCTGGTTGACTCCACTATTTAATCAATTGCCTCTGCAAAATGGTCCTGCTCGATGGAATTTAAACAACTCTGCCCATGACAATGAGAACACATTATAGAGCAGTGCAGGCAACCATTACATATGTACAACGCTTCCCAAGCAGCATTAAAGTTGCGGTGAGATGGGAACTTTGAATAAGTAGTTATTACGTAATTACTACTTAAAAATCGACTTATGTGTTTATTACTTATATTGAGAAAGTATGAGTAATTACGTAGTAATTATTACTACAAGTTGGAACTTTATGGATTCAGTACTTCTAAGTAGTTTTTGAAGTATCTGGAACGGAAGTGTTACTATGCAAAATTACGTTAAAGTCACGTTAACTCTAAAGTTATATTCAATGGTCACAATTACTTTGTTGTGTTACTTGTTTATCACTTTAAAGTTTCTATTACTTTATGGTAACGGTGAAAGTAACTTCTACATCTTAGCGACTTTAGAAATACCTCCAAAGTTACGGAACTATATAGTCATATTTAAAGTGGAATTTACTTTCCCGCTACTCGAGAAAACTACTGTATGGTAAGTTTTACTTCCCACTCCATTTTAAAATTACTAGAAAGTTCCAATTACTACAAAAAAATACTTTAAAGTAAGTGTCACTTCTATAGGGACCAAAATGGAAACTACATTTAGTTCCTTACAATCGTTTGAAGGATTCGGTAGTTTTTGCGAAGTGATGAAAATGTCAGCCATTAGAAAGAAGAAAAATTATAGACACACATTCACATTTTATAGAAAATTAAAGCAGCAGTTGGATGAAACGAATCGAAACACGAGCACCTGTCTTCAATACAAAATTACAAAACGCTTCTCTTGAGTGGCTACAATTTTAAATATCAACATTTCGAAATATGGCACAAAACACACCGGCTGAAAATAACACTCTCATATAAAAATTATAGGTTAAAGTTCCAAATGGAACCTAGTAGTAGCATTCGGAACTTAAACGAGGCTTATGGAACCTTGAAGTCCTCTTGTAGTAATTGGGACTTTAGAGTTTAAAATATCTAGAACTAATTTTCGTCTTAAAGGTAGGAATTACCTTAAAGTGAAAAAGTCTAGTTGCCGTTAATACCAGTTAAGTGGCAAAGCCTTCAAACATCCATTTTAAGGTAAATAATACTTAGAAGTAATTACTGAAAATTACGCCATATTTTCTTATAAAATGATAGACCCCATTAATATCAAATGTCAATTTCCTTTGGTACTGAAATAGTTATTTCTTCAAAATTGTCCCAAAAAAGATAAAATTGAGCAAAAATGAACTCGTATAACTTATAGAAATATTAAAAAAGCATTTTTCAGCATTTTTAAGTAATTTCGCACATTTTCGTAATTTATCTTCCCGATAAAAAAGTGTTAAAACATGCATTTTGAGAGGGCGCGTTGTTACTTTTCAATCTATCAATGTCATATTTGACAGAAAATTTTCAATCGTTTTAGTTTCTTGAATCTGGCAGCGAGAAATAAATCAGCAAATTAATACATACCTTTCTTATACCTACCATATTCATAGATATAAGTTAAAAATAAATATTAGGTACTTCCATTTTCCACGGTTATTGAAAAATGACGGAAGATGCTGGGCTAGAATACTTTTTAATTATTTAGACAAAGACAAAGCCAGGACGCGAATGGTAAAGAAGCAAACAAATCCAACAAAGTAGCGGTGACCACGCCGCTACGTCTCCACCACGTTGCCGGAACGTAAGCGCGTCGTAGCGGTGTAAGTTGCTAGGTGGTCGCCGTTACGTAAGTATCTATCACCCTCAAAATGTTCCCCATTTTGGTCGCAGGGACGCAATAGGAACGTAGTAATTACGTTCCTATCAGTAGTAATCACAACTTTAAAGTAGCAAACAAATGTCGCCGGAACGTAACGGCGACTAAAAATGCTGCTTGGGTTTCCACAGCCCTTTTTACAGCCGCAGCATATGAGCTGCAGAATTGCGGCTGGAGCTTGTGCTTGAGTGGTGAGCACTGGCATTAGAATGTTGTTAGTTTTTCTCCCGCTCCATTCAGTTGGTCTCAAATTTATTCCTTTCCACAAATGAATTCGATGAAAAACGCGATAGGAATGTTGTCTTACTGCATCAGATGTGGGATAAAACAACTGCGTTACTCGACTGGCCAACTAGCTTATTAAATAATATAAAGCGATAATGGTTTAAAGATGTCTCTTGTCGGGGTGCCTTATATAGAGCAAGCGTAAATTTCTCCCCAGCTCTTGCAATGTCACCTTTTGCCGATGAAGGATTATTGAATACGGCGACCACTTATTAAGCTTACGGTCTGTGATTTTCCTTTGCCAAAGAAAGCAAACGTGCGGTGTCGCAGCCACTAAACGCATGAGCAAATAAAATATTATCTTTGCAATATTTTAAAACTGTCGAGTTTTGTAAGTCCTGGGAACTGTACACCCTTTCCTTAATATTTTCTTGGGAGTCTTTCAAAAAGCGAATGTCTTTCTCTGGAGGACATAGAGCGATAAGGAGTGTAAGCAAATCGATATCCTGCCCAATAACAACGGCTTTTTCATCATTGGTGGCTGCATTGATCGCAGTCTGAACAATTAGCGAGTCGGCATCATCAGTAGCAGCGAGAGTGGAAATACCTGCCGATTCTAATGTGTTCATCAGTTGACCAATAAAACGCTCTCTATTGGCAAGATTACTCGACAAATTCTTTTGAGAATCACTAATTGGCGTGTCTTTGTCAAAAATTATTTCTGCAGATATCCGTTTTAGGAGCCGGTGCTGACGTTCAGTACTTTTTGTACTGTCCTCATTCTCGCTGTACAGAAAGAGAACCAAGGAAACATGACAGTTTAATTCAGAGTTATTAAACAACAGAACCCTAATAAGACCAAAATACACTCTTGGGGGGATACACTGGGGAAAAAATTGGTTACATCAAAGGAGACTAAAAAGGAGGAAGGAGGAATTGTTTTGTTGGAGATTTTTTTAACTAGATCTACAGAATTTTTAATTTCTAGAGGGTTATTAAATTGGGTGATGGAAGGTAAAGAATTATTAAGTAGCGAGGAAAGACGGGAACAAGGAGAATCAATATAAGAGACTACAGGTCTTACCGGAACAGCCTGTTTGTGGATTTTTTGGGAGACCATATAACGGGCATTCTGATGTTCATCGGTATCAGTTTATAATATGATGTATTAAGTATAACTAAAGTATCTCTGGAAACACTTAGAGTATCCTTCATCCTTGAACAAAACTATGAAGTGGGTTAAAATTTATTTTTTGAAAACAGTCGGCCCCTCAGCTTTGTTCAGGTCCGCTTTTCCACAACATATTGTAACGAATAGCCATTCTTTTGACCCTACCGAGGATATTTCTTTTCTTCATTTTTGCAACAAGGGTGTTATCTTGAACTTGCTCTAGAATTTAGAGATTTTTAAGGCTAAACATTCAGCTAATCTTCAAATTATAAATGATCAACTAGAGTTTTCTAATTTACAATTTTATAAGTCCTTACAATTTCTCACTTCGACCAACGAAAATTGTCAGACTTAACATCTTGATGAAGGCGCCGGATTACCCATTGGTCATTTTAAATTATAACTTTAAATCTGCTTGTTTTGCCGCCCCCCCCCCCTTTGACTTCCTTTAACTTTATTGGTTGTTCGTTTGGACAGGCGCAATTGCATTCTGATTGGGCCACGCAATTTCCGTTTCCATTTTCTATTCCAAGCCATGGTGATTTGACCTCTCAATCTTTTAACAATAATAATGCTTTTTTGGTTCTTAGGAACCCCAAAACGTTCTCGTTATAAACACAAATATGTTGCTGTGACCATGTACCCTTGAGTTTTTGATGTGTTTGCTTTTAAGGTATGTTCTAATTTTGTCAACAGTGCAATTTGGTTTACCATGTTGTTTTTTCTTTTCAGTATTTTACTGGTGCTGTATTAAGGCCTTTCGGTTTTGGTTTTTCATATTTGGGTTTTTATAGATGTCACTTAACTCCACTTAACCTTTGGTTTTCATTTCGAAGTTTACTACAAAAATTTTTAATATCCTCAAAGTTGCTTGGAAGGTAAGGTAATCGAGTTTTCACATTTTGCCTTTTCCTGTTTCTAGCTTTGTCAGTTATCTTACTAAATAGAAATTTTTTTTACTACTGATGATGAACCCTTAGCGGTTTGATACATGTACAGTTTTCATCAAAAACTGATTGTTGAGTTTTGACTGAAAGAATTCTACTTTGTTTTAATTTTATCTTCTTGCTCCACTGCATGAGAGAAAATGGACTATTTTTTCAATCTTCCCTTGTGGTTAAATTTTCGTAAAAATATAAACAAACGAACATAAAACTTCGTTTTGTAAAGGAGAGCAATCTCTTATGATTGAAATGGCTCGAATACCGTGCGGTGAGCCGTGTGGCTCGGTGCGCCTTAACTTGAGAGCATGAGCCTTACAGTGTGACGGGCCAGCGGACTGGATGGCTGCAGGGCTTCTGTTCCCATGTGCCTCGCCTCAATGATCTAAGGCACTTTTTATAGTGAAGGTAATTAAATACCATGTTTCTCTGAAAATGCACCCCAAGATCTTTCGCATGATTACAGCTACCAATTTTGTCGTTACCAGAGGTTCTCGACAATCATAATCATTCTTCGAGTATATGTAACAGCCGCACATTTCGTGGCATTTATTGGCATTCTATTTTTTGTAATTTATTGACATTCTATTTTTTTTTAACAACTCCTGAAAGATTATTCTTTAATTGCTGGCTATTCCCGTTAGTGCAAATGATCTTATAAAGCTTGAAGTCATCCGCAAACACAAGACAACTGGAATTCCTTCAAACATCTGGCAACGTATTGATAAAATCAATAAATAGTATGGGTCCCAGGTTACTTCCCTGAAGCATCCCTGAACTAGCTACACAGGAGTTGGAACAGAATTTGCCAATTTCGACCCTTTGTTTCCTGTTAGGTATTAAATATGAGCTCATCACACGAGAGGCTTCACTAGGGAAACCATACTCAACCAGTCTGTCCAAGAGTATCGAATGGTCCACTTTGTCAAAGGCCTTTTCACAGTCGGTGTAAAGAGCATTATGCTTACTTCCATCATTAAAAGCCTTTGCAACAGATTTAGAGAACACCAACAAATTAATGACAGTCGACGTGTCAGGCAGGAAGCCATGTTGGTTTATTTTAATTTTGTGTTTAAGATTACTAAACTTTAATAAAGCTTATAGGATAATTTTTGATATCACTAGCTTGACCATTTAAAAAACAGGTCTAACCAAAGATCGCTTGAGCAATTTTGAAAATGAGCTTTGTCTCAGGGAGAAGTAGAATATCTTAGTTAGAGAAAAAGTAAAAGTACTGTTCTGTAAGAAACCATGATTTTTTTCTATTCTCATATTAACGTAAAACTATCTCTTCATGCTAGTATTTGACTTTTAAATTTATTTCTGATACTTTTCCTACTCGGTTTATATTCATAACAGTTTTGTTTTATTTCAATTCAACTCAAAGAACCACAGTCCCTGTTAGAGTATGCCACTTTATAACGTTTTATTTTGTTTCTAACGGTTTGCTTTTTATTTTTGGTTCGATTTTTAACTATTTCTTTAATTGTTTATATAATAATGTTAGAACTTGCCGTTAAAATAAATTTTTATAAATACAGATAACGTAACCTAGATTAAATTAAATAACGCGCTGGCACAGAGTTCTTTTTAAAAAGTTTATTTTTAAAACACAGGAGCAAAGACGGAGACTTAATGCTCACAGATAGACGTGTGTCGTATTTTATACAATAAAAAGTGCTTAGGTCTACAAATGTTTATTCAGGGAATTTTTGGGTAACAGTCAGGTGTTTTTGTCTATATAACTCCTCCCTCAATTAGATGGCGATTGCAAGGTCGAAAAGAGCCGAAGGAGCCGATTGAAGTTGATTGATCTTCTTTCTTCGTGGTTCGATGAATCTTCTGTTAATTTTATACAGAAGAAGGGACAGGGCTGCAACGAGTACAAGTCCTGTCAGTAGCCAATGAATCCAGGTTTGTGAGCTACTTTGAACGTCTTCAAGTGAAACGGGGTTTAAAGAGTCTTCTTGATGTCCTTTAGAACCTTTAGTGATATATTGGTCAGTTTAATTTTTGGAAAATTCTGGTTTTTTGGTTTGTATTCTGTATATACGTTTAATGTAGATAAAAATAATGGATGCTCTTGGGTTATCATTTCTTTGTTGGTGTATTTAACATTGTCGATTTCGATTGAACAGTTTCGTGGGACTTTAATTAGTTTGATCTCCGAAAGTATTGCAAATTCTGAATGTTGACAAGTTATCTTTGATTTTACTTGTTTTGTTGTCATGATGACGAGGTATTCTTCGTTGATTTTTTCAATAATATGGAACTCCGGTTGAATTCCGATGGAATGACAGGTTGCTTCTTTCCCTCGAATAACACTCGCAATGCAGTCCGTTTGTACTTGGGTGATAAGTGATTCGTGAAGACAGATGAATTGGTTGCTGATTTGTTCGCATGGTGATTCCATATACTGGTATTCATTTTGGTGAAGAGCCATATAAGGTTTAGGGGGAATGACAACGGTATGATTTTTGGTAGGGACTGGAATCAAGTGGAAATATTCGAAAACGTTTGGATTCATAATAGCTATTTCTATGACGAAAATTAATTGATCTTTGGCAAAGAAACAATTTGTTCTTATCATAGTATACCAATCGAAAGTATTTAAATTTATAATTTCGTATTTTGTATAGATTTGTGTCAGCTGATTTAAAATATCATTTAGATCGTTTATAGTTAAGATATCCGGATGGACAGTGTGTATTCTAGCAAAAGTTATGGCATTTTCGAGATTGTCAAGAAAGGTAATGATTATAAATATGTGAATTTACGAACATTTGGTCTATTAAGCTCAAATAAACTGCGTATAAAATATATCTGTTTCGCTCTAAATAACTTCGCTATATTTTTCGAAATATTCCATAATTTTCTGTTGATTTTTAACAATAGAATTTATCGTTTTCTCATAGTCATCTGTTAATTTTTTGAAGAGCGAAATCTGAGTGTTGACCTCAAGTCACGATTTTGTGCTGATTCCTTTCCAGCGTTACAATGGCCTTATCGTAGCGTTCACCATCCTTGGCATCTAAAGTACCGGCGAAATATTTGTTTTTGTTCCAACAAAGTTAAATAAGCCTCGTTTGTTTATTTTATGTTGATACGAAAAATGAAGATTTGAGGATTTTTTTATCTATTTCCAAAAACAACGGTTCCAAATTATTATAGTTATTCCGCAAACTAGCCGTAAGAATGAAGGCGGTTTCTTGAAAAATAGATGCGTTCAAATTTGTATAAGTTAATTTAAGGTTTTCAATTTCATTTTGTAATTTGTCTAATTTTACATAGTGTAGGAAGGTATGTTTTCCTGAAATAATTTTTGCGTCACCTAATCTAAAGGGTAATATTCCGGGATTATTTTCTAAGGAGGGGATTTCAATTTCTTGAAGTGCTAGGACCAGGTGTGTTATCGTCAGAAATGATAATAGTATCGTCTTCATCGTCGTGATATTCCTGCAAGAGAGTTTTTGTAGTTAATTTTCTAGGTCGCCGAAGTCTATTTTTGTGAACTGTAGTATTTTCTAATTTTGCCTTGATACCTTCGTTAGATTTTAGTTTTGATTTTTTATATTTTGGTTTTGTTTTAGATCTCAAATTTTGTTTTACAAAAACGTCAGCATCTTCTTGATATTCGATTGGGTCTTTGCGGTTTTCGTTTAATTTAGAAATTCTTTTTTCTTTCGTACTTTGGTTTAGTTTATGAATGTTGTCGTACATTACTTTTGAATTTTTCTTGTGATTTTCTATATAGTCGTTAATGATAATTTCCTCTGTCATGTCAAAGGGGTCGAGAGTGTTAGTATGTCCACTAATAATATTAAAAGGGGTTTGTTTTGTTACACTGTGTATGGAAATATTATATGCTAAAATTGCATACATCATTAATTGATCGATTCTACTGGTTTTGTCTTGAATTCTAAGGCATCTAATATTTTCCGAAAGCGTAGAATGAAGTCGTTCGACGGGGCTGTTGCTATTAGGGTTGTAAGGGGTAGTTATGTGTAAATTTATCTTATGCAATTTAATGAAGTCTTTAACAATGCTGTTGTTAAATTCAGTGCCACCGTCTGAAATAATAGTGTGGGGAATGCCGTGATGTATTAAATATTTAAAAGACAATCGATTGTGTTGATGCCACTAGCTCCAACTATTTTGTACGCTTGGGCGTAACGCGAAAATGGATCAATTATAGTTACGAACTTCTGATTTTCTATTTGATACGTGTCGACATGTATAATTTCGAAGGGTTTGGAAGGGCTAGGAGTAATATTAAATTTAACTTTTGGGGGTTATTTCTCTTTAAAGCTGTTTCTGTTTCATTGATACCTCAGTGCCAGGTCTTGGTTTCATGGTGGTACCTAATTTTTTGCTGTTGTTCGTCAAATTCTTCGTCATCCTCGAGTAGGATATTACTTCGAACAAATTTAAGTGAGGGGTTTTTGAAAGTTTGACTTACTGTGGTACAAAAGGTGTTAATAATATTAACGTCTTTAAAAAGTAGAGAATATGTTTTCTTGGTGTCAATATATTCTTTTATAAATGAAATAATTTCTGGTTCTAAATTTTTAAGAGGTAAGGAAACTTTTATTCTAGTTTTTTCTTTAAACGGCTTTGATCGAACTACATATTTGTGGGTTAGATTATTATTTGTTGAAAAAATAACTCGGTTATTATAACAATTAGTACATTTTTCTACTAGAGGTATAGTTAATATAGGTTCTTCTATCGCCGTATGCACTGTCTCGTTTGTGTCGTCTAAGAGTTCGTCAGGAACGTGTTCTTGTTGTGGGTTTATGGGTGTGTCTAGTTTGTATATTGGGGGTCGGATCTGTATGTCAGAAATTATGTTAATTGGGACTTCTTTCGATGTTCTTGGTCTGTAGGGATGTTATAAGTATAAAATGGTGGTCCAATATCCGTATCAGAAATTATGGGATTTTCTTTTAGGACTTGGTTTAGAAGTTCATCGGATAATTCAGGGAGATCATCAGGATTTTGGAGATTTGCTATTACTGATTCGGTTTTGATTCCATTAATTTCTACGCGGGATAGGGCGTCGGAGTTAGTGTTGTTTTTTCCTTTTTTTATAAAATATTTCATAGCTGTATTCTTCCAGCTTTAGGCGCCATCTCACTAATCTAGAACTGGGATCTTTCAGAGAAAATAACCACTGGAGTGGTTTATGATCGGTAAAGATTTTTAATTTAGTGCCAAAAAGGTACGGCCTAAAATATTTCGTGGCAAATACTATGGATGAACTCATTCTTTCTCTATCGTTGAGTAATTGCATTCGGCTGAGTTAAGCGTTCTAGAAGCGTACGCAATTGGTCTGTCTTGACCTACAGACCCTTGTGACAGAATTGCGCCAACAGCAACATTCGAAGCGTCCGTGGTGAGATTAAACGGTTTGGAAAAATCCGGGTATTGTAATACCGGGTCGTTGGTCAAAAGTGTTTTGCAAAAATTGAAGGTCTTAATAAAATTTTCATCATGTTCGATCTTCTCTCCTTTTTTAAGACATTTTGTGAATGGTTTAGTGATTTTCGCAAAGTCTCGAATAAACTTTCTATAATACCCGAGTAACCCTAGGAAAGATTTTATGTCCTTTACTGTTTTGGGTAGCGAAAATTTTTGGATAGCTTCTATTTTTCGCGGGTTTGGCTTGATGCCATCAGGAGTAATGGCATGCCCTAAGAATTCTACCTCTTTACACAAAAACTCACATTTGTCGAGCTGTATCTTAAGTTTTGAATTTTGTAATTTTTGAAAAACTAACTTTAAGTTGGCTAAGTGTTCTTCTAAGCTGCTGGAAAATATGATTATGTCGTCCATGTACACTAGGCATACTTTATGTTGTAATTCCTTAAGCACTTGATCTATAACCCGTTGAAAGGTCGCGGGCGCGTTCTTGAGACCAAATGGCATACGCGTGTATTCAAAATGCCCGTTTTCTACACTAAACGCGGTTTTTTCTATACTATTCGGATGCATCTCAATCTGATGGAACCCGGAGGCGAGGTCTAATGTCGAAAAATACTGGCACCTACCTAGCTTATCTAACAGGGCTTCGTTTAGGTTAGGGAAACTGAATGCTGTATCTTTATTTTAATAGATATCATATTAGCCGAAGTATGACAGCACAACCGTGTGTGGTGTGGTATGTCGAAATTGGTTTTTGCATATACAGTGTGTTCATAACAGGCTCTCAAAATCGGATAATTTCAAACAGCAATAACTTTTTTTTTCAAATAGAATGACCCATATTTCTATAGTTTGTTGGATGCCGGCGTCCAAGCCCCACATTTTTTGTAAATAACATTCTATACCAAAAACTACCCGTTTTCGAGATATTTAGTATTTAAGAAAATTTCTTTGCATTTTCCATTCAGGTGAGAAGGTTTTATCAAGCAAGCCATAACTATTTTTCCAGACAGTGGCAGAAATAATTGTCATTTTAGATAATACGGGAATAGTATATTTCATTACGAGTCTGGAAATAAAGATTTTTCCGTGCGCAGGTGACAAATTCCCGTGTTCGGCTGCGCCTCACACGGGAAGTCATGCAAGCACGGAAAAATCTATTTCTGGACGTGTAATGAACGATATTTTTTATTATACTTCTTTGAAAATGGAAACTTAAAACATTTTATCGGCATATTATAATAAATTTAATTCACAAAAAATAAACAATGCAGACAATATAGTGTTTGGTATGTATGATGCGTTTCCATGGTTACTCTCAAATTATTTCAAAGGTGCTTTGTTGTAAATTAGTTATTGTCAGATAAGGCGAATAAAACGTCAAAAATATTACAGAAATGTATCTAAATATTGAAACACTTACGAATTAAAATACAAAATAGGTACGTGTTAAATATCAGAGAGTTTCATAAATTTAGTTTACTTTGCTGTATATTTCTATTTTAAAGCCGGTATTTTTATTCAGCGCACGGAAAGTTTTTCCGTGCGCTGTTTCCGTGCGCTAGCCCGAAAAACCCCATCTTTCCTTATTGCTAAGACAGATGAAAATAATGTATTTTCAAAGAAGTGTAATAAAAATAAAATTCCTATACCCGTATACAGTATGTCCACGGATAGACATCCCAAGAGGACAAATGGTCCAAAAATTTCATTTTTCGACAAAAAGTCATTCTTGATAAAAGTTTCTGCTTCTCGAAGAAATATGGTCATGACTTTTTTATACAGGATGTCCAAAAAATACAAAAACATGAAATGCTTTCAAGAATAAACTGCCTTTATTTTTAAAAATATCAAAAACTTTTACTTAGAAAAGTTGTTTAGAATTAAAAGAAGTGTCCGATTGTCACTTTTCAAACAAATCAGCCAACTCCGTTTTTTTTTATTTCCAAGTGTGAAACTCCCTTGTGTTTAAAATTATCAAAAAATATTTATTTAGAAAAGTTGTTTAGAATTAAAAAACGTGTCAGAGGGTAATTTTTTACCCGTTTAAGTCAAAGTCGTCCGATTTGCTTAAAAAGTTACAATCAGACACGTCTTTTAATTCTAAACAACTTTTCTAAATAAATATTTTTGATAATTTTAAACACAAAGGAGTTTAACACTTGGAAATAAAAAAACGGAGTTGGCTGATTTGTTTGATAAGTGACAATCGGACGCTTCTTTTAAATCTAAACAACTTTTCTAAGTAAAAATTTTTGATATTTTTAAAAATAAAGGCAGTTTATTCTTGAACGCATTTCACGTTTTTGTATTATTTGGACACCCTGTATAAAAAAATCGAAAATTCTCTTCGTGGACCATATTTTTTCGAGAAGCAGAAGCTTTTATCAAGAATGACTTTTTGTCGAAAAATGAAATTTTTGGCCATTTGTCCTCTTGGGATGTCTATCCGTGGACATACTGTATATGGGTATAGGAATTTTATTTCCCGTATTATCTAAAATGACAATTATTTCTGCCACTGTCTGGAAAAATAGTTATGGCTTGCTTGATAAAACCTTCTTACCTGAATGAAAAATGCTAAATACTAAATATCTCGAAAACGGGTAGTTTTTGGTAAGTATAGAATGTTATTTACATAAAATGTGGGGCTTGGACGCCGGCATCCAACAAACTATAGAAATATGGGTCATTCCATTTGAGAAAAATAAGTTATTGCTGTTTGAAATTATCCGATTTTGAGAGCCTGTTATGAACACACTGTATATGCAAAAACCAATTTCGACATACCACACCACACAAGGTTGTGCTGTCATACTTCGGCTAAAATTAATCTTTGATATCTATTAAAATAAAGATACAGCATTCAGTTTCCCTAACCTAAACGAAGTCCCTAAATTCCAAAAAAAATTCGATATCTTGGCAACGCTGCATCCAAAATACCAAACAAAAAAACGGTTCCGTAGAAAATTTCATGGAGAATGCAAATATTCCAAAGGATCAATGCAATTGTCAAAATCTAAATATTTTATTTTTGTCCCGCAAATACGAATCGCCCTGTATATGTGAAAATAAAAGAGAGTTTACGTCCACTGCCAACCTTACAACTTTTGTATTCAAGTCTTTTTCTTATCTCTTACGGTTCCTGAGATCCAGGGGGTAGGACAAACTATTTGGGACACTCTGTACCTCTTCTTTGTGTACGAAAGGGTACCTATAAGTTTTGGCGTGTACCGGGATTTCGTCAGTCGTTTTGATCTGGTGTTTTACCTTGTTTTTGAAAGTAAGCTTGTCGTTTTCTTTATGAAAAATGTTGGAAAATTGTTTACATAATTTAATTAATTTGGATTTTTCTTCGAAGTTTAAATGATCAGTTCGAATAAGGGACATTAATTTCGTTATTTTTTTAAATTTAGAGGAAGAACATGTTCCATACTGTATATCTCAAAATTTTCTTTTCGTGAATTGGGGAAAGGAATTACTTCGAAAGGCTCGGTTAAGGTTACCGTTTCGCATTTATTCGAGTGGTTTTGTATTTCTATGTAACGCATATCCTTTATCTGCTGTTGTAAGAGTTTCGGGAATAAAACAGTTGTTAATTTCTGTTTTGCATAAAATAACGTCGCCAGAATAAGTGTTAACTGGTAATTTAACTCGTCTTATCTCGGACGGTTCTATTTCAATGTTAAGAAGCAGCTGTGTTTGGCTTTTGCGGTAAAATATGGGGAATTCGATATTTTTATTATGCAGAACATTTTCTTCGTATGCGATATAAAATTTAAGTCTTTTTAAGTCGTTTGAACCAATTAATCCGTCAAAATCAATATGAAAAGCAAATAAATGAAAAGTGATTGACTCTGATAAGTTCAGTAAATTTTGTAAGTTAATGTCCGCCTTAAGTCTGCATTTATTTTCTCCGTTGCATGTTTTAATTGAAAAAGGTTCATGGTAAATAGTTTCTGGAAATAATTTTTCGGCAATTTTTGGATTTAATATAGATTTGCTTGCGCCTGTATCTATTAAAAATCTTAAAGGTGGGTTAATTGTTTCAATATAGGGTAAGGCGTCTTCGTCGGGTATATTAAGTTCTATAATTGTATATTCATTTGGAAAGGAAGGGTTGGAAACTATGTCGTTTGGTCCGGAAGGCCGGTTCTATAAAAATTTTCATTTGCCTCGGAAACATCATTTTCTATTATTTCGGTAATGTTTGCTGTGGATTCGGAAAAGGTGTCGTTTATCTCTGGTACAAAATTTCGTTCAAAATAAGTGTTTTCGCCTGTATAATAATCTTGTCCATATTGATTATTATAACAGCCATAGTCAAAATTATAGTCTGGCTGCTCAGGTTGATCACAATAGACATTAGGTATACAGTTCTTCTGATACAAAATTTTTTGGTCCAGTCGATTGAAAATAATTTGGTATTCTGTTCTGCGCTGGTTGACGTTGGGGGTAAATGTTTGGAACATGGGATGTTATTGACATTGGAGTGGTTTGACGTTGGGGGTAAATGTTTGGGATATGAGATGTTGTTGACATTCGGGTAGGTTTGTAACCTGGGGTTTTACCTCGTGGCTTAAAATCATTTTTGCCTCGTGGTTGCGATGTTTGGGAATAAAAGACATCTTTATTAGTAAAATATTTTTGAGGTTGGTTGTTAATTTGCGGTTTTATTGGAATAGGTGCGGAAGGAAATCTAGTTTGGGGAATTTCGGGAAATTGCCTTGGTGGTAAGAATGGTTGTATGTTCCTTGAATGACTGGTTTTGAATTTGCATAGGTGGCTGTCGAATGATAGAATTAGTAGGGAAAGATATTGTTTGGGGTTTAGTCATAGTCATTGGTTGTGGGGTAGGTTTATTAAACTGCCCTGAAATATGTCTGTACTGGTTTTGAGCGTACTGAAAGTTTTCTTCCTCTATAACGAGTGCTATGGCGTGTTCTAGCGATGTTGGATCTCTAAGGCGTGTTAAATCTTGTAGTCTAGGAGGTAATCCTCTAATGAATGTTTTTAATGCTAGTTGTCTGTAATTTCGAAAATGAAGGTCTTTTTCGTTGACATGAACATTTAAGGAATTTAAGAGGGGGTTGCCGACAGCGAAAGTGACGTTAGATTTCGTATTTTTTTAAGTTGTATAGCATATAATCTAATAACATTTTACCTGGCAAAAATTTAGTACACACATCTCTGTCTTCATTTTAATCATAAGATCTTAAAAGCATATGCACTGGAATTATTATTTTTTCCAAGGTTTTCATAGCCTATAAAATAAAACACTGCTTGTAAGATCTTATGATTAAAATGAAGACAGAGATGTTTGTACTAAATTTTTGCCAGGTAAAATGTTATTAGATTTTATGCTATACAACTTAAAAAAATACGAAACCTAACGTCATTTTCGCTGTCGGCAACCCCCTCTTAATTTTGATATCAATAAACTACAGGCATCCTGAATTCTGGAATTTCGTTCCTAAAAGGTCTCATTATAATCAAGTCTTGCACTATGCAATCGATGTTCCTGTTATCGCCAAAAGTAAGTCTTAAAGCATCTCTAATTTCATTCCAAGTTTGGGAATCTCCAGAAAATGTAGGAATATTTTCGATATATAGCTTAAGGAGTTGGAATTGACATTTGGAGCTGTCATCGTTGTATTATTTGAAAATATTACTTCTGAGCTAGTTTCTACTTCTGAGCTAGTTTCTACTTCTGAGCTAGTTTCTACTTCTGAGCTAGTTTCTACTTCTGAGCTAGTTTTTACTTCTGAGCTAGTTTCTGCTACACTAATTTTTCCGAGTAACTGACACAAATCGTCAAATTGTGGATCGTTACTCATTAAATTTTAAACCTACTTAAATTTACCGGTTCCTAAACTAATTTGCCTTGCCGATAGGCTGATGATTAAGTCTCGCCTTAGGGGATGCCGTGACAAGAAACGGAGACACAGAAGGAAATGGCTCTTACCCTTGCTGGTCGCAGGCCAACCCTCTGGTTTCGCTTCTTCAGCCGCCACTGTCGCCCTCTTGCTCTGATCCTCTGCTTCGCAGCGTCGCTACTTGGTGACCTCGATGGCCTGGGGGTGGTTCTTCGCGAGTAAACGGTTTAACCGACGCGAATACGCAAGAATACGATCGATATGCTTCAGCGTTTCTCGACTCGCTATCCGTCACGACTGCGCCAATGAAATAACGCGCTGGCACAGAGTTATTTTTAAAAAGTTTATTTTTAAAATACAGGAGCAAAGGCGGAGACTTAATGCCCACAGATAGACTGTCGTATTTTATACGATAAAAAGTGCTTAGGTCTACAAATGTTTATTCAGGGAATTTTTGGGTAACAGTCAGGTGTTTTTGTCCATATAACTATTAGCAGATCCTTTGTTCTCTTAATTTATTTGGGCAGACTCAGAGACACCTATTATAAAATATTCCAAAACCTTACTTTATTGTCTTCAAACGCTCATGGCGCTCATTATTAGAGTATTGGGTGAAAATACTAGGGAATGGGCACAGGCGTTTTTGTATTTATAAATAGGTAGCGATACAGAAAATAATATAGGAGACACTGTCTCCTATATTATTTTTACACTGTCTCAGAGACAGTGTTGAAATCAAAATATGTACTTATAAACACTATATTGGGCAAGTGAGCAAATTTTTTGGCTGGTGCTAAGAGAGCACGCACTACACCGTGGTACTTTTCCAAATCCTAATGAAGTAGGCTTAAGCAATCAGTTGTTTTGAAACAACAAAGTTAGGTACAATCCGAAGAATTTTCGGCAAACAACTCTAAAAGTTGGCATTTCCTGAAATCGCATACAAGATCGCTATAGTGTCATTTAAATTATCTAATGACAAATAACTTTCATAAAAATCATCATAAAAATCGTAAGGCCAATATGTATTATTGGGTACTTTTTGCAGAACTATAAACAAAGAAGTACTCACAATATGTATATTAAACGTAAGTTAGAGTAGATATATTTTTTTATTTTACT
Source organism: Pseudeuparius sepicola (assembly GCA_963920635.1). Classification (NCBI taxonomy): domain Eukaryota; kingdom Metazoa; phylum Arthropoda; class Insecta; order Coleoptera; family Anthribidae; genus Pseudeuparius; species Pseudeuparius sepicola. Next base: position 26,479,876 of record OY987304.1, on the reverse strand, counting down.
TAATGGTACCACAGAAAGGTAGAGTTATATGTGATCAGTTCCATAACTTGCCAACAATGAAAATATTATTTAATATTGGTTATTCAGGGTGTTAAAAAAACAGATCGACTTTTCTCATGCCATTTAAGTGATTAAAAAACTAATTTTATTAATAACTTCCGTGTTTTTTTACTCCATGTAGTTGAAATTTGTCATAAAAAATATTTTTATAAAGGGCGACATAGTGTTTAACTTCCCATAAATGTGGACTTTTAATTTTTATATTTATCCAATCGTTAAAGATATTCAAATAAAATTTAGTACCCAACATACATTGATAAAAAAGTGTACCTCGAGTAACCAGTGGTGGAGGTACTCACTAAATTTATTTTATCAAAAAATACTGCTACGGCCAAATGTATTTCACACATTTGGATGCATTTTTAAAGAAAAACATTTTTGTGTCATCCATAGTTTCATGACAAATGAAATTTTTCATTTATTAAGTACTCTTTTGAAATTTGAAAACAAAATCATTTAATTTAAAAAATTGACAAGTTCATATTTCTATTTATACAGATGATATTAAATAAAGTGTGGTCGAGAAAATTAAACTTGTCTGTCAAAAAACACTTGTGCATACTTAACTAGGTATGTAATCTTTTCGACGATTCAACTTTCGGTTGTAAAGAAAAAAATAGGTAGCAAAATATAGTAATTGGCTATGGATGACATTATTGTTTTGTTGAATTACTACGATATTTTAGTCAGTTGTTGTTACTTCTGACCAAATAGTATCTAATATTTTTTTCAAATAAAATAAATTTATTTTATGCAAATAATAATACACAATGTAAGTAAATCGTCACTAACACTATTCACCACTTCGCATAATATAGGCACGTGTTCGATTAATGGATATATCTAAAATAAATGATATAAGCCCAAAACCCTGCTACTTTCCCACTGTATTTCAAATTTGTACAAAGGGGCTGGACATGCGACAGGTAGAATGGGCCTTTGTCACGCTATTTTTTATAAGTGCATTATGAAGAATGTTGAAAATAAACTCCAAATGTTTTTTTGCGACCAAGGAAGGCGCTAAAATTAAATATCAAGATAAAATTTTCTAGGGGAATGATGCAACACCACCTCTACTAATGCCAAACAACAATAGCGCTACGTCACTCTGACGTCACTTCCTAGAGGCTATCAATTAAGTTGTCAAATAATGTCAGTCGTGCTTCTTGCGATAGAACTTGTTTGTTTATTTTATCACATCTTACAGAATCATATTCTTGTATCATTTGTTGTTCTCGGCATTGTGTAACTGAAAATGGCGAACAAATATTTATGTGTACCGGGCTGTCTCGGTAAGTATAAAAGCATCGGTAAAAGCAGTACTGAAAAGGCATACGCACTTTCAAGTTTTCTAAGTGCGATAACTTACGTACTCAGCGGATTCGGGCTATTCACAGGGAATATTTTCAAGTTTCATCACACACTGTCGTGAGTATTTACCTACATAGGTAAATCTAAAATTAGAATGTTTTGTTGTCTTCCCTCTTCAAGAGGTTTAAATATTAAACAATATCTGCTTCTGTACGACTAGCTATTCTTGATATTTAGTTTTAGCGCCTTCCCTGGTCGCAAAAAAACATCAAAATAGCTATACCTGCATAGGTATGTACAATTCTTCCAGTATTACCTAATTTAAACAGCAAAAAAAAAACGGAGTCGGCCAATGCTTTGTAATTTGGAAAAGAAATGCCCAGAAATTTGCAGCTATATAGCGGCGGCTTGTTTTGCCGACTAGTTTTGTTTGCTACTTCAAAATGGAATGACGAATATTGCCATGCCCTCATGCCCCATTTTACATTAGGTATACTTATACCTATACCTACTTGTCTTATTACTAACATACGCACAAACATTCCCTCTGCAATAAATTAAATTCGCGTTAATCAAGCGAATTTTCCTTTAGTGCAGGTTTGTCACAAGCATTCTTTGGAATCCGATATTTTACGGTTACGGTTCCCCCGTAAATCTCCTGTATTATTTGTTATGTACAGTTTTGTGATTTTGAAAAAATTGTTGGCAATTGAAAATTTTTTTAATGAAAAAAATCAGAGAAGTTTAACTTGCTCAATTATTTGGCAGAAAATTTCAAACTATGATACTTTCCCTGATTCTGACTGCAAAGTTCACTCTACTTCTCAACTGCGGCAGAAAATTATTTCTGTTACTGTTAATATTATTTTAAACAACTATTGTAAAGTTACAAATAACAGCGTCGCAGAATGTGTTAAAATGAAAGCTGCTGATAATAAAAGAAAACAAAATCGAAAACTTGAAACACTTACCAAAATCTATCCAGATCCCTGAGAAACGAGTCATGCCTATCGAACATAAAAAACCACGTACGTAAAACAGAACATAATATGATACCTAAAATAAGAGGCTCTCAAATGAACTACCTATAATATTATGTAAGTACTTATTAAGATGTATGATATATGGTACGCGACTGCCGGACTTTATTTTCCATTTATCGTAATTAATTTTCTTTCAATTTTGTAACTGGTCAAAACTTTGTTTCTTTCACATTTTCTGTATTTTCATAAAATAAACATTATCATAAACATTATATATTAAACATGATCATTAAAATGTGTATTTCTATGTCTTTCTCTCTATACCTAGTATCTGATATACAAAGGTGAAAATTGGTACATATTTAATCTATTTTTCAAATCTTCCCTTGGCTTTAAAATATGTGTTTACTCGGCCTCTTAAGCTTGACGTCACTCTGTTGTTGTTTGGCTTTAGTAGAGGTGGTGTTGCATGATGGCATGCTCCTAAAACGCTGATTGCTTCCTTTTTTGTGTTTCTGTCAATCTCCTGCAACTGTAGGTCGTTCTCACGTTGAGTTGTCAAAAAATTGATACCTATATCCAATTTTGAAGAGAATGGCAACCAGCTGACTTTAATATTAGAAATGACGATCATAGTTCTGACAACAGGACAAATCGGAACGTATTGATGCAAAATGTGACTGAATGTTTAAATATTGTTACAACTTCTTTGACTAATAAAAAAAATGTGTGGAACCTTCATGAAATTAATAAATATGTCCTTGCTTTTGAATCATCAAAATTATCTAACTTCAACATAATGAAAAAGGCTCATTTTGTGCATTCATTTTTTTCAGCTTATGAAATAATTTATTCAGGTTTGACAATACTCAATAGCACCCTATTTATAGCAGCGTTATAATTTCTTAAGTGCCTATAATATGATATAAGTTATGTAGACAGAGGTTCCTGAGACATCAAAGGAAGAATAACAAGAACCAGTGCAACATCAACAAAAGCGTCTTTATAAAAACATTCAGGCGTCAGATTAAATCGAGCACTCCTTGTAACGCGTTTTACCCAATAAACGTTTTTAAAAAACCTACTGCTGCACTAATTCATGTAAAAATCCGTTAAGCGATCTGTCCGAAAAAATCGTCTCCGTTAGACGAACGGTCAACGCAGCAGCCAGGCAACACCGACAGCGAAACAGAGCCGAGTTCCAAACTTCGAAGGGCTAGCGACCAACGCATTCATTTTTGTCCGAACTGTCCTGAAAATTTCCTGCCCGAACAAGGAGTATTTAATCTCACTACTTGTTGGGGGGTAAACCAACCGGGCTCAGAGGAGTATTTCTAGTATTGACACTCTTTATTTAACTTGGTGAATTATACAGATGGTAGTTAGTTTTGAGATAATAGATACTAAAATTCCTGAAATAGTGCTTGTTAAGTATACGAGTATTATATTTGGAATATGAGTAATTTACGGTTCCTGCTTATGTTTGATTTACTAAATTTATAATTTTAAGTTTGATGTCACAATGACAAATTTTTCTGTTTTTCTATTCCCTTGACGATATTCCAAATATCATATAGTTAACATTATCTAACTAGATTATTTATTACAATATAGAAATATTTATTTTAATCTTTCACAACACTCCCGCCCGGTACAGCGCCATGAGCAGCTGTACCATCTTCGTCTTATTTTGCTGGTATAACAGCAATTTTCACAACGGGTCTCTCAAATATCCCATTGGCAGTTTCAACTGTTGCTGTTCTTGTTTGTCCATCTGGTGCTTTCTTTACTTGCACAACTTTACCTTTTGGCCAGTTACATGTTGGTAAATTTTTGTCGCATATTATCACTATATCTCCTTCTTTCAATGGATTACTCTGTTTGTGCCATTTCGGTCTTAACAGCAAATTAGGAAGATATTCTGTGACAAATCGTCGCAAGCACCGGTTTGCTCTTTATAAAGGTAGATATATCTTAATATTTTTTCGGAATCGTTTAAATGAATTTATGGACCGGGAGATAGTGACAGATTTTTGGACGTGATTTTATTCAGCATGCCTTGCAAAGGGCATTATGTGGCACATATTCTCACAATAATAAGGTATGAATCAGAGAGTCATCCTGGGTTCTTCATGTGAAAAACTGAGTTTTCAATTATTCGAAAAATATGCGTTTTGATATGATTTTATACAGGCTGCCATGTGTTTTATAATGAAGTTCAAAATAGAAAATTCCTCGGAAAATCATAGGCATACCGTTAGGGTGGGTCCAAAGGGCTATTATTGCCACGTGATCTTGTATTTTAATAATTAATTTTTCCACGTTTCTGAACAGGCTGCCAATGAGAAGTATGCAAGTTCTTGTTATGAAACTGCTGAAGAAAAGATGGCATACCGTTTGCGCATCTCCAAGTACACTTTACATCCAATAACTCGTTTAAATGATTAAATAACATTCAATTTAAACAGTACTTGGACATGCGCGAAAGGTATTCCATATTTTTTCAGCATTTTCATAATAAGAACTTGCATACTTCTCATTGGCAGCCTGTTCAGAAACGTGGAAAAATTAATTAGTAAAATACAAGACCACGTGGCAATAATAGCCCTTTGGACCCACCCTAACGGTATGCCTATGGTTTTCCGATGAATTTTCTATTTTGAACTTCATTATAAAACACATGGCAGCCTGTATAAAATCATATCAAAACGCATATTTTCCAAATAATTATTGAAAACTCAGTTTTTCACATGAAGAACCCAGGATGACTCTCTGATTCATACCTTATTATTGTGAGAATATGTGCCACATAATGCCCTTTGCAAGGCATACTGAGTAAAATCACGTCCAAAAATCTGTCACTATCTCCCGGTCTATTAAGATATATTCTATTGCAATAAGACAACTCTGTAATAATGCATCATTTGGTGTTCTGGACGGAAGGGCATCATAAAGAGAAACTTTGACAGCTTTGACCAGTTTCTCCCAAGCTCCACCCATATGTGGGACAAGGGACTTACCAAAGAGTTAGCAATAAGTTTATGATCAATTTTTTGTATTTCTTGTCGAAGAACACGTTCAGTGGCTATAAAATTGGTTCCACGATCACAGTAGACATAACGTAGACGTCCTCTTCTATTCATGAAGTTCGAGAAACATAAAATACAGTTTTCCACATCCAATTTGTGTTCGACTTCTAAATGTATCGCTCTTGTGGTGAAACAAGCGAATAATGCTTCCCATCTTTTTTCTATTCTTCATCCCAGCGTTACGTTTATTGGGCTAAAATAATCGACACCTGTGTGTGTAAATGCAGGGGTGTAAAGAGCGAGACGACATTTCGGTAATGGTGACATTTCTGGAGCAACTGGTTCAGAGAATTTAATTTTGCAAATCTGACATTTTTTTCTGATTTTGTATAGGACTCTTCGCAACTGAGGTATGTAAAATTTTTGTCCAATTTCCATTAACAACAGTTTCATGATTTCTGTGAAGAAATTTCTTGTGATAATCATGGACTAAAAGATATGTTAGGTGACTCGTACGTGGTAAAATGAATGGTCTTTTATCATGCTCTATACCTTTAGCGACATCAATTCTTCCTCGAATACGTAATAATCCATTTTCATCTAAGTAAGGTGATAATTTATATTGCTTTATGGTTTTACTGTAGGCTGAAGGCCATTATCATTTTTCCTCCCTAACTCCTTAATTTGTTCACTATAGAATTCTGATTCAATCATACGAATCAAGGTATATTTGGTTTTTAACAGTTCTTCAGCCGTTAATGGTCTTTTTAGTCGTTCTTTCCTTGGGGTTCTCAACAGGTTGATAAATCTGTAAACGTAAGCCATCGTGTGCAAAAGTTTAATATATGTTGGGAATTTGTCTAACTTAACCACTGGTTCGAGAGCTTCATGTTTCAACACTTCTTCGTTTACATTTTCTTTTTTTTTTAGATCTAAGTTAGAGGTTAATGATTTTCATTCTGGTATAGGAAATCCTTTAAACCATCTATCTGAATTATTCATTTTGGATTGGTGGCTCCATTTTGTAGCTTCATCAGCAACGTTTTCTTTGATCGGAACATATTGCCAGTTAGAAATCATTGAATTTTGTTGTATCTCGCACACTCTGTAAGCAACAAACTTGCTTAGTTTTCTAGGATCATTTATGTGCAACCAGCTGAGAACGATTTTAGAATCTGTCCAATAATAAATTTCCTTAATCTGGATTGAAAGATGTGAGTGAAGGTCTCTTGCAAATCTACTTCCCATAACAGCTCCATCAAGTTCCAGACGTGGAATGGTTTGAAGTTTAATTCTGTAATATATTTTTGGCAATTAGTGTTTTTACAAACTGTGTGCAACTTGGTGAACACGTAGCTCCAAATGTCATAACGTTCATAACATAAGTAGTTAGAGGATTTTCAGGAATACCTTCCCTCCATAAGAATAGTTGTGCTTGTTGATCTTCTGATATGATACCAATTCTAAGAAACATTTCTTTTATGTTAGCAGAAATTCCAATTTTTCTTTCTCGAAAGCGCAAAAGCACTCCTAGCAAAGAGGCTAGTTGGTCATCACCTTTTAGCAACATGGAATTCAAACTTATACCATTTACTTCTGCGGCTGCATCCCAAACAATTCTAAATTTGTTTGGCTTGTTTGGATTGAACACTGGGAAGGTAGGAAGATACCATATTTACTTAGATGTTTGGGTCAATTCTTCTTCAGTGAGTCTCCTTATATATTTTTTCTCTAGAAATTCTTTAATTTGTTTGTTCATCTTTATTCCCAACTCTGGGTTAACCTTAATTCCTTTCTCGAAGCATAGAAATCTTTGCATAGCCATATTTTTTGCTTTCAGGTAGTTTGAAGGTATCATATTTCCACAATAATCCAATGTTATATTTGTTTTCTGTATAATTTAAAGTAATCTCCTGTATATTTCGTGCTCTCTGCAACTCTTTTATTACTAGGCAACTTTTTTGTATTCCTAAACTTTCTACAGAAAAGTAATATTTTACCGTTTCGAATAGCTCTTCGTTACTTATTTTTTCCTTGAAACAATCAAACAATCAAATGTGATAATTATATGTTGGCGTCATTTGGGAACCAACAAGAAGTGCAAAGGCAGTCCAACCTAATCTACATTTTGCTGCTATGGGTTCTCCTTTACATCCTTCCCTAACTCGAAGTGGTGAGGCCAATCTCCAATTATTATCTAGTCCAATAATTATTCGAGGATTTGCATTTTCATAACACTTTAAAGGTATATTTCCTAAGTAAGGATAAGTTTCTTTTAACTCCTTCGCATTCAGTGTTTGTTGTGGAAGATCCAAGATTCGTAGTGTTGCACTTGCATACTTCTCATTGGCAGCCTGTTCAGAAACGTGGAAAAATTAATTAGTAAAATACAAGATCACGTGGCAATAATAGCCCTTTGGACCCACCCTAACGGTATGCCTATGGTTTTCCGATGAATTTTCTATTTTGAACTTCATTATAAAACACATGGCAGCCTGTATAAAATCATATCAAAACGCATATTTTCCGAATAATTATTGAAAACTCAGTTTTTCACATGAAGAACCCAGGATGACTCTCTGATTCATACCTTATTATTGTGAGAATATGTGCCACATAATGCCCTTTGCAAGGCATACTGAGTAAAATCACGTCCAAAAATCTGTCACTAACTCCCGGTCTATTACGATATATTCTATTGCAATAAGACAACTCTGTAATAATGCATCATTTGGTATTCTGGACGGAAGGGCATCATAAAGAGAAACTTTGACAGCTTTGACCAGTTTCTCCCAAGCTCCACCCATATGTGGGACAAGGGACTTACCAAAGAGTTAGCAATAAGTTTATGATCAATTTTTTGTATTTCTTGTCGAAGAACACGTTCAGTGGCTATAAAATTGGTTCCACGATCACAGTAGACATAACGTAGACGTCCTCTTCTATTCATGAAGTTCGAGAAACATAAAATACAGTTTTCCACATCCAATTTGTGTTCGACTTCTAAATGTATCGCTCTTGTGGTGAAACAAGCGAATAATGCTTCCCATCTTTTTTCTATTCTTCATCCCAGCGTTACGTTTATTGGGCTAAAATAATCGACACCTGTGTGTGTAAATGCAGGGGTGTAAAGAGCGAGACGACATTTCGGTAATGGTGACATTTCTGGAGCAACTGGTTCAGAGAATTTAATTTTGCAAATCTGACATTTTTTTCTGATTTTGTATAGGACTCTTCGCAACTGAGGTATGTAAAATTTTTGTCCAATTTCCATTAACAACAGTTTCATGATTTCTGTGAAGAAATTTCTTGTGATAATCATGGACTAAAAGATATGTTAGGTGACTCGTACGTGGTAAAATGAATGGTCTTTTTGTATCATGCTCTATACCTTTAGCGACATCAATTCTTCCTCGAATACGTAATAATCCATTTTCATCTAAGTAAGGTGATAATTTATATTGCTTTATGATTTTACTGTAGGCTGAAGGCCATTATCATTTTTCCTCCCTAACTCCTTAATTTGTTCACTATAGAATTCTGATTCAATCATACGAATCAAGATATATTTGGTTTTTAACAGTTCTTCAGCCGTTAATGGTCTTTTTAGTCGTTCTTTCCTTGGGGTTCTCAACAGGTTGATAAATCTGTAAACGTAAGCCATCGTGTGCAAAAGTTTAATATATGTTGGGAATTTGTCTAACTTAACCACTGGTTCGAGAGCTTCATGTTTCAACACTTCTTCGTTTACATTTTCTTTTTTTTTAGATCTAAGTTAGAGGTTAATGATTTTCATTCTGGTATAGGAAATCCTTTAAACCATCTATCTGAATTATTCATTTTGGATTGGTGGCTCCATTTTGTAGCTTCATCAGCAACGTTTTCTTTGATCGGAACATATTGCCAGTTAGAAATCATTGAATTTTGTTGTATCTCGCACACTCTGTAAGCAACAAACTTGCTTAGTTTTCTAGGATCATTTATGTGCAACCAGCTGAGAACGATTTTAGAATCTGTCCAATAATAAATTTCCTTAATCTGGATTGAAAGATGTGAGTGAAGGTCTCTTGCAAATCTACTTCCCATAACAGCTCCATCAAGTTCCAGACGTGGAATGGTTTGAAGTTTAATTCTGTAATATATTTTTGGCAATTAGTGTTTTTACAAACTGTGTGCAACTTGGTGAACACGTAGCTCCAAATGTCATAACGTTCATAACATAAGTAGTTAGAGGATTTTCAGGAATACCTTCCCTCCATAAGAATAGTTGTGCTTGTTGATCTTCTGATATGATACCAATTCTAAGAAACATTTCTTTTATGTTAGCAGAAATTCCAATTTTTCTTTCTCGAAAGCGCAAAAGCACTCCTAGCAAAGAGGCTAGTTGGTCATCACCTTTTAGCAACATGGAATTCAAAGTTATACCATTTACTTCTGCGGCTGCATCCCAAACAATTCTAAATTTGTTTGGCTTGTTTGGATTGAACACTGGGAAGGTAGGAAGATACCATATTTACTTAGATGTTTGGGTCAATTCTTCTTCAGTGAGTCTCCTTATATATTTTTTCTCTAGAAATTCTTTAATTTGTTTGTTCATCTTTATTCCCAACTCTGGGTTAACCTTAATTCCTTTCTCGAAGCATAGAAATCTTTGCATAGCCATATTTTTTGCTTTCAGGTAGTTTGAAGGTATCATATTTCCACAATAATCCAATGTTATATTTGTTTTCTGTATAATTTAAAGTAATCTCCTGTATATTTCGTGCTCTCTGCAACTCTTTTATTACTAGGCAACTTTTTTGTATTCCTAAACTTTCTACAGAAAAGTAATATTTTACCGTTTCGAATAGCTCTTCGTTACTTATTTTTTCCTTGAAACAATCAAACAATCAAATGTGATAATTATATGTTGGCGTCATTTGGGAACCAACAAGAAGTGCAAAGGCAGTCCAACCTAATCTACATTTTGCTGCTATGGGTTCTCCTTTACATCCTTCCCTAACTCGAAGTGGTGAGGCCAATCTCCAATTATTATCTAGTCCAATAATTATTCGAGGATTTGCATTTTCATAACACTTTAAAGGTATATTTCCTAAGTAAGGATAAGTTTCTTTTAACTCCTTCGCATTCAGTGTTTGTTGTGGAAGATCCAAGATTCGTAGTGTTCGTGTAGGACGATTCTCGAATAGTTTAGCACCTTTATAAACTCCCATTATTGAAAATTGCACTCGTTTTGAATGACCTTCGAAACGTTCTTGACCATTTCATTCCATTTCAAACAGAGCTGCTCTTGCTTTACTTGCAGATCTAATTCTATAGCTAAACTTTCCTCTAATAAGGTGACTGAAGAACCTTCATCTAAAAATGCATGTGTCTTAATGGATTTATCACCGTTTCTCAAATTTACAGGTAATATTCTAAATTGGGTACCTTGTGGATTTCCTTGGAACATGTTAAACTCTGAAGGAACAGCTACGTGTTGAGACTCTGCAACTATTTGCGATTGTTGATGCTCTGTATGGTAGTTTCTAACAGGTAAAGTTCGGTTGCTGTGCAGAAGTGGGTGATGTTTTCTTTGAAATTGATTTTGATCACACTTCACGGTATACTTGCAGGTATACTTAAGGCGAGAAGGAAGCTTTTCAACCGATTCGTGCATCAGTGTGGGATTGTTTTGGTATTCTTTTAGGTTAACCGCTTCTAAGGATGCACACAGATTCTTCACCGCTCGCGCATATTCCACCAATGTTTCCAATTTTTCCATTTTGGGGGATGGCTGACGTCGAATAGAGCTAATATGTGTCTCCATTATTTATTCTGGTCTACCAAAAATATCTGTAGAGTGCTTAGAATTTGTGGAACACACTCTGGTAGCATTACTACATTTCTGGCCTCAGCTTTGAGGCATCTCTGTAGCCTTACTAAATTTTCATCATTGTTAAACCCACATAGCTTGGTGATTCTTTCATAGCTACTTACGAATAAAGGCCAATCAAAGGAATTACCACTGAAAACTGGGAGTTTCGTAGGGATTGAGTTTCTGGCTGCACATTGTTGTGGAGTCAATGTGCTCTGATTGACTGGACTCAACTTACGAGGATACGAATCTGGTTGATCCACCAATATTTTCTTAACATTTACAAATCCTGTTCTTATATTTTTATCATCTTTTTCAAAACAATTTTCCATTTGTGATGAGAGTATCTTGTTGGTCACGGAGTTAGTTTCACTTATTTCGTATTCGCTAATATCTTCGCTTTCATCTGAGTCCTCATCAAGAAGCAGTCTAGTTTCTCTGACTAATTCTCTATCTTGTCTTAACAATTCTCTTTCTTCTAATAACAGCTGTAGTTTCATCCTAGATTTGCTGCTAGTTGTAGAAGAAATTTTCTTCTTATTTGAAGAACAGCTTTTTTTGCTTTTCGGTGCCTTTTGGGATATAATTATCGAGCTACCTACCTTTCCTAAATTACTATTATGACTGGCATTTGTTATCGAAGTCGAAGGCATTGTTACTGGCGATTCTCTGGATTCGGTCTCACATACTGGACATAACCATGACTCGTCGTATTCAATTCCATCTGATACCTTGACACATTCATAACATAACCATCTTTTACAATTTGTGCATTCTACCATATCATATTCCCTGTATGGTCTGTTGCATAATGGGCAGTGGTCACTCTTCTTGGTTCCTTCACTGAAGCCATCTCGACTCAACCCCGAAGTATAGATTATGCAACGATCGAATTTTTTTTACGATTTTATTGCAATAATATTGTAAGGTACAAAATATTAACAGTACATATTTCCAAATCTAGGCGAAGGTTTAGCTATATAGCTACTCTACTTAACCTAAGACTTAGAAAGTAGCAGATTATGTTATAAGAAAATAAAGTTATATAAATTTATTTAATTGGGTTCTGGCATACAAAAGGCAGCTTCGAAGAAGTTGAAATTTAATATAATGATTTTTTAATTTGCAGATAGTGCAACTTCACGTTATATTTGAATAAATTTAGTTTTAAAGCTTTTAGGTGGTCAGGAAGATTATTGTATAGTTTAGTTCCATTAGACACAAAACAGCGCCTATATACGCTGTACGATAACGCGGAACTGACAGTTTATTTTTAAACCGTGTATTCGAAGGATGTGCAGTGGCTCGAGTGTTGAAATAGTATCTTAAATTCATAGTGGAAATTGGGGATGTCAAAAGTTTATGTAAAAAAGAACAGAGATTAACTTTCCATCTATTTTCCGTGCTTAGCCAACCCAGCTCGCTGATTTTGTGACTGATGTGATCCCGTTTCCTTAGACCGAAAACAAAACGAGCACAGTTGTTCTGAATTTTTTGGATTCTCATACTATCAGTTTTTGTAAGGCACGGACCGTAAACAAAGTTGGTATAATTAAAATGAGAAAGAACCAGAGTTTCACAGAGTTGGCGTTTTAGTCTGAAAGGTAGTATATGGCGATTGTTCTACCGGAGTCGTAGATTGGAAAATGCTAGTCTTCTTAGTTTGGTAGTGTGATTTGAAAAGCGTAGTTTATTGTCAAGCAGCAAACCCAGATTTTTTTAAGAATCTACAAGTTGAAGTTTATCTACCTAAATGAAAAGGTTAAGGTTATTTTTTAAGAATGTAGTAGACTTTTTATCAGCTGTGATTTGCCTTTTTATCAGCTGTGATTTGCCTGAGTTCAATTTGAGGTTATGTTCTTCACAAATTGATTTGATGTTTGTTAGTTCCCTGTTTATATTATAACTAGACATCATCTAGTCTTTTATATCGAAATTTGTTAACAACTGGGTGTCATCCGCGTATGCTTGTGCTTTAAATAGACGTATACTTCTCAGAATCTCTGCTGTGTAAATGATGAAAAGAAGAGGAGAGATGATTGAACCCTGAGGAACGCCAGAAAAAATGTTAAGTTCATTTGAAGAATTGCTTTTGTAACGGACAATTTGTGAGCGATTATCAAGGAATGATTGCATAAGTTTAATTGCATATTGATCGAAGCCATAGTATTCGAGTTTTTCACATAGGAGTTTGTGACTGATAGTGTCAAAAGCTTTTGAGTAATCAAGCAACACAAGCGCGCTAACTTGACCTTTGTCACGAGCTTCAATAATTTCGTTTGTTACATAAGCTAAGGCAGATGCCGTGCTAAAATCTGATCTAAAGCCACACTGATTATCTGGAACTATTTTGTGTTATGTAACAGTATAAAATTTGATTATGAATAATTTTTTCAAAAATTTTTGATGCTGCAGGCAAGATGCTAATGATTCTAAGATCCGAGAATGATTAGGGTTTTTTCTTTTTAGGTATGGGGACCCCTATCTTCTTCCATATTAATGGAAAATAGCTTTTTTCAATACAGGAATTGATTATGTGTAGAAGATAAATATCTATAACGGGGCTACAAATCTTCAGCATTTCTAAGGATATACTATCACAACCACACACATTCTTTTTCAGGGAGAGTAGAGTTTCATGAACCTCTTCTACTGTTGCTAGTTTTAGTGAGAATTTATTTTCATTTAAATAAGAGTTGTTCGTGTAGAAATTAATTTTGTCGTCACTTTTATTATTAATGTCCTAGAAGAATTATTGTGAAAAGTAACTATTTATTAAATTTGGGTCAGACAAATTATCAGGTAGTTACATTCTGTCGATTTTTAGATTGTACATCGAGGTCTCGAAGGGCCGACCAAGTTTGCTGAGAATTATTTTGCTGTGTAATGTTAATAAGATAGTTTTTCTTTGCTTGTCTTACTCTTGAAAAAGGCTCATTTCTAAGCCTCTTGAACCTAGCAAGATCCACGGGAAGCTTTGATTCTGTATATACGTGTAGGGCCTTATTACGAGAACTCATAAGATACTTTAAATTGCCGTCAAGCCACGGTGCCTTCTTTTTTGTCACTCTTTTTACTTTTATTGGTGCATGCCTATCGAAGAGAGAGGTTAAAAATAAATTAAAGGTCTCTAATTTTTTATCGATATTATTTTCAAAAAAAATTTGATCGAACCGTAAATTGCTGAGGTCGTTTACGAAAGCATTAAAGTTGATTTTTTTTTAAATTGCGATAATTGATATATTTAGGTGGGTTTTTAACGCTAGTAGTAATTATGTCTAAAAAAACTAGCTTATGTTCGGAGATACGGCCTACATCTATAGTACCATAGGAATTCACGTGAAGAGAGTCCGAAACAAAGATGGCATCGATCAGCGTGAGCTTTGTTGGGGGTTAAACCAAACGGACTCAGAGGAGTATTTGTAGTATTTACACTCTTTATTTAACTTGGAGAATTATACAGATGGTAGTTAGTTTTCAGATAATAGATACTCAAATTCCTAAAATAGTGCTTGTTAAGTATATTATATTTGGAATATGAGTAACTTACGGTTCCTCCTTATGTTTGATTTACTAAATTTATAATTTTAAGTTTGATGTCACAATGACAAATTTTTCTGTTTTTTCTATTCCCTTGACGATATTCCAAATATCATATGGTTAACATTATCTAACTAGATTATTTATTACAATATAGAAATATTTATTTTAATCTTTCAAGTGTTAAAAAAAATTAACATAAATTGCTGAAACCTCAAATTTGTAACCCCCTGTGGATTCTAAATGACATCCTTGAAAATATTTTTCGATATTGTCAAAAACAACTGTCCTTTACTCTTGGCGACTAACAAAATCTTTCTAAATTTTTCGAAATACTGAACACACTGTATAAAAAATTAAAAATATTTTAACAGTTTTGGGCGTTTTAGAACAAGCAGGAGTTTTTATAAAGAGTGACTTTTTGTCGTAAACCCACGAATAAAAAACTTTTCCCTCTTACGGACATCAGAGCGGGACAGGCTGTATACACTGTGTCCCGGATAAGAATGAACAGCATGGGGATATTGCAAACGGTGAGAGATAGGGCAACGGTTAAATGGGGAAAAAGTTGCGCAATTTCGAGGTCAATAAAATGGCACAAACAGATTTCTAATATCTTTTTTCGTTTTTGAGTTATGTTGAAAAAAGTAAAATTTTGCGTTTTCGATTTTATTTTTTTCTGAAGTTGCTATCACAGATAGAGAAAAAAGAAAAGCACTTTCTTATGGCACTTTTTAACGGGCCTTAAGATGGCGTTTTTATATTTCTTCTACAACGTTTCGTTTTTGGGAAACCATCTTCAACTTAATTTGTTTAAATACGGGCCTGGATTTTTTTTGCAGATTTTGAAAGCACTTTTCATTGCAAATACCATGATGTATGACAAGAAATATTTTTAAAATGTTTTGAGACAATTATACTGAAAATTCCTTTTTTCCATTATTTTTTTTCTAATGCGGCCCTGTATTTAATAATAAGAAGTCTAAATATTAATCAGTATTGTCAACAATTTAACTTACAACTTATCTTTCCATTGGAGAACTAAAAAAAGGACGGCACATACGATAATAAAAAATAAATAAAAATCCTCCCCCTAGAAGGCTTTGAAACAACGAAACCAATCCCTTGTCATTTGTCATAACTCCCACTGTATCATTTAGTTAACAATTTATTTCATTACAAATGGAGGGTGCTTTTTCAAATGACGACAAATTTAACATGTCAGCATGTTATATCTTGTGTCACAGAAATAGTGTAGAGGCCGAACGAATGTATTTTTGCAATTAATAAATGGCAAAAGTTATTGATTACGTTGGCTTAAAGCTTTCTTCTCGAAATTAGGAAAAGCGAAGAATTTACTCCAAAACACAATGCGACACTGTTTGCTGTACAACCACAGAGGAAAACACTTTACCAGACGCAGGGCCGTACAATTTAAAAATATTAAGTTTTCGAAGTAAAAATAAACTGTAAGTTAAATTGTTGTTAAAACTGATTAATATTTAGACTCCTTATTATTAAATACAGGGCCGCATTAGACAAAAATGAATGGAAAAAAGGAATTTTCAGTATAATTGTCTCAAAACATTTTAAAAATATTTCGCGTCATACATCATGGTATTTGCAATGAAAAGTGCTTTCAAAATCTACAAAAAAAATCCAGGTCCGTATTAAAAAAAAATAAAGTTGAAGATGGTTTCTCAAAAACGAAACGTTGTAGAACAAATCTAAAAACGCCACCTTAAGGCCCGTTAAAAAGTGCCATAAGAAAGTGTTTTTCTTTTTTCTCTATCTGTGATAACAACTTCAGAAAAAAATAAAATCGAAAACGCAAAATTTTACTTTTTTCAAAATAACTCAAAAACGAAAAAAGATATTAAAAATCTGTTTATGCCATTTTATTGACCTCAAAATTGCGCAACTTTTTCCCCATTTAACCGTTGCCCTATCTCTCACCGTTTGCAATATCCCGATGCTGTTCATTCTTATCCGGGACACAGTGTATACCTAACCAAATTTATGTCTCATAACGAATCAGCGAACGAAAACTTAGAAAGGCTAGGTATTGACCAGGACACTCACCATGCTATTTTAACTACTCTTTTTGGACAAGACAATATCAAACCAAACATGCATCAACAACAACAACAACAAAGACCACAACAGCAACAACCACAAAATCAACAAATAAATTATCAATTGCTTAGAACGTACATAGAAAGCATTTAGCAATTTTCAGGCGATCAGCATACTCTTGAAATTCTTATCGATACTTACTGTTATCTTATTGAAACATATTCAAATCGAGGTGTCCTAAATGATCCATTCAATAAATTCTTGTTAAAAGCCGCAATAGGAAAATTAACAGGTAGAGGGCTCTAGTTTTAATGGGAAGAAATTCGCGATTCTCTCCGTCTTACTTTTGGCGACAATAGAAATATAGACTGCCTTGTACAAGATTTGATAATTCTAAGACCTTTCAAAAGTGAACCCCCGGTGCAATTTGGAGCTAGAATCCGAGACGCGCATAGTCTGATCATTTCTAAAATAAATTCCAGTAACTTAACTATAAACGAGAAAAATTTGCATTTAAATAATTACAGGCAACTAGCTCTAAAAACTTTTGTTAAAGTAAAAACGGGAAGATTACAAGATATAATTAGAATTCGCAATCCACATACTTTAGAAAATGCTACAACGCTTGTTATTGAAGAGCAAAATTTCTTTTATGCCCAAAATCGCTTACTCTCTAATATTTCACAACCATCAGGTAATTTTTCGAAACCTCAGAGACCACATGTGAGAAACTCAAATTTTTCACAAAAGTATAAGATATGAAACGCAACAGAACATTCAAATCCCCACCTCATCTGTTCCGTGCAACCACCAATTGCTGAATATTTCCAATCGCAACAAATAAGTAACATCACACCAAATTTTAAAATGACGCAACAAAAAGTCCCCACAAATCAACAAGTTTTTGGTGCAAGATCTCTCCTGACAAACGATTTTAAACCAACAGGACGAATCCCTAACGAAATACCAACACAAATGCCTCCTCAAACCTTACCCAGACATGCTCCAAATTTTTTCCTTAGGGAAGGCCCAAGAAATTTTATACAGAGGAACTATATAACATGAAACAAACAGAATGTCAACATATTAATCCCCAACATTATTATGACGAACAAACACATTCTTCGAGCTATTATTCCGATGTAGAAAACCCATATTTTTACAGTTATTAAGAAAAGTCTGAACAGCTGCTTTTTCCAGAAGCTGCCGAGTATGAAAATCACTATAATTTCGCGGAAAATCATGTGACTCTGAAAAATTCCTTCGAACAAGAAACCACTGTTCCAAATGACAAAAATTTTCTTCCAGCAGGTCTCAAAGAACCCGAAAAATGACTACAATCGAACTAAAAAACTATGACAGTGACAGTACCTTACCCTATATAAAAACAAATAAACCCAGATTTAAACTTTTAATTGATACAGATGCCTCAAAATCTATCATATCCTCATATTTTGCAGAAAAGTATTTTGCTGACAAAATATATCACGAAAGTTTTAATACAAAAACTTGCGATTGTGTAAATAAATGCCGTTTCAAAGTAGACATACCGCTAAACGAATTGCTAGGCCTAAATGATCTATACTAATTATATTCCATATTTATTTCACTTTCATGACTTTTTAGACGGGCTAATCGGTTTTGAAGATATGAAACGCTTAAAATTAAAACCCGACTTTAAAAATAATATCTTATATAACGAAAATACGTGCCTTCACATTTTCTACAAACATAATAAAAGTTCTCATATTTTCTCACTTCTTGTAAATCCGCAAGAAACATGCATTGCAAAAGTTACTATTACAAAGAAGACAGGCGACGTGAAAAAAGAGATTTTTTCCCAAGTGTTTTATGCCAGAAACTCAGACTACTGCAAAAAACGGTCACGTCATTGTCGAAATACAAAACCATTCTAACGAAACAAAACTCTTGAGTTTATAGTCCAAGAGCCGTCCGCTTGATTTCAACTCTCATAAGCTTATAGAATAAGATGTTATGTAAAATGTAGAGAGTATATTTCTTTACTTGAAGCGAGTAGGTTGCCTCAGATAATATGGGCTCGATCATTGTAATTTAAAGAAGTTGTGGATAATTTTTAATTTTTTAATAGGTAGGTACAACCCGTCCCACGAACATATTTACTACTTTTCGCAAATATCTTATCATAAATTCGATAAGTGCCGTTCTAAAAATCGAAGGAGGTGGTAAATTTCTTAATTGGGTCTTGTACTTTCCGCCAGTACCAAAAGAAACCTCGAAAATCCGATATTTAACCAAATTTCCGGACTCCCGATTTTCTAGTTTCGAGAAACGGGACGGCTGTAGAAACATCTGCACCTCACCTGAAGACTTTAGGGAAGCTTTAAAAATTCCGACCCCACAGCCCCGAGCCGAAATAGGGCAATTTCTGACAGTTTACGGACTTTGGCTTTTAGGTGACGGGAAATGCCGGCCAATCACGTAAAAAAGATGCGTCCCACCTGTGTTGGTCATTTTTTTCGCCGAAAATCTATAATAACTCGAAAACGAGAAATAATTTACCTGAAAAAGTTTCTTTCAATATGTTGACCCGTTCTCCGGCCATCTCGCCGTACCGTCAGATCTCCCGAAAAACGCGTTTGAAAACATTTTTTCCTGTGCATCAAGCGGTATATGGCGCTGGCTGTATAGCGGGACTTCGCACACAACTCGCCTGTCGGATTTATATCAAATCAAATCTTTTCTTGGACTTGGAGGATATTACCGAAAGGTTCATTAACATCGCAAATATAACTAAATCATTGACTAAGTGCCTGAAAAAAGGTGAAATAATAATCTGTAATGATGCATTCCTTCAATCTTTTAATCATTGTAAATGAATTCTTACCAATGACCCAATTTTACAATATCCTGACGTATCCAAGCCGTTTAGATTAACTACAGACGCGTCAAATTACCCCGTGGGCGCCGTCCTTTCACAAGGCCCCGTAGACAACGAGCTACCCGTAGCATATGCTTCGCGGACATTGAATCCACCAGAACTTAATTATCCCACAATCGAGAAAGAAATACTCGCCATCGTCTGGGCGACAAACTATTTTCGGCCATATCTTCTTGGAAATAGCTTCAAAATTGTTACAGATCACAAACCTCACATATATTTATTTTCTCTTAAAGATCCTGTATCACGCCTCACGCTTTGGAAACTTAAACTTTCAGAATACCAATATGAGAAAATGCGACTGCCTTTGAAAAGAACCCCCTGCGATCAAAAATCAAACCTCGTTTCAAAAAAGTAACAATTGTCAAGGACTTAGGTATAAAGGCTAATCTACCTAACAAAATAGTACAAAAGGAAAATCTTAAACGTCCAAGGGAATTTACAAATCAATCTCTGTTACAGGATAACCAATCGAAAGACGATGAAAAATCTCCCGACATTCCTGATAATCCTGACCCTGATATCCCGAGCACTAGTGCTGGAAGTAAAAATTAACGACCTCAAAGATACCTCGGGCATTTTACCCTTCAAATTAGAAAATGCTCAGATAATAATTAAGAAAAACACTTTTATCCATTATGTGCAAACCGAACCCCTAAGAGACGAAGCAGAAAATTTAATTTCTATATACAGTGACCGGCAGAAAGTTGGACACAAATGGAAAACTTTTTTATTATTAATTTCTCAGAAAATTTTATTCGTGATAAAAGTTGGTGCATTATTTCAAACTCAAAATGCACATATCAAAATTTAAATATATCTTTTTGGATACGAGGTAGATTCAAAAATATCAAAATCATTCAAGAGTAAAGTACCCTTATTTTTTAAAATACAGTAAAAAGTTACATACAAAAGTTGTTTGGAATCAAAGATGGATGTCAGATTTAAAGTCACAGCCACCTAGAAAAAAAAAAGAAATTTAACTAACCGAGTCAATTCCGTATTTTTCGAAAGAAGGGCCGATTTTCAAAAAAAAATTCTGCTTATAGTAGTCCAACTGGGTTATAACTTTTTGCAATAGTCCATGACCTATAGTTATTATATTATAAAAGACTCCTAAAATCACAAAACCATATTAGGAATTTTTTAGGAATAAAATGGATAGTGCCATCGAATTGACCATAGTTCAAAGCACTGTACAAATTTCCAATACTCTAAAAAATACTTATTTTGCTTAACTCTGCACATCACAACTTTGATTTTTGCACTCGACGCGCGTTTTGCTAACCATGTTAGCATCATCAGCAGATGATTAACTCAGACTTAAGCAAAAGAAGTATTTCTAAGTAGGTACCAAAGGTTCCTGATTCCCAACTTAGTTCAATACTCTTAGTTATAGTGGGGTAAATGGGGCTAAATTTCGGAATACCTTGTAGAAACCCCAGGGCATACTTTGGTGATATTTTGTCGCGAAGCGATTAAGCCTTTCACATGGTATTATTTTACATAGTAGGCATAGCCAGCTTCGCTCATGCAGGGTGTTTCGTAAAAATTTTAATTGATTGATTGATGATAAAATAATTTATTTAAAAAAATATATTTAAATAAATAAATTGGGATTTTACGGTATTCTATTATCTAGTTACTACTAAAAAAATATATTTCATTTTAACATTTGTAGGCTCCTCCATAAATAATTAATTCTGCTTTATTCGACAAGTTGAAGCATAAAATATATTATCAATCAAATCAGGCGTGCCATGAATGCTATGAAAACAAAAACGATATACATATGCGACAGTTACCTAGGTGCCTAGCGCCTAATTTAAAGTCCTGGGTTGAATTCCACAAGATCGAATTTTTTTTGTCTTTCAGAAGATTTGTTTTATCTACCCGAGGCAAAGGTGTCGTATTTTTACATCTTTGCCCGGCCCGAAGACTCCGGGGAAGCTTTAAAAATTAAATTAAATCACAGTTTTGGTTCGCGGTTAAGATAAAGAAGTGTCATACTTATAACTTATTTAACTAATACCACTTTAACAATAAAAGAAATCCGCGTAATTTCACGTTACGTGAATCTCAAAACACCAAGGGACAGTGTAAAACTTTAAATCCACTTATAAATTAATATAATTGACAACAATGAGCAGATTTGAAATATCAAAAAATATAGAGGGTGTTGCATATTTAAAAAAAAAACATAAATTTGGTTTGGCACCGCTTTTCTGAACACCCCGTATAAAACTAAATAAATGCTGAAAAAATCTTGCTTTGGATTCTACAACTTTTATCTGAAACTTTTTTCCTAACTTCAAAAATATAGAAAATAAAGGGTGTAAAAATATACGTGATCACATGGTACCGAATTAACAAGGCCAGCAGTGAAATATGTTTATAATATAAAAATAAGACTATTTCAGGATCTGTGCCGTCGGCTTGACCCTTTTGAGATTACCCCGTGTCTCTTGTCTGGTTAACCCCTCTCTTAGCTATGTATATTGGCGTTCGTCCCTAGTGCGACGCCCATGCTTCTAGATCGCCTTGCGCGGAAGCAGGGAGCCACAGGCCGATAGCTGTCTGTCTTTCAGTACGCTTCGTTCTTACGTCGGGTTGACACCTCTCTGTGCGCTCCGAATCAAAGGGACGGGGCGACACTATTAAAAACACAATCTAACGGTGGTGTACCGTTCGTGTTCTTTGCGAGTGTTGTTCAGAGTATAAAAAGGTAAGAATAAGTTAATCTGTTCGCTTATTTGTAGTAAATAGGTATGTGAAGCTGTGCACCTGTCACCTTTCTGGTCGATAGCGTTGCGTTCAGCAATATCCGTTTCGAATGCTTGGCGGGTCAAGCCTAGGCAAGACCTGAAATATTCTTTTTTTTTCTCTGTCCTTCGGGGAGGGGGGAAACGATATATATTTCAGGGTCTGCGTCGTCGGCTTGACCCTTTTGACGCAAGGCTCGTCTAGAACAGCCGTAAGGCTCAATTTGAGCAGCCGTAGGGCTCGACTTCAGCAGCCACAAGGCTCGATCTTAGCAGCCGCAAGGCTCGATCTCAGCAGCCGCAAGGCTCGACCTCAGCAGCCTCAAGGCTCGATCTCAGCAGCCGCAAGGCTCGACCTCAGCAGCCTCAAGGCTCGATTGGAGCAGCCGAAAGGCTCGATTTGAGCAGCCACTAGGCTCGACCAGAGCAGCTGCAAGGCTCGATCTCAGCAGCCGCAAGGCTCAATTGGAGCAGCCATAGAGCAATTACGAGGCTCGATTAGAGCAGCCGCAGGGCTCGCTGCGAGCAGAAGCATATATTGATGTGGGCACCCACAGCTTTCTTTGGGTACACTGACTTCATATGCCTTCTTTTGGTTGTTGGTATAACTACTGGTGCCGCGCTACAAAAGGCCTCTTATTTCCAGATGGCGAAGAAGCAAGAAGAGCTCAAGACCATGCAAGAGTTGGCGGACATGCATGCTGAAGATCCGGAAGATAACTTAATTTTGGATCGCATAAAGAAACTGTCAGCTGATCACTTACCTGAGGGTTGGCAAAATTAGGAGATCGCCCGATGGAAAATAAGTGATCTTGTAGGCGCCGAGTTGGATCCTCAAATACTTAACAAGATCCGATTCGCTCTTCCAACCGTTGGCTTGGTTCAAGCCTTCAACCCGAAAATCACCAGTCTTCTCGAGCGAACCTACAGAGACTATAAAGTGAAGATGCTCGCTTGGCCTTTTTGCGTTGGTTTAATAATCGATCCTCCGGCTTTAGCCGCAAGAGTACGAGCTCCAGCCCTAAAGAATGAAATGGTCCTGGCCGCCTTGGAACACTTGAAGCCTTTGTTAATTTCTAGAAAAGAGGCTTGTCGCCAACTTTTAGACGAGTCCTCTGATGATGACTCCTCGTTAGAACCTCATGATCCACCCGCTAAACGCAGGAAGAGAATGTCACGTTTAGAGAAACTTGAAAAAGGTCAACTAGAATTACAGCAAGCGATGCAACAATTTATGGATAAATTTGCCAACTCTACTCCGAGGAGGATAACTCAGAGTACAAGGAGAATATTCAGTCAGATCAAGGAGATTTCAATGACCTCATAGAAGCTATGGACCACACACCTTCGGAGACTATCGTATCGTGGAAGGCACCTAGTTTCGAGGAGGAGACTCTTCGCGAGGAAGACCTAGACTTTGAATTTAATCCTAAAACTCGAGAACAGGATCCTCTTATGCCTCCACCCTTAAAGAAGATAGAAATTCAAGGAATGGACTGTCAGAGACTGGGTTCCTCTTTTAATAAAGTGCGCTATATGGAAGTCCAGAAAAACTACAAGCTCTACCTGTTTTTACGGCTCTAAAGGTTAACTCCGAGCTATTTCATTTAATTCCTCCTGGTACAAATTTTGAATTGCTAACAAAAATGGATATATCTCTGGCATGCATAGTACACGGTCTTCTTACAGAGGGAGGCTTTAACCAAAGCTATGTCAGATCTCTCAGCTAGTTATCCCGAGGTTACAGCTAAAGTTAAGAAAGCTCTTATGGCTCAAGGTTCTGAGTTTAGGGTATTATCGGATGACCTACTCCAATACGCTTGCGGGCGCAGGGCTGATATCATCAAGTCCAGGAGAAGGTCCATTAAAACACGTAACAGTCAGGTATCGGCAATGTTGGATAAAATTCCGCCGTCCGGCACTCACCTGTTGGAGGATGAAAAGTTCGCACAATTTTACCAGCAACATTCTAGTACCTTTCGACCGCCGTTTAAACCAAACAACGTCTACCCTGGTACCCACAAAAGCACCACTCCCAAACCACTCTCAAAACAGCTAGGCCATAAATTCAAGTCCACCCCCAGACCAGATCCATCGAAACGGCTTCTCAAGGGACCGGTTTCATTCAAAAGATCAGGAGAAAAACAGCCCTTTCATGCCGATAAGCCATCAGATAGCGGATCGGCTAACAGAAGAGGTTACAGGAGACAATGACACAATATTTTCCATAGGGGGGAGATTGAAACATCTAGTTCACATTTGGCAAGCAGCAGGGGCCCCCGACAGCATCGTCAGTATAATTCAGGGATACTCGATCCCTTTCGCCACCAAACCCCCTTTGGTTCCCTTCACAACAAGGAACTTGTCTCGCTTCGCAACCCCCAATATGACCCAATAAATACAATCGATGCTACGTCAGGGAATTTTAGAGAAGGCCGAAGTCAAGTCAGGTTTCTTATCGAAACTATTCCCAAAATCAAAACCAGACGGAACGAGTCGACCAATCTTCAATCTGAAAGAGTTGAACAAATCCCTGCATCCAAGAAAATTCCGTCTTTTGAATCACTTCGGCGTCCCAAAATTCCTTCAGAAGGGAGACTTTGTGGTAAAATTGCACATTACGCAGGCTTACTCTCACATCCCCATAAAAAAACAATTCTTGGCGCTATCGTCAAACGGAGAAGTGTATCAGATGACATGCCTCCCCTTCGGTCTGGCAACTGCTCCTCAGATTTTCTCAAAAATAACCAATTGGGTCGCCAGTCGTCTGAGATCCAAAGGTTTTCGGGTAATAGTATACCTGGACGACTTTTTGCTGGCCGATCAGGATCCAGACCGCCTTTTACTTCAGCTGATGGAGACCGTATCGTTTTTGGAAAATCTCGGTTGGATAATAAACAAAAACAAGTCATCGAACGTTCCTCAAAAGAAGATCGAATACTTAGGGCTTCTGTGGAACACCGACAACAACACGATATCTCTCCCCGACAGAAAAATTTTGTCATTAAAGAAATTGCTAACAACAATCCTGAAGAATCAAACTTGGTCTTGGAAGTTGGAAAAAAATTTCGCCTCCTTTGCGATTCCTTTGGGCAGGCTTTACACCACACTGCTTCAAAAGGCCAACTCGCTTTCCGCTACCCACCCCCGAAACGACATCCAATCTCAGCAGAGGCGATTATGGACGCTCGGTGGTGGTTAAAAAATCTAAAAATGGCAGCTCCATTATTCCACCGAGACCCCCAACTTTTTCTGATCACGGATGCTTTAAATGTAGGGGGGCACACTTAAGGGATCAGTCATACAACCAAAAGTGGTTGCCTCATCAGCATTCATGGCATATAAACAAGAAAGAAATGTACGCAATTTATGCAGCTATGGAAATTTGGGCAAACCAACTAGCGGGGAACACAATACTGATTCAGTGCGACAACAAAACGGTGGTAGCCTATTTAAAAAATCAGGGGGGAACAAAATCCCTCCCCCTCCTGCAGCTAACCAAAAAGATCTTATTTTATCTGCGCACAAATTGATGATATCCCTTCAAATCCACTTTATACCGGGGGCGGTCAACGATCTAGCAGACAATCTATCCGGGACAAGGAGACAGCGGATTGGCATCTAACCAGGCCCGCGACAGAAGTAATATTCCAGAAAATGGGAACCCCAATGATCGATCTCTTCGCCACGTGCCTGTCGAAAGTAGTACCACTTTATGTAGCATTAGACGTTCGGGATCGGGGCGCAGTATTTACGAACGCCTTCAGCAGACTGTGGGACTTCCCACTAGCTTGGATCTTTCCACCTCCAGCCTTAATTCCGCGTGTTCTAAACCATCTGAACTCAGCCAAGGGCATCTACCTTCTAGTAGTCCCAAAATGGGACAAAGTGTTCTGGAGACCGGACCTAAAAAGGCGGGCAATCGCAGCTCCACTCCGCATTAAGGACGCCCATCTTCATCTGGTGGAAGCGAAAACAATGTCTCCCCTGTCTGGAATTCAACAACTGTCTTTGGAGGTTTGGAAGGTACGGGGTGGGCCCCATTAATCTCGTCCTGGCCCAAAGAGGACCAAGAACTCCTAGAAAATGCCTGGAGGAAGTCATCCCTAAAAACATATGCAGCTCCTTGGAAGAGTTGGTTACTGTATGCTGGAAAGGAGAGAATTTCACCTAATAACCCAGATCCAGTAGATGTGGTAAAATACTTAGGTTACTTGCATGGAATAAAGAAATTACTACCACCGACTATCAAGCTCCATAAATCGGTGACAGCTGCCTTGGCTAACCCGACCAAAAATGAATGTATCTCAAGCCACCCTGTAGTAAAACGCATGTTGCGAGCTATTGACTTGTCTAAACCGCCATCAAACAAGAAACAGATTTGGGACGTAAACACCTTGGTAAATTGGTTAGAAAAAGAAAAGATCGACCAAACTAGTTTATTCCAAGTGTCTAGACGCCTGGCCATAATTTTGCTCTTGGCATCAGGTAGAAGAATTCATGACTTAACGTTACTGCATATCGACAAAAGTAACATGATCTTAGCAGATGACTACGTCATTTTCTGGCCTGTTTTGGTTCCAAAACAGATTTTGGCAGACATGTTCAATCAGGGTGGAAGTTATTGCCAAATAAGGACAAATACTTAGATCCAGTGTTTTGGATCAAATATCTACTTAACCTTTCAGCAAAAAGAAGAAGTGCGGTTCCCGACCTTTCGTCCTTATTTATAAGTTCCAGGGGCAAAGTCGCTCAAGCCTCACGGACTGCGATAACTGGTTGGGAGAAAAATGCCTTTATACAAGCGGGCATCTTTGCATTTCCTGGAAGTATAAGATCAGCGGTAGCGTCATCACGGTATAATAGCGATCTCCCCTTAGACGACATCTTAAAATGTGGAAATTGGAAGGGTAGTACTAATTTCTTTAAATTCTATTATAAAGAAGTTATACGCCCTCAGGGACCAAAAGAACTAAATATTTCTTCAAATATATCGTTTGTGCCATTGTGACTATGCACTTTTTAGTTCCTTTATTACGGCTGATGATCAGCTATTTAAGAGTTTTGTTGTATTGTTTTCTTTTTGTTACTCTTGACTAGAACATTGTTGTTTATTTTGCTGAACATTCACATTAAATACCTATTACATACCTATATGGCTTTCCTGTTTTTTTTTTCACTCCCTGTAGGATCAGCTCGTTGATTCACAGTACGCTTCGTACTATGATTGGCGTCGTCAGAGTCTAAACACGTCTCAAATGGGTCAAGCCGACGGCACAGACCCTGAAATATATATCGTTTTTCCCCCGAAGGGCAAAAAACGAATATTTCAGGTCTTGCCTAGGCTTGACCCGCCAAGTTCTTGACGACTTTTGAGAAGGTACTGAAAGGCAGACATCTATCGGCCTGTGGCTCCCTGCTTCCGCGCAAGGCGATCTAGAAGCATGGGCGTCGCACTAGGGACGAACGCCAATATACATAGCTAAGAGAGGGGTTAACCAGACAAGAGACACGGGGTAATCTCAAAAGGGTCAAGCCTAGGCAAGACCTGAAATATTCTTTTTTTGCCCTTCGGGGGAAAAACGATATATATTTTTTATAAAGTTTATATTAACAAAAATTTTAATAAAACTCGACGTTTCGCTCCTGATTCGGATTTTAAGGGTTCATCTCTCCCTTAATCCGAACCTCCGTGCAAAAAGAAAAACACGGGTTACTTTATTTTTTGTGTAGATTAGGTACTGTTATGGTATACCATGTACAGCGGCCTAAAAGTGCCGGTAAAAGAGGGTAATCACTTACATGCCACTGGCTAATGAAATTATTATTTTATTTAGTACTTCGGTCGGCCCTATAACGCGACTGTAATTTTTACAGATTTTCAAGAAATTACGTATCTGACGGAGTGGCAAAGCTGTAGTAGGAAACCATCGCTTCAATAATGAAGGGACCTTACGACCAGTGGCTCTTAATGTGTCTCTAAAATTCGGGAAAAAATTGAAACGCCATAACTTTTGTTATTTATTTATTTTCTATACATTAAAAAATACTTTCATGGGCGTGCTTTTTGGGTCGGAACCTACCGCCAGTTAAAATTTATGTACTAATGAAAGGTACACCCTGTATACATTCTAGGAAATTTGAAATCAATGGGTTCTCACTTGTCTTTCAGATATGACTCAAATCAACGATACGATCCTTATAACCAGAACTACCAGGGGTACAACCGACCACCTTACAACTCTCGCCAATCGCAGATATCTAGTGGGCCGCGACTTGAAGACTGTAATGATGAAGAAGCTAGAATAAGAGGGAAGAAAAATGTTTGCCTTAAGAAAGTACAAAAGCGTAAGTAACCACTGTTTATAATCTTTATCTGTTTATCTAATCTGCCGTGCAATACAAGAACCTAGTAACTCGACTTACTATGTTTTTTTTGTTTGTATATTTGAAATTGCGACACGAAAACGGACATGTAAATATTTTTGAAATTAAAATTCTGCTTTTAATTGGCGAGAAACAAATTGCGAGTTTTCTAGTAATTAGACTTTTCTAAGGTAGCATGTCATCAAGTCGAGTTACTGTAATATATTTTTTGCATTTTAATTATGCGTTCTCAATCTACAACTATAAAATACAGCAAAAAGAGTTATAATGTGAATGTCATGTAATCCCAAATAGGAACTTTTTAGGTAGACTGCTATGGTCCAAATTTAAAAAACCGAACAAAAACCTAGTAACTTGTCTTTCTGAAGTCACGCGGCGCCAATGAAAAATGTGTATATTATTGAAACCTAATATTATAATGACTGAGAGTAAGTAATTAAAATAATGCCCAAGAATTAATAATAATAGATACTCTCACCCACCCTCGCAATACTTCAAACTAGGAGAACCCGAGAATAACCAACCACATGATTTGTGCGGTTAGTTAACAAAGCTAAATAATTGAAATAAGAAGTCCCTAAGAATTATTTAGACAAAACTAGAACCCTTTCATCACGAGAATCGGGTAATTCATCGCCAAAGAGAACTTGACTCAGTTTTGAATAAGAACGAGAAATCTTATGTGATAGAAGCTCATAGGCGTGCGTAATGCCACGTTATCCATTAAGTATTAGAGCACCTCTGCATTAATTGGTAGGAAGCAAGGTCATAGCCAGGCATTGACGAGGATGGTTCGCAAACAAAAAAACGCGTTGAAATTAAAGTAATCTGGTTAACAATTCGTTTAAATGAAAGAAAAATCCGAAGTAATCTAACATGAGCATAAAGTAGATATTACGTAATTATGTATTTACATGGTAATTTTGTATCAGTTAACTATGGGCCCATAATAATTTGTGCAGTAAGCAGTAAGTTCTTTTTGTTTTCTTAAAGAAAACACAAAAGTGGCCACAAAGTTTATTTTTTATTGCTGAGTAGGTAAGATATGCCGGTCAAGCGCACTTTTCCCATGTTAATCCCCATAAGGCTGAAACGCGGTAAAAACTTGAGTAAATTTTCAGCGACTTCGCGGTTGGCCTGATTTTCTAATTTTCCGGGGACCTGAAGCTTGGGAAAATTGTATTCACGCGGTTGACCTGATTTTCGAATTTTCCTAGGAAAACTTAAGAAAAGCAACCGAATTATTGTACCGAGGTGACATATAAATGGAATTCGAGAATTTTCTGATTTATTTTACTATGTTACTCGTATAGACTAATATTTTCAGTAGGATTTTTTACGGATAACATATTGCCAGATATAGTACACATGTTAGGAAAAAATGCAATTAAATAAGATTAGATTCTAGTAGGTTTAGTTTCAAGAGAAATCAGTAGCCCTAGGAAAAATGTAATAAATGAGAATGGATTCTACTAGGAATGTTGTATCGATTTAAAGGGAGCCGCTGCTGTTAACAAGGCAACAAAATAGTTCTCGCTACAAAATATCTTAAAGACGTGGGAAAACAAGAACAACAAAAAATTGTAAGTGGATATCACGCCTCTAACCATAATGGCATATTGGAAACCTAAAATAAACTGAAAAATAATTACCTACTATTGGCCAAACATGAAAATCTAATTTCCGACCACATAAATTCATGCGAAATATGCTTAAAGGCTAAATACAAAAGACAGACTAGACTATAAGACAGAGTTACAAGGACCATTGCTTGGAAAAAACTTTCGATACTCTCCACATTGACATCTTCTTTTGTATGAAAACCTACTTTTTAACAATCTTGTTTTCTTTTCAAAATACGCTCAAGCCTAGAACATAGAAGACAAAATAGCCCATTATTTCAGACACCACAATTATCCACAACGTATCTTTTGTCTAATAACCTGCTCAAAGAATTTTGCTAAATGCACAACATAGAACTCCACTTTATCACGATAAATAACTCTAACAGCCCTATCAAAAGAATCCATTCCACTCCAATCGAAAAACTAAAAATTTTAAAGGACCAAAATAAAGACGAAACACCTCGCAACCTAATGACAACCGGCATTACAATTTACAACTAATCCATTCACTCAGCTACAGGTTACTCCCTTCCCATTTTAATTACTGTATGGACCATACGAGCACGAAATTAACTTTGACAATGACGTGAGGCTATAGAAATTATAAATCAAAAAGAAAACAGGAAATAACCCCCTTTCTCGAACATATTGTTGTACCAAAAAACAATTCTAAAGAAAAATAAAAACCTCAACACCTCTGACCTACATTCGACCTGAGCAAACAGATTACGCTAAGAAATTAAAACGAAACATACTTGACCTTCCTTATCAAACCATTAAAGTAAAGGACGCTACTAACACTAAAATTATAGGAAAAACAGACAAAAACGGACCTATTAACGCACACACAAGATAACTCAAAAGACTTAGACAAAACGTTTCATTACAGGACAGCCAACCGAGCACCTCAAAAGCACAAAATAATGACTAACAGTTTTTATCAAGAGGATATCGGTAAATTACAAACCATCGAACATCACCATAAATTTATTCTAACCCTTACTTTAACAACGATAGATCTTTCTCTGAAAAATATATTAGTAAATTTTCCATTCCTGTATATCTCTAACCACCATCTAATCAATAATCAGTTAATGCAATACCAACACTTAAATTGTAAAACTTTGGAAATTTTTCATGAAATGGTAAGACTTAGAGCAAAAAGAGGACTAGTTAACGTAATGGGCAAAGCGATCAAATTTCTTACGGGAAACTTAAATAACGATGACAAAACTTTTATTATGCAGAATATACATGTTACACCCCACCTAAATCACCTTTCTCACCCTCCATTTAACCTTATTTAATTTGATACATCCTTTGTCTAACTTGCAACTAAGTCACACGACTACATTTTATTTGCCAATTAATGTTTACCAGTAGAAAATACCAAGAATCCTATAAAGCTCCTTTGTTCCTTTCGACAGGTCAGCTCCTAGCTTCCTTATATAACCTAGACTCCGACTACGCTCGGGCTCAGATATATTCTCAGACCATTATTATTCACAACTCAATTCAATACCAACCTCGCCAATGTAACATAGCTATAGGTTATTTTAATCGTATTTATAAGTGAAACCTGTAATCGACGGCTTTAAGTAAATAAACCCTTTTTTTAAGAACGATTCTTGTGGGTCCGCGACGTAACATACATATGTACTTGAGAGAAACTAAGATAGGTTATTAGAGAGTACAAATTATTTCATTTCATTTGCAAAAGAAACTAAATAAACGCTAGAGCGAATTGCTTAACTTAATAAATAGCAACACCCAAATAATCGTGGAAAACTTTCATAATATCACTACTCAAGTACAGACCCTATTCACGCTACAAACGAAATTTACAATTGAAATAATCTCAATTTACTACTACAAAAACTTCTTAGAACTATTAAGTTAGCTCAAGTGAATCAACCAGATATAGAGACCTTTAATCTAAACGAAATAATAAACATCTAAAAGGAACTACTCACTGTATGTGACGAAAAACAATTGTTAATTTCAAATGCGCACCCCTTCGAAGTAATTGAAAGTTCAAACGTTTCGATATGTGCGCAGTGGAGTAGCCAGCATTTAGGGGCGGGGGGGACTTTGTGAAATATTGCCGTCTACTGTGTTTAGTCGGATTGAAATAGGTAAACAAAAATTAGCAAAATACACCGAAAATCCAATGCTGTTCATAAACTTTGCACCAAATGGGAAATATTTTTTTTTATTTTAGATTTTATGAAAATCAGATTTCGGGCTACGTTGGTGCATGTTTTGGGTACGCTATTGCGCCTGAAGAGAGTCGCGACCTTACATCCCATGCCTGTCAAATATGACATTTAAAATAAACACTAGAAAAAATGGGGTTTTACCTTGGAAATCGGAAAAGGTTTAATAAGAAGTTTAAGAAAATGTATTTAAGAAAATGTATTCTTATTATGTTATTGTGCATCTATGTCAATTTTTAGAAGGATGTTCGTTTTTTTCTTGATTGATATTCCAGGAATTGAAACTGAAACCATAAAATTCAATAGAAAACTTTACTTTATCATTTTGCTTCACTCAATTTCAAAATATAGATGAGTTTTGTGTAAAAATATTACAACATTGGTCCATGGCATGAACTTAGCTTCAAATTAAAGAGTCTGCATCAATATTGTGTTGTTACACAACAATTTATTTAAAAAATCGTATTTTCCCCTGTTTTGCGTTGAAATTTATTTTTATTTTTATGGTTTAGTAAGAAAGCAACTAGTAAATAAGTGTCTTAAGTTATTTTGAGGGAAAAATATCGTGCACCAATTTGAAGATACTTATATAATGAAGAAAAAACAAATATCCTGATATCTTTCTGAAAATTGGCATGTAACACATTTTTCTCCGATATTTCCAAAGGCGGCAAATAATGGTAAACATGCAGTGTGTCTCAATTTGATAGTGGACACCTCAGAACTATATGAAGGACAAGGAAAACAAATAGTCTCTATTTTTTTATTGGTAGTCCCAAGGGAGAGTATCTCGTAGGCAGTGGTATTTGGATGGGGTAATTAATTAATGAATTTCATGGCCTGCTATGATTTTTTAAAATAGCTAATTTTCAAGAAACCTTATTAGGGATTTTTTACGACAAAATGTTATTAAGAAAACTTGTTCGGAATGAAAAACTGAGTAGAACTGCAAAATTTCAAAAGTCTAGGCTGTGGTCAGATCACTGGTCGCAATAATTTTCTGTGTGGATTCATAACGAGGAATAAAACAAAACTGCCAATCGACGCAAACGACTTACCTGTAAGGAAGTTCAATACTCAATTATACGAGATGGCCCCGTCCGAAGAGATCACACTGTAGTTTATGTTTCTGTGCTCTTTTTGTCGCGTATGTTTATAGAAAAAAGTGTTTGGTAACCCGCCGTATCGATATCCCCGCGCTCGCCTGATATTCATTATGTTGCCCCTCAGATCGCAGTATTTTGGGGATGAATAGTGGCGGGTGGGTGTGATCTCTTCGGACGCGGCCATCTCGTATAACCTCTAATTATACGTCGATGGCCCCGTCCTCGAGATCACACTGTAGATGTTGAAAGATTTGGTGCGATCTGAGGTGTTTGTTTGGCTTTCACTTTGTGTGCGTGACTTACGTATTCGCAACGAAATTGTTTATTATATAGACACAGCTTACCTAATACAATGTAGAATATTATGTATGTGATCTACATGTGAATCATTGGAACGAAATTCACAAGATAAGTTAACACTATTTGTAGACTGTATTTTATAAATTCTTACGTAACTAAATATTTGGTAATGTATATTGTATATTTTTAATAAAGTAGTATACAGGGTGATTTATTCATAACTACATTAATTTTAACAGTGGGTAGGGAAAAATACCCAGAACGTGAAATCGCAATTAAAAAAATTCCAACCTTTTTTTAAAGCCGAAATTATTTTTTTTCTAAACTTTATTTTTACCTGTTTGACCCCTTATTTTCGACTGCCACTGACTTTTATTCCATCCTGAATGAGGATCGGACGACGCTTGCCGCCATGCGCGTTAGCTCTGTTGCCAAATGTAAGAAACTTTCATAAATTTAAAGCAATGTTTTCATTACAATATTAATTGTATTGTAGGCGAATGTTCTGCAAAATGCATGCGAAAATTATGAACAAATGTTAACGCTTACCTCTTGCAACGGTTTGTTTTAACCGCAGACACCTTGCAGGATAAATACCAGCGAGGAAAATAAATTAAACTACTGCTTACGTGACCTTTTGATTTTTTGGATGCTTTATTAAGTACTCAACTAGGGGGCTTACATGATTTCGTAGACCTCGACACCACAGAGGATGATCTTTTTCTTGATAGAACAAACTTCATTCACTTTCACTTGGCGCACTAATTTTTCCGCTCACTGCTTCACTGATAATCCTTTTTACTGCACCGAGACGCTCTTAGAGATGTCTTCTGTGACGAACGACACATTTTTCTCAGTCCTTTCTTTCTCGTTATGTTTTCTTATCATAGTTAGGGACTTATACCTATTTGCAATAGAGTCTAATTTTTTGGAACAGTTTCAGCATTTTCCAATCACTGTTTGTTGATACTGTATGCGTCTCGTGCTTGTGATAGAAAAAATAGCGGTCAAAGTACCCCACGGCGTACACAGCCCCCGTTTATTTTTAAATTTTGGCTCCTTCCTATTTTCGAGATCCCTGAACACGGTCTGACCTTAGTTCTTTTTTGCTCGGACGTAGTTTCCGAGAAAATGAATTATCAAATTTCCTTTTCACATCTCACTTTTCACGTCGATATTTGTGGTTATAATCCGGATGACTTTTTACTGTACGCAGCTCAAACCCGCGGAAAAACAGGATAAATGTCCAAGATTTAGATACCTATGCATTGTTTTCAGCGCGGTTGCCTATGCGCTAGGTCTTTCTGTTCTGTTTTCTGTTTGACGCCTGAAGTTAGCAACGTTTAAAGTACCACCGATATTAAGAGAAGTAAACTGGAGCGCCTGTTCTCAAAATCCGCACGAGGGAATTTTGCATGATAGAGACATGATAGGGCTCTTAAAAAAGTCAATAGACTCCATGAAATACAAAAAAGAATCATGCATGACCTTTCTTTAAACTATGTTGTAGGGTTGTTTTATTATTTGGGCTTTATTGACTTTTTGCCCGGGCGCCAGGAGTGGTTTTTCTGGTCCAGAGTCTTTCGGGCCAGGGAGTTAGTGCAAGGGGTGAAATCAAACCAGCAATTAACTTAACAAGTTTCCCTCTATTAAAAAAAATACAAAATTAGATTTAATTAATATTTACAAAACAACTAAAAATAACTTCTTCTTCCCTTCTCGGCTCGGTTGATGGTGGTTTCTGTAAAGATCAGTACGTATTAGTACAAGGTACAAGATACTAATAGGGCGGACAAAGCAGGATTAATATACGGGAATCTACGGAAACGGCAAGAGTCGGCGGGCTCGGGTTTACCTTAGAAATTATTGTATTAATTAGAGAAGCGTGGTAACTTCGTTACATTCCCCCTTACTTCGTGAAGAAAAGAGACTGACTCGGTGGTTTCTGCGGTGGCAGGAGCAGTCCCTCGTCATCGTGCCTATTTGCCCACAAACGGAGCAGAACAACACCTTCCGGCCGCAACACTTATTGCGGTAGTGTCCCGGACGGCTGCACCGCCAACAGACCTCCCCAGGGGTGGGTAGGTAACCTGGCAGCCTATGGCAAACGGGGCTGCGGGGGCGGCGACCGCTAGGCCGGTCCGGGGGTGCTGACGAGGCGGGGGTATCGGCGCAGGCCGGGGTCGGAGCTGGCGGAGGAGTACTCGGCGCGGGTGGGGTTGGTGACGCATCCGCTTCTTCGGCGGCTACCAAACGGAGGAACCATTCGTCTTCGTGAAATTCGATCACCGGTGAATCCATGGCTAGTAAACAAAGGTTATTATTGGGGGTTACAAGGACTGCCGAGTGCCGGTGCCGCTCGCGTGATCACCCGTATAGGCGTGAACTCACAGTAGCGGAAACGAACGGACCCGAGGGCATCGTGGAACCGGAATTTGTAAGTCCGGTTCCCGCGAGACGGTGGCCGTCTGGCCTCCAGTTCGGCCCGGAAGGCGGCGGACC
This sequence comes from Pseudeuparius sepicola, assembly GCA_963920635.1. Taxonomy (NCBI): domain Eukaryota; kingdom Metazoa; phylum Arthropoda; class Insecta; order Coleoptera; family Anthribidae; genus Pseudeuparius; species Pseudeuparius sepicola. The sequence continues at coordinate 26,443,202 of OY987304.1, read as the reverse complement.
ACGTGGAGGGGTCCGGGTGGATCCGGTAATATTGGGCCATATCGTGGTGCGACGGGCGGTCTGGTAGGTCGGGGGGGGGGGGGGCGGGCGATTCGGCCGGGCCCTGGGCCAAGGCGCATAGAGGTGCCGGTCCCACCGGGAGGGGAATGTCCTCCACTCGGGGTCGCGGGGGCGCTTGCAGACGAACCGGGGGAGGCGGGTCGGTCCTCCGGGTCGGCCCTGTGGCCGGCGGTTGCTGGCTCGCGGAGAATGCCCTCGCGGTCAACTTCACCTGGGCCAGCCGGATGTTGGCCTCCTGTTGGACCCGGCGTCGTTGATACTGGATAGACTTGATACTGGAACAGACTTTACAGAGCGGGCTTTAGATCCTTTATGTGGACCCGGTGTAGCCGCTTGCCGGTGTCGCTCCGTAGATCGTATACTACTGCCGAGTGAACCCTTGTCACGGTGTATGGCCCGGAATATTTAGGAGCGAGTTTGGCCGCGAATCCTTTCACTGCCGACGATAGGTAGTGTTCTCGCCGGTAAACGCGGTCCCCTATGCGGCAGCGCCAGTCCCGTCGGCGGAGGTTGTAGTGGTGGCTCTGTGTGGAGAAGGCGTGGGATATATGAACTCTCACCGCTTTGAAAGCTTCCTTGAGCTTGGACAGTCGGTCGGTGTGGGCTTGATAGGCGGGTTCAGGGTTCTCCAGATCATCCGTAGATGGTTCGGTTCCGGTCGCTGGCCCGTTCTCGGGGGACGGTCGGTACAAGGCACGGGGCAGATGGAATTCCCTTCCGAAGTTAAGAAAGGCGGGAGTAAATCCTGTTGAGATATGCCTGGCGGAATTAATAGCGAAGCTCAGGTCGGTTAATCGGGCATCCCATTGTCGGTGGTTGTCTCCACAGAACTGAGCGATCATTGTCTTCAGGGTGCGGTTGGCTCGCTCCACCGGATTGGCCTGTGGAGTATACGGCGGTGTTAATCGGTGCTGGATTTTCATTTCTTGCAGAAAGTCCTTGAACAGCCTGCGGGTATACTGAGTGCCGTTATCCGTTAGTAGGGTTCGGGGGCATCCGAACCTCGTAATTGTCCTCATGTAACGCTTGGACACTGCTTTTGCGGTTGCTTTGCGGATGGGTTTGCACTGTACCCATTTGGTAAAGCGGTCTTGAAAAACCAGGACGTAACTATTGCCTTTTGTGGAGCGTGGCAGGGGCCCAACTAGGTCACTACATACAGTCTCCCAGGGGAGGCAGTTGTCGGACGGCTGCATTTTTCCGGGCGGTAACTGTTGGCTGGGCTTGTATTGTTGGCATGTCGGGCAGGTACGGACGTATCGGGTAATGTCCCGGAACATACCGGGCCAGTAATATCGTAATGATATTCGAGCGGTTGTCTTTGCGATACCCAGATGTCCGGCTGTGGTGGCGTCATGGTTTTCTTGGAGTACAGAATTACGGGCAGCTTTCGGCACGCAGAGTTTCCATGGGTCAGTAAGTTCGGCTTCGGTCGGGTCGGACATGTCCCAGATGTGACGGTACAGCTTTCCCTCTCGGATGCAATAATCGGGAAAAGCTTCAGGAGTCCGGCCTACTTCCTCCAGTTTTCTGGCATACCAAGCACATGGCGTGGTTTCGATCGCCATGACTGGAGTTACTTCTTCTTAGGGGTCGGATACGGGGTCACGTGATAAGGCATCCGCGACACGGTTTAGCACGCCCTTCCGATACTTTACTTGGAAGTCATATTGTTGTAGGAAGACCATCCATCTCGCAATTCGGCCGGTGGGCGTGTGTAAACTTCGGAGCTATTTGAGGGATTGGTGGTCGGTTACGACGGTGAATGAGTAGCCCTCTAGGTAGGGTCTCATCTTCTCAATGCCCCAGACGATTGCTAAACACTCTTTTTCGGTGGTGGTGTAGGCCTTTTCGGCTGGTGATAAAGAGCGGCTTGCATAGGCGATGACGTGTTCTCCATCCTCCGAGTTCTGTGTCAGAGCTGCACCAAGGCCTTGATCGGAAGCGTCTGTTTGTAGTATGAATGGTCGCTGGAAGTCAGGGCAGGACAGGACCGGTGACTCGGTCAGACTCTATTTAAGACGGTTGAAGGCGGTCTCTTGATCCTCGCCCCAGGTAAAACGGCGGTTCTTTTTCAGTAACTGGTTGAGCGGAGCGGCAATCTGCGAAAAGCCAGGTACAAAGCGTCGGTACCAGGAGGCTATGCCCAAAAAGCGTCTTAGTGCACGAACGGTTGTCGGAGCGGGCAGGGCTTGGATAGAGGCTACTTTATCGGGGTCGGTATGAATTCCTTCGGATGTAACGGTGTGCTCCAGGTATTTGAGTGATCGGCAGCCAAAGTGGCACTTATCGGGGTTCAGTCGGAGGTTCGCGGCTCTCAGGCGACGGAAAACTTCACGAAGCATGGTCAAGTGGTGTTCAAAAGAGTTGCCCAGCACAATTATGTCGTCGAGGTAAGCAAAGCAATAAGGATCTAGCTCCGGGTCTATGATGCTGTCCATAAGTCTTTGGAAGGTAGCGGGGGCCGAATGAAGGCCGAACGGCATGACTTTGAACTGATAGAGGCCCCGCTTTACTCTCTTCACTTAACGGTACCTGCCAGTAACCATGCTTCAGGTCAATGCTGGATATGTAGCGGGCATGACGGAGTTTATCCAAAATCCCGTTTATATATGGCAGAGGATATGCGTCTTTTCGGGTAACATCGTTAATTTTCTGAAAGTCAATACAAAGTCGGTAGCTTCCGTCCTTCTTTCGGGCCAGTACTATTGGAGAACTCCATGGACTATCGGACGGTTCTATAATTCCCTCGGCCAGCATTTTATCAACCTCTCGGTTTATAATGTCCTGCATCCTGGGATTGCAGGGGCGGTAGCGCTGCTTGATCGGTTCGGCAGTGAGGAGGCGGATTCGGTGTTGGGCTACGGGCGTGGTTCCTCGGACGGTATCAAATTTTGGGAGTTCGGTGTCCAGGAATCGGTTCAGGTGTTTTTGTTCCTACGGTGTTAAGGCTAGCGGCGGTTGGTCGGATATTTGATTCAAGAGGTTCCTAGTTTCCGTAGTCGTCGGTCTGGGAAGTAGTGCCTTATCATAATATACGTTGCTGGTAAGTAGGTCAATATGGAAGGCATGTTGAGACAGAATGTCCATTCCTAATAGTATGTCGGTGGTTAAGTTCGGGAAATACGTAAATGTCTCGGTGATCTGCATCGGTCCAGCTCTGATTTCTAGTCTAGTCTATAAGCGGTATTTAACGGAGTCAGCTCTAACTGACAAGTCGTTCTGATCTTTTCCCCGATGTATGAGCTTTCGGACCCCGGGTCGACAAGGACGGCATAGGTGTTTCCTAAAATCTCGGCACTAATGAACGGTCGTCTGCTGGTTATCCTGGGTGTCGGTGAAGGCACGGTTGGGGTCTCAGGAGCGGATTGTGGGCTTCGCATAGTCCGAAGGGCGGCCACGGTCGTTGAGGGCGTCGCCACAGTTCGTGTTACTGGGCGACGCGGGACCCGTTTCCCGGACAAGGACAGTCTCGGGACATGATTCCAGTCTTTCCACATCTTGAACAGAACAATTTCCTGGATCGATTGCACTCCGACCGGAAGTGTCCTCTCTCTCCACATCTGAAGCATATATTTCCGTTTGCTTCGGTCGGTCGCGGAGAGTTTCGGGTGGCCGTCTGTACGGGCGGGGTTTGGCGGGTTTGGTCAGGGTTTTGGTTGCTGCTGGAACGGTTCAGGTATTCTCGCTCGTTAGCTTTTATCACTTCATAGCGTTTAGCGGCTGAAAGTAGGGAGTTTAGGTCCACTGCTTCGAATGGCCGGATGTAATAATGGTATTCGGGGAGCAGATTGCGGTAAACCCAGTTCAACTGTTCCTCGGGTGTGAGCCTGCCATGTCGTCTCATCAGCGTCTGTAAATTGACGGCATATTCGGCGGCGGGTTCTCCAGGGCGTTGTCGGCGACGGCTGATTTGTCCTTGCAGGTCTTCATAAGTTCCCGGGAAGTAGTACAGACGGAGTTGTGCGATGAAATTTTCCCACGTGGTGCAACTGTGTCTCACGTTTCGGTACCACAGCGAGGCGGCTCCTTTCAGAAGTAGGGGCAGGTGAGGTAAAAAGTGGTCAGGGCATATTCGCTCGGATTCACAGATTTCCTCGAGGCTCTCCAAGAACTCAACGGGGTCGTCACGGCCATTGAAGCTGATATTCCATCGTAGTACCTCGATCTTGGCGTTTGTTGGAGGCGGCACGGTCGGTGGATTTATCGCTGCGGGAAATTGAAAGCTTGCTGACAGTTCTTGTGGTTGCGGCGAGCTGTTGCTATCCCGAACCAACTTTATTAATCGGCGGCGCTTCTCGTCTACCGTGCCGGTGTTGCTTTGTCCGTAGTTTGTTAATTCGGCGTCCAGTTCCTCCTTCACGAGGTTATAAATCCAGCCCACCCGGCTGTCGGTCCTAGTCGGCGTGGTAATGGTGATGGCTGGTGTGGTAATAGCAGGCGTGGTAATGGTAATAGCGGCTGTAGTAACGGTAATAGCGGCGGTAGTGATGCTGGCCGCGATCGTGGTTGGTGTGGTGGCGATGGTTGTCAAAGTTGTCGGCTGTTCTGGGTTGGGCATGATGCTTACTCGTAGACGGTTGTCGGTAGGCCCTTGGCAGTGCGCGCATGCGATTGCTTACCCTCGAAAACCTATGGTTTGATATCCCACACAGTCCGGAAAATTCGGAAAAGTCGGGAAAATTCCAGAAAATTCCAAGCTTGTCGGGTCCGGCGGCGTTAGAAAAGTCAAGCGCACGGGAAATTTTGGTTCTGCCGATGAAAATTCGTCTGTGGCAGACCGGTATTCACAGCCGAAGGTGGAAATGACAATTTGACAGTGGAATTGGCTTTAGTGACCCCGAAAACCCATGGTTTGAGGTGTCACTTGCCTGGCCTCCTTGGCCCAACTAAGAGCTGTCAGATTGACAGGAATGTCAAATGTCACGTTTCCTCCGGGTGCCGCTTGTAAAGTGTTAAAGTGTTCCCTAAAGGGGAAAATGGCTTCCTTGCCTTCGGTTTCACGGAAATGAGTCGTTACTCGGCGGGTATCGGTTCAGAACTCACGGATTTATGCGGCTCGACGGATTTCACCCCTGCTTCCCTAGGCTCTATGTCCCTGCTCGGTGTCGCCAATTTTGTAAGGTTGTTTTAGCCTCCAGATGTTATTTGGGCTTTATTGTCTTTTTGGCGCTAGGAGTGGTTTTTCTGGTCCAGAGTCTTTCGAGCCAGGGAGTTAGTGCAGGGGGTGAAATCAAACCAGAAATTAACTTAACAAGTTTCCCTCTATTAAAAAAAATACAAAATTAGATTTAATTAATATTTACAAAACAACTAAAAATAACTTCTTCTTCCCTTCTCGGCTCGGTTGACGGTGGTTTCTGTAAAGATCAGTACGTATTAGTACAAGGTACAAGATACTAATAGGGCGGACAAAGCAGGATTAATATACGGGAATCTACGGAAACGGCAAGAGTCGGCAAGCATCTACGTGCTAGGCGGGAAAATGGTTATTATCTAACTATATGTACAGTACAAGCTTAGCGGCCGCACTTGGGTAGTCCCGATAATTGCAGTCGATACTCCCAAATAGCGGCCGGGTAGCGGGCGAAATATATATACAAGAAAGGCGGTGTAAGATAGTCCCGATGGCAGCTACCGATCCTATCTTACTGCCACCATGCGGACAGCGGACTGTCGGTTTTCGATACGGGTCACTGCTTAAGCGGCTCGGCGGAATCAGGCTTCGAGTAATTGCAGGCACGAAGCAAGGTTCAGCTTTATCGGGTAAGCTTGTAGATTGTAGATTTCTTAGGGGTCGTTTTTTTGGCCCTTACGGCCTTTCTTCACTGCGACCTAATTAAATCTTTTGTGAATAACCCTGCTCTAATAAATTCCAAGCTCACCTAGGTTTTTGACGAAGCTTAGTATTTTCCTTGGGGCTAAGTTGCCAATTTCATTTGGATTTATATTGATCCTTTCGAAATATTTAAGTCTGTTTCGAATTAAGAGGGGACACTCACACAGTATGTGCTCGCTAGTCTCATCCCGTTCGTTGCAGAATCTGCATAGTCTGTTTTGCCCATTTTTTAAGATGATATCTTAAAGGGCAGTGTCCAGTCAGGAGACCTGTGATGAGTCTTAATTCATTCTCGTTTAGAGTGAGAAGCTTTTTGGCGTTCTGAGGCGAATAGGTCAAAAATCTTTTCGCTTGTCTTTGTCCCGGAGTGTTACTCCAGTAGGCTTCCTTTTGTTCCTTTTCCCATGTTTTGATCTCTGTCAATAGGTGGCTTTTGTTTATGCCACAGAATGGTTCAGGACCGTAAAATGGAGCCTTAGCCCCTTCTCTAGCGAGGCTATCAGCAATTTCATTCCCATGAACACCTTCATGCCCTGGCACCCACATTAAGGTCAATCTGTTGCCTATAGCCAGTTGCTTTAGATGTGTTTTACATTCCCAGGCAACCTTAGACTCATAAGTATAAGACTTTAGAGCTTTCAATGCTACTACACTCCAATGTTGATACACTCATGAGCACATTCATTTATGGCTTGAAGTTCTGCCTGGAAGATGGATGGTGTCTTGCCTAGGGACTGTGAGGTCTTATGATTAGGACCATATATCCCAATTCCAACCCCATCATCCATTTTAGATCCGTCTGTGTACCAGATGCTTGTTCCTGAAGATGTCTCTGGTATTGCGATTTGACTAGTTCGGCGATCTTGGATGACCACTTCAAACGATAGTTCAAAGTCGTATTTCTTCTGCATGTAGTCCTTTGGCATTGTCAAGGATTGTAGTTGGACAGTGTCCAGTATTTTTAGGTGACCAATAAGGTCCCCTGCTTTCAATTTGTTGTCTTGGTAAAGTTGCGAGGCACTTTTTGTTGCCTCTTCTTGCACAAAAATGTGTAGCGGAGTGAGGTCAAGCATTACCTCCATTGCAACTGTGGGGCATGTATTTAAGGCCCCTGTGATACCCAGACAAGCCAGCCATTGCATTTTCTGCAACTTGCCTTGCCCCCCTTTTTCCTTTGTTTCTGGCCACCATATAAGGGAGGCGTATGTGATGATCGGCCTTACGACAGTAAAGTAGGACCATAGGATCATTTTTGGTTTTAATCCCCATGATTTGCCAAATAGCGCGCGGCATGACCAAAAAGCTGCTGTCGCTTTGGCAATGGTTTTTTGTAGATGTTGGTTCCAGGAAAGTTTGGAGTCTAGTATGACTCCTAGATATTTCACTTCACTGGAAAATGTAAGTTCCTTGTTGTTTAGCGTGGGTGCTTTCAGGTTGAGCTTCCTTCTTTTTGTAAACGGAACTAGAACCGCCTTGCTTGGATTGACATTAAGCCCCTCTTCATGGCTCCAGTTGCTGATAACGTTAAGGGCATTTTGCATTAGGTTGGAAATTACGCCTTCATGCTTGCCTTTCACTGTAATGACCAGGTCGTCTGCGTAACCTTGGACACCAACGCCAGAGTTTGTCAGTTCCTTCAACAGGTCGTCGACCACCAGTGACCACAGCAGAGGCGATAGAACCCCCCCTTGGGGACAGCCTTTTACCGTGGTAGCGGTGACCGAGTCATCTCCGATTTCAGTTGTGACAACCCTGCTTCGCAATGTGGATTGTATCCAGTTAATTATGGAAGATTTCATTCCTCTTCTTTCACAGGTGCTTTTTATGGATTCATATGAGGTGTTATCAAAAGCCCCTTCTATGTCTATAAATGCACAGAGAGCAATTTCTTTTGCCATTAGTGTCTTTTCAATGTCCATTGTTAGACAATTCAGAGCGCTGATTGTCGATTTGCCGGGCTGGTAGGCAAATTGGTTCACATGAAGTTTCTTCTCGGATAAGATTTCGCTTCTAATGTGCAGATCAATTAGTTTCTCCATTGTTTTCAGGAGGAAGGATGTGAGGCTAATGGGTCGGTAAGACTTGGGGTCTTCAGGTGGACGCCTTCCTGTCTTTGGAATGAACACCACCTTAGCCTCTCTCCACAGACTTGGAATGTATTCAAAGTTAAAGCTGGCTTTGAATATAGCTCCTAACGCTGGTAGGAGCTCATCGATGCTGTTTTGAAGCAGAGCTGGAAAAATTCCATCCTTGCCTGGTGATTTGTAGGGTTTAAAGCTATTTATGGCCCATCTGATTTTGTTAGAGTTAAAAATCTTTTTCGCTAGGCTTTTTTGACTTCTGTTTGGGCGATGTACAGCCTCTTCCAGAGAAGCCTGTGCCTGATTTCCTTCTAAAATTGTGGAGCCAGGAATGTGAGTTTGTAATAGAACCTCTAGGCTTTCCTGTCTATCTTGAGTGAGTTTGTCATCAGGCTTTTTAAGTAGGCCTATACCACTTGAGTGATCTTTTGATAGGACCTTTTGAAGTCGTACTGCTGGGGCTAGTTCATCAATCCCCTCACAGAACTGTCTCCAAGTCCTTCTCTTAGACTTTCTCAATTCTTTGTTGTATTCTGTTAGGGATGTTCTGTACTCATCCCAATTCCCTGAGCTTTTAGCTCTGTTGAATAATTTTCTTGTCTTGGCCTTAAGTCTGCCAAGTTCCCTGTTCCACCATGGTACATCTCTGGATGTAGTCTTTTGTGTTACCGGGCAGTTGTCCTCAAATGACGATATTATTAGGTTATTTAAATTAACAGAGGCACTTTCCAGTTCCTCTACGCTTTCGATGGAGTAGGTATTTCCCTCGACTTCCGACCTTATGTGTTCCTTGTAAAGGACCCAGTCGGTTAGTCTAGGATTCCTACGTTCTTCGATGCATATGACCGCAGCCTCTATGTCAAATCGTATGTGCATATGATCCGACATTGAGGCCTCCTCAGAAACATGCCATTTTTTGATTGATTCTGTTATAAATGAACTAGCTAGAGTTGTCTAAAACTTCTTTCCTGATTGCATTCATAAAAGTAGGGGTACAAAAATTCAAGTAGGTACTCACCTCTGGGGTTGATATTCGAGCTGACCCACATTGTGTGGTGTGCATTCGCATCGCCGCCCAAAATGTACTGCTTGTTCTTTTTCTTGCACCAGGTGATGAGGCGCCTAACTTCCTCTGGTGGTGCTTGAGACTTGTCGCCGGGGAAATAGGCCGAGGCTATAATAATACGCCTCTTGCCCCCCTCAGTTGGGACTTCCGCCTCTATGGCCACCAAGTCTCTTGTTGTAAATTCTGAAATGGAAAAGAAGTTTACATTATTGCAGAGCAGTATTGCTGCTCTTGGTTTGTCGTGTACGGTGCTATACAGTAACTTACACGATTTTGATGGGAGTCCACACACTCGTCCTCTACTGATCCAGGGCTCTTGGATTAGCCCAATTCCGAAATTGCCCTTGATACATCTCCTGCTAAGCACACTCGAGGCGGCTTTTGAGTGCTGGAGATTTATCTGCAGGCATCGAATATTACTCGACATTTTTGGAGGTATCCTTGGGGCTTTCTGGTTGGCCCCTTGGCTTGCCTCCAACAGCCTTCTTTTCATCCTCCTTAGGCTTTTTGCCTTTAGGCGGAATTGGCTGACTAGCTGATTTCTTAGGCTCTTGTTTGCCTTTATCTGCTACTTTTGCTGAGCCACTTGGTTTCTGCGTGCCCTGTCTCTGTTTGATTCCAGAGGGACCTGGTTGTGCCCTTTCCTGGGAACCTTTGCTTGAGGTCTTTGGCTTACTAGCTCTTGGCCTTACTTGAGTTTGGCCAAATCTGTAGTTCACCTTGTTGCCTCTTTTGCTCAGAGCCTCCACCGATTGGTGATCTGTCTACTGAGAGGGTCAGTTCTACTGTGGGGCCGCTGGATGATCTCCTAAGCACCCTCCAGTTTGTTGCTGCGATTCCTTCATTTTGGGCCTCTAACAGCTTGAGAATCTTCTCGTTCGAGTAGTCCTCACTTCCTGGGAAATAGGCAACTAGGACTTCTGTATGAGGCAGTTCAGCCTCGGATACCATCCTAAGATTGCCCCCCTCCCATGGTTTGAGTTCCCTCGTAGTGTCCCTGAGCCACCCGACGGTGTTCTCATCGGCACAGAGGAGAGATAGCCATCCTGGCCTGTTGTGGTAGCTGTAGAAGCTCGGCTTTACAGTAGCCCCTTGCTTGTTGGCTAGAATCTTATCGAGAATCGCTTCTTGTATGGACTTCTGTTGATCCACTGTGTCCTGCCATCTGACTGAAGGTAGGTCTTTTGGACTTCACGGAAGTTGAAGGGCCCGCAGTTGGTTGCCCTTCTTTCTTGGTCCGCTTAGGATCTGGTTTTTCTGGGGTGGTCCCATCAGACCGAAGCCTCTTTGGTCCTTTATCCTCCGTTGACGATGGCATTGGTAGGAGGGCTTTTTGTCTGGCCTCTTCAGCCCTTGATGTTTAGGGCATTTCGAGATTTTCCGATCTCTTCGTCGCTGCTTTTCAGCAGTTCTTCCTCTGCCCTCTGGTCAGGATTTTCTGCCTGTTCCATAGGTTCAGCGAGGTTTCCTATTTTTTTTCATTTTTTTCTTGTTTTTTTTTCTTCCTTCTCTTCTTATTTACTCGATTCCATGTTCGTCCCACGAGTAGCAAGGGAATATCGGTCGCCTGCAGCAGAGCCCCGCTTGCCACAGGAAGGCTATTAAAACCGGGAGATCGCCAAAGTACCCGGAGTCCGCATAATAGCGACTAAGCTTCCCCTTAGCCACGCAGTCCTCGGCTTATGCTGTTCCACCTTGACTTGGGGGGAGTTTTATTGTGGCTCCCAACCACTTGGCCGGCTGGTTAAGGCAAGCCCCCATAGCCGACTGGCACTTCCTCTACAACCACCGACCTGTCGACTACGGTATGTATTGGGCAGGCATCCACGAGAGGCGGTCGACCCCAGGACGTGAGTCCGGTTGACCCCCGCCATCCATAGATCTGACGCCCCTCTCAGCGCTGCTGTTCCCAATACCCGGTTTTGGTTCGCCCCAGGGTATTTAATTTCCCTGGTGCCCTCTGCTAGGAGGGCGTTCCCTATCCACCACCGGGGAGGCGCCCGATGGGGGAACCCGAAAATCCCACACGGATCGGGTAAGCTTACTCCCAGTATTGGTCTGGCCTACCTAAGGGTTATAGGCGTTCGACCCACAACGATCAGAGCGGTCGAGGATTTATTGCCGGGGAACTAAGGCCTGCCGGTTAGCTTCAGTCCGTGGCGCCATCTATCGGCGGTTCGGGCGAACCAGTCGGGCAAGGCGGGCGGTGGGACCGCGAATAATGACGACGGGCGCTACTTTTAAAGGCAGACGGAAGACTAGGGAGAAACGCGGGCTCGGGTTTACCTTGGAAATTATTGTATTAATTAGAGAAGCGTGGTAACTTCGTTACAATGCATTACGGCGATAGTTACAAGAAAAAACATTAAGAAATATTTTTGCCGTGTTTACACTGTTTACGTAGGTAGGCTATTTTCGCCCGACATTCGGCGCGCCCTTTGTTTAAAGAAGGATCATGATTCTTTTTTGTATTTCACAAATTTGTTTTGGAGACTATTTACGGCCTTTTTAAGAGTATTTACCAACATTATGTTAGATTGGGAGACCTCTATCGACACCAATTTAAATAATGTTAGGTATTGACAAAGCTGGGCCGATAAAAATGAAGGTTTAAATTTTCACTTCATTAACATTTTTATTTTTCTTCAAAATACGCACTTGAAAGCAGGAGGTACTTGGTACTTCTTTAAAAAAGGAAGGGTAATTCTTCATTACGTAAAGCATTGAATGCCAAATTCCCTCGTGCGGGTTTTCAGAACAAGTGCTCCAGTTTATTTCTCTTAATATCGGTGGTTCTTTAAATCAGCGCCATTCAAAAACGTCAGGCGTCAAAAACGCCGAAAAGAAGACAGCGTCATCGATTTTCCGCCTATGAGCCCGTTCCACCATCGGTCATATTTAAAGTCCGTGTACTGATTTTATTTTTTCTAAAGGTGTTTCTGGCATTTTTTGGGATACTATTCCACAGATTGCCTCCTTTGGAGAGGAGTCGTCTCCAGTTTTAATGAAAATCTCGGACCTCGAGGGTAAAGGGTTCATTCGCCCTCGGAGAGTATTTCCGTTTTTAATTTTTCTAAGTACGTTCCCCCCTACTTTTTGGGGATGCCATTCCACAATACATCCCGAGGGCGAATGGACCCTTTGCCCCCGAGATCCAAGATTTTCCTTAAAACTGGAGACCACCCGTCCCCAAAGGAGCTTATTTGTGGAATGGCATCCCCAAAAAGTGCGGGAACGTACTTAGAAAAACTAAAAACGGAAATACATCCCGAGGGCGAATGGACCCTTGTCCCTCGAAATCCAAGATTTTCCTTAGAACTGAAGATCACCCGTCCCCAAAGGAGCTTAGTTGTGGAATGGCATCCCCAAAAAGTAGGGGGAACGTACTTAGAAAAATTAAAAACGGAAATACATCCCGAGGGCGAATGGACCCTTTGCCCTCGAGATCCGAGATCTTCGTTAAAACTGGAGACGACCCCTCTCCAAAGGAGGTAATCGGTGGAATGGTATCCTAAAAAATTGCAGAAACACCCTTAGAAAAATAAAATTGGTAGGGACACGGACTTCAATTATGATCGATGGTGGAACCGGCTAGTGGGCGGAAAATCGATGACGCTATCTTCTTTTCGGCGTTGACGCCGGCGCCATGGCGCAGGCGTTAGTGACGCTAACTTCACCTTAGTAGCGGAGCGGAGGACAGCGGACAGGACATAATAACAATAATGCACAAATCTTGGATTATTTTCTGTTTTTCCGCGGGTTTTCGCCAAGTGTCGATGTTTCAAAAGGTGGAAAATAGTATGGTGATTAGTTGGAGCTGTGTACAGTAAAAATTCACCCCGATTATAACCACAAATATCGCCGTAAAATTGAGATGTCAAAAGGAAATTTGAAAATTCATTTTCTCGGAAACTACGTCCGAGCATCAAAAACTAAGGTGTTCAGCTCGGTGTTCAGGTACCTCAAAATAGGGGGTAGGTAGCCGAAATTAAAAAAAATGGGCTGAGTACAGGGTGGTTCACTTTTATGTGGTAGGACTTTAACATTAGATAGAAAAAGATAATCTAAAATGAAAATTTTATATCAACATATATCGGGGAAAGCTTAGTTTCCGAGATACAGGGCGTTGAAGTGTTGGAAAAAATATGAAGTATTTTTTACACTGTCCGAACCAGTGGAGATATTTATACCAAATTTGATGTGTAGTACCACCTTTTTGACTACGATATTTAGTGATAATATGAAGGTCCTGAAATAACCAGTGTTGGAGTTATGGGTTTTCACTATCACTAAATTTTAAAAGTAATTACTACGGACCTGTCTCACATCAACGTAAATTTTTTTTTCGTAAAGTTCTTTCAATTCTCCTGAAAAAGTGTATCTTGACATTTTTTTGTATCTGCCACGGTTGTGTAGTAAATAAATTATTTCGTTTCCATCTCAGCCTTCTTTGCCTAAAAATGTGTTTTCTAAGATTATTGATAAATATCGCAAATAACAGAAATTAATTTTGGAACACTTATCGGATTCAGCTATTTTATTTTTAATTTTATGGAAACAATTTTAAAAATAAACTGGCACTTGGTTTGAGGTACATTACTTTATTATCATTTTAACATTTTTATCAAATCTGTATTATTTCTTAATAATTTTTATAATTCTAAATTTGTAGAATTCTAAATTATACCACGACGAGCAAAACATGATTCTTCCGCCCATAAAATGTTATTTAAAAATTGTCTTATTTCCCTTGACTACAAAATCCATCGGCAAAATACTAATGTCCTTTCTGCAAGATAAGTGTGCCATGGAAAAGAAAATCTTATTGACAGTTAATAATACAATAATCTGTCATCCAGTAGATGAACGTAGCAGCGCCGCAGTTTGTCTTTGTTAATAATTAAAATGCCGTTCCAATTTACAAATGAAGAGCAGGCTGACATCCATTTTTGCTATGGAGTTGCAAATGGGAACTCTGCGGAAGCAGCCAGAGGCGATTTCCAAATAGGCGCCATCCGCGTCCCTCGGTGTTTGTTAACATGCACCGGCAATTCAGAACTCGCGGTCTGAGAACTAGAATCGTCGAACGAGGAAATGAAAACAATATCCAACAAGTCAGACGCAACAATGAGATTCTTCGTGAATTCGATAGGAATCCTACAACAAGTAGCAGAAGAGTGTCAGTGGCCCTACGTGTTTCAAAGTCTGCAATTTTGCGAGCTTTAAAAAGAGATCACAGGCATGCGTATCATCTACAACCCGTACAAGGTTTAAGGCCCGGCGATGCAGAAAGAAGATTAGTGTTTTGCCGATGGATTTTGGAATCAATTGAAGGAAATAGACAATTTTTAAATAACATTTTATGGACGGACGAGTCGTGTTTTACTCGTCGTGGAGTAGTAAACTTTCATAATCAGCATATTTGGGCACAAGAAAACCCAGATGCAATCCGGCCAAGAAATTTTCAGGTCGAATTTAGTGTCAATGTTTGGATTGGACTGTACAACCATCATCTGTTTGGACCCTTTTTTTTGCCACAGCGAGTGAATGGTGACAATTTTTTGGAGTTTTTAGTAGCTGAGCATAATAATATGTGGGAAGACATTCCTTTAAACTTAAGATTGTTGGCTTGGTTCCAACTTGACGGCTGTCCTGCACATTTTCACCGAAATGTGAGGAACTGGTTAAATAATAACTTTCCAAATAGGTGGATCGGACGAGGGGGACCGGTCGCTTGGCCACCACGTTCTCCGGACATAACACCTCTGGACTTCTTCGTATGGGGATTTTTAAAAGAACAAGTCTATGCGACTCCTGTAGAAACAAGGGAACAACTTATTGATCGTATCAGAAATGCGTGCGATGAATTGAGAAATGGCAATTTAATCGATGCTGTTCAATCCGTTAGGCGTCGAAGTGAATTATGTGTGCAACAGAATGGATCACATTTTGAACAATTGTTGAATGTTGTACAAATTTAGAATTATAAAAATTATTAAGAAATAATACTAGATTTGATAAAAATGTTAAAATGATAATAAAGTAATGTACCTCAAACCAAGTGCCAGTTTATTTTTAAAATTGTTTCCATAAAATTAAAAATAAAATAGCTGAATCCGATAAGTGTTCCATAATTAATTTCTGTTATTTGCGATATTTATCAATAATCTTAGAAAACACATTTTTAGGCAAAAAAGGCTGAGATGGAAACGAAATAATTTATTTACTACACAACCGTGGCAGATACAAAAAAATGTCAAGATACACTTTTTGTAGAGAATTGAAAGAACTTTACGAAAAAAAAATTTAGGTTGATGTGAGACAGGTCCGTACTAATTACTTTTTAAATTTAGTGATAGTGAAAACCCATAACTCCACCACTGGCTATTTCAGGACCTTCATATTATCACTAAATATCGTAGCCAAAAAGGTGGTACTACACATCAAATTTGGTTTAAATATCTCCACTGGTTCGGACAGTGTAAAAAATACTTCATATTTTTTCCAACACTTCAACGCCCTGTATCTCGGAAACTAAGCTTTCCCCGATATATGTTGATATAAAATTTTCATTTTAGATTATCTTTTTCTATCTAATGTTAAAGTCCTACCACATAAAAGTGAACCACCCTGTATACACAGTGGGGAACTTTTACCAAAATTGTTTTAGAGATCGTGATTCGTGCAGTGAAAAGTGTAATGACATTCTCAAGGAATATGTGTCAGTTAGTCAGTTAGATGCCGAATGCCGAAAGTCCAAGGTGTGCTAACATTCTTTTATTGTCCCATCAACCAGATGTAAATTCATAAACTCCATATTTTTTCTTATTTAAAGTATGGCAACGAAACGGCAACATCGCGGCGGGCGCCATGTGCTCCACCAGAGGGCCTCATTCAGATGCGTTCAGGTGCGCCCCGTTACGTGGGATTAAAGATAAATTGCCCCATTATTTAAACATGCAGCGAAAAAATTTCTTTTTGCGTTTTTGGCATATATGTACCTCCCGGATGACGTAGTTAAAATTATTGTATTTATGAATAAATCACCCTGTATAGGTATAAATAATACTGTTATTTCTGTGGTTGTAATTTTAAGTATTGTGCCACTCGGTAGTTTCTAAGTTATTTATTAGAATATTTGCGAACCGTGAGTTTGTAATTATGGGTCTATTATAGAATTTTATAAACGTATTTGATCTTTCAGTCCATTCCACTGTACGTTTAATATTTTCAATAGTTAGGCCTCGTTTGAAAGCTGCCGAGGTGGAAGCATGGCGGGTACTATGCGATTTAAAGATAGTTGTATCTACACCAGCTATTGTAAGGCTTTTTTTTATCCATTTTGAGACGGTTTGTGCCGTAGCTAGGTTAGGTATGTGGCGTTTAAATGGTGAGTAATAACTCATCATGCCCGCGTCTGCTGTCTTTAGTTACGGTTATGTAATATTTTAACAGTGATGCTAAACATGAATTTGGTTTCTAATGAAAATAAGGTATTATTATTTTAGGTTGGCATTTTCCAGGTTTTGAGGTTTTTATGATATCGGTAATATATATTTCCAATCGATCTTCAAAATAAGTGATATTGTTTAAGGGGGGGGCTCGCCATTGTATGTTTGGTTGCCTGTATCAATGTATTTTTATTTCCAACTAGCTGGAAAAAGTAGCGAATTTCAAAGGATTACAAAAAACACGGGTATTTTTAAAATATCCATAGATACTAATGACACTAGTTTAAAAGTTATGGGCGAGATTTTTTTTGAATTTCAAACTTTATGCCGGCATAAATTCGTCTATTTTGTCTCTTGAGCCGGAATTTTACCTTCGTTAAGATTGGCATAGGTTTCGGAAAATGCTCGGAACGAAAACACGGTAATAAACATTGTAATTATCCAGTCTTGTACTTCGTTACCAAGCGACTATAATCGACCCAATAAAACTATGGGAGAAAAGTAAAAAAAAACACAACAACAACAACAACAGTTCAAATAATACGGAAAAATAAAAAACAATTTTTATGCTTAATGATTTTGTATTGCTAAAACCGCTGTTGGCCTGATATTCGAATTTTCCGAGCACCTCAGGGCAACCACTTAGATAATTCAAACAAGAATATCGATCAAAGTCGTGACCTAAGCGGTAAAAGTTTGATATCAAATGATTTGAACAGTAAAAATTCTCGATTTTCCGATTTAATATTTTTAGTAGATTGAAATAATATACGTTAATGACCTAACACCCTCGGTTTTCAAGATAAAACTATGTGTGGAATATTGGATGCTAACCTATTATGAATTTAAGTATTGGCTTTAAACCTTTGATTTTAAACGTAGAATTGTACCCCAAAATTTAAGATCTCGATCCATATAGTATTTCAAGCATATCGATCGGACTGGACTGCCAAACAAATTCTAACCTGAGGTGGTAAGATCTATTGGGGTGTTTCAATATTTTCGGGATTTTGGGGATAACCCAGGCCTGAGCTAGCGAAAATGGTATCAAATTGTATTCATAAAATCATTTTCCGATTTATTTTTGGTGAAATTTTACTCTACACTTATCCAGATTTCAAGATAAAAGTATGTTTGGAATAACAGTTTTGGTGTGAGATTTCAGATGTTAGGAAAAATACGTGAAACCACAGAGAATACAGAGAGTCCATCTTGTCAAATACGTCAAATAGAGCCCAACTTTAACTTTTCACACACAATAAGGTCGTTCAGATAAACTATGAAGTATACTGCGTTTTTCATGTATTATAGACTAAGAAAGAGGATCGACAGTGACCTACAATGGATTAACTACCGTTAAGTTGGGCCCCGCTTTACATTTTTTACAAGATGAAACTCTCTGTATTCTGGTCCTCCCTGTGGCGAAACTAATATAATTAGAAAATAAGATTGGTGGAATAAGATGATCCTAAAAACTTATGTAAATTGACGCTCGTAGTTGGACATGATAAGGCTGCTATTTGAATATCAATAGTTAATAATAGAGAGTTGAAAATAGTCCCCCCACCCCCGTTTTGGTCCCCCCACTCCTTTTTCGTACATTACCCCCCACCCCCACGCCCCTGGTAGCCCCCGCGCATGCGCGACGAGAGCATGACCTCTCCCCCCGCACCCCGCAGCCATCATACCGTGTAATTGCAGCATAATGAGTAATTACAATACCGCGGGTCCATATTTCCGCGAAATTCACACATAAAATGTCAATTTATTGGTTAACTACCGTATGTACGTGAAGAAATATTTAAAATAGATACAATCACTCTCATTTCCCGCGCTTTTTGTCTAATTTACTCTATTTACCCCCTTTGCAATGAAAAAAAAACATTACATGGACTGTCAATGTCAATTTATTGTTTACGTACCGTTTATACCTACATAACTATTTAAAATAGGTACAATTACTCTCATTTCCCGGTCCCGCGCTTTTTGTCTAATTAGCAATATTTATCCCCCTTGCAGTGAAAAACATTACATATACTGCACTGCATAGCGTATTAGGCTCTATTTACGCATAATTTACCGCAGATCTAATAAAAAAAATAAGCTCTTACTGTCATTTCCTACATTTTCGACTAATTACACAATAATTTACCCCTTTGAAATGAAAAACATTACATATACTGCTATTAGGCTCTATTTACGCATAATTAACTTCAATGTACCTCAGATCTAATAAAAAAATAAGCATTTACTGTCATTTCCTACATTTTTTACTAATTAACGCTATTTACCCCCTTTGCAATGAAAAAAAAATAGATTGTACCGCACTGTATGGCGTACTATGTCACATATTCATGTAATAAACAAAAAATTAATTCTATTTTGTCCCACATCTACTAAAATCTGAAAATTCCCAGGTTCCCGCACGTAATTAGGCATGTGACGTCACAGCCAACGCCCTAGAAATTCCCAAAAAAGAAAAAAATAATAGGTGTACTTACTTTAAAGTGAATAGATACTCCTAAGAAGAATAAGTAAGGATATATATGAAAAACTCAAACAGAGAAAAGCAATTAAAAACAATTACAAAGCATGAGCTCCAACACATATTCCAAACATACATATGCCTTCGTCCAACCAGATCCACATTCCAAAATCACTTGTCTTGCCCGAATACAGTCTATAGCACAGGCGCGGGCACTATCACATTAAACGCGACATTATTTAATTATGCCAAAAATATGCACACGAAACAAGTAACCCGACGCCACGGCGACCATTTTTTATTTCAGAACTACTCTCACCCTTTACCGGGCCGCACCACAAAATATGGGCCCCACGTTCTCAAGTTGGTCGTCTAGGACAACGTTGCCGAGCGATTCCACCCACATAAGTGTATATCAAGACTCTACCATGAAAATATCCGTAGATCTCGGCTGATTTCAGCGGATCCGGCAACACCGCTTCTAGCCCGTCTAGACGTCCGCCAGAAGATCTGATGGTATTGGCCGCGACGTAGTATTGATTTTTCTCGCTTCTAGAACAAAGGAGACGCAGACCACCTGCCCCCTATCTGTGGCGCCACCCCTAGCCATCGGTGGCGGTTCCAGCCATCCGATACTCTGAGGCCGTGGGCCGTACTCCGCTAGAACGGTAGACACAGAGCCGGAATAGAGAATATTTTAACAGTATAATTTGAAATGAAAAAAACAAATTAAAAGCGGATACATTGCAATGATTTGATATACGAGTACCTACGTGTACTAGTGGAATTAGAGATAGCTGATAAGGTAATTTACGGAAAACCAATGACGTGATTCACATATTATAATCTATGTGAATACATACACCCAAATATTTTTAGCGACTATTATTCAACTCAAGCTCTGTTGTAATACTATATATATATATATATATATACAATAAAAGATACAATGCAAGCTTTTCCCACATAATTATTCCCATTATTATTTATTTAATAAACAAAATATTATTCTCCTCTTTATACCTACAGAACTATAAAAAAACTATAGAACTATTAAAAAACAGGTACCCACATACACCTTCCCGTAAGAATACCAAAATCTATCCACATGTGCAATTAGTTTGCGATGTCAGAGCCCCCTAAATCTAATATTTTTCGGGCAATTATACATGTAAGACGAGCACAAAGCGATTACTTGTTTTTCTATTTAATATTATTAGACATGAACCCGTCACATCTTCTAAGAAGTTGTTCGCTAGATACCACAATGTTGCCACATACTTTCCCAAAAATTCAAAATTACCACACGGTTCCTTTATACCATGACACGGGCCTCTCTATTTGCAGTATAATCTAAGAGTCAAGTCAATCAGTGGTACCTATCTAATTCATTGCTTTAAAGCCAAAACAGGTTTTAACACCTGTTCTGCCAACTGTATATAGGCTCATATTGATTTTTCTCTCGATTCACAGAAGACGCTTGCGCGACATTGTTTAATTATGCCAAAATATACCAACAAAACAAATAACATGGCGTCACGGCGAATTTTGGATATACAATAAAACATGAACAGTTCCATATACGTCCTATTCCATATACACCCTACCATTATAAAAAAAAGATACTTTACTGAATGTACACTCTTGTGGAAGGAGACCACACATAGTTAAAAAAACATTAAAAATTCATCGTAGACAGAGTAAAATTAACATATTATATGGAAGCAATACCCTGCCACCATATTTTCGTATAATTATAATTTAATTATCCCCCTTTGGGATATAAAATCAATACCCGCCTCTATATGGTTTATTCTAACTTGTTAATAATTATTTAATAATACACAAATTTATTGTATTCCATCCATATTACATAATTTCTCTTGTTTTTTTTTAAGCTATATTTCCAAAAATAAAATAATAAGCACAATAATATTATATATTTATCCCTTTGCTCTATAAAGAGATTATATTGCACACCCTGTATAGCATTATGATTGCTCTCCCACATTTCTCATATAGTTAGAATCATTTTATTAATTATTTGACTTGTTCTGCCTACCTCCCTGATACATTTTGTCTAGTTTTAAATCAATTAAGCAGAAATGAAAGCTTGTAAAAAAAATATCTAATAACGCTTTTCCAATACATTATATCTAATACTAAAAATAGATAGGTACAACGAGATGTCATACAAAATATTAGATTTACTTCAACGAAGAAATGGTCGTTATTTCTAGGTGTATTTCACACAGCGTGTTCCCAATCAAACAACTTTTTATGAAGAAACCACATGACTATACAGGGAGCACCATTCTTTGTGAAAACACAATAATTTAAGACTATGGGTATATAGGTCTTAGATACAGGGTGCACCAGACGAGCACAGATGCAGGGAAGTGTTAAAAAAATTTTTGGTATATTTAAATGCGTTTTTTATTTCGTTTTGGGTTATGTAACAACTAAAAAATAATACACACCAAAGATATTATAATTCTCTCTTGATCAATTATGAAAAATACAAGTAATATATCTACTTATGTCTATAAGATATCATACCCGACTACTGCAAGGAGTCTGGATTTTGTCAGATGACAATAATTCTTCACAAAATCCCTAGGAATTTTCTATTTGCTCTCGTTATTACTTTTTGTGTTATGCAAATGGGATCGTTTCTGACCTGAACTTATGACCGGATTGCATTTTGCTGCATTGATGCCAACTTAGGATGTAAAAATTACCAATAGAAAGTCCCGGTAACAACAAAGGCAATTAGATTTTCAGTATAGACTATGTTTAATTGTCTAATATCAGATTTAGAAAATAAACATATTATGAAAAGACGAAGTTTTGCTTAGGTATGGAGGAATGGATGTCAAGAATTTAAAATGAGGAAGCAGTGTATACATATAATATAACAGAAATGTTAACTAACTAGTAAGTGGCTATGTTATATATTTGAATAAAATTTAATATTTTGGTAAATGGTACTAAGACTAGTAATGTCTGACACTGAATTAGATAGATACCAAACTCATTCAAAAACCTCGGTATAATAGGTATGTATAGTAAATAGAACTAGGACAGCAATTGTTCAAATTATTATTATAGAAAAACATAGAATACCATAATAATTCTAGGTAAATTTAACCACAAGTGTTTAATTATAAAAAAATATGGGAAATCAACATTTTTTATATCAATTAAACTTTATTATAACTTGATATTAATCAATCATTATACAGTGTGTCCCCAAAATATGTAAGAATAAATAATATAATTTATACAACGCGATGAATTGTGTATTAGGTGGAGTGTAGCCTATAGCATTCAATATAAGTGTAGACACACACACACATCAACAACAACACTATAACTACAACACACACACACACACACAACAACAACAACAACAACACACAACAACAGCAACAACAACACACACAACAACACACACACATAACAACAAAAACACTCCACCTAATACACAATTCATCGCGTTGTATAAATTATATTATTTATTCTTACATATTTTGGGGACACACTGTATAATGATTAATTAATATCAAGTTGTAATAAAGTTTAACCCATTAGGGGCCGAATTTTCAAATTTACCAAAAAATATATAAAATATATTTATTACTACTTAAAATAACACTAAAACACCACTACATCTAAAGTTGTGAGCAACTGCCTGTCATTTTAAAAATGACGGCCGTTCCATATGGAACACTAGTTCTCTAAGGTGTGGAAAATATAAGCAAAATATGAAGTTATTTTTTATGATAAATGTTTTACTATTGAGTAGACATGAACACAAAATAAAAAATAAATATTAGTTTGTAGGAAAGACAATAAAACAATCAATGCATAGACCTGCACCGCATTTTGGTATTGCTTGCGTGTGGTTATGTCCTATACGCATCGTATGGTGTTTATTCACAATGCATACATTTCATTATTTCGATGAATCTGTCACGTCTCAGCTTTCTACATGGCAATATTTCTAAGATCTTCTCCAGAATCCAAGTAGTTATTTTCCAATAGTTTTTTCCAATAGTTTTTAATCGTACACTACGATACGAGTATAGTGAAAAAGCATCTAATCATAGTCGAATAACCTAACCTAACCTACCTAAATACTGATCTACTCTTATGTTGAGTTATATTAGGGTTCTAACAATTCTCGAATATAGCGGAATTATTACTCTCTTTTAAAAAAAATCGACAATATCTTCCGCAATAAAACAGTCAAATAAGTCGACTGAGATGTGTCAGGTTGCGGGAACAAAGCATCATCTTTAAACAAAAGTCCTTCTATTTTACCCATTTACCCACTCAGAAAAATATTGATAACGGTAGGTGCATTATTATCATAATCAGCAACATAAATTTTCCGCTTGTGTCTTACTTGTGCCGGCCTTCGTCTCGAGTTGTCTACCTGACAGATTTTCCAACAAGCCACCAGAATCTTCATCTGCAGAATTCTCGTATGACAATTCCATATTTTCTGGAGATCCGATAATATACCTATTGATTGCACACCATGATTGGAGCTCATATCAAACCAAAATTCATAGCTTTCCACTAAATTTGCATAATACAATATATCCAATATAGCATTGAAAAGGTGACCCAAAAGTCTAGTGTTCCCTACATGAAACACAATCGAATCTAACCAATAAGAAAATATATTTATTGTTTCCCAATACAAGCAATCAAATAAATGAGACAATAACTCAACAAAACACTAGTTATTTACAGTACTAACGATCTAAAATGTAAAAAATATGCACTTTCCCTTTACTCCTCAACATTTTTACACGTTCACAAACTCAATGATAAAAAAATATAATACAGCAGAGATTGTGTTCAAATTGTCAATAGGCACTGCATGAAATATTTGTACGGGCGGTGACTATACAACCTAAAAATGGTGTCCAAAAGGGATTTTTTTATTTCGAATATATTAGAGAGCGCTTTAGAGCAGATGATGTTTTGTGTTCCATATATGGAACGCTAGTACCTAATGGGTTAATTGATATAAAAAATGTTGATTTCCCATATTTTTTATAATTAAACACTTGTGGTTAAATTTACCTAGAATTATTATGGTATTCTATGTTTTTCTATAATAATAATTTGAACAATTGCTATCCTAGTTCTATTTACTATACATACCTATTATACCGAGGTTTTTGAATGAGTTTGATATCTATCTAATTCAGTGTTAGACATTACTAGTCTTAGTACCATTTACCAAAATATTAAATTGTATTCAAATATATAACATAGCCACTTACTAGTTAGTTAACATTTCTGTTATATTATATCTATACACTGCTTCCTCATTTTAAATCATTGACATCCATTCCTCCGTACCTAAGCAAAACTTCGTCTTTTCATAATATGGGTTTTTTAATAGGTTTTTTAATTAAAAACTGTACGTGTTTTAAACCACTAGGGGTTCATCTTCAGTAATAAAAATAGGTCAAGTAAAAATAGCTTTTACATTTTCTATACAAATGGTAGAATAAACGTAAGTAAAATAACTTCTGAGAAAAAAGCAATATTTATTTTCTCAACTTCCATTTCCTCGATAATTTCCTTGATTTTTTAGAAGAGTTTCTTGTACCTGACCTCGCTTTTATTGGCCCAAAAACAAAACATCACTGGAACAGTTATGCCTCTATATTCAGCATGTATTGAATACAATTGTTGAAAAAATTTGGGGATGGCTTTGAATGTGCCGTCCATATACCATATTTTACTTTTACGGCGAATGTCACAATTTTTTTTGGTGCCGAAAATAAGAAACCTTTCTTCGTGCTGACCATAATCGTATAGAAGAAATGTTTCGTTCTTCTCCGTTTTTTGGTATACATCTGGTATCACGATATCTATGAGGTTCTGGAATCCGGTGGAAACGTTGTTTTCTCTTTATCGGGCGTTTCTTAAGGTCCGTTTTAACGAATCTCTTCGGGGCATCTCACCTGCTGAGCCCATGTTTACATTTTTACAACACTCAGAGATTATTAAGTGGGGTGGGTCCATAGTGGTTCTTGCTTTCTTTTGCCGCGTTAACTATCTTCTTGGAGAAACATAAACCCACCGCCTGATAAGTTTGCAGGGTGGGAGTTTTACGTAGATAATCCTAATACTTGAATAAATTATTACGATGACCAAAGAACTAGCACATACTACAGAAACACTGTGTAGCTAGGTTTTCTCGGCTGGTATTTTCATTATTTATAAAAAAAGGTAGAATGTCAGGAGAAGTCATAGTTGCTCCTAGTTACTAAATAAATATATTATTATTGTTAGTTACGTGCATTTGTAAAAAATCATATCCAGACCAAATCATCACTATCGACTCCTTGAATTATGGATTTTGAATATATCCAGAGCCAAAAGGGTAAAACAAAGTTATCATGTGGTGAGTTTATGTATCTCCGAGATAAGGTAACTGGCGACCGGCAATATTGGAAATGTGAATTTTATTACAAAAAAAATGCCCAGCTCGTATTATCATGAAAAGCAAAGAAAATAGCCGAGAAAGCAATCGTGATCATAATCATCCAGGAAATGCTGCAAAAATCAAAATCCAGAAGATAGTTAACGCGGCAAAAGAAAAAGCAAGAACCACTATGGACCCACCCCACTTAATAATCTCTGAGTGTTGTAAAAATGTGAACATGGCGTCAGCAGGTGAGATGCCCCGAAGAGATTCGTTAAAACGGACCTTAAGAAACGCCCGATCAAGAGAAAACAACGTACCCACCGGATTCCAGAACCTCATAGATATCGTGATACCAGATGTATACCAAAAAACGGAGAAGGACGAAACATTTCTTCTATACGATGATGGTCAGCACGAAGAAAGGTTTCTTATTTTCGGCACCAAAAAAAATTGTGACATTCTCCGTAAAAGTAAAATATGGTACTATATGGACGGCACATTCAAAGTCATCCCCAAATTTTTTCAACAATTATTGTATTCAAAACATATGCTGAACATAGAGGCATAACTGTTCCAGTGATGTTTTGTTTTTTGGCCAATAAAAGCGAGGTCACGTACAAGAAACTCTTCTCAAAAATCAAGAAAATTGTCGAGGAAATGGAAGTTGGGAAAATTTTGACAGATTTTGAGCTAGCCGTTAGAAATGCCGTCAGAGCTGAGTTTCCAAATGTCATTCATAACGGATGCTATTTCCATTTTGCACAGTGTTTTTATCGGCAAATTCAGGCAAACGGCTTGAAAACACAATACGATAGCGATTGCGAATTTTCTCACAAGATGAAGACACTCCTTGCGCTCGCCTTTATCCCTTCAATTTTCGTCCCTGAGCTATTCGATAGTCTCGTCGACAAAGAGGTAATCCCAGAAGAGGCGCAATGTATAGTGGATTATTTCGAAAAAACCTGGGTTGGTCAAAAGGAGAGAAAACGCAGGCGCCCACCTCTTTTCGATGTATCGATGTGGAGCTGCTACGATGCAATCCTTGAAGGACTGCCTACCACAAACAATTCTGTGGAAGCGTGGCACAGGGGGTTTTCCTTTCAAATTAATTCTGAGCGCCCAACGATATGGTCACTAATTAATGCCCTGAAAAGAGAACAGGCGATTACAGAAGTAAAGTTGCTGGAAGTGGCGAGGGGCAATCCAGCTTCCAAGAAGAAATACAAGAACCGGGACCAAAGAATAAAAAACATACTTCACGACCTGGACAACAACAATGGATTGGAAATCTTAATGTCTATTGCAATGAATTTAAATTTCAAATAAGTTATAAAATTGTTACCTATATAATTGTTACCTATAATGAATAAATGTTACATTTTCTGATTTCAGATAATATTGCTTTTTTTCTCAGAAGTTATTTTACTTACGTTTATTCTACCATTTCTAGAAATTGTAAAAGCCATTCTCTTATTTCTAATTGCGATATATCTTCCATTTCGACATTTTGGTTTTTCCTTATTTAGTGTTTCGATATTTTCTGAAGTCGGTATTTTGTGTAGTCGGTATTTTGTGTATTCGATATTTATTCCTCTTTGATAATTTCCGTTTCGATATTTTAGGTAGTCGGTATTTTGTGTATTCGATATTTTTTCCGCGGCATTAGTTTGCTTTTCGATGTTTTGTGTTCGATATTTTTACATTTGATATTTTTTCCTAAACCCCTGCCCATTCACAGCGGAGCTGCGGATACCTACCCTGGGAGTCGTCGGTAATGGGGGAGCGCCCTCTAGACATCGGCTCGCTGGTACCTACGGCAGGTACTAAGCGGTCTCTAAATCGAGGGATCCGGTGGTACGAGATATGTTTTGGAAGTCGGTAGATGGCAGAGGGTGCTACATTTCTACATCGATTGGTCAACCCTTTGTTTGGGGGCGAGGGCGGCTCGGCAAAAGGCAAAAGCCGTTCTATATTAAAAATGGTCGCCGTGACGCCGTGTTATTTGTTTTGTTGGTATATTTTGGCATAATTAAACAATGTCGCGCAAGCGTCTTCTGTGAATCGAGAGAAAAATCAATATGAGCCTATATACAGTTGGCAGAACAGGTGTTAAAACCTGTTTTGGCTTTAAAGCAATGAATTAGATAGGTACCACTGATTGACTTGACTCTTAGATTAAACTGCAAATAGAGAGGCCCGTGTCATGCTATAAAGGAACCGTGTGGTTATTTTGAATTTTTGGGAAAGTATGTGGCAACATTGTGGTATCTAGCGAACAACTTCTTAGAAGATGTGACGGGTTCATGTCTAATAATATTAAATAGAAAAACAAGTAATCGCTTTGTGCTCGTCTTACATGTATAATTGCCCGAAAAATATTAGATTTAGGGGGCGCTGGCTGTGACATCGCAAACTAATTGCACATGTGGATAGATTTTGGTATTCTTCCGGGAAGGTGTATGTGGGTACCTATTTTTTAATAGTTCTATAGTTTTTTTATAGTTCTGTAGGTATAAAGAGGAGAATAATATTTTGTTTATTAAATAAATAATAATGGGAATAATTATGTGGGAAAAGCTTGCATTGTATCTTTTATTGTATATATATATTAATAGTATTACAACAGAGCTTGAGTTGAATAATAGTCGCTAAAAATATTTGGGTGTATGTATTCACATAGATTATAATATGTGAATCACGTCATTGGTTTTCCGTAAATTACCTTATCAGCTATCTCTAATTCCACTAGTACACGTAGGTACTCGTATATCAAATCATTGCAATGTATCCGCTTTTAATTTGTTTTTTCATTTCAAATTATACTGTTAAAATATTCTCTATTCCGGCTCTGTGTCTACCGTTCTAGCGGAGTACGGCCCACGGCCTCAGAGTATCGGATGGCTGGAACCGCCACCGATGGCTAGGGGTGGCGCCACAGATAGGGGGCAGGTGGTCTGCGTCTCCTTTGTTCTAGAAGCGAGAAAAATCAATACTACGTCGCGGCCAATACCATCAGATCTTCTGGCGGACGTCTAGACGGGCTAGAAGCGGTGTTGCCGGATCCGCTGAAATCAGCCGAGATCTACGGATATTTTCATGGTAGAGTCTTGATATACACTTATGTGGGTGGAATCGCTCGGCAACGTTGTCCTAGACGTCTAACTTGAGAACGTGGGGCCCATATTTTGTGGTGCGGCCCGGTAAAGGGTGAGAGTAGTTCTGAAATAAAAAATGGTCGCCGTGGCGTCGGGTTACTTGTTTCGTGTGCATATTTTTGGCATAATTAAATAATGTCGCGTTTAATGTGATAGTGCCCGCGCCTGTACTATAGACTGTATTCGGGCAAGACAAGTGATTTTGGAATGTGGATCTGGTTGGACGAAGGCATATGTATGTTTGGAATATGTGTTGGAACTCATGCTTTGTAATTGTTTTTAATTGCTTTTCTCTGTTTGAGTTTTTCATATATATCCTTACTTATTCTTCTTAGGAGTATCTATTCACTTTAAAGTAAGTACACCTATTATTTTTTTTCTTTTTTGGGAATTTCTAGGGCGTTGGCTGTGACGTCACATGCCTAATTACGTGCGGGAACCTGGGAATTTTCAGATTTTAGTAGATGTGGGACAAAATAGAATTAATTTTTTTGTTTATTAAGTTAAATTAACGATTTCGAAAAATACGTTTTTAAAACAATTTATTTTGACAGTTACAGCAGGGCAGCGATTCACGCTACAAGACAAGACAAGACTAGATATACATGGAGCAGAGCTCATATTTATAAGTATATAAAAAGCAAGCTTAGCCTACACGTGCCCGCGCACTCAGCACTTTGTCCGCACTTTTACACAAACGGGACCATTGTTCATACGGCCATAACTCCTCCACCCTTAGAGGAAAATATCAACCTGGAGGGTTGTTTTTCCGTTTCTTCTTTCTTCTCCATTATTTCGAATTTAACTTGTCTTTTCTTCTTCATACATCTTCTCTGGTATATCTTCCATATTATATATGTAGTAATTAATAATAAAATAATGATAATACTAGTGGCAAATCCATAGCTTAAGGTGTGAATTTTCTGAATGTCGGGAACTTGCAGAAGTGTAGACTTTTCTTGTAATTTATGAATATCTTCCAAATTAATTGTTTGTAGTTGAAGAGGTTTCGCTCGTAGATAATTAAAGTTGACTTCGTTGACTTGGATTTCGGGTAAATTAAATGGTTTTCCTTTAATTTCCTCTTTTTTATTAATAAATTGGAAATCTTTGACTTTGATTTCACAATTTTCTGGTAGATGGATCAAATTTGGTTCGTTAATAATTTTGAATTCTTCTTTGTTCTGACATTTTGTTGAAATTTTTAATGTTTCCTCGGCGGGAATGGCGATGACATATTCGCTGTTGACGGCTTGTATTATTGGGTTAATTAAGTTGATTGATAAACCATGACAAAATTTTCCTTCGGCTTCTTTTATCATGGAGATGATATATTCATTTGAGTGAGGTGTGAGTAAATTTTGACAAATGTAGAAATGTTCTATCTTCGGGCATTCTTCATTCTCGAATTGTTGTTGGTTTGAGCCAAGTACAAGGTAGGGATGACTCGGGATAATAATTGAATTTTTTATAGGAATTGGGAATAATCGATAAGTTTGGAAATTTTCGTGTAAGAAAATTGGAAAGTGGATTGCAAATATAATTTTGTCATTTTTAAAATTTACTTGAATTCCAGCAATTTGGTAGTAAGAGATAACATTTTTTAATTTTAAAATAGAGTCAGTAGGATATAAATTTTCCAATGATTTAATCATAGAACGTAATTGTGAAGAGGGGATAATAGAACTATGTAAGGTATTTAGTTTTGCGAACATTATCGCGTTTTCCAAGTTATCTAGAAAAGTCACCAAATTTTGACAATTAAGGATAGTTTGATCTAAAATATTTTGTGCTTGCAAGTATGCTGAAATGTCGTTAATCGTTTTATTTATATTCAACTCAAAATTTTCTAATCTTTCTTTTATTAAATTTTGGTTTGATTGTAATATAGTTATAGTAGAATTATAGTTATTAATAAGCTGTTTGGTCAACGAAATTTGTAAAGAAACTTCCTTTGTAAAGGATTGTTGATTGTTTTGAAGGGCGTAAATTGCTTTTTCATATTTTTCACCGTCGTCGGAATCTAGCGTTCCAAAAAGCCATTTGGAAGCTTTGCCTATTATGTTTACTAAGCCTCTTTTATTCCTATTATGTGGAGTTATGTTATCTAACTTCCTTTCTACTTCCATTATTAAGTATTCTACATGCTGTAGTAAATTATATAGAACATTAGAGTATGAGTTAGTAGTAATTTCTGATATATTACTCTTATTTAAGGATAACTTTATAATAGTGTAAAATTTTCGAATATTATTAAGCTGTTTAATTATAGGGTTAAATCTAATATAATGAATAAAAGTGTGTTTAGTTTTTACAATCTTCGTATCTCCTAGCTGAAAGGGTAGCAAAGGAGTTTTTATCGGAGTAAATGTCATTTCACTCGTCGTCAGTACTGGAGTCAATGTTAATAATATTGTCGTTGTCAGGAATAACATGACTGCACGAAGGTTCATTTTCATTTTCCTGCAAACAAGGAATCAAATTAGGTTTCGGCCTTTTTAGTTGCGATTTATGAATTATTTTATTGTCATAAGTTTTAACTTTTGTTCCTAAATCTTCTTCAATTTGAATTTTCAAATGTTTTGGTTTAGTTTTATCTCTTAGTGATGCCTTATTTTTCTGAAATTGAGTAGTATAAGGTTCGTAATTTTGTGGTTCTTCTCTATCTTTATTGTGTCTTGTATTTTGTTTATATTTTTCACTTAATGATACCTCATGAATTTTGTCAAAAATTATTTTTAATTTATTCTTACGTTCGTCTATGTACTGATTTAATATTATTTCATCCGTAATATCAAAGGGGTTGAGTGCATTTGTATGACCTGTAACGATATCAAAAGGTTTTTGTTTTGTTACGCTATGAGTGGAATTATTGTATCCTAGTATAGCATACTGCATTAATTGTTTTATATTTGAGTTCGGATGAGTAAGTTTAAGTACGCGTATACTATCAAGTAATGTGTTATGCAATCTTTCTACGGGGCTGTTACTTGTCGAGTTACCGGGTGTAGTGAAATGTAATTTAACGTTATGAAGTTTACAAAAATCAGATAAAAGAGTTGTTTTAAATTCAGTACCATTGTCACATGTTATTGACTTGGGTATGCCAAAGTGAGAAACAAAAGTGAAGATTCCTTCAATCACATCAGTAGAATTACAAGATTCTAAGTAATAAGCTTGTGCATATTTTGAAAAAACATCAATTATGGTTATAAATTTATTTCCTAAGACTTGAAAAGTATCCATATGAACAGATTCAAAAGGTTGCGAAGGAGTAGGGGTAAATGCAAATTTGATTTTAGGTGGATTCCTGTCATATTTAGCGTCACAATATTCGCATTTATTAATATATTCAGTTATATCGATTTTCATGTTTGGCCAATAATATAATCTTTTCAAAGCTAATAAGGTTTCATTTATGCCTCTATGACATGTCTTTGTTTCATGATGGTATTGTAATAATTCTTGTTGTCTATCTCTTTCAGTAATGTCAGTTAAGAAAATATTAGAGAAATTAAGTTTATATGCATGATTTTTGAAGGTTTTTGCTAGTAAATTGCAGATTCTCGGTTTCAAATCAATTTCACTTTTTTGAATATAAATACTGTAAACTGATTTTGGATTTATATACTCTTTGAAAAATTTAATTAATTCATAAGCGTAGTTTTTTAATGTTAGATTGACAGTTAGCCTCATTTTATTGGGAAAGGGGTGTGTTTTGATAACGTGGTATCTTCCTGAATCTTTTAGAATAAATATAATTTGATTTGTGTAAGTATTTAAGCAATTTTCGGTTATTGGAATAGTTAAAATTGGGTCTTCAATAGCAGAGTGAACTGTAGAGACTGGGGTATTGTGATAAACTGTTTCAATTTCACCTGTGGGTTTTATACGTATATCCGAAATAATATTTATTTTTGGCCTAACTCTGTCATTATTTTGATATTCATTATTGTCATTTATATCCGGGTTTTCTTCGGGGAATTCAGATTCTAAATACTCTCTTATTTCATCATTGGTTATAGGGTTATTCAAAAATCTATGAATTTCTTCATCAATATCACCGGGATTTCCTAAAATTGACTGATTCTCAATAGCGTTAAGGTCATTATTATTTCGACTTTTCCTAATTTTTTCTTTTTGTTGTCTCAAAAATTCATTCAGCTTTAACTCAAATTCTAAATCTGCATTACTCGCTTGAACATTATTTTCGGGAATATATTTTACTGTTATTTCATTTTCGTTAACTGTACGTTCTCTATAGAATTTTATCGGTTCCTCAAAATTAACTGTGCGTTGATTTTCATCTATAGAAACTTTTACGTTTTTTGGTAAACCGATTATAGGTTCAGGTGGGTCTTTGTTTGTAGAGAATATTGGGTAAGTTTCTAAAATATCATTGTTTATAGAACAAATAATTATTTCTACTGGTATAAATTCAAAAATAAAATTAATCATTGTTTTAATTATGTTCCAGTCTAGCTGGTCAAGTCCGCATCCGATTTTTGGCATTGCTAAGTATCTGATATTATTTTTAATTATATGATCTCTTAAATTTCTAAGACATTTGAACACATTATAGTATGTAGGTTTCTCGTAAAAATACTTTTTGGTTATTAAATAATAAACAAATCGTTTTTTGTCATTTAAAATTGCTATTTGACCTATCTTCATATTTTGGTTTCTTAAATATTCAATATTATTATACCTCTCTCTAAACTGTAGGGCTATCCCAGCGCCTAACTTAAAATCTTCTGATACACAGTGAGCTAAAGAATATGTTTCAGGCATTTCAAATAAATCCTTCCTAACTTCTATAATTTTATCGTTATTATTATCGGTATTTTTCCTAAATTCTTGATATTCTGAGTCGATATCATGAAATAGAAAATTATTAATGTTATTATCACTCTTTAATTGAATTCTAGATAGTGAATCAGCGTTAGTGTTTGTTTTTCCTGTTTTGTACTTAATTTCGTAATCGTATTCTTCGAGCTTCAGCCTCGAGTCAACTAAACGTGAATTTAGTTTTTCGAGATTTGGTTTTAATTTTGTTGTTGGAAAACTAGTTCGATGGAGACTGAAATTTTTGTTTTTAATTTTTACTCTTTTCTTTATCTTCACCTTCTTTTTATTTTTGTGTAAGATAATTTTCCTATTTCTATAGCTTATAGCAACTTTAAACCTGAAATTTTGATTTTTATTTTCACTTAAATTAGTAGAAAATATTGGAAACATTGCATGTACATAACTATGGGAATTATTATTAATAATAACTTCTTTATTATCTATATCATAATTATGAACTTCATTAACTTCATTAATAACTTCATTTGTAAGATTATTATCATCGCTATAAGCTTCATTATTATTGCAACTTAAAACTTCGTTATTTTCTCTTATAACATCTTCATTATTTATCTCAACTTTATTTTTATTCTTCTTAACTCTACTTTTATTTTTCCTAACTTTATTTTTACTTCTTTTAACTTTATTAGTTCCTTCTGTAAAAACACCATTTATTTCACAAGTTTTATAAAATATATCGTCATTAACATTATCATTATCATTCATAAAATCTTGAAAATCTAAATATAGCGAATTAATCATATCATCAGAACCATCGTCGTTATTTAAAACAATGTCTGTTGTTTCTGGATAATAAAGATTTCCTATGTTGCACTCGGGAACAATAGCGTTATTATTAAATGTATTTACCGGGATTCTAGCTGAGAGTGTATTAATCGAAATGGTGTGACAATTTTCTTTTGTGTCACGATAAAAGAATGGGATATTTGTTACATTATTTGTTAAAAATTGTCTGTCGAGGTCAATAATAAATTTTAACTTCCTCATTTCACGTAGTCCTAAAATTCCATCGAAAAATTCATGAAAATCAAAAAGTGTACATATAAACATTTGATCTGTTTTAAAAATATCAGGAGCTGGTATATTCGCTCTAAATTGAACTTCGGTTTGGCCTAAACTAGTTCGAATTCTTGTTGGACAGGTATAAATGAAATTTGGGTAATATTTTTCAACAATAGAAGGTCGTAAAAGGGATTGAAAACAACCAGTGTCAACTAGTAATTTTAAAGGGGGATTTTCTACAATAATATAGGGTAAACTATTGCAGATTTCAGTGTGGATTTCAATAATTTCGGGTTCTATTTCTTCCGTTTCGGGGACAACCTGACTTGCTGAAAATTTCCGGGACTTATATCATTTTTGTTTTGAATTTGAACTTCATTCTGAGAGGGGACCAAGTCATACGCATTGCGCATTGACTGGCTTCCATTATTAGCATTTTCGCTATTAATCTGATACAACTCTTCGGTTATAGTATTTTGTGGCTGAAAATTATTTCTCGGGAAATTATTTTGTCTAGCAGAGAAACTCCTATGAACATTAGAGGGTACTCTAGAATTTGTAGACATAGCTTCGTGATTTCTAGGATTAAAAGCAATATTATTTCTACTGGTTTGGGAATTAGTTTGCATAGGCTCGTATTGCCTTTGTATGTTTTGTCCAGTAGGTCTGAAAACATTACGAGGTGGACCAAAAACTTGTCTGTTGGTAGGGAAACGTCTTTGTTGGTTATTATAATTTGGTTGTACATTAATAGGTTGACTTGGGAAAACTGGTCTAGGAGAATAATTTTGGTTTTGGAAATTGTTCCTAGGTTGATGGTTGTATCCTTGATAATTATTCCTTGGGAAGTTATTTTGGAAATTAGGGCGAGAAAAGTTGTTTTGGTAATTATTTTGGTACGAGTTCTGTCTGTTAGTCCGTGGGTTGTTTTGTGGTGAGTTAGAAAAATTACTTTGTGGACTATTCCTAAAAATATTCTGAGTGTAATTGAAATTTTCTTCCTGTATAATTAAATTCATAGCATCTTCTAGGGATGCGGGTTCCTTCAAACGAATTATCGTCTGTAAGGGACCTGATAAACCTCTAACAAATGTTCGTAGACATAATTCATCATACTGCCTACCATAAATATCTTTAGCAGCTTGGTTTAAGTAAATATCAGAATTTACCTTTTGTCTTAAGTTACTACGCATGACTTGTAAACGTTTTGCAAAATCTAAAGGTGATTCGTTTTTAAAGGGTCTAGCTGTAAATACGTCTTGCTCTAGGCACTCTAGATTCCTACGATCGCCAAAGCATTGTGTTAACGCGTCTTTTATCTTTTGCCAAGTGTCCAATTCGTTACGACAGCCTATCAATAATTCGGCACGTCCAGTCAATTTCATCTGGACTGCTCTAATTAAATAGTTTTGCAGAAATTCGTCATTAATTCCGCTATATGTTTCGAAAAGATAATCGCAAGAAGAAATAAATTTGGGCAAAGAAGTCGCATTGCCATCGAATTCAGAGATCGTTTCAACATACATCTTAAGCATTGGCAGGTCAATTTTTTCGTTCGCCATTGCGATTATTATTTGATCACTTTTCTTATTAATAACTCGGGTAACCTCGGTTACGTTACTTTGTTCCTCAAAGCTTAAATTACTTGTGAATAAACTTGAAAGACTCTCTATATCAATAGAAATATCGCTCTCGCTCATCAAAAATATTCAAAACTCAAAAATATGTTATAAAAATCAAAAATATCTCAAAATATCTTAAAAATAAAGGGAAATAGGGTAAAATGGGAACCAAAGGAGTACTCAACTCTTACCAAATCGATGGTCGCAGGCCAAGGTCCTCTGGTGAGCAATGTCTTGTTGTAGCTGCTGGTCGTGCTGTCTGCCGGGAGTTGGGTTGATCCAGGGGCTGCCTCTCTGCGATGCCTCGAAGATCAGGGTTGTTGGACGACGTCTTCAAGATAAAAATCTTTCAGCTTCTCGCGACGCGGTAGAATGCGGTTCCGATACCGTGGGGATTCCAAACTTACGCACGAACGCGGAAACTGGACGCACGTCCTACCGACTGCGCCAGTTAAATTAACGATTTCGAAAAATACGTTTTTAAAACAATTTATTTTGACAGTTACAGCAGGGCAGCGATTCACGCTACAAGACAAGACAAGACTAGATATACATGGAGCAGAGCTCATATTTATAAGTATATAAAAAGCAAGCTTAGCCTACACGTGCCCGCGCACTCAGCACTTTGTCCGCACTTTTACACAAACGGGACCATTGTTCATACGGCCATAACTATTACATGAATATGTGACATAGTACGCCATACAGTGCGGTACACTCTATTTTTTTTTCATTGCAAAGGGGGTAAATAGCGTTAATTAGTAAAAAATGTAGGAAATGACAGTAAATGCTTATTTTTTTATTAGATCTGAGGTAAATTGAAGTTAATTATGCGTAAATAGAGCCTAATAGCAGTATATGTAATGTTTTATATTTCAAAGGGGTAAATTATTGTGTAATTAGTCGAAAATGTAGGAAATGACAGTAAGAGCTTATTTTTTTTATTAGATCTGCGGTAAATTATGCGTAAATAGAGCCTAATACGCTATGCAGTGCAGTATATGTAATGTTTTTCACTGCAAGGGGGATAAATATTGCTAATTAGACAAAAAGCGCGGGACCGGGAAATGAGAGTACTTGTACCTATTTTAAATAGTTATGTAGGTATAAACGGTACGTAAACAATAAATTGACATTGACAGTCCATGTAATGTTTTTCATTGCAAAGGGGGTAAATAGAGTAATTAGACAAAAAGCGCGGGAAATGAGAGTGATTGTATCTATTTTAAATATTTCTTTACGTACATACGGTAGTTAATCAATAAATTGACATTTTATGTGTGAATTTCGCGGAAATATGGACCCGCGGTATTGTAATTACTCATTACGCTGCAATTACACGGTATAATGGCTGCGGGGTGCGGGGGGAGAGGTCATGCGCTCGTCGCGCATGCGCGGGGGCTACCAGGGGCGTGGGGGTGGGGGTAATGTACGAAAAAGGAGTGGGGGGACCAAAACGGGGGTGGGGGGACTATTTTCAATTCTCTATTATTAACTACTAATATCTTGGCGATTATCATGTTTGGGAAAGTTTTTAACCCGAAGGTTTTGGTAGCAACACCTTCGTTGTAATACATCAGTCACCTTCAGACTGGCGACACTTGGTATAATAAACCCTCAAGATCCTGGCTCATGAATAGTGATGTAACCAAAACTCGTCCGCTTCGCGCATGTGACGTCACTCGCAGCGTCTTATTTAAATTCGCATGAACAGTTAATTAATAGTGTTTACACTGTTTACTGTTTGGCTTTACGTTTTCATATTTTTGATGGTCTGCGTGATTTTGTATTTTAGGAACACATTGTTATTAACAATATATATCTTTAACAACCCAAAATATTATAAATATAATAAAATAAATATATAAAATTACCTAATAGACCTGAAAATAAGAAAAGAAATTGCCGGTCGATTTCAATGTTTTATTTTTGTTTATACACTTTGCAAAGTCGCATTTTCAGCAAAGTGCTTGTATAACAACTGTTTTTGGAAAACGGAAAAACTTTACGTTGGGGCACGGGTTTTTTTTCGACTCGTTATCAGAATTGCATCCGTACACTGCACAGCGCATTGCTTTTTGATAATTAAAAAGCAAGAAAACCCGAAAAACACTCGCAAATTCGATCACTGCACGTTGCAATGACGAAATTTATTGTATTATGTGACAATTAACACTCAAAAATCTATAGAAAATAACCCGGAAAAACTCTAAAACACTTTAAACACCCGAAGAACACTCCAAAATTCTCTAAAAACACTTAAAAACTACCAAAAATGCAGCTACTGCAAGTAATTAGAATGGAGAAAACGACTGTGTCGGCGCCTGTAATTCTCTAAAAACACTTAAAAACTACCAAAAATGCAGCTACTGCAAGTAATTAGAATGGCGAAAACGACTGTGTCGGCGCCTGTCAGCACCGACAGCTGATTAAACGCTGCGGGTGACGTAGTTCTCCCCACTTAGGCTCCGCCCATTATGCGCAATATCTTATCTTTGTTGGTTGTATCATGATCCTGGCTACTATTTTACAGCGTTGTAATAAACAGTTTTGGGAATGGAAAATTTTGAAAGCAAAGTTTGGAGCAAATTCAACTTACCTCCAATGTTATTTAATTTAACATTTTCTAACGCTTCTAATTTCTCATCAAACTAAACCTACTAGAGTCATATTAATTTCTTGCTGTTCTAACATTTTCACTATCTCTGGCCCTGGGTTATCCTTAAAAGTATGAATCAACAATCGTCAGGTTGTTACAAAGAATCCAAGATATACTGTTGAAAAATTTTTCGATAGCATTTTAGGATCAGGTAAAGCAGGTTGCAAAACATTTTATGTGAACTCTATTTTGTATTATGTATTCACAATAAACTATTAGTAATAGTATATTATTCAACGAGTAAGTAATGATGGTTATTACTCTCGAAAATAAAGTTTGCAACACGAGCGTTACCGAGTGTTGTAATTTATTGAAGTGAGTAATAACCATTGCTTACGAGTTAATTACTATACTTTTTCTACGGCCATAACGTCGAATAGAATTTGTTTACG
Organism: Pseudeuparius sepicola; assembly: GCA_963920635.1. Lineage (NCBI taxonomy): Eukaryota > Metazoa > Arthropoda > Insecta > Coleoptera > Anthribidae > Pseudeuparius > Pseudeuparius sepicola. The sequence goes on along the minus strand of OY987304.1, from coordinate 26,404,061 downwards.
TATAAAAATATAATATATGGATTACACATATCAAGATTACGTCTATATCTTAGATTTTCGAAGATATGTGAAAACATTTTAATGACGTTCTTACAGTTTCAACTTAACATTTTCAGGGGCGTACCTTGAGGAAAGGTAGTGGCACAGAATAAATAGGGCTACGAGGCTAAATATATTATATTCTGTGGTAGTAGTTGGCTCTCTTAGCAAAATATATCAGTCAATTTTCTGTTTTTCTCTTTAAAAGTGCACGCACCTTGGAATATTCTTCAATGTTGATAGCATGATGCTGCATGATTTAGCGTAATTGTACTTCTTAGCATTGAATGATGCGACCATAAGGACGATGCTTTGTATTTTTTCGACAATTCTTCGAAGTATACAAGAAGAACACTTTCGGAAAATGATTGTGTGTGTTTTCTTCGTCTCCACTCCATGAACTGTTTATATACCAATTCGTACTTTTTCCTCGATGTTTCGGGTAACAAATTAAGTGAAGCCTCTTTCGCCGCATTTTGTATTTCGGGAGGAGTGCTTATTTTGGTGTCTTCGTCACTAGAACTCATGTTAAACAGGAAAGAGTTAAAAATGCCGTTTGACAACTTCAACTAATTTATTATGGAAGCTTCCCTGTCAATTAAGGCATACGTGATTGTGGTAATTTTATTGGAACAAAATTATTGAGATTGCAAAAAATGTTATTGGTTCATAGCCCGTGAGTAATGGCCATTACTCGCGGGTCATTACTCACGGGAGGAGTAATAAGTCTTATTACTTTTTTAAAAGAACCCATATAAAGGACAAATTACTAAATGGCCGTAGAAAATATATTTTGTACATTTTGTTACACCACCTATACCTACTAATCTTAAACCATCCTTATAAGTTGCTTCTAATGTATTTCAAAATCGCTTAGTAGGTTCCTCTTTACTACATGAGTAGTAGCCAACTTTTACCGATACTTTAATAAACTTATTCAACAGAGAGGCCCGCAAAAATCTGTTTAAATACCGTCAAAAGGATGTCTTCAGAATAAGATTGAAATACAATAACGAATAGTACTTTGCATTAGCGAAACGTTCTCATTAACTAACGCCATAATTGGTAGGGCTCCAATTTTTATTTAAGTTTTAGGGCCATTTCATTCCACCATATTTTTCTAACGCCACGGATTTCTAGTCAAACTAATACCTTCTACCAATACTTCAATAAACTTATTCAATTGAGATGAGCACAAAATCTGTTTAAATACTATGAAAAGGTTGTCTTCAAATTAAGACCGAAATACAATAACGAATAGTACTTTGCATTAGCACGTTCTCATTAGCTCAACGCCACAACTGGCTGACATAAAAAGCTCTAGTCTTTTAGTGAGTGTTATTGCATTTAGGTATTAGAATCAGATTAATTTCATGTTTTTCCCCCAACTGATTTCTCAGCTTTATAGATTTCCAATTTTACTTAAGTTTTAAGGTCACGTTATTTTACCAATCTTTTTTTTCTAACGCCACGGATTTCTAGTCAAACTAATAGTTATAGCTATCTTGTACCAATACTTCAATAAAACTTATTCTGTTTAAATACCTTCAAGTTAAAACTGAAATACAAAAATATTTTTGTAGAATATATATAGCGAATAGTTCTTTGTTTTATTGAAACGCTCTCATTAGATTAACGTCACGGCTGACTGATATAAAAATATGTAGTCTTTTAGCGAGTGTTATTGCATTTTACTATAATAATATTAACATATTAATTCCTTGTTTCCCTGATAACATTTTCACTCTCTGGCCATGGGTTATCCGTAAAAGTAAGAATAGTTAGGTTATGAAGAAACCAAGATCTACTGTTGAAAATTTTTTGATAACATTTAGGATCATGTAAAGCAGATTGCGAAACAATTTACGTAAATTCTATTTCGTATTATGTGTTCACAATAAACTATTAGTAAATATATTTTGTACCTTTTGTTACACTGGCTGTACCAAATCCAAAAGTTTTTATTGTCAATTCATTGATACTAGAATCTTATTTAACCCCAATGGTTTTTCTAACATTTTTCACTATCTCTGGACCTGGGTTACTTAAGTTTTTACAATCATGTTATTCCACCAATCTTATTTTCTAATGATTTTAGTTTCACCACGGAGGCCAACTTTAAACGGTCATTAATCCATTGTAGGTCACTGTGGATCTTCTTTCTCAGTTTTAAAGTAATCTTTATACCTAAATGAAGAATGCAGTCTACATCATAGTTTATCTGAACGATCTTATCGAATGCGTGAAAAATTAAGTAAAAGTTGGGCTTCATTAGACGTATTTGACAAGATGGACTCTCTGTATTCTGGTCTTCTCTGTGGCACAGATTAGCAGCCAGATGCGAAAGTAAACGGCAAACAGCAATACAAGGTTGATTTAGCAGACGTAGATTGCCCGCACCAACGCGTTTATAAATTCGGACTGTTCTATGGAAAAGATTGGGCGCACCAATAGATTTTATGATTTAATGTACGTATTTAATTATGGATTAATACAAAACAATGGAAGCTTAAAATATTATAGTATTATTTTTTAAGTGGTTTACAACAACAAAAGAGAATATTGGCTACACAATTATTGCTAAACTACATACTTTTTCACTGAATTATTATGAATGTCTGAAACAATTAAAACAATAAGTACATCAGGAATTCAAAACGAAAACGAAGTATTCAAGAAAAGTTATAGGTATCAGCTGATGTTACAAGTGGCTTAATATATTTATTTTTCGATTAGTTTTTTAAGTTTTCGTTGAACTCTTTAGATTGCGATTTGCATATTTTAAGGTATAAAATATCCTTTATCTAACAACTAAATTACTGTGAGATACGTAGAAATTGACATCTTCAGCTTATTCTTCATCCCCAAAAACACTGCAGTGCCAAATTTCAGTGATATTGCCAACATTTTATTTCAAAACAGAACTACAACACCCTGTGTCTCAGAAACCAAGAACTTTAGGACCTATGTTTATAATATGAACGATCCACCTTATAATGAATTTTTCTGTCCTGATCAAATAATCTAATCTAAAGATCTTGATCAATAATCTAACCGTTAACGCAGTCGTCCCACCGAATAAGTCTTGACATTCGCTAAACTCCCTAGATTGGCAGGACAAATTGGAGACATAGGGCTTATTGGCTAAGCTAAATTTTCTTATGTGTACGAAAAATCGAATGGAAAAGAAACAGATTTATTTTTGTCTCGTTTCTGTCTGACGGTCAGACAAAAATTTGCCGAAATATCGCGTATGGGTTTAATAAAAAAATTTTGGACAAAAAAATTAAATACGACACTGGTCAGCTTATCCAGCAAAATCTATAATAACATATAATAGCTCAAAGAAATTCTGAAATTCCTCACCAAGATATTAACAGTTACTAGTTTGGCTCTGGTATGGGATTGCTCCACAAACATAGCTAATGATTAAAAATTACAGAAGAGATAAACGCAGAGATACTAGATTTATGCAGCGTACTTTAGGGAAGTTTGCACATGTATGAATGAAAATATTTTGCTCATTTCGTTAAAAAAAATCGAAATTCTTTTGCTACCCGAAACATCATTAAAAAACGACAAAAATATATTTCATATATATAATACTTTTCGAGTATTTAAATACCGACTTACATAATAATAAAATAATAATACTACACCTAACTACCTAAAATAATTTCTCAACTTTTTACCTAGGTACTTAAAACTCTTGAAAGGTGCAATACAAAAATCTGGTCTCTCTCTGTTATCTATACGTATCATTCTGAATTGCCGAATTTTTCATAATTATTATCTCGTCATCTTCAGAACACTACACATATTTTCGCTATCTCAGGCCCTGGGTTATCCCTAAAATCCCGAAAATATTGAAACACCCCAATAGATCTTACCACCTCAGGCCAGAACTTGTTTGGCAGTCTGAGCGATATGCTAAATGGATCTGGATCTTAACTTTTTGGGTACAATTTTACGTTTAAAATCAAATCAAATGTTTAAGGTCAATACTTAAATTCCTAATAGGTTAGCATCAAATATTTTCGAAATCTAACGCATCATTTGAGATTATTTCGCTAAAATAGTTTGACATAGCGATATTCCACGCATAGTTTTATCTTCAAATCTACAATCTACTTATGGTTTTAATTCGCATTCATGTTCTCTGTTGCGACATTTTTTTGTTTTATTCGTTATCAGTATGTCAACATAAACGGTTCAGTGTCATCTACCAACTTGTGTGCCCCAGGTTATGCAAGCGCATCCTACTGCCGTTTCTGAATGACAAACTAGACGCCCAAATTGTACTGGGGAAGGCGCAGAGTATGTGGGATGAACTCAGTAAGGGGTTAACTTAAGGGAAAATGCAAAGACTTAACTGTGCTGTCTTGCCTCTTTGTATGTGTGTGTGTCCCTTAAATAGTAGTATTGTTTAAAATATGATTATTGAAATAATATTTTTTCAGTGTCATCATCATCTTTGTCAGTTATTCGTCGATGTGACATGATTCCATTTGACAAGGATGTCTCAACTTGCTTTGATCCAGTAAACATGGGTGTCACGTTGGAGTTTTGTGAATATTGCGACTATGATGGCTGCAACGGTGCTACAAATGTTGTAATTAATTCGTTATCAGTTATTTTGATGCCTACAATTTGGCTGTATTATAACTAGTATAATATAAATGATGATATTTACTGTACAAATGTAACATAGCAAATATATAACGAAATATAATAATTATTTTCATGTAGAAATGACAGTAAGTTAGTGATTAGATTAGAAATATGTCGCATTAAAAATAAAATAGCCATGATTTATTATAGTAAACGTTGCTAAAAACTAATATGTAGATATTTTAATCATTATAAAAATAACTTAATTGAAAATAGAAATATTTTTTCTTTTTTTTTTGCCCTACAATACAATGTGTTATATAAAAGTTTCATAACTTTTTGCGAGCTATGGAATTGATTGCGGCTCAGGTATTCACAGGCTGTATCTCTGAAACCAGACGTTTGCTGATGAATTGAGTATAAAAAAAAGATGAAAATAATGCCCCTAAAAAGTAATGATCATTTTGTGATCATCCGGTCACAAAAAATATGAAAAGATGAAACTTGATTCGCAGTGGGTTCAAAATGATTATAAAAGTTTTATGGGCACTACTTTCATTTTTTTTCTCATATTCAATTAAACCGCAAACGTTTCGTTTCCGAGATACAGGGTGTGAAAGCACGAAAAAAATAGACTTGTATTATACAGTGTGGTCATTATTTAAGTGTGCTACAGATGGGATTTTTATTGTTAATTGCACAACCAAAATACAAATATTCCAGAAAGTTGGTGCATGTTCGATAATCATATTAGGAGCACTTAGAATGGTTGCAAGTCAAACGGCATACAGGGTAGGTCAAAAAATATAAAAAATGTACAAGAGTAAAGTACCCTTACCTACTTCAGAAAATTCAGCAAAATGTTATTAAGAAAAGTTGTTTAGAATTAAAAGTTATGCCTAAATACTCGAAAATTTATTGACATTACAAAAATTCATTAATTAATTAATTATTATTGACCGAAAAATATTAATTATTTGAGATACAAGCAAATGGTAATCTGACAAGAGATCAAGCTCTCGACCAAACATCTCTACAATATTTTTAAAGAAAACCTGATAAGTAAAATTTACAAACCCAACAAGATACAAAGTTCTAATACAAAAACCAAAAATACGATAAAGATAATAAGATAACTTTGTATTAGACAACCAAAAACAAAAACGTTATGTCTGTAAAATTACTAGATATTCAATATATGGTCCACACCATAACAGTAAAAATTATACTTAAGATAAAAGGTAAAAATTCAAGATCTTAATTGGCTCGAGATGTGTAATCAAAGCTTGAGCTCAAAAATATAACTTGTTTTGTTAGACTTGATGTTCGACTAACCTCACTCGATAGACAATTCGCTAAAGTGCGTATGCCAAAAATCTATAGTGGAATAAAAATATGTAGAACACACCACTGCCCTTGATGGTCCATTGAATAGGTTGACCTTTTTTACGACCATGTAAAAAATCAGTTATTGCTGAAGTAATTGTAGTAAAATCTTTAAGAAATCTACGATAATAGCTGACTAAACCGATAAATCTCTTAATTTGTGTAGTTGTTTTTGGTGTTGGATAATTTACTATAGCCTCAACTTTTTCTGGACTTGTTCGCAAGCCATCTTTATCAAAAACAAATCCAAGATAGGTAAGAGAAGAACGACAAAATTAACATTTTTCTAAATTAACTGTTAAATTATCATTTTTTAACCGATGATAAATTTTATTTAAAACTTCAAGAGGAGTATAAAAATTGGGAGTAACAACAATTATGTCGTCGACATATACAAAAGCAAATGGTTCAAGACTTGGATCGATAATTTGATTCATTAGTCTCATCATGGTTTGTGGTGAATTTGACAAACCAAATGGCATAACCTTAAATTGAAAAACACCTCGTCCATGAACTATGAAAGCTGTTTTAGATCGAGAACTTTCCTCTAATGGTCTCTGATAAAAAGCCTTTCGCAAGTCTATTGAAGTCAAGTCGCACACCGGCTGGAATACTGTTACAACTCCAAATTTTGCAATTTATTTTTTTTTTTTTCGCTTAGATGTCAGGCCGACAAAAGCTTTATACATCAAGAAAACTGTTACATTTGAATCTCAACTAATGGCCGAGAGTTGGTGCAAGTAACACTATTCCATTTATGGGCGGAGCCAACCTTGGTTCAAGAACACTGTACCTTCTCGGCATGAGTCAGTAACACCTGAACTTTCGAGCAGGAGATTTGTGGAATAGTGTGACATTTCTAGTTATAACAGTATTCTTGATCGAAGGCAATATTTCTTTTTTAATGTTACTTCGTATTTTGAGTTGTAATATTATTCTTGCCTGACTTTCCAATTTTTCTTTTGTTGTCACTCTTAGACTTTAGATTTGTAACAGTATTCTTGCCTGACTTTCCAATTTTTCTTTTGTTGTCACTCTTACCTTTAGATTTGTAACAGTATTCCCGATTTGTTGATGTTGTTTTTAGATGTGTAACCGTATTTCTGTAAGATGGATAGATTTAGTGGCCGTGGGTTAAAAATGATAATGTACTGAATCTCAACAATCACAGACCAAACCGTTGCCTTGGTTACCAACTTTATTGTTTAGCCTTCAAAACTCACAAATAAAGTTGTCAGATTACTGTCCAAGAATATTCTTTCTGCTCCAAAATTCGCACAAAATCGGTTTCTAACCTTTCACTTCCCCCAGGCCCAATTCCCAGGGCTTATATACTCAAAAGGAAGACTGGAGAATACTCTAGAATATTCCTGGCCAATGACAGTTCACAAATCATAAGTTCTAGCAAACTTTCTAGAATGTTAGGGAAGCTTTACAGGGAAAACCATGAAAACTAAAGGAAAATGGGGCCCTGGGGGCCTCAGGCCAACAAAGATGTGACGGAAAATGCCTTTAAATTAATTACAAAAATTATAAAACTGTAAGTAGAATACCCAAACTTAAAATTTATCTGCTAAATCTTTGAGTAGGTTAGAAAATCGTGCAGACATATTCATTGAAAGCTGATATAACAACTTTAGAGGCATTTTTCGTTACACTGCCCCCCTCTACCATTTGATCGTCCCGATCAAGTTATGTGACCTTCATCTATCTTCTCATGGTACGGAGACAACCTGACGATATTTACTATCTTCATCTTTGCTGTTGGGCTACGTCTTATACGATAAACGACATCATTAATCTTTTTCACGACGATGTATGGTCCTTCCCAACTTCTGTCGAGTTTCGGAGACCGACCTTTTGTTCGCTTGGGATTGTATAACCACACTTTGTCACCCACATTAAATTCAACACTGGTTGCTTTCAGATCGTAGCGGATCTTCATCCTGTCACTTTCTAGATGCAACTTCTGGCGAACGTCTTCATGAACCAACTGGAGACTCTCTCTCAGGTGACTCAAGTAGTCATCAGTAGATTCTAGATTTTCTGGCCGGCCGGTTATGATGTCGATAGGGAGCCTTAAATCGTCTCCGAAAATAATCTTGGCTGGAGACTTTCCTGTCGCTTCATGCACAGCGGAACGGTAAGACAATAGAAAAGGTGGTATGCATGTGTCCCAATTACTTTGTTTCTGATTCACTACCATCTTCAGGTATGTTTCTAAAGTCTTATTGAACCGTTCCACCATACCATCAGACTGGGGGTGCAGGGGTGTTGTTCTTGTCTTGGAAATCCCTAGCAGGCGGCAGACATTTTGGAATACCTCCGACTCAAAATTGCGGCCCTGATCAGAGTGTAGTTCTCTTGGGACACCAAAACGACATATCCAATTTTGGAACAGGACCTCTGCGACTGTGGTGGCCTCTTGGTTGGGGATTGGATAAACTTCTGGCCATTTGCTGAAGTAGTCCATGACGACTGACACATAACGGTTGCCAGATTCGCTGGTTGGGAATGGTCCCGCTACGTCAATGGCAATCCTTTCAAAAGGAGCTCCGACCAGGTATTGCATCATTTTACCCCTGTTCCTAGTTTTTGGTCCTTTCGCCGAAGCACATTCTTCACACCGGGGGCACCACTCTTCGACATCTTCCCGAGAGTTTACCCAGTAAAACCTCTCTCTAACTTTATTTAAGGTCTTACTAATGCCAAAGTGTCCACCTCCAACGCCTTCGTGCACAGCTTTCAGGACGTCCGACACTCTCTTCTTGGGAAGTACTGTCAGAAATAGCTTTTCTTTTCCATCTGGACTTTCCCAAACTCTCTTTAGTACACCATCTTTAATTTCTAACGAGTCCCATTGTACCCAGTATGCCTTCATTGCTGGTGATTTGTCCGATACATCTTTCCATTCAGGTTTGGGTATATGTCTTAATTTTAGGTCAAATATTATACCGAATATGGGATCTTCGCTTTGCTCTCTGGCGATGACTTCCGAATCCCAATTTTCAGGTCCACGGACAGAAGTTCGTTTACATAAAATTAGGTCCGGGTTTTCTCTTAATTCCTGTCGACTACAGTGATGACAGTCTTCATTACAGGGTCTTCTTGACAATGCATCAGCATTCTTATGGTTATCCCCTTTGCGGTGTTCCACTCTGAAGTCATATTCCTGCAGCCTTTGAAGCCATCTTGCCACTTGTTCTTCTGGGTTCTTGAACTGGAATAGCCATTTTAGTGATGCGTGATCTGTTCTTAATATGAAAGGTTGGCCATATAAATACTTGTGGAAATGTTCAACGGCCTTGACCACTGCTAGCAGTTCCCTTCTTGTCACGCAGTAGTTTCTCTCTGGCTTTGACAGAGTTTTACTGAAGTAGGCAATAACTTTTTCTTGCCTTTCTTGCTCTTGGGACAGCACTGCTCCAACACCAAAGTTGCTGGCATCTGTATCCACGATGAATGTCTTTACAGGAACGGGAAACGTCAAAATGGGTGAAGAACATAAAGCTTTCTTCAAGGTCTGAAATGCTTCACAATCTGAGGTCCACGTATAATCGATCCCATCCTCTCTGAGCCTATGCAACGGCCTGGCTATGTGTGCAAAGTTTAGGACGAACCTCCTGTAATAAGTGCACAGGCCCAGGAAGCTTCTTAGTTCATGTTTATCTTTCGGTCGCGGCCATTTTTCAATTGTCTCTATCTTTTCTGGGTCTGTTTTAACTCCTTGTTCTGAAATTACATGCCCCAAATATCTAACTTTCTTCTTGAAGAAACAGCATTTCTTTGGGCTTAGTTTTAGGTTAGCTTCTCGTAACTTCTGGAATTATACCTCTCGGACATTCTTCAAATGATCTTCAAATGTTCTTCCCAAAATAATGACATCGTCCAGATATACTAGACAGGTTTTCCATGTCATACCTCTTAGCACAGACTCCATGAGCCTCTCAAAGGTTGCTGGCGCATCACAGAGGCCAAATGGCATAACATTAAATTGCAGTTTTCTCTTTATCTTGAGTGTGCATTTCGAGTTGCCAGTACCCACTCTTCAAGTCCAACGTGGAAAACCATTTAGAACCAGATAGAGTGTCTAAAGTGTCATCTATTCTGGGTAGAGGGTAGCTGTCCTTCTTGGTGACGTCATTTAACCGTCGATAGTCTACGCAGAACCTCATAGAACCATCCTTCTTCTTCACTAGGACAACTGGAGTCCATGGGCTCTGTGACGGTTCAATTATTTTCTGTTGTTCCATTCCCTTCATCATAGCTGAGACCTCTTCTTGCTTAGCAAGGGGTATCCTTCGAGGAGCCTGTTTGATCGGAGGGCTATTACCAGTATTTATCCTGTGCTGTACTAAACCTGTCCTTCCAAAATCGCATTCAGACGTAGCAAATACATCAAGATTTTCTTCAATCAGTTTTCGCAGTTGGTACTGCTGCTCCATTGTTAAGTAAGCAGCGGCTTCTTCGACCATCTTCTTCAGACTCTCTGGTAGGGGCTGTAGAATTTGTCGTGGTGCAACCTGATTTCTCATAACTGTCTGAACTTCATGGCATAAACCAATCTTTTCGCCTTTGCTCAAATTCTGATCATAGTTCTTCAGCGTCTTTGCAGGGAATATACCTCTTTTATACAGTCCGCATTGCTCTTCGGGTTCCACAATAATTGTTTCGCCATTCAGTCCATCGTAGGTGGCCTTGATAACCTTTTCTGAATTAGCCGGAACCGTGGTATCTTCATAAGCGGTCACAGTTCGGGTAGTGTTGCCAGCCATGTTAGGACGTGTCATCAGAATCTCTTCTGTCTTTGTCCTCAAAATCCTCTCGTGAACTTCTATCTTGAACCGCTGTTCACGCATGACATCTAGTCCTAATATGACATCGTCGGTTATTTCAGCCACAAGGACTCTGTGCTTGAACTTATTAGAGCCTATGGTTATAAAGGCGTCATGTTCTCCTGTAACTGAAATTTCTTCACCATTTGCCAATTCCACGATGTAGTTCGGTGGTGGTGCAATCCTGCAGTAGGCTATGATGTTCGGCCTCACGATGGTATGACTAGAACCAGTGTCCACCACAATTTCACATTCCCGGCCACAGATCTTTCCTGGTACTACCAAGCTGTCTCCTGAATTCGGCAGCCGGTTAACTTTTATCCTAATAGGTGGGGCTTGGTAGCACCCAGCCAGCTTTCGCCCCTCAAAGCTGGCTACTCGGAGTTTTCCTGCTTCTCGCCATCAACAGGATTGGGACACTGGCGTTTCAAATGCCACTTAACTCCACAGTTCCAACAGCGCAGTGGTGTATTTCTTCGAACACCCATCCCGTCTTTGGAAGTCGTAGCACGTGAAAAGATGTTTTGGATATCCCGTACCATTTGTTCTACGTTGGTATTACTAGTACTACCTCTGTTTTGTGGTCGCACCTGCCTTAACCTCACTTGTCTACGTGCTGCCTGCGTAGCGGTTTCAAATCCCAAAGCATGCGCCAAGGCCTCCGAGATATTTTTGTCGCGGGCTAGCCGAAGTGCTTGGCTAGTCTCGCTTCACGCACGCCATCTATAAAGCCGCTTACCGAAATTTGTTCCCGGAATTCTACTGGGGCCGATGGATAGGTCAAATTTACCAGGCGGGCAATGTCGGCTTCAAATTGTTGCAAGGACTCATCGATGCGTTGTCGTCTACCTTTCAGTTGCGGCTGGTATACCTGTTGCTGATGGGTTTCCCCATATCGCATTTCGAGGGCCCTAACCAGGGAACTATAATCATGCTGAGCGTCGGCCGGTATCGTTCGCAGCACTTCGGTGGCCTCACCTCGTAGACATAGCTTCAAATTCCGAGCTTTCTCTTCTCCTGCCCAGAAGTTTCCTTCTGCAGCAGCCTCAAACTGGTTGAGGTAATTGCTCCATGCCACTTTTCCATCAAACTTGGGAGGCTTCATTTTCATAGAGGATGTGGTCATGCCCGCTTCTAATTTTGATACACCCTGTAGCGACAGCTGATTCATCCTCGCCTCCAGCTGTTCCATTCTTTCTTCACTGTTATCAAATCTCGTTTTTATTTTATTAAGTTCGATTTGTACCTCATTTTTCATTTCTCCGATTTCTGTTTGCACCTCCACTTTGATTTCTGTTTTCATTTGGGTTATTTCTTCTTCAACAACCTCTTCGAAGTTGGTAATTTTCTTTTGTAACACCACTTGAATATCTTCCAATTTCTTGTTGGTTTCGTCTCGTCCGGTTTTTATTTCTTCTTTAAGGTCACTCATCAGTTTTTCCTGCTTCGTGTCCCTATCTTCTTCCCTTTTTCGCCTTTCTTCTTCTTTTTCTTCTTCATTCCTGCGCCCTTCTTCTTCATTCCTTTTGAATTCATTCTTCATTTCTTCTTGAAGATTCTTCATTAAATCTTCTTCCCTCTTGTGCCTTTCTTCTTCTTTCTCGTCGTGTTTCTTTTCTCTTTCTTCATATTTCTTGTCCATTTCGTCAAATTTCTTCATAAACATTTCCATCAACTTTTCCATTTCCATTCTGACACCAATTGTACTGAATCTCAACAATCACAGACCAAACTCGTTGCCTTGGTTACCAACTTTATTGTTTAGCCTTCAAAACTCACAAATAAAGTTGTCAGATTACTGTCCAAGAATATTCTTTCTGCTCCAAAATTCGCACAAAATCGGTTTCTAACCTTTCACTTCCCCCAGGCCCAATTCCCAGGGCTTATATACTCAAAAGGAAGACTGGAGAATACTCTAGAATATTCCTGGCAAATGACAGTTCACAAATCATAAGTTCTAGCAAACTTTCTAGAATGTTAGGGAAGCTTTACAGGGAAAACCATGAAAACTAAAGGAAAATGGGACCCTGGGGGCCTCAGGCCAACAAAGATGTGACGGAAAATGCATCTAAATTAATTACAAAAATTATAAAACTGTAAGTAGAATACCCAAACTTAAAATTTATCTGCTAAATCTTTGAGTAGGTTAGAAAACCGTGCAGACATATTCATTGAAAGCTGATATAACAACTTTAGAGGCATTTTTCGTTACAATAAATATGATCAAACACATGCAATCTTCTCAGAAGTTAGACGCACAAATGCAAGATTTTATGGATTCAGGAAATGAAATGCTCGATTCAACAAATTTAGCAAGAAATAATGAAAAAAACGTATGTTTTTAAAGAAGCATAATATTTTTAGCAGTTTTCATAATCAACTTAAGAGGGGGTTGCCGACAGCGAAAGTGACGTTAGATTTCGTATTTTTTAAGTTGTATAACATAAAATCTAATAACATTTTACCTGGCAAAAATTTAGTACACACATCTCTGTCTTCACTTTAATCATAAGATCTTACAAGCAGAGTTTTGTTTTATGAAAACCTTGGGGAAAATAATAATTATTTGTACTAAATTTTTGCCAGGGAAAATGTTATTAGATTTTATGCTATACAACTCAAAAAAAAAAATACGAAATCTAACGTCACTTTAGCTGTCGGCAACCCCCTCTTAAAGTGGCCCTCCTAAGTTAAAGTAGATACCTGTTGCAAAAATATTTGAATATTATTTGATTGTTGCAAATGGTAGGTACCTACTTGAAATTTGACAGTTTGTAATTAATTTGTCTAATTTGTATTTTCAGTATGACGTTACTGAAAAACAAAACCAAATAGATGAAAATACCAGCGTGTCAACGGATATCCCAGAAAATCAATTGCTTCAAGAAAAAACTGTTGCGTTTGAGAACGGGACTGTATGGACTCCGGTACCTTATGAATATGAACGTTTTTTTATCACTTGTTGAAGATTCGACTTTGGATAAGCTTAAAGAAAATTTTTGTACGATAAATCCTAATGATGACGCACTTGAAACTTTTACCACAGAAAATATAATAGGTACAGAAAATATAGTCCCACAACAGAAAGCTCCTTAACAATACCTGTCAAATGGACTCCAACTACAGACTCCAATAACAAGCAGATTGCATTCCTTATGAAATGATATTTTCCCAAATAAAATCTTCCCAATTCGTAGATTAGCCAACATTTAATGGTGGACCTCAATATCAATGCATTTGGAAAATATTAAGCTTCAAAGTTGGAGTCCATTTGACAGCTGTCATTAAGGAGCTCTCTGTTCTGAATATTATATTTTCTGTGCTTTTACCCCCTTGCATCCATTAAGTAACAATATAGAAAACATCGAAGAGCCTTCGAGTAGCGACGATTCTGTTAAAGATCCTACTTATGAGGTAGAAGAGAATTCTCGGAATGAACGGGATGAAGACAGCAGCGAAAATGAAGAGAATTCTAACAAAAAGTGAGAAAAAGAAGTGCTTGTCCCGTAGAATGGAAACGTAATAAAGCCAAAAAATTACGTAATTCTGGAAAAGAGTACGATTCTAAAAATACAAAAAAATCATTAGTGCGAAAAAAGTAAGACCTCCATGTAGAAATTGTAAATATAATTGTATACCAAAAATATATAAAATCTTCCGCGAAGAAATATTTACAGAGTATTGGAAAATGGGAGATCTTTCCAAGCAAAGAGAATTTATAATACGCCACATGCACAAGAAATAAAACCCCAATATAGATATCCTAAAAACGAAAACAAAAGAAAACTTAACAATGCTTTCTATTTTGAAAATAATGGCGAAAAATAAGAGTGTGCAAGAAATTCTTTATGGCAACGTTATATACAGGGTGAGTCACATCTAAAGGCAGAGCCGAAAACACAAGGTAGAACTCGCTAAAATAAGCACATATGCTTAATAAACATTAGCCCAAAAAAGTTTGGTTCTCCATATACAGCGTGTTGAAAATTTTCCAAAAATAACATATTTTTTTAATTTCTTTCGATCCTATTTAGGAATTCCAACCAAATTTGGTACACATTATATACTGGACGGTTGCCATTTTGTGGAATAATTTGACCCCGTTCCGATCACCAGCGGCGTAGGTACAAATAGTTACTGAAAATAATTGTAGTAAAAAAGTAGTACGGCCCTGTGCAAAACCAAAAATTGTGCCTTTTTTGGATAGCCCATTTAATTTGAAACAAAAAGTGCCTCTTGGTATTTTTTTATTTTTTATTTCTGGATTTTTTAAACTAGTGTCAAGGTGATTATGCTGGCATTTAAAATAAAATTATTTGTATCTACGCCGCTGTTCATCTGAACAGGGCCAAATTATTCCACAAAATGACAACCCATAATATGTATAAAATAATTCCTAAACGGGCTAGAAAAAAATTAAAAAATATTTGGAAAAGTTTCAACACTCTGTATATGGAGAACCAAGCGTTTTTGAGCTAATGCTTATTAAGCATATGTGCTTATTTTAGCGAATTCTACCTTGTGTTTTCGGCTCTGCCTTTAGATGTGACTCACCCTGTATAAATCGACGAACTATTAGCACCAGTTGCAGCAAAAAAATTGACGGATTTCTTAATGAAGACTTTCGGGGAAAACATGGCCATCACAAAACTGTAGACGAAGAAATTAAAAACGAAATGAGAGCACACATTTACTTAATACCCAGGAGTCATTACCTTCGGGCTCAAACGACTAGAGAACTTATAGAAGGTGGAAAGACTATCATGGGAATCTACAGAGACTACGTTAATACTTGTAAAGAACAAGGAAAGCCTTATGGACACATTACAATGTTTAGTAGAATATTCAATAACATCATTTTTCGTTCCCAAAAAGGCCAGTGCGACATCTGCACTGCGTATCAGAACACAAAAAGCGAGTTACCAGATCAAGAACTGATAGAAACGTATAATCGGCATTTGGAAGAAAAAAAGATTTGTAGAACAGAGAAGGACAAAGATAAAGATAGCTCCGAGGATTATGTGATTTCCTGCTGTTACGACCCTCAAGCCGCTCTTATAACACCAAGAGGTGAGGTATCGGTTTTTTATTATAAGACAAAACTTTCTACATACAACTTCACAGTGTATGAACTTAAAAGCAAACAAGCTTTTTGTAACATATGGCACGAAGGCGAGGCAGGCAGAGGTTCAAATGAGATTGCTTCTTGTGTTCTGAAATATATAGGAATGAAGGCGAATTCAACAGATAAAGACTTGCATTTTATATTTTACTCTGATAACTGTTCAGGGCAACAAAAAAAATAAATACTTTTTTATTATGTATATGTATGCAGTTAGCAAATTTCCCCTGAAAATCTTAGTAGGCTGAAGAAATTGAACGGGGCAATTAAATTAAAATAAAATTGGAGTAGTAAGACAAAGAGAGTTCTGGACCAAACCGGTTTGGTCTAGAACTCTCATAGGGTTTTGGGGTGGGGGAAAGGGCGTGTCGAAACTTGGTGAGTAGTGGGATATAGGGGATTGTAACTCACATTTGACCTTCACCCCTGTAGAGTTCAAACTCCCAAAGTCAAATTCCAAGGTGGTGGCATATAGGTAAACAATGTCTAGACGTCTAACCCAACAAATTATATACCTGGGGCGCATTCCAAAATGAATTATCAGGGTGTACATTACTTTTCTAAAAACTTAGAAAATATAGACTAAAATCAATCCCATATAGATATATTTAAAAATACATTCGACCATGGCCTATGAAAGCGAAAACAAAATTCTCAGACGATTATTAGCATATTATGCACCTCATTTATACCTACCTGAATTTAAAACCCAATTTAAATTCCAGACAGATTAATTTTGAGCAACCATTAATTTACTTAAAGGTCAGCAACGAAAAAAAACTGCAACATAATCACGGATGGAAAATTTTCAACACAGGCGCGCGACAGATATTTTTTAAGAACGGATTTATTCATCAATTTAAGGATTGCACAGCTCAAATAGGAATAAATGTAAATTTTAAAATTTTAAAACATATAAGCGTTTATGGACCTTACGCCCAAACGAATAATTAACCAAAAACAGTTATTGAAATCATACATAAAGAGACAAAAATTTCATATACCCACCTCTGCTCAGATGCAAGAAGTAGAGGCTGCATAGTATATATACTAGCTTTATTCAGCTATATTCAAGTTGCTATCTGTGTTCAGTGTAGTGTTTGGTTCCCGACAAAATGTGTTCCCGTAAGTATAACTGGTAATAACCTACTTTATACATTTTACTATAGTTCGAATTATCTTGCAGAAATCGAAAAAATAATTACTAAAAAGTTAACAGAGTTGGGGCTGCCTGTCAACGTAAGTGAATTTTATTGGTTGCGTTCAATGCATACCAAATTTTTGTAATCGTTGTCTGTATGCATTCTCTAGTTAGCGCTGTCTTCGGTTATGCATTATCGGTATTATTTAATTTTTAACTCTTGTCCATTCAAAGTTATCAATTAATATTTAGTAATTAAAAGTAATCCAGCAGTATTTGTCACATATAATAATTATTCATTATTACCTAGCTTACTACAAATATATACAGGGTGGTGAAAATTTTGATGCTTAGCATTGGTATCTTGGAAAGATGCAACGTCGCTCAAATTAGGCTAATGTTGCTCTGTTATTAAATGACAGATATCTTAATTCATTATGTCGCGGTGGTGTCGCTTGTACCGACGCTGACTTTTTAGACTGCATGTTTTTCTGCCTTAACCTTGGTTCGAACCGATATTGAGGCAGGGGCATGCACATGTCTTTAACGGAAAACACCGCTATGACCAAGAGAGCTGGACACGGTATTGCCAATTAATAGCGTTATATGTGTGATTTACTAATTGTCCTACACTCACTGGGATTACTACGGTTTTCTAGGGTTTTCCGTAGTACTTGAGCGTATGCTATCCTAGTCCTATCGGGAAAAAATCGACACTAGCCGAAAATGGTAACGAAGACAAAATAATAGTAATTGTCTTCCCCGCACAAGCATGTCGCTGCTTCTGGGATACTCCTAGTTTAGAGTATTGTGAGGGTGAGGATTATTATTATTATTATTATTCGTAATTTATACTCATAAAACTTGGTCATAGTCAATGTGATGACAGTTTCAGAAATTTTCTAGGCCCTAAATTTCGAGCAATCACAGCTGAGATACCCATGGTGGGAATCAAAATTGTCACCACCCTATATTGTCGTTCAACAACCGTTCAATATTCCTCAGCGGCGGTTACAAAAAATTGGTCTGCACTGAATGCAAGCAGTGTTAACTTTTAAAAAATTTTTATAGACTCCAATAATTGAATTGGAGGCAAATGGCCCCGAAATGTCCCTAGAGAGGGGGACATCATCATTATTATTAAGAAACTACTCCGTGGAGGGGGGGTTCTTAACAGCAATTTTTGAACGGACCCCTCCACCCTGTGTTTTCTTCCGAATCCGGTAATAATATATATATATATATATATATATATATATATATATATATATATATATATATATATATATATATATATATATATATATATCTTAATCATATTTTAATTTAAACTTTTAAATTTTTAGGACCAGCAAGTGGGAAAAATAATATTCAAAAAATAAATAGTAGTTATTAGATAGTAGTAGTGTATAATGTAGGTAGTATATAATGTAGGTAGTTATATTAATATATAAAATATAAAATACATATTTTTTTAATCGAATTTAACATGGTGGGGAGAGGGATATAGAGTATAAAAGTATACAGAGCGCTTCAGTTGTAAAAGATTTCTCAGCTACTAACATTCTCTGCCCGGCTTTAAGTGTTTTAGTGCCTACAGTCTTCTGAAAATAACTATCCTAATAACTAGCTCGTTTTTAGTGTTTTTAATGCTCGTTTGCTTACAGTGCTCTGTTAGTAAAGGTATTTTCTTTCTTTTTTTTTAAATTAATAGTAAAGATATTTTTCCAATTTAATAGTGAACAAAATCCAAAATGTCAGTAATCAATATGTGTCGAATCCACGATCGTGAAAATTGCTCTATATGTTTTGAAATGGAAAATAAATTGAAAGCAGGCGGTATACCTGCGTTAGAAAAATTTTTAAAATATGATTTCGAAACGTTTTTAAACGCTGACTCATCCAGTTCGGAATGTTGTCTGGTTGAACAAAACATATCAGATAAGCAATTAACAATGTCAGATGAAGAATTTCTGAATGAAGTCGACCAGGTAATGTCTGATTTTAAAGAACATACTTCTCCTACAGACCTTTTGGATTTTAGTAGCACAGATTGGGAAAATGCTGAACCGAAATTATTTGATCAGAAAATTACTGAACTAGAAAAATATTTGTTTTCTAGTCGATCTTTGAAATCAATTAATAAACAAAAGGTAAAATGTAGTGCCGCTAAGACAAAGGCTTTAATATGTAACTTTCTTCAAATGAATGAAATGAAGGATAATAAAGAAAAGCTATCAACTATTATAAATCGACAAGCCGATTTATTATTAGATTTATCCAAGTTATTATTAAAAAAATAATCTTTTCATAATACCGTAGTTCCTAGTTTATAGTTTTGCTTTTTTTTTAATAGTTTGCTTCTATTAACCCGCCATGGTAGTGTTATGCACCCTTTGTCTTAAAGAATTCAAAAATATACAAACCGTTAAACAGCATCTACGCAAAAATTGCTGTAACAGAAAACATATACAGACAAATATAGAGGATTATATTATAAATCGTAAGTGTTTATAAACTAATGTATTGTTACACAACTTTATATGCTTTAAACAAATTTCAGTCGATAATGTTCTGCCAGCAGATGAAATTAACCCTTCAAAAGCGGGAACAGGATCTAGTACGGGTAATTTATTAAAAAACTTGAATTATTTTAACCGCAATTATAATATTGCTATATAACTTTATAAATAATTTCAGGCGATTTTGTTGCAGAGAGAATTAGCCCTTCAACATCTAAAACAATTAATACGGAACCAGGATCTAGTACGGGTAATTTATTAAAAACTTGAATTATTTTAACCGCAACTATAATATTATTATATAACTTTATAAATAATTTCAGGCGATTTTGTTGCAGATAGTAAATATTGCTGTAAATGTAAAATAAATGTGGACAAGAAACAATGGGTAGCTCACGTACGAACCAATAACCACAAAGCAAAATGTTTTACTTTCTTGGAGGAGGGTATTGAAATTTTGCGAAGTGCCTTCAAATATCGAATTGTTACTTACAAAGTGTCACCGAAAAATTACACTATCGATATTAAAACATTTCAAGAGGAGATTAGGAATAAAGTGTTAACTTTACTCAAGGAAGAACAGCTCAGGCATACAGCTATTAAAATCAACTTTGAATTATATGGTATTTATTATTCGAAACCACTAGATCTTATGGATGTTAAGTCTTTCAACACCAAATTCGAAATAATTGTGGATTCTACGGACATTGAAGCTTTATATGGACACTTGTTTGTGGTACTTGCGAAGAAATCGGATGAATTTGCTGAACGTGACTCTGGTAAGAATAAATATAAACCTTGTATAATTATTTTCATTTGTTGTCTAATTATTTTCATTTTCGATATAATAATTTTGATTTTTTTTTCTATAATTTTTAGGATGGATCTTGATACAGATTCTTCACCTAGAAATTAACGTCAATAAATATAATCCTCTACGAATTTCATCATATATTCCGCTACCTAAAGAAATCCAGAAAAAGATAGCTGTAATCAACATTCGGAACAATGATGAGTGCTGTTTTGGATGGAGTTTAATGGCTGCTGTGCACCAACCGCTAGCAAATGCAGAGAGGACATCATCATACCCTTCTTTTAAGGGAAGGTTTGATTTTAGCGGTATAAACTTTCCTGTCTCAATAAGAGATGTGTCAAAATTTGAGAGTCAAAACAATATCTCAATAAACGTTTTCGGATGTGAACCTTATTATAAGGAAAACAAAACAATGTATGAAATTGTCGGTCCCTTGTACTACACTAAACAAAAGAAAAATCTACATATAAATTTGTTATTGATTGAGGACGGTAGAGGTAATCAACACTATTGCTATATAAAAGATTTAGGTAGATTGGTTTCTTCTCAAATATCCAAACATAAATGTAAAAAATATCTATGCGACGGATGTTTACAGAATTTCCCTTCTGCTGAAAAATTGAAAAGGCATATGAAATTTGACTGCAACTTTGTAAGAATTGATTTTCCATCAGATAATTTAATTTCAGATAAATTTGGTAATATGGTTCCCGAAAATATTTTAAAATTTGAAAATATTCAAAAACAATACAAAGTTCCCTTCGTAATTTACGCTGATTTTGAATGCATTTTAAAACCAGTAAATCGCGATAATCAAGCTTTAGACCCACTTTCTAGTTATACAGTCAAAACAGCTGAACATATACCCCATTCTTTCGCTTACTTTATAAAATGTTCATTTTTGTGCTCAAACATTTATAGATTGGATATAAAATGACGTAAAAAGAATTTATAATAATTATTTAAGTAAGAACCTTCCCATGATACCTTTATCATTAATTCAACAAAAACAGTATGAAGACTCTACGAATTGTTACATTTGTGGAAAAGTCTTTCAAGATAGTCCAAATTTTAAAAAATGTAAGGACCATAATCATCTTAATGGTGCTTTTAGAGGAGCGGCGCATTCCATTTGTAATTTACATTTTCAACCACCAACATTTGTTCCGATTATTTTACATAATTTAAAAAAATTACGACTCGCATTTGTTTATTAAGTCTTTATGCTTCAATAAAGAGAAAATTGACGTGATACAGAATTTTAATCCGTCAAAAGAAAACAAATTTATAATGTATTTAGATGCGACAAACTTATATGGTTTTGCTATGAGACAATATCTGCCCGAGAAAGATTTTGTTTGGCTTTCCCAAGATGAAATTGAACAAATCGATATTTTTTCACTTTCCGATACATCACCTGTAGGTTATGTTTTCGAAGTAGATTTAGAATATCCTGAAAATCTTCACAATTTGCATAACGAGCTCCCCTTTTGTCCTGAAAACTTTATACCCCCAAATTCCAAGTGTTCGAAACTAATACCAAATTTAAATAATAAGTATAATTATATTATACACTATTTATATTTGCAGCAATGTCTAAAATTCGGTCTCAAATTAACCAAAATTCATAGAGCTATTAAATTTACTCAATCACCATGGTTAAGAAAATATATCGATAATAATACAAACATAAGAAATGCTGCAAAATCTAAGTTCGAAAAAAATCAAGTAAAATTATTAACAAATAGTATTTATGGAAAAACCATGGAAAATTTGGACAAAAGGGTTGATATTCGCCTCGTGTCTCATTGGGAGCCTAATAAAAATAGTAATTGTGCAGAAAAGTTGATAGCAAAACCACAGTTTAAAGATTTATCTATATTTTCTGAAAATTTAATCGCTGTTCAATTACAAAAAGTATGTATAATGTATGATAAACCAATTTATGTTGGTTTCGCCATTCTAGATCTTTCTAAAATGGTGATGTATAATTTCTACTACAACTACCTTAAACCAAAGTATGGAGACAATGTTGCTCTATTGTATATGGACACCGACTCTTTCATTTTAGAAGTAACAACAGAAAACTTTTACAATGATATAAGAGAAAATTTAGATATTTTCGATACCTCGAATTATGCTCTAAACAATGTTTATAATATTCCTCAAAAATTATATCAGTAGTGGGTAAATTTAAGGATGAAATGGCTGGCGAACCAATAGAATCTTTTTATGGTACTGCAGCTAAATCATATTGTGTAAAAACGAAAGATGATATTCTGAAAAAAGCTAAAGGTATTAAGAAAAATACGGTTAGAAAACAACTGGATTTTTCCCATTACAAGGAAGTTGTCGAAAAAAATTCTAAAGTGTATTGTAACATGTATATTTTTAAATCGCATTTACACAATATGTTTACTGAAGTTATAAATAAGTTAGCACTATCATCTGATAATGATAAACGGTATCATATCCCTAGTACTCTAAAAACTCTAGCATGGGGGCATAGAGATATTTCTGATTATGAAAACCCTAAAGTTTAAAAAATAATGGATATGTTAATTAAAAACGGTTGTGATTTAACTCTTGAAGACCCCGATACTAATTTAGATAACTTGATAAAAATTGGTGAGTTTTTAGAAGACTACCATGAACCAAAACCCAAGAAAAGTAAAAAATAGCAATTCTTATATAAAGGTAGGATCAGCTTATCGCTTAGTTGATTTCAACATGGCAAACCGAATACAGTTCGATGGGGAGCCTATAAGTCAGTCTAGTAATTTGAAAAATTTCGAAGAGAGATTGTTAACTTTCAAAAACTGGAAAGGAAAAGTAAATCCGATAGATTTAGCCGGAGCTGGTTTTCATTTTACAGGATGCTTAGATTCATGTCAATGTGTTTATTGTGATGTGGAAATATACAAGTGGGAAATGGAAGATTCTCCATTGATGGAGCATTTCAAATATAATAAATCTTGTGATTTTATACAAGCACTTCGTTTAGCCAGCATGTATAGGAGTAATACAAACCCTGCACCGAGTACCACTAATTTTTCTACTATTTGTGTATGTTTTATTATACTGATTGATTTTTTGCTCTATTTAAGGGATTTTATTAATATTGTGTTTGTATATTTTTAAATGTACCACTTTATACTTTTATATACTACTACTTTATATATTACTATAGTAATAAAATATTTAACTCATGAGTTGTTTTATTTCTGACATAAAACCACCTCTAAATCGTTCTAGGATTTAGTTGATCCTAAGCTTTCAAGTGATAAAGTTGAAAATGGCGTCATTAATAATATTAACAGCCTTAGTGGGCAGCAATCTGTTCATAAACTATTTGCCTCGAGTTAAAGAAGGATATTTATGCTTGAGTGACAACAAAACTGAAAAAAGTGATTGTTATCATCCTATGAAAGTGACAAATTTTAATAATACCGGATATCCAGTGTTTACTTATAAAATAGACAGTGTTCGTTTGACTTATAATAATTATTATAAACTGAAATATATCTTTAACAATAACACAATTCAGACATCCGAGTGGATCGCTTTACAAACAAATCGAGATACTTGTATTTGTAACTACACTTCTTGTTATGTTGCGAGTTATGTTTCAATCAGTTTATTAGCACTATTTATTATATTATTTATCTCATGGATAATATACAGACGCACGTATTAACTTTACAAGAACAGTGGTGGGGGAGATAGGTATATATTCACCCCGTATTTATGCGAGTATTATTAGTGTAAAGACTGTGATTGTGTTAAAATGTCGACTAACGAAAATCAGTACTCTTTCCTAAACGAGTATCTTCAGTTACCCCCCAGTAATAATCTAAAGTGTAAGAGTAGTGATTCTAAACATGATAATGTGATCTTGAATACTCGAATATTCAACTTGAACAAATGTGGTACCAAGTACATCGAAATCGGCTTAAATAGTAATTTCGAATGCTGTGTGAAAATTGGTGGCTATGGTGGCATATCGATTTTGCTTACTGAAGAAGAATGGAGCTTGCTTTTAAAAAATCAGGGATACATATTAAACTATTTTTATTCCCAAGATGATGATATATCTCCTATCGAACTTAAACAACTCAAAATATATTTCGAAAAGCTTGGAGATAATGTACGTGTAATAAAATGTTTAAAAAATGGATATTACGTGTACTTGGGATGTGAAACAGTTTCCAATTTGTGGCAGTTAGTACCTCTCCTTAACAATCGAATAGATGCAGTAAAGAAGCAGCAGTTTGGACAATATTTCGACACGTTTCAATCATCACTCAACCGAAACTATAAGGATGTTGTTAGTACTATTTATAATGTTTTGTTGGCAAGAAAAGATCAAGCTATCGAAAATGATTTAATTATGATGGAATTAGTACTACTTCATCCAAACTTGCTGGAGCACAAACTAGAAGTATGAAGAAGGTAACATTTGGAAGCATTAAGATTCATGTTATGGTAAAATGGAGTTTCGCATACAATAAAGCTAGAAAGAACAACTATGAATCTGCAGTACTCGATCGTCTTCGGTTTGAAAGAAGAATTCAATTTAGTGAAATTTTATTAAGTAATGTATTAAGTCATAATTATAGATGTAGAATATATGAAACTCGTTTTAAAAACATGTATTGCAAATAAATAGTTTTATAGATATGTTGTATTTGATTTCAGGGGTGGTAAATAATATACTAGAAGTGATTATTAATTTTTTTTTATTCTTTCATTAAAAAAATATCATACAAGTAAAAAACATTTGATAATGCGCACATACATTTTTCTTTCGAATGGAAAAACAGGTTGGTTCTTGATGTTTTAAGGGTGGTTGTTCATCAAGCTCGATGACGGGTCTTGATGAGTATTTTCTAATATATTCAGCTTTCTCGCTTCCTTTAATGTATACTCGATCACTCTTGTCGGTAATGTGTTGAACAATGTTGGAAAATTTGTGTAGAGGAATAAAACCATCCATCCACCTAATTCCATGATGGTTTTCTGTGAGCCAAACTGCTTGTTTATGAAGGTAAGTAGGTAAGAGGTTCATTTGAAATGGCGGTTTAAACACATAATGTGAAATTTTTTTACCATCGTAGGCAGCAAATTCTTTAACAATAAATTTATTGTTTTCAACTTTAAATCCTTGCACATCGACTACCACACTCATATTTTTAAATTAGAAAATTCCTTAAAAACTTCTTTTTTCTTTTGATAATAGTCAATATAACTTTTTAATTTTTTTAAATCTCTCTGAAATTGTTCAATCCTCTCTTGAAGGAGCATTGTAAACTAATGGAAAATTTTAGATAACTAACTTTTTATTATTAAATTTGACACATGCGCACTTCAAATTTGTCGCACAATTTTTGTCAGTGGGTTGTAAGCAAATAGTTTAGTTTAGTAGTATTAAACAATAAGCTGATGTTTTGTCAGGTATATCTTTACTTGTTTCAAATTCTACTCTCATTACAATAGGTCCTACTTCGACAGCATCTTTCTGATACATACAATTTATGTATGCAATAGGTGCAATTTCTTTAAATGTTTTAGGCGAGAAAACAGGTTCCACCGATCCATCGTAATAAGATTTTCTGAATGACGAGAACATTTCATAGAGATAGGCATACTTATTATTTTCGAAATCCAAGTACATGTCAGAGTATGGATATTTATCTGAATTCAAAAACACTCTAATATTTCTAAGGTTACAATTATCAAATTTACTCATATCGGCAGTAACATTTCCCCTTTTGTTTGTTTGAAATGCAACAATCACGTGACGCGTTGTTTCAACTTTTGTTGAAGTTTTTACAGGCCAATTATGTCTGGTAGTTTTCAGTAACTCCGGATATTCTATAAGTTCCCAACTTCTAAATGCAATAAAAATTCCATCTCCTTTATTAATTAACTTTGTAAAATATAATTCCCTTTCTATATCAACGATGACGTGAGGTACAACCCACTCTATTTTCGACACCGTTATCTTTGGAATTTCGTTTGGGTCTGTGCTGATGACCGCATTTTTATCATCGTTTGTTCTAACTAAAATTAATTCTTGCCTAGCATTTAAAAGAACCGTTTTAAAATCCTCAAAAAATCCCATTATTGTGTTCATAGGAATGCACACATTAAAGTGTCCTTTGGAGTCAACCAATGTGTTTTCTTGATTTAACAACCAACCGGCATTGTGTAATTTTTTTACTTCATTTTCGGTGTGAGACAGATAACCCTTAATTGTAGAACTTATACCAACATCCCTAACGGAATCGATAGTAACACCATTTAATTGATACCGGATTTCCTTGAATAGGAAAGCAATTCCATTATTTACAAACTCTAATTTTGCTGAAACTTTATCATTCTGATCTGTTAATTTTCCCTCGATGTATAGAAAACTTTCACAGGGTAAAGTATATTTACCAATTTCCTGTATAGAAATAATAATTTCATCATTGTATTCAAATTTTTTCGAAGACTGTGAATCATAAGTATGTAATTCTTTTCGCCAAACAGAATTGTCCACAAGATAGTTTTTATTTATATTTAGGTATTCCATTATTTAACTAACGCAAACCCTAGAGATTTCAAAAATAGTTTATTTTTACGTGTTAACCGCTTGGTATTAACTTTAGTACTGAGTTGACGAGGTTGTCGCTTTTTCTTATAAACTTTAGTACTGACTTGACGAGGATGCCGCGTTTTCTTATAAACTTTAGCTTGTTTAGTATGTAGATTATATCTTACAACCATTATTCTGAAATTTTTTTCACGTGCAGTCTTATCGTAACTGTTTCCCCACTGAAATTAACTAAATCTCCGTCTTGATCGAGTATTTGAATATTGACATTATTTATAATTTTTACATTGACAGGAAAATAAATAATATTCTGAGGTGTTTCTATAATTTTAAAACCTGGTCCTACGCTAGGAAAAAATTGATGAACAATATGGACCGGTGTACCATTATAGTATGAACCTGCCGCTATGCTGCAGTCGATACATATAGCATTCACTTTAATTATTTCTGCTGGATAATCCGACACATGTTTTCCTGGTTCTAGAATACCGTTCTTAAAACCTAAAATTTTTCCGATTGATCCATCATCAAATTGAATCGGTTTCCCATTTTCAATAATGGTATGGAGTGTGTTATTATTAGATGAAATTCTCAGAACAGAATCAATAGTTTCTAATTCCTCACGTACAAATTTATTTATATCATCTAACTCATATGCACCGGAGGGTATAGTTATTGTTACATGTCCACAAGTAAATTTATTATTTCTTTCGTCGATATTAGGAATTGCGTTAAATGATTCAAAATTTATTAAACCAACAACGTACTCACCATCATCTAAATAAATTGGTGGGTTGAAATTAGCTGACAATACATTTGTCGTACCTGATAAGACTAATGTGAAAGACATGATACTACTTGTACAACCAACTCTTTTCTAACTTACTTAGCACCGTGTCGAATTCTTATAAAGAAATTTTAAAACCAAATGTCCACAATTATTAGAATTATATTTTTGAAATCGGTCATAATTATATGTTATATTATTATTACCATCGCTAAAGAAATATTTTATAACTTCTAGAGGGGGTCTCAAATTCCCGTAACTATCGAAATAATTAATATCTTTTCCTTTTTTTATATAACATGTCCAGTGAGTACCGTCTCCCCGATCATCATCTAAATTTATAATGCCTGATTCGTATTTTTTTATTTTTTTCGGTAATTGGTTACGCATAAACACATTTCGAAAATAGGGAATTTTTAATATTTCTACATATTTTAACAAATCAATATTGGTGAGTGGGCGGTGTGGTAGTCTTTTTAGCAGTTTTTTTTATATGGTTTTAAGTAAAGACCGCAACCTTGTTTGTAAGGTTTTAAATAAAGTCCTTTTCCAACTTTTAATTGTTCAATGGCTCTGTTATGTCTCTTTGCTTCTTCTAGCGTATCCCTTGCTGCTTTTGCATCGTTGACCGCTTTTGCAATTCCAGCCGCTCCTCCAGTTAGTGCTCCTAATGCTGACAGACCCGCGAACAGAGGAATTAGGGGTAGTAAGCCCCCTTGATATGTTGGGAATTTTATTATACGTCCTCTAGGTTTCTTAATTCGTTTTCGCTTTAATGCTGTTAAAGCTGATGTTGCAACTTTTTTAATGTCTGTATGTTTTGTTCCAATAATTGCATTTCTTGCTGTTTTTACAGCATCATTAAATGATATAGCTTTTCCTATTTTAGTTTTCCTCTTTTTATTTCGTAAACCCATTCCTAATTTTCTTTTTACCTTCATTGCACCCGCAACACCTACAGCAGCTATCCGCTCTCCTATTTTACCTGATTTAATTCTTTCTATAGCTTTTTGCTCTAATAGTTTGTCTGCTTGATGTCGATTTTCTAAATCTTCAAACTTTGAGTATGCTATATCGTGTTCTTTACAAGCTTCGTCTAAAGGGTTAATACCGCGATCCCCCCTTAATAACCTCTTTTTGAGTTTGGTCCCAGGACCGCAAAAATTGTATGACGGCAAGTGTAGTTCCACCGGCAACTTATTTATGAATTTATTAAGAAGTCCGGAACCTTTCTTACCGAATAATCTTTTGGAACTAACCAAACCATCGTAGGAGGACATACTTATATAACTGATGAATATTTTATATGAAATCGCTTAAATATGTAAACATGGGTTGTGTTTTGATTAGTATATAAAGTGTGAGCATGAAGATCGTTAAACAAAATTTTTCTCTTCCTGTTAAAAACCATGATTTGGAAATAGCTACATTCCGGAAACACGGAAATTTATTCCCAGGAAATTGTAAGCGAGCTTTAATTATCGGACCCTCCGGTTGTGGCAAGACAAATGTTATGATTAGTCTAATAGAAGAACCTCATGGTTTACGCTTTGAAAATATATATATTTATTCAAAATCTCTAAATCAGTCAAAATATCAATACCTACGTGAACTCTTCAAACCTCTTAGAAAAATTGGATACTTTGAAAGTGAAAAGGAAGATGAAATAGTGTCGCCAAACGATATAAAATTAAATTCTCTAATAATATTTGATGATGTGGTGTGTTGTAGTCAAAGCGTTATAAGAAATTACTTTTGTTTTGGGCGTCATAAATGTACTGATTGTTTTTATTTATGCCAGACTTATACTGCAATTCCCAAACAACTAATAAGAGATAATGCAAATTTATTAATAATATTTCAACAAGATAATACGAATTTAAAACATATATATGATGATCATGTTAATGTAGATATGACATTTCATCAGTTTAAGGATTTATGTTCCTTGTGTTGGAACGATGAATATGGATTTATTGTGATTGATAAAGATAGTGCATTAAATAATGGGCGCTATAGAAAAGGCTTCGATCAATTTTTTTCTCATATATAATCCCATTAATCTGTAGTAGTAAACAGTACATTATATCACTTCGAAGATGGATGAACAACTAGCAAAAGATTTGGTAAAAACTCGTGAAATTTTAAAGCAGAAATATCGTTCTTTACGTTCAGATAAGTCACAAACTCAGAGGCGTTTCGAAGAAGAATATAAACCAATAACTCAGCCTTTAGAAAAGTTGCTTTCGAATATCAAACAAGAACCTAAAATTAGACCTAAAATTGAACCCAAAGTTGAACAACAGGGGGAAAGTTTTAGAGGAATCCCTTCTTCATCTCCACGAAGCTCTTTACTGGTTCATAAACGGTTACAACCATTATTACCTTTCGGTGGATTGTCGTTTTTGGAAGATAGTTTTATCCCTGAACAAGGAGACCCCTTTGAATCAACTGGTCAAGACACCGTGACCGATAAGACCATTAATGATCTGTTGAACAAAGCCGACAATATTTTGAGGATTTATCGAGACAACTTGGTTATCAATTATGGCTTGAAGAATTTAATCCTCTTCCACGAACCTACATTGATGGACAGACACGAGGAACCTCTACAGATTATGATTACGTATATGGTATAAAACATGATATACCTACAGGCAAATTTTCGATAGGAAACGCTTTAGTTGATTTTGTTGGAAAAGATATTCAAATATTTAGAAAAAATACACTTCAACCTGATATGAAACGATTGTATGAAGGTACACAATTATGGCTTGAAGAATTTAATCCTCTTCCACGAACCTACATTGATGGACAGACACGAGGAACCTCTACAGATTATGATTACGTATATGGTATAAAACATGATATACCTACAGGCAAATTTTCGATAGGAAACGCTTTAGTTGATTTTGTTGGAAAAGATATTCAAATATTTAGGAAAAATACACTTCAACCTGATATGAAACGATTGTATGAAGGTACACCTGGACTTTACGAGTTATTGTTTAAACAAAACCCTCTGGGGTATACAAATGTAGACTTGGACAATTATATGGATATTTTGGATAAAACTTCAACATATAGACGAAACAATGATCCTGCCGAACAAGTACAGGGCTCTTTGAATTCCAAATATATAACGATTGTGCGACCGTGGCTCGTTAAAAAGAATATTTTAAAAAATGAAGTATTACGAACATTAGTAGAACCATCTGTGCTCAGAGAGAGATCAATGTCTGCTAGTTCACTGCCGCGACCAACTACAAGATCGGTTACACGATCAAAGAAAGGAGGAGGTATGATGAGTCTATCTAACAAAAAGCTAGATTATGTATATTATAATGATCCCAATGAAATTGTCGAAAGACTAAAATTACTTCTGGCATCTCAAATCGCTGGTCATACTGGTCACCATAATGAAATGATGTCTATTGTCGAGGAACTTCGCGAGGCAAAAATTATTCAATAAGTGTAATGTTAAATCTAAATCTTCTTAGTATGTATTGAACATTCAAGTGATAATGACAGTCGATAAATTTGGAGCGCACATATTTAAAAAAGGATATCAATCTTTGGATGAATCATCAACATCTTCTAATAAACTTTACAATGTGGTAGATATAAAGAACGTTAAATTGTACTATAATTTAGTTTTACCATTTATCGGTGATTTTAACAAAAACACTAAAAACTACGCTTTGTTGCAAGATCAGAGGGAGAGCTATATTTTTCCTCTTAAGGAATGTAATATTATAAGTGCTGAATTTCCCAGCAGCATAATTTTGTTAATAAATGATCAGAAAATTTCAAATCCTGTCGGAACACAATTACATCTAAAAGATAAAATTTCATTCCAATCAGTGGGTACAAAACCTTTGAAGAGCTTTTATGGTGAATTATTGATAAAGTGTTCAATAGATATAGAATAATGTCGGACCTTAAAAAACAAGTTGTTGAAGAACTTCATAAACCAGCACGAGTACATTATCAGAGAAGGCGTGTAATTGTTAAAGGTCTTAATGATCTTTGGCAAGCTGATTTGGTTGAAATGCTTCCTTATTCTAAATTTAATAAAGGTAATAGATATATTTTAGTTGTAATCAATGTATTCTCTAAATATGTATGGGTACAACCAGTAAAATCTAAAAGTGGGAAAGATGTCGCTACAGCTATGAAAAATGTACTAATTCAGGCTAAAACATCACCTAAAAATCTTCAAACTGATATGGGAAAAGAATTTTATAATAAAGAATTTGGCAAACTTATGACGGAATTTCAAATAAACCATTACAGTTCATTTTCGAATATGAAAGCTAGTGTTGTAGAACGGGTTAATCGTACTCTGAAAAATTCAATGTGGAAACAATTTAGTTTCCAAGGGAACTATAAATGGATACCCATATTACAAGAAATCGTCGATAAATATAATAATACAAAACATAGAACAACATCATTTAAACCTAAGAGCGTTAATAAAAACAATGAAAAATCAATATTGAAAGAGGTATATACTCACCCAAAAACCTTTAATATCAGAACATTATTTTCACCTGGTGACTATGTGCGCATCAGTAAACATAGGGAAGCTTTTAAAAAGGGATATACACCAAACTGGTCAAACGAAATATTTAAAGTGAAAAGGATAACTCTCACCAATCCAACTACATATTTGTTAGAAGATGAAAAAGGTGTTGAAATAAAAGGAGGATTTTATGAAAAAGAACTTCAAAAAGTGAAATATCCTGATATATATTTAATTGAAAAAATTGTAAGAAAAAAGGAAGTAAACTCTATGTTAAATGGTTGGGGATGGATAGTACTAATAACACATGTATTGACAAGAATCAACTTGCATAATATAATTATACTTATTATGAAAAATAAAAATAATTTTCTTTTAGACTAAATCTTTTATTACATCATATATTTTATTTTATTTTATTTTACAGGTATAAAATAATAATCCACTATCTAAGTACCTAATTTGATAATATAAATTTTCTCTAAAAATTTTATAGTTGTATTCAAAAATAATTGCATTGAATATAGAGGTTTCTTCATCTAAATCTGCAAAGCGTTTTTCTAAGGCTTGATATTCCTCATCCAACTGGGGTTGAGCTTGATATAAATCATAAAGATAAGCTGCTTCTCTACTTTTGTATTTTTTTATAAATTGTGAGTAATTGTCTTCGAACTTAACCAAACATTTTCTCTTTCTTCCTGATGAATAATCAATGTTTGCGCATTCAGACATTTTACACTTTATTATCTACTTAGTTTTAAAACTAGAAAATTTGTAGATTTCATAAAAATACAATGAATGAGAGTATCTGTTACACTAGTCACTATCACCATCACTATCACTGTCATAAAATATATCTATAAGCGTATTAATGTCCAAAACGCTGGCTATGTCTTCAATTGATATATATCTTCCTATTTCCTTTAAATTACTATCCAAATCCAATTTTTTGAGCCCCAAAGCAAAACTTTTTATATCCTTATCTTCCAAAAATTGTTCACACAATTCCAGAGCACTTCCATACCTTTCTGCATGCTCGATACACTCTTCTTCTGGTACAAATTTACCACCTCCATATATCGCCTCATGTTCAGCATCAAATTTTAAGTTGGAAAACAATTGTCTTAACTTTTCAACACCACTTTGTAGATCATGTACTTCAGGATATTTCGTATAATACATCCACATGTTAGTCTATACTGTTACACATCGTATACAAAACTGAGGAAGCTCGGTATTATTTTATTTAAAAATTCAATTTTGTTGGTGGGGATTAATGGTGGGGTGGGGGCTATATGAACTCCTAATTGCATTAGGTATTTTTATTAAATTAATTAATCAGATTCATATGGAATGTACCCAGATTATGGGACACTTGAGGCCGACATCGCTATCTCTCTCTTTCTCATATATGTAAATAAAAGTGGAATGCTGGACCTATGTTTATTACAAAAATGTATAGGAATGCACGTTTTAGTTGTTATTGCATTTAATTAAAATTAATGGGATGTCAAAAATTAATCTACCTGGTATCTAAATTGAGTTCTAAATTCAGATAACAAATAAATTATGCAATTACCCTGCAGGTACATGGTCACTTGGGCCGGACGTCTAGACGTTGTTTACCTGTATGCCACCACCTTGGAATTTGACTTTGGGAGTTTGAACTCTACAGGGGTGAAGGTCAAATGTGAGTTGAAAACCCCTATCCTACTAAACTTGGTGATGTTGTGGTGGGGTCGAAACTTGGTGGGGATAGTTCGAAATAAATAGGACTGCTTCAACTAACCTAGGTATACTTCGCAATCATGTCTTTCTTAAATAATTTGAATAAGAACTTGCTGTTGAAAAATCTGGTGAACGTTCGAGATTTGGAAGTAAATAAAAAATATGAGATTCAGTGTTTTAAGAGGATAAATACAAAGTATGGCGAGAAGTTGGTTGTGGAATTTGCAGACTTCAAAACCATTCTGCCCCAGAGGTTTACCGAGGAATTGACGCAAGAACGAATTGACGAGTTGAATGATGGAAAAAGGTACTTTTTGACAAGCTTGGGTGCTGTTGGCAAAACGACTAATATTATATTTTCGGAAGAATGAGCGAGAGGTTGCAACACCATATGGAGGAGCTGGAAAAGTTGAAAAGCATGATTATTATGTATGATTTAAATAAAAAGTTTAGAAATGTAAAATTGTAATAAAAAATTGTAATAAAAAATTATTTGTCTGTGTGTTTTTTACTTCAAAACCCTTGTAAAAGGTTTCAAGTTTTTCTATAAAAGAGTTAGTTGCGGTGGGAAATTCATCAATCATGTCTCAGTTGTTCACGCTACAAGGATTTACTTCCACACTGTCTATTGACTTTAATATTCCTATACATATTTAGAAACAGATATTGAGTATGGGTTGGCCCTAATAGGATTTCACACATATAACAGTATACCCAATATAGATGCTGGCATCAACAAATTTTATTATATAAACGCTGATGGGTATCGTAAATGTTTAGTAATCCCCACAGGCTCGTACGAAATTGAGGCCCTAGAAAAATACATAGTTGGCGCTTTAAGAAAGAAGGAATCTGATCAGAAAAATCCAATTTCAATAAAAGCCAATAACAGTACTTTAAAGTGTGGAATTTACAGTGATAAATATACAGTAGATTTTCTACCGGAGGACTCTATTGCTCACATATTAGGATTTTCTCCTAGTCGATTAGAGTCTGGACAATTGCATACTTCTGATATATCTGTAAACATCGTGAAAGTCAGAACTATACATATAGATTGTAACGTAACATCTGGAGCATACTATAAAAATCAGCCAACTCATACGATTTACGAGTTTGCAGTTAGCAGTGACCCTGGCTACGCCATAGACGAGTCTCCGAAAAATCTGGTGTACATGCCAGTTGCAAAACGTGAGATTAATAATTTGACTGTAACTATTCTTGATCAGAACTTTCAACCTGTAAATTTTAGAGGTGAGGAAATAATTGTGCGGTTGAAATTGAAGCGTGTATGAAAAATATAGAAAAATGGTTTTGATTTTTGATGGCAGATACCAACCGTATAAAAGACAATCACAATGCTTCAAAAATTCATTATCAAATATTTCGCTGAAGAGTGCAGATCGGCTCTCGTTGGAAAATCAACAATTTTTAAAAGATATTTCACCGAAGAGTGCAGATCGACTCTCATTGGAAAATCAACAATTTTTAAAAGCACTTGGCTATGTCCCTAACACCTCAAGTTTTTAATGTGCATAGCACACCCACTTATGATGAATCTATTCAACGTTTAGAGAAGCGCACCTATTATCCATTTGTAAAGTCATTTAGGAATAATGATACTGTGGAAATAACCATTAATCAGGGCGATGCATGGTTGTTGATGTACGATGCGGTCATTTTTGTCAAAGGTACAGTGACTAAGAAAACCGGTGCTGGAGATTGCAAATTGTCCAACAACTTTGCTGGATTTTTATTCGATTCCATTTCTTATGAACTAAATGGCAAAGAAGTAGAAGTAGTGAGAAACCCCAGAATTGTGAGCACAATCAGATCGTATCTTTGCTATACTGCTAGTGACGAAAAATGCATGTCAACAGCGAGCTGGGTTGGGGTTAATAAATCTTTTGCTGTTAACAATGATGGAACATTCAATGTAAGAATACCGCTAAAACATCTGTTTGGAACATTCAACGATTATCAGATGGCAATTTGTGGTAAACAAACAGTGAGACTAATAAGAGCTCGAAATGATAACAATGCCTTATTATTAACCCAAGACGCTGCAAGACCAGATCCTGTCATAACTGCTGAAATAACAATTTCCAACATCGAATTAAAGGTTAATCATATTCAGCCGAATGATATGATTAGATTGGATCTGCTTAAATCTATAAAAATTGATCGTCCAATTATAATGGCGTTCCGCAAATGGGAGCTACATGAATTGCCAAATCTTACAGCAGACTCCCAACGTGAAATATGGGCCGTAAAATCGTCAGCATCAGTGTCAACTCCTAGGTACGTCATCGTCGGATTTCAAACTAATCGCAATGATAATTCTAAAAAAAATCCAACATCATTTGAGCACATAAATGCGACTGATGTGAGATTAATTGTAAACGGCGAATATTTTCCATTCGAACGGCAGAGATTGAATTTTGATGGTAACGACTTGTTGGAGGCCTATCACAACTATGTAGAATTTTATCCGAGTTACATGAATGCAATGGAGAGTCACCCACTACTTAGCTATGCAGATTACAAAAAATATGCACCCCTGTTTGTCATTGACTGTTCTCGCCGCAATGAATCTATAAAAATAAACACGGTTGACGTTAAGTTGGACATAGAAAATAGTAATGGATTTCCTGATGGAACTCGAGCCTACTGCATAATTGTTCATGACTGTACCATGGAGTATTTGCCTTTAAGTGAAACTGTACGAGATTTAATGTAGATTCACATATATATAAATGAATATTGCAACCTTTCAGTTTTAATCAAGATGTTGCTGAGATTGGGTCACATTATATTGTTCTCACTAATAAATAATATGTTCTATATTTACAACCCTGAAGATGCTAAGGTATCTATATGCGCATGGGATAAAAAAAGTTTCGGTAGCAAGCCTACCTAAAAATGCTACTCAATTTAAACTTCGAGCAGTACAAAATTATACGATTGCTGAAAGTGTGTGGAGAGAGATCCCTTCCACCATACCTACACCCAGAAACTCAGGCAAGAACAACATATAAAAGACCTTGCATTCGTACCACTAATTTACTACATTACTATATGTTCTTCATTGCTAGTAGCAAAATTATTTATTGAAATAGTGAGCGATGGAGTATAATTACGAGAGTCTAATAAGAACGTTTGAAAACTGGTCAAGTCCCCTGTCATCAGAAAAGCTTGCCCGAGCCGGATTTTTTTATACGAATTATGAAGATGTTGTCCGGTGTCCATTTTGCAATATTGAAGGATATAAATGGAAAAAGGATGATGATCCATGGCAAGATCATGCTAGCTGGAGTCCCAATTGCCCATTCATTAAAGGTGAAATCAAACCTGTGGACATCCCGCCTGAAAAAGTTCATAGCATCAGTCCAGACTTTTTATGTATAGTATGCTACTGCAAAAAAAACTTAGAAGTCTTGCTTTCATGTGACATGTATGACTTGCGCAAACTCCATGGACAAGTGCCCGCTGTGTAGGAGTATTGTGCAGCAGAAGATTCGAGCATGCATTAAATTTATTGTAATAGTTGTAGAAAATAAATATTCTTAATCGAAAAAACTGTTTATTATTTACATCCCGATAGGTATATATGCGTCAAGCATACGCTATCTTATTAGACGTATACAAGATGCGTATCGAACCACATCAACTATCTCTACCAATCGAAAATCTAGATTTTGCTCGGAGTGAGAAATATAAACATGGCGTACTCCTACCAAATTCAATTAGAGCAATATTTTGCGGTCCTAGCGGTTGTGGTAAAACAAACAGCCTACTTAGTTTAATATTCAACGAGAATGGATTGAAATTTAAAAACATCTATCTTTACAGTAAATCTCTATATCAACCTAAATATCAGTTACTACAAGATGTGCTTAAAGAAGCAAAATGTGTTGGATATTTTCCATTTAGCTCAAACGATGCCGTCATTTCACCATCAGACGCTAAGAAAATTCAATTTTTATTTTCGACGATGTGTCTTGTGGGACACAGGAAAAAATTAGAGAATATTACTCTATGGGTCGTCATAAAAATATAGACGCTGCATATCTCTGTCAGACATATTCAAAAATACCTAAGCAATTAATACGAGACAATTGTAATGTAATCGTTTTGTTTAAACAAGATGAGGTAAACCTTAGACATATTTATGAAGAGCACGTATCACCAGACATCTCATACGATGATTTCAAGAATCTCTGCTCGCTCTGTTGGAATGATAATTTTGGAACTCTAGTTATTGTTAAAGATTTTAATATGAATGAGGGACGATATAGAATAGGGTTTGATAGGTATATAAAGTTATGAGAATCATAATACGCTTATTATTAATCGAGATGTCGATGCAAGAACAGATTCAAGAAGCGCAGCGCGCAAAGAAAATCAGTGAACTAGCTCGAACGATTAGAAAGAATATACCGCCTTAAAAATAGGCAAATTTTATGAGAATAAAACTTTACAAAAAAATTTCAAACCTGTGACAAGCAGTCTACCAAATCTAAAAGTTAAGCAAGAATTAAAACCGGAAGTAAAACCGAAAGTCGATCCAAAAGTTGAATCATTTATGGAAAAGTGGCGTGATTCGTTCAAAAGTCCAACTGCACTTTTAGGAGAAATGAATGAAACGTTAAATGATGTTGAGAAAGGAATTGACAAAGTGTACAGACATTTTGATACTGTGTATCCTAAAGTAGCTATACCGTGTGTAACAGACTTTATTAATAATTCGCTTAAAATCGACAGGACATACGGTCCTAAATATGACGAAACCAAATCAGTATGGATGCTAGGAAATAAGTATATTGATTTTGAAAAAGTGTCTGGTGATATAATCATCAACAATAGTCGATTTTCGGGAACTGATGGACTCTACCAACTAATTTTCTATAATAATCCAGAAAATACTGAGGATGGTTTGAAAAGTTATAGAGATATTTTAAATCTCACTGGTGTTCACCTTACTTCAAACGGACGATTAAAATCTAGCTACAAAAATAGGTACACTGATATTATTAGGCCTCTAATGAAAGGCCCGGTGGCTACCTCCACACCTGCTGAGGGTTCTGGAATGCATCTCAAGTACAACACAAAACCTGTGGAATATGTTTTCTGGGATGACCCGAATGAACTTGTAGCCAGGTTAAGGTTATTAATAGCATCAAAAGATGCCGTAAATACTTCCCACGAAAACGAAATAACCGCAATAATAAATGAGTTGAAAGAAGCGGAAATTATTCTCTAACAGCATGTTATTTATAAGATGCCTTTAAACAAGTTCGGACGTGTTTCAAGACCTAGCCTCTCTTTTAATGATGATTATGATTTTAAAACCCGCAGACTGTGCAACGTTAATTATCCGATTAGCAGTAATGATGTTGTTACAAAGCAATATGCTGACAAACAAATCAATGCAATATTCAAAACGTTTAACGTCACTCTCGAAGAACATATTGTTAATATTGAGACCATGGTGAAACACGCTTTCGAGAAAGAGCTTGATGAAATAAGAAAATTTGTTAAAATTGTCGAAGAGTGTTATTTAAAAATGGTTGATGAACAGGCCGAGCCAAATCCCAAATTATTAGACAGATTTATGATGAACCATTCAAGTCAGCTAAAAGATGTCCTTAAACAAGTTCGGACGTGCCAGGACAAAAGCCAGGAAGAAAGTGTCGCCATAACAAACATTTGTTTTGCCTCGGGATGATAATTTCCGCCAAAAATGGATTCATCAAATTCCAACTGAGATTTAATTTCTAAAAAAACCCTTAAGTATGTGTGGCTAACACATTTTCAAGAAAGCGAAACAATTAAAGTGGACAAATGTGTTGTGGGAGGAAAATACCTATAGAGAATATCACCTAAGCTAAAGGAAGGTGAGGTCCCAACAATTTTTGAGAAGTGCCAAAATATTGTGAGTGCAGTGCCGTTTAACTCTCAGCCCAAAACAGCTGAGGCAGGTTGAACATTTTGAAAAAACAATTAGAGAAAGCTTGGATGGACAAAACCAATAATGAGAGAAAGAAAACTTGCCAAATTTACGAAATTTGTTTTTTCCACTTATCTCCAAAAATGCCTTTCATTATATAGCACTAAGTTGGTCACGTGACTACGCGATTATGCGTTAGCGCCGTGGCCTGTCTTTATCGTTGGCCTCGACTAACATTCATCCACAATCCACAAAAACTGTTTGTTTAAGCAGTTGAATCAAGGTTGCAGAATGCGGGACACGGAGAGAGGGAGTGTCTGCTCTCCGGCCTTTAGTAGGTAGGTACAATAATTAAAAGCGGCTGCGGAAACTCTCAACTTTAACTGACTACAACTCGAAAACTATAAGACTTAGAATAATGATTCTTTTTTTTAAACTTTTTTGAAGCTTTGGCCTTGTTTCGTACGCAGATAGTATAGCAAAATTTCTTAAAACAAAAAAGTTTCTCGCTTACTGAAAATTGTGCTGCAAAAAAGTAAATATTAAAGTTTTTTCTAGTTTCACAAAAAAAAACAAGTTTTTCATAGTAACGAAATTACCGCCGTTACCTTCGCCCACATTTCCTTTATCGATTAAAAAAAAGAAGTTTTTAATATCTACATTGATTCCGGAGATATCGCGAGGTATGTATGAAAAAGTAATAAAACATAGTTTTGACAGATTTTTGACAAATTTCGCAATAACAAATGTTGTCCCTATTAAAAAATGTTGTAATTGCCGATTTCAGGTGACCAGGGACATAGTCTATCATTTTGTAAAGACCACATGTGGTTGTACTTAAATAAAAAAAAATCGAGAAGGAAGCGACTTTTTCCCGGTTTTTCAGTCCACTATCTCCAAATTATCTCTTGAAGGAAACTGTAATAGGGCTCATCACGCCATCTGTGAGTGAATATCAACATCTTATCTCAATTTCAGTTGCAACACTGTAATAGTGTTTGACAGGTGGGTTTTCAACCGTTTGTGGTTCCCGTGTATACTTTGTGTTGTAAGTAAAGAAAATAGTCGTTGCTGTTAAAAACCGGTAAGTATACACTACTCTACAATGTACTGGCTTCATTTGAAGCTATTTAGTTTCATCTTAAAATTTTAATTCAAGGTTATGTGAAAAATCGAAAATTCCAGGGGTTACTTTGTGACACAAAAAAATGTCCCAAAGTACCTAACCTCTGTAATAATTTGTAGTGCAGGATTATATAAAATTAAAGTTACCTACATAGAAAATCATTTTTTTTTTCAGATTTATAATGCCAAGAACATACAAAAGGAGAGTAGGTGCCCGTAATTATAAAAATTACACAAATGGAAAGTTAGCTGAAGCTCTTGATGATATCCGTAAAAATAAAATATCCCTACTTGGTGCTGCCGAAAAATATGGGATTCACAAAAATACTCTTTGGCTTAAGCTCAAGGGAAAACATGAGAAATCCCATGGACAACAACGGGTTTTTTCTGATCAAGAAGAATCTACTTTTGTCGGCCATATAATTGCAATGTCGGCGTTTGGGTTTCCGGTCTCTGCATTTGACCTTAGAAGTATTATTAAATCCTATTTAGAACGACAAGGTAGGACTGTAAAATGTTTTAATCAAAATTTCCCAGGAACCGACTGGATGAAGTCATTTCTCAAGCGCCATCCCAATCTTTCTCAATGATTTGCCCAGAATATTTCGCATGCGAGAGCTTCCACTGACGAAGAAGTTGTTAATTTATTCTTTGATAATTTACAAGTTGAACTAGAAGATATTCCGCCTTCAAACATCTGGAATTATGACGAAACTAATCTTGTAGACGATCCTGGTTTGCAGAAAATAACAACCAAAAGAGGTACAAAATATCCTGAAAGGATAAGAAATGCATCAAAAGCTTGTACAGGGTGGCCCATCCAAACGGAAAAAGTGTGCTACGTGGAGACAGGTTAACATAAAATCGTCATTCAAAAAAATGAGGTTGTAGTAAAAATTACGGGGAATTCGAGGGTGTACCCTAATTTTATATACGGGGGTCGGTAAAAAAGTTATCGCGAAAAAACATTTTTTGCAAAATAAAAAAAATATTTTTTTTACCTACACATCCATTAGAGAACCTTTAAGTAGTATTCCCGAATATTCAGTTTTTTAATATAACTTCCGGTTATAGCGGAAATGAAAGTGGTTTTCTCTATTTTACAACTTACACATTTCTCTTAACCATCACAGGATCCCTTCTTTAATTCTGAATCCAACGATATATAATTTGACCTATTTATCTCCAACCGTTTCCGAGATATTCATCAGAGAAGCTCCATCAAACTAGATACATGGTCTCATAGTCGGTGTCTGATCTTCGATCTGAGTAGGCCAAACAATAAAACCAAATTTATGACAAATCAAGTCAGCCATGATAATAAAACTGACAAGCGAGTAGGCTGAATGTTAAAGTGGCTATAGCCATTCAACTGCATTCAACTTAATTAAAAATCTCGTGAAAATTATGAAACATTTATTATTTTTACTACTGTCATATTTATTATAACAACAACAATATGATTAGTTATTAAAAATTAGTTAGAAGTTCATTTACGTTAAATGTTCAAAATGGTTTCCATTATTATTTACACATAACCTAAGTCTTTTTAAGAAATTTTTTCGGACATTTTCAAAGATTAAGGGACGATTGTTTAAACTATCAATTTCTAATTTTACTCGTCTTTTAATTTCCTCAACATTTTCGGGGCACAAGAAAAAATC
The DNA here is from genome assembly GCA_963920635.1 of Pseudeuparius sepicola. Lineage (NCBI taxonomy): Eukaryota > Metazoa > Arthropoda > Insecta > Coleoptera > Anthribidae > Pseudeuparius > Pseudeuparius sepicola. The sequence goes on along the minus strand of OY987304.1, from coordinate 26,361,214 downwards.
CAAGGGGGTTAAATCTGGACTACGTGGCGGCCACCTTATCGTTCCATGTTTACCAATCCAATTTTCAAATGAATTGTTCAAAAATTCCGTTATGGGCCCACAGTTATGGAAGGAAGCGCCATCTTGCTGCCATATTAATTGTCTTTCTTGGAGTTGGTTAAGAAAAATTAATGGCAACTGGTCAAAGTATTGTTCCAATTCGTTCTGGATTAAATGTAGGTATTTCCTAACTGTCATACTTCCTGAATAAAATAGAGGGCCCATTATAAAATTTCCCACAATTCCGCACCAAACACCCACGGAATTTCTGCCGGATTTCACAATTTCACGAAATGCCCGTGGATTGTCAACAGACCAAAATATATTATTTTTCCGGTTGTATATTCCCGCCGTTGTAAATGTAGCTTCATCGGACCAAATAATTTGTTTAAAAAATCCAGCTCCACCTCTTGCAAAATAAAAGTTTAACATTGTTTGACAATATTCCAGTCTTCTTGCAGCATCTCCAGGCCTTTGAACAGGTAATATTTTGAAGGCTTTAAATTTGCTTAATTTCATTACCCTTTGTATTGTAGACCGGGGAATTTGTAAGTCTCTCGCTGCATCTCTCTGAGATTTTTCGTTATTTCTTCTGAAATAATTTAAAATTCGTTCTCTCTCGTCCTCACTAATTCTAAACCCTTTTTTTCTCTTGCTAATCACACTTCCTGTAGATCTGAATCTTCGATACAGCTTACATATAAATGAAGCACTCGGAACATTTCTATTTGGATATTTACGAGAATACTCCCTCAAAGTTTCTACGTATCTTTTATCATTTTTGATGAAGATCTCTAAAATATCACAGCTTCTTCTTTCAAAAACATTTTTTTCAACTGCAACTACTAACAGCTTCAGCAACAAAATTTTAGACTAATCTGACACGTAAATAGAAATATTGAATTGACAGCCTACTCGATTGTCAGTTTTATTATCATGGCTGACTTGATTTGTCATAAATTTGGTTTTATTGTGTGGCCTACTCAGATCGAACATCAGACACCGACCATGAGACCATGAGACATCTAGTTTGATGGAGCTTCTCTGATAAATATCTCGGAAACGGTTGGAGATAAATAGGTCAAATTATATATCGTTGGATTCAGAATTAAAAAAGGAATTCTGTGATGGTTAAGAGAAATGTGTAAGTTGTAAAATAGAGAAAACCACTTTCATTTCCGCTATAACCGGAAGTTATATTAAAAAAACTGAATATTCGGGAATACTACTTAAAGGTTCTCTAATGGATGTGTAGGTAAAAAAATATATTTTTTTAATTTGCAAAAAATGTTTTTTCGCGATAACTTTTTTACCGACCCCCGTATACAAAATTAGGGTACACCCTCGAATTCCCCTTAATTTTTACTACCACCTCATTTTTTGAATGACGATTTTATGTTAACGTGTCTCCACGTAGCACACTTTTTCCGCTTGGATGGGCTTTTACCTCTTTGATGATTTGTGGAAATGCGGAAGGAAGACTGGCTCCATTATATGTCAACTACAAATCCCAAAAACTTTGGAATACTTGGACTGAGAACGGTCCTCCCAATGCAAAATATAACCGGACTAAGTCGGGATGGTTCGACTACCAGGTATTTGAAGACTGGTTTTTGAACTTGTTATTTCCGCTGTTAAAACGTCAAGATGGAGCAAAAACTATAATAGGCGATAATCTAAGCTCCCACTTAAATATGAAGGTTGTCCAAGAATATGAAGCTAATAACATTCGTTTTATTGCTTTGCCGCCAAATACACTAGCGTCTACAGGTACCCCGATTCTTTGGCTGGCGAGCTTCTTGACATACAGGAATTTGGCGCGCGGTTTGAATATTATTTTTCCCAATGAAATTTAAATGCACATAGAATGTTTTTTAAGTTAATTTTATTTTGTTTAATATTTGGATAAAAACAATGTTTAGTAAATATATTTAGAAGTTCTGCATTAATGAATTACTTTTTAATTCTTATCATTTCTCTGCTGGACGGTAGTGCAAAAAAACAAAAATATGCATAATGAAAACACATATTTTGGTTTTACATTTTATTATAGCCCGTTAGATGAAAAGACATACACTAATTAAAAAATTTTGTTTCTATATAGCTCTATTGAAGTATTTTTTAAGTAATAACGTTTAAAATGCGTTATACATATTTAACTACATTATTAAGTTATAATTTATCTTTGGTAACACTTTCAATACATTAAAAACATAGGTACAGGACTGTTTTTATTGGAAATTTAACAAATTCACAGCAGTATTTTGAACTTCTGTAACAGAGGGTTTCGCCAATCGCCGATTTTCCTTTTTACGTTTTTTCTTAATCGAAAATAATCGCCTTTGTGTGGGAATACTCTTATTATGTAGAATACACCTATTTTCTTCTGGCATTGTAAACGATCTGTTTCCTTCAATTTTAATGGCATTTAATGTAGCTTCCATTGGCGCGGCTATACGTTTCATTTCTATTAGTTCTGCCTTTGAAGAAACTCTATCAATCTGAGCACATACCCAATCTTTTAAACGTAATTTTTGTTCATCCAATTTAGCATTATAATTATGGTCACTAGGATTTTCCTTACTACCTAAGATGCTAACTAAATCTTGAATTTCATTTTTGCATGCAGATTCTTGGATTAATAAAGTGTTGCCATCTGAAATAGACAAATAAATAAATATTAGAGAACCTTTAAGTAGTATTACCGAATATTCAGTTTTTTAGTATAACTTCCGGTTATAGCGGAAATTAAAGTGGTTTTCTCTATTTTACAACTTACAAATTTCTCTTAACCATCACAGGATTCCTTTTTTAATTCTGAATCCAACGATATATAATTTGACCTATTTATCTCCAACCGTTTCCGAGATATTCATCAGAGAAGCTCCATCAAACTAGATACATGGTCTCATGGTCGGTGTCTGATGTTCGATCTGAGTAAGCCAAACAATAAAACCAAATTTATGACAAATCAAGTCAGCCATGATAATAAAACTGACAAGCGAGTAGGCTGAATGTTAAAGTGGCTATAGCCATTCAACTGCATTCAACTTAATTAAAAATCTCGTGGAAATTATGAAACATTTATTATTTTTACTACTGTCATATTTATTATAACAACAACAATATGATTAGTTATTAAAAATTAGTTAGAAGTTCATTTACATTAAATGTTCAAAATGGTTTCCATTATTATTTACACATAACCTAAGTTTTTTTAAGAAATTTTTTCGGACATTTTCAAAGATTAAGGGACGATTGTTTAAACTATCAATTTCTAATTGTACTCGTCTTTTAATCTCCTCAACATTTTCGGGGCACAAGAAAAAATCCAAGGGGGTTAAATATGGACTACGTGGCGGCCACCTTATCGTTCCATGTTTACCAATCCAATTTTCAAACGAATTGTTCAAAAATTCCGTTATGGGCCCACAGTTATGGAAGGAAGCGCCATCTTGCTGCCATATTAATTGTCTTTCTTGGAGTTGGTTAAGAAAAATTAATGGCAACTGGTCAAAGTATTGTTCCAATTCGTTCTGGATTAAATGTAGGTATTTCCTACCTGTCATACTTCCTGAATAAAATAGAGGGCCCATTATAAAATTTCCCACAATTCCGCACCAAACACCCACGGAATTTCTGCCGGATTTCACAACTTCACGAAATTCCCGTGGATTGTCAACAGACCAAAATATACTATTTTTCCGGTTGTATATTCCCGCCGTTGTAAATGTAGCTTCATCGGACCAAATAATTTGTTTAAAAAATCCAGCTCCACCTCTTGCAAAATAAAAGTTTAACATTGTTTGACAATATTCCAGTCTTCTTGCAGCATCTCCAGGGCATAGCCTTTGAACAGGTAATATTTTGAAGGCTTTAAATTTGCTTAATTTCATTACCCTTTGTATTGTAGACCGGGGAATTTGTAAGTCTCTCGCTGCATCTCTCTGAGATTTTTCGTTATTTCTTCTGAAATAATTTAAAATTCGTTCTCTCTCGTCCTCACTAATTCTAAACCCTTTTTTTCTCTTGCTAATCACACTTCCTGTCGATCTGAATCTTCGATACAGCTTACATATAAATGAAGCACTCGGAACATTTCTATTTGGATATTTACGAGAATACTCCCTCAAAGTTTCTACGTATCTTTTATCATTTTTAATGAAGATCTCTAAAATATCACAGCATTCTTCTTTCAAAAACATTTTTTCAACTGCAACTACTAACAGCTTCAGCAACAAAATTTTAGACTAATCTGACACGTAAATAGAAATATTGAATTGACAGCCTACTCGCTTGTTAGTTTTATTATCATGGCTGACTTGATTTGTCATAAATTTGGTTTTATTGTTTGGCCTACTCAGATCGAACATCAGACACCGACCATGAGACCATGAGACATCTAGTTTGATGGAGCTTCTCTGATGAATATCTCGGAAACGGTTGGAGATAAATAGGTCAAATTATATATCGTTGGATTCAGAATTAAAAAAGGAATCCTGTGATGGTTAAGAGAAATGTGTAAGTTGTAAAATAGAGAAAACCACTTTCATTTCCGCTATAACCGGAAGTCATATTAAGAAACTGAATATTCGGGAATACTACATAAAGGTTCTCTAATGGATGTGTAGGTAAAAAAATATATTTTTTTAATTTGCAAAAAATGTTTTTTCGCGATAACTTTTTTACCGACCCCCGTATACAAAATTAGGGTACACCCTCGAATTCCCCTTAATTTTTACTACAACCTCATTTTTTGAATGACGATTTTATGTTAACGTGTCTCCACGTAGCACACTTTTTCCGCTTGGATGGGCCACCCTGTACCTCTTTGATGATTTGTGGAAATGCGGAAGGAAGACTGGCTCCATTATATGTAAACTACAAATCCCAAAAACTTTGGAATACTTGGACTGAGAACGGTCCTCCCAATGCAAAATATAACCGGACTAAGTGGGGATGGTTCGACTACCAGGTATTTGAAGACTGGTTTTTGATCTTGTTACTTCCGCTGTTAAAACGTCAAGATGGAGCAAAAGCTATAATAGGCGATAATCTAAGCTCCCACTTAAATATGAAGGTTGTCCAAGAATGTGAAGCTAATAACATTCGTTTTATTGCTTTGCCGCCAAATACACTAGCGTCTACAGGTACCCCGATACTTTGGCTGGCGAGCTTCTTGACATACAGGAATTTGGCGCGCGGTTTGAATATTATTTTTCCCAATGAAATTTAAATGCACATATAATGTTTTTTAAGTTAATTTTGTTTTGTTTAATAGTTGGATAAAAACAATGTTTAGTAAATATATTTAGAAGTTCTGCATTAATGAATTACTTTTTAATTCTTATCATTTCTCTGCAGGACGGTAGTGCAAAAAAAACAAAAATATGCATAATGAAAACACATATTTTGGTTTTACATTTTATTATAGCCTGTTAGATGAAAAGACATACACTAATTAAAAAATTTTGTTTCTATATAGCTCTATTGAAGTATTTTTTAAGTAATAAGGTTTAAAATGCGTTATACATATTTAACTACATTATTAAGTTATAATTTATCTTTGGTAACACTTTCAATACATTAAAAACATAGGTACAGGACTGTTTTTATTGGAAATTTAACAAATTCACAGCAGTATTTTGAACTTCTGTAACAGAGGGTTTCGCCAATCGCCGATTTTCCTTTTTACGTTTTTTCTTAATCGAAAATAATCGCCTTTGTGTGGGAATACTCTTATTATGTGGAATACACCTATTTTCTTCTGGCATTGTTAACGATCTGTTTCCTTCAATTTTAATGGCATTTAATGTAGCTTCCATTGGCGCGGCTATACGTTTCATTTCTATTAGTTCTGCCTTTGTAGAAACTCTATCAATTTGAGCACATACCCAATCTTTTAAACGTAATTTTTTTTCATCCAATTTAGCATTATAATTATGGTCACTAGGATTTTCCTTACTACCTAAGATGCTAACTAAATCTTGAATTTCATTTTCGCATTAGATTCTTGGATTAATAAAGTGTTGCCATCTGAAATAGATAAATAAATATTTTGTAAAAATAACCATAAAAAATTAAAATGCAATGTTGTAAAACAAAATATTAAGTTGCAACAATTCCATTTTTATATATAACTTTATTTTTATATTTAGAAAACAACTAACCTTGATCTAAATCCATTGGTCCTATGGAGTTTGGCGGGCTTTTCTTACCCAATAAATGTTGTTCATATCTGCATACTAAATGAATATGTTTACACATATTATATCTTACACTTGAATCTATGCATGTACAGGAGAATTGGTGCAAACAAGCATTGCATTCCCGGCAAATGATCTTACAAGTACATTGGAGTTTCCTTTGCTCAATAAAGTAGATCTCTTGAGTTGTGTTTGAAGGAAATTGCCAACCAGTTTCCATTTTTATCACCAAGTGTTGATCAAGTTTGTGGCTAGTCTTATGCCTTGACCTTAGATCTTTTAATTTACTGCATAATTTACCTTTTTGAATCGTTATAAATCGTTCAAAAAGTATCACGTACAAATTTCAATATTGCAGTAATAGCCTTATCTAGCCTCTTGTTATGACTTCCATTTAGATACATATACTTTATAGTGTAATGCATACGTTCAATGTGCATGTTTGTATTTAAGCCACTGTTCAAACAATAACAGTAAGCCCAGGCCTTAACTTTGCTTGCATAATTTGTTTTAAAATAATTTGCAAATTCCATTGTAGCCTCATTTTCAGAGAGATTATTTAAAAATGCCCGCAACATATGTGAAAATGCTTCTAGATCCGTTTCTTGCAGTAACGTACGCAATTGTTGGTAGACTATCACCTTAAAAATAATATATTAAGTAATTTTTAATTTACATAAACAGAACCAACATACTTGTGTTTCCTTCGAATTAATCTTGGTAAGATTTTTTCTCCTTGCTCGGTCCACGTGCCAGGTGCAAAAGAGCCTGAAAATTTCCAAAATGTTAATTCTGTATATTTCCTGCTCTAGACTGTCAATATGATAATGTTTCCCCTTCAAAACCATAATATTTTAGAGAGTGGGAATGTAATACCGAAAATATTTTATATTCTTCGAAGAATTAATAAATTAAATAATATATCAGATGTTCCATTTAAACAAGGTAACTTTAGTTCGGTACGGATTTCTCTGATACTGAAACGAATAGTAAAAGAAGGAGCATCCTAGATAAGACGCGGACACCCCAAACGTGGAAATAAAAAAATAAAAAAAAGAAAGTGGCTATTTATACGTCCGGCGTATATCAAAGTCGGTATACGTCTTGCGCTCTCATTGGGGAGTTGAGTCACGTGACTTCTTTGGACGTACATTTAACTCCATCATACACATCTGAAGTAAAATGATTTATATACGTCTGAAGTGAATTTTCTCAAGCATCGTTGCAATAAGGGGCGTGTGCCTTCCATTTTCGGCGATGGGCGCTGCCTGTATGAAAACAGAAGGGATAATTATTTCCGAATGTCGGGCCAAAATAGGGGGTTAGCCTAAATTTCAAGAAAATCGAGAGCGGGTTACACCATTGGAAATAATTAACCCTTCTTTTTTTATAAGGCAGCGCCCATCGTTGCCGACGCCAACTGCCACCCGGACTTTCCGACTGGTTTTCCAACGCTCTACCACTGCTCTAACTATTCTTTGACGAATCTCCTGTTGTACATGAAGACAACCGGCGACTCGCGGACTTTTAAAAAATACACTAAAGATCTGCGAGTAACGGACCTTTATCCACTTCCTAAAACTTACCTATATTCTGGGGAACCATAATTCTCAACCAGGCATTAAAAAATGACTCCGCCATGTCTGACATAAAGACTTTAGGTGATATTTTTGATTCCAAACTTTCTTCAATGCAAGAAAATAATGTGCACATAACCTCTTCATCTGTTCTACTGGATATCATAAATGAACACGGAAATCCTTCTCTCATATCATCAAGCACTAGTACCGTTACCAATTCAAACCCATAGCTACTTAAACCATGTGTTCCGTCGATGCAGATACAATCACTTCCAAATTTGTTAAGCATCTCCTTCTGACCTTCAGTCATTAGAATTAAAACAAAATCTTCCTGTTTCAAATGTGGATATTCTTCAGATAATTCATCTTGAGGTTTGTAGAAATGTACACAATTACTTTTTTGCAATTCTTCTACCCATGCTTGAACACTTATAGCGTCATTCCTATGTCTAACGGACATAGCTCAATATTGCTCAATATTATATAAATCCTTTTCAGTGAGCAGATGTATTCTTTCAAAATTTGTATTAGACATAGAATCTCGAACCTCGTCTAAAATTACTGGTAATGGAATCTTTGCAGCTATTTTAGTAGCAATTTTTTGTTTTTCCTCGTAACTTAAAAATAAATGGCCCAGGTCAGTGTTATGTCCAATATGTGTTTTAATATAATCTACTCGGCACGTATTTGCTTCTTGAGTAACAGTAATACTGGATGGACAGAAAGCATTTATTTTGTTGGAACCTTGACATTTTAAATGTCTTTTATCCTTTCCTTTAGGTATGTATTTTTCAGATCTATGGCATTCGTATATTTTTTTGGTGCCATTTGAAGTATTCTTTGAGCCATGTTTGTTTACGAAAAACGACCTTGTTGTTTTTTCTTCTTTCAATTTCCAAAAAAGAAATTCTTCTAATGAATCAAATTGCCTATTTTCCGATTTAACAACTAGTTCATGCTTTTCTTCAAAATGGTCTATTAATTTTGCTTTGAAATTGTCTTCATATTTACATAAAGGACACTTTAATTCGTTGGGCCTACATGGGGAAACAACCTGCATCTGATGTACTTTTTTGTGAGCCATAAAATTTTTTAATCCCAAAAATTGTTTTGCACACTCACTGCACTTGTATTGATAAAACTTGTCTTTAACCAAAACGTCCATTTTGTCGAAAATAAATAAATTAGCAAAATAATTTCACCTACTTGAAAAATGAAAAATTGTATTGTTTCGTATAAAATTATAAATTAGGTACCTAGGTGAAATGTTCTCACATGCTGTCTTAAATTGGAGTATCTTGAGAAATATTTATTGCATTTATTGCATATGGCTGCTATATTATAAGTTTTTTTGGTACCAATTCCTCTAGTTCGTCTAAAAAAGTAATGAAAAATTATTACAGGGACTAAATTGCTGTAATGAACCAAATACACAAAAAATATTCTTATTTGAAATATATTATATGAAATTTGTCTGTAGTTAGTATGAAGAAACGTTTAGCGATTGTTATAAAAGATAATATAACGTCGGAAAATTAATTTGATACAAACTTACCCAGGGGCGACGGGTCGGGGGGGGGGGTAATGGGGGGTAATTACCCCCATTACCCCCCCCAGGAATTATAATTACCCCAAAAATTTATTTATGGATGGAAAAATGGAAAGGCATTCCTATCGAAAGTGTCCCAAATTCAGCCATAAGCGCTTTGCATAGCAATAGTTATTTATGTACCAAGGCACTGAAGTTCAACTTCCAGAGGCCTCGGCAACTAAATTCCACATGAGTCATAAAAAGAACTTCAGTGCCGAGGTACATATTATATTTTTTTTGAAATCGGAAAAAAGTTTTATTAGGCAAGAAAATAATAATAAGGGATCACCCGTCCATGAACCGACTACGCGCGGTGTTGCTTGACTTTGACGATAGCTCTACCTAGGTCAAGTATGACAAAGACACGGGGGCTTCGAACAGAAAAACCAAACTGCTGCTTGTTGTTCAGCCTCCATAATAAATCTATCGATATTCAAACCTACTAAAATATTTATACTGATAGATTGCGCTGCTATAGGTAACAATTTCGCAATGTGTACGATGGGTTAAATGGGTTAAATGGGTTTTGAATATTTGGTCACTTTTGACGGACGATGGCTCAGCGTCTGACGTTTGATGTTTACATCTCTCCAAGGCCTACTTATTGAAAAAATCGTACAATAATGGGTTACTTCAGTGCCGATTTCTGAGCTTTTAATGACGATTTTAGGACACTTCTTTGCCGATTTCAAGAAAACTTATTTATTCTACAATTAACGTATCTCTGTCTTTGTTGTTGGTATTGCCAGTAAGCGTTGCTAGTGCAGAGCGTAGTTTTTCTTATTTAAATAGACTATATAAAGATCTGGTTTAGGTCAACTACTCACCAAGAAAGATTAGTTGGATTGGCGCTTATGTATATGTATAAAAATTAAAAAAAGGAGATTACCCTTTGTCTTGTAAATATTTAATAAGTTTTGTTTTTTTTTTCTTCAAAAATGTTTGATATTAACAATAACAAATAGTTGCAGATTGTCTTGTGTGTAGACTAGACTGTAGTCTTAAGTGTTTGAAAATGTTCAGAGTTTTGATTAAAAATGATTTTTTTTTGTTTTTCATATAGCTATAACTTAGCCCAACCCTTTATTACCCCTCCCAGAGTGATTGTCACGCGTCGCCACTGAACTTACCTGGGTGAAATTTTTTTACGTGAGCCCTAAGATTGGATTGTTTAGAAAACGATGGTCACACATCACACATCTGTTCCCAAGGACGAATTTCCTGGACTTCTCAAAAAATTGATGGAGAAGTTAGAAGAAAGAGGTGCCGATAATTTAAAAGCGGGATTTAGAAAAACAGGAATATTCCCGTTAAATAGGGATGAGGAAGTGTTAAGTAGACTGTGCAACCGCACCATAACTACATTAACTGAAGTAAACGAATCAGTTGGCAATAGTTTTATTGAACATCTGAGCAGGACTCTAACTGAAGCAACACAAAAAAGAACAATAAGAAGAAAGAAGCGACTGAACGTACCTCCTGGAAAAAGCATAAGCACTACAGACTTCTTAGATCCTTCTAACGTGGAAATGACTACAGCTGTGACAGATACGGTTTGCTTTGGCGATCCTGAACCATTCTGTTCTGGTCTATCGTCACAAAACTCACAAATTACGAACAAAAAAGGGGCCATACCCACTTGTTATCAGATAGCAGTTCTAGTGACGAAAATGAAGTGCAGTATGCGGAGAGCGATGAAAGTGCCTGGAACAAATCATTTTCGTCTTTTGAAAACCATAATTCAGACAAAGAAGACATTACACCTCAAGAAAAAATCGAAAAAGTTGTAGGAAACTATGTGGTTGTGAATTTTGAAGAAAAATACTTTCCTGGCAAAATTACAGAAGTTTCTGATAATGGGGCGTATGCCAGTGTAATGACGAGTCTCGGAAAACAGTGGAAATGGCCCCAAAGAAAAGATGAAATATTTTATACTAACAACGAAATTATCTTGAATATTGATAAGCCTATACAGAGAGGAAAAAGGGAACTATTTGATATTCCGCAGATGGACAATTTTGTTGAATAGTATGCTTGTTTCCAGAAACTTTGAGCATTTTAAAATATTTTGTAAGTTGGAATAAATATTGCTTTATTTTGGAAATTATTTATTAATTTACCTGATCTATGTAATACAGTGTTTTAATTAGCTTCTGACTTTAATTAAATTTTGTTAAAAAATACTAATTTTCACATAAACAGTAAAAAAATATAATCCTGGTTCATTATTTTAGTATATTTATTGACGCTACGGGGTTATTTTGTTACAGCGCTATGATATCATATTATAGTTTTCAGTACAAAATTTGAGTGTCACAAAGTAACCCCGACATAAGGGGTTACATTGTGACACTTTTATTCCTTCATATTTTCTTTTCTGAATGTTTAATTGAACTCCATTTTTGTCCAATAGCACTAAAAGGTTCACTGTTCATATTTATCACAGTTTTGATTATGTGAAGTCTCGACCTTATATCTATAAGACTTGCTATTCGAATAATAATCGTATAAAATTCGCAACATCTCGTTGGTCATATGATTGTAATTAAATATTACCTATTTACGCCAGATTTCACATAGAAATAGTAGTATCAACCTCGCCGTGAAATCTCCGCTTTATGTCTGTAATTTAATCACCACTTTACTTCCCATCAAAAGAAAAATATTATAATATCCGCGATATATCCTTGTTAATATAATTGTAACCAAACATGAATTATTTAGATGAGATGTCCTATAGAGATTCTCGAAATAACCTCTCTGAGAATTCTCTGCTTAACATCTATAATTTAGATATAGTTTATAGTTTTCCGTTCTTCCCATTCAAGTAACATTCGCGACTTCGCACTGTTAACGTACGCTCTCGGAATTTTGTCGGCGGTCCCCTGTAGCCTGAATGTACGCAAAAATGAGGCTTAGTCCTTATTGCTCTTAAGGGTCATCATAATTCTGAATCTCTAATGTTTACTACGCGCAGCCGCGCTGACGCCACGTCCAGAACAGATTGAAGCTTGCTTTTATAAAAGTCGCACGCGGCCACGCGGGATGGATAGGGATAGGAAGCCGAAGCCGGCCATTATAATACAGAGAGCGTGTTGGTGTTGGGTACTGCCGCCCGCCGGTGGTTATTATCAAGCATAGAATCACGGGGAACCACGTCATTTGTTCATAGGATGAAAGTGTAAGCGTGTAGTAGTGTAATATAGTGTGGATAACTACTCATAAGGTGTGTATTGCATATTAATTGTCACAGTATTTCCGCCCCTTATGGCGGTAGGATTATATAGATGCGACTGCCAAAGCCCTATAACTTATTAGTAAAGGCAAAAGGCAAACATTCTGGCTTCAGACCGCAATTGCCTCGCTGCAGCGACGGAACCCGGCATCGTACGGTAAAAAACCGAATGTCTGCAGCGGGTTTTCCGAAGACCGGTTCCCCTATTTAACTACTTATACTATAGAAGAACCTATACTAACTAGTACTTCCGTGCTGATTTTTTTTTAGAGATGGCCGAATCTGTTTTATTCTAGGACACTTTAACAGGTGATAAAAAACCATAAAATTTGAGTATCTTGTGGTATAACTTTTTAGCCACAGCTTCCGCGTTTTCGAGATACAGGGTGTTTAAATTCTCAAAAATGTTACCGTTTTATTTTTATTTTTTCCATCCGTTAAAGATATTCAAACGAAATTTGGATCACCGCATGCATTGATCAAGTACCACAAAAATTAAACTGTTTTTTTTTTTGCGATTTTCGCAGAAACGTGACATCTTAGCGGAGAATATCCTACACAAAAGTTGTAAATATTAAAAGATCTGAAACTTTCGTATAAGGCATTCTTCAACATAGCCTCAAATTTTCCGAGAAAATGGCGACAAAACGTTTTTTCGATTTTTATTTTTCTCTCTTAAGAATAACTTAATTTACATGAAATTTTGCGAGAGTATACCTTTCCTGGCATTGAATAAGCCTAATTTTGCTGGAATGTGGGAAACAAGTAGTTAGATATTCACATTTTTCAGAAAAAAAAACAAATCTTTCAACGAAAAATTTTATTGGTGTTTTTTTTTTCGATTTAAATATTTTGCCCAGGCTCATTTTAACCGTTAAAATGTTACATTACTTACAACACCAGTAACTTTTTTGTTTTAGTTCAAAACTCCAAAGATAGCATAATATTTGATTCTAAATTTTTTATAATAATTTTCTTTTATGGTAAATGTAGTCACACCTTGTTTTGGTATCGAAAGTAATTAGAAATAACTTCAATTTCAGAAGTTGCTGATAATTACGAAAGTACTACACAAGAAACTGCCAATTCCCCTGAAAGTAATGTTTTTGTAACTGAATCAAATAGAAGGTGTACCTGCTTCAAACCTTTCTTCATTCAGCCTTCCAGGTTTGTTGTTTTAATTGCGTATTGCTTAGGTAGGAAATAAAGCTCCAATTATATTAGTTCCATGTACGTGTCAGAAGCGACTAGAATTACTTGTAGAAGTTAAATTACAATTTGGAAACAGTTGTCCAAAAGTTAACTGATAAGGGCATTTTTGAAGAAAATGATCCGAATGGAGGACTTTCCTCAATTAATAGAATTTAATAGGAACCTCGAAGCAGATTCGAAACTTCGGAAAAAGCTGGTGAATAGTTAAAGTTTACTGTTTTTTTTTTACCTTACCCTATCATAGTTTAAATGTTTAATTTTGAGTTTTCTACTTAAATTGGGCGAATTCGCATGAAATAATGTTTATTTTTGAGTTATGTCCATTTTATTCTAAGAAAGGGCCTCAGAAGGGCGGATTACCTTATTAGGGTATCAAAGTGCCACTGTTTCAGCTATAAAAAAATAATTATATGTAGATCCTCTCCTAAAATTTCGACGTATAACTCTCGAAGCTTTAAACTTTCGACTTTAAGTTAAAATATTGAACTAATATTTATATTTATAACCCGAAACTTTGACTTATAAGTCGAACCAGAACGAAATTTTTACCAAAGGTAGATGGCATTGTTGCTTACTTATTTTCAAAAAAAATAGTTGCTTACTCCAAAGTCAAAGCCACCTGCGATGCCACAATCGAAGCTAAAAGTCCGAAAGAAATATTAGGCATTTGTTTTTTAAAAAAATTACTAAAAGAAGTTGTTCAGAATCGATCGAAAACCCTAAATCCAAAATTTTGTCAAAATAAAAAAATAATGAATAGGAAAATATAGCATTTTAATAATTTCCTGCGTTTCGAACAGTGTGCCATGGAAGTTTTGAAGGCAAGTTGTTTGATGTAATGTCTATTGTCACAACTTGCCTTCAAAACTTTCATGGCACACTTTTGTAAACGCAGGAAATTATTAAATTGCTATTTTTTTTCATATTTATTATTTTTTGATTTTGACAAAATTTTGGATTTAGGGTTCTGGATCGATTCTGAACAACTTTTAGTAATTTTTTTTTGAAACAAAATGCCTAATATGACTTTTGGATTTTTAGCCTCGATTGTGGCATCGCAGGTGGCTTTGACTTTGGAGTAGGCAACTAATTTTTTGGAAATAATTAGGCAACAATGCCATTTACCTTTGGTACAAATTTCGTTCTGGTCGGTTAAAAATGAAAGAATTTACAAGGTTGTTTCACTCTTAAGTGAGACTCTCTGTATATACAGAGTTATTGGTAATTCGATACATTCCTTTGGAGATGTGTTAGGGGAGGAGGTAAGGAGTAAATTTAATCCTTATGCATTATGTAAAACTCATTTTTTTAAATATTTTTGACAACTTTTTATTTAAAATTTTCCTATGATCTAAATATTTCCGGACTTTTTTCGTTCCAAACATAGTGTTGGGCAAGTAATCCAGTTGAAAAATTTAAAAAAGTTCTGTAGGTTTTTTTGTCTACTAAGAGAAATTGAAATATCTCAAAAACTATTGAGTTTTGCACTCGGTTTTGCATAATGGATATTAGGATTAAATTTAATCCTTACCTCCTCCCTTATCACATCTCCAAAGGAATGTATCGAATTATCAATAACCCTGTCGCCTTAAAGTCCGCCCCATATGGGATTAAAAAAAAATAGCTTTGGTTAAAATTTGATGTCGGGAACAGTTTTTGCTTCAAATTAGAGCAAAAATGACATTAACAGTTCTGGCCAAGCGATCTCTGTTAGCTATCAAATTTGACATTTGTTGCGGAAAGTGGCATTTTAAAAAAAATTATGTACGTGTGCAAACTTACAATTCGTTTACCATGGCCAACTTACTGTTTTAACAATTTACTTATTACAAGAAATTATGTTTTCAGAAAAGGTACGAAAACTAAAGTAATTAAAACAGTGCCTGCTTTTGACAATTTTCCTATATTTTGCTCTTACATCAATTTAATATTTTATAAGATTAAATACTCGTGTCTTTTCAAAAGAATTATAAAATTATTGGAACTTTGCACCGCTCGTGTCAACATGTTTTATTTTTGCAATTTTAGTTTTTAAAAATAGTAAAAGTAAATAAAATATTTATCATGGAACTGACAGGTATTACACAAACAAACTAATTTTTGCCAATTAAGTAAACTTTGCATTTGTAAAAAATTTTACAGCTAACAAAGATCGCTTGGCTACAACTGTTAATGTCATTTTTGTCCTAATTTGAAGCGCTGTTCCCGACATCAAATTTTAACCAAAGCTATTTAAAAAAATCAAATATGGTGCGAACTTTAATGGTGACTCTGTATATATTCTATTCTAACTTATAATTTAAATTTTTTTAAACTTTCTGTTTTATAATCTTCAGAAAAAAATTCATATCAGAAACATCTTTCTTGAAGTGATTTTCAAATTCTTCCATTTTTCAGGTGCCATAAAAAATAAAACTGGGGTGACCGACAAAGATTTTAAAATTACTGTAAAGGATTGGTTACGCCATGCAACGCAGAGGAGGGAACGGGCAGAAAAATACTTGCATTAGTTGGATGTTAGATGTTCTACCTATTAGGTGTTAATAAAGCAAGCATAATACGAATGAGAAAGTAGGTGTTTTTTTGTTTTGTTTTATATCTGATATTTACTACTATTACTTACTATTCCTAAAAGTTGTGTTTATGCTTTCATAAGCTCAGTTTCTGTAAATTTGTACAATCACTCATTTTCTATACATATTGCCCGACAGAAAGTACCCACCATATATGGGATTTTTTAAATGTTAATTTATCAGAAAATTTTATTCTTGATAAAAGTTTGTGCATTTCCGCAAACTCAAAACGCAATTTTCAAAATTTGAATATAATAAAAAGTGTCAAGAGTAAAGTACCTACCCTTATTAATTTGTAATTTTAGATGAAGAAATGTAATCCGAAATGTTGTTTAGAATTAAAAGGTAAGTATAGGCCCAAAAATGAAGTTTCGTCCAGAAATAAAAAAGTTAAAGAGAGGGGTAAAAAATAACTGGTGAACACCCTGTGCAAACTTCCAAACAAGATGAATATGTTCCAAATTTTTTATATAGTATATACAGTATGTCCACGGATGGGGTAAATAAGAGGACAAAAATGGACCAAAAAGTTCATTTTTCGACAAAAAGTCATTCTTGATAAAAGTTTCTGCTTCTTGAAAAAATATGGTCCACGAAGAGAATTTTCGATTTTTGTATACAGGGTGTCAAAAAAATTCAAAAACATGAAATATGATCAAGAATAAATTGCCTTTATTTTTAAAAATATCAAAAACTTTTAGTTAGAAAAGTTGTTTAGAATTAAAAGATGTGTCCGATTGTCACTTTTTAAGCAAATCGGGAGACTTTAATATAAATGGGTAAAAATTTTAAAAATCAAAGTCGGGCGGATTTGCTTCAAAAATCTTTTAATTCTAGACAATTTTTCTAAATAAATATCTTTAATATTTTTAAAAACAAAGGAGTTTCACACTTGGAAATAAAAAAATTGGAGTTGGCTGATTTGTTTGAAAAGTGACAATCGGACACATCCTTTAATTCTAAACAACTTTTCTAAGTACAAGTTTTTGATATTTTTAAAAATAAAGGCAGTTTATTCTTAATCGCGTTTCATGATTTTGAATATTTTGGACACCCTGTATGAAAAAATCGAAAATTCTCTTCGTGGACCATATTTTTTCGAGAAGCAGAAACTTTTATCAAGAATGACTTTTTGTCGAAAAATGAAATTATTTTTATTCCATTTGTCCTCTTATTTACCCCATCCGTGGACATACTGTATAAATAGGCAATTTTTAGTTGAACATCCTATACACACTATTTCAAACGGGTGATTCATTAATAATGGGACGGGTGATTCATTAATAATGGGACATAGAGCAACTGCATATATTTTGGGCCAAAATATTACGATCGAGCTTAAGAACTGCCGGTCAAATCTCAATGGTTACTGAGATACCTCAAAAAAGTTACGAGTAAAAGCACGATCTAAAAACAGCGCAAGTGGCGCCCTCTGTCAGATACGTAGAAATTGACATCTTCAACTTATTCTCCATCCCCAAAAACAGTGCAAAATTTTAGTTCAGCAGCTTGATTATTTTGGGAGATGTAGACATAATTCAATTTCAAAAAATTAACTTCAACGCCGAGTAGGTAACCATTGAGATTTGACCGGCAATTGTTAAGCTCGATCGTAATATTTTGGCCCAAAATATAATATGATGTTTCTCTATGTCCCATTATTAATGAATCACCCTGTACAAAAATATAGGAATAGGAAGTAGGTATTTGAGAGGACTTTTTAATACATCACATAGAAGTTTCTAGAATATAATCTATACAAATCCCAAATGGATATCCTATAGAAACCAGTAAAGTCCTGGGTGACACATCGAAAAGACAGTTACAATGCGAACATTTATGGACATTATTTACAAACCTATATAAAAGAAACTAATGACACTTCGCATAGAGTCTCCAATGCGAGCTTAAAGAGTGTCAGACAATTGAATATAAAAAAGGTAACATTGCGACCACTGTGGAGATCTCAGCCCTTGTTGGTGGTAGTTGGCGAGCGGTTTTATATAGGGTGAGCCACAATATACTTTCTTTTAGTGTGGGCCTAAGGGTGTATGACCGAAACACAGGGATAGTTTGATATGTATATTAAAATTAAATACGATACCGTACATTGAGTTAACAAAATACAGTTAAATAGGATGTTTAAAAACATGTGCAATAATTATTACCGAATAAAATTAAAAATCTATAAATTCGCACAATGCTACTCTCAAGATATCTGAAATATGACCCTTTTCTAAGTAACAAAATCCAAACGTTTCAAAAGATACACGGATAAACAATAGAATTTAAAATAAGACACAAGACAATATGACAAAATGGCACAAATACATAAACTATGGCATGAAATGGCAAACCTTCAGATTAAAAATACAAAATGCAAAAGATTCCCCAAATAGAATAAAATTACTTGATTTCCTAAATAGAATAAAATTACTTGACTCTGCATAACATCGCTTAATTACTTTGTACAAGTTTGTATAAAAATGTAATTTAAATTACTCGAAAATTCTGACATAAAATATAGTTCAATTAAAAACAAAATTCTGATTTCAACCCCAATTAATTTGACTCTAAATAGTTTCCCAAAACCCTTCCAAATTTCCCAATAAAAGTTACAAGATTATTTTTGTTTGAATAATATAAAAACTCTGACATCTAAGCGAAATAATATGGTTCAAAATAAATTCCCAAAAATCATAGTACGGTTCACAAAAGCTATGAAATTATTTCTAATTAATAAAAGATGCACAATAAATTCAATTTCTCTAAAAGTTTCCAAAATAATTCAAAATTCAAAAATAAAAAGGCAAATATTTGGCTTTTTGGTCAGCCCAAACTTACTGCGGTGCTTAGGAGAGTATTTCTTTCTTGATTTTCTTCATTTTAAAATGGGTGATGGCCTGCGGCTGGCTAGCCGCAGGGGCTGCCGCCTCCCCTCTTCAGTCGGGCAGGGGTTCCCCTGGCACTTGCTGGTAGCTGGATTACTTCTACTGTTGGAGCTCCGATCGGGAGTCCCTTTTATATGATTTCTCACGCGGCGCGCGCAGCGCAAGTGGCGTGATCCTGCCTCCGAATTTGGCCTCGCGGTTAGCCTCGACACGTACGGTCGGGCCAGCTTCATAGGAACGGGTGGTTTTTAAGTTTTAAGAATATGAAATGCTGGGGCCTCTCTAGGATACTGTAGGAATATTGTGAATTTAAATATTCTGGCTTTAGGCGCTTGCCTGGGCACTACAGCACCCTGGGTTGTTGTAAATTTTACTACTGATTAAATCAAGTTCGCCTTTGTTAACATGATGTGGCAGACATTTGGCTTTCTATAAACCTCGCACAGTACTCCCACAGAACCTCGCATAAGAGCTTGATGTTAACAATGTTACCTCTACAGGAGATAACTGTGATTGCTTGGTGTTTGTTGGGTAGTGAAATAGACTGGGAGATATTCAGAAGAAACCTAAACATGTTATTGTATTATAATAATCATTATTTTCAGTGTGCTTGCATTTACTTTGTAACAACTAGGTGTTATGAGGCGATCAAATAAAACACAATATTCTAAAAACAAGGTTTATTATAATTTGAAAGTACTTGCATTAAATTGCTTTACAAAAGAGAGTTTTTGAAAATTTAAACAGAAGTAAATTTAAAAGTTAAGATTAAGCAATCGCCTTAGGTTACACCGACTGAGATTTTTACTGCGGCTTAATTCTGTCCTTTCGACTTGGGTAAAAGTGATATAGTCCAACACAATACCTCAACTCCACACTCGTGTAAGTCTGTGCCCAATGTGCGAGAACCAAACCATACCACTTGTAGCTGCAACGCTGCAATGCCGACTAGCTGGCACGTAGGTCTTTGTTGTGGCTGGTGGATCTGTCGCTTAGCTGCACGTGACCAAAGCAGAACTTGTGATGTTGGAGGAGGTGTGGTGTAACAGCTTAGAAGTATCTGTGAAGTCGAAAACCAAGCAGTACCCAATCTCTTAAGTCGAGAAAATATTCAGACAACTAATAGGCGATGTTGTTTATGTTACTTATAATTTTAAACTTGTAGTCAGTAATACTATCTTATTTAAGAGTATGACTAATTTAAAAATGTGATATTTATAATTATTTAAAAAAAACACTGCACAGAGATAGCGAAATAATGCAAAATATTTACTTGTAAAAATGTAATATACAATTTGAAACTTGATATTTATAGGAAATCTGAACCTCAGATTAGGACAAGATTAAAAGTTATATTAACACATACTTATATGTTCTCTGGGTAAGTAAAACATATTTAGTTCATAAAAGAGAAAATTCAATGATATAATGATAATAGCAAAAAAAATCTGAGGTGACTCTACGTTACGTTCCTTCGGGAATCAGACCTAGAGTGGTATCGTTGAGAGTTAAGAAAATTTTAAAATTCATGATACGGTAATATAACCAGGTGCAAAACCCAGGCCGAAATCCAGAGGACAGCTCGAGTTCGTAGAACCTAGGTGAGTAGATATCTCGAGAAAACGGTACGAGAAATACGACAAGGAAAGATAAATGAGATAAAATCTACTCACCAGGGATTCCACGGACTTCCACGGCGCTCGAGCCCCTGTGGACTCCTCCTGTGCTGGCTGAAATGTAGCTGAACTCCTGGGGCGGTACACGTGGTTGACTACACGCCAGAAAACCAGGGCTCCAGTAGATAAGTTCACATGAAATTGAAAGATAACAAATATTAATTAAAGAATGGTAAAATTTCAACGATACACTCTTGATCACACCGTTAAATTAGGGTTGAAAAGTCGGAAAAAGTGGCCAAGCCAAAAAACACGATGCGAACACCTCAAGAACGCAACGAAAAGTGTCTTGGGAACGAGAACTTATCAGAACCTTTTGTGGTACGATATCCGGTTTCGAGATTATGGAATGTTCTATCGAATTCTATAGACAACCCGCGAAAATTCTTAGTAAAAGGCATTATGAAAAAACTAAAATTTCGAATACAACATCCGTTTGTGTTTGTGATTCGTACCATAAAAAAGGTTAGGTAGATGAATGACAAAATTGACACTTGACCGAGGGATTGACTGTAATCACAAATCACCTTAGTCAGATAAATTTGATATCATCGAAATATTATCAGGTATCCATTTTCAAAAGTAAGCACAATAAACTAAAAGGTATTTTACACTAACAGGCAATCGACGGGAATTATTTAATTACATACCTGAACTTTGGAATCTGGCTCGCCGACCAATATTCACACAACCACAAAATACAAATCACTGTCAGAAGAAGAAGAGTCTAATCGAATGCGCGATAGGCGTAGCATTTTCTTTCGGTTACAGGGGTGGTTTAATAATGAATTGATAAATTTAATGAAATTAAAACGCTGTAACGGAATGAGACAAAATTTCCGTTACAACTTGCATTGGTTTTCTTTCTTTTGAGTTGTAATATGATGTAGAATTAAATTTATTTAGTTTTTGTGACGTGGTTGTAGATGAATAACTATAGGTGTGTGCCTGTTATGACTTATTTTTCGCGTAAAGTACTTCGAGTGTATAACATCTTTTATTTAAAAATTGGGTTAATTCCAAAAGTGATGGCAACTCTTCGTCCGATTTTTTTTGTTCCCAGTCACGTCGATTATGAATATCTACCTTTTCAATTACGAGAGGCACTAACAGTTCATCCCAATGGTCTGTAGGGACCCCTTGCTTCTTTAAGCTTTAAGCAATGTGAATTTAATTTGTCTAACAAATCTCTGAGACCAATAAATGACTCTTTTGCTACCTCCGGTAACTTGAATAATATTCCGTTTATGTGGAGATCTAAGAATGCGCGTGTTTGTAAAGTAACCCTTTTATAGAATTGGGAAAAATAATAAACCCAAAAATTTGACAACGTTCTACTTTCTTATTTATTTGACCTGGACCAACACTATATTAAAGACCTGTGCATAGCACTGTTTCAAGCGATCGCCACTGGCGCCACCCAACGAAACAAATTTACACAGTGGTATAATGTTAAAAACACCATTGTTGCAGAATCCTTTATAAAATAAAAACATGCGAATGTGTCTGTTACAACGAATTCAGTATCCAAAATAAAATAAAATATTTGTTTGTTATCAGACCTGGGTCCGGATACTCATAAAATGTATTCGAGTACCGGATACGGATATTTCGATTGTATCCGAATACCGAATCTCGGAATACGGATACTTTTACCTAAGAAAGTATTCGGATACATGTATCCGAATACAATCTTACGGACATAAGATACGGATACTCTAATTTAATAATTGCTTTTTAAAAACAGTATTAACAAAAAAGATCAATAATATTCAGAAAGTTTATTGTTTATGGCTTTTTAAAAAGGTAAGAAATAGAAAAATAATACTGAAAGCAAAGATTTATTCAACCTAGATATTCAGAGACAGGCTTCAACTGGGGAAGGGGGGGATAATGAGGATAATAAACGTTATCTACCTACTTAAATTAAGAAATATATTTTATTACTTATTGTTACAATTAAATAACTTCAGCGGACCCCACTTGAAGCCTCTATCTCTGAATATTAGTGAACATCTTTGCCAAAAGTAACAGCGAACTAAAAAATAAATTCTTAAACACAAAGTTTATTTCCTAATAATATTAAAATGTTCAAGGAATCAAGAATACTATAAAATAAAAAAAGAACGAAGCCGATTTCATAACAAATTCTAATAAAAAGCCTTTAAAAATAAACAAGTTTAAAATAACAAATTACTGAAAAACTTACTTTATTTATAATTTGTTAAGCTAACATTATGTTGCAATAAACGAGGGAAAATGATACGGTATCTTCGCACTAGGGCCATGTACCTACCGTATAGGTACGTATCTATATAACACCGTAATTCGCAACCACACGTCAGCCCGAGGAACCGCACAATCTAAAAATAGATCGACTGAACTGACTAAATAACTTATGCGCATGCGCCATGCGAGGAATTGTATTCGCGGGATTTCAAATAGTATCCGGATACCGGATACATTCAAATTTTCTCGCGGATACGGATAACGGATACAAAATTTAAAAAGTATCCGAATACGACCCTGCGGATACAGCAAAAGTATCCTGATACAGTACTCGAATTCAAAAGTATTCAAGTACAGCCCAGCTCTGTTATGTTCCTCTAATTTGACAAGTTCACATGGCATATTTCCATACATTTTCTTAAGAGAAGGGAGTCTAAAAAGCAAGCAAGAGTATGTGGTACCTTTTGGTTTGAAATGAAGTCCATGGCTAGTTGTAGTGTAAGTAAGCATAAAACGCATTATATTTTTCAGTTTCTTTATATGGAGGACTATTGGTTCGTTTTGGATTTTCTATTTTCATTCTTGCATACGTTACAAAATACTCTTCCAAAATAATATCTAGAATTTTCGCTTCTTCAGCTGGTTGATCAGATCATCCCATAATTCCAAAATAGCCTTTATTCTCCTGCAATACAGCTATAATGGTCTGTGCAGTGTGCATTCCATTTTCTTCATGTGCATGGAAATTTCATGTTATCACAAACAAATCTACCTATTAGAAGCTGTGTTAATAGGATAAAACTGTTAAATACTGGACGCAAAGACAATTCGTTACCGTAAAAAGAAGGCAAATCGTAACAAAGCTGGATATTTAAAATTTGGGACATTTTAAACGTCAGTAACTTACATACCAATAACCACAGAATATCCCCCCTTTAACCTATAATAAGTCGCCATTTTTTTCGTCGAGTGGCGCCACCCCAGTCCGTAAACAACAATGAAATATTGTCACACTAAGTGCCTCGAACACGGGGCCTTCACCTCGTGTCGCACTATTCGTGTGTGCCGGAGGGTTGGACTGGCCCTCACGGCGTGCCGGGATCACTGGGAGGGGTCGCGACCGACAACAGAGCGTGCTCAAATGAGACACAGGTATACACAAAACGGACTTGTATTGTCCCGAACTCACATAAACGTTTTCAACAGCATCTTGACTGCTTGGGAGACGCGTACGGAGCTGTGGACCAGCGGGACCGCGACTGACCGGCGCCTGGGGAACCTAAGAGCAGAGGTTCCCAGGCTCGCGATTTGCAGAGACCGATCTCCAACAACCCGGCGATCACCAACACTCGAGCATGACCCCCGAAGGGATCTGCCGTCAAGCCCCCTCGCAGTCGGGTCAGAACACAAGTTCGCTGATAAGTTGCACCTTGTGCCCGAGCCGACCCCTCGGGAGTGGTTGGCGATCTAGTGGCTGCTGAAAAGCGGGATCCACTGATACCCAGCTTGGAAACTGAGCTGTACTTATACCCGCAGATTCTGCCGAGTCGGCGGGTGGACCTTGATCTATTTATTGTTTAACTTATTAATTCATCCTCGTATTTACTTTATTGACTGTCCCTCGTACTCATTAAATTTGTTATTGTTATCTTTACTTTTGTTTTGTTTGGTAGAAGTTGGTTTTAATAATTCGGTCACTGGTCCACAGATGTCACTTTGGTGACAATATGAAGTCTTGCTCGGGTCTTTAATATAGTGTCGGTCCAGATTTGACATTACATTTCTTGTCCATTGTTTGAATATATACCCAGGGGTTATTGTATTTGATATAAATATAAAATAAATAACTAAATAACAAATAGCTTAATTCTAAACATGCCCCTCGTCTTGAAAGGCTGCAGGGTTCTTTCAACTCTTATGTTTCAATCGAACCATTTTCTTCTTCCAACTTCGTGTTATCTTCTTTTAAAATTATTTATTATCTTCTTTTAAAATTACTACGTTATTTACTTTGCATTGTTGTAATTCTGATAAATATTCTCTGTGCCAGCGCTGCCAAAAATATTGTTGACACTGTTGAATGTGTTGAAATCGAGACAATCTAATCTATTTACAGGAAT
Organism: Pseudeuparius sepicola; assembly: GCA_963920635.1. Classification (NCBI taxonomy): domain Eukaryota; kingdom Metazoa; phylum Arthropoda; class Insecta; order Coleoptera; family Anthribidae; genus Pseudeuparius; species Pseudeuparius sepicola. The sequence goes on along the minus strand of OY987304.1, from coordinate 26,335,862 downwards.
ATCTCGGTAATCTGGATTGGGTATAGCAGTCAGTTGTCTTCCAATCAAAAAATGAGCTGGAGTCAACGGCAGTAAATCTTGAGGATCAATGGATAGCGGGTATAGGGGACGAGAATTTAAAACGGCTTCTATCTGAGTCAGTAAAGTGTTCAGTTCCTCAAAGGTCAAATGCGCATCTCCTAACACTTTTTTTAAATGAATTTTGCTGGCCTTTATTCCACCTTCCTATAATCCTCCGAAATGAGATGAATATGGGGAATAAACTGCCAATCAATTCCTTCATTTATAAAATGATCTGCTAAATCTTCAGTAGAATTTTTTAAAAATTTACTAAGGTTTTTTAAATCAGAATTTGCGGCTACAAAATTAGTACCATTGTCTGAATATATACGAGTTGGCTTTCCTCGTCGAGCTACGAATCTTTTAAGAGCCATAATAAAAGGATCCTTAGAAATATCTGAAATTAACTCTAAATGTATGGCTTTAGTTGTAAAGCATATAAAAAGGCCTATGTAATAATTTCGCAGTTTAGCGCCACGTCCATTTCTATCTTTAATTTGAAGTGGTCCCGCATAATCTAAACCTGTTATCATGAATGGAAATCCTGCTTGTACGCGAGATTTGGGCAGTTGTCCCATCAGCAACTGAATAGGTTTTGGTTTAATTTTATAACACTGAATGCATTGCTTGACAACCTTTTTAGCTAAATTTCTACCAGATATTGGCCACAATGTTTCTCTTATTGAAGCTAATAATTGTTGTGGACCTGCATGTAATAATCTAATATGTTCATTTTCGAAAATTAATTTGGTAAAATGATGTTTAGAACACAATAAAATTGAACGTTTTTTGTCTTGAGATAAATTTGAATTTTGCAGTCGTCCACCAACTCTAAGCACTCCATCCGTATCAATATAAGGATTGAGACTTAGAATTTTGCTTTTTCTATCAACATATTTGTGCATTTTAAAGTCTAATAAGTCCTTAAAAAATGATTGCTCTTGAGCCATTTTTATTAATGTATTAAAAGAATTATTGAATTCTATTAGTTTGATTTTTCCAGAAATTTTAGGTGTGTTGGTACTTTTTGCCAAGCAGTTCATTTTGAATCTAAAAATCCAAGCAACAACTCGTTAATCTTAAAAATTTGGAAAATTTCTTAAAAGGAAATGTGTCAAATTCTTAACAAGAAAAATTAAGTGTATTATTAGTGCTTCCGTATATCAGGTAAATCCTTTAATGATTTCTTTAAACCCTCTGATATAGGCCAATTTTCCGATATTTCAGATAGCCAAAAAGGTCCATGCCACCATAAAAATGAATTTTGTAAGTCAATAGGACTAGCACCTCTCGATAGTAAATCTGCTGGATTATTTTTACTTTGACAATGCAACCACCTGTCTGAATATGTAATATTTTGTATTTCAGCTGTCCTATTGCTCACAAAAGTTTTTAATTTATTTGGATGCATTTTCAACCATCCTAGCACAATATCTAAGAGATTTACAAACTTCATTTGCTAATCGAGCTAAAATTAATGCACCTAAAAGCTCTAACCTTGGTAAAGTCAAAGTTTTCAGTGGAGCAACCAATGACGTCAGAACCTATAGACAGGTTTGTTTTGATAAACGCTTGACGCCCAGAACTAATCACAATCTAAGCGCTCCATTAAATTATTCCGAAAATGTCACGAGATTGTCAGAAATTGCCCCTTTTTGTCGAGCCGTAGCTGGCGTCGTTAGACCATCCCCCGAGTCTTCAGGTGAGGTTCCGATGCTTCCGGCGCCCCCAAACAAGAAAAAACATGCGATATCTAAGTGTGATTCTGGAGGAACTATAACCTCGAATCACCGGGTGTATAGTTGGTTGACGGTTGACTTTCTGTCTTTGTTTGTAGCATGTTTTTAGAATAGTGTGGATATATTTAATCTTGGAGTCAAAATAAAGGGCATTTTAACAATGGGGCACCACGTCTATAGGTTTTGACGTCATTGGGAGCAACTTTAGTTTTTGAGCATAGTAAATTCACATAGATTGTACCCAATGACGTCAAAACCTATAGACGTGGTGGCCCATTGTTAAAATGCCCTTTATTTTGACTCCAAGATTAAATATATCCATACTACTCTAAAAACAACTCTCCGCCCGCCAGCCCGCCGGGCCAGTCCGTCCCTGAGTACACATAAATGAGATATACAAAGGAAATTTAATGCAGCTGTACCATGAACGTCTAGGTCATCAGAATTATAGACATATAAGAAAAGTGATATCAAAAGAACTTGGTATAGAAGTAAAATTGGATAAAGAAATATGCGAGGGCTGTATATATGGAAAGGCACATGTACTCAAGTTTAGCACAAGAGAAAGAGCTAAAGCACCAGGTGAATTGATTCATGCTGTTGTGTGTGGACCTTTTGAAAAATCAGAGTCAGGTTTCCGATATTTTCTCATGTTTGTGGATGACTACAGTAGATTCCATTATGTGTGTTTTATGGAAAAGAAATCAAAAGTAGCTGATCATCTAAAATCTATTCTTGCAGAAATAAAAAATGTGGGCTACAATGTAAAAGAATTGTTAACTGATAATGGTGGAGAATTTATTAATAAGGAAATAACAAAAATTCTCAAAAACTATGGAATAAGGCATAGATTAGCAATGCCTTATACACCGCAACAAAATGGTTGCGTTGAAAGAAACAACAGAACAGTTGTTGAGACAGCAAGATCCATTATGCATGCAAGGGAAGGATTACCGCAAAGTTTGTGGGCAGAGATGATAAACACAGCTACTTTTATACTAAACAGATCAGGTGTTTCCGGTGTTGAAGAAAAATCTCCATTTGAAGTTTGGTATATGAAAAAGCCAAATTTAAAACACATATGGTGTGAAGCAACAAGAAACTTAATTAGATCTAGAGATGTCACCTTTGATGAAAAAGTATGGTTTCCACAAGAAAACTCTGAAACTTCAGAAAAAAGAATTGAAAGTAAAGTTCGAGAAACAATCTTTGAGCAATCAGATGAAGAACAGAGTGAAGAAGTTGAAGAAAACAGAGATGACAATCCAGGAGATCAAGGAATTGAAAAAGATGAAGAAATTGAAATTGAAACACCTGAAGAGAGTCCCCATGAAAACCTAGAAGAGTGTACAGATGATAGAAGAGAGTTAAGAAACAGAGCAGACATAAAGAAACCAGTCAGATTTGAAGATTTTGCAATGTCAGTTGCTGTAGATATACTTAATAAAAATAATGACCCATCAAGTTACAAAGAAGTTATACGGAGAAATGACAGAAGCCAATGGATCTTAGCTATGGAGAAAGAGATGGAGTCTCACAGAGAAAATAATACGTGGGTACTTCAAAAACTGCCAAAGAGAAAGAAAGCCATTCCTTGTAAATGGGTATATAAGCTAAAAATGAATTCTGATGGGTCAGTGGATAAGTACAAAGCTCGACTAGTGGTAAAGGGTTATTCTCAGAAAAGGGGAATAGATTATGAACAAACATTTAGTCCTGTAGCAACGTTAAGCACAATTAGAGCATTGATTAGCATTGCTGCCAGTGAAAATATGTCACTTACTCAATTTGATGTATGTACTGCATTTCTCTATGGAGAATTGAAAGAGCAGGTGTACATGACTCAACCGGAGGGATATGATGATGGTACCAGTCAAGTTTGTCGTCTTCGAAAGAGTATTTATGGTTTAAAGCAAGCTCCTCGTTGCCGGCATAAACATTTCGAAGACATTGTTATCAGGCTAGGATTTCAGAAGAGTGAAGCAGATCCTTGTTTGCTGATTAAAAACAAAATGATGGTATAATTATTTTAGCTCTTTATGTTGATGATGGCTTGAAAGCGCCACATAATAAGGAAACGGCAATTACATTCTTAAAGGATTTAAAGAAGCAGTTAAAAATAACTGAAAAACCTGCTATTTATTTTCTGGGTTTAGAAATTCAGAAAACAGGAAGGTCATTATAAAATAAACCAAAGTTTTTATGCAGGGAAGGTACTATAACGTTTTGGAATGAAAGAATGTAAACCAGTTTCAACACCAATCATTAAAGATGTCAAATCAGAAAAGGATGATGACGAAGAGAAAAAGGAAACTATTTTTCCTTATAGAGAAGCAGTGGGAGCTTTTGTACCTCATGGTTGGTACACGTCCAGATTTGGCTTATGCAGTGGGAGTAGTATCAAGTTCACTTGAAAATCCTAGCTATTTGGATTGGATACGGGTGAAGAGAATATTTAGATATTTAAAAGGGACCATGGCATTTGGTATTACTTACAAAAACAACTATAACAAAGGATATTTGGAAAGTTATAGTGATGCAGATCATGGTGGAGATGAAGAAACAGGTCGTTCAACTTCTGGTATACTGTGTATGTATTCAGGAGGAGCTGTTTCATGGATGAGTCAGAGGCAGACTTCTGTAGCAATTTGAACAACTGAGGCGGAAATTGTAGCTGCTAGTGAAGCTGCTCGAGAATTAGTTTGGCTTAGAAGACTCTATACTGAAATAGTTCACTTAAAAGATGTTCCTAAATTATTCATAGATAACGAAGCTGCTATAAAGTTGGCTCAAAATCCAGAATTTCATCGCCGTACAAAACACATACAGACAAGGCATTTTTTTGTTAGAGAACTTGTTTTGAACAATAAAGTAATTGTAAAGAAGATCACATCAGAAGCTCAACTTGCAGATATTATGACAAAGCCATTATATAAACCAAGATTTCAAGTTTTACGAGAAAAGATGGGATTGAACAATTTAACGAATGAGGGAAGGTGTTAAAGTTATAATTATACCCTGTATATTCATTTTAAAAATTGTTATAAAACAAAAAACAATATAGTTGTCAGATATTGAAATAAAAAAGTAATTAAAACTCATCTAATAAAAATATTCATTTTGGAAGTGATAAATTCACTTGGGTTATAATATTCTCTGAAACACATTAACTTCAACAAAAACAACCTTGTTTTAGGATATTAGCAACACCGCTTATAATTTGCATTGCCTCTTTAGAATCGGCGCCTGTGAGGCAGTCATCAATGTCTTCTTCGATTAAGCGCACAACTTAGGATACTTTTCTTTGTTTTCTTGGGCTAGCTGATATAAGCAGCGCACTTCAAGAAATGATGCGGCTGTAGTACCATAAGTTACAGTATTTAATTCGAAAATGTTTATACTTAGTTCAGGTTTTTCACGTCATAAAATACGTTGTAGAGGACGTTGCTCAGGTACTACTAGTACCTGACGATATATTTTTTTCTATATCGCCAGATACATCGTATTTGTATTGTCAAAAACGTAATAAAAAAGAAAATAAATATATTTTTTTAATAATTATTGCTTTGTATTACAGGACCTGTCATTTGTAGATTATTTAAAGAATAACCACTGCGTAAAATACAATGATGAGGCATGTAATAAGCAATATTTTCTAAATTAGAAGATGATATGAAGGGTCCAGTAGAAAAACGATGAGGTTCCATTTTTTTCGAAATCGATATTTCAGCGGCGTTTGTTAGCTTCCAACCTGAGGTATCAACACACCAAACCTTACAGGGGATAAATAATGATATTTCACTAAAAACTGCGGTTGAAAATACACTGCACAGTGGAATAACGATGAGACTCCCACGCGCGCCCTATGAAGAACGATGAGGTTCCCTCTCTCTGCTTGTTAGACGGTCTGTGGCGTTCTCTGTTTTCAGTCTGTTTTCTATGCTTATACGCGATAGTTCGCAATTGTTTATTTACATATTCTGTATTTTTGACAATATATAATGTTAGAATTTTCACTTCGCTTTAATTTTGAATTTTACAACTTTCAAATGGATGGAAATGTTGGGTATGGGTATACATGATGTTTTTATTCGTGCCTGGGTTCAAAATGGTGTTCTAATAAATTTTTAATCTAGAAAACTACTCAGAATAAACTCTGAATGTCATTAATAGTATTGGTTCAAACATAAAAATAAAAACTATTTTACCTTACATCATACCATACATTTTACATTAAATTTCGTTTTACTCAACTTTTTAAAAAATGGACCCTCATCGTTTTTCTACTGTGCCCTTCGTATATTTTTTTAAATATTTGTCATGTGCAGAGTATTGTGCCTTTGTATTCGATAATATTTTTTTCTCTACGGTCGAAAATCCGCGTTCAGCCTGTAAATAAGAATCTCCAAGCTTATGTAAAGAATCTTTAAAAAGGAATGCAACTATAAACCTACCATTTTCTGCCCGCATAGTATTTTTTATAAAATGTTCTCCGCACTTATTTTCTTCTTGGGAAAGTATTCTTGAAGATATGCACTCTTCAACTTCCCAGAAACGAGCTAATTGTGTTTGAATATCTAATTCGCGACTGAAATTACACAAAACCTTTGAAACATTATTTTGAGATATTGAGCCAGATACCACCCATCCTTCGCCTTTTGCAGTACAAGCTTATTTTCTCCTAATAAAATCTGACCGATACATAATAAATGCCAAAATAAACCCGCACCTATTAAAAGATTTATAGGTTCTGATTTATAAAATGATGGACCTGCTAATTTCAGGTGTTTTGGAATGATCAATTCCGAGACATTTACCTAAAATGATGTTTGGTATTTGTTCAGTAATTTGAGAAACCACATAACAAGAAATATTCGTAGAGAAATTGTTATGAATTGCCTGTAATGAAATTTCACACTTTGTGTGTGCGGAAGATACAGTGTTATTTGAATATTTGTTCCAAGATGCAAATATTGTAAAAAAAAAACCGTAGTAAATGCAGGTGCAAAGTGTGTATTGTGCAAGGCAACGTTTCACTCATCATGCGCACTCAGAATCGCCGGCCTAATAGTAGTTGGCAAGGACAATTGTGTACATTGCTGTGAAAAAAACACCAATGGCGGATAATATACACACACAAAGTATGGGAAATAACACATAAACCACTCAGAATAACATGGATGATATTAAGGAGATAGACCAGGTGCTTGAAGAGGATCATTACATCCAAGGTAGAAATTATCCAATTATCCAAAAACTAAAAGAAAATCAACAACTACTACATAAAACAATGGCACTCCTTGAAAAAAAAATCGTAAACATTGAAGGGAAAAAACGTATTCTTCAGTAACAAAAAAAGAGTTCCCAAAACAAAAACAAAAACAAAAACAAAGAGACATGATTCAAGTGAATGCCAACGTAAAACAAATAGAAAGAGTTCAAACTAATAAAATGACTGAAATCATCAATTTAGCAAAAAAGGAGGAAGACAAACAAGAGATGATGGAAAGTGAAGAGGGATGTCAACAAAAACAAAGATATTATAAGAAAAGATTTTGATTGGAGAAATTTAATGGCAATAAAGATACTGATTTTACAGGGGAAGAAAGAAAGGCTTGGATGTATCTATATAGAGTAAAAAACCACGTCACGGAAGAAATGGTTCTTAGTCATATAAAACACCAACCAGGATTCCAAAATGAAAATGTACGAGTCAAACAATTAACCACGGGGAATGAACAGTTAAAAAGCTTTGTAGTGATCGCACCTCTTTGTTGCAAAGATGAACTATATGATAGTGATTTTTGGCCACCCAATATCGGCATAAAAAGTTTGGCTTCGACCTATACCAGAAATTTAAACCAGCTGCAGATTTTTTCTCAACATGACACAGAACAAAAGAAAATCTACTTATAATTCAAGCTTAATACATCACAACGTGCAATCTCTAGGTAACTCTGTGAACTTTCTTCTAGGATTGTTGGACACAAATCAAGATTGTAGGGGAGACTGTTGAACCTTGGGCCACTTTTTCTATTTTCTGTCATAACTTCGGATTAAATTGAATTATTTCAGTTAGCTTCAAATCAGCTAATACTTCAATAGTCCCCTGACATAATTACGTGAACACGAACCGTAAATTCAACTTCAAAAATTGATAAAAACAAAAATAAAATATAGTGCATAATGGACCATGGTACATTATGCTGATGTACCTTGGGACAGTCATCGTGTACCTTGAACCATTTGTAAAAAAAGAGTCATGCAACTCTTTTTTAGGCAAATAAAAAAATAAAAGTGATAACCTTCTTTAGTCTGATGTACAAAAGTAACAAATATAAGTTTTCCAATCAATTCCTTCTATTCCAGCACAAAAGTAGTCAGTCAGTCAGTCAGTCCAACATATGATACATTTTTTGCACCATTTTTCTCCACTACGATCAGCCTCTTTCGAATTTCTACAATACAAACATTCTTCATCTATCTGCACTGTCATCATCACCAGTATCTACTGCTGCAGTAGATACAGGATCAGGTGCTTCAACCTCATTCAATGAAGGTGAATATTCCTTCTCTATCTCTTTTTTCGTTTTATCACTTTTTACTGCATGAAGAGCATTTTTCAATGCATCTGGGTTTATAGGATTTTTTTAAATTTTTCCTTTTAATATGCCGAGCTCCGAAAAAAAAAGCCATTTCGTGAAATGATTACATCTGGTATAGTATTTCTAAAGTCACTTTGAACAGCATAAAAACCTGTGAATTTTATACGGGCGATTTCGGCTGATAAGTCTGGTATTTTTACCGCAGTAGCAGAGCGTGGTAAAAGCTATGAAATAGATCGCGCCTCGTATATCACTGTGTTCCAAGTGAGTTCATTTATATTTTACCAGGGTAGCTCGAGAACAGGCTCTTCCGGCAATAAAATACGAGTCAAAACCCTTTTTAACCATAAACCGCACCTGATATAAAGTAAAAGCATAGAAGAATCTACTACGACAAGAAGGTTAATCCTTATGGGCGCATTTAAAACGCGTCGCGTGAATAAAGTGGCGTAGTGTTTGCAACATAGTAGGCCAAACCGATCGATAAGGAAAGCGCCGTTGCCGAAGTGGCGATAGCCGGAGTGAGCGGCGGTTTTTAATAATATTTCAGATTGACTGCGGAGTTCGTCGGCCGAGGCGCAGTCGAGGCTGGCGTACCGCAGCAGTAGGTACGAAAAACTACTTTTTATTTTTGGAATCGCGGTGCGTGTGGCTTGTTGGGGAATAAGTATTAATCTTGTAATAATAAGAAATTTAGAATGACTAACAAAAACAAAAAACAATAATTATTTCATTCTTTAGGCACCTATATCACGTTTCGGTTTTTACTTTTGGTATTTAGGCATAGCTTTTAGTTCTATTTTATATTTATATTTTTTGACCTACCCTGTATGCTGTTTAACTTGCAACCATTCTAAGTGCACCTAATATAATTATTGAACATGCATCAACTTTCGGCAATGTCTGCATTTTCGTTGTGCAATTGATAAAAAAAAGTCCCATATTTTGCACACTTAAATGACCACACTGCCCCAGTTGTAAACCACAATTTTAAAATAAATGATAAAAAATTATTTTGAGCGAAAATGTCATGTAAACATAGGTCCGGAAACGCTTAATAAAAAAGATACAGGGTGTTAATAATACCTCAAAAACAAGAAATGATATAGACTTAAAATTTTGTACACAGTATAAGGGTACCAAATTTAATAAAATGAAGCTACCATCATAACCAGTGGCGTACGGGAAGGTAGGACACGCCCCCTTTTCAAAAATAATGTCTACGCCCATGTTTTTTTGGTGAAGTCGACAGCATTTTTACATTGCCTATCATTCTTCCATAAAAAACACCATCTGTCAATTTGCCCTAAAACTACTGGATTTTGAGCAAACAAAACAAATTCACATTGTGGGACTTACGATTATTAAGTACTGTTTTGCGCTTTTTATGCAAGAAATCAGTTGCCAAGGTTTGAAAGGAATAGGAATTTTGTTATTAATTTAGAATCTCTTCTGAAATATTAAGGATAATAAGCAATTTTTTTCATTAATTTATTAATTTCTCGATACCCTTCAAACCCCGGCAATCGATTTAGTCGACATAATATACAGGGTGTTCCATTAAAAAAAAACAGAGGTTTAGTCTAAATCTCGGACGCGTTCAATTGTTTTTTTTTTTAATTTGCCCTGAGATGATCAGACTTGCTACAATTTTTGTATAAAACATTTTTTCTAAGTTAAAAAATGGAAAAGTTAGAGGAAAGTTTGGATCACTGTGTATAAGACTAGAAAAACTAAATAATTTTTCAACAACAAATAAAATAAATATAATTACTGATATAAAAGGAAACGAAAACAAAAGACTAGACAATTAAATGATTTTTCAACATTAAATAAAATAAATATAATTGCTGATATAAAAGGAAACTAAAACAAAAGACTAGAAAAACTAAATGATTTTTCAACAACAAATAAAATAAATATAATTACTGATGTAAAAGGAAACTAAAACAAAAGACAAGAAAAACTAAATTATTTTTCAACAACAAATAAAAGAAATATAATTACTGATATAAAAGGAAACGAAAACAAAAGACTAGACAATTAAATGATTTTTCAACATTAAATAAAATAAATATAATTGCTGATATAAAAGGAAACTAAAACAAAAGACTAGAAAAACTAAATGATTTTTCAACAACAAATAAAATAAATATAATTACTGATGTAAAAGGAAACTAAAACAAAAGACAAGAAAAACTAAATTATTTTTCAACAACAAATAAAAGAAATATAATTACTGATATAAAAGGAAACGAAAACAAAAGACTAGAAAACTAAATAATTTTTCAACAATAAATAAAATAAATATAATTGCTGATATAAAAGAAAACTAAAACAAAAGACTAGAAAAACTAAATGATTTTTCAACAAATAAAATAAATATAATTACTGATATAAAACAAAAGACTAGAAAAACTAAATTATTTTTCAACAACAAATAAAATGAAAATAAGTACTGATATAAAAGGAAACTAAAACAAAAAACTAACAAAATATTTACTTATCTATTAAACAAAAAAATAATCCTGATTCAAAAAATTTTTTGGGAAAGATTAGTGGGTAAATAATTCATTTGTGACCAGTGGAGCTGTGACCAAATGTATTATTCATTTTTTAAATTTTTAACTTTTTGGTCATACTTTTTTTTCCTACATCGCGCCCACTTACAAAATTTACATAAATTGGTGTTCACCAAATGTTCAATTAAATATTTCTTGTGTTCCAGCTTGTTCCTAAGTTTTAACAAATTCCTGTTGTTTATATGTTTCGAAGTATTTTTTAAATAACGCATACGAGCGCTGAACAATAAAAATAATCAGTACCGTAATTTTTGTGCAAAAGGAATGTTTGTTTTGGATCGGAAATATTTCTATTTTCGATATTTTGAAAACATGACAAGCATTTTGTGCGATGAAATTTATCTAACAACTTTTTTTACAAGATAACCAGCATAATAAGTAACAGCACATTCCTCTAGTGTGCTTGTTTTTTGTTCGGTAATCACAGAGAGCTTCATACTTTTATCTGAATCTTCAGAGTCAAATTCGTCATCAAAGTCCGCGATTGGAGTTGTTTTAGGATTTTCGTTTTGTCTACTATTATTCGTTGGCATCGAAGTACTTTAAATGTTCTAAGGATATGCGCTCAAGGTGTGGGTTAGAACGTTCTTTAAAGTATCTGCTATGAGTATGTATGTTATGAACCAAATCAGAACATTATTAAAAACATGTGCTAAGTTCATGCCCGTCAGGAACATACTTAGTGGGTACATGAAATTCATATGTTTTTTGGAATATACTTAACTTGTACTTTTAATGACATGTTTTCCATGTACTAACTAGGTGCTATGGTATATCCATATATCGAAATAACTATATTTTTTAATATCGATATTCGATATCAAAAATTTAATATCGCCCAACCCTGGAAATTTACCTATTTTGGTATATTAAAATATTTTTTATGTCCTAAACAAGCGAACTTGTAAGTAAAAAATTTAGTGAAATGTAGTAAATTAATAAGTTAAAAATTTAGAAATATATACAGAGACCCTCACGATAAAATCATATTTATTTTTGTGTTAGGCAGTTACCTATAAACATATCTGGATATTTAAAAAAATGCGAATTTCCCGCGCTATGATGGTTATCTAATCAGATAGCAGCATAACAAGCCAGCTTGGGACGGAGGCCAGTAGTGGGATATAGGGGATTGTAACTCACATTTGCCCTTGAACTCTAGAGTTCAAACTTTCAAAGTCAAATTCCAAGGTGGTGGCATATAGGTAAACAATGTCTAGACGTCTAACCCAACAGATTATATACCTGGGGCGCATTCCAAAATGAATTATCAGGGTGTACATTACTTATCTAAAAACTTAGAAAATATAGACTAAAATCAATCCCATATAGATATATTTAAAAATACATTCGACCATGGCCTATGAAAGCGAAAACAAAATTCTCAGACGATTATTAGCATATTATGCACCTCATTTATACCTACCTGAATTTAAAACCCAATTTAAATTCCAGACAGATTAATTTTGAGCAACCGTTAATTTACTTAAAGGTCAGCAACGAAAAAAAACTGCAACATAATCACGGATGGAAAATTTTCAACACAGGCGCGCGACAGATATTTTTTAAGAACGGATTTATTCATCAATTTAAGGATTGCACAGCTCAAATAGGAATAAATGTAAATTTTAAAATTTGAAAACATATAAGCGTTTATGGACCTTACGCCCAAACGAATAATGAACCAAAAACAGTTATTGAAATCATACATAAAGAGACAAAAATTTCATATACCCACCTCTGCTCAGATGCAAGAAGTAGAGGCTGCATAGTATATATACTAGCTTTATTCAGCTATTTTCAAGTTGCTATCTGTGTTCAGTGTAGTGTTTGGTTCCCGACAAAATGTGTTCCCGTAAGTGTAACTGGTAAGTACCTACTTTATACATTTTACTATAGTTCGAATTATCTTGCAGAAATCGAAAAAATAATTACTAAAAAGTTAACAGAGTTGGGGCTGCCTGTCAACGTAAGTGAATTTTATTGGTTGCGTTCAATGCATACCAAATTTTTGTAATCGTTGTCTGTATGCATTCTCTAGTTAGCGCTGTCTTCGGTTATGCATTATCGGTATTATTTAATTTTTAACTCTTGTCCATTCAAAGTTATCAATTAATATTTAGTAATTAAAAGTAATCCTGCAGTATTTGTCACATATAATAATTATTCATTATTACCTAGCTTACTACAAATATATACAGGGTGGTGAAAATTTTGATGCTTAGCATTGGTATCTTGGAAAGATGCAACGTCGCTCAAATTAGGCTAATGTTGCTCTGTTATTAAATGACAGATATCTTAATTCATTATGTCGCGGTGGTGTCGCTTGTACCGACGCTGACTTTTTAGACTGCATGTTTTTCTGCCTTAACCTTGGTTCGAACCGATATTGAGGCAGGGGCATGCACATGTCTTTAACGGAAAACACCGCTATGACCAAGAGAGCTGGACACGGTATTGCCAATTAATAGCGTTTTATGTGTGATTTACTAATTGTCCTACACTCACTGGGATTACTACGGTTTTCTAGGGTTTTCCGTAGTACTTGAGCGTATGCTATCCTAGTCCTATCGGGAAAAAATCGACACTAGCCGAAAATGGTAACGAAGACAAAATAATAGTAATTGTCTTCCCCGCACAAGCATGTCGCTGCTTCTGAGATACTCCTAGTTTAGAGTATTGTGAGTTGAGGATTATTATTATTATTATTCGTAATTTATACTCATAAAACTTGGTCATAGTCAATGTGATGACAGTTTCAGAAATTTTTTAGGCCCTAAATTTCGAGCAATCACAGCTGAGATACCCATGGTGGGAATCAAAATTGTCACCACCCTATATTGTCGTTCAACAACCGTTCAATATTCCTCAGCGGCGGTTACAAAAAATTGGTCTGCACTGAATGCAAGCAGTGTTAACTTTTAAAATTTTTTATAGACTCCAATAATTGAATTGGAGGCAAATGGCCCCGAAATGTCCCTAGAGAGGGGGACATCATCATTATTATTAAGAAACTACTCCGTGGAGGGGGGGTTCTTAACAACAATTTTTGAACGGACCCCTCCACCCTGTGTTTTCTTCCGAATCCGGTAATTATATATATATATATATATATCTTAATCATATTTTAATTTAAACTTTTAAATTTTTAGGACCAGCAAGTGGGAAAAATAATATTCAAAAAATAAATAGTAGTTATTAGATAGTAGTAGTTATTAGATAGTAGTAGTGTATAATGTAGGTAGTATATAATGTAGGTAGTTATATTAATATATAAAATATAAAATACATATTTTTTTAATCGAATTTAACATGGTGGGGAGAGGGATATAGAGTATAAAAGCATACAGAGCGCTTCAGTTGTAAAAGATTTCTCAGCTACTAACATTCTCTGCCCGGCTTTAAGTGTTTTAGTGCCTACAGTCTTCTGAAAATAACTAACCTAATAACTAGCTCGTTTTTAGTGTTTTTAATGCTCGTTTGCTTACAGTGCTCTGTTAGTAAAGGTATTTTCTTTCTTTTTTTTTAAATTAATAGTAAAGATATTTTTCCAATTTAATAGTGAACAAAATCCAAAATGTCAGTAATCAATATGTGTCGAATCCACGATCGTGAAAATTGCTCTATATGTTTTGAAATGGAAAACAAGAAAGCAGGCGGTATACCTGCGTTAGAAAAATTTTTAAAATATGATTTCGAAACGTTTTTAAACGCTGACTCATCCAGTTCGGAATGTTGTCTGGTTGAACAAAACATATCAGATAAGCAATTAACAATGTCAGATGAAGAATTTCTGAATGAAGTCGACCAGGTAATGTCTGATTTTAAAGAACATACTTCTCCTACAGACCTTTTGGATTTTAGTAGCACAGATTGGGAAAATGCTGAACCGAAATTATTTGATCAGAAAATTACTGAACTAGAAAAATATTTGTTTTCTAGTCGATCTTTGAAATCAATTAATAAACAAAAGGTAAAATGTAGTGCCGCTAAGACAAAGGCTTTAATATATAACTTTCTTCAAATGAATGAAATGAAGGATAATAAAGAAAAGCTATCAACTATTATAAATCGACAAGCCGATTTATTATTAGATTTATCCAAGTTATTATTAAAAAAATAATCTTTTCATAATACCGTAGTTCCTAGTTTATAGTTTTGCTTTTTTTTTAATAGTTTGCTTCTATTAACCCGCCATGGTAGTGTTATGCACCCTTTGTCTTAAAGAATTCAAAAATATACAAACCGTTAAACAGCATCTACGCAAAAATTGCTGTAACAGAAAACATATACAGACAAATATAGAGGATTATATTATAAATCGTAAGTGTTTATAAACTAATGTATTGTTACACAACTTTATATGCTTTAAACAAATTTCAGTCGATAATGTTCTGCCAGCAGATGAAATTAACCCTTCAAAAGCGGGAACAGGATCTAGTACGGGTAATTTATTAAAAAAATATGAATTATTTTAACCGCAATTATAATATTGCTATATAACTTTATAAATAATTTCAGGCGATTTTGTTGCAGAGAGAATTAGCCCTTCAACATCTAAAACAATTAATACGGAACCAGGATCTAGTACGGGTAATTTATTAAAAACTTGAATTATTTTAACCGCAACTATAATATTATTATATAACTTTATAAATAATTTCAGGCGATTTTGTTGCAGATAGTAAATATTGCTGTAAATGTAAAATAAATGTGGACAAGAAACAATGGGTAGCTCACGTACGAACCAATAACCACAAAGCAAAATGTTTTACTTTCTTGGAGGAGGGTATTGAAATTTTGCGAAGTGCCTTCAAATATCGAATTGTTACTTACAAAGTGTCACCGAAAAATTACACTATCGATATTAAAACATTTCAAGAGGAGATTAGGAATAAAGTGTTAACTTTACTCAAGGAAGAACAGCTCAGGCATACAGCTATTAAAATCAACTTTGAATTATATGGTATTTATTATTCGAAACCACTAGATCTTATGGATGTTAAGTCTTTCAACACCAAATTCGAAATAATTGTGGATTCTACGGACATTGAAGCTTTATATGGACACTTGTTTGTGGTACTTGCGAAGAAATTGGATGAATTTGCTGAACGTGACTCTGGTAAGAATAAATATAAACCTTGTATAATTATTTTCATTTGTTGTCTAATTATTTTCATTTTCGATATAATAATTTTGATTTTTTTTCTATAATTTTTAGGATGGATCTTGATACAGATTCTTCACCTAGAAATTAACGTCAATAAATATAATCCTCTACGAATTTCATCATATATTCCGCTACCTAAAGAAATCCAGAAAAAGAGAGCTGTAATCAACATTCGGAACAATGATGAGTGCTGTTTTGGATGGAGTTTAATGGCTGCTGTGCACCAACCGCTAGCAAATGCAGAGAGGACATCATCATACCCTTCTTTTAAGGGAAGGTTTGATTTTAGCGGTATAAACTTTCCTGTCTCAATAAGAGATGTGTCAAAATTTGAGAGTCAAAACAATATCTCAATAAACGTTTTCGGATGTGAACCTTATTATAAGGAAAACAAAACAATGTATGAAATTGTCGGTCCCTTGTACTACACTAAACAAAAGAAAAATCTACATATAAATTTGTTATTGATTGAGGACGGTACAGGTAATCAACACTATTGCTATATAAAAGATTTAGGTAGATTGGTTTCTTCTCAAATATCCAAACATAAATGTAAAAAATATCTATGCGACGGATGTTTACAGAATTTCTCTTCTGCTGAAAAATTGAAAAGGCATATGAAATTTGACTGCAACTTTGTAAGAATTGATTTTCCATCAGATAATTTAATTACAGATAAATTTGGTAATATGGTTCCCGAAAATATTTTAAAATTTGAAAATATTCAAAAACAATACAAAGTTCCCTTCGTAATTTACGCTGATTTTGAATGCATTTTAAAACCAGTAAATCGCGATAATCAAGCTTTAGACCCACTTTCTAGTTATACAGTCAAAACAGCTGAACATATACCCCATTCTTTCGCTTTCTTTATAAAATGTTCATTTAATGATAATTTATCAAAATTAAAAATTTATAGAGGAGAGAATTGTGCTCAAACATTTATAGATTGGATATAAAATGACGTAAAAAGAATTTATAATAATTATTTAAGTAAGAACCTTCCCATGATACCTTTATCATTAATTCAACAAAAACAGTATGAAGACTCTACGAATTGTTACATTTGTGGAAAAGTCTTTCAAGATAGTCCAAATTTTAAAAAATGTAAGGACCATAATCATCTTAATGGTGCTTTTAGAGGAGCGGCGCATTCCATTTGTAATTTACATTTTCAACCACCAACATTTGTTCCGATTATTTTACATAATTTAAAAAATTACGACTCGCATTTGTTTATTAAGTCTTTATGCTTCAATAAAGAGAAAATTGACGTGATAGGTCATACAAAAGAAAAATATATATCCTTTAGTAAACAAATTTTGATGGAAGAAAATGTTAGACTAAAGTTGAAATTCATAGACTCTTTTCAATTTCTACCAGCATCTCTTGAATCTATGGCGGATATATTAGAAGACAACCAATGTATAGAAATTCGTAAGTGTTTTCCAAATGATTTACAATTTCATTACATTAGACAAAAAGGTGTATTTCCATATTCATACGTTGATTCCTATGATAAGTTGTTGGAAGAAGCTTTTCCTGCAATTGATAAGTTTTATAATGAGTTAAAAGATGAAAATATCTCCCAAGATGATTATAAACGAGCTAAAGAGGTATGGGACATATTTAACTGTAAAACTTTAGGTGATTATTCAGATTGCTATCTCCGCTCTGACGTCATGATTTTATGTGACGTGTTTGAAAGCTTTAGAAGTAATTCAATTAGAACCTACCAGCTAGATCCGGCACAGTATCTCACTTCTCCGAGTTTATCTTTCGACGCCATGTTAAAAATGACAGATATAAAATTAGAATTATTGATAGAACCTGATATGATTCATTTTTTCAAAAAGGCCATAAGAGGCGGAGTGAGCACTTGCATTTCGAGAAAATCCGAAGCGAACAATATTTTTTTACAGAATTTTAATCCATCAAAAGAAAACAAATTTATAATGTATTTAGATGCGACAAACTTATATGGTTTTGCTATGAGACAATATCTGCCCGAGAAAGATTTTGTTTGGCTTTCCCAAGATGAAATTGAACAAATCGATATTTTTTCACTTTCCGATACATCACCTGTAGGTTATGTTTTCGAAGTAGATTTAGAATATCCTGAAAATCTTCACAATTTGCATAACGAGCTCCCCTTTTGTCCTGAAAACTTTATACCCCCAAATTCCAAGTGTTCGAAACTAATACCAAATTTAAATAATAAGTATAATTATATTATACACTATTTATATTGGCAGCAATGTCTAAAATTCGGTCTCAAATTAACCAAAATTCATAGAGCTATTAAATTTACTCAATCACCATGGTTAAGAAAATATATCGATAATAATACAAACATAAGAAATGCTGCAAAATCTAAGTTCGAAAAAAATCAAGTAAAATTATTAACAAATAGTATTTATGGAAAAACCATGGAAAATTTGGACAAAAGGGTTGATATTCGCCTCGTGTCTCATTGGGAGCCTAATAAAAATAGTAATTGTGCAGAAAAGTTGATAGCAAAACCACAGTTTAAAGATTTATCTATATTTTCTGAAAATTTAATCGCTGTTCAATTACAAAAAGTATGTATAATGTATGATAAACCAATTTATGTTGGTTTCGCCATTCTAGATCTTTCTAAAATGGTGATGTATAATTTCTACTACAACTACCTTAAACCAAAGTATGGAGACAATGTTGCTCTATTGTATATGGACACCGACTCTTTCATTTTAGAAGTAACAACAGAAAACTTTTACAATGATATAAGAGAAAATTTAGATATTTTCGATACCTCGAATTATGCTCTAAAAAATGTTTATAATATTCCTCAAAACTTATCAGTTGTGGGTAAATTTAAGGATGAAATGGCTGGCGAACCAATAGAATCTTTTTATGGTACTGCAGCTAAATCATATTGTGTAAAAACGAAAGATGATATTCTGAAAAAAGCTAAAGGTATTAAGAAAAATACGGTTAGAAAACAACTGGATTTTTCCCATTACAAGGAAGTTGTCGAAAAAAATTCTAAAGTGTATTGTAATATGTATATTTTTAAATCGCATTTACACAATATGTTTACTGAAGTTATAAATAAGTTAGCACTATCATCTGATGATGATAAACGGTATCATATCCATAGTACTCTAAAAACTCTAGCATAGAGATATTTCTGATTATGAAAACCCTAAAGTTGAAAAAATAATGGATATGTTAATTAAAAACGGTTGTGATTTAACTCTTAACCCCGATACTAATTTAGATAACTTGATAAAAATTGGTGAGTTTTTAGAAGACTACCATGAACCAAAACCCAAGAAAAGTAAAAAATAGCAATTCTTATATAAAGGTAGGATCAGCTTATCGCTTAGTTGATTTCAACATGGCAAACCGAATACAGTTCGATGGGGAGCCTATAAGTCAGTCTAGTAATTTGAAAAATTTCGAAGAGAGATTGTTAACTTTCAAAAACTGGAAAGGAAAAGTAAATCCGATAGATTTAGCCGGAGCTGGTTTTCATTTTACAGGATGCTTAGATTCATGTCAATGTGTTTATTGTGATGTGGAAATATACAAGTGGGAAATGGAAGATTCTCCATTGATGGAGCATTTCAAATATAATAAATCTTGTGATTTTATACAAGCACTTCGTTTAGCCAGCATGTATAGGAGTAATACAAACCCTGCACCGAGTACCACTAATTTTTCTACTATTTGTGTATGTTTTATTATACTGATTGTATTTTTTGCTCTATTTAAGGGATTTTATTAATATTGTGTTTGTATATTTTTAAATGTACCACTTTATACTTTTATATACTACTACTTTATATATTACTATAGTAATAAAATATTTAACTCATGAGTTGTTTTATTTCTGACATAAAACCACCTCTAAATCGTTCTAGGATTTAGTTGATCCTAAGCTTTCAAGTGATAAAGTTGAAAATGACGTCATTAATAATATTAACAGCCTTAGTGGGCAGCAATCTGTTCATAAACTATTTGCCTCGAGTTAAAGAAGGATATTTATGCTTGAGTGACAACAAAACTGAAAAAAGTGATTGTTATCATCCTATGAAAGTGACAAATTTTAATAATACCGGATATCCAGTGTTTACTTATAAAATAGACAGTGTTCGTTTGACTTATAATAATTATTATAAACTGAAATATATCTTCAACAATAACACAATTCAGACATCCGAGTGGATCGCTTTACAAACAAATCGAGATACTTGTATTTGTAACTACACTTCTTGTTATGTTGCGAGTTATGTTTCAATCAGTTTATTAGCACTATTTATTATATTATTTATCTCATGGATAATATACAGACGCACGTATTAACTTTACAAGAACAGTGGTGGGGGAGATAGGTATATATTCACCCCGTATTTATGCGAGTATTATTAGTGTAAAGACTGTGATTGTGTTAAAATGTCGACTAACGAAAATCAGTACTCTTTCCTAAACGAGTATCTTCAGTTACCCCCCAGTAATAATCTAAAGTGTAAGAGTAGTGATTCTAAACATGATAATGTGATCTTGAATACTCGAATATTCAACTTGAACAAATGTGGTACCAAGTACATCGAAATCGGCTTAAATAGTAATTTCGAATGCTGTGTGAAAATTGGTGGCTATGGTGGCATATCGATTTTGCTTACTGAAGAAGAATGGAGCTTGCTTTTAAAAAATCAGGGATACATATTAAACTATTTTTATTCCCAAGATGATGATATATCTCCTATCGAACTTAAACAACTCAAAATATATTTCGAAAAGCTTGGAGATAATGTACGTGTAATAAAATGTTTAAAAAATGGATATTACGTGTACTTGGGATGTGAAACAGTTTCCAATTTGTGGCAGTTAGTACCTCTCCTTAACAATCGAATAGATGCAGTAAAGAAGCAGCAGTTTGGACAATATTTCGACACGTTTCAATCATCACTCAACCGAAACTATAAGGATGTTGTTAGTACTATTTATAATGTTTTGTTGGCAAGAAAAGATCAAGCTATCGAAAATGATTTAATTATGATGGAATTAGTACTACTTCATCCAAACTTGCTGGAGCACAAACTAGAAGTATGAAGAAGGTAACATTTGGAAGCATTAAGATTCATGTTATGGTAAAATGGAGTTTCGCATACAATAAAGCTAGAAAGAACAACTATGAATCTGCAGTACTCGATCGTCTTCGGTTTGAAAGAAGAATTCAATTTAGTGAAATTTTATTAAGTAATGTATTAAGTCATAATTATAGATGTAGAATATATGAAACTCGTTTTAAAAACATGTATTGCAAATAAATAGTTTTATAGATATGTTGTATTTGATTTCAGGGGTGGTAAATAATATACTAGAAGTGATTATTAATTTTTTTTTATTCTTTCATTAAAAAATATCATACAAGTAAAAAACATTTGATAATGCGCACATACATTTTTCTTTCGAATGGAAAAAACAGGTTGGTTCTTGATGTTTTAAGGGTGGTTGTTCATCAAGCTCGATGACGGGTCTTGATGAGTATTTTCTAATATATTCAGCTTTCTCGCTTCCTTTAATGTATACTCGATCACTCTTGTCGGTAATGTGTTGAACAATGTTGGAAAATTTGTGTAGAGGAATAAAACCATCCATCCACCTAATTCCATGATGGTTTTCTGTGAGCCAAACTGCTTGTTTATGAAGGTAAGTAGGTAAGAGGTTCATTTGAAATGGCGGTTTAAACACATAATGTGAAATTTTTTTACCATCATAGGCAGCAAATTCTTTAACAATAAATTTATTGTTTTCAACTTTAAATCCTTGCACATCGACTACCACACTCATATTTTTAAATTAGAAAATTCCTTAAAAACTTCTTTTTTCTTTTGATAATAGTCAATATAACTTTTTAATTTTTTTAAATCTCTCTGAAATTGTTCAATCCTCTCTTGAAGGAGCATTGTAAACTAATGGAAAATTTTAGATAACTAACTTTTTATTATTAAATTTGACACATGCGCACTTCAAATTTGTCGCACAATTTTTGTCAGTGGGTTGTAAGCAAATAGTTTAGTTTAGTAGTATTAAACAATAAGCTGATGTTTTGTCAGGTATATCTTTACTTGTTTCAAATTCTACTCTCATTACAATAGGTCCTACTTCGACAGCATCTTTCTGATACATACAATTTATGTATGCAATAGGTGCAATTTCTTTAAATGTTTTAGGCGAGAAAACAGGTTCCACCGATCCATCGTAATAAGATTTTCTGAATGACGAGAACATTTCATAGAGATAGGCATACTTATTATTTTCGAAATCCAAGTACATGTCAGAGTATGGATATTTATCTGAATTCAAAAACACTCTAATATTTCTAAGGTTACAATTATCAAATTTACTCATATCGGCAGTAACATTTCCCCTTTTGTTTGTTTGAAATGCAACAATCACGTGACGCGGTGTTTCAACTTTTGTTGAAGTTTTTACAGGCCAATTATGTCTGGTAGTTTTCAGTAACTCCGGATATTCTATAAGTTCCCAACTTCTAAATGCAATAAAAATTCCATCTCCTTTATTAATTAACTTTGTAAAATATAATTCCCTTTCTATATCAACGATGACGTGAGGTACAACCCACTCTATTTTCGACACCGTTATCTTTGGAATTTCGTTTGGGTCTGTGCTGATGACCGCATTTTTATCATCGTTTGTTCTAACTAAAATTAATTCTTGCCTAGCATTTAAAAGAACCGTTTTAAAATCCTCAAAAAATCCCATTATTGTGTTCATAGGAATGCACACATTAAAGTGTCCTTTGGAGTCAACCAATGTGTTTTCTTGATTTAACAACCAACCGGCATTGTGTAATTTTTTTACTTCATTTTCGGTGTGAGACAGATAACCCTTAATTGTAGAACTTATACCAACATCCCTAACGGAATCGATAGTAACACCATTTAATTGATACCGGATTTCCTTGAATAGGAAAGCAATTCCATTATTTACAAACTCTAATTTTGCTGAAACTTTATCATTCTGATCTGTTAATTTTCCCTCGATGTATAGAAAACTTTCACAGGGTAAAGTATATTTACCAATTTCCTGTATAGAAATAATAATTTCATCATTGTATTCAAATTTTTTCGAAGACTGTGAATCATAAGTATGTAATTCTTTTCGCCAAACAGAATTGTCCACAAGATAGTTTTTATTTATATTTAGGTATTCCATTATTTAACTAACGCAAACCCTAGAGATTTCAAAAATAGTTTATTTTTACGTGTTAACCGCTTGGTATTAACTTTAGTACTGAGTTGACGAGGTTGTCGCTTTTTCTTATAAACTTTAGTACTGACTTGACGAGGATGCCGCGTTTTCTTATAAACTTTAGCTTGTTTAGTATGTAGATTATATCTTACAACCATTATTCTGAAATTTTTTTCACGTGCAGTCTTATCGTAACTGTTTCCCCACTGAAATTAACTAAATCTCCGTCTTGATCGAGTATTTGAATATTGACATTATTTATAATTTTTACATTGACAGGAAAATAAATAATATTCTGAGGTGTTTCTATAATTTTAAAACCTGGTCCTACGCTAGGAAAAAATTGATGAACAATATGGACCGGTGTACCATTATAGTATGAACCTGCCGCTATGCTGCAGTCGATACATATAGCATTCACTTTAATTATTTCTGCTGGATAATCCGACACATGTTTTCCTGGTTCTAGAATACCGTTCTTAAAACCTAAAATTTTTCCGATTGATCCATCATCAAATTGAATCGGTTTCCCATTTTCAATAATGGTATGGAGTGTGTTATTATTAGATGAAATTCTCAGAACAGAATCAATAGTTTCTAATTCCTCACGTACAAATTTATTTATATCATCTAACTCATATGCACCGGAGGGTATAGTTATTGTTACATGTCCACAAGTAAATTTATTATTTCTTTCGTCGATATTAGGAATTGCGTTAAATGATTCAAAATTTATTAAACCAACAACGTACTCACCATCATCTAAATAAATTGGTGGGTTGAAATTAGCTGACAATACATTTGTCGTACCTGATAAGACTAATGTGAAAGACATGATACTACTTGTACAACCAACTCTTTTCTAACTTACTTAGCACCGTGTCGAATTCTTATAAAGAAATTTTAAAACCAAATGTCCACAATTATTAGAATTATATTTTTGAAATCGGTCATAATTATATGTTATATTATTATTACCATCGCTAAAGAAATATTTTATAACTTCTAGAGGGGGTCTCAAATTCCCGTAACTATCGAAATAATTAATATCTTTTCCTTTTTTTATATAACATGTCCAGTGAGTACCGTCTCCCCGATCATCATCTAAATTTATAATGCCTGATTCGTATTTTTTTATTTTTTTCGGTAATTGGTTACGCATAAACACATTTCGAAAATAGGGAATTTTTAATATTTCTACATATTTTAACAAATCAATATTGGTGAGTGGGCGGTGTGGTAGTCTTTTTAGCAGTTTTTTTTATATGGTTTTAAGTAAAGACCGCAACCTTGTTTGTAAGGTTTTAAATAAAGTCCTTTTCCAACTTTTAATTGTTCAATGGCTCTGTTATGTCTCTTTGCTTCTTCTAGCGTATCCCTTGCTGCTTTTGCATCGTTGACCGCTTTTGCAATTCCAGCCGCTCCTCCAGTTAGTGCTCCTAATGCTGACAGACCCGCGAACAGAGGAATTAGGGGTAGTAAGCCCCCTTGATATGTTGGGAATTTTATTATACGTCCTCTAGGTTTCTTAATTCGTTTTCGCTTTAATGCTGTTAAAGCTGATGTTGCAACTTTTTTAATGTCTGTATGTTTTGTTCCAATAATTGCATTTCTTGCTGTTTTTACAGCATCATTAAATGATATAGCTTTTCCTATTTTAGTTTTCCTCTTTTTATTTCGTAAACCCATTCCTAATTTTCTTTTTACCTTCATTGCACCCGCAACACCTACAGCAGCTATCCGCTCTCCTATTTTACCTGATTTAATTCTTTCTATAGCTTTTTGCTCTAATAGTTTGTCTGCTTGATGTCGATTTTCTAAATCTTCAAACTTTGAGTATGCTATATCGTGTTCTTTACAAGCTTCGTCTAAAGGGTTAATACCGCGATCCCCCCTTAATAACCTCTTTTTGAGTTTGGTCCCAGGACCGCAAAAATTGTATGACGGCAAGTGTAGTTCCACCGGCAACTTATTTATGAATTTATTAAGAAGTCCGGAACCTTTCTTACCGAATAATCTTTTGGAACTAACCAAACCATCGTAGGAGGACATACTTATATAACTGATGAATATTTTATATGAAATCGCTTAAATATGTAAACATGGGTTGTGTTTTGATTAGTATATAAAGTGTGAGCATGAAGATCGTTAAACAAAATTTTTCTCTTCCTGTTAAAAACCATGATTTGGAAATAGCTACATTCCGGAAACACGGAAATTTATTCCCAGGAAATTGTAAGCGAGCTTTAATTATCGGACCCTCCGGTTGTGGCAAGACAAATGTTATGATTAGTCTAATAGAAGAACCTCATGGTTTACGCTTTGAAAATATATATATTTATTCAAAATCTCTAAATCAGTCAAAATATCAATACCTACGTGAACTCTTCAAACCTCTTAGAAAAATTGGATACTTTGAAAGTGAAAAGGAAGATGAAATAGTGTCGCCAAACGATATAAAATTAAATTCTCTAATAATATTTGATGATGTGGTGTGTTGTAGTCAAAGCGTTATAAGAAATTACTTTTGTTTTGGGCGTCATAAATGTACTGATTGTTTTTATTTATGCCAGACTTATACTGCAATTCCCAAACAACTAATAAGAGATAATGCAAATTTATTAATAATATTTCAACAAGATAATACGAATTTAAAACATATATATGATGATCATGTTAATGTAGATATGACATTTCATCAGTTTAAGGATTTATGTTCCTTGTGTTGGAACGATGAATATGGATTTATTGTGATTGATAAAGATAGTGCATTAAATAATGGGCGCTATAGAAAAGGCTTCGATCAATTTTTTTCTCATATATAATCCCATTAATCTGTAGTAGTAAACAGTACATTATATCACTTCGAAGATGGATGAACAACTAGCAAAAGATTTGGTAAAAACTCGTGAAATTTTAAAGCAGAAATATCGTTCTTTACGTTCAGATAAGTCACAAACTCAGAGGCGTTTCGAAGAAGAATATAAACCAATAACTCAGCCTTTAGAAAAGTTGCTTTCGAATATCAAACAAGAACCTAAAATTAGACCTAAAATTGAACCCAAAGTTGAACAACAGGGGGAAAGTTTTAGAGGAATCCCTTCTTCATCTCCACGAAGCTCTTTACTGGTTCATAAACGGTTACAACCATTATTACCTTTCGGTGGATTGTCGTTTTTGGAAGATAGTTTTATCCCTGAACAAGGAGACCCCTTTGAATCAACTGGTCAAGACACCGTGACCGATAAGACCATTAATGATCTGTTGAACAAAGCCGACAATATTTTGAGGATTTATCGAGACAACTTGGTTATCAATTATGGCTTGAAGAATTTAATCCTCTTCCACGAACCTACATTGATGGACAGACACGAGGAACCTCTACAGATTATGATTACGTATATGGTATAAAACATGATATACCTACAGGCAAATTTTCGATAGGAAACGCTTTAGTTGATTTTGTTGGAAAAGATATTCAAATATTTAGGAAAAATACACTTCAACCTGATATGAAACGATTGTATGAAGGTACACCTGGACTTTACGAGTTATTGTTTAAACAAAACCCTCTGGGGTATACAAATGTAGACTTGGACAATTATATGGATATTTTGGATAAAACTTCAACATATAGACGAAACAATGATCCTGCCGAACAAGTACAGGGCTCTTTGAATTCCAAATATATAACAATTGTGCGACCGTGGCTCGTTAAAAAGAATATTTTAAAAAATGAAGTATTACGAACATTAGTAGAACCATCTGTGCTCAGAGAGAGATCAATGTCTGCTAGTTCACTGCCGCGACCAACTACAAGATCGGTTACATGATCAAAGAAAGGAGGAGGTATGATGAGTCTATCTAACAAAAAGCTAGATTATGTATATTATAATGATCCCAATGAAATTGTCGAAAGACTAAAATTACTTCTGGCATCTCAAATCGCTGGTCATACTGGTCACCATAATGAAATGATGTCTATTGTCGAGGAACTTCGCGAGGCAAAAATTATTCAATAAGTGTAATGTTAAATCTAAATCTTCTTAGTATGTATTGAACATTCAAGTGATAATGACAATCGATAAATTTGGAGCGCACATATTTAAAAAAGGATATCAATCTTTGGATGAATCATCAACATCTTCTAATAAACTTTACAATGTAGTAGATATAAAGAACGTTAAATTGTACTATAATTTAGTTTTACCATTTATCGGTGATTTTAACAAAAACACTAAAAACTACGCTTTGTTGCAAGATCAGAGGGAGAGCTATATTTTTCCTCTTAAGGAATGTAATATTATAAGTGCTGAATTTCCCAGCAGCATAATTTTGTTAATAAATGATCAGAAAATTTCAAATCCTGTCGGAACACAATTACATCTAAAAGATAAAATTTCATTCCAATCAGTGGGTACAAAACCTTTGAAGAGCTTTTATGGTGAATTATTGATAAAGTGTTCAATAGATATAGAATAATGTCGGACCTTAAAAAACAAGTTGTTGAAGAACTTCATAAACCAGCACGAGTACATTATCAGAGAAGGCGTGTAATTGTTAAAGGTCTTAATGATCTTTGGCAAGCTGATTTGGTTGAAATGCTTCCTTATTCTAAATTTAATAAAGGTAATAGATATATTTTAGTTGTAATCAATGTATTCTCTAAATATGTATGGGTACAACCAGTAAAATCTAAAAGTGGGAAAGATGTCGCTACAGCTATGAAAAATGTACTAATTCAGGCTAAAACATCACCTAAAAATCTTCAAACTGATATGGGAAAAGAATTTTATAATAAAGAATTTGGCAAACTTATGACGGAATTTCAAATAAACCATTACAGTTCATTTTCGAATATGAAAGCTAGTGTTGTAGAACGGGTTAATCGTACTCTGAAAAATTCAATGTGGAAACAATTTAGTTTACAAGGGAACTATAAATGGATACCCATATTACAAGAAATCGTCGATAAATATAATAATACAAAACATAGAACAACATCATTTAAACCTAAGAGCGTTAATAAAAACAATGAAAAATCAATATTGAAAGAGGTATATACTTACCCAAAAACCTTTAATATCAGAACATTATTTTCACCTGGTGACTATGTGCGCATCAGTAAACATAGGGAAGCTTTTAAAAAGGGATATACACCAAACTGGTCAAACGAAATATTTAAAGTGAAAAGGATAACTCTCACCAATCCAACTACATATTTGTTAGAAGATGAAAAAGGTGTTGAAATAAAAGGAGGATTTTATGAAAAAGAACTTCAAAAAGTGAAATATCCTGATATATATTTAATTGAAAAAATTGTAAGAAAAAAGGAAGTAAACTCTATGTTAAATGGTTGGGGATGGATAGTACTAATAACACATGGATTGACAAGAATCAACTTGCATAATATAATTATACTTATTATGAAAAATAAAAATAATTTTCTTTTAGACTAAATCTTTTATTACATCATATATTTTATTTTATTTTATTTTACAGGTATAAAATAATAATCCACTATCTAAGTACCTAATTTGATAATATAAATTTTCTCTAAAAATTCTATAGTTGTATTCAAAAATAATTGCATTGAATATAGAGGTTTCTTCATCTAAATCTGCAAAGCGTTTTTCTAAGGCTTGATATTCCTCATCCAACTGGGGTTGAGCTTGATATAAATCATAAAGATAAGCTGCTTCTCTACTTTTGTATTTTTTTATAAATTGTGAGTAATTGTCTTCGAACTTAACCAAACATTTTCTCTTTCTTCCTGATGAATAATCAATGTTTGCGCATTCAGACCTTTTACACTTTATTATCTACTTAGTTTTAAAACTAGAAAATTTGTAGATTTCATAAAAATACAATGAATGAGAGTATCTGTTACACTAGTCACTATCACCATCACTATCACTGTCATAAAATATATCTATAAGCGTATTAATGTCCAAAACGCTGGCTATGTCTTCAATTGATATATATCTTCCTATTTCCTTTAAATTACTATCCAAATCCAATTTTTTGAGCCCCAAAGCAAAACTTTTTATATCCTTATCTTCCAAAAATTGTTCACACAATTCCAGAGCACTTCCATACCTTTCTGCACGCTCGATACACTCTTCTTCTGGTACAAATTTACCACCTCCATATATCGCCTCATGTTCAGCATCAAATTTTAAGTTGGAAAACAATTGTCTTAACTTTTCAACACCACTTTGTAGATCATGTACTTCAGGATATTTCGTATAACACATCCACATGTTAGTCTATACTGTTACACATCGTATACAAAACTGAGGAAGCTCGGTATTATTTTATTTAAAAATTCAATTTTGTTGGTGGGGATTAATGGTGGGGTGGGGGCTATATGAACTCCTAATTGCATTAGGTATTTTTATTAAATTAATTAATCAGATTCATATGGAATGTACCCAGATTATGGGACACTTGAGGCCGACATCGCTATCTCTCTCTTTCTCATATATGTAAATAAAAGTGGAATGCTGGACCTATGTTTATTACAAAAATGTATAGGAATGCACGTTTTAGTTGTTATTGCATTTAATTAAAATTAATGGGATGTCAAAAATTAATCTACCTGGTATCTAAATTGGGTTCTAAATTCAGATAACAAATAAATTATGCAAATTACCCTGCAGGTACATGGTCACTTGGGCCGGACGTCTAGACGTTGTTTACCTGTATGCCACCACCTTGGAATTTGACTTTGGGAGTTTGAACTCTACAGGGGTGAAGGTCAAATGTGAGTTATAATCCCCTATATCCCACTACTGAGGCCAATGAGCGGCGACGGCTTGGCGGAATCCAGCTACGTTGCCAGGTGTTGGGCATAAATTTACTGCATGGTGGGTACACGATCCTTAAAAATTTGCAATTTTCACCCAACTCTACAATCATAAATAGGTTAAATATTTTCTTCAACTTTCTTGCATATTAAAGGGCTTTGAAGATTCATAATGAAAGTTTTCTGGTTTTTATTCTTATTCGTTACGTCTCTTAGTTCTTGACATCTTGCCGCTAGTGAGTGGCCTGGCAACGCTGGCGACAGGCGCGTGCGCGTTCGTGTTTCGTCCGTCAGTTCTGACGCTCCGACAGTTCCATCCGGCCGGCGTCCTCCACACATACACATGATCCGTTTATTGTATCAAACCGTCAATGCCGTCCACATAACACATAATATGTTATGTGGTTCCGTCCACGAGCGCGCGACCAGCGACTCCAGAGGTGGGTAATATGTGGACTCCAGCGAGTAGCGAGCCGAGCGGAGCGACAAGCGACCAGTGCAACTGACGCCGACACGTTCATCTCCATATATTCTAACGGATTTAATACAACAGGTAATAAGAACATTATTATGTATAATAATACCTATTTGTTGTTATTCTTAAAAAACACCAAAATAATACGTTTCCATAGAACATTTTGGCGACATGCACAAACATACTGTTTCGTTCTTCTTGATGTCGGCTGACGAAATTAGACCACGATATCCAAGTTTTCTTTTTTAATGTGTTGTTTTTGTCAACTTTTGTTTGAATATACCCCGAAATTTAAAAGGAATTACCAGATTTTAATGGATTTATTTAAGATATAGGTTATGTTATATGTATATTGTTCTGACAAGGGTAGGGCACTGAAGCCCGACCTAGGGATGCGAAAATAGTAAAAAGTACCGATACAGATACTTTTTTACCAAGTATCGATTCCTACCGATACTTGTCTAAAAAGTATCGATACTTTTAGGTATCGGTATGGAAAGTTTACGTAGCATTTTTGTGATTTCCAGAGAAACATAATTTCCAATTTCTGTCCAGACTTCAGATGTCAGTGGTCCAGTGGTGCCACTAATGCACCACGACTCGAATTACGCTTACAAGAAACAAAACGGCCTAAAGACTCCTACGATTCCTACGTAAATAAATGCTCGCTTTAGCTAAGGCGTAACAGATGGCGGTGGCAACTGACAGTATAATAAGTAATTATTTTCGATACCGATACCGCTACGAAAGTATCGATATCAACTTGGAATCGTTCTAGAACTATCGATACCAAAAATACTCGATACTGCAGCAAAAGTATCGATATTTTCGAAGTATCGAAGTATCGTTAGCATCCCTAGGCCCGACCACATGTACCTATAAACCTAAAGAAAAGTGGTTAAATAGACAATTCCAAGTTAACAACTGTAGTTAGGTAGGTAACTTTTTCCTAATTTTGACATGTAAAGAGATACCTACTTACCTATCTTTCAAAACCGAAGCAACTGTTGAAACATCCTATTTTAATTTTACAAAAGTTAGGTCCTATCTACATAAAATCATAAAATTCGTTACATCACCCCCTAGTGTAGTCAGTATCAGGGTTGGGAAAAATAGGTAGGTATGGGAATATCAATAAAAACCATTTACTTATTTTTTAATCAATGTTACTGTCGATTTTTGGAAACTGATGATATCGTTGGACAAAGTGCCTACTCGGACGGTCGATATATTTCTCTATTTGTGTTAGGTATCCGTATCGAACGAATATCGACTGAAAATTATTCCATATTATGGTCAGAAAAATGCCTGGACGTTCCTTGCTGCACGTTCGACATTTCTCTATTTTGGCATTTCATCGGTATCGAACGAATATCGACTCGACAATTATTCGATACGATGAGAAAAAGTGCCCGAATGATTGATATTTCTCTATTTTTGGTATTTGGTAAGTTTTTGAGTTGACCTGTATACTTTGCGGTTTTTAGGTTTAAAAACTGCTAGAAAATTTCAAAATAATAGAATTTTTTCATATGAACATATATCAAAAACTCATTGGTTTTCGCGGTACAGGGGATTAAAGAATTTTTTTAACAATATTTTTATGTATCTCCTAAAATATGAGAGATAAGTCAACAACGTTTGGTAGGCATCTTCACCAATAAAGTAGCTTTAATATTGTGGTATTTCCGATTTGTTTTATTCAACCAGTGGCGAGGCGTTGGGGGTAGTCTTAGACAAATTCTCACCTAAAAATGATGCGACAATCCGAAAATGATTCTATCTCATCACTTTTGAGTTCTCCTGTTAATTTAGAGGAAGTGCTCTTGGTGTTTTTTCGAAAAACCCTTCGTTTTGTCCAAAACACGTAGATATTTAATCCTTGTTCAAGAGCGGTCAAACATATAGTCGAAGACTTACGCTATCATGTTAGCCTTGAATGAAGGAATCAAGCCTTTTGTTTTTCAAATAAACTGGCAGTTTTGACGTTTGAGCAAATAATTATATTGTCATTAATTCAGTGTTAGGTATTAGATCTGTATCTGGAAATCGTTAGGTATGCCTAGATTATTTTCACATTATTCTCTTTCTTATTTTATTTCAAGTTGAGTGTTTCAATAAGTTACCGGAGGAACGTCGTTGAGTGTTTTGGACAAAACTAAGGGTTTTTCGAAAAAACACCAAGAGCACTTTTTTCTCTAAATTAACAGGAGAACTCAAAAATGAGATAAAATCATTTTTGGATTGTCCCATCATTTTTAGCTGAGAATTTTTCTAAGACTACCCCAACGCCCCACCACTGGTTCAACAAAACAAATCGGAAATACCCGAATATTAAAGCTACTTTGATGGTGTAGATGCCTACCAAACATTGTTGACTTGTCTCTTATATTTTAGGAGATACATAAAAATATTGTTAAAAAAATTCCAAATTCAATCCCCTGTTCAGCGAAAACCATTGAGTTTTGATATTCATATGTTCATATGAAAAAATCCTATTATTTTGAAATTTTCTAGCAGTTTTTAAAGTATTGCTGATAAAGTTTGGACCACCCTGTATAGTTATCTAAAAAATAATGGAGAAGCACATTTTAATTTTTTGGTAAATTTCATCCGATATTTTTCAAATAAGTACCTATATGATATCGTACGATATATTTGCATAGAATGCTAAAATATTATTAATACTCAACAGGGTTGGGCAAAACTTGATTTAAATACACCTCGAAATACACCTCACTGGTCTCTATTGACAAGCATCACATTTCTATTCTCTACATATAATGCATAAATGGATACGATAATATTACTTCAAAGGCAGAAAAAATGACTTGGGCCGTGGTTAAGTTTGAAGAAGAAAACACTGTTGAAGTTGTACCTTTATTGTGGTATGTTGACGATTCCGAAGAATGTTTTTGGCCTCCACTAAACACAAAGAGAGCCAAAGTAGCCAACTTCATAGAAAAATGCCAAGAACCTATGTCAGAGTGGGTCGTTTGCAAAGCTAAATTATTAGGAAAATATGGTAAGCAAGGCACGTTTAAGCTGGAGTTTGTTACATTGCCAAATTATTTATAACATTGAGTAATACAAAAGTCAGTCTCATCAAGTTTTTAAATCCTCAAATTTCGAGAAATGAATTTTGTGGTAATTAAATATCTCATTTTGTCTTATAGGTACAGGGTGGGCCAAATTGGACACTTTTAAAGGGAAACTCCTATTTTTGACGGAGATAGACGAAAACTGATATCGGGCGTTTTTCGAAAATGTGCGTTTTCGAAAAGTGGCCGTAACTTTTTTCGGATTGAAAATTTTGTGTTTCTGTATAAACAATCTTAAAGCAGTTTTTTACGTAGAATCCAATGCTGCTACTACATTTTTTTCTAGTCAATGGTTTAAGACTTACGGATAAAAAATATTATTTTTTAAATGGAACACCCTGTATATTTTTGCATTTTTTAATTGAGCAAAAAATTACCATTCCAAAAATATATAACACTTAATGATTTACTTAAGTAGTTATCAGTTACTAATAGCTTTTATGATTTCATGTGTATAATTGGAAGCACGCCCTTTTAACAAGTAGGCTTTGGACGGTGAGACAACGAAACAACCGTGGAAAAATGTTTACTATTACCTACCTGTCAAATTTTCAGTTAGGCTGTTTAGGCAGGGTAAAGATTTTGCTATTTTTGTGTAATTTATACACTTTATAACATACCGACAATGAAATTTGAACGTTATGAACAATGGGATATGATAGTCTGTTTTATACAATCCGGGGAAAAATCACATGCAACGAGCAATTTATACTACGAGCGGTATCCAGAGAGAAGACATCCTTTCAAGCACATTTTTGCAAGATTGCGACACAATTTGATTAATAGTGTTAGAGCAGTGGCGTAACCACAGGGTGTTCAGAGTGTGCGGTGAACACGGGCCCAGAGCTGCTAGGGGCCCACCGCCACCAAGATTCATGCAGGGCGCATAAATTTCGGTTTTTCCTATGTGAGCCGATTGATGTGGTGCTGCGTAATAACCGACGAGTTACGTACATAGAAGTTCCTGATACATCAAAAGAAGAAGTGCAAGAACAGCTGCCACATCAGCAAAAACGATTTTATAAAAACTTTGTATAACATTACCGAGATTCAGATAAAAGCCGTACTCCTTGTAACGCGTTTACCCAAATAAACGATTTTTAAAAAGCCTACTGCTGCGTTGATACATGTAATTGGCGCAGTCGGTAGGACGGGTCGCGGAAATCGCTGACGTTTGTGATACGAAAAAGACTTTCTGTCGCTGAAACTCGCGTTTTCCTTCGGAAAATTCCGTTAAGCGATCGGTCCGAAACAAATCGTCTCCGTAAAAGACGAACGGTCACCGTAGCAGCCAGGCAACACCGACAACGAAGCAGGGCTAAGTTCCAAGAGCTGAAGGGCTAGCGACCAACGCCGAAGAGCAGGGTAAGAGCCATTCCTTTTGTCCGAACTGTCCTGAAAACTTCCTGCCGGAACAAGGAGTATTTAATCTCACTAGTGTAAGTTATTTTAAGAAAAGAAAATCAAAGAAAACCATTTTCAAAACAAATTTTGACATTTTGGTTTTCTCTCATTTCCACTCAAGTTTTTC
The DNA here is from genome assembly GCA_963920635.1 of Pseudeuparius sepicola. Taxonomy (NCBI): domain Eukaryota; kingdom Metazoa; phylum Arthropoda; class Insecta; order Coleoptera; family Anthribidae; genus Pseudeuparius; species Pseudeuparius sepicola. Next base: position 26,300,525 of record OY987304.1, on the reverse strand, counting down.
ACTTCACTTTTATTTTGTTTCTAAAAATAAACCAAATTTATGTCTTATAGCGAATCAGAAAACGAAAACGTAGGAAGGCTTGGTATTGAGCACGACACAGACCTTGCTATTCTAAGTACTCTTTTTGGACAAGTTAATATTAGACCAAATATGAATCAACAACAGCAACAACAACCACAAAGGCAACAACAACCACAAAATGGACAAATAAATTATCAATTGCTTAGAATGTATATAGAAAGTATTCCCCAATTTTCAGGCGACCAACATACTCTTGAAATTTTTATTGATAGTTGCTCTTATCTTATCGAAACATATTCGAATCGAGGTGTCCTAAATGCCCCACTAAATAAATTCTTGTTAAAAGCTGTAATAGGAAAATTAGCAGGTAGGGCTCTAGTTTTAATAGGAACTAGAACTGAACTACAAACATGGGAAGAAATTCGTGACGCTCTCCGTCTAACTTTTGGCGACAACAGGAATATAGACTGCCTTGTGCAAGATTTAATAATTTTAAGACCTTTCATAAATGAACCCCCCGTGCAATTTGGAGCCAGAATCCAAGACGCGCACAGTGTAATAATTTCCAAAATAAATTCCAGTAACTTAACTAGGAATGAGAAAATTTTGCATTTAAATAACTACAAACAGTTAGCTCTAAAAACTTTTGTTAGACGACTAACGGGAAGATTACAAGATATTATTAGAATCCGCAATCCAGATACCTTATAGCGCCGGTAATCGAGGAACAAAATTTCTTTTATGCCCAAAATCGCTTACTTTCTAATATTCCACAACCATCAGGTCCATCCGGTAATTTTCCTAAACCTCAGAGACCACCACAGGTAAGAAACCCAAACTTTTCACAAAATTTTATGCCCAATTTTCAAAGTCCTAGAATGCCAATTCAACAAAACTTCCAAATTCCTACCACATCTTTCCAGTACAACCAACAATTGCCAAATATTCCACCCCAAAGATTCCCAAATTTTCAATCGCAAAAATTTCCCAGAGGCCCAATAACTAACATCAGACCAAACTTTAAAATGGCACAACAAAAATTCCCCACAAACAAACAAGTCTTTGGCACAAGACCACCCCAGACGAATGTTTTTAAACCGACAGGACGAACTCCTAACGAAGTACCAACACAGATGTCGACAACTTCCAGAGTTCCCACCTTGCCACCTCAAACCTTACCAAGATACGTTCCAAACTTTTTCCGTAGTACAGGCCCACGAAATTTTACATCAGAAGAACTACATAATATGGAACAAGAATGTCAAAATGTCAATTCTCAAAATTATTATGATGAGCAGGCATGTCCCTCGAACTATTATTCCGATATAGACAACTCATATTTTTATAACAATTATTACGAAAATTCTGAACAGATGCTTTATCCGGAAGCTGCTGAATACGAAAATCAGTATAATTTCACAGAAAATTATCAACGAAATCAGGGAAACTCAGAAATTTCTGTTGAGCAGGAAACTACTGTTTCAAATGACCCAAATTTTCACCAATTATGTCTCGAAGAACCCGAAAAATGACGACAATCGAAATAAACAACTATGACAGTGACAGTACCTTACCCTATATAAAGACAAGCAAACCCAAATTCATACTTTTAATTGATACAGGTGCGTCAAAATCTATTCTATCCCCATATTTCGCAGAAAAATATTTCCCAGACAAAATATATCACGAAAATTTTAATATAAAAACTTGTAATGGTGTAAATAGATGCCGTTTCAAAGCAGATATACCTTTAAATGAATTGATTGGTTTAGACGATCGGATTACATTCCATTTAATTCATTTTCATGACTTTTTCGACGGGTTAATCTGTTTTGAAGACATGAAACGCTTAAAATTAAAACCAGATTTTGAAAATAATATTTTTTATAACCACAACACCTGCATTCAAATTCTCTACAAGCATAATAAAGGTTCTCATATTTTTTCACTTCTTGTAAATCCGCAAGAAACATGCCTTGCAAAAATTCCTATTTCAAAGCAGACAGGCGACGTGATAATACATAAAAAAGAGATTTTTCCCAAGTGTTTTATTCCAGAAACTCTGACCACTGCAAGAAATGGTCACGTCATTGTTGAAATACAAAACCACTCTAATGAAACAAAACTCTTGCGCTTAGACAAACCGTTCCCAGAACCTATTTTCGAGGAAATAAATAATGATTATTTTCTTTTTAATATCGAGGAAATAGTCGATACACCTCACAATAATGACAAAAATCCCAATATTGACGTAAAAGACCTTATTCGAACTAACCACCTAAATCCGGAAGAAAGACAAAAGGTCCTACAACTTTGTCGAAATTATTCAGATCTATTTCATAATTCAGAGAAAAAACTCTCTTTTACAAACCGTGTTAAGCACGAGATAAAGACAACTAACGAAGACCCCATACACGTAAAGTCTTATCGCTATCCTTACGCGTTAAAATCCGAAGTACAAAGACAAATTGGAAAATTATTAGACGATGAAATAATACGTCCTTCGTCCAGTCCTTGGTCTTCCCCGATTTGGGTTGTTCCCAAGAAAGAAGATGCGTCAGGCGAGAAAAAGTGGCGTATCGTCGTAGACTATAAAAAAATCAATGAAATTACCATTGACGATAGGTATCCCATCCCCAATATCACCGAAATATTAGATAAATTAGGTCGATGCTCTTATTTTACCACCTTAGATCTAGCGTCGGGATTCCACCAAATTGAGATGGATCCTAAAAGCATTCCAAAAACTGCTTTCACTGTTGACAGCGGACACTACGAGTACACTAGAATGCCGTTCGGGTTAAAAAAACGCGCCAGCAACTTTTCAGCGGGTTATGGACGACGTCCTTCGCGACTTACAAGGACGAATGTGCCTAGTTTACGTTGACGACATTATAATATTTTCGACCTCCCTTGATAAACACATTAATAATCTGAAATTAGTCTTTCAAAAAATTGCGAGAATATAATTTAAAAATACAACCGGGTAAATCGGAATTCCTTCGTAAAGAAGTAGAGTTCCTGGGGCACATCGTGACTCCACAAGGGGAAAAACCTAACCCAAAAAAGGTCGAGGCAATTCAGAAATTTCCTATACCCAAAACTGTCAAAGAAATCAAATCTTTTCTCGGACTTGTAGGATACTACCGAAAGTTCATTAAGGATTTTGCAAAAATAACCATTGACTAAGTGTCTGAAAAAAGGCGAAAAAATAATCCATAATGATGCATTCCTTCAATCTTTTAATCTTTGCAAAAAAATTCTTACCAATGACCCAATTCTACAATATCCTGACCTGTCCAAGCCATTTAACTTAACTACAGACGCGTCAAATTACGCCGTGGGCGCCGTCCTTTCACAAGGCCCCGTAGGCAACGACCTACCCGTAGCATTTGCTTCGCGGACATTGAATCCGGCAGAACTTAATTATTCGACTATCGAGAAAGAATTTCTCGCGATCATCTGGGCAACAACCTATTTTCGGCCATATCTTTTCGGAAATAGATTCAAAATTGTTACAGATCACAAACCTCTCATATATTTATTTTTTTTTAAAGACCCCGTATCACGCCTTACACGATGGAGACTTAAACTTTCAGAATACCAATTTGACATAGTTTATAAAAAGGGCAAAGCAAATACAAATGCTGATGCACTTTCTCAATCAATAATAGTACATTCTGGAGATTCTGATGATGAAATTAACGATTTTTTACAAAATTTAGATAACCTAGAACTACCTGAAATTTGTAGTGAAGACTTAAGTGAAATTTGAGGACAAATTTCTGATGAATCAGAAGCAAAATCAAAACCAAAAATTAATATAATCTCCGACATATTAATTAGACCGGCTAACCAACAACCCGCTCAAAATAACACCCACTCACAGTTTCTACAAACTGAAAACGCCACCAAAATGACTCAGACACAAATGAAACTGTCCACACGGCTGCAGAACATCCTGTCTTTACAATGCCAATAACCGAAAAGTGCGTTAATTCGTTTAAAAATCAAATTATTGTTCTTCTAATGACAAAATGATACGTAAATACGTAATCAGGTCACGACCTTTTAACGAAAATTCACGAATAACAGTGTCACTACCTTTAAGAAATTTGGAACCAGAAGTTATTAGTTTTATTAAAGAATATGTAGAACACAAAAAGACTTATTGCCTATATTTTAAGATACCTGAAATAATTCCTGACTTTTCTAATATTGTTCGCAAAACGTTTCAAAACTCTTCTTTCAAATTTATTCAAAGTCCAACATATTTAGACGACGTTTTTACTTACGAAGAACAACAAGAAAAATTAAAATACCATCACGAGGGCAAAGTATGCCATAGAGGCATTAACGAAACCGAAATGTCTCTCAAAAAACGCTATTGTTGGCCTAAACTTAAGATCGATGTAGAAAAATACATAAACAACTGCGATATCTGCCAGTTATCTAAATACGATAGGAATCCCCCGGTAGTGAAATTTAATATAACACCCACGAGCTCCAAGCCATTCGAAGTTATACATTTGGACACGTTTCAGATGGAAAATCAACACTTTTTGACCGCAATAGACTCGTTCTCGCGATATGCGCAAGCATATAAAATTACAGGAGCGTCAGCAATAAATACTATTGACTGCCTTTTACAATTTGCAACTCACCACGGGTTACCACGGACAATTGTGTGCGACAACGGCACCGAATTCAATAATACCACCCTAAAAGACTTTATAAAATTACACAAAATTAACATCCATTTCACAACACTGAAAAATTCCAATAGTAACAGTCTAGTTTAGCATCTACATTCCACCCTCATAGAGCATATAAGATGCCTAAGATTGTCAGACAAAGAAAGTCGCATAGATAAGCTTATGCTTTATGCCATTTTAGCGTACAATAACACTATTCATTCCGTTACTAAGCAAACCCCTTTTGACGTTGTAAGTGGCCACACAGACAGTGTAAATGCATTCGATACAACTGCCGAAATGTTGATTAATGAATATATAAATGAACACAAAAACAAGACATCCTTACTTTATGACAAAATTCATCAAATTAGTCAAAGTATGAAAGAAAAGGACATCCAAAAGCGCAACGAAAAACGCAAAGATCCGATATCCTATAGAGAAAATGCCACCGCCTTTGAAAAGAACCCCCTTCGATCAAAAATCAAACCTTGTTTCAAAAAGGTAACAATTGTTAAAGATCTAGGTATAAAAGCTAAACTACCTAACAAAATAGTACATAAGAAAAACCTCAAACGTCCAAGGAAATTCACAAATCAATCTCTCTTACAGGATGACAAATCGAAAGACGATGACGAACCTCCCGACATTCCTGATAATCCTAAACCCTGACATCCCAAGCACTAGTGCTGGAAGTAAAAATTAACGACCTTAAAGATACCCCGGGCATTTTACCCTTTAAATTAGGAAATGCTCAGATAATAACTAAAAAACATACTTTTATCCATTATGTGCAAACTAAACCGCTAAAGAACGAAGTGAAAAATTTAATTTCTATATATAATAATCTCAATCAATCTGTTTTTAATGAGACAGAATATGTTTTCACATCTAGCTTAAGAAATAATTACGAAAATTTAAAACCCCTAATTTTAGAAGTAGAGAATAAGATAACGGCTATAAGCATTAATAAACGTAGTAAACGCGGCCTTTTTAATATCATTGGTACCATAAACAAGTGGTTTACAGGGTCTCTCGATGCGAATGATGGAGTAAAATACGATAATGCTATACGCACTCTCGAAAAGAACCAACAGAAAATTTTATCGCAAACTAATAATCAAATTTCCCTATTTAAAAAGTTGATTGACCATTACAGCAATTCGATAGAAACAATAATTAATAATCAACAAAAGATTTCAGAGTATATGGAACGCTTCTATGAACGAGTTCAACATGAAACAGATATTTTCTATAAGAATACCTCAGTATACTAAATCAAATTTTCATCAATGCAAATGTCATTCTTACTTTTATCGATAATTTAGAAAATGCTATAACATTTTCCCATTTGCACACAATTCACCCGGATATTCGAAGTATAAGAAATACTAAGGGAGCTAAATACACACTATTCTTCTGACGAAATTGTTGACTTAAGTCTATACGACTGGTACTCGGTTATAAAAACAAGCTGTTTTATCTCAAATAATCAAATAATATTCTACTTAGGTGTTCCTTTGGTCCACTCAAATAAATTCGAATATTATCACTTATATCCTATCCCCTCATCGAACAATTCCATAATTCTACCCCTAAAACCCTACTTGGCTCTGAGCAACACCAACTACCAATATATGGATAGCCCCTGCGAAGGAGTCAACGGAACTCACATTTGCCTTCAAGAACGCCTCATTTCCAACTCCAAAGAAGATTTGCGTGACTGCTCTGATCACTGGTGAAGAATCAAGCTGCAATATGGTCAAGATACAAATTCACAACCAAATAGTAGAGAAAGTTAACGACGAGTTCATAATCGTGATCCCAAAGGACAACATGAAAATAAAATCAACCTGCAAGGATACTGAATACCACGTATTGAAAACTCCACACCTTATCTGGTTACCAACGAATTGTAAAATTGAAATCAATGGAATTATATATAGCAACGAAAAATCCAACAGCAAGACGCACTCCTTGATACTACCCGCAATTAAAACCAGTATGAGAAAGGAAAGCCAAAGTTTTGGAAAACTACATATAAAAAATATATCTCTCAACGAACTGCATACTCTCCGAAAACACATCGATTCAATCAGCCCAGTTGTCATGGAACAATTTCAAGAAACAAATAATAATTGGGTTTATGGATAATTAGAACAACCATAATAATAATATTGATTGGGTATGGAATCTACAAATGCCGAAAGCTTTGGATACGTTCGACGAACTCAAAGAAGGAGAAAGAAGAACAAGAAGAAAAGGTGCCTACTTCAGTCCTTTTCATCCCTGAAGTAGCCTCTTGAGGATGGAGGAGTTACGTACATAGAAGTTCCTGATACATCAAAAGAAGAAGTGCAAGAACAGCTGCCACATCAGCAAAAACGATTTTATAAAAACTTTGTATAACATTCGCGAGATTCAGATAAAAGCCGTACTCCTTGTAACGCGTTTACCCAAATAAACGATTTTTAAAAAGCCTACTGCTGCGTTGATACATGTAATTGACGAGTCAGAATCTCTAATTGGTTACATAAAGGGCGATTGAAATTCCCCAACAATAAAAATGCAAGGGTATGGTACAAAAAATGTACCTATAATAACTTTAGAGTAAATAATATGTACCTATAGGATGATCCAACTCAGGCTTCAGGCCTACTGCGGGAACACGAAAATTGAAAATACAATTTCGAACAGGGGTTCTTAAATGGGACATACTATAAGGCCCAATTATGACCGAAAATTTGCTTTTTTGTTGTTTGGGGAAATGGCCGCTGTGACATCATCAATATTTTTCCCCAGAAACATACTTGCCTTTTTTTCCTAAATATTGAAAGTCCTTATCATTCTCAACAACTTTTATAGGAAAAGATTTTCTGTATCTTTTATTGTTCAAAATTTACGATTGATAGTCAGAAATTATTTAAGAGAATATTAGGTTGTCTTGTGCGCTCTTAAATTTTTTCAACTGAAATATTAAAAAACAATTTTTGTAACAAACTATAGCAGCAAACAAGTCAGTAACAAGCACAATTCAAAAATTTAAAAAATAGTCCAGTCGATCTAATTTAATGGTACACAAGGCACCCTAACAATACTCTTAAATAATTTCTGACTATCGAAATTGCTTTCATGGCTGACTAGATTTTGGAAAACCGATCCTAGTGAATAGAAAAAATTCCATGTTCCATTTAAGAGCCCCTGTTCGAAATTTTATTTTCAGTTTTCGTGTTCCCGCAGTAGGCCTGGGGCATCGAGTTTGGATCACCCTGTACAGAACGTACATGGTGATTCAACCTTTTGACCTATAATGGCGTTTTTCGACCTTTTCGACCTTTGTAGTGAGCAGTGTGCATTATTATTAACTGTTGGTCAATACAAAGATTAAGTTGGATTATTCTCTATGCACCTACAGGGTGTCCCACTTTCGATTTTGCGAGGTATCTTGGTTATTTTTAGAAATAGGGAGTTGCGGTTTTCGGGGCACTGACCTACTTTTTCATAAAGATAAACGCTCGTATACAGAATTTTCATGCGGCCTCCTTGGTTTTTTAAACACAAGGTGATTCTCAAAATTTGCCATTTTCAGGCACCCCCCTATATCCGTTATACGCTAACTTGTTGAAATGGTAAAAATCCACCGTTATAGATTTTTTCACGTATAGAATCCAGTGGCGTTCACGGGTTTTTTCTAGGAGGTAAGAATTTCAAAATATAAATATAACTTGCAAAAGTATCGAAAATGGTACATCCTGTATAGGTACAATGTTTTTCATTGTTACACCACTTTCAAACATAAAAAAACACAGGGGCCCACCTGAAATTTTGAACACGGGCCTACACTTCCGTAGTTACGCCACTGTGTTAGAGTAATAGTTAATAGATTTGATTAATAGTAGGCCGAGAAGGTATAGGTACGAGTTAAACTGGATTGTATAAAACAGACTATCATATCCCATTTTTCATAACTTTCAAATTTCATTGTAGGTATGTTATAAAAAGTTTATAAATTACACAAAAATAAAAAAATCTTTACCCTGCCTAAACAGCCTAACTGAAAATTTTACAGGTACGTAACAGTAAACATTTTTCCACGATTGTTTCATTGTCTACTTGTTGAAAGGCCGTGCTTCCAATTATACACATGAAATCATAAAAGCTATTAGTAATTGATAACTACTTAAGTAAATGATTAAGTGTTATATATTTTTGCAATGGTAATTTTTTCCTCTATTAAAAAATGCAAAAATATACAGGGTGTTCCATTTAAAAAATAATATTTTTTATCCGTTACTCTTAAACCATTGACTAGAAAAAAAAATGTAGTACCAGCATTGGATTCTACGTAAAAAAGTGCTTTAAGAATGTTTTTACAGAAATACAAAATTTTCAACCCGAAAAAAGTTACGGGCACTTTTCGAAAACGCACATTTTCGAAAAACGCCCTGTAACTCAAGAACGGTGACAGATATCGATTTGCGGTTTTCGCCATTAACTTTTTAAAAAAAATGAGCCTCAGACACCGACATCAGTTTTCGTCTATCTCCGTCAAAAATAGGAGTTTCCCTTTAAAAGTGTCCAATTTGGCCCACCCTGTACATACAATGTTATATTGTTTTTTTTTTTCAGCAACGTCAACACCATCTGTTTATGAACTGGAAAGTTGTGGAAAAACTTTGTTCAAGAAGTTTCCCCGTAGTTCCGAAAAGAAGATAAGGTTGGCACCTAGATCATCTAGTGGAGAAAGGATTCATGAGCCTATAAGCAAGAGAATCTCCAGTTCAGAAAATATTTCGCAGAGTTCTCATAAGATAAGTTCATCTGCTTTGAAAAATGTTTATAGACATAATAAGGGAACTTTCAGTCTTGATATGAAGAAAGGTCTTGATCTGAACTCAAGTAGTGCGGATATCTGTCGAACTCCAAAAACATTATCGAGAATACCTGGAGTGGAAGATGATGGTAAGCTATTTTCGTCGAAGTTTTAAAGCACCTCATCCCTCATAGTAGTTAACGTATGAGAGTTGAAAATAGTCCCCCCACCCCTTTTTTGGTCCCCCCACTCCTTTTTCGTACATTACCCCCCACTCCTACGCCCCTGGTAGGCCCCGCCCACTTTTCCCCCGCGCATGCGCACCGAGCGCATGACCTCTCCCCCGCACCCCGCAGCCATCATACCGTGTAATTGCAGCGTAATGAGTAATTACAATACCGCGGGTCCATATTTCCGCAAAATTCGCACATAAATGTCAATTTATTGGTTAAGTAAGTATTTAAGTAAGTAAGTATTTAAAATAGATACAATCACTCTCATTTCCCGCGCTTTTTTTGTCTAATTAACGCTATTTACCAACTTTGCAATGAAAAAAAACATTACATGGACTGTCAGTGTCAATTTATTGTTTTACGTAGCGTTTATACCTACATAACTATTTAAAATAGGTACAAGTACTCTCATTTCCTACATTTTTTACTAATTAACGCTATTTACCCCATTTTCAATGAAAAAAAACATTACATGGACTGTCAATGTCAATTTATTGTTTACGTACCGTTTATACCTACATAACTATTTAAAATAGGTACAAATACTCTCATTTCCCGCGCTTTTTGTCTAATTAGCAATATTTATCCCCTTTGCAATGAAAAAAAAACATTAGATGGACTCTCAGTGTCAATTTATTGTTTTACGTAGCGTTTATACCTACATAACTATTTAAAATAGGTACAAGTACTCTCATTTCCTACATTTTTTACTAATTAACGCTATTTACCCCTTTTGCAATGAAAAAAAAAAAAATACAGTGTACCGCACTGTATGGCGTATTATGTCCTATACATGCAATAAACAAAAATTAACTTCTATTCTGTCCCACATCTACAAAATCTGAAAATTCCCAGGTTCCGCCACGTAATTAGCTTGTAAAATGTTAGCCCTAGAAAAAATACAGTATGGTTTCGGCCCGATATCGCAACAGGCAGTTGGGTACAGTTTTTCCTACAGATGATACCCCCTCGTTAGTGTTAATGGGGTTTTAAAAAATAATGATTTTCGGCTTCGTCTTTCTCTGGAATTTTAGAATTTCTTTAATTCGAGGGTTTGCAATTAGTTTTTATCGTATTTTTAATGGTATTTTAGCCTGCTAGGGTTATTTTACAGAACGCATAGGCTCTTATAATAAAACAACCTGAAATTTTATTACCACATATAGTTTAAAGGCAGTTTAAAATAGGTACAAATACTCTCATTTCCCGCGCTTTTTGTCTAATTACTCTATTTATCCCCATACAATAAAAAAACATTACATGGACTGTCAATGTCAATTTATTGTTTACGTACCATTTATACCTACATAACTATTTAAAATAGGTACAAATACTCTCATTTCCCGCGCTTTTTTGTCTAATTAGCAATATTTATCCCCTTTGCGATGAAAAAAAACATTACATATACTGCACTGCATAGCGTATTAGGTTCTATTTACGCATAATTAACTTCTATTTACCTCAGATCTAATAAAAAATAAGCTCTTACTGTCATTTCATACATTTTTTACTATTTAACGCTATTTACCCCTTTAAATGAAAAAAAAAATACAGTCTACCGCACTGTATGGCGTATTACGTCCTATATTCATGTAGTAAACAAAAAAAAATTATATTTCGTCCCACATCTACAAAAATCTACAACACCTTAAAAATTCCCAAAACAAAGAAAAAATAATAGGTGTACTTACTTTAAAGTGAATATACTCCTAAGAAGAATAAGTAAGGATATATGAAAAACTCAAACAATGAAAGCAATTAAAAACACTTTCAAAAGCATGGGTTCCAACACATATTCCAAACGTATGATCGCCGTCGTCCAGATGCACTTCCCCAAAACAGCCATGACTCCTCGAAAAACAGTCTCTGTGTAGAACACGCGCGATCTATAGACGCGGGCACCCGTCACAGAGCTACTTTGTACCGTTATGTCGTATCAATTGGCTTCAAAGCAATCGCGACATTATTTAATTATGACAAAAATATGCACACGAAAGAAGTAACCCGACGCCACGGCAACCATTTTTTATTTCAGAACGACTCTCACTCTCACCGGCTCGCACATTCTCAAGTCGGTCGTTATAGGACAACGTTGCCGAACGATTTCACCCACATAAGTGTATATCAAGACTCTACCATGAAAATATCCGTAGATCTCGGCTGATTTCAGCGGATCCGGCAACACCGCTTCTAGCCCCTCTAGACGTCCGCCAGAAGATCTGATGGTATTGGTCGAGAGGACAATATTGATTTTTTTCTCCTTTTCTCACAACCGGGAGCTATACCTATACCTATCTCACTTTCCAAAAAAATGCACCACTCGCCCTGGGTAACCCTTGATGGTACCTGCCATAGGCAACGAGCCAGCGCGGACCGCAATCTGCCAGAATGGTAGCCCAGGAGGAGAAAATATTTTAACAGCATATAATTAAAATTAACTGGGGATACATTGCAGCGTTTGATATTATTTCAGAGTATACGCATAGCCGAATTAAAGAATAACATTCACACTTCCATACGCCCTATTCCATATACACCCTACCATTATAAAAAAAGATACAATGCAAGCTTTTCCCACATAATTATTCCCATTATTATTTATTTAATAAACAAAATATTATTCTCCTCTTTATACCTACAGAACTATAAAAAACTATAGAACTATTAAAAAATAGGTACCCACATACACCTTCCCGTAAGAATACCAAAATCTATCCGCATGTGCAATTAGTTTGCGATGTCACAGCCAGCGCCCCCTAAATCCAATATTTTTCGGGCAATTATACATGTAAGACGAGCACAAAGCGATTACTTGTTTTTCTATTTAATATTATTAGACATGAACCCGTCACATCCTCTAAGAAGTTGTTCGCTAGATACCACAATGTTGCCACATACTTTCCCAAAAATTCAAAATAACCACACGGTTCCTTTATACCATGACAGGGGCCTCTCTATTTGCAGTTTAATCTAAGAGTCAAGTCAATCTGTGGTACCTATCTAATTCATTGCTTTAAAGCCAAAACAGGTTTAAACACCTGTTCTGCCAACTGTATATAGGCTGATATTGATTTTTCTCTCGATTCACAGAAGACGCTTGCGCGACATTGTTTAATTATGTTGAAATATACCAATAAAACAAATAACACGGCGTCACGGCGACCATTTTTAATATAGAACGGCTTTTGCCTTTTGCCGAGCCGCCCTCGCCCCAAACAAAGGGTTGACCAATCGATAAAATACCCATTACCAACGATCCCCCAGGTATCCGCAGCTCCGCTGTGAATGGGCAGTATTATAAAATATAATTTTGAATAAAAAACAAATTAAAAACGGATACATTGCCATGCTTTTATATTATTTCAGAGTTAAGTATAGGTACACGTACTAGGGATTAAAAAATAAAGGAATTGATGGAAAACCAACGAGTAATTCACGCATTGATACTTTAAATTTTGGATATACAATAAAACAATAACAGTTCCATATACGTCCTATTCCATATACACCCTACCATTATAAAAAAAAGATACCTACTTTACTGAATGTACACTCTCGCGGAAGGAGACCACACATAGTTAAAAAACATTAAAAATTCATCGTCCACAGAGTAAAATTAACATATTATATGGAAGCAATACCCTACCACCATATGTTCGTATAATTATGATTCAATTATCCCCCTTTGCGATAAAAAAAAATACCCGCCTCTGTATGCTTTATTCTAACTTGTTAATAATTATTTAATAATACACAAGTTTATTGTATTCCATCCATATTCTTACATAATTTCTCTTGTTTTTCTAAGCTATATTTCCAAAAATAAAATAATAAAACATAATAATATTATATTTATCCCTTTGCTCTGTAAAAAGAATATATTGCACACCCTGTATGGCATCATGATTGCTCTCCCACATTTCTCATCTAGTTAGAATCATTTTATTAATTATTTGACTTATTCTGCCCACCTCCCTCATACATTTTGTCTATTTTAAATCAATTAAGCAGAAAGTACATTATACTTAAAATAGATAGGTACAAAGAGGTGTCATATAAAATATTAGATTTACTTCAACGCAGAAATGGTCGTTATGTATTTCACACAGCGTGTTCCCAATCAAACAACTTTTTATGAAGAAACCACATAACTATACAGGGAGCATCAGAGACGCGTTAAAATAACAAATTAAAATATATGTATATATTCTTGTGACAGACTCGTATATCTACTTATGAATGTTCTATCTATAAGAAAAGATAAAGACCAAGGTTTTAAATTTTAAGGAACAAGTAATTTTAGAAATACATAAATAAGAGAGGTATACCCGATTGCTGTAAGAAGTCTGGATTTTGTCAGATGACAATTCTTCACAAAATCCCTAAGAATTTTGTGTCATCCACTAGCATATTTGCGTCACAACCGGATAATGATATCACTCCTTGATTTATTATGGTAAAAGTCAGCCAAGTGAATAAATAATGAATAAGAGCTTATTAATAAATAAAAACCCTATTGCAATCACGATTATAGCTCTACAAATAACAATAATAACTTAAAACGTAATATAAAACTTATTAATTTAATATTTTTTTATATAATCAACTGCTTGTTGCAGCGTCTATATGTGGACTCAGGCAAATTGACCTCCATGTGACAAAGTGTCAGTTAAGGGTACCATTATCGGTGTTGTTCTTGCTCTCCTCGTTACTTTTTGTGGTATGCAAATGGCATCGTTTCTGACCTGAACTTATGAGCCGATTGACAAATTTTAATTGTCTAATATCAGATTTTACAAATGCGGCGCCGAGAACCATACCGGACCATCCCACAAAAATTCTTGATATCTAAATAAGCACGGTCTTATGTAGTAAAAAACATACAATTTTGCATGCCAAAGCGAACCAAATGAGCCTTAGATACTCTACTATACAGACGGCAGCACCAAAGAGGATGACCCACATGGATTAGACAAGCAAAAAAAATCTCCATGCTATAATGAACTAGATAGCTTAGTCCAATTTACCATTGGTGGAAATTTATACGTTGCAGTGCATTTGGTCTATTGAAACGACTACAGCTGTCAACTATTCAACATAGTATTACTACAGCGAAAAAGGATCTGCTCCCACTCATCTATCACAGCTTTTATGCTCTTCAGAATGATGTCCCCATTAGAGGAAATGATTTTGAATAATTATTTGTATTTTTTGGGTTGAATAAAACCAAACAATACTTTTGTTTTGTATTATTTGATCAATTGCACATCAAAAAAAATAAATAAAATATATCCTAAGAATCAAAACGGACTAATCTACACCAAATTTAAGAAAATGTTGAAAATCCGGACAAGATAATATGATTTATCTGTCGTAAAATCCAAAAGTGATAACTTAACACTTGCAATAACTCTATACAACTTATAATGGGGGTGGTCCATTCTAGTTCTCAACACCTCAAATAAACATATTATGAAGGACAGAAATATTGTGTTGTGTACACACGACACACATATCGTGTGTACACAACACAGAACGCACACGACACACACATCGTGTGTACACAACACACAACACACACGACACAACACACATGACACACATCATGTGTACACAACACACACAACACACACGACACACCCACGCACCAATGATTTTATTCGTATATGGAGTAGTATGAACTAAATTACCGATGTGTCTTACCCGTTGAATATAATTATTGTAACACACTTTAGTAGGGTAATAGTTGTTAGTGCAATATTTCTGTCATATTATATATTATGTATACACTGTTTCCTCATTTTGAATTCTTGATACCCCCTCCCCCGGATCTAAGCAAAACTTCGTCTTTCATAATATGTTTATTTCAACCCAAAAAATACAAATAATTATTCAAAATCATTTCCTCTAATGGGGACATCATTCTGAAGAGCATAAAAGCTGTGATAGATGAGTGGGAGCAGATCCTTTTTCGCTGTAGTAATACTATGTTGAATAGTTGACAGCTGTAGTCGTTTCAGTAGACCAAATGCACTGCAACGTATAAATTTCCACCAATGGTAAATTGGACTAAGCTATCTAGTTCATTATAGCATGGAGATTTTTTTGCTTGTCTAATCCATGTGGGTCATCCTCTTTGGTGCTGCCGTCTGTATAGTAGAGTATCTAAGGCTCATTTGGTTCGCTTTGGCATGCAAAATTGTATGTTTTTTACTACATAAGACCGTGCTTATTTAGATATCAAGAATTTTTGTGGGATGGTCCGGTATGGTTCTCGGCGCCGCATTTGTAAAATCTGATATTAGACAATTAAAATTTGTCTATACTGACAATCTAATTGCCTTTGTTGTTACCGAAACTTTCAATTGGTAATTTCAACATTCTAAGTTGGTATGAATGCAGCAAAATGCAATCGGCTCATAAGTTCAGGTCAGAAACGATGCCATTTGCATACCACAAAAAGTAACGAGGAGAGCAAGAACAACACCGATAATGGTACCCTTAACTGACACTTTGTCACATGGAGGTCAATTTGCCTGAGTCCACATATAGACGCTGCAACAAGCAGTTGATTATATAAAAAAATATTAAATTAATAAGTTTTATATTACGTTTTAAGTTATTATTGTTATTTGTAGAGCTATAATCGTGATTGCAATAGGGTTTTTATTTATTAATAAGCTCTTATTCATTATTTATTCACTTGGCTGACTTTTACCATAATAAATCAAGGAGTGATATCATTATCCGGTTGTGACGCAAATATGCTAGTGGATGACACAAAATTCTTAGGGATTTTGTGAAGAATTGTCATCTGACAAAATCCAGACTTCTTACAGCAATCGGGTATACCTCTCTTATTTATGTATTTCTAAAATTACTTGTTCCTTAAAATTTAAAACCTTGGTCTTTATCTTTTCTTATAGATAGAACATTCATAAGTAGATATACGAGTCTGTCACAAGAATATATACATAAATTTTAAATTGTTTTTTAACGCTTCCCTGTATCTGTCTCCTGGCGCACCCTGTATCTAACACCAGCCCGTAGCCTTAAATGGTGTTTTCATGGTCTCTGATGCTCCCTGTATAGTTATGTGGTTTCTTCATAAAAAGTTGTTTGATTGGGAACACGCTGTGTGAAATATATAACGACCATTTCTGCGTTGAAGTAAATCTAATATTTTATATGACACCTCTTTGTACCTATCTATTTTAAGTATAATGTATTCGAAAAGCGTTATTAGATATTTTTTTTACAAGGTTTCATTTCTGCTTAATTGATTTAAAATAGACAAAATGTATGAGGGAGGTAGGCAGAATAAGTCAAATAATTAATAAAATGATTCTAACTAGATGAGAAATGTGGGAGAGCAATCATAATGCCATACAGGGTGTGCAATATATTCTCTTTACAGAGCAAAGGGATAAATATAATATTATTATGTTTTATTATTTTATTTTTGGAAATATAGCTTAGAAAAACAAGAGAAATTATGTAAGAATATGGATGGAATACAATAAACTTGTGTATTATTAAATAATTATTAACATATGGTGGTAGGGTATTGCTTCCATATAATATGTTAATTTTACTCTGTGGACGATGAATTTTTAATGTTTTTTAACTATGTGTGGTCTCCTTCCGCGAGAGTGTACATTCAGTAAAGTAGGTATCTTTTTTTTATAATGGTAGGGTGTATATGGAATAGGACGTATATGGAACTGTTAATGTTTTATTGTATATCCAAAATTTAAAGTATCAATGCGTGAATTACTCGTTGGTTTTCCATCAATTCCTTTATTTTTTAATCCCTAGTACGTGTACCTATACTTAACTCTGAAATAATATAAAAGCATGGCAGTGTATCCGTTTTTAATTTGTTTTTTACTCAAAATTATATTTTATAATACTGCCCATTCACAGCGGAGCTGCGGATACCTGGGGGATCGTTGGTAATGGGTATTTTATCGATTGGTCAACCCTTTGTTTGGGGCGAGGGCGGCTCGGCAAAAGGCAAAAGCCGTTCTATATTAAAAATGGTCGCCGTGACGCCGTGTTATTTGTTTTGTTGGTATATTTCGACATAATTAAACAATGTCGCGCAAGCGTCTTCTGTGAATCGAGAGAAAAATCAATATCAGCCTATATACAGTTGGCAGAACAGGTGTTAAAACCTGTTTTGGCTTTAAAGCAATGAATTAGATAGGTACCACAGATTGACTTGACTCTTAGATTAAACTGCAAATAGAGAGGCCCCTGTCATGGTATAAAGGAACCGTGTGGTTATTTTGAATTTTTGGGAAAGTATGTGGCAACATTGTGGTATCTAGCGAACTTCTTAGAGGATGTGACGGGTTCATGTCTAATAATATTAAATAGAAAAACAAGTAATCGCTTTGTGCTCGTCTTACATGTATAATTGCCCGAAAAATATTGGATTCAGGGGGCGCTGGCTGTGACATCGCAAACGAATGGCACATGTGGATAGATTTTGGTATTCTTACAGGAAGGTGTATGTGGGTACCTATTTTTTAATAGTTCTATAGTTTTTTATAGTTCTGTAGGTATAAAGAGGAGAATAATATTTTGTTTATTAAATAAAAAATAATGGGAATAATTATGTGGGAAAAGCTTGCATTGTATCTTTTTTTATAATGGTAGGGTGTATATGGAATAGGGCGTATGGAAGTGTTAATGTTATTCTTTAATTCGGCTATGCGTATACTCTGAAATAATATCAAACGCTGCAATGTATCCCCAGTTAATTTTAATTATATGCTGTTAAAATATTTTCTCCTCCAGGGCTACCATTCTGGCAGATTGCGGTCCGCGCTGGCTCGTTGCCTATGGCAGGTACCATCAAGGGTTGCCCAGGGCGAGTGGTGCATTCTTTTGGAAAGTGAGATAGGTATAGGTATAGCTCCCGGTTGTGAGAAAAGGAGAAAAAAAATCAATATTGTCCTCTCGACCGATACCATCAGATCTTCTGGCGGACGTCTAGAGGGGCTAGAAGCGGTGTTGCCGGATCCGCTGAAATCAGCCGAGATCTACGGATATTTTCATGGTAGAGTCTTGATATACACTTATGTGGGTGAAATCGTTCGGCAACGTTGTCCTATAACGACCGACTTGAGAATGTGCGAGCCGGTGAGAGTGAGAGTCGTTCTGAAATAAAAAATGGTTGCCGTGGCGTCGGGTTACTTCTTTCGTGTGCATATTTTTGTCATAATTAAATAATGTCGCGATTGCTTTGAAGCCAATTGATACGACATAACGGTACAAAGTAGCTCTGTGACGGGTGCCCGCGTCTATAGATCGCGCGTGTTCTACACAGAGACTGTTTTTCGAGGAGTCATGGCTGTTTTGGGGAAGTGCATCTGGACGACGGCGATCATACGTTTGGAATATGTGTTGGAACCCATGCTTTTGAAAGTGTTTTTAATTGCTTTCATTGTTTGAGTTTTTCATATATCCTTACTTATTCTTCTTAGGAGTATATTCACTTTAAAGTAAGTACACCTATTATTTTTTCTTTGTTTTGGGAATTTTTAAGGTGTTGGCTGTGGCGTCACATGCCTAATTACGTGGGGGAGCCTAGGAATTTTCAGATTTTTGTAGATGTGGGACGAAATATAATTTTTTTTGTTTATTACATGAATATAGGACGTAATACGCCATACAGTGCGGTACACTGTATTTTTTTTTTTCATTTAAAGGGGTAAATAGCGTTAAATAGTAAAAAATGTATGAAATGACAGTAAGAGCTTATTTTTTGTTAGATCTGAGGTAAATAGAAGTTAATTATGCGTAAATAGAACCTAATACGCTATGCAGTGCAGTATATGTAATGTTTTTTTTTCATCGCAAAGAGGATAAATATTGCTAATTAGACAAAAAAGCGCGGGAAATGAGAGTATTTGTACCTATTTTAAATAGTTATGTAGGTATAAACGGTACGTAAACAATAAATTGACATTGACAGTCCATGTAATGTTTTTTTATTGTATGGGGAAAAATAGAGTAATTAGACAAAAAGCGCGGGAAATGAGAGTATTTGTACCTATTTTAAATTGCCTTTAAACTATATGTGGTAATAAATAATAATATTGTTTATTATTATCTTCTAGTCTAAACAATAATAAAGAAGAGGAAGGCAGGAGTATAAAGGATTAATTTTTCTACTTACTGTGGGGAAAGGTAGGTAGGAAATCCCAGATTAAATTATCTTAATGTAATTAATTTATTGGGTTTACAGCTTAGGTATATATTTATCGTTTACAGGTACAAGTTTATCAGTATTAT
Source organism: Pseudeuparius sepicola (assembly GCA_963920635.1). NCBI lineage: Eukaryota > Metazoa > Arthropoda > Insecta > Coleoptera > Anthribidae > Pseudeuparius > Pseudeuparius sepicola. Next base: position 26,280,459 of record OY987304.1, on the reverse strand, counting down.
ACGTATTCTTGCAGTGTGTATACGTTGTATTAGTAAGAGATTTCTGGTAAAATAAAAAGTAAGCCCTAGTTTCTTTTTATCTGGCGCAGTGGGCACTGTCACAAACGTTTTGTTAGTATTATCGGACGTAGAGGTATTTGTGCAATAGCTAACAAAGCACTTTTTTCATTGTGAAGAAATACACTCAAATATAACTCCTTTCGATGATTCTCAGTATTCTTCGTCGTCGAAATAGTCCACACTCTCCACAGTGGTGTGCACTGTCGAACGTCAAGCGTTTATTTACCAGTTGTCAGATTTAATCGGGGTATGATATTAGAAAGATGCTTTATGTTTATTTTAGTTTTACCAATCCTAAATTATTTCACTTTCATGTCACAAAAGTAACTAGGTATTCTAAATATAAAATTATATTATGAAAAATCGATTATACATACTATTAAAAAATTAAATATAACTAATGAAATAGGTAGGTATCATAGTTCAATCTGCTCGAAAACGCACAGCCTGACAACAGTGGAATTTCTAATCTAACAGTGGAACTTCTAATCTGGGCATCGTTCTGTGAGATGCTTCACAGCGGTTTACGGCATAACCGATACAGCCAAGTTGGAAGAGGAAGAGATCGCAGAGTATGTTTACATAGGGAAAAACCTTGATATAACTATTGTGACGTAAATTTTTAAAAATCGCTCAAATTGGCGGGAAAACAGAAAGTGGATTTTCTCTCTAACAAGGCTGTAAAAAACAAATTACATATACTACGATATTGTTGAAGGTAAAAAGAAGCCATTGGCACTAAATTTGAAAAACCGTAAACTTCCCTATTCTTGGCAAGACTCTTCCTGACAATTTGAGGATGTTGATGGTTTCAGAGGAGTTGTAAACGTTTGAATTCTGAAAGAAAGTCGAAAGGCCTTTGCTGACGGGTTTAGATTCCAACCTCCACGTTGCCGGACAACCGAAATTTTTTTTTACAAAAAATCTTGGTTTGATCTTTTAGTTAGAATGAATTTATTATTGTCTTCTTTTTCATCATTGAACAAACCGAAAATGCTGTTAATTGTTTGAACCGTGCCATCGAAACATGGAGGACGAGATTGTTTTAAAGTAGGGAGGGAGTTTGGGTTATTATTTTTTTTTCATGGTAACTTTTGTAGTCGAACTGAAAATTTATTTTCCTTCAATTAGAATTTCTTGAACCTTAAAAGTCTCGTCACTCAGACCACAACTGTATGGGTTTTTGTCGAAAAGCCGTTCACTGTTCAGCGCGTCGAATAGGTTATTCTTCAATAAAACAAAATCAGCTGTATCGGAACCTTCTTTGTTATTTATTTGTTGGTTCTTTACACAAGCATTAATCGCGGCAGACATTGTTTTTGAAAATATTTGTAGTGCCAATTTGCACGACATTTTTTTCGAAGGAATTAGGATTTAGGTATGTGTTTCTTTCCAATCTTTGTCAAGGATCTCGCAGTGGAAGATGATTGATCAATTGCAAACGTTTTCCGTATGACATAGAAATTAATAATTTTGTCATTTAATTTAAAAGCACCCGTTAACAAATTGTTTCTTACACCTTTAAATAAATGAGGAACATCATAAATGCTAAAAATTTTATTTCGATCTACGAAAAAATATGGATCATGTTTTGTCACGCCTAATAATTTTAAAGCAGCCCTGTTGTTGCTCCCTTGATCACAAACTAATACCTTAGGAATAAAGCCTAATCCAATGAGGTTTTTCAGTGTATAAATTATCAAGTCTTTAAGTTTATTTTGATTTACGGCCCTACTTGAAAAAAAGTACGCCACTGGTATTTTCCAGTTTTTAAAAAGACCGCGAATTGAAAATGCCAGCGCATGAGTAGCAGTTTTTGAGGATCTTCCTAATGGGCCCAAATCCTCAAAACCTTCAATAAGGTCTAATTTTTTGTTATATTCTAACAGTTCTTTAATACTTAATTCGTCTAAGACCAAAACACATTTTCTCTCATTTTTAGTCATGGTAGAGCATTTTATTTTTAGATACTTTTTAAGGCCATCGTCAAAACCGGTTTTAAAAATGTTTCTACTAATCCAGCTACGCATTGTTGACACTGACGGCAATTTAATCCCTTTACGTCGTAAGAATAAGTAAGCGGTAGGAGATTTATAATACAATGAAATTGACAACTCTTTTTCGCTACTATTCCAACTTTTTCTTGATTTTCCTCTAAGCTGCATTAATACCAACATTTTTGCAATAATTGATAGAGATGCCAACAAAGGCATTATGTGTAACTTCAAGTTTTTGCTGTTTTTTATCTTTTTCCTTAGTTGATGCACCCTCTTCTTATAATATTTTTCCTTTTGTTTTTGAAACCGAATACATTTTTTTAATTTAATTTTTCTGGGTGTGATTTGTTCATCAGGAAGGTCTATTATTTCATCTATTAACTGAGATCTTTCTAAGTCAAGACTTTGTTCAATCTGCAGTTTCTTGGGAGGAATTTCACTTTTTAAATAAGGACTAACGAGTTCTCTTTTTCGTCCTTGTGATTTCACAGGCGTACGAAAATTAATTTTTTCGCTATATGGCATAGATTCACAATAGGTACTTCTTTGGTACTGCATCAGGTTTTAGGTAACGTCTTTTATTTATTGTTTTACGTAGCGTTTATACCTACATAACTATTTAAAATAGGTACAAGTACTCTCATTTCCTACATTTTTTACTAATTAACGCTATTTACCCCTTTTGCAATGAAAAAAAAAAAATACAGTGTACCGCACTGTATGGCGTATTATGTCCTATACATGCAATAAACAAAAATTAACTTCTATTCTGTCCCACATCTACAAAATCTGAAAATTCCCAGGTTCCGCCACGTAATTAGCTTGTAAAATGTTAGCCCTAGAAAAAATACAGTATGGTTTCGGCCCGATATCGCAACAGGCAGTTGGGTACAGTTTTTCCTACAGATGATACCCCCTCGTTAGTGTTAATGGGGTTTTAAAAAATAATGATTTTCGGCTTCGTCTTTCTCTGGAATTTTAGAATTTCTTTAATTCGAGGGTTTGCAATTAGTTTTTATCGTATTTTTAATGGTATTTTAGCCTGCTAGGGTTATTTTACAGAACGCATAGGCTCTTATAATAAAACAACCTGAAATTTTATTACCACATATAGTTTAAAGGCAGTTTAAAATAGGTACAAATACTCTCATTTCCCGCGCTTTTTGTCTAATTACTCTATTTATCCCCATACAATAAAAAAACATTACATGGACTGTCAATGTCAATTTATTGTTTACGTACCATTTATACCTACATAACTATTTAAAATAGGTACAAATACTCTCATTTCCCGCGCTTTTTTGTCTAATTAGCAATATTTATCCCCTTTGCGATGAAAAAAAACATTACATATACTGCACTGCATAGCGTATTAGGTTCTATTTACGCATAATTAACTTCTATTTACCTCAGATCTAATAAAAAATAAGCTCTTACTGTCATTTCATACATTTTTTACTATTTAACGCTATTTACCCCTTTAAATGAAAAAAAAAAATACAGTCTACCGCACTGAATGGCGTATTACGTCCTATATTCATGTAGTAAACAAAAAAAAATTATATTTCGTCCCACATCTACAAAAATCTACAACACCTTAAAAATTCCCAAAACAAAGAAAAAATAATAGGTGTACTTACTTTAAAGTGAATATACTCCTAAGAAGAATAAGTAAGGATATATGAAAAACTCAAACAATGAAAGCAATTAAAAACACTTTCAAAAGCATGGGTTCCAACACATATTCCAAACGTATGATCGCCGTCGTCCAGATGCACTTCCCCAAAACAGCCATGACTCCTCGAAAAACAGTCTCTGTGTAGAACACGCGCGATCTATAGACGCGGGCACCCGTCACAGAGCTACTTTGTACCGTTATGTCGTATCAATTGGCTTCAAAGCAATCGCGACATTATTTAATTATGACAAAAATATGCACACGAAAGAAGTAACCCGACGCCACGGCAACCATTTTTTATTTCAGAACGACTCTCACTCTCACCGGCTCGCACATTCTCAAGTCGGTCGTTATAGGACAACGTTGCCGAACGATTTCACCCACATAAGTGTATATCAAGATCAAGACCATGAAAATATCCGTAGATCTCGGCTGATTTTAGCGGATCCGGCAACACCGCTTCTAGCCCCTCTAGACGTCCGCCAGAAGATCTGATGGTATTGGTCGAGAGGACAATATTGATTTTTTTTCTCCTTTTCTCACAACCGGGAGCTATACCTATACCTATCTCACTTTCCAAAAAAATGCACCACTCGCCCTGGGTAACCCTTGATGGTACCTGCCATAGGCAACGAGCCAGCGCGGACCGCAATCTGCCAGAATGGTAGCCCAGGAGGAGAAAATATTTTAACAGCATATAATTAAAATTAACTGGGGATACATTGCAGCGTTTGATATTATTTCAGAGTATACGCATAGCCGAATTAAAGAATAACATTCACACTTCCATACGCCCTATTCCATATACACCCTACCATTATAAAAAAAGATACAATGCAAGCTTTTCCCACATAATTATTCCCATTATTATTTATTTAATAAACAAAATATTATTCTCCTCTTTATACCTACAGAACTATAAAAAACTATAGAACTATTAAAAAATAGGTACCCACATACACCTTCCCGTAAGAATACCAAAATCTATCCGCATGTGCAATTAGTTTGCGATGTCACAGCCAGCGCCCCCTAAATCCAATATTTTTCGGGCAATTATACATGTAAGACGAGCACAAAGCGATTACTTGTTTTTCTATTTAATATTATTAGACATGAACCCGTCACATCCTCTAAGAAGTTGTTCGCTAGATACCACAATGTTGCCACATACTTTCCCAAAAATTCAAAATAACCACACGATTCCTTTATACCATGACAGGGGCCTCTCTATTTGCAGTTTAATCTAAGAGTCAAGTCAATCTGTGGTACCTATCTAATTCATTGCTTTAAAGCCAAAACAGGTTTAAACACCTGTTCTGCCAACTGTATATAGGCTGATATTGATTTTTCTCTCGATTCACAGAAGACGCTTGCGCGACATTGTTTAATTATGTTGAAATATACCAACAAAACAAATAACACGGCGTCACGGCGACCATTTTTAATATAGAACGGCTTTTGCCTTTTGCCGAGCCGCCCTCGCCCCAAACAAAGGGTTGACCAATCGATAAAATACAAATTACCAACGATCCCCCAGGTATCCGCAGCTCCGGTGTGAATGGGCAGTATTATAAAATATAATTTTGAATAAAAAACAAATTAAAAACGGATACATTGCCATGCTTTTATATTATTTCAGAGTAGTAGTAGTACACGTACTAGGGATTAAAAAATAAAGGAATTGATGGAAAACCAACGAGTAATTCACGCATTGATACTTTAAATTTTGGATATACAATAAAACATTAACAGTTCCATATACGTCCTATTCCATATACACCCTACCATTATAAAAAAAAGATACCTACTTTACTGAATGTACACTCTCGCGGAAGGAGACCACACATAGTTAAAAAACATTAAAAATTCATCGTCCACAGAGTAAAATTAACATATTATATGGAAGCAATACCCTACCACCATATGTTCGTATAATTATGATTCAATTATCCCCCTTTGCGATAAAAAAAAATACCCGCCTCTGTATGCTTTATTCTAACTTGTTAATAATTATTTAATAATACACAAGTTTATTGTATTCCATCCATATTCTTACATAATTTCTCTTGTTTTTCTAAGCTATATTTCCAAAAATAAAATAATAAAACATAATAATATTATATTTATCCCTTTGCTCTGTAAAAAGAATATATTGCACACCCTGTATGGCATCATGATTGCTCTCCCACATTTCTCATCTAGTTAGAATCATTTTATTAATTATTTGACTTATTCTGCCTACCTCCCTCATACATTTTGTCTATTTTAAATCAATTAAGCAGAAAGTACATTATACTTAAAATAGATAGGTACAAAGAGGTGTCATATAAAATATTAGATTTACTTCAACGCAGAAATGGTCGTTATGTATTTCACACAGCGTGTTCCCAATCAAACAACTTTTTATGAAGAAACCACATAACTATACAGGGAGCATCAGAGACGCGTTAAAATAACAAATTAAAAATGTATATATTCTTGTGACAGACTCGTATATCTACTTATGAATGTTCTATCTATAAGAAAAGATAAAGACCAAGGTTTTAAATTTTAAGGAACAAGTAATTTTAGAAATACATAAATAAGAGAGGTATACCCGATTGCTGTAAGAAGTCTGGATTTTGTCAGATGACAATTCTTCACAAAATCCCTAAGAATTTTGTGTCATCCACTAGCATATTTGCGTCACAACCGGATAATGATATCACTCCTTGATTTATTATGGTAAAAGTCAGCCAAGTGAATAAATAATGAATAAGAGCTTATTAATAAATAAAAACCCTATTGCAATCACGATTATAGCTCTACAAATAACAATAATAACTTAAAACGTAATATAAAACTTATTAATTTAATATTTTTTTATATAATCAACTGCTTGTTGCAGCGTCTATATGTGGACTCAGGCAAATTGACCTCCATGTGACAAAGTGTCAGTTAAGGGTACCATTATCGGTGTTGTTCTTGCTCTCCTCGTTACTTTTTGTGGTATGCAAATGGAATCGTTTCTGACCTGAACTTATGAGCCGATTGCATTTTGCTGCATTCATACCAACTTAGAATGTTGAAATTACCAATTGAAAGTTTCGGTAACAACAAAGGCAATTAGATTGTCAGTATAGACAAATTTTAATTGTCTAATATCAGATTTTACAAATGCGGCGCCGAGAACCATACCGGACCATCCCACAAAAATTCTTGATATCTAAATAAGCACGGTCTTATGTAGTAAAAAACATACAATTTTGCATGCCAAAGCGAACCAAATGAGCCTTAGATACTCTACTATACAGACGGCAGCACCAAAGAGGATGACCCACATGGATTAGACAAGCAAAAAAAATCTCCATGCTATAATGAACTAGATAGCTTAGTCCAATTTACCATTGGTGGAAATTTATACGTTGCAGTGCATTTGGTCTATTGAAACGACTACAGCTGTCAACTATTCAACATAGTATTACTACAGCGAAAAAGGATCTGCTCCCACTCATCTATCACAGCTTTTATGCTCTTCAGAATGATGTCCCCATTAGAGGAAATGATTTTGAATAATTATTTGTATTTTTTGGGTTGAATAAAACCAAACAATACTTTTGTTTTGTATTATTTGATCAATTGCACATCAAAAAAAATAAATAAAATATATCCTAAGAATCAAAACGGACTAATCTACACCAAATTTAAGAAAATGTTGAAAATCCGGACAAGATAATATGATTTATCTGTCGTAAAATCCAAAAGTGATAACTTAACACTTGCAATAACTCTATACAACTTATAATGGGGGTGGTCCATTCTAGTTCTCAACACCTCAAATAAACATATTATGAAGGACAGAAATATTGTGTTGTGTACACACGACACACATATCGTGTGTACACAACACAGAACGCACACGACACACACATCGTGTGTACACAACACACAACACACACGACACAACACACATGACACACATCATGTGTACACAACACACACAACACACACGACACACCCACGCACCAATGATTTTATTCGTATATGGAGTAGTATGAACTAAATTACCGATGTGTCTTACCCGTTGAATATAATTATTGTAACACACTTTAGTAGGGTAATAGTTGTTAGTGCAATATTTCTGTCATATTATATATTATGTATACACTGTTTCCTCATTTTGAATTCTTGATACCCCCTCCCCCGGATCTAAGCAAAACTTCGTCTTTCATAATATGTTTATTTCAACCCAAAAAATACAAATAATTATTCAAAATCATTTCCTCTAATGGGGACATCATTCTGAAGAGCATAAAAGCTGTGATAGATGAGTGGGAGCAGATCCTTTTTCGCTGTAGTAATACTATGTTGAATAGTTGACAGCTGTAGTCGTTTCAATAGACCAAATGCACTGCAACGTATAAATTTCCACCAATGGTAAATTGGACTAAGCTATCTAGTTCATTATAGCATGGAGATTTTTTTGCTTGTCTAATCCATGTGGGTCATCCTCTTTGGTGCTGCCGTCTGTATAGTAGAGTATCTAAGGCTCATTTGGTTCGCTTTGGCATGCAAAATTGTATGTTTTTTACTACATAAGACCGTGCTTATTTAGATATCAAGAATTTTTGTGGGATGGTCCGGTATGGTTCTCGGCGCCGCATTTGTAAAATCTGATATTAGACAATTAAAATTTGTCTATACTGACAATCTAATTGCCTTTGTTGTTACCGAAACTTTCAATTGGTAATTTCAACATTCTAAGTTGGTATGAATGCAGCAAAATGCAATCGGCTCATAAGTTCAGGTCAGAAACGATGCCATTTGCATACCACAAAAAGTAACGAGGAGAGCAAGAACAACACCGATAATGGTACCCTTAACTGACACTTTGTCACATGGAGGTCAATTTGCCTGAGTCCACATATAGACGCTGCAACAAGCAGCTGATTATATAAAAAAATATTAAATTAATAAGTTTTATATTACGTTTTAAGTTATTATTGTTATTTGTAGAGCTATAATCGTGATTGCAATAGGGTTTTTATTTATTAATAAGCTCTTATTCATTATTTATTCACTTGGCTGACTTTTACCATAATAAATCAAGGAGTGATATCATTATCCGGTTGTGACGCAAATATGCTAGTGGATGACACAAAATTCTTAGGGATTTTGTGAAGAATTGTCATCTGACAAAATCCAGACTTCTTACAGCAATCGGGTATACCTCTCTTATTTATGTATTTCTAAAATTACTTGTTCCTTAAAATTTAAAACCTTGGTCTTTATCTTTTCTTATAGATAGAACATTCATAAGTAGATATACGAGTCTGTCACAAGAATATATACATTAATTTTAAATTGTTTTTTAACGCTTCCCTGTATCTGTCTCCTGGCGCACCCTGTATCTAACACCAGCCCGTAGCCTTAAATGGTGTTTTCATGGTCTCTGATGCTCCCTGTATAGTTATGTGGTTTCTTCATAAAAAGTTGTTTGATTGGGAACACGCTGTGTGAAATATATAACGACCATTTCTGCGTTGAAGTAAATCTAATATTTTATATGACACCTCTTTGTACCTATCTATTTTAAGTATAATGTATTCGAAAAGCGTTATTAGATATTTTTTTTACAAGGTTTCATTTCTGCTTAATTGATTTAAAATAGACAAAATGTATGAGGGAGGTAGGCAGAATAAGTCAAATAATTAATAAAATGATTCTAACTAGATGAAAAATGTGGGAGAGCAATCATAATGCCATACAGGGTGTGCAATATATTCTCTTTACAGAGCAAAGGGATAAATATAATATTATTATGTTTTATTATTTTATTTTTGGAAATATAGCTTAGAAAAACAAGAGAAATTATGTAAGAATATGGATGGAATACAATAAACTTGTGTATTATTAAATAATTATTAACATATGGTGGTAGGGTATTGCTTCCATATAATATGTTAATTTTACTCTGTGGACGATGAATTTTTAATGTTTTTTAACTATGTGTGGTCTCCTTCCGCGAGAGTGTACATTCAGTAAAGTAGGTATCTTTTTTTTATAATGGTAGGGTGTATATGGAATAGGACGTATATGGAACTGTTAATGTTTTATTGTATATCCAAAATTTAAAGTATCAATGCGTGAATTACTCGTTGGTTTTCCATCAATTCCTTTATTTTTTAATCCCTAGTACGTGTACCTATACTTAACTCTGAAATAATATAAAAGCATGGCAATGTATCCGTTTTTAATTTGTTTTTTATTCAAAATTATATTTTATAATACTGCCCATTCACAGCGGAGCTGCGGATACCTGGGGGATCGTTGGTAATGGGTATTTTATCGATTGGTCAACCCTTTGTTTGGGGCGAGGGCGGCTCGGCAAAAGGCAAAAGCCGTTCTATATTAAAAATGGTCGCCGTGACGCCGTGTTATTTGTTTTGTTGGTATATTTCGACATAATTAAACAATGTCGCGCAAGCGTCTTCTGTGAATCGAGAGAAAAATCAATATCAGCCTATATACAGTTGGCAGAACAGGTGTTAAAACCTGTTTTGGCTTTAAAGCAATGAATTAGATAGGTACCACAGATTGACTTGACTCTTAGATTAAACTGCAAATAGAGAGGCCCCTGTCATGGTATAAAGGAACCGTGTGGTTATTTTGAATTTTTGGGAAAGTATGTGGCAACATTGTGGTATCTAGCGAACTTCTTAGAGGATGTGACGGGTTCATGTCTAATAATATTAAATAGAAAAACAAGTAATCGCTTTGTGCTCGTCTTACATGTATAATTGCCCGAAAAATATTGGATTCAGGGGGCGCTGGCTGTGACATCGCAAACGAATGGCACATGTGGATAGATTTTGGTATTCTTACAGGAAGGTGTATGTGGGTACCTATTTTTTAATAGTTCTATAGTTTTTTATAGTTCTGTAGGTATAAAGAGGAGAATAATATTTTGTTTATTAAATAAAAAATAATGGGAATAATTATGTGGGAAAAGCTTGCATTGTATCTTTTTTTATAATGGTAGGGTGTATATGGAATAGGGCGTATGGAAGTGTTAATGTTATTCTTTAATTCGGCTATGCGTATACTCTGAAATAATATCAAACGCTGCAATGTATCCCCAGTTAATTTTAATTATATGCTGTTAAAATATTTTCTCCTCCAGGGCTACCATTCTGGCAGATTGCGGTCCGCGCTGGCTCGTTGCCTATGGCAGGTACCATCAAGGGTTGCCCAGGGCGAGTGGTGCATTCTTTTGGAAAGTGAGATAGGTATAGGTATAGCTCCCGGTTGTGAGAAAAGGAGAAAAAAAATCAATATTGTCCTCTCGACCGATACCATCAGATCTTCTGGCGGACGTCTAGAGGGGCTAGAAGCGGTGTTGCCGGATCCGCTGAAATCAGCCGAGATCTACGGATATTTTCATGGTAGAGTCTTGATATACACTTATGTGGGTGAAATCGTTCGGCAACGTTGTCCTATAACGACCGACTTGAGAATGTGCGAGCCGGTGAGAGTGAGAGTCGTTCTGAAATAAAAAATGGTTGCCGTGGCGTCGGGTTACTTCTTTCGTGTGCATATTTTTGTCATAATTAAATAATGTCGCGATTGCTTTGAAGCCAATTGATACGACATAACGGTACAAAGTAGCTCTGTGACGGGTGCCCGCGTCTATAGATCGCGCGTGTTCTACACAGAGACTGTTTTTCGAGGAGTCATGGCTGTTTTGGGGAAGTGCATCTGGACGACGGCGATCATACGTTTGGAATATGTGTTGGAACCCATGCTTTTGAAAGTGTTTTTAATTGCTTTCATTGTTTGAGTTTTTCATATATCCTTACTTATTCTTCTTAGGAGTATATTCACTTTAAAGTAAGTACACCTATTATTTTTTCTTTGTTTTGGGAATTTTTAAGGTGTTGGCTGTGGCGTCACATGCCTAATTACGTGGGGGAGCCTGGGAATTTTCAGATTTTTGTAGATGTGGGACGAAATATAATTTTTTTTGTTTATTACATGAATATAGGACGTAATACGCCATACAGTGCGGTACACTGTATTTTTTTTTTCATTTAAAGGGGTAAATAGCGTTAAATAGTAAAAAATGTATGAAATGACAGTAAGAGCTTATTTTTTATTAGATCTGAGGTAAATAGAAGTTAATTATGCGTAAATAGAACCTAATACGCTATGCAGTGCAGTATATGTAATGTTTTTTTTTCATCGCAAAGAGGATAAATATTGCTAATTAGACAAAAAAGCGCGGGAAATGAGAGTATTTGTACCTATTTTAAATAGTTATGTAGGTATAAACGGTACGTAAACAATAAATTGACATTGACAGTCCATGTAATGTTTTTTTATTGTATGGGGAAAAATAGAGTAATTAGACAAAAAGCGCGGGAAATGAGAGTATTTGTACCTATTTTAAATTGCCTTTAAACTATATGTGGTAATAAATAATAATATTGTTTATTATTATCTTCTAGTCTAAACAATAATAAAGAAGAGGAAGGCAGGAGTATAAAGGATTAATTTTTCTACTTACTGTGGGGAAAGGTAGGTAGGAAATCCCAGATTAAATTATCTTAATGTAATTAATTTATTGGGTTTACAGCTTAGGTATATATTTATCGTTTACAGGTACAAGTTTATCAGTATTATACGTATTCTTGCAGTGTGTATACGTTGTATTAGTAAGAGATTTCTGGTAAAATAAAAAGTAAGCCCTAGTTTCTTTTTATCTGGCGCAGTGGGCACTGTCACAAACGTTTTGTTAGTATTATCGGACGTAGAGGTATTTGTGCAATAGCTAACAAAGCACTTTTTTCATTGTGAAGAAATACACTCAAATATAACTCCTTTCGATGATTCTCAGTATTCTTCGTCGTCGAAATAGTCCACACTCTCCACAGTGGTGTGCACTGTCGAACGTCAAGCGTTTATTTACCAGTTGTCAGATTTAATCGGGGTATGATATTAGAAAGATGCTTTATGTTTATTTTAGTTTTACCAATCCTAAATTATTTCACTTTCATGTCACAAAAGTAACTAGGTATTCTAAATATAAAATTATATTATGAAAAATCGATTATACATACTATTAAAAAATTAAATATAACTAATGAAATAGGTAGGTATCATAGTTCAATCTGCTCGAAAACGCACAGCCTGACAACAGTGGAATTTCTAATCTAACAGTGGAACTTCTAATCTGGGCATCGTTCTGTGAGATGCTTCACAGCGGTTTACGGCATAACCGATACAGCCAAGTTGGAAGAGGAAGAGATCGCAGAGTATGTTTACATAGGGAAAAACCTTGATATAACTATTGTGACGTAAATTTTTAAAAATCGCTCAAATTGGCGGGAAAACAGAAAGTGGATTTTCTCTCTAACAAGGCTGTAAAAAACAAATTACATATACTACGATATTGTTGAAGGTAAAAAGAAGCCATTGGCACTAAATTTGAAAAACCGTAAACTTCCCTATTCTTGGCAAGACTCTTCCTGACAATTTGAGGATGTTGATGGTTTCAGAGGAGTTGTAAACGTTTGAATTCTGAAAGAAAGTCGAAAGGCCTTTGCTGACGGGTTTAGATTCCAACCTCCACGTTGCCGGACAACCGAAATTTTTTTTTACAAAAAATCTTGGTTTGATCTTTTAGTTAGAATGAATTTATTATTGTCTTCTTTTTCATCATTGAACAAACCGAAAATGCTGTTAATTGTTTGAACCGTGCCATCGAAACATGGAGGACGAGATTGTTTTAAAGTAGGGAGGGAGTTTGGGTTATTATTTTTTTTTTCATGGTAACTTTTGTAGTCGAACTGAAAATTTATTTTCCTTCAATTAGAATTTCTTGAACCTTAAAAGTCTCGTCACTCAGACCACAACTGTATGGGTTTTTGTCGAAAAGCCGTTCACTGTTCAGCGCGTCGAATAGGTTATTCTTCAATAAAACAAAATCAGCTGTATCGGAACCTTCTTTGTTATTTATTTGTTGGTTCTTTACACAAGCATTAATCGCGGCAGACATTGTTTTTGAAAATATTTGTAGTGCCAATTTGCACGACATTTTTTCGAAGGAATTAGGATTTAGGTATGTGTTTCTTTCCAATCTTTGTCAAGGATCTCGCAGTGGAAGATGATTGATCAATTGCAAACGTTTTCCGTATGACATAGAAATTAATAATTTTGTCATTTAATTTAAAAGCACCCGTTAACAAATTGTTTCTTACACCTTTAAATAAATGAGGAACATCATAAATGCTAAAAATTTTATTTCGATCTACGAAAAAATATGGATCATGTTTTGTCACGCCTAATAATTTTAAAGCAGCCCTGTTGTTGCTCCCTTGATCACAAACTAATACCTTAGGAATAAAGCCTAATCCAATGAGGTTTTTCAGTGTATAAATTATCAAGTCTTTAAGTTTATTTTGATTTACGGCCCTACTTGAAAAAAAGTACGCCACTGGTATTTTCCAGTTTTTAAAAAGACCGCGAATTGAAAATGCCAGCGCATGAGTAGCAGTTTTTGAGGATCTTCCTAATGGGCCCAAATCCTCAAAACCTTCAATAAGGTCTAATTTTTTGTTATATTCTAACAGTTCTTTAATACTTAATTCGTCTAAGACCATCTCTCATTTTTAGTCATGGTAGAGCATTTTATTTTTAGATACTTTTTAAGGCCATCGTCAAAACCGGTTTTAAAAATGTTTCTACTAATCCAGCTACGTATTGTTGACACTGACGGCAATTTAATCCCTTTACGTCGTAAGAATAAGTAAGCGGTAGGAGATTTATAATACAATGAAATTGACAACTCTTTTTCGCTACTATTCCAACTTTTTCTTGATTTTCCTCTAAGCTGCATTAATACCAACATTTTTGCAATAATTGATAGAGATGCCAACAAAGGCATTATGTGTAACTTCAAGTTTTTGCTGTTTTTTTATCTTTTTCCTTAGTTGATGCACCCTCTTCTTATAATATTTTTCCTTTTGTTTTTGAAACCGAATACATTTTTTTAATTTAATTTTTCTGGGTGTGATTTGTTCATCAGGAAGGTCTATTATGTCATCTATTAACTGAGATCTTTCTAAGTCAAGACTTTGTTCAATCTGCAGTTTCTTGGGAGGAATTTCACTTTTTAAATAAGGACTAACGAGTTCTCTTTTTCGTCCTTGTGATTTCACAGGCGTACGAAAATTAATTTTTTCGCTATATGGCATAGATTCACAATAGGTACTTCTTTGGTACTGCATCAGGTTTTAGGTAACGTCTTTTATTCGTTCGAAAGTCTTCTTCGGTAAAGTGCTTTTCACATAAACGTTTGTTTCTTAGAACTCCTGGAGTTAACGTTAGTAATGTGGCATTTCCTAAAAAACATCACATGTCATGTACAAGGCAGGGTCATTCAAACTCCCTCTTCGTCAAACGAAAAGGGCAAAAATCTGCTTCCGCGGGGCGATGGGTCGAAATAAAGATTATATCGCAACTAGATTTGAAATTTTTGACAAACGCAGCGCCCGTTATATATTTTTTTCTAACGAACATATCTCTTTTAAATATTTAGGTAGCCCTATTGTTTCTTGTAACGTTTTGTTTTTTTTTTTTCGTTTAGAATTTACTCGACAATTTACAGGCAACAATGTACAGAAAATTAAACAAATTTAATTGACATCACTCGCCCATAAAGTGACCTTCTTCTATACTAAAATCGAGCAATCCGTACGCCTAGTGTAAATAAAACCACGTGTTCAATGACGATCCGCGATTGGTCGGTAGGCTATAAAATTTCACCCGACTCGGCAACAGGGACGTGCTCGATCGCAGAAGTGTAGATATTCGGTTTTATCTTGTTGTTTTCAGCTATTTAGACACTGCCACAAATAATTTTATCGATGTTTTGAACCATTTTAATTAAGCCAATAATTCTTGTCTGAAATATTTTGATGTACACAATTGTAAGACTAAAATTAAATAAAGGTCGTACCTCCGTGCGGCTATGGCAGATATTTCAACCCACGTGCTCTTGTTTACTCCAGGCGTAAGAGTTGCTCGATTTTACTATAGGTTTTACGTCAAAATGTTATAAAGGAAACTTATTCTGAATGAAAAACTGAGTAGGTCTGCTAAATTTCACAAGTCTAGGTCTACTTTAATTTTTTGACTTTTTTTCATCTTTTTGAAATTTTGCAGACCTACTCAGTTTTTCATTCTCAACAAGTTTAGTTTCCTTCATGCAGTTGCGTAACCAGAAAGCAAAATTGGGTGGGTTAAGTTATTTCCAATAATAATAATAATAATTTTTTCCCTCCCAGTCACAATACTCTAGAGTGATACTAATTTTTTCAAAATAAAAATCGCACGGCAGATCTTTGTAAGGGGGGGGGGGGCTAAGGCCCCACCTGGTAATGCCGCTAACTTCATGGGCGAGTCAAGTCAGTTAGTTTCTTTAATTTTCTGTATATTGTTACTTGTAAATTCTAACAAGATAAAATTTAGTTATTGCGATCTAATCTTTATTTGGCCCCATTTAAGGCCACAGAAACAGTTTTTTTTTTCAATTTTCCTTTGCCCATAATTGGACTGGGACGCCGAGTTTGAATGACCCTGTACAATTTTTCATGTCCATGAAAAAATGACTTCTCTTGGGGGAGCATAGGCACCTAAGAACTTCGCCGTAAATACATACCCCATAGAATATGACAAAACCGCAGGTATAATAATTTAAACCAATAAACAAACTGTTATTAATCGACTAGTAATCATCTGTTGTTATTTGTAATTGATGTGTGTATCGGGAATGGCTGCTATAGGTGTGAAGTTAGCAGCCATTTTTTTAACAGTCATTTTTTTGGCCTGGATGTCAAATTAGCAGCCAAATGTTTATAGTTCACTTTCTAGAACGTAGGTCCATCTAGGTCATGGTTGTTTACGTACCGGAAGCACCACCCCTTGGATGTGGCGCCTAGCAACGAGCGGCCAGTCTACCTGAGTGTTATAGGATTCTAATATATTATCTTGCAAATTTTGGAATATTTCAGTTTGTTACAGATAGTACGTTGTGTTAGAAGTGTTAAAAGTGTCAAAATTTTGTAGGATGTCCCCCAAAAAGGGAAAGGTTTATATTTTATGGCTAAAATGATTGAACACCCCACTGCGGGTTGTAAACTGAGTGGGCAGGAGGCGTGTAAAAGGCGTGTATAAGAAATAATTCGTCCCTGACCTACCCGAACCTATGTTAGAGAAATTGTACTCTAGGCAAGGGCAATTAAAAGGAGTACTACAACCGCCATTGAAAAATTATTAATTTATTTCACATAAAGCGGCAAAAAATGATGATTTCTCCAGGTACAGGGTTTCCCAGTTAACGTGATAAACCAGATTTTCCCGGCAATTTTAAAGTTAAATTGATTGTTCAAAAACTAAGAGTGTGTAGAATTTTTCGCTGTTAGCCTCGCCGGTACATGCCACCTCCGATGTTAAAACGATGGTGGCACAACATTTTTTACCTGGTGAAATTATGAATTTTTACATCAGCCTTGTTGACAATAGATACAAATATTAACTTGCGATTTTGGTCGATATCGAAAATATCGTTTGATAGGTTTCCACCTTATAATATATTTACCGGAATTTATTGCCCATTTTTCACAAAGGTCCTCATTCCGGTATGGAAATCTGAACATCCGAATTTTGTCTATTCTGGGAGTTAATCTCCAGTTGAAATACTGGCATACATGCCCAGACATGATCCGATGAAAATAAAGCTAGACAATAGTCACTACTTAGTTTTCTGACAGTGTGTAAATACGCCGCGTCGCGGAACTGTTCGACCAAATTCGCATCGAAAACCAAATGTGCTATGTGCGGCAGCCAGCGAGCGGCCGCGGCCGCCCCTACCGCCGCTGCCGAGGCAGCCACCGCGGCCGCTGCGCGGTGTCGCTGGGGCCTCCCTACGAAAGCGAGGTCCCACTTCAGGGGTCAAAAATTTAACATATAAATGGTTTTCTTGTCGTCGTAGATTCTTCTATGGTAAAAGGAGATGAAGGAGACAGAGTCGATAGATATTGTAGAAAAAACAATTGACTGCATGCTCGCCTAATATAATATATCACCAATACTTGCATGGACTACACTGTTCGACGGCCGGCCACTTGTACAGCAAAATGCGGTGGATAGGCGTGCGATAATTTCACAGATTTTAGGACATACTTGCGTAAATAGTTGTAATCGATGTGGCTTTTTAGACACCTTTTGACAATATTGTATATTGGTGCATTAACCTTTACGTTGTGTTTGACGACAACCTTAAAAAACCCTTAAAAGTGAAATATGTTGCTTTTAGAATAAAAAATTTAAAAAACTGCGTGAAGCTTATGTCCTATATTGAGTTTTTTTTATGCAATTAGAGTTTTTTATGCTGTTTCAAGTGACTTTAAAAATACTATACCATGAACCGGCATCAAGGTACACGAGGTAGTTGTGGCTCAAGGTACATTAGTGGCTAACTGCAAACAAAAATGACCTCCTCCGTGACAACATACTATCTAATTAAAAGATCTTACGATTAAATTACTCACCAAATAGCAGCGAATCCAAAGGTAACACCCAAAATAATCCCTACGTACTTTTCAAGAGTACTTTTGCATTCAATCACCCGCAAATAATTTTACTTTGTGCCCGTAAAATGAAAAATTTTCTCTAACACCCGTGTTCGTAATATAAACACGACTAAATGCCGGTGGATGTTCTACAAGGTTACAATAACCGAAAATCTATGTATGAGAAGGTGGCTCACGCCCGGACACCTGCGTCGAATAACCGGTTCTCGCTGTGCATGGAGTGGGGGACCCGGGCACGCCCGCTGTGACGTAGAATGTAGACCGGCCGCGCGGTCTGGACACTGAACCCCGGCAGTTTATATTCGATAGCGTCCAAATTTCGTAATAATTGTTAAAGTAAACATATTTTACACATATAAAAAATTGAGTTGTGTAAACTATATGTGTTTCTTATAACATTTTCTCAAGTTTTTATGGTGAATTTAGATGCGCCTTTTATTTATAGGTACATGAAGTACCTATACATAAATGACGCATTTTTTGATTGTGTTTCAAAAACTCATAATAATTCAACTACAAAATTCCAACGCGGATTTAACTGTAAACCCGTTTTTCTTCTTCAAAACGGCTGCTGTGAGCGACAAACAGTTAGAGTTTCTTTTGTGCGTAAAATTGATTGGAGAATAGGCATGTCTAGTCAAAAATGACATAGAGTGCGACACGAAAAAGTAATGGTTATTTAAATCCAAGTATAACACGGCAAGTGGCGCCCTCTAACTTTAAACAAAAAAAAAACAAGTAAATATTTGAGTTTCTCATCATCAGTACTCCTAGTATCGCGAATGCCATGTAACTGAACAAAAATATCAAAAAACCAAATAAAAATGTTTTTGGATGCCCTGTACCTCAAAAACCAAACCGTTGCGGACCCATATTCATACGAACATTTTATCTTAAAAAAATATTAAAAGATTCACCCTTTAAAGCTAGTGTAAGTACTCAATAAACACCCTGTACATATAAATAGCAGAAAAAAAATCTTGTTAGGACCCCTTGTACCTATATACAAAATCTAAGAATTTTTTTTACGTAAAACATAGTTTTTATTTTACATAAAGCCATTGTTCATATTTAAAATGCGTTTACTTCCCTACACCCTGCACTCATTGAAGATATAACACATTTAATTCTTTTCCAATCATCTATGCCTATTGTCTATGGCTTTAGTTGCAATAAAAAACATTATCTAATACATATTCTTAAAACTGATGGATTCATTTACAGGTCATAAGTTACTAAAGTATTTTTTATATTTATTAGGTAGGTACTAGCAAAACACGTAATGATAGCAACAGCTTATGTAATTGTTTATGTAATTGTAACAGTTTATGTAATTGTAGATAGTTTACATGCTATTTACGCGTGTACTAAGGTACCTACCTACTTAATTATTAAAAATAAACAGATAATCCCATAAAGATTTTAGTCGCCCCGATTCCAGCGTGCCTTGCAATCCGGCCGCCGATCATTTTCGGTCTACGGAAGACGTCACATTACGAGCGCAGCCGAACGCCGCCGACCAGTTACGAAGTAAGCGTGAGCCAACTTCTCATACATAGACTTTGAAAATAACCTACATACTTCGGCCTCTGCTCGCTAGATGCCGACAGCTCCGAAATGGTACACTATGGTCTTGGTACAACAGTCTCCCCTAAGTTCTTGTGCCTCACTGAGCACTGGCAAAGTTCGGATCAATTGACGGCCAAAAACATACCAGGCTACAAATTGGCATCAAGTTATTGTCGGAACTTGGGAGAACACGGTGGCTCAGCAATCTATGTTAAAAAAAGGCATAAAATTGTCAATCAATAAGTTAGCAGAAAAATGTGAATTTGAATACACAGTTTGCGAGTGCAAAATAGAAAAACACACCTTTTCAATAGCAAGTATTTACAGACCCCCTATTGGCAACCTGGAAATTTTTCTTGAGAAATTAGAAAAGTTGTGCAAGGGGATGTTCAAACGCAAGTCACACATTTTAATAGCAGGGGACTTTAACATTGAGCTATTAAAAGATAACACGAACAAAACTGAAATATTATCTATAATACAGTCGTTTGGCATGCAACAAACTAATATTCAAATACACAAGAAAGAGTAGTTGTCTGGACAATGTTTTCACAAACATAATAGAATTTGAAGCAGGGACTTTTCAAGAGCATATCTCAGATCATCTAGGGCAAAAATTGAGTTTTAATACATACGATGTCGTAAAACCGCACTTCAAGCATTTTTTAAAGAAGACAGCAAAAAGTGTTTTTTGAGAAATTTGGAACAAGAGACTTGGGAAAATATTTATATCATCCCCAACTTCAATGTAAATTACCAATGGGAATATTTCATGAACATCTTAGTTACCTTGTAATGAAGCCTTTCCTTTGAAGAGGGTATGCCAAAGTAAAAAACTGAAAATTCCACAAAGCAATGAACTTCCTAAATGAAAGTATGAACTAAATAAATTGTGGACGTTGTCTTCTTTGACCGAAGCTCACAAAGAGCAATGTAAAAGAAAGAAAAAACAATACGACAATCTCATCACTTCTGAACGAGCAAAGATGTACGAAAACAAAATCAAAACATCTGATAACAAAACAAAATGTATGTGGACCATTTGTAAAAACATTACAGAAAATAAACAAACAAATCAAGGAAACCCCCATAATATCGCCTATGATTACAATGATTTTTTTATTACAAATAGTTCCTCAGCGGATTGCTAATTTAAAAGATATTAATTATGACAGACTCTCACCGGAAAATCATGAAGAAAGTAACCACAGACGAACTAGATGCCTTGGTAAAACGGCTAAAAATAAGCATTCCAATGGAGATGACAACATACCTCCCACCATTGTTAAATATTCCAGAGGGCCTATAAAACATCTTTTAGTACACATAATGAACAACTCTCTAAATTTTGGCATCTTCCCACAACTTAAATTAGCACTTATAAAACCAATTGTAACGAAGTTAACACGCTTCTCTAATTAATACAATCATTTCCAAGGTAAACCCGCGTTTCTCCCTAGTCTGCCGTTCGCCTCTCAAAGTAGCGCCCATCATCCTTATTCGCGATCCCACCGGCCGCCTGGCCCGACTGGTCCGCCCGGACCGCCGATAGATGGCGCCAGGGGTCTGTATCTAACCGGCAGGCCTTAGTTCCCCGGCAATAAATCCTCGGCCGCTCTGATCGTTGGGGGTCGAAAGCCTATAACCCTTGGGTAGGCCAGACCAATACTGGGAGTAAGCTTACCCAATAAAGCTGAACCTTGCTTCGTGCCTGCAATTACTCGAAGCCTGATTCCGCCGAACCGCTTAAGCAGTGACCCGTATAGAAGTCCGCTGTCCGCATGGTGGCAGTAAGATAGGATCGGTAGCTGCCATCGGGACTATCTTACACCGCTTTCTTGTATATATTTTCGCCCGCTACCCGGCCGCTATTTGGGAGTATCGACTGCAATTATCGGGACTACCCAAGTGTGGCCGCTAAGCTTGTACTGTACATATAGTTAGATAATAACCATTTTCCCGCCTAGCACGTAGAAGCTTGCCGACTCTTGCCGTTGCCGTTTCCGTAGATTCCCGTATATTAACCCTGTTTTGTCCGCCCTATTAGTATTTTGTACCTTGTACTAATACGTACTGATCTTTTCAGAGAGCCACTGCCGACTGCCGGCCGAAAAGAAGAACTGTTTATTTTATTTATTTTATAGTTATTATTAATTTTGTATTTTTTTCTCAATAGACGGAAACTTGTTATACTAATTGCTGGTTTGATTTCACCCCCTGCACTAACTCCCTGGCTCGAAAGACTCTGGACCAGAAAAACCACTCCTGGCGCCCGGGCAAAAAGTCAATAAAGCCCAAATAACATCTGGAGGCTAAAAAAGGTGATTATACAGAACTCAACAATTATAGACCCATAAGTTTACTGCCAACTTTTTCTAAACTATTTGAATTAATGATTATTGGATTTTATCTCAAAATGTGATATCCTATATACAGTGTGTCCCCAGATGAAGTATATCACACTCTTGTAAAGTTTCTTATATTTGATTTTTCGAGAAAAAGTCATTCTTGATAAAATGTTTTGCTTGTTCTTAAAATAAGATCGGCATGGAAAAAGTTAACATTACTTACACTGGGTGACCGAAAAAAAAAGTTAATTAGAATAATTAGAGTAAACTGCCTCTATTTGTAGAGATAGTGAAAAAAGTGGTAAAGAAAATTTGTTCAGCGTAGTAAATTACTTAGGTGTACAAAATTTCAAAGAGTTAGGCCTACTTTGATTTTTATATTTTTTCTTGTTTTTCTTTGATTAAATGGTTTTCTGTAAATAGTATGACAAAACTGTATTAACAAAAGTTACCCAGAATGGAAAACTGCGCCCGATGACAAAATTTAACAATTCTAGGCCTACTTTGTATTTTGGAAAATATTGGAAGAAACTCAAAGGCCAGGATTGTCCAAATTTTTTCATCGTACATAGTTTCCTACTCTGAGTAACTTTTGTTAATATAGTTTTGCCATACTATTTAGAGAAAAATATTTAATCGAAGAAAAACAAGAAAAAATCCAAAAATCAAAGTAGGCCTTAAACTTTGAAATTTTGTACACCTAAATAACTTAACATGGTGAACACATTTTTTTCAGTATCTCTACAAATAGAGGCAGTTTACTCTTATGTTAATTAACGTTTTTTCAATTTTCTGGTCACCCAGTATAAGTAATTTTAACTTTTTCCACGCCAATTAGTAGGTAAGCTATGTATGTTCTAGCGCAATTTTCCCATGTTAATCCTTATGGGCCTATAAATGGGTAAAAACGTGACCAACCGCCCGAGGCTTGGCCTGGTTTTGAATTTTCCGAAAATTTCCCGCGACTTGGGTTTTTTAATTTTCAGAAGACATTTTCCGGAACAACTCCCCTGCAATTACTAAGAATTTTCCTAGGACACCAAAACCGAATTATTGTGCCGACAATTAGTATTACTAGGTCGAGGTAGAGAAAACCTAATTATTATGGGTGACTTACTACAAGTGGCTAGGGTCGATGTAACTGGGATAGCATTCGTTCAAAATTCCCCGGTTTTGAATTTTACAGTTAAAAGCGCGTGCGGCAAGAGGTGGTAAGAATTTTTAGCGGGCTTAGAGATATCCAATCTTGAGAAAACCAAATTATGGGTGACAATAACAAGTGGCTAGGGTCGATGGAACTGGCATTCGACCGAAATTCCCCGGTTTTGAATTTTACAGTTGGACACCGTCCGGCTGGTGGCTGAATGTTCCGATGCTTAGCGGGCGATAGGATAGGGTGTTATACTGGGGGATCACTAAAATTTCCACGCGACTTTTTAGATTTTCATTCTCGGTAAGCTTTAACCTACTAGGGATAGGTAAGGCACATCAAAAACGCAAGTGGTACTGAGATTTTGGAAAAGGATTTTTCCTTTGGGTTTGACTAGAATTCGGTAGAAAAATAAGATTGAAACCCTAAAAAACTGTAATTGGATAACTTATATTGCTGGGGCCCTAAAAGTTGGGTAGATGAGAAAAAATTATATTTACAATAGGCTTAGAATCAGCGTGAAAGTAAATAAGCTTGGTTTGAAAATATATTGCAAGACGTATTCTGATTCAAAAAATCGTGAGTTGGAGATATTTTTAGAGCATTTTTAACGAGAAATGTCACAAGTGTTACTGAGATTTGATGAGTGAAAGGGATTTTCCGAATATGCATATCAGTTTATATGAGATATTTTTAGTGGATTTTAACGAGAAATGCCAACTAACAGTAAAACTCGTAAATTTTAATAGTCCAAAAACCATTATCTCTAACATTTTAGATGGAATCCCATGGAACCCCATGGAACCTCATGGAACCCCATGGAACCCGCACATACCATTCATTTCCCCACCACCCTAGAGGTAGAATGCAAGGTGCGCTTTTTTTACATGGTGTCCCCAGTAGGCCTAATCCATGTTCGAGCATGTATTTTAGATTAGTCAAATTCTGATTAATAGATATTTTGACGATTTTGGTTATCAGATTTTTTGATTTTGGTTTCCTTCTCAGATTTACGTAATAAGAGGTCGGCACACACTTGAATTCGGGTGTTTAAAAAAACAACATATCTGTATATTAATTTTTATTAGAACAATATTACATTTATAACCCTATACACTGTGTCCCGGATAAGAATGAACAGCATGGGGATATTGCAAACGGTGAGAGATAGAGCAACGGTTAAATGTGGAAAAAGTTGCGCAATTTCGATGTCAATAAAATGGCACAAACAGATTTCTAATATCTTTTTTCGTTTTTGAGTTATTTTGAAAAAAGTAAAATTTTGCGTTTTCGATTTTATTTTTTTCTGAAGTTGTTATGACAGATAGAAAAAAAAGAAAAACACTTTCTTATGTCACTTTTTAACGGGCTTTAAGATGGCGTTTTTAGATTTGTTCTACAACGTTTCGGTTTTGAGAAACCATCTTCAACTTTATTTTTTTAAATACGGACCTGGATTTTTTTTTTCAGATTTTTGAAAGCACTTTTCATTGCAAATACCATGATGTATGACACGAAATATTTTTAAAATGTTTTGAGACAATTATACTGATTATTCCTTTTTTCCATTCATTTTCATTTTTTTCTATTGCGGCCACGGTTGATGTATGTTACTGAGGAGACTCCACAACCGATGAGGGCGATGCATGTGGTGGTGGAGTTGTCAACAACTGTCCCTCATCAAAATTTATTCTGTGGAAGTAAACATTATTTGTAAAATATTGCATGCTAAATGTTAAATGTTAACTTACAGAATTAATTGTAGCATCATCTAACTCTGATGGAGCCAGATCTTTTAACAGCTGTTGAACGTTGGATAACTATGAAAGTGAAACATTATTTGGGAAATATAGATAATTAATGCAAACTTACATCATCATTAATAATAGAGGACACCGCGGCGGTTGTCTCTTCTTCACCACGAGTAGGCTACAAATGAGAATGGTAAAAACAAATAAAAGAATTAAATAATTGAAAAATCTTCAACATATTGAAAGTAAATGAGAAGCAAATGAAGGGTAGAAACAAAAATACAAGAATTAAATAACGGAAAAATCTTCGACAGGAACATAGTGAAAGTAAAATAATACTTACATCGACTAGACGCACATCATTAATTACATGAATCCTTGAAGCCATAGCGAAGGGTAATCAGCAGCACAGGAAACACAATGCTAGACACGAACTGACGAACGATGTGACGAGACTGAAGCAAGGTCTGGAACGGTTCCAATATTTAAATCAACCGATTTCTCTTATGAGGGCTAATGATACTGGTGGAATATGAAAGTTGAATATCTGTCGTCATTGTTAGCACTTGTACCTTCACCGATTTCTCTCATTAGGGCTAATGATACTGGTAGAATATAAAAGTTGAATATGTGTTGTCGTTGTACTGCAATCAGTGTCTTTACGTGCTAGTCGTGAAAGAAGAATTGAAGAAGTGTAAAAATGTGTGATAGTAGCAAGAAGATCAGATTCATTATCGATGTGGATGGCTTCCACGTTGGTGGAAAGTTCCTTGTGAAGGAGTTGGCGACGTACGACTTGGAATGTCGGCAAGTGGCTTCCAGATACTATCGAGTTGGTGAGTGGTTTCACCTGTCGCCGAAGGATGCCCGAACGGCAAGGTGGGTGACAAATAATGTTCACGGGCTACCCTAAAAACTGAGAAATATCAAAGACATGAAGCCTTCAGTGCTGGGTATTATTTCAAATCTTCCTTCGACAACTCTCTCTTTTTACAAAGCTCATCGTGGTGTCGACTCTATGATATGGCTTGCTAATCAATTGGAAGAAATTGCCAAGTTTGTATCATCCAAATTTAAACATGTTGAACCTATGTCCGAATCTATAAGTCTTAAAGATGCTACTCCTAATTGTCACATTTGTGAGAAAAAATTTAAAGCGAATGACATAATTGTACGCGATCACTGCCATCTAACATCAATATTTCGCGGTTATGCACACCAAACATGCAACTTAAATTACAAGAACTCGTTTGTACTACCTATCATTTTCCACAATCTTAGTGGGTATGCTAGTCACTTTATAATACGAGAACTTGGCAAACGGAATCATGTCACTCTACTTCCAGTAAATAATGAAAAATATATTAGCTTCACAATATTCGATAATGAGACAAATATTAAATTTCGCTTCATTGATTCTTTCAAGTTCTTAGCCTTTCCTCTCGATAAACTCGCTGCATCTCTAAATAGTTTTGATAATACTAGAAATGAATTTCAATTATCATCAATTCAACCAATTTTTGACTTGTTAACTAGGAAAGGAGTTTTTTGCTATGATTACATTTATTCTCTGGAAAAATTGGAAGAAACCTCGTTACCTCCAATCAATCATTTTTACAACAAATTAAATGATTCTAATATTGATAAGCAGGATTACAAACATGCTCAATTAGTTTGGGATAGGTTTGGTATTAAGACATTAGGAGAGTATTTGGACCTATACTTAAAGACTGACATTCTTTTGCTGACCGATATATTTGAAAATTTTAGAACTACCTGTCTTCGGAATTATGGTTTAGATCCTGCTTGGTACATTACCGGGATTCAGTTGGGATTGCATGCTTCGATATACGAAATGCAAATTAGAAACCTTCCAAGATAGCGATATCTTGATGTTTTTTGAAAGAGGGATTCGAGGTGGTGTTAATCAGGTTAGCCACCGCTTTTCTCAAGCTAACAATAAATACATGAAAAACTATGATGCTAATATATTCTTTATTCGGATATGAACAACCTTTATGGTTGGGCTATGTGTGAAGCCCTTCCTTACGGAGGATTTGAATGGATTAATGATGATATTGATGTCACCAAGGTTGCCAACGATGCTGAAGAAGGATATATTTTAGAAGTTGATTTATCATATCCAGATCATCTTCATGATCTTCATAAAGATCTTTCCTTCACGCCTGAACATCGTAAACCTCGAAATTCTAAAATAACAAAACTTATGACAACTCTCTATGACAAGAACAATTATGTGATTCATTATAGAGCGCTCAAGCAAGCTTTACAACATGGTTTAATTTTGAAAAAAATTCATAAAGTTTTGAAATTTAAACAATCTGCTTGGTTAGCTCCATATATACAACTTAATACGCATTTAAGTTACAAAATTAGATTTTGAAAAAAGTGTAATGAAACTTATGAATAATGCCATTTACGGCAACTATGCAGAACGTAAGAAAGCATAGAATTGTCAAACTACTAAGGAAATGGGATGGTAGATACGGAGCTAAAAATTTAATTTCTAGTCCCCGTTTTAACCATAGTGTAATTTTTGATGAGAACTTAGTAAGCATCGAATTAACTAAGACGAATATTATGTTTAATAAGCCTCTGTACGTAGGAATGGCCATAGGGGAAAGGGTGGAAGTTTCAACCACGAGGTAGATTAAACCAGTTATGTTTTTTAATAATATATTTGAATTTCCCGCTTTTTGTCTAACCTGGTCTTAAGTAACCGACATTTCGTGAGTCTAGAAATAATTTCTAGTGGTATACTGTGTCTGAAGTGCTGGTGAAAAAATAATATTTTTTCGGCGGAAAACAAGGTAAGAAATTGACATAAGCCACATTTTTGGCTGTACCTACAATTTTTACTTATAGAAATCGGGATATAGTGCATAGTTTTTGCTGGAGATTTACTAATATTCGGTTTTAAAAATCCTAACCCCAAAATATGTTGGTACAGTCTTACTTGAATTATTTGTGTACTTGGCGTAATGAGGTAGATTCAACCACGGCAGATGGGGTACATACACCAATGGTTGAATGTACCCCACCAATGGTTGAATGTACCTCAAAAATATTTTGTGCTGATTTTCAGATGCCTAGAAAATATATAAGAAAAACAGATAGGGCTAATCTGGATGAAAATGTGATAAATAATGCTGTCAAAGATGCCTTGAAAAAAAATTGCAGTATAAGAGAAGCTGCGAGGCGATATGGTTTAAAAAGAGACACTCTTCAAAGTAGAATAAGAAAAATTAGAAAAGATGGAAAGGAAAATAAATACATAGATTCAGATTCAGGTGCGGAACTTGACGAAGAAAAAGAATTCCAAAGTAAATACACAGTGAAACAGGTATTTTCTATACAAGATGAAGATCAGTTTGTCAACTACATTAAGAGATGTTCAAACCTGAATTATGGTTTATCCTATGCACAAATTAGAAAATTAGCTTATGAATTTGCGAAACATTTAAAACGCAAATATCATGCTTCCTGGGATATCAATAAAATGGCAGGTAAGTAATCTCTATTTGGGTATTACGAAGCTGTCATTGGTTGTGTCCACAGGCCATCAAGTTTATGCTAGCGCTAACAACATAACTGATGTAAGAGCAATTTATAGGCGCTACGAGTATAGCTAGTTAGTTCTAGGTTCTAGCAAAGTTTTGTCAAGATGGACACAGCCAATGACTAACTTTTGTAACTTAGCCATATTATATGGCTATATACAAATTGACAAATCAATCGTTTTATTGCTCTAAACAATAAATAATAGGGAGTTTTCGCAAACGTCCGCTATCAATAACGGTAACGCGTTATTTTCAGGGTCTCTTTGTCTTTTGGCATGTATATGACAGTGACAAACAGCATTGCCGTTATTATAGCGGACGTTTGCGAAAACTCCCTAATATTGTTGTTGGATCAAAGAGAGTGAACAAAGGTCTAATGTCAAATTCATGTGTCGCTTTACAGGTGTTGAATGGTTGAAGTCTTTTATGGCCAGACAACCCACATTATCTTTACGTAAGCCAGAAAGTACGAGCTTGTCTCGAGCCACCGCATTTAATAAAGCACGCGTTGAAGAATTTTTCGAAAATTATGTCAACGTAATGAATAAGTTTAAATATAAACAGGAAAAAATTTACAATCTAGATGAAACTGGAATTACTACAGTAATGAGATCGATTAAGGTTGTGTCGGAAAAAGGAAAAAAACAAGTGGGACAAGTATCGTCTGGTGAACGTGGGGAATTGGTGACGTTCGTTGGAATCATCAATGCCGATGGCGGAAAAGTACCTCCTGTTTATATCGTTCCGAGGGTACGTAACCCGGAAGAGTACATCACTGACCCTCCATTAGCGTCATGCCTAGTTATGGGGAACAAGTCGGGGTGGATGACCAGAGAGTTATTCCCAAAACTACTCAGGCATCTTGCCGAATATGTGAATTGCTCTCCGGATAATGGGGTTTTGCTGCTGATTGATAATCACGAGTCCCACATTTCTTTAGAAAGTATCACATACTGTAGACAAGTAGGTATTACGCTTTTATCTTTCCCCCCGCATACTACCCACCGTATGCAACCTTTGGATGTGGGAATTTATGGTCCTTTCAAGGCCGCTTTGGCGGTTGCATTTGATGACTGGTTATTGAACCATCCAGGCAAAGTTATTTCTATAAGAAATATTGGTGAACTTTCTAAACTTGCTTATGAAAAGGCTTTCACAGAATCAAACATAAGGAATGCATTTAAAAAAACAGGCATTTGGCCAGTTAATCGACTTGTCTTCTCCGATAAGGACTTCACGGCAAGTTCAGTGACAGACGTTAAATTGAGTGAGCAAGGCACCACAACAACATCATTTACTGAAAACGCAGAAGACATAAATGAACCACTTGCAGAATTGACTAATACAATAGAACCATCAACTTCAATAGAGCAAATAAGACCATATCCCAAAATAAGTGAAAAAGTTCCAAGCAAAAGAAGGCGACAGATCAAATCAAAAATATACACTTCGACTCCAGAATTTTTAGAAAAGCAAAATTTAGAAGAGGAGAAACTTAGAAAAGCTAATCTCTCAAAACACAAAAAATCTGTTGTTAAAAAAATCTTTGTAGAAGAATATGCTTCTGATAGCAGTGAATCTGATATTTCAGTAACGTTGCAAGACAGCGACGATGATGAATCTGTTAACGAGTTTCCATTGGAAACAGATTTTGCTGTAAATGATGACGACTTTGTCCTAGTAAAATTTTGTACTAAGGCAAGTGTGGTGCATTACATCGGACAAATTTTGGAAAAGGACGGTGTAGAATATAAAGTTAAATATTTACCAAGAAAAAATTTGTCAAACCACTTCATCTTTCCTTTAGTGGAGGACATAGCAAACGTTGAAAGGGAAAATATTGTAGCTGTTTTAAAAACTCCTTCAGCTGGTGGGACGGCTAGAAAAAATTCTATTTACACATTTAATTTTAACCTTAATGGATGGAATATTCGTTAGATGTAATACCTACCGTCAATGTGCAATATGATATCTGATACGAAGTGGCTCAGAGGAAAGTTTCTGCCCCAAACTATTTTTTTAAACAAACACCTTGATTCACCGATACGATGGGTGAAAACTTTTCCTACGGCACTTTTGTATAAGTTTGAGGTATAATATACTTACCTAAAGTACCTCTATATTATTATTACTAAAGTATTATCGCCAAAGAATAATTTTTTTAGTTGTTAGTTAAAATAGTGAAGTTGGTTGAATCTTACCCACCTTACGGGTTAATGTACCTCACCGGTGGGGTGCATTCAACCAACGTCTCAATTTTCCATTTTCAGTAGTACCTACCATAATGGTTGTATGATAAATTTTATGTTATGTTGTAAAGCCTTATTTTGGTTTTAATAAAGATGTGTGAACATTGCAAGCCATTTAAAATATTATTTCTCCTTATTTCATGTTAACAAAATTAAGTGGTTTAAACTTCCACCCTTTCCCCTACTAGATATATCTAAAACCTGTGTTTATGAATTTCATTATGATTTTATGTTGAAAACTTTTTCACCCACTAATTGCTCATTATTATATACTGATACTGATAGTTTAGTTTATGAAATACGTTGCGATGACATGTTCAAAGATGTAATTAAAACCCATAACAACCGTTTTGACACCAGTGACTATCCTTCAGATAACCCCTATGGAATTCCACTAGTAAATAAGAAAGTTTCGGGACTGATGAAGGATGAGTTAAATGGTTCTATTATAACCCATTTCATAGGTCTCAGATCTAAAATGTATACTTATAAAGTTCAAGGAGAAAAATGTGTTAAAAAATCGAAAGGTGTTAGAGATAATATTGTAGCGAAGCAAATAACATATCAAGATTATTTCGACTGTTTATTTAATAATAGTGAGAAAATTGTAAATCAACGTTCTATACGCTCCTTTGCTCATGATGTTTTTTTTTTAGGTTTAAATCCATTTGATGATAAGCGTTATCTAGTTGATGGTGTTTCCTTCCTTGGGGTCATAAAGATGTATGTGATGTAGATGAATAAAAAAATATATTTTGCAAATAGTGTTTCATTCCCTTGAAAAGGTAGCCCCTCCATCCTGACGTCTTAGCCCCACCGACTCCTCACCTAGTTTGTATATATAACTGAGAAGTCAACCTCATTCGACAGTCTGAAAACTTGAAACAAGAGTTCCCAGAAACATGTACAACCAGACCATTTAGATTGAATCGGGCATGGTGCCCTGCCCCTACATTGCCAGGCCATGTACCTGATATCGATTGGGTTGATTATTACCGATGTGTTAACAATCAACCGGTAATAATTATAAGAAATTCCAGGATTGGTCCAGAATAGAAAATTTGTGAAATAAAAGTCATATTTTTAATCATTGTTTTATTCCAACCTTCTTCTATACAAGTCTGCTAACAAAAATTGATTATAATAACAGTACAGTTCAAAAATGCAATATGTTTCCATGTTACATACAGCATTGCACATTAAAAATACAATTTCCATTACATTTATGCCATAGTTACTACGTATTAATAATTAATTAGCCTTATCTTAAGGTTATGTATGGCTCGATGTTTAATAGTTCGAAAACCTCTGCGATGGAAAACCATTGCCAGACACCACTTTTTGCAAGCAACACTTGATTTCCATCTGCAGTCAACATCATCCTTAGGAATATATTAGAGTCAAATCTGATGAACATCGGGGTATCCAGGTTGTTGGTAAAGTTATTTAAATGATTCACTATTTCTTTCCATTCCAAATAGTCCAGCGAAATCACCTGTCGTCGCACTGTTGATCGGATATTAACTTGAGGTTTGAAATATCTCATAATGCTCAAACCATTATTAATAGTTTATGTAGGTAATGTGAAGCATGATGATAAAATCAGAGAATCCTCGCTTACATTGTTTACTTCTTCATCATGATCGCTACCACTATCAGATTCATATCCGCTATCATCCATGTTACCACTTGAAGCTCTACACGACGTTTGACTCGGAGATCCACGAATCATGGTCTTTATCAAAGCCCAGCCATCGTACTAGCACCTTCCCCCTCTTTCTACGAAGAACCTTTTCAACCAGGTAGACATCGATATACAGTTTTTTGCAATTCTTCTCGATAAAATCCACCTTTTATTGGTCTCCCGTTTAAATCCTCTAGCAAATATGTAGGCGGATTGGTAATTTGCACTTTTATTGTTTTGAACAATTCTGTACTCCAGCTAGGCAAGTAACCTTTGGCAAATACATGTTTCTCTTTACTTATTATCACAATATCTCCAACCTTAAATTTACTACCTCTGAAAATCTTCACGTGACTATACACTTTTTTAAGCAGATATTGTTCATTGTTTTTATTAACTTGGTTGGGCTTCATTTGAATGACTCGATGTTTTCTGTTATTATACTCGTCAACTAGCTTAGGCAAATCTCAGCCATGGCGGCTTTCGTGATGCTAAAGGTGCTATAATGATTAATTTTGAATTTTCGCATCAAATTTTTAAATCTAGAGTTATAGAACTCTTTGCCCTGATCAGTTTGAAGGTTGCGAGGCTTTTGAGTTCCCGATAAGATATCAGCGAAGGCGTTGGTAACATCTTCAGCAGACTTGGATTTGAGCGGTCTGCACCAAACAAATTTAGAGAAGCAATCGATTACAACCAGTATGAATTTGAAGCCTTTATTGTGACTAGCATACTGATCTAACTGGGCGAGATAAGCTTGCCATAAATCGTCTAAACCTTTAATGATAGTTCGACGACGCGAATTACGATACGAGACCACGGCAATTGCTTTTTAAAAACAATTTATTAGAGAACGGAGTACAAGACTGGTTACATCTGGGGTTTTTACATCTTTTATAACATTAGAGAAGTGTTGAGTATACAAAATCATATTACACTTAATTTCTGGATTTGCTTCCTCTCGTGGGAACGTAACTCCTCCATCCCTTAGAAACGAGCACAGGGTGCGAGGTGATTTTAAATTGTTAATTGTTAAAATATTTCAAAAGATATCTTTGTTATTTTCTTTTTCCTTTTGTTTTTTTATGATATGTTTTTGATAGAAAAATTTAATTAAAAATGAGAGTAAGGTTATTATTATTATGAGGTAAATCAATATAGTCCAGAAACTAAGTTGGTTAAAATGAATCGGTACTTCAGAAATATTTTCTAATTTTTCTTTTTGCAAATCTAAAGCATTTTTGATATTATTAAATTCATTTGTGTTTACAGAATTCAATTTAAAATTTCTAAAATTAACAATCAAATCAGAATGAACATTATTTTCGAAATTTAAACTAGGTAAAACAATATTTTTATAATTAATTTTTGAGCTTTGATAAATTCTAATATTAAAGTCATTCACTTGCACTTCACAGTTCACTTCCATTTCTAACACAAAGGTTCCGTTTAAGGGTAGTTTTTGTTCACTGGATCCGCAGAATAGGGTAGCTATAGTCTCTTTGGGGGCGATAATTAACCATTGATTGTTTTCCATCTTATGTACTCGGAGTTCGGGAACTTCTACAGGAATTTGTTGACACGACGTGGAGTTTTTGATAAAATTTAAAAGACTGACTTCGCATGGAGCGTTAGTTTCTATTTTGGCTGGACTATGTTCATGGCACAGGTATTCTTCGGTGGTAATTTCTTGGCATTGCTTGTCCGTTGAGATATAATATTGCTCATTAAGGAGAAGGTATTTCTCTTGAGGAAGGATTAGTTTGAATTTATTGTTTTTCGAGGGAGTTGGTATAGGATAAAGTCGATAGTAGCTGTAATTTTCTTGAAGCACTAATGGAATTTCTATTATAAAGACTAATTGATTTCCTTTGCTGTAACTTTTTATGTTTACTATTTTTTCAAATAATAATGTTTTCAGTAATAGTGTCAAAAGGTAATTTGAATTTGTACAAATGCTTCTTGATTGATTTTAATTCTATTAATAAATCTGGCGGCTCAATTATTGAATTGTGTAAGGTATTTAATTTTGAAAATGTTATTGCAACTTCAAGTTTTTCTAAAATGTCGTATATCGTCTGATATGCCAGTGATATCTGAGAGATTACCATATCTATTTCAAAATATCTGAAAACTTCTATAGTTTCTATACTGTTTGCTTTAATAACTTCTTCTACGTTTTTCAATCTAGCATCTAATACTTCCTCGTTATGGCTAAGTAAATCTGTAGTATTCTTAAATTTGGTAATAGATCTTTCCAAAAGGGTTATTTGTTCTTTTACAAGAGTCTTCAATTTTTGTTCATTTTGTGAAAGTGTAAATAAAGCTGAATCATATTTTTGTGCGTCTGTTTGATCCAAGTTTCCAGTTATTGTTTTAATTAAAGTGCCTAAGGGATCAAGTATGCCTCTTTTCTTTCTTATTATTGGGTTTATTTTATTAATTTGTGAAATAATTTTGTTTTCCAAAACATTAATTAAGTTGTAGGAGTTATGAAATTCTTTTTTATAAGTAGATGAGTAATTAAAGCTATTCTTGAGTTCTGAAAACTTGCCATGAATAGTGTAAAATTGTTAAACTATTTTTGTTACATCAAAAGTTTGAATAAATGACCATTTATCAGTGGTGACTTTTGCATTTCCTAATTTTAAAGGTAGAAGTCCTGGATTTTCATTAAGGTTGTGAAATTTTGGCATTAAAGCTCCTGCTCCGATGACGAGCCTAAAACAGGAATTTTTAATTCTTTAATATGAACTACTAAAATTTTATTTTTCTTATTTTTTACTTTTACTTTATTATTTTCGAGAATTTCTAAAATTTCGTACGGTCCAATGAATTTATTTTCTTTTTTATTTCTTTGAATATTAGTTTTGTATACAGTCTGTCCTACTTTGAACTGGTACTGGTCTGGTCCCTGAGTGTTGTGTTTTCCAAGAACTTTTCTTTTGTGGTCTATAAGATTTTCGGAAACAGTTTCATAAAGATTTTTTAATTTATCTCTATGGGAACTTACGTAATCTGCATAAAACGAACTTTCTATTAGCAGTGAGGGGTCACGTGAATTTGTATGACCTAATGTTAATTCTAAAGGGGTGAACTTTGTTGAAGAATGAATAGAATTGTTATAGGCAATTATTGCGTAAGTCATTAGATTTGTTACATTTTCATTTGTATGTTTTTGTTGGAGTAAACGTAAATGTTCTATTAATGAAGAGTGAAAACGTTCAACAGGAGAGTTCGATTCATGGTGATTAGGGGTAGTAAAGTGAATTTGAATTTTGTGAGATTTTAGAAGTTCTTGTACTGTCTCGTTTTTAAATTCTCGTCCATTGTCCATTGTAATTTTTTCGGGTATGCCGTAAAATGAGAAATATATTAATCAAAGCGTTGCAAATTTCTATAGCTGTTTTTCCTTGAACTGGGAAAGCTTGTCCTAATTTTGAAAATGCGTCTATCACTGTAAGGAAGGTGTGATTATCATATTTGAATAAGTCGGCATGTAAAAGCTGAAAAGGTTTTCCGACGGTCTCGGTAAGCACGATAGGAACATATGGTTTATTTCTTGCATATTTTGCAGTTTGACAAAGGTTACAGTCATTTATGTAATTAGTCACGTCGCGTTTCATAGTAGGCCAGTAGTAATTTCTTTTAAGATGCTCTAAAGTTTCTGTTATTCCGCGGTGGTTGCATTTACCTTCGTGTTGAAATTTGATAACCATTAAGCGTTCGTCTTTTTCCTTAAGAGAATTTACTATTTTGGTGCATTTTATAAGTTTAAGAGTATTGGGATTAAATTAAATTTATATATACTTCATTAAATTCCTTATACATTGATTCATCGTGGAAATAAGTGTGATATGTCTTGTCAGAGGTTAAATAGTCTCTTAAAAATTCAAAGATAAGTTTTTTATTATTTTTTGGGAGAGATATATTTAAAACCTTTAAATGTTCAAAATTTTCGTGAACAACTTCTAATCTATTATAGGGGTTTGGATAAACTATTATCTGTTTATTTTTATTATTTATTATATCGTCGATTATGAGAATACCATCATTTAAACTAGATTGGTTACTAGTTGAATGAGGTGTAGCGAGTGTATCATCTACAGGAGTAAGTCGTCTTGGGAAATTTGGGGGTTTAATTTGAATGTCTTGTAAGATTCTAATTTTTGGGCTTGGTTTTGGCTTTTCTGCGATTAAAGAATTGGGATTCATGTCAGTAAAAGTGTCTTCGTCCTCGGTTAAGTCAATTGTTTCGAATTTTTTGTAAGCTTCGTCTGTTAAATCTTTTAAAAATTGTTCAATGTCTTGGTTTATTTCACCTGGATTATTAATTACACTTTCATTTTCTATGGCGTTAATTTTGATTCTAGATAAACAGTCAGCATTTGTGTTTTGTTTTCCTTTTTTATAAATTATGTCGTAGTCAAATTCTTCAAGTCTTAGTCTCCATCTAACTAATTTACTATTGGGTTCCTTGAGATTAAATAACCAGACAAGGGGACGGTGGTCAGTATAAATTTTGAATTTTCTACCAAAAAGATAGGGTCTAAAATATTTGCAACTCCACACAATTGACAAAAGTTCTTTCTCAATGGTGGAGTATTTTGTTTCACTGTCATTAAGAGTTCTGGATGCGTATGCAATTGGTCTGTCATTAGGAACGTCACCTTGTGATAGAACTGCACCTATGGCGTAGTTACTTGCGTCTGTCGTTAAAATGAATTGTTTTTCAAAATTTGGATACTGTAAAATAGGGGCATTGATAAGTAAATTTTTGCAATGTTCGAAAGATTTCATAAATTCGGGAGAGTGGACTACTTTAGAATTTTTCTTTAAACAAAGTGTCATTGGTTTTACAATTTTTGCAAAGTCTTTAATAAAACGTCTGTAATAGCCTAGTAAGCCTAAAAATGATTTAATGTCCTTCTGAGTATTGAGAATGGGAAAATTCTTTACAGCGGAAATTTTGTCTGGATTGGGTTTTACTCCGTCTGGGGTTATTACATGTCCTAAATATAAAACTTCTGTACGTAAAAATTCTGACTTGTCGAGTTGTAACTTAAAATTGGATTCTCTGAGTCTAGTAAAAACTTGTCTAAGTCTGCTAATGTGTTCTTGAAGTGAGGTACTAAATATGACTATGTCATCTAGATAAACTAAGCAAATTTCGTTTTGGAGCCCTCGGAGGACATTGTCCATAACCCGCTGAAAACTAGAGGGCGCGTTTTTTAAACCGAAAGGCATTCGTTTGAATTCGTAGTGTCCGTTTTCCGTGGAAAAAGCAGTTTTTGGTATGTCGTCTGGGTCCATTTCAATTTGGTGAAAACCACTAGCCAAATCTAATGTCGAAAAATATTGACTTTTACCTAACTTGTCTAAAATGTCTGAGATATTGGGTAAGGGATATTTGTCATTAATAGTCCGTTCGTTAAGTTTCCTATAGTCTATAACCATTCGCCATTTGCGCTTTCCAGAAGCGTCCATTTTTTTTGGAACTATCCAAATGGGGCTAGACCATGGAGAAGTTGAGTCTTGGATGATACCTTGATCGAGTAATTTGGAAATTTGGGTTTTTACTTCATTTCTGTGAATTTCGGGATAACGATAACTTTTTGTAAAAATTGGAGATTCATTAGTTACATTAATTTTATGACGAATTTTGTTTGTGAAAGTTAAAGGAATTTTTTCGCAGTAAAATATATCTCTAAATTCAAAACAGAGTTTTCGAATAGCGTCTCGTTCTTCTTTGTTGCAGTGATCGAGTCTTAATTCTTTTAAATTTGATTTTAAAATATTGTCTTGGTCGGGTTCAAGTATTTCGTCAGTTTCCATTTTCTCGCAAAAATTAACATCACATATGTTTATTGGTTCAATTTCGAAGGGTTCGTCTAGTACAGTTTTAACAGGATTTTCGTTTATATTGGTAATAGTAGTGATAGCAAAGTTATTTTTTATGTTTACGATAGCGCGAGGCATTTCTGTACCTTTTCCGAATTTAAAATAATCTAATATTCCAAAAGAATTTCGAATATCGCAATCTACTGGTATTTTGACAATTTGTTTTGTTCTAGGGGGTATAATAATTTGATAGGATTGAAAGGGTTCTAAAAGTTGAGGTGTACTATCGGCGTCGTTATTTGAGCAAATTATTGGAATGTCTGAATTTGGAGTTTTTAATCTTCTGCGCCTTAGTTTAATATTGGCATCTAATCTATCAATTAGATTGGCTCCGATGAGGCCATCAAATTTTTCAGAAAAGTTAAATAAATAAAATTTATGATATCCCGGAGTATTAAAAATTTTAAAAATTGGAATAACGGAGACTTCGTCATGGGAGGTACTTGCGTGTGCTGTCTGAATATTAAATATCTCATTTCTAATGAATTCTTTGTAAAACGTTTGTGCTATTCTAGGATTTAGTATGCTACGTGAGCTACCGGTATCTATGAGAAAATATGAGTCAATTTCTGGGATGTAAATATGAGGTAAGTCTTGGCGGATGTTATTTAAGTCGATTAAGACGGGTTGTCTTTCAAGTTGTCCTTGGTAAAATTTACGTGTTGTCCAGAGTTCATATCAGAGTTCGAGGTACTTTGTGAAAAGTCAGCGGAAAGCATGGGATCGCAATGTGAAATTTGAGGTAGGTAAGTCTCGTATGGATTCTGGGAATAATCAGTGTCATAATCGTGGGAAAAAGAATAACTGTCGTACTCAGGCGAGTAAAAGTTTTCGTAGAAATAATCGGGATATTGATTTTCGTCAATTTCAGTGATTGATGCTTCGGATTGATCGGGATTAATTTCGTGATTGAAAAGTTCTTCAAATTTAGACACGTGTTTTGGATTATTGGTTCGAGATTGAGTGCTACTGGTTTCCATAGCTTCGGGTTGATTTGGGTTTCGTTGTTGTTGGTTTCGTAAAATTGCGCTTGTTCTTTGATTAGCAAAATAGGGGTGCTGTTGTGTTGGATATCGAGATTGGAAATTAGAAAAATTGGGTCTTTGCTGAGGTTGAAAATAAGGTGTGAAACGAGGTTGAAAATTAGGTCTAGTAGGAATATTTGGTCTAAATTGGGGTTGTGTAGTTGGTCTAAATTGGGGTTGTGTAGTTGGTCTAAATTGGGGTTGTGTAAC
Organism: Pseudeuparius sepicola; assembly: GCA_963920635.1. Taxonomy (NCBI): domain Eukaryota; kingdom Metazoa; phylum Arthropoda; class Insecta; order Coleoptera; family Anthribidae; genus Pseudeuparius; species Pseudeuparius sepicola. Next base: position 26,240,623 of record OY987304.1, on the reverse strand, counting down.
TTGAGGTTGAAATATTGGGGGTCTAGGAAATATTCTTTGATTTGGAAAAGTAGGAAGTTGTGTTGGTGGTCTATTATAGAAAATTGGTGAGGAGGAAAATTGGGGTCTAGAAAAATTAGGTTTGTTAACTAGAAAAGGATTAATTCTTGGTTGGGGTTTATATACAGGGTGAGTCAAATTTTGGTTTTGTCCGGTACTCAGATATTTGAAATTTTCTTCTTCTACTACTAAAGATAAGGCTGTTTCTAATGAATCAGGAGATTTAAGTCGAACAACAAGTTGAGTTTGATAGGGAAGGCCATTGATAAATGTTCTTAAAGCAAAATCATCGTAATGTTTTATGGTAATAACTTTTTCGTTTGCATTAATATTCGTTAAATTTAACTTGGAAAAAAGTAAACTTCGTGCATCCTGGATCCTCATTCCAAATTGTAAAGGAGTTTCATTTCTTTGGGGTTTCATTGAAATTAAATCTTGTATCAAACAGTCTATACTACGTTGATCGGAGAAAGTATTAATTAAAGCATTTTTTATATCTGCCCAAGAAGTTATTTCTGATCTAGAACCTATTAAATCAGCTGCGCGATCTCTTAGTTTACTTAAAATGGTATCTAATAGACAATTATTTACAACATTTTCGGCATTTCTAGTGTCAAAGAAATTTCTGAGGAGATTTTCGCAAGAAGAGATAAATCTATTAAGCAAATTTGGGTTTCCGTCAAACAAGGGAATATTATCTGCTTGGTAACGTAGAAGAGGAACATTAACATTATCGGCTGGCATATTGATTTCGTTCTCAATATTTAAATTTAAAAAGAAATCAGCTAAACTTTCAATAATACTATCGCTCATAAACTAAAAATAATTGAGAAAATGGCTTCTTAAAAATACGAAAATTACAACTAAAAAATCAACTGTACAAAAGGAAATTAGCAAAAAGGATTAAGCAACTTACAAAAGCAGTGTGATGAAGCTCGGTGTTTTCATTTGTTTCTTCTTATACCTAGTGCCTATAAGTCCCGGCGATGCTTGTCCAGGTACTCAGGACTTCGTATCCTAAGGTCCTAAGAGGAGAGTTGTCGAAGTTGGACTTCTCCCTAGGCGTTCTCTCCGTGGTTCGTCTCGGTTGTGGGTCTCTCGGTGTCCTGCAGGCGATGCTGTCCTTGCTGGATCCGTGGGGCCCGGTGTTTGGATCGATACCAATTTAACCGTTGATACAGCGCGATCGAATCTGCAACAGACTAACGACCGATTGGCAGCGTCCTACCGACTGCGCCAATTACGATACGAGACCACGGCAATTGCTTTTTAAAAACAATTTATTAGAGAACGGAGTACAAGACTGGTTACATCTGGGGTTTTTACATCTTTTATAACATTAGAGAAGTGTTGAGTATACAAAATCATATTACACTTAATTTCTGGATTTGCTTCCTCTCGGGGGAAAGTAACTCGCGGATAATTTTTTCGAGCTGGTTTATGTAATTCCTTAACTACTTGAATTTTTTCTTTACTATGCATGACTATGCGTCACCCTCAAGGATCTCTGCTAGTCTGAGAGACAGTAATGATTGCATACTCTTACCAGTTATTTTTAAATAATAATCTTCTATAGTTTTAATCAACTCTCTCAATTCATCAATCTTATCTTGAAAATTGTCTATCATTGTGTTGTGAATATGAAGATCACATTCTTTAGTATGCTGATTAAGATTTGTGCAAAAATATTGTAATGTATGAATGATACCCTCATCGACATATTGTTAACAGGTGGACAAGACCTGCTCCTTGATTTTAAGGTAATATGTATAATATAAACAGACCCAATATTTCGTATTTAGTAAATAGCTAGTTTACGGCTGTGTAGTTTTACTTAGTATTTAGGTTATTTTTTACGAAATAAAAATGAAAACTAACCTCAGTAGGTATACTGTAAATATCGACGAGGTCTCAGTTGTTCGGCAGCGTGAAAGACCGAATAGAAACCGTATCGGGGCGTGGGTCGACAACGAAAATCAACGGTTACAACACTGATTTATTTCGCACAAGGTGAATGGTGAATACAATAAATACACAAACCCGAACGTGGTCAACGGGAACGGCTTCCAGCCACCCGGACCGTCTGAACTCGCGGATGTCCCGTAAGCAGTTCACCCCTCTGTGTCTCAGGCTTCACTGTCCAATAGGTCCATGTCCATAATAGTCCATTCCGGAATTCCGGGCTCCCTATTCTGTGGTTCGGGGGAGAATTCCCCTTTACAGCGCTCACGCGTCGGTGCGAGCGGCACCAATACTCCCACCCAGACACCCAGAGGCCATAATAACACCTGGGCGGTTCCCCTCCGCCAGGACACACGCGCACTAGACACAAACTTGTTTCTAAAATATAAACTAACACGTTTAAAAACAATTTAAACATTTAAAACTTCTCAAAACCCAAGCTGCCGCTTTCAGTTATGTGATAAATGACATGTAACGTCGGCCTAAGATGGTCACGTGATTTTTGTGCGCCAGGGCCTGTCTTTATAGTAGGCCTTGATGTTAGTGAGATGACGTATTATTACGTACATTTGCAAGGATTAAAAACAAAATTTCTAGAATTTATAAGGTCTTCGGCGAATAATCGATCATTATTAGTATTCATTAGAAACTATTTTTTGATAAAGTACCAAATTTACTAAATGACTATGAAACATTGGTTTCTTTGAAAATCCTCAACTTTGTTTCGAAGTAAGTAAAATTAGGGACCAAAAGAGGTGAAAAGACTAAATACCAGTCAGGAAGAGGCTGACACAAGACTGATACTCCACGTTTTAGCAGAACTAAAAGCAGATAATACAATTCTGGTAAAATCTGTTGATACCGATGTCCTGATCTTGCTCTTACATTTTTACTGAGAAATATAATATATTCCAAACAAACCAATATACATATACATACAATTAGGACATGGCAAAAATTCACATTTTTGTCTATATATTGACAATATTGTAGTAAGTTTAGGGGCAAAAATATGTAAAAAACTACTAGCAATTCTGAGACACAACAAATGCAATGTATAAGATAGGCAAGAAAACAGCATTTGATGTGTTATACGAAAATATTGATGATTTAAAAGACCTGTAAAATCTTCCGTTTTTATCAGAAGATAAAGCATTGGAAATTAGTACTACATATACACTTTATTTGTATAGAAACAAAAACAGAAATGTTCTTTCCTTGCATCAATTACGATGGTACCTGACATAATAGAATCAAATCCAGCTTCTGAGTTGCCTCCTAATCAATGCTCCTACTGATCATGCTTGTAGACAACATTTAAAAAGGTAAAAATAATAGTTATTTTTCTAAGTCGCTTAAACTTACATACAGGGTGAGTCAGAATGTATAGTAAATACTTTAGGGGTGTTCGGCAGGTGGTTTTAAGGGGGTCCTTCATATAAAATTTTTCGATTTGGGCTTTCCTTGCCAAGTTATTCGCGTCTACAGGGTGGCAAAAGAATTTTTTTATTTACCTATATCTCAATACCGGCGCTACTTGAATTTTAAATTTGGTATGTGTTATTATCTACTTACTTGAAGACGCCTTAGGCTAGTTTATTCATTTACACACTGCCCTAAAAAAGGGTAAAAACTAACAACCCCTATTAATTTTTTTCCTCGAACTTTTTTATGGGTCATTTTTACGTATAACAAAAATATGATTTGTGTAGCCCTTTTATTTAGAAAACTGTTTTCCCTCTACATTTTTTCTCGAAAACACGATATTTTTCCTACAAAAAATGTTTCATGCCAAATATCATCAAAAACAATTTAATTATTTTTATTGAACATTAAAACAACAAAAATATCAGGAAACAACAATTCAATTCAATTCAATTCAAAAAAAGATGTTAGAGTATAGATATATGCTCAAAATGCTATGTCCATGACATCATTCTGAGCATCTACTGTAACATCTGTTTTTTTACTACTAACCTGAAAAATCACCATTATTTACCTCATTCCTCTAATGAGAAGTAATATACACTTCGGTTCGCATATTATATCGCTACGCGCCTCAGGATATAAAAATGCTCGGAAAATAATGGCTCACTTCTCAACCTAAGTATAATATACTATTTTTTATCCTGAAGGTGAATTGTTGTATTATTTACGGCTAGCCGCACGGCTGGCGGCCGCGGTTTGCAGTTAGTACGAGATTCTTAGTGAGAGGCGCGGAAACTTTCAAATTTAACTGATTATAACTCGAAAACTATATGACTTAGAATAATGATTCCGTTTTTAAAAACTTTTTTGAAGCTTTGGCCTTATTTCATATGCAGATAGTATAGCAAAATTTCTTAAAACAAAAAAGTTTCTCGCTTACTGAAAATAGCGCTGCAAAAAAAGTAAATATTAAAGTTTTTTCTAGTTTCACAAAAAAACTAAGTTTTTCATACTAACTTAATTACCGTCGTTACCTTCGCCCACATTTCCTCTATCGATTAAAAAAAAGAAGTTTTTAATATCTACATATTGGTTCCGGAGATATCGCGAGGTATATGTGTGAAAAAGTAATAGTACGGGAGCCTACGAAGGCGTAGAAGGGCCACTTTTCTTTAAAATATTTTCTTCGCCTTTAATTTGGTGATATAACACGAAATTAATATTTATTTCATGATATAAAGCGAAATTATATTTAATTTCGAGATAATTAACGCAAAATTAAATAAAGCTTCGTGATATAACGCGAAATTATATTTTACTCCGAGTTATAAGGCGAAATTATATTTAATTTCGTGATAATTAACGCAAAATTAAATATCGCTTCGTGATATAACGCGAAATTATATTTAATTACGTGAAATTAACGCGAAATTAAATATTGCTTCTTGATATAACGCGAAATTATATTTTATTTGGAGTTATAACGCGAAATTATATTTAATTTCGAGATAATTAACGGGAAATTAAATATGTATTCGGAGATACTGCTAACTGGCGTCTATTCTGTTGGTGTTGGCGACGTTCGCGTTTGTTTCGCTCATTAAACTTCAGTATATTACCTATTTGTAGTTGTGTACTACTCCGGAAAACTGGAAAATAGGTAAGAAGTGCCAATATTATCAATATACCATTAGGGCTTATATTATTTATGTCGAAGCTGCGATCAACGATAAAAGCGGCAATAACCATAACAACGCAGGCTTGTCAACCAATAGCCTGAAGTTACCTTCGCGTTGCTCTCGTTTATCGTAACTCCGACATAAACGCAGCAATAATTGATCATTTATAGTAGATGCCTGTTCTGATGAACTTCATTCGTCAGAACTTGTTGGTCGCGTACCTAAATTTTTATGGTATGGCCATATGTGCCCACCACTGTTGCCAACCTGAGCGTTACCTATGAGGTCGTAGCAACAGTTAAAAAAGTATTGTACTTTAGTGAACATGCCGAACTTTATCTGAAGCGATTATAGAAATTCTTAGTTTAATTAATTAATTTTGATAATAAATTACAAACCTACGATATAGTTAGGGGAATATCGAATATATTATATTTAATTCACCCACAAATCACAGTTCATGTTACGTTTAAAATAAAGCAAAACCACAACAAAACACCTCATTTTAAAAACTTATCTACAGTTATTTTCAGTTCTTATTATAATTGTATTTATATAAATGCTTAGGTGAATAAAACTCGCTACCACAGACGGATGCCTACGTCAGACGGTAATCTCTCTCTAACTCATCAATATTCGATTCGTTGGTCAGAGACAGCCTCTGATAACCTTAACAAGTATACTTACCGCAGATATAGTAGGTACACCCTATACGGAGCTGCGGATCTACGATCTACAGGTCAGAGTGGCGTTGGTTTAGTGTTGAAGGTCGCGAGTTCAAATCTCAAGTCAAAAGTGTTTTTTTTTATTTCTGTGTTTGGAGCGTACCCTGTCTTCTAGGATGTTCCTTTACTTTCAAAAAGTAACTATTGTAACTTGTACATTTTTGTCATTTTTTCCAGTAACTAGTTACATTTCTAATCTTCTGAAGTAACTGGTTACTGCAGAGGTAACTAGGTACTTTTTGAAAGTAACTTTACTAGCACTGCCATCTACAACCACCCAACCGTACTAGTCCGTAGATCGACTGGGAGCTGTATTATCGGGTAATCTCCACTATGTGTCCGTGTCCAGCCTAACCTCTATGTTTATACTGCAAAGCTGCAATAAACAAAATAAGTATAGTTCTTGTTGTGTACCGCGCGCGTTGCATTTTGGGTAAGTAGTTAATTATCAATAGTCTGTGAATTCATCGAAAACTAGCCATACATACAAACATAAATATGCTGCGACCTGAATTGTAGATACCGTCGTCGAATAATTCCATGGAAGTGGGGAAAATATGGCTACGCTATACCTAGCTTATTTTATGTATGTGCCAAATAAATTATTGGCATTAAAGCATACCTATACAGGGTTTCCCAGAAGTATTGGGAGATATTTGAAGAACGGTTAGTTCGGTCAAAAAAAGACTAAAATGTTCTATCAAAAAATTTCGTAAGACCCTTTTTTTCGAAACTTTTCATGCTTTAAAGTCAATCCCTGGAGAAGGTTTTTCCATAATATCTTCGAAACAGTGGAATCAATTTTAATTTTAACTTGGACAGTATACCCAGTACATAAAGACTGATAATATAAAATTATAGCAACATTTCAATCTCGTTTTGGAAACCCCTAACATTCAATGCCCGGAAACTTTGATACGACCTTTTTTTTCAATTGCAATTATTCACAACCAAAAAAATGAACGGTTTTCAAGGAAAAACACTTATCTACTAGAAAATAATAGGTAGTAAAACAAATCTTACTGACACTTTATGTTCTATGTGAGCACCGTTCAAGGATGGTGTAATAGACAGTATAGTCCGATCCCTATACTTGCAATGTTGCCAATCGCCGCCGTAGAGTGACGTCACCGCTTGCCTCGCGGCTGGGCTCACGCGTTATACTCGTATAAATGAATGTATTTTGTACATGTAGTTATAATACCCATATTCCAATTAACACTACAGATTATTGGTTTAAAAAATACTAAATTATTATTTATTATTGATAGTAAAAATAAGTTAATAGGAATATTTCTCAGATAGATACACAGAGTGTCTACACACATTATAATATACAAATCCACAAAATCTTTATTTTTGGAGATAATCGCCTGAACTTTTTTGTTTAAAAGGCCTTCAAAAACCGCTTCTTGTGACTTTCCTACCATTTTTAAAATGCAAATCCAGGGCCAGCTACGATTTTCTTTATACCCCCCGATTTTCACGAACACCATTTAGCGATTTTTTATTTGAAATCTGACCCCACAGCGTTAATCAGGACACCCAAAAACCTCCAATTACCAAATTTGAACAAAAAATATACAGGGAGTTCTATTCTGCAGGGTGCCAAAGTTGGACGAAATAGGAATTTTAAATGTGTCTGGCCAGTTGAATGTTCCATGGAATTACTTAGAAACAGTTGAATGGTCAACAGGCACACTTAAAGTGTTGATGTGAAAAATCCAATACAATATTATACAGGATGTTTCTGGGGTATCTCAAAATGTAGAATAAGTATTTTTAAACTTTGAAATTGTTGAAAAAATGCTAATAAACCCAAAGTGATTTTTCTTTATGGTACAAAATATCAAAACATCTAAAAAATGTCTAACATTATTGGACCCTTCTCAGCGTGCTCTGGACCCCGATATAGTTAAAAAAAATATCCTACATTTTGAGTTCATCTAGAAATAATAAATTTCCTGTATATTATTGTTTTGGATTTTGAATGGTCCTGTCGACCATTCAACTATTTCGAAGTAATTCCATTGCACACCTGGACCCGCCAGATGCCCTTAAAATCTCTATTTTGACCAATTTTGGCACCCGGCAGAATGGAATTCCCTGTAAATTTTTTGTTCAAATTTGGTATCTGGAGGTTTTTGGGTGTACTGGTTAACGCTGTAGGGGGACAGATTTTAAATAAAAAAATCGCTAATTGTGTTCGTGAAAATCTGGGAGAATAAAGAAAATCGCAGCCGGCCCTGGATTTCCATTTTGAAAATGGTAGGAAGGTCACAAGAAGAAATTTTTGAGGGGTCTTTAAAAAAAGGTCAGGCGATTATCTCCAAAATTAAGATTTCATGGATTTGTGTACCTATATGTTTGAAAGTAGACATTCTGTATATCTATCTGAGAACTATTATTCCTATTAACTTAATTTTACTATCAATGATAAATAATAGTATATTTTAAACCAATAATCTGTAGTGTTAATTGGAATATGGGCATTATAACTACATGTACGAAATACATTCATTTATACGAGTATAACGCGTGAGCCCAGCCGCGAAGTCCGCGGTGACGTCATTGCGCCAATCAGAGCTGGAGAACTTTTGCGCGGATCGGACTATCCTGTGTATTACACCATCCTTGAGCACGGTTAACATCAATACATTTGCGTAAGCAGTGAATCAAGGTCATACGGTTGGCAACACTGGTACTGGTGCCCAGTGCCCACGCTGTACAGCACCCTATAATAATACAGGGGCACCGAAAAATCATTCATGGCCTTATGCACCATCGCAGCCAATCCTGGCTTAACTTCCAAACCATTGCTACAACGATCGTTGTCAAGCAATCAAACCCGGTTTAAAAGTTAAGCCAAGCTCAAACACGACGGTGCATACGGCCATTAGTGATTTTCTGCGTCATATATTTAATTTTCATTGTCAAATTCTTTATTTCGGTTAGCAATTTTTTTTCAATTTATTGCTTTAGTGCTGCTGGACATCTTGCAATGCCTCGTATTATTATAGGGATTTATTATCTTGGGATTTTTCAGAAATGGAAGAGGAGTTTGAAAAATATTTAATATCTAGAGATGCAGTTTCATCAGAAGGCCTAGAAGAAATGAAGTCCGAGAAGGTAAGATTTTGGATTAATCTTACCTATCTAAATTTTCTGTAAATTGAATTCTTATACAGGGTGTTCCAGCGGAAACGTAACAGGCTCTATAACGGCCGGGATTTTTTTTTTGAAAAACGCAAAAGAGGTCGAATTTGTTTGACAGGGGGACATCTTTTGATATAAAATTGATAGATCTATCTGCATCCCCCTGATCTGGGGTTGAACCACTTCAAAGAATTTAAATGGGAAGAGGGTTCATGTCGCACACCTTTGGAAACGTCTGTTAATTCTCTATAAACCTGCATCAGATTTTCGAAAATCGATCGACTTTTCAAAAAGATACAGCGTGTAAAATGCAAAACATTGTTTTTGTTAAATTGTTAAATAATTAAGCCAAAAGTTGTGTAAACCATTAATTGTAACACATGGTACGTATTGAACGATGTAGGAACTAAAATTCCCTCTCTAAAACAATTGCAGGCTGCCTATTAAATTCGTGGATCCTTTTTCTCATTAAAAAAATTAACAAAAAATCTAACAGTCACATTATAAACAAGAAGTTGTCCTTTTTATCGCTTACGGCTTCCGACCACCACTTTAATTGTTTAAGAATACCAGCCAATAATAATTGAAAATGAATGTTTTGCGTTTTATACGCTGTATGTTTTTGAAATATCTATCGATTTTTGAAAATTTGATGCATGTGTATAGAGAATTGAGAGAAGTTTTCAAAGGTGTGCGACATGAACCCCCTTCCCATTTAATTTTTTTTTAGGCGTTTAACCCCCGCTCAGGGGGTTGCAGATAGATTTATCAATTTTATGCCAAAAGATGTCCCCCTGCCAAAGAAAATCGACCCCTTTTTGGGTTTTTCAAAAAAAATCCCGGCCGTTATGGAGCCTTGTTACGGTTCCGCTGGAACACCCTACCTCCCTAATATTATATAAGTACTCTTCAGAATCGAAGTTTATAATCCAGCCTCCAAAAATAAATGTGTATGGAGTAGTTGTTAAAATATAGTAAATCACTGTGTACTTTGATCATATTCACTTGGATGCTACATGCGCATAGCCCAGTACAAGAGATCCAACTGTTGTTGATATAGTTGATTTCACGAATTTTGACGTCTGTAGGCATTGCGATAACGCAAATTGCATTGCTGACCACTGCTACGTGGGCGGCCAAAGTTGTGAAATCAACTATACAAGGTGATGCCTGGCCGATCTCAGGCGGCCACTCCTTCCCAGATAGATAGATAGCTAGATAGAATGTCTGCATCATAACATGAGATAATATTGAAATAGGATAAATAGATTGATAGATAGATATAAAGAGAAAGATAGATAGATAGATAGATAGATAGAAGTGACGTTCAAGTGTATTTGAGCCAAGTACTTTTGGACCGTGTCAACCTAGCTTAGAAAAGAATTGTATAATTTCTCGAAAATATTAGCCTGATCTGTCAGGAGATAAAAACAATAGGGGTTTTTAAAAATGTACCGATAGATACCGCACTGCACCGGAAGTTTTCGAAAATTAAATCGGTTTATTTTACATGACGGGACTGTCAAATATATCTACCGGTAAATGATTAATGTACCAGCGGTATCTACGGGTATAATTTTCGAAAGCTCCTAATATAAACAGTTTTTTAATTGATATGATTTTTATGATTGAATCCACAAAGCCAATCACAAGTGCAGAAATTGTGCATTGATGGAAACTGATTTAAAAACTTGCCCTTATAATTAACACTCTAAATAATTTTCAGATTGACATGGCGGCTGTACTGGCTATGACAGAAGATCAATTAAAAAAGTATATCCCTAAATACGGAGATAGGATTTCTGCATTAAGCTTCTGCCGAAGAAATGGTACTGGAAGCAGTTCCAGCACCAATCAAATAACTTTAAGTTTAATCGAAAAATTGAAAAGAGGGCAAGAAGGTCTACTGGAAAAAGACACCAAAAAAGCAAAAGCCGACATTTCGCTACAGAATGGACAAGCAGGAAGAAAAGGTCGGCCACCAGCGGAGAAACGAAAAATCCATATTGGATGGATTTTGAATGGTACTCCCGTACGCCAAAGACGGGGTGGTGGTAGCAGAGAAATTACCATTGAAAAAACGGCTACAAAAAATGATATACTAAGAAGAGCCCTTGACCTGTTTTTTCCAGAAGGTGTGTCTGCACAAGGTAAACTTGACCAGTTTACATACGACCTTCTAGATTTTAAAGAAAATGAATTTGATGAAAAGCTCACTGTAGGAGAAATATATGAAATCACCAAATTAAACGTACTGCGCTTTTATTTGGCAACAACTGAGATTATTGAAAAAAATAATGGAGATGCGTTGAGTGAAAGAGGAGCAGAAGCTACTACTATAGTGCCTGAAAATAATAGCAATATAGATTTTAACAGTGACAGTATTTTGGGCGAATTTCTTATACAAGTAGTCCCTGCCAATGATGGCGAGAATAACATACATCAGCTATTTGATTTGTCCGATAATATCTTTGCTGATATAGATCAAAGCTCAACAAGCTATACAGAACCAACTATATCCAGCAGACAAAAAATTACTGTACATAGAGAACATATTTTTAACGAATTAACAGAACATTTTATTGGGCTTGAAAGTTATAATGCCCTTGTAGAAATTGAGGTAATTGGGTCAAATGGACAGGTCGAAATAGCCGTTGATGCAGGGGGAGTGCTTAAAGATGCTCTAAGCGAATATTGGGACTCTTTTTATAATGTATTATGCGAGGGTACTTCATGTAAGGTTCCGGAAGTCAACCATTTGTATGGAGAAACGAAATGGAAAGCTATTGCCAAGATTTTATTAATTGGATACCAACAAGTAAAATATTTTCCTACAAAATTACCGAGACCTTTGACTGAATATGTAATTTTTGGAAGTATATCTTCCGATTTAACAGAAGCCTATTTCAATATTATTTCATGTTATGATGCAGACATTTTAAAAAAAGCTATTCTCGACTTCAATGACGTAGATTTTGATGATTTAATAGAAGTTCTCGATAACATTGAATGTAAGAAAAATGTAAATGCTGATAACATCAAAGAAGTTTTATGTGATCTCGCCCACGCAACTATAATTCAGAAACCGATGTATATAATAAAGTGTTGGAAAGAGATCTTAGAACATAAATTTACACAAAACGATTTAAAAACCATTTACGAAGCTAGAAAGGTCACAACAAAAAAGATTATAGATATGCTACAGGTATCAGAAGAAATTCTTACAGCAAAGAAAAAACCATGCGGTTTCTCAAAAGGTTTCTTAGGGAGGTTGATCTGGAAATATTACCAAAATTTTTAAGGTTTTGTACAGGAGCCGATATCATCACCTGTGAAAATATATTCATAGAATTTAATGAACTGAAGGGAGCATTTAGAAGACCTACAGCGCATACCTGTAACAACATTTTAGTAATACCTACAACCTATGATTCATACAGAGAATTCAAATTTGAACTGAATAATGTGCTTCAGTCTAATATGTGGACAATGGACATTCTTTAAATGTATTCCATGTATAGAGTTTTAATAGTTATTATGTTAAGTTACCTACTGTTTATTAGAATGTTATTTTTAGAATTTTTATTGCGTTTTTTAACACTGTGTAGCTCCTGTAAGTGTAGTTATAAGTAAATATATATATTTTTATGGATTATAGCAGTTTTATTTTTTAAATATATACCTACTGCCAGGTTTATATACGATGTTAGAAGCATACGCATTGATATAAATAACATACAACATTTGTTTACGCTTATAACTAAGACTCGTGTATAAACCAGGCATAAAATAATTAAACGACTTTCTAGAAGCTTTTTACGTTGCCGCTTGTATTTATAAATAATGGATAAAAATATTCATAATGTTCCATCTCGTAACGTCAAGCACGGCAACTGCGGGCTGTATGACACTAGGTAGGTACTCAAATTATTTGACAAAAATTATCTTGAGATTTCTTAAAAAAGTATATAGGTAGGTAATGTGTTCTAACATTTTCATAGGTTTTTTATGAACTAAAAAAAATATAAAACAAAACATGTTTTAAATGGCTGTTTATTCAATAGAAACTAAACACCTAAATCAAATTACAACATGGAATTACCTATTACTTACAGGATAACTTGAGATATACTTACCTTTTAGCTACTATAGATAGATGATAAAGTGCAGTGGAAATAATTGTTATACCTTTCATATTAGCTGGCACGCAAATACTTAGCGCTGCAGGCTGAAGTGGCTCCCGATGGCATTTAAACATTACCTACATGTATTTGGCACCTGGGCCGTTTCGTGAATGTTTCCATGTGATCCGTATCGTTCTTTTTATGTTCTATGCGCAAAATAGCGGTCCTCGAAACGAGTAGTAAAAGAAGGAACATCTTAGAAGACGCGGATACATCCCAAACGTGAAAATAAAAATTAAAAAAATGTTGACGTGAGAATCGATCGGGGACTTTCCGCGTAGAAACCTGTGAGGCGGTACCCCTGAGCCATCGACGCTATGCCAAATATCCTCGCGGGACTCTACTTTACTCTACTGGCCAATAGGAAATGGCCCAGGTGCCAAATGCATGTACGGAATGTTTAAATGCCTCCCGGTGCTCAGTATCTCAGCCTCCATCTACGCCACTGACATGTAATTATAATCTCCTCGGCAAATTTCAATAAAATCAGTTGATACAATATCCAGAATAAATTTCAAAAATATTATTTCACCTGACTAGCACCTAAATATATAGTCTGTATAGTGGAAACGCATAGAGTTGTTGCAGCCATAGTTTTTGACGCAAATCAAAAGCCGACGACACACTGGAGAAATTGGTTTCATGAAACATGTTTCATCAGTGGGACATCGGCCACATACAGTGACAGAACGTTGAATATATTTTTGTTAAATTGGGCATATTTGAAAACCATGTGTATGCCAAATTGCTACAAGTTTCATATTTCATGAAACTTTTTTCTCCAGTATGTCGTCGGGCTTAAATCAACGAAGATCTGTATCTGCGGTAACAATGTGATTCACTCTGAAAAGCCCTGTATATTGTCTTCATCTACAATTTTGATAACACACCATATATTTTGGTCCTGAGAAATATATAAAGCTGTACTGCGTCATAAGGATCATTATTATCTGACTTGTAATTATTTTCCGACATAATTTTCTGGCAGAATTCATCTATTTCTTCATCGCACGAATTTTCCAGAAATGTACATTCTTCTTCCAAGCAATTAATTATATTTTGGCCAAGACGAACAATACAGTTTTCAGTACCATACAAATTAGGTGCCTCGAACATTAAAATTGGTCTTCCTATAGGCGATCTACAATTTCGGGTGCTTCGTATTTTATGTGTGTTCCATTCCAATGACACTTCATCGAGCTCATCCTAAAATAAGGATACCTAAATTGGACGGACGGTGCACAGAATGTTTTCAAAAATAATATCACAAAAATAAAATTATTTAGGATCATATTAATCATGAATATTGTATACAGTGCGAATTGCAGTGTGAATAAGACATGTAAAGTTTTTTTGCTTTACACTTTTTTGATATGATAAACGGGTAAAAAATGGTGTCTGACAAATAGTCATTTTCTTGCGGTAAGTTGTTTAGTGTGCTAGAAAGTAATTCCGTTGAGCATTTCCTACCTCATTTAATAACAATACTGATGACTGATGATGATAGACTACTCGAATCGAACGCATGCTGAAGTAGTTGCGATATTTCGGGTAGCTCTTCTACATCTACCTCCGATTTCTCAAGGAACAATCAGGAAAATTGAAAAAATATATTAGAGGACTATACAGGGCACGAAGAAAAATTTTAAAAAGGAAACATTTTTTCCGTAGATGAAGACACCAAATTAAAGGTTTTGCTTTCATTTCTAGAATGTCCAAGTAAGTAGTTTTAGACAAATTGCCCTAGAAAATAATGTTAGCCAGAACTTAGTCATGAGAACATTAGATAGGTACATCTACATCAAGAGAAAATGCAATTCTAGAAAGTTATACCAATGCAAGAATTAACTGATGAGGTCCCTAACCGAAGAATACAATTCTGAAAAAAAGTGATGCTAAGATTATACACTATAACTTTATTTTAACAAAAATATTTTTTTCGCACGAATCCGCCTTTACCCTCAACGGACAAGTAAACCACCCAAATTGTCGTTATTGGTCTACGGAAAATCCATATCGGATGAGAGAGATGCATACCTACACGAAGACCTCAGAAAGTTAACGTTTGGGCTGGTATAAGAAACGCCATTTTTCTTCAAAGAAAACGTTAATGGAAGAAATTATCTTCACTTAATTAATTAGAAGTTATGGAATTAAGCGTGGTTGCCATTTACTTATAAGACTACATAGCGTTATTTAAAATAAAATTTTGTTTTCCTCCTATCTTAACCCTAAAAAATAAAAGATGCAAGAAGAGTAAAACCGCTTATTATTTATGTAATTCAAATACTTAATGAGAAACAGCTAGAAGCATTTCTGTAGGTACCAAAATATTGCTAAGCCAGCTGTGCAGCAATGCTGGCTGACTTTTTGTTAGGCACCATACTTTACCTCATTATTTATCTTATCAAAGAAGTGTAAAGCAAAATATAAGTCAAATAGTTACTAAGATACGACTCTTCGAAGATTTTTCCAAAAAGTGCAAATTTTAAATTTTTTCTGAGTTGAATACCGGCAAAATGACGTGTTTCACATTGAGAGTCATCAGAAAGGCCATCAGCATTGAGGGGAAGGGGGAGGAACCTCTTTATCCTATTAGCTGACTTGGGTTCCCATAAATGGGCAATATTTACCTACAGATATACTATTATCTTCAAAGAGCTGCTTCTTAGTAAGTAGCAAATTTAATACGCTTTAAAATATGTGCGTAAAAATCGTTCTTTTTTTCGAGTTAGCACAGGGTTCTCAATGTTGTAAATCTGAATTTATACTACCAATACAGGTCAAAAAACACTAGCAAAGAAACACGTAAAAACACTATTTATTAAATGTAAGTTCATGCCTTTTTAAATGTAAAGTTTGACTGGGCTAGTACGTTTCGGGTTGAATATATTTCTTACCTGAATGATTTTTAGGAAACAAAACTGAATTAACGATTTGTCCAAAAATGTTCCATTGAATAGTCCTCCATCTCTCAAGATTTCAAACAAATTGATCCAATATTGGGCGTTATGTTTTCGTAAAATTGACCACCAAGATTCAATTCTTTGGTTAGCTGTGCTTTTCCCGTAAATAAATGCTGGCTTGCCATTTCGTTCAGTATCAAAAAGTTGCTTCAAGGATGTTTGCATCTTTTCTACAGTTCCGTTTTCTGTGCCCATATCACTTAGAATTGTTTCTGGACATCCTCCGAACTTCTTCATTGCTTCCAGATAATATCCTGCTATTACCTTTGGATTATTGGATGTAGATCCAACACGCAACCATACAATATATCTTGAAAAACCGTCAATTCCTCCATTAATACATATTCCATATGGTTTTAGTTTGTCATATGAGTCCATACGCCAAACAGAATTAGGACCCTTGTTACTATACTGTCTTCTTTGTAACCTCTTTCGTTTTCTTGTGTCAACTCCATGAGGATCCAGTAATTTTAATATTTCTCGTACTATGTTTTGTGTGACTGTAAAACCGTGCTGGATACACTTTAAATGCATCCATCTATAGCCATGCATCTGTCCAGACTTGTTAAGTTGTTCATAGATAAAGTTTGCTACACTTTCAAGACCCGAAAAATGGTTTCTTCTAAATAGATTTAGTTTGCGCAGAATACGCTTTAATGTTCTGGGGCTTATGGTGATATTATGAACCGATTTAATTATAGCAATAATTTCTTTTTGGTGCAAACCAAGAGAAAATAATTAGTTACAAGTACTTCTGTTGAATCCATTACCTACAAAAAATATTATAATTTTAACATGTACCTAAGTACATGATATTAACTATCCGTGATATGCACCAAAAAATGTTGTTGTTTTTTGCAAAACTCGATTACAATTGAGATAAGGGTTTTTAAAGGAATAGTCTTAACATTGTTTTTTTTTCTAAAAAATCTACTACGATTTTCTGTGCTCAAAAAAATTTACTACAATAGATTTTCTGTGCTCCGGGTTAAGATCAACCCATTTGCGCCCGTGTTATTTTTACCCATTTTCTGCGGGAGCATTTGCGCCCTTCATCATAAATGTAGGTACCTACCTAATATGCTGTTTTTTTTAGATGCACATATATATAATAAATGCAAGAAACAGTACAAAAAAAGCTATTTATAGGTATAATATAAATATACAATTTTGTGGTAAAACAACATGAGAACGATAATAATATGTATACCTAAACAATATTTTATTTTTTTAACATTTAAAGAATGTTGTCGATAAATATAATAGATACCAGTGAAGTGCTTCACTTTTTAATATATTAATAAGTTAAAAGCCGCGGTGGCCGAGTGCGTACAGTCGTCGCACCAAACTCGGCATCTGACTAGAAGGGCCGGGTTCGAATCCTGGCATCGCGTATAGCGTTTTTTTTCTTTTCAGAAAAACACCGTATGCGGCTTAGAGCAGTTGATAAATTTGGTTCCATAGTATTGTTTATTAATAATAGTACTTGTGAGATTCACTGATTATCATACAGTGCAGTAAGGGTTACTACGGTTTTCTGGGGTTTTCCGTAGTACTTGAACGAATGTTGCCCTACTTACAACGTAAGAGAAAGACGGCCCCAGATGCAAAGGCAATGAATACTGAATAATAGTAATTGCTCCCCTCCCTCGCACAAGCATTAATTTGCTTCTGGGGTACCTTAGGGTATTGTGAGGGTGAGAATCATTATTATTATTATTATTATAGTTCAAAAAGATTTGGTTTTTGTTTGGTTAACTTATTAAGTCTGTTATGCCATCCTCCCACGCAGTTAGTGGTCCTATCTTCATCACCCACACTAAACAAGTCTACCACGACATTTTTCAGCTTTGTCTTTTGTGCAGGTCCAAGTTTTACTATCACCTTTAACAATTTTAATTCGGTATCGGTAGCCATTCAATGCGCAAGGCTTACCTTTCGTAGTCTCAATAATTTTTAGCTTTTCTTCCATTCTGAATCAAACTTACAGAGATATCTACTCTTTGCAAAAGTAAAAGATTTCTTGCTAATCCCCTCTAATGAGGGGCGCAAATGCTCCGGCCGAAATCAGTTAAAGATAACAGGAGTGCAAGTGGGTCGAATTTTAACCAGAGCGCAAGTGGACCGGGCGCAAGTGGGTCTATTCCCTCGCATGATCCTCTAAAAGCTCTCTGATCACCTGGTCTCAATTTTTTTTTTACTTTTTTTACGCGAATAATCAGGAATAAATTAATCTGCCGCTGCATGACCGTACTAAATTTAATTAATTCGGTGCAAAATACCATAGTCCTGGGGCATACGCGTAAAAAAATTGTAATAAATCTTACCGTTGAAACCTGCTCGAAGGGTCTAAATTTTTTGACCTGGTAAGTGACCTAAAGTAATAAAATATTCAAGAAATACAAGGCACAACTGATTTTTTTTTTTCGTGAAACTTAGGGGGGTGCATTTTATGGCACATGTTTATACAGGAAAAAGTCTTATTTTGGTCTCAAAAATACGTCCTTAAAATATGTGCACGAAGTTTTAAATCGCACTGTACATATAATACATACAAGGTGTAACATAAGTAGGTTAAAATATTGAAAGGGCGTATTCCTGAGACAATTTTAAGAACAAGAAACTTATGTAAACTTGTGTCCGGAAATGCTTCGTTTCGGAGATACAGGGTGTTAAAATTGAATTTTTATTTCGTTTTTTCTAAATATCCTTTGCAAAAAATAAGTTCTTCGCACGAAATTGGGACCCGGAGGTATTTTGAGGTGGGAAATCATAATTTCGTATTAATTTTTATGTAGCACCTAGAGGGCGCTGCGTACGTACGTTGTCATTATTTACTTAAGATTGTCCCAGCTTCTTCGACAGTAGTAAACTTTTGTCAATTCTCATGAAAAAACCTCATTTTCACACCATTTTCAATTAAAAAAGGTACACTTACTCGACAACACTGGAAGTGATCGTTTTCGAGATATTTACAATTTTCTGTATCGATGCACGTTACTTAGCTCCTTGGGCGCTAAGTGAAGTTGCTGAGAACATTACAAAAACTAAGTGTGTGGTAGATCTTGTCAAAATAAACATTTTTTTTCTATAAATGTTTATCGAAAAATGATTCGTTTTCGAGATACTTATGACAAAAACCAACCATGTTTTGGAAATTTTCAACACCTGTATGTCGAAAACGAATCATTTTTCGATAAACAATTATAGAAAAAAAATGTTTATTTTGACGAGATCTACCACACACTTAGTTTTTGTAATGTTCTCAGCAACTTCACTTAGCGCCCAAGGAGCTAAGTAACGTGCATCGATACAGAAAATTGTAAATATCTCGAAAACGATCACTTCCAGTGTTGTCGAGTAAGTGTACCTTTTTTAATTGAAAATGGTGTGAAAATGAGGTTTTTTCATGAAAATTTACAAAAGTTTACTACTGTCAAAGAAGCTGGGACAATCTTAAATAATGACAAGGTACGTACGCAGCGCCCTCTAGGTGCTACATAAAAATTAATACGAAATTATGATTTCCCACCTCAAAATACCCCCGGATACCAAATTTTGTGCACAGAACTTATTTTTTGCAAAGGTTATTTAAAAAAAACGAAAAAAAAATTCAATTTTAAGACCCCGTTTCTCCGAAATGAAGCATTTTCGGACACAAGTTTATATAAGTTTTTTTTCCTTAAAATTGTGTCAGGAATACGTCGTTTCAATATTTTAACGTACTATGTTACACCCTGTATAGGCCCTAATGGTATATTGATAATAATGGCACTTCTTACCTATTTTCCAGTCTTCCGGAGTAGTCCACAACTACAAATAGGTAATATACTGAAGTTTAATTAGTGAAACAAACGAGAACGTCGCCAACGCCAACAGAACAGACGCCAGTTAGCAGTATCTCCGAATACATATTTAATTTCCTGTTAATTATCACGAAATTAAATATAAGTTCGCCTTATATCTCGGAGTAAAATATAATTTCGCGTTATATCACGAAGCTTTATTTAATTTTGCGTTAATTATCTCGAAATTAAATATAATTTCGCTTTATATCATGAAATAAATATTAATTTCGTGTTATATCACCAAATTAAAGGCGAAGAAAATATTTTAAAGAAAAGTGGCCCTTCTACGCCTTCGTAGGAGCCAGCAACAGATTTTTGGTGACAATTCACGCAAAGTTGAAAACCCGTTTATTTCTTAATTTGTACCCCGGAAATGCGAATTTTACTTTTCTGGCTAGCTTTTAGCGGTGCAACGTTCCGCTACAGGGCTTCAAAAACTGCAGAAAAGAATAAAAATTTTCTAAATCGAGCGAAGCCAAACCTTGTTTAATTTGGTTATGTAGACCGTAAATAGCCATAAAAAACTTTTCTGACATCATTCCTATGGTGCAAAAGCTTTCTGTTTAACCAACGAACACTGCAGAAAGGAATCTAAAATGTCTGAGTCGAGCAAAGGTAAACCTTGTTTTATATGTTTATTTAAACTATAAATAATTTAAAAAAACTTTTCTGGCATAATTCTAATGGGGAAAAAGTTGTCTGGCAAGCGATTAAAAGTAGTGCGCGCGATGCCTGTAGGCCGCGGGCGCGCCCATGGGACTACAAGCAAATCCTTGCTACATAACTTTTTTGCGCATGTTTTTTGCAAGCTCTATGTTTCATGGATTTGCACTTTCTTGGTTTATCAATGTAACATGGAATCTTATATTTTTCAAGTAATTAAAGTGTAAATTTCAATAAGTAAATAGCGCAATATTTTAAACAATGATTAAAAATTTTTTTCGAAATCTAGTTTTTTCGGTTTTTTTGCGTTTTCTGAGAAAATTTTTCATAGTAACGTATATTTTTTACACAATCAGAGAGTAAAGGTTTCAACGAACAAAAAGCGCACCGACTTTTTTAAAAAGCAGCTTTTTTGACGTGGGTATTTTCCATTAAAAATGAGGTTACTTTCTCGGTTTAAGAGGGGGTTGCCGACAGCGAAAGTGACGTTAGATTTCGTATTTTTTTAAGTTGTGTAGCATAAAATCTAATAACATTTTACCTGGCAAAAATTTAGTACAAACATCTCTGTCTTCATTTTAATCATAAGATCTTATACGGAGTGTCATAAGATCTTAAAAGCAGTGTTTTGTTTTATAGGTTATGAAAACCTTGGGAAAAATAATAATTCCAGTGCATATGCTTTTGTGATTAAAATGAAGACGGAGATGTTTGTACTAAATTTTTGCCAGGTAAAATGTTATTAGATTTTATGCTGACTTTCGCTGTCGGCAACCCCTTCTTAAAATCAAAATAAGGGGCACAAATAAATATGTTGATTCGAAAAAATTACAGCGTATTTGGGAGGTAAGACGGTAAATTTCCACCAAATTTCGGGAAATAGTTATTTATGTACCAAGGCACTGAAATTCAACTTTTTATTACTCATGTGGAATTTAGTTGCCGAGGCCTCTGGCCGAGGCAAGTAAACCACATGAGTCATAAAAAGAACTTCAGTGCCGAGGTACATATTATATATTTTTTTGAAATTGGAGAAAAGTTTTATTAGGCAAGAAAATAATAATAAAGGATCACCCGTCCATGAACCGACTGCGCGCGGCGTTGCTTGACTTTGACGATCGCTCTACCTAGGTCAGGTATAATGACGTACGGCGCCCTCGAACAGAAAACCAAACTGCTGCTTATTGTGCAGCCTCCATAATAAATCTATTGATATTCAAACCTACTAAAAATATGTATACTGATTGCGCTGCTATAGGTAACAATTTCGCAATGTGTACGAACAGTTAAATGGGCCTTTATTGGCCGGGTTTTGAACCTTTGGTCACTTTTGACAGGCGAAGGCTCCGCGCCTGCCGTTTAATGTTTACATCTCGCCAAGGCCTACTTATTGAAAAAATCGTACAATAATGGATTATTTCAGTGCCGATTTCTGAGCTTTTAATGGCGATTTTGGGACACTTTACTGCCGATTTCAAGAAAATTTTTTTTTGTGGGAAAAAAAATGAAAACCAAAAAATCGGTTATTTAGATTTTCCCCGGATATTTTGAGGTTATGTGAAAAAAGTGTAAATACAAAAGTTGTAGATCTTTTTATTACCTACAACTTTGGCATCTAACTTTTTTTTTATAGGAATTGTAGTTTAGCCGAAAATCGTGATAAACCGTTTTCCAACCCCTAATAAAAGTTCACCCCCTTCCAACCCCGTACCTCAAATCCCCGTAAATTATTTTCCCTGTTATTTTTCCAATGGGTGTCATGCTGTTCTAGATTTTTTGGTCTCAAAAATTATCTTCCCTGGCCTATAACGTAAAGTATTACCTGAAGTTTTCCCAAACAACAAAGAGATGGATTTGAGGTACGGGGTTGGAAGGGGGTGAACTTTTAGGGGTTGGAAAACGGTTTATCACGATTTTCGGCTAAACTACAACTCATATCAAAAAAAGTTAGATGGCAAAGTTGTAGGTAATAAAAAGATCTACAACTTTTGTATTTACACTTTTTTCACATAACCTCAAAATATCCGTGGAAAATCTAAATAACCGATTTTTTGGTTCTTAATTTTTATCTCTCACAAAAAAAATCCCGAAATTTGGTGGAAATTTACCGTCTTACGTCCCAAATACGCTGTAATTTTTTCGAATCAATATATTTATTTTTACCCCTTATTTTGATTTTAAACCGAGAAAGTAACCTTATTTTTAATCGAAAATACCCACGTGAAAAAAGCTGCTTTTTAAAAGTCGGTGCGCTTTTTGATCGTTGTTGAAACCTTTACTCTCTGATTGTGTAAAAAATATACGTTACTATGGAAAATTTTCTCCGAAAATGCAAAAACGAAAAAACTCTGTTTCGAAAAAAAAAAGTAATCATTGTTTAAAACATTGCGCTATTTATTGAAATTTACACTTTAATTATTTGAAAAATATAAGATTCCATGTTACATTAATAAACAAAGAAAGTGCAAATCCATGAAACATAGAATTTGCAAAAAACATGCGAAAATAGTTATCCAGCCAGGATTTGCGTGTAGTTCCATAGGCGCCCCCGCGGCCCACAGGCATCGCTCGCACTAATTTTAATCGCTTGCCAGACAACTTTTTCCCCATTAGAATTATGCCAGAAAAGTTTTTTTAAATTATTTATGGTGTAAATAAACATATAAAACAAGGTTTACCTTTGCTCGACTTTTTAGATTCCATTCTGCGTTCGTTGGTTAAACAGAAAGCTTTTGCACCATCGGAATGATGCCAGAAAAGTTTTTTTTAATGGCTATTTATGGTCTACATAACCAAATTAAACAAGGTTTGGCTTTGCTCGATTTAGACATTTTTTATTCTTTTTTGCAGTTGCACCGCTGAAAGCTAGCCAGAAAAGCAAAATTCGCATTTCCGGGGTACAAATTAAGAAATAAATAGGTTTTCAACTTTGCATCAAATTGTCACCAAGATCTGTCGCTGGCTCCCATACTATAATAAAACATAGTTTTGACAGATTTTTGACAAATTTCGCAATAACAAATGTTGTCCCTATTAAAAAATGTTGTAATTGCCGATTTCAGATGACCAGGGACCTAGTCTATCATTTTGTAAAGACCACACGTGGTTGTACCTTAAAAAAATTTTTTGAAACATTTTTGCCGCTTTTTCAGTCTTCTAAGATATTTAAGCAAAATTGGCTAGATGGCCATTTGCAGTTTCTATACCCATTGTCATAAAGTAACACCATGCGGTACAAAGTAACCCCACATTACTGTACATTAGTTTACGGTCAGTCAAGTTCTCCTTTCATAGCCACAAAATGCTTAATTTCACTTGCTCGCGAAAATCAAATTAGATATCCAGAAACTTTGAATCAGTTGGCAAATTCATTTTATAAGGATGATTTCTTAACAAGTTTCGATTCTAATGCAGAAGTTATTCGAACTTACTCTGAATTAACGGAAATGTTAAAAACGCAGTTTCATTTAAGAAAATGGCCTTCGAGAAATCAATTTTAGAAGAAATCAGGGAGTTAAATCCCGATTCAAAACCCGATGACAAGCTTATTTTACCGCACAAAAACAAAGAGTTGAAAATGTTAGGTTTAGCATGGAATTCTAATCAAGATACCTTCTCTTACTCGGTTCATATTAATTCATTTGGTTCAGTCTATATCAAACGTTTAGTACTGTCAATGATGTCACAAATTTACGATCCTCATGGGCTAATTGGGAATTCAAATTAAGATCGCAGCGCCAAGTGGCCATTAGTTGAACTAACATCGATGACATTGTTTTATAACCTCACTTTTTCGGTGGGCGATTTTTAACAATTTATTTAGTTTTCCTGTGTATTTTTGTAATTGTTTTGTGTATTTATTGTTTATATGTTGTTATTTTATAATTGTTTATATTTGTTGTTAATTTTGTTGAAATCGAACAGTGTTTATTAGACCGGGAGTTAGTGACAGATTTTTGGACGTGATTTTACTCAGTATTTGATATTTTGTTTTCTTGACCGTAGAGTACAATCTTATAATTCGTGAGATTTCGGTCCAATATTTATTTTTTTATTTTATACGACGTTTCGACAACTTAGTTGTCATCATCAGGTTACTTATACAAACAATTTGTTTTCTTCACATAGTACAGACATTTAAAATAATTTTTAAAATTTTTTCAAAGCTAAAAATAAAAATTAGATTTTAGTACATATTAATTTAGGAAAAAGAGGAATTTTTCTTTTACACAAGTTAAAAATTATAACACAAGCAAGGATATAAGAGATTCTGTTATATAAAAATCCAAAAGTATTAGGAAAACTTACCAAGAAAAAGTTAGTTAGGTCTTTGTTGCTTTTAAAATTGTCTGAGTAGTGTAATGTGATTATCTTTTGTGTAAATAGCAAATCATTGTTGAATCACATACATATTTGTTTTAAGAATTTTACAAAAATATTATTTTCGAGGTAGCGAGACTGGAGACTAAAGAACGGTTGGAAACATTTAAAATTCAAGCAGCATTTGTGTTTTTTTTGTGGTTTCAAAGGTAAAAAATATTGTGTATACAGTATGGTGTTTTATAGGTTTTGGTAAGAAAATAGGTTACTAGGTTAAAGTTTAAAAATAATTATTTATTAATTATTTAAAATAAGACTATTGTAAATGTGAGACAATTGATTAGTATCTGAACGGAGGTTTATTGTATTTGGATGTTTTTTTATATTTATCATTTCCAAAACATTTCTTTTGTATAAATCATTTTCGTAATCCAAAATCTTAGGATTGTTGAAATTAAAGTTATGTAATTTATCAAGAGCATGCTTACTTAGAGCAGTTGAGTGTACATTGTTGTTTCTGATACTTAATTTATGTTCATAAATTCTTTTTTCCAGATATTGTTTAGTTTGTCCAACATAGGATGCATTGCAATCATTACAGTCAATCTTGTAAATTAAATTAGAACATTTATTTGTTTCAATAGGGGTTTTAATTTAGTAAAAAAGGTTTTTGAAAAGTTATTAGGTTTGTGTGCAAGTGTTATTCCACTGTTATTAATTTTTTTTTCTGAGACACCATTAATATAAGGTATGGAAACATATTTGTTATTATGTATTGGTGGATTGTTGTTGGATAGTTGTGATTGGGATTTAATTTTATGATATCTTTTATTAATAATTTTATTATAAAAAGGAAAAGGATAATTGTTATTGTGTAAAATGTTTCGGACTTTATTTAAGTTTTGTTTATGAAATTTCGGGTGTGAAAGTTTAATGGCCATATCGGTTAAAGCGTTTATGACACTAATTTTATAATTATTTGGTACAGTGGAATCAAAATTTAGGTATCTACCAGACCAAACGTTTTTTGTAAACCAATTTGTCACAACAGCACCGGACATATTATAGTTAAGAGGCTACGATACTTATGAAATCCGACCGAAGTGCCCGACTCAATTCAGGACAAACGTCCCTCGATTAGATATGCCTATCCTTTTCCTTCCTCTAGTCCCCACGACTCCCCACTCCAGCCTGCCCCTTCACAGTGCTACGACTGAGGCCTATTCGTGGGCACTACACTGAGAAAAATCTGTTACTTTGTAAAAAAAAACTGTTTAATTCAATATGAGATATTATTCCTCAAACTCAAGCAGAAGCTTTTTTGTAACTAATAATAATCAATTCAATTACAATTGATATTGAATTCGAGTGAATAATTTAAATGTAATATTTCATTTCAATCAATGCCATGTCATGTTCTGGAATTGATTCTATAATACTTCTTTTCTAAGCACATTCTTTTTTCAGAACAACATAACGTTTAATTTGAGGCCTCATATTCATTATTATACTGAAATTACAACTACTGTCATTGAATTTTTGCTGGATTTGTAATAATTGTGGGTACTAATATCAGTTATAATTATTAGTAATATATCATATTATTGCCTGAATAATAAGCAAATGATGTGTAAAATGCAAATCAAGTTGCTAGTGCAGCAACTTGTAGTTGACAAAAACAGAAATGTTGCAGATGAGATCAATAAATTAATAACATTTAATTTTAATGGATACAATAGTTCTAGTAACCCCCAGTTTATTAACCGCTCTTCTATTGCCATTCACTTGCACAGTGTTCATTATGACTACGAACGATATAGTGTAGATCACCTACGAACGATATAGTGTAGGGTTGATTCAAAACCTTAACTGAGAAATTTGCCATCATTCGTTTTGGTAAATTGCTCAGTCAAGGTCACAGTTTTTTTTACTAACGTGTTTGTAATAGGAGATTTGGTTCAGTCGAGTTCAATCTAACTTGTATTTGACATGAATTCTAATATGTAATTCTAATAATTTCTTGAATACCATAAAAATTGAAAAACATGATTTACTGATTATATTGATGAATATAAAAGTTGCAATTAAGTTGCTTTGTTCATACAATGAATTATAATGTTTTTTCAGTTGCTTCTGGGGTACTCTTATATAGTTTGGAGTAGCCCGAGGGTGAGAATTATTATTTAAATAAAATAAATTTAATTGTTTAAATAAAACATGAGACATTTTAAAACCGAGGTTATGCTTTCATTGTAGTATGCCAATTTTAGTATCGAAGTGGCAATACGTCTTCTTAACGGAAATTAAACTATTTTAAACTTATTGGTTCATCTGCAATTACGACGAAAGTATAGATTATATTGTTGGGACCACATGGATTTGCTTGTATATTTAAAGTAATGTAAAAATGACTATATTCACGAACTCACTAAAATCACAACAGTCTTTTTTTTTCTGTGTAGATAATATGAAATAATAAGTCGGGAGCCGGCCGCCGCCGACGGAACACACGAGTCTCGCCGATGCCGACGAAGAAGCGCGAATATATATTTAAAAACGGCGGTGGCCTGTTTGCTTTATTGCAAAAATGATATTTTTTGGGAGTTATTCCGGGCGTTCACTTTTCGTTGGCAACACACTGCATAGCTTTTTGGCGTCGAGGCAATTTTATTATTATTTCACAGGTGTTAAAAATCATTTTGATATCAGCAAAGGTGCATACTATGAAGGGTTCGTGTATAAAAAACTTCTGTAATTGCTCAATTATAAAATCTAAATTAACGATTCGATTACCCAATTCTTCTTGAACCACATTAGGGTCAGTTGAACATCTATCAATGCTTGATTGGATAATTGTTCTGCATAATAGTGTTGCTACGACTAGACATGTGTCTAAAGTCTACTTCTATAAAAAGCTTTATATCTATCTATCTAATCTAATTGAAAACTTTCTACCCTGTAAGAGTTCATTTCAGAGGGATTGGAAGTGAATAGGCCCTATTAGGATATCACAACTATTATTTGTTTATTTAAAAACAGTAAGCGGTTTCGTTAATCTATAAAATTACATCTTCAAGGACTACAATATAAGATTTAAAAAAGTAAATATAGTCTAAGAGCTTGCAGAAAATTTGGAGGAGATACTTAAAACAAGATAATAATGATGTAAATGTTTTTAATTGTTTCAACTTTGACTTGTGGCTGAATGTATATATTTCAAATATATAATGGCTAGGTAAGTAAAGGTTCTTTATTTATTTATACATATACCTACTACCTGCCCTGAGGATGTAGGTAAATTTATAGAGTTACGAAACCGGTCTCCTTTTTTAAATAAAGTAATAGTTGTGAGATAATACGAACTATTAATTTCTAATCCCTTGTAAATGTTCCATTCAAAGCCCTGTTATTCCCAGAAAGTTTGTTTCTCAAACCCTATGCACCTGCCACTACTACTTATACCTACCGTTGACTAGTCAACGTACCTACCTAGGTATAGGTAGGTACCTAAATCCGAATAATAAGTGTGCAAAATATGTGTTAGTACCCCAGTAGCCCTCTCTCAAATTCTGGGAATCCTATTAGGTACGGGAATAAAAGCACACAAGCCCACAAATTACTCCTATTGGTTTCACTGTGACTGTTGTGATATCATTATCAAACATTATCCTGACTGCCGTTCAGTTTCAGAACCTTCTGTCAAATCTGAATTATCGAACCTCCTAGAAAATGTATTAAAATGTCGTAAATTCGACAGACTGGAACAATAAAATGTACTATTTTTATTTTGCCAGATTTTCAACTCCAATGACTTTCGAACAATCTTCTAACGAACAAGTTTCTAAAACTGACTGGATGTCAGATTTATAATCGTGCTCTCTGGAAAGTATATAAATTAGCTTTTATCATGCAGCGATTTGACACAATAATCGTATTACATAGGATATTATTCGTTTTCAAAAAAGCTTCACATGACCCATTTATTTGACAAAAATATTGCTTTTACCTATCAAATTTTTAAGTAAACATCAAGCGCACAATATGGTCTAGAATTTAAATTTACTCTTTTTGCACGACCAGGCCATTTTATGCCCTAGGGATTAAACCATTTTTACACAAAAGCAAACAGTACTTTGTGAATAATAATTATTTATTTATTATTCCTGAAGGAATAATAATAATGGGTATTATATTATGTCAGTCGACATACATAATGTCGCGGTAGAAAATATTTTCTTCACCTTCGGGTACTCGGAAATATAAATATCTGCTAATATTCAAAACAAGCGAAACACAAATAACTCCCTAATAAAATGAAATATGAAACATCTGATATCGATTGAAAGTTCCCCTGACGTGGTTCCTGAGCCCGGTGAGGTAGGCCGAAGTAGGGGGAAGTAGGGGAACCACGAGTTCCAGCGAACGCCCGCCCGCCCGCCTATCTCCGTACGTCTAATTCCTGCTCAGATGGCCAATTCACGGATCATTTTATTGCCGGGCAATGGGTTCGTAGTTTTCAAATCATAGCCAAACGAACAAACGTATCGACTTGAAAGTAGTCTTAAAATAATGTTATCGAATGCCTCAATCGTCGTTGTGTCTTTCGAATTATTTTTGAGTGGCGGAAATACTCGAAATTCTTAAGCGAATATAGTCGAATTTCGGGTATGTTTGGCATTTTTTTTCACAGTGTCGCATTAGTCCTGCACAGTTCGTGATACACAACGACGATTCTTCATAGTTTTATCTAAGCCACAAAAAAAAAATCAAGTGAAAATATTAAGAAATGCAAGTAGGAGATGTAAACTACGAAACCCTTGCAAATGGGTAGTAATGTTTAAGAAATTTATAGAGTGATTTGATTCTTTTTCAAAAGTAAATTTTAATCTTTCGTGAAATGAATTAAAAGTATTAAGTGCTTCGTTGATATGTTTTTCTTCAATACAAAGAAGGCAATCGTCAACGTATCGTTTATAAAAGAAAGGTTTATTTTTTAATTTTTCTAAGACGTTATTTTCTAATTCTTCCATCACTAGGTTGGCTATGGTAGAGGATATTGGTGAGCCCATTGCAATGCCAAAAGTTTATGAAAAAAATTCACCGTTGAAAGTAAAGTAGTACAATTTAGACAAATTTAAATTCCTTCCATAAAGTTATCTAAGGTTAGATTTGTATATGGTTGTATTTTGTTCCAATGTATTATGATACACTGTAAGGCGAGATCAGTGGGTACATTTGTGAAAAGAGATGTAACATCGAAAGAAATTAGAATATGGTTTTTGAGTATTATAATATTTTTAATAAAGCTATGAAAATGCCAGGAATCTTTAACATAATAATCATTTTTATATGATATATAATGATTATTATGTTAAAGATTCCTGGCATTTTCAGAGCTTTATTAAAAATATTATAATACCCAAAAACCATATTCTAATTTCTTTCGATGTTACATCTCTTTTCACAAATGTACCCACTGATCTCGGCTTACAGTGTATCATAAAACATTGGAACAAAATACAACCATACACAAATCTAACCTTAGATAACTTTATGGAAGGAATTAAAATTTGTCTAAATTCTACATACTTTACTTTCAACGGTGAATTTTTTTCACAAACTTTTGGCATTGCAATGGGCTCACCAATATCCTCTACCATAGCCAACCTAGTGATGGAAGAATTAGAAAATAACGTCTTAGAAAAATTAAAAAATAAACCTTTCTTTTATAAACGATACGTTGACGATTGCCTTCTTTGTATTGAAGAAAAACATATCAACGAAACACTTAATACTTTTAATTCATTTCACGAAAGATTAAAATTTACTTTTGAAAAAGAATCAAATCACTCTATAAATTTCTTAAACATTACTATTAACTATAATATGTCCGGTGCTGTTGTGACAAATTGGTTTACAAAAAACGTTTGGTCTGGTAGATACCTAAATTTTGATTCCACTGTACCAAATAATTATAAAATTAGTGTCATAAACGCTTTAACCGATATGGCCATTAAACTTTCACACCCGAAATTTCATAAACAAAACTTAAATAAAGTCCGAAACATTTTACACAATAACAATTAATCTTTTTCCTTTTTATAATAAAATTATTAATAAAATATATCATAAAATTAAATCCCAATCACAACTATCCAACAACAATCCACCAATACATAATAACAAATATGTTTCCATACCTTATATTAATGGTGTCTCAGAAAAAAAAATTAATAACAGTGGAATAACACTTGCACACAAACCTAATAACTTTTCAAAAACCTTTTTTACTAAATTAAAACCCCCTATTGAAACAAATAAATGTTCTAATTTAATTTACAAGATTGACTGTAATGATTGCAATGCATCCTATGTTGGTCAAACTAAACAATATCTGGAAAAAAGAATTTATGAACATAAATTAAGTATCAGAAACAACAATGTACACTCAACTGCTCTAAGTAAGCATGCTCTTGATAAATTACATAACTTTAATTTCAACAATCCTAAGATTTTGGATTACGAAAATGATTTATACAAAAGAAATGTTTTGGAAATGATAAATATAAAAAAACATCCAAATACAATAAACCTCCGTTCAGATACTAATCAATTGTCTCACATTTACAATAGTCTTATTTTAAATAATTAATAAATAATTATTTTTAAACTATACACAATATTTTTTACCTTTGAAACCACAAAAAAAAACACAAATGCTGCTTGAATTTTAAATGTTTCCAACCGTTCTTTAGTCTCCAATCTCGCTACCTCGAAAATAATATTTTTGTAAAATTCTTAAAACAAATATGTGATTCAACAATGATTTGCTATTTACACAAAAGATAATCACATTACACTACTCAGACAATTTTAAAAGCAACAAAGACCTAACTAACTTTTTCTTGGTAAGTTTTCCTAATACTTTTGGATTTCTATATAACAGAATCTCTTATATCCTTGCTTGTGTTATAATTTTTAACTTGTGTAAAAGAAAAATTCCTCTTTTTCTTAAATTAATATGTACTAAAATCTAATTTTTATTTTTAGCTTTGAAAAAATTTTAAAAATTATTTTAAATGTCTGTACTATGTGAAGAAAACAAATTGTTTGTATAAGTAACTTGATGATGACAACTAAGTTGTCGAAACGTCGTATAAAATAAAAAAATAAATATTGGACCGAAATCTCACGAATTTTTAATTATAAGATTTACTCAGTATGCCTTGCAAAGGGCATTATGTGGCACATATTCTCACAATAATAGGGTATGAATCAGAGAGTCATCCTGGGTTCTTCATGTGAAAAATTGAGTTTTCAATTATTCGAAAAAAATGCGTTTTGATATGATTTTATACAGGCTGCCATGTGTTTTATAATGAACTTCAAAATAAAAAATTCCTCGGGAAAAAATAGGCATACCGTTAGGGTGGGTCCAAAGGGCTATTATTGCCACGTGATCTTGTATTTTAATAATTAATTTTCCACGTTTCTGAACAGGTTGCCAATGAGAAGTATGCAAGTTCTTATTATGAAAATGCTGAAAAAAAGATGGCATACCTTTTGCTCATGTCCAAGTACTGTTTAAATTGAATGTTATTTAATCATTTAAACGAGTTATTCGATGTAAAGTGTACTTGGACATGCGCAAACGGTATGCCATCTTTTTTTCAGCATTTTCATAATAAGAACTTGCATACTTCTCATTGGCAGCCCGTTCAGAAACGTGGAAAAATTAATTATTAAAATACAAGATCACGTGGCAATAATATCCCTTTGGACCCACCCGAACGGTATGCCTATTTTTTCCAAAGAATTTTTTATTTTGAAGTTCATTATAAAACACATGGCAGCCTGTATAAAATCATATCAAAACGCATATTTTTCGAATAATTAAAAACTCAGTTTTTCACATGCAGAACCCAGGATGACTCTCTGATTCATACCTTATTATTGTGAGAATATGTGCCACATAATGCCCTTTGAAAAGCATACTGAGTAAAATCACGTCCAAAAATCTGTCACTATTTCCCGGTCCATTATCCCATTATTTAGTCTCAAGTCTCAACATAAACTTTTCCTGCGTTTTTCCTAGGAAACACATAGCTTAACTTTCTCTCAGTATTATTTTTGGCCTAGGAATTGCACTGGGGCACACAATAACCGTTGTTAGAAGCCATGTTCCTTAGCTTGGTCTTCTTTAGGGATGCACCGAATATTCGGTTGGCCGAATAATGGCCGAATATTCGGCCAGGTTTTTGTAAAAAACCGAATATTCGTTTCCGCCGAATAGTATTGAAAGAAAACCGAATATTCGGTCCATAATAAATGTCCAAAAAAAATTAGGAAAAATAAACTTTATTGCGAGAACGTCACCAATAACATTAGATATTAACTTTTTAACCTAAAAGCAGTTAAAAATAATAAAATAAAAAATAAAATATAACTCGTGTCTTAAATAAAAACAAAATTGCTTAAGCAGCTAAAGTTGGCTTTAGGTAAAAGTATTTTCTTTGGTACTTATTTTAATTTTCGCAGGTTATGATGCAGAAATAACCAAATTTCTGCTTTTTCTGGTAATAATCTTGATCTTTTTTCTTCATATATGTTACCCGCTTCAGAAAACATCCTTTCGCTGTACCTATACACTTGCTCCAGGTGCACAAAGATATCTTCTTGCCATCTTGGCTAATGTTGCCAGTCTACC
Organism: Pseudeuparius sepicola; assembly: GCA_963920635.1. Taxonomy (NCBI): domain Eukaryota; kingdom Metazoa; phylum Arthropoda; class Insecta; order Coleoptera; family Anthribidae; genus Pseudeuparius; species Pseudeuparius sepicola. The sequence continues at coordinate 26,206,946 of OY987304.1, read as the reverse complement.
CGTTTTGCATTATATAGAGAGAAAAGAGGATTAGTAGCAAATTACCCATTCCCTTATAACAATAATAACATGCAAATAATTCAACATCCAAACCATTAATGTAAGAAAATAATTTAATCCGGTCCTGTACGCATCGATTTTTATAAGGGCGTGGTCTAAACTGGGCGAACAACGTGACTTCAAAGTGAGATTCTATATTCTATTGGAGAATGCATTTGTATAAAAAACGAAAGTCACTACCGCCGAGATCAAAGACGCCGACAGGAAGATAGCTAACTGGGTATTCCTTAAACTGTGGTTATAGCTTGAACTTACTGCTACCTGTCTTAAATAAATAAATTGCGAATTAAAAAAAATAAATTTGCCGAATATCCGGCCGAATATCCGGTATTCGGCCAATTTTAAAGTGACCGAATATTCGGTATTCGGTGAATGGCATGTTTCACTATTCGGTGCATCCCTAGTCTTCTTTGTACTATCCAAGTGAAACCATCTTCCTACTCGAATTCTTATCACTTATCACATAGCTATTGAATTTAACAACAATAAACAAAGATATAACACAGCTCAACAAAAACATAACAATAAAAAATTTGACTTCTTGTCACTTATCACATATATAAATAGATATTGAATTTAATAACAATAATCAAAGATGTAACACAGCTCAACAAAAACATAACAAAATGTAAACACATGGGCCAGGAAAAAACGAATATCATCAAGACAAGTTCTACATTTGGCCACCAGGTGGCATATCGCTTAGCTTGAATTCCCAATAGGACCCACGATTGTTCAAGCAAAATTGCTTATGCAACAATTATGGCATTTAGGTTTAGACTGGGACGAACCTATTCCTGAAGAGTTATTAAGTTTTTGGAAAATATTTTTAGAACAAATCCCGATTTTGAATGACATAAAAATACTGCGACATAAAGTATGTAACAAACCCTCGTATATAGCATAATAGGATTTTGTGATGCATCAGAAAGGGCCTTTGGTGCCTGCCTCTATTTAGTCTCGAAAAGTGATCAAGGAGAAAAAACCTTGAAAAAAACAAACATTTCACAGTGGCGTCACATTAGGAGTGCAGATAATGCAGCCGATGTAATTTCTCGCGGAAAATTTCTCGTCGATTTACAGAATTCGGAAAAATTCCTACAAATCGCCTTTCGACATAGAAGTGCCAAATCCATTGCCCGAAATGAAGGCAAATACAATCAGTCTCAAAATCACAAATCAATCAAACGACTTATGTGACATTTTTGAAAGGTATTCGAATCTCGATAAACTTACTCAAATAATGGCTTACATTTTACGTTTCAAAACACGTATAATATACAGAGTGACCGTATTTTGATGCCGAGTAACATGGTAAAAAAAATTTTGGCTGGCCCTTCTCGTTTTGAAAATAATGGGAAAAAACTGAAAATCGTCATTTTCGTTTTTATTTTTTTAAATGAAAACGAATGAGGCTGGACATTTCTAAGTTAAACATTATTAAGGCACTTTTCGATAAGAAATTTAAATATGACCTCGCATTTTTTTGTCGCCTCCCTGGACAAAGATATGATGATCAACTTTTATTTTTCTTATGGGCACCATATTGGATTTTTCCTTTTGTGAAAAGAGGATTTTTTCTGGCTAAAATGATATGTCACTCATTCCACTCATTATGCTTTACTTTGTTTTTCTTGCCGTAATATCAAATTAATCGTTTTTGCATAGAGTGCCTTGCAAACAAAAGCCCCATAACGTTTGATAGTTTAGTACAATTTGCAGTGTCACGGATACTTTATTTTACTGCCAAAAAAGTCATTTTCACATGAAGAAAAGCGTTTAAAAAAATAAAAATGAAAACGACGATTTTCAGTTTTTTCCCATTATTTTCAAAACGAGAAGGGCCAGCCAAAATTGTTTTTACCATGTTACTCGGCATCAAATTCCACAACTTTGCCCCAATTTAACCGACCTCGTATTCAGATAACCAAGATCCCCATGTATAGACTCGAAATGCGGTCACCCTGTATTCTAACATACAGTCCACTTCCACTTTTCATGTAATTTCAAGCTCGAATTCTCATTTCGCTTCTCGTACAAACATAATTTCAAACATTCTCACAGCAGATGAATTCATTGTCCATACATGGGCGTATCTCATTTTAATAACTTTTTCAGTAGAGGTGTATGAAGAAATTGACTTTACTTTGAAGCCTTATAACAGTTAATTTTAAAGTATTTTGCCTTTTTTTTTAAGTAGTACCTGGGTATTATGTTTACAAAGAAGCCTAGCTATACAGAGAAATAAAATTATATCCATAAATATATTTTTTATATTATTTTATAATATAATAATTCTCACCTTTACAATACTCCAAACTAGGAGTACCCTAGAAGCAACTAAATACTTGTGCGGGGGAGGGAGGCAATTACTATTATTTTGTCTTTGTTGCCATTTGCGGCTAGGGCCGACTTTTCCCGACAGAACTAGGATAGCATTCGCTCAAGTACTACGGAAAACCCTAGAAAATCGTAGTAATCCCAGGGAATGTAGGACAATTATTAGTAAATCACACTGATAAAGCTATTAAGGAGCAATACCGTGAATCCACAATTTGTCCATCACTCTTGGGCATTATCGGTGTTTTCCTATAAAGATATGTGCATGCATTTGCCTCGACCTCGGTTCGAACCAAGGTAGATCGAAGGCAGGAAGACATACAGTCTAAATAGTTCGGCGACGCTACGAACGTCGCCACCGCGGCCCCTAAGTAAAATACAGGTTTCTTCTACAAGTAAACTGTAATTATTATAAATAAAAAATTAAAATTTCAGTCTATTGTTTTTCATTGTGAGTAATATAATGGTAATAATCACGGTGTTCTGATAGTCTAACTACTGGCTTTCTCACAAAGTGACATTATAGGTATTCATACTTGTACGTGTGTGAACAAAAAACATTATCTACTCCTTCTCTTGCATATTTCCACTGTGCAACTAACCCCTATTTTTTGCCTACTACGAGCTTTTTCGTCACAGGCGAAATATATTCCTGGCCTGTATCTCTCAAGATTTTACCCTCCTCTGACATTCTTTTATGGATTTCAGTCTACACTCTATTCAAACTAAATGCAAGTGGCGTGTAAAAGCACGTGAACAATTCTGAAGGCTAATACGAGGCAGGGCCGCATTAAGGACGATCTCTATGAATTTTATAATATAAAATATTAAAATAATATGCCCCAGTATTAAGAACTTTAAAAACAAACTTTTATGGCACAGCTAGTCATTCACTTACCTGCAAATTTCTACTATTAACACAAATCGTAGCTCCAACAATGAATACCTACACATAGAAATAATTATATGGGAAAAAAAATAAAGGTCCACTTGCAACTCAATACACCTCAGTAAGAAACACCGACTCGCTGCACTTGCCTGTCGGGCAGACTTTATAGCCGGGTAGCCAATAGCAAGCCGATCACGTGCGTATCACGCTCTAGCCATGCACCAACTTGTGTTTATGTTTCACTTGCGTTTAGTTTGAATAGACTTTAATTGTTTCTGCTTTAGAACCTTCTACTAAATAATCTTCAGATTGTTTTTCTTTCTTTTCTTGTCTTTCCTTTGTTGGTTTTTGACTTCCTGTGGCGAAACTTGCACAACAAAAAAACTTCATTAAAATGTTCCCAACAAAGCAAAATTAAACAGTGACAGTATGAACTGAAAACATCATTTTTGCACTTCGGAACTTCTCATGTTTGTTTATACTATCATCTTTCCATTTTACTATCACGTCCATACTTCTATGTGGTCTCAGCCAACTACAAAACAAACGCACCTATAAACAACCAAAAGCATGGGGTAGGTAATTTTACTTATCACGTCTATATTATTAGATTATAAAAAACAGCACGATAAACAACTGGTTTGCGATCTTGAACTACGGAGGTATTTCAAACAACATAGTCCACCAGCCCCCTATGTTCTGCTGTAAGAATAACTTACAGTACAACAGAACCATATATGTGCGTATTTTAATAATAATTATGTTTTGTCAGTTGTGAATAACAGAAAACTGTAAATGGGCGTATCTCAGAAAATATCCTATAGTGACAAAAATTGATACCGCAAATAGGCGTAAGTAAAGATATGCCTATTTGCGGCGTACTGAATTTTACATAATTGAGATAGGGCTTTCTAATTTCCAGGGATATATCTACGATCGTACAAGTTGGAGATACGCCACTTTGCGAAGTCAAAGATATTCCCTAGTATAGTAGTTTAATGGCCCTATCTCACTTTTGTGTTTTTCTGAGATACGCCCATTTGCGTTATGGACGACGAATTGTAATCCGCTAAAACAACATTAATTAAATTATGTCAGCAACAATTTTCCAAGATAGAACTTCACGAATTAACTGTATCAAATTGTGTCAATTCTAAAAGCAAACTCAAACGTTTAAATCCCTTCTTGGATAAAAATGAAGTTATTTGTGTAGGAGGCAGATTGAATCATTCTGAGTTAGCTTTTGATCGACAACATCCTATAATATTACCCGATAAACATAAGTTTACGGAACTCATACTTTAAAACACGCATTTAAAACATTTTCACGCAGGAACTTAAACTCTTTTATCAATCATTCGTTTAAAATGTTGGCCTATTAAAGGAAAAAAAAATGGTCAAACGTATAATACACAAAGGCATATGATGTTTTAGAGTAAAACCAAAACGAACTGAGTTACCTATCTATATTAAAGAATCAACTGCACAAAGAGTTAGGTTGGTAAAGGCATATCTGTGCCTTCTTATTTGTTTCAGTCAAGGCTATTCATATTGAGCTTGTGATGGATCTAACAACTGATGGTTTTCTTAATGCCCTGAAAAGAGATTTATATCCCGTAGAGGAAAACCAACATATATTTTTTCTGACAACGGTTTACACTTTGTTGGAGCCAGAAATCACTTTCAAAAATTATACGATCTTTTGTCAAGTGAGTGCCACACAATTCTGTAACCGAATTCTTGGCAAAGGATCAGATAATGGCACTTCAAGCCGCAGTGAAATCCACAAAATACCATTTGTACCGTGTTTTAGGAAATTCTTCTTTAACGTAAAACGAGACGTATACGATTTTAGTGCAAATAGAGGCTTGTCTTACTCTCGCTCCATTGTCAAATGATCCACACGATTACCTACCCTTAACTCCCTCTCACTTCCCAACTGGTGATTCATTAATGGCTGCTCCACAACTAAACGTCAGAGATACACCGATGAACAGACTTTCTCGTTATACTCGCATGCAACAGATTGTGCAACAATTATTGTGTCACTGGTCACAAGAATATTTGCATGAACTATAAACTCACATGAAATGGAAGGAAAATGATTCCCCTGAATTACACGCTTGTTCGCTGGTAATCTTGATGGAAGATCACATACCTTCTATACGATGGCCGTTGGCTCGAGTCACAGAACTTTATCCTGGTGCGGACGGACGCATGCGTGTTGTTAGTGTAAGAGTTCCAATGGGCTGTGTGTTTAATTAAACATTCACTTAAGAAAATTTGTGTATTACCGATTGATGGCAAGGCTGCCGAAGATATAACCGATATTCCCGATCTTGAATCTTGGTGACACAATCTATTATTATCTATTATTCTTGTTTTGTAAAAAAACAATATGACAGAGAACTAAGCAGGCTGTTGTTGATGTAAGACGCCGTCCCGCTCGAAGTTGTTGTTCACGTTAATAAACCCATGAAAATTTTATTTAACGCAGTTTCAATCAACCTATGGATGCACGAAATAACAGTTTGTCTTTCTAACAATTATAATGATGTAGTTATCATTCAGTACTTAATCATAATGAATCTGGTTTGATCTGATTTAATCTGAAACACAATTTCATTATTGGCCTATATTTGGTTGTTTGTGGTAATACCAGGAAGAAGAAAAAAACTCACATACACCAAAATAACAGTATAATAATAGTTTGTATGTATATAAATACTCAATGAATAAGTAACTATTATATAAAATGTTTCCTTAAATATTAAATCTAACCTTAATGTGTATACTAACATACATGGACGGATACATTTGCACAGGTAATAAAATCAGTCCAATTGCTTTCATATTACCATTTGACAAATAATATAAAAAAATATATCAAATAATAACTATGCCTATCATTGGCATCAAATTGTGCTTAAGCAATTGCATATTACAAATATAAAGGACCCCACACACATTAGGTACATGAAAAAAAAAACGGTTTCGGTTAAATTTGACGAATTTTTGATATGATGTTGGGTTATCATATAAAAACTTTTAGCAAAATTAGTCCCCAGAAAGCTCCCGTTTCTATACTGCGACACAACAAAGTTGGCAAAATCGGAAATTTTCGGGTTCCGATGCGGCGCGATCTATTTGCTCCTCATGCTCCCACATCAACTTAAACACCATATTGTGGTGTTTTGTAGTGGGTTTTGTGTATTAGTTAATGATTTTTATGAATATTGAGTTTATAAAGTTGTGCGCTGCTCTTTGCTTTACCCGGGACCAACGACGAGGACGTGGTGGTTATCTGATCCCGTATGAAGCTTGTATGTGTGGGTGTGAGTGTATGTGTATGTTATGTTGTGTTGTGTTATGTTATATGAGGCCCTAGTCTTCAATGTTAACAACTAACTGGTCATTGTTCGGATCCCATCTGTTAGCTGCATCCTTGATATAATTCAATAAGGCGTGGTCGGGATATTTTATTACTTCTTGGTGTCTAGCATATCCCAAGTATCATAAAACACTGGCTATATGGGCGCAACACCCTAGAGTTCTTGCTCCGGACTTACAAGTACAATAATATCCTTTGATTGGGCCTTCTTGGTCCTCGTCCCTTTCGTCGTTGTCATCATTAAGAAAGGAGATCCACAGTTGGTACTTCGTAGCATTTCTATATCGGGAGTATACTCTTATTCGAAGCAGTCCTGGATCATTCCTACTTTCATCACCTAGGTACTAATTAAAATTATAGTATTCCGATCATAGGTGGCTTATGACAAATACTGTCAATAGTGTAGGTACATCAAAAATAACCTGCTTATCCCTAATTAAGTGTTTTGCATTAAAAAAATTGCAGAACTTCAAGCAAAAGATACAAAAGTAAGTAGGAAATATAGAGATATATATGTTTTTATCACCTTATTATCATTTTGAAGACAAATAATGGCGCAACGCATTAATTGCTTCGTTTGCAATGAACGTTTCAATTCAAGAGTAATGAGACGGGTATTTAATTTTGATCTAGGCAAAATGGAAATCGCTTTACGTTACCGGCATGAGCTAAACAATCCACCAATTGATATCAATAATAACACTAGCGTTTGTATGAACTGCGACGAATTATTAAGAACAGATTTAGCAAATGTGGATAATCCCGAATGCGTCCGACTAAATGTTTTAAAACATAAGTCTACAAATGTTTGTTTTATTTGTAATAATAGACCCCGGTTTTAAGCCGAATTTCTGCTAAAGCAAGAGTGCAGATATATATTGATACAAACATTTATTTTCCAAATTCCCTTCGACTATGTCATCACCACTTGGATGATAATCAATTTCTTCCAAGGTTGTATTACGAAGGCTTTAACTATTTAAATAGACCTGTAAGACTACAAGGGGCAGACGTTTCCAGCTTTTTTACTGAACTTCGCAATAAGGCATTAATTAAGAGAGAGGAGCAAATGGCTGATCCGAATACGTTTTCAGATGAAGAATTGAAAACAATAACTTCTTTGACAAAACCACAATTTGAAGATCTTTATAGTCACTGTGATGCTGTGAATGAGGGAAATAATCGACAACGACGTGTTAAAAAACGGGATCTTATGGCGTTCTTGTGTAAATTAACGCAAGGTATCTCAGATGATTTTCTAAAAATAATATTCACTTATTCCACTCGTCAAAGTGCCAGCATGGCTATTAGTGTTGTAAGAAAATCTTTAATGGTGCGTTTTGTCCGTGAAAATATTGGACTTACTGCTTTAACTCGCGAACAGTTTATTAATAGACATTTAACAGATTTCGCTAATATTTTGTATAATGATGATCATAATAATCGTAAAGCTGTTGTCATTGTTATGGAACATATAGTTACATTGAGAAATCAGGCAACTATCGAACCCTGTGGCAATCATATTCCTTACATAACGGCCGGCACTTAGTGAAACCTGCATTATTAGTTGCACCGAATGGATATATTTTAGACATTCAAGGGCCTTACTTCGCTGATGGTCAAAATAATGATGCAGCAATGCTTAGGTGTGAATTAGAGGAAAATATTGGCGGTATCAGGAATTGGTTTCAAGATGGGGATATATTTCTTGTTGATCGAGGGTATCGTGATATTGTGCCTTTTCTTGACGATTTACATTTTGATTGTCACATGCCAGAAAGTCTGCAACGAGGGCAGCGCCAGTTAATAACAGAACAAGCAAATAAAACAAGACTTATAACCATCCAAAGGTGGATTGTCGAAGCACGAAATGGACATATCAAATCACTGTTTCGTTTTCTGGATGGTGTTATTCCAAGAGCTCACGTCCTTCATCTAAGAGACTTTTATATATTTATATCACAAACTTATTGTCATGGACGGAAAAACTGCCGAGTTAGCTCAAATACTTAAAGAAAAAATACACGATGTAAATGTACTTCAAGCATACATAGAATATGAAAACTTAGAACGAAGACGTGCAGCTTGGACCAGACTTGATGAATACCAATTGCAAGGCTTCCCACAGTTAGATTTAAACTACCTGAAACGTTTATCAACAGGAATTTATCAGCTAAGTTTAGCACCGTCTTATGTTCAAGACAAATTAGATCACGATGGAACGGAACTATTTGAATTTGATGAAAGTAGGAATGATCCAGGACTGCTTCGAATAAGAGTATACTCCCGATATAGAAATGCTACGAAGTACCAACTGTGGATCTCCTTTCTTAATGATGACAACGACGAAATGGACGAGGACCAAGAAGGCCCAATCAAAGGATATTATTGTACTTGTAAGTCCGGAGCAAGAACTCTGGGGTGTTGCGCCCATATAGCCAGTGTTTTATGGTACTTGGGATATGCTAGACACCAAGAAGTAATAAAATATCCCGACCACGCCTTATTGCATTATATCAAGGATGCTGCTAACAGATGGGATCCGAACAACGACCAGTTAGTTGTTACATTGAAGACTAGGGCCTCATATAACATAACACAACACAACATAACATAACATACACATACACTCACACCCACACATACAAGCTACACACGGGATCAGATAACCGCCACGTCCTCGTCGTTGGTCCTGGGTAAAGCAAAGAGCGGCACACACCTTTATAAACTCAATATTCATAAAAATCATTAACTAATACACAAAACCCACTACAAAACACCACAATATGGTGTTTAAGTTGATGTGGGAGCATGGGGAGCAAATAGATCGTGCCGCATCGGAACCCGAAAATTTCCGATTTTGCCAACTTTGTTGTGTCGCAGTATAGGGGGCTAATTTTGCTAAAAGTTTTTATAGGAATGATAACCCAACATCATATCAAAAATTCGTCAAATTTAACCGAAACCGTTTTTTTTTTTTTCATGTAATGTGTGGGGGGTCCTTTAATGTTCAAGTGTATAAATGAAGTAGTTGATATTTGAAAGCTCTGCCAAAACAGAACAAAAAATAACTCACTCTAAATTGGGCTTGATTGACACGGCTATTGATTAACACAACAGAGTGATTTAAAAAACTGTCGCCATATTATCAATGCACCCGTTGTGTTAAGCAATTCTGAGGAACTAGTGGTGTCATTATAAGGTATTGGCAATGGCATGCTCCAGCTGCAAGAAGTACAAAATATGGTCCTTGTACTCGAACTGAAGTGTAAATGAATTATACAGACAATAAAAAATAAAAAAATAAATATGCTGCATAACACTTAAGTTCTTAGCCTTAGAGCTTGTTTTTAGTAAGTCAACTTTTTTGACTGTACCTACAACCAAATATCAATTACTGTAATTAAATACAGGCACACTAATAATGTTGAATACTATCAGATATTCATTTTTTCTATTTACTCTAACAAAGTCTGTCGTTGGAGTGCACTTGAGAAATCAACACCCCCAAGAAACAAGTTTGTAACTCAAATTATATATACACTGTGTCCCGGATAAGAATGAACAGCATGGGGATATTGCAAACGGTGAGAGATAGGGCAACGGTTAAATGGGGAAAAAGTTGCGCAATTTCGAGGTCAATAAAATGGCACAAACAGATTTCTAATATCTTTTTTCGTTTTTGAGTTATTTTGAAAAAAGTAAAATTTTGCGTTTTCGATTTTATTTTTTTCTGAAGTTGCTATCACACATAGAGAAAAAGGAAAAGCACTTTCTTATGGCACTTTTTAACGGGCCTTAAGATGGCGTTTTTACATTTGTTCTACAACGTTTCGTTTTTGAGAAACCATCTTCAACTTAATTTTTTTAAATACGGACCTGGATTTTTTTTGCAGATTTTTAAAGCACTTTTCATTGCAAATGCCATGATGTATGACAAGAAATATTTTTAAAATGTTTTGAGACAATTATACTGAAAATTCCTTTTTCAATTTTTTTTTTTTCTAATGCGGCCCTGTATTTAATAATAAGAAGTCTGAATATTAATCAGTATTGTCAACAATTTAACTTACAACTTATCTTTCAATTGAAGAACTAAAAAAAGGACGGCACATACGATAATAAAAAATAAATAAAAATCCTCCACCTAGAAGGCTTTGAAACAACGAAACCAATCCCTTGTCATTTGTCATAACTCCCACTGTATCATTTAGTTAACAATTTATTTCATTACAAATGGAGGGTGCTTTTTCAAATGACGACCATGTCAGCATGTTATATCTTGTGTCACAGAAATAGTGTAGAGGCCGAACGAATGTATTTTTGCAATTAATAAATGGCAAAAGTTATTGATTACGTTGGCTTAAAGCTTTCTTCACGCAATTAGGAAAAGCGAAGCATTTACTCCAAAACACAATGCGACACTGTTTGCTGAACAACAACAGAGGAAAACACTTTACCAGACGCAGGGCCGTACAATTTAAAAATATTAAGTTTTCGAAGTAAAAATAAACTGTACGTTAAATTGTTGTCAATACTGATTAATATTTAGACTCCTTATTATTAAATAGCATTAGACAAAAATGAATGGAAAAAAAGGAATTTTCAGTATAATTGTCTCAAAACATTTTAAAAATATTTTGTGTCATACATCATGGTATTTGCAATGAAAAGTGCTTTCAAAATCTACAAAAAAAAAATCCAGGTCCGTATTTAAAAAAATAAAGTTCAAGATGGTTTCTCAGAAACGAAACGTTGTAGAACAAATCTAAAAACGGCATCTTAAGGCCCGTTGAAAAGTGCCATAAGAAAGTGTTTTTCTTTTTTCTCTATCTGTGATAACTTCAGAAAAAAATAAAATCGAAAACGCAAAATTATACTTTATATATATATATATATATATATATATATATATTAGTTATTACTAACGCAGGCTGATTCGGCAAAAAAAACAAATTCGGCTGTAACAAAGAAGTATTTTTACCGACCAATAGTTAGTTTATCAAATAGTCAGTAGAAAAAAGAAGAATATGCTATTTCCTACATGTTGTTGACATTGTTCTTCGCATAAGTCCTAATGTATAGTTGCTGAATAATGCATTGCAACTCGAATGCAACTTTGTGGCATGAAACATTAAAAGCACTTACTCAGTTATTGCCTCGCACTGGCCACAGCATACTTCTATTTTTAAGTATTATACTTTGTTTCTTGGCAAATTTTAGTTTATGAAAACGTATTTAAATACGTTTAAATATGTTCCTTCTATTTTTATTTCAAATTCAATATCAATTTCAAACCAGTATGACTTCAACTTGTCTTACTATATACTTTTAAAAATATTGTTTCTTGGGGGTGTCATAAATAATAAATTGCAAGTCATTTTTTAAATCGAGCTGTACTTTCTATTTTCAGCCAAGATCCAGGGCTCGATTTTCAAGAAAAGTTGGACTCCGAGAACCGCAAATCGATATCTCGATTCGGTTGAGAAGCTTTTCTTAAATAATGTTTGTGGATATTTTCGATTTCGGTTGAAACAATTTTTTGTTCATTTTTATGTAGAATTGGCTTAGATGCAAATTTTTTGGATAGCAGTTTTAAAGAAAAATGTCCCCAAATGTGTCCAATTGGAACTGCAGGATTTTTTTAAAGCCACTTCCAAAGAAAATATATATCTATATGAATGAATTCTACATAAAACAATAAATAAATAAAAAAGTTTTGCCGAAATCGAAAATATTTACAAACATAACAGTTATGGTAAATGTAACATACATGAAAAAATATACCAAATGAATCAGGATGTGGTGTGTGGCAATCAACTTTTCTGGAAAATTTAGCTCTGGACACTTTAGCTATTTTTTTGTCTATATCGTTGGGGAATAGGCCCTAAAACTGACCAATTTGGACTGCCCTATACAGGGCAATTTTTTTATCATAGGAAAAATACGTTATTCTTGAAAATAGCTGGAACAAATTGAGTTATATAAACAGTGCTTCAGTTCCCATAATGAAAATAATAAACAACATTTGAAAATAAGATCTGCCAATATGAAGCATTTCTAGATAACTCAATTTACTCCAACCATGTAAAAGAAAATCTCCCATGATAAAAAAATCACCCTATACAATGACATTTTGGGATTGTTGTTTAGATAACTAAAAATATTTTTCTTTGAAAGGGAAACCGGTTAAAATATTTTTCTTTGAAAGGGAAACCGGTTAACCGATTATTAAGACTGGCGAAAACCAAGGTCAAAAATTAGAAAAAAAAACGGTTTTTTGACCAATTTACCAGATAAATGGTCAACCAATTAAGCAGATAACTGGTCAACCAATTATTCATATAACCGGATATTCGGTTAACTTGATTTCAGTATAAATGGAGAGCAGGTCAACCGGATAATTAATTAACCAGTAAAATGTAACTGGTTAACCTAGTCAGTCAGAATACTTATTCGGTTACTTGCCAAGTGTGCCAAAATGGCAAAAAAGGATTATTTTTATATCTTCCTAATGTTCCTAATGAATAAAGATATTTGAACTTTGAACTTGAACCGAATTTGTACACTCTTATTATGCCATAACATGTATTAATATAATGTCAAATATTAAGCACAAGAAAGGCAGGCTGTGATGGAGATATACTTGATTTTTCTCTTGCACTGAGAAGTCCAAGAAAAGTCGTTTAACCGGTTACACCGGTTATCCAATAATAATACACTTTGACTGGTTATCTGGTTAACCAGGTATCCAGTTTGACCGGTTATCTGGTTGACCAGTTATCTGGTTTGACGGGTTAACCAGTTTTGCATTTTATTTTAAAAATACAGACTAGTGAGTTTTCTTCAATGAATAAAGAACCCCAGGAATGAGCCAAAGCTCTATGGATATTATTCTTAGCTGTGCGGCTTGTGGCTCTTTCCTGGCTTATAAAACTAAATGTTTGAAGATAATAATCCATCGGTGAGTAATTCTGTAATTTAAATTAACTTTTGAGCCCATGCACCAAAGTGGCATGGGCGTTTGTGTAGATGCCTACTTTTCCTAAATGTAAATTTAAAATTAGAATTGCTATATTATCAAGGATTTCTAAACTTAGACATAAATGTGCCTTATAATTTTTGGCCTGTATTATAGGTACTGATTTTACAAAAAATGAGGATTTCTGCCTCGATAAGTTTGCTGAAACCACTCAAAGGTGCAGGCTACTGTGAAACCGGAAAGGCGTCCCGCCAAATGCAGGTAGGTACTATCCCTGTTGCGTGTTCCTGGGGTTCATTATTCATTGGTCTTCTCAGATAAATCACCAACCAGACAAAACTTTAAAAGTTTCTTAATAAAAGTTTTGCAGAACACCAAGCCGAATCAAATTCTGAATAATTAAGAAATGTGTGCTGCAATAAAAAAACAGACTAAAAAGAAAATGCATCCAAATAGGTTCCTCTGCAAAATGTGACAAGTTTTATTTGAAACATTTTCCGCAGAGCGCCTATTAAGATATTTCACTGTTTCCATTCAAATGGAACACTTGGTACAGTTTTAATTCTGTTGTGACAAAAATCCGGTTTGTACTTTTTTCTTGACCATCATTTATTCTCGTCATTCTGATATTATATATTTATATTTATTTATTGTAGTCCCAATCACTTAATTATTATTAATACAAAAGTAAAAAAAATGCTTATTAAAAGAGCTTTTTAGTTCCTATCCAGAGTAAATAATTCAAAAGACAATTTTAGGAAAAGCCAGTCAAAAACTATTTACAATTATAATTATTGCTATTGAACAAAAAAATATATGAGTAGAGACTTTTGCTAAGGACGATGAATTGCAACCATCTTTTGTGTTGCATGTACAATACTCCATAAATATATTATAAGTACCAGTACGCATCAGGCAAAACCTTTCGTCACCGCCTAATCCAGGTTCACCCAAGAAGGCACAAGTTCTGATATATCGCCATACACCATGAACTAAAAATAACCATAAATTATTTTTCGGCTTACAATATACAGGGTGATTCTTAACCTATATGCATAAACTTCGGAAATTGTAGCTTTTGGCAAGTAATGACTAATAATGGAAAATGTTGTAACAAATGTATAGTTTCTGAGGATTGCCCGTCCTCAGACTATGACTTATTTTTGGGGTCACATAAAGACCATAGTTTACATAGCTGAAGTTAACATGGAGTCAATTAGATAATAGCCAGCTTTAGGCCGTGCATGTGGGGGCTCATGGATTCGATGAGCTCAACTGTGTATTGAGAATGGTGGAAATAACAACTGCCAACAGTTGCTCTGACACTCATTAATAATGCATTTGCAATGAATAATTTGAAATTTATATCTTCAATTGTTGTCCCAATAAGGACTCCCGTCGCCGAATCTCTGGAACAAAAAGAGGTATTTTAATTCTGCAAACGCCGTTCGCAAGGACGTGAAGAAGGCTTTATTATCAAGTGTTAAGCGTTCATTTTGACATTGGCGTATAGATGGCACTGTGGTGCAAATAAACTTTTCGATCCCAGGAACGTTGGAACATACTGCACCTGAAAGACTGGGTAATTTGGAGAAACTTTTGTTCTATGGACTATTTTCCTGCTGTTACTAGTTTCTGAGATAACCGCTCTACAATGTCATTTACAAAAAATGAGCTCACTCGCTTCAAATTCAAAAAAAGAAAATAGCGGTACGTGTCAAATTATTACACATCCGATTTGACCGGAAGTACCGGAAGTGAGTCTTTTTCGTTTTAAAATGAATATACTGTATAATTTATCCCTCAAAAGTGGAAAAAGGTAATTTCCAGTGTCATATAATAACAATAACACCATGCATGTATACATACATCTAGACAACGACAATTTGGCTAAATTTATTTTTATTAACCGAAGGTGGCTCTGGTCATTGTTTCAATACGATATTTAGCTTCGAACGCCAAAGTAATTCTCTATCGTTGTCAATTTGTTTCTTGCCTAATTAGTTTATTAATTTTTGTAATAATGGTTAATCATAGTAATGGCTATAAATTAAATATGGTATTAACTTATGGAGAATGCGGTAAAAACAGTGCTGCAGCCGCTCGTATTTAGGTATGGAAATAATTTTGAATTTTTAGTTTCTATAATGTCACCTTCAGTTAATAAAAATAAATTCAGCCAAAATGTCGTTGTCTACAGGTACCTACACGGTGTTATTGTTATTTAAGTATATTTTTTTCAATGACGTCAGAACCTATAGACAGGTTTGCTTTGATAAACGCTTGACGCCCAGAACTAATCACAATCTAAGCGCTCCATTAAATTATTCCGAAAATGTCGCGAGATTGTCAAAAAATTGCCCCTTTTTGTCGAGCCGTAGCGAACTTATTTTAACTCTGGGCTCGGAGGCTGGCGTCATTAGACCATCCCCCGAGTCTTCAGGTGAGGTTCCGATGCTTCCAGCGCCCCCAAACAAGAAAAAACATGCAATATCTAAGTGTGATTCTGGAGGAATTATAACCGGGAATCACCGGGTGTATAGTTGGTTGATGGTTGACTTTCTGTCTTTGTTTGTAGTATGTTTTTAGAGTAGTATGGATATATTTAATCTTGGAGTCAAGATAAAGGGCATTTTAACAATGGGGCACCACGTCTATAGGTTTTGACATCATTGATTTTGAGGAAAAATTGTATAGTATGTTCATTTTGAACTGAAAAATGGGTCTGTTCCGGTACTTGAGGTGTAATAATTTGACACGTGCCGCTATTTTCTATTATTATTATCTATATTTTTAATAGCTTTTTCCTCTTAAGTTAATTTTAAGCGAGTTAGCTCATTTTTTGTAAATGACATTGTAGAGCGGTTTTCTTAGAAACTAGTAACAGTAGGAAAATCGTCCATAGAGCAAAAGTTTCTCCAAATTACCCAGTCTTTCAGGTGCAGTATGTTCCAACATTCCTAGGATCGATAAGTTTATTTGCACCACAGTGCCATCTATACGCCAATGTCAAAAGGAACGCTTAACAGTTGATAATAAAGCCCTCGTTACGTCCTAGCGAACGGCGTTTGCAGAATTAAAATATCTTTTTTGTTCCGGAGATATCAGCGACGGGAGTCCTTATTTATTGGGACACCCTGTATATAGAACTACATCAAATTTTTTTATGTAATGTCTTGTTAACCCATTCAGGACGGTTGACATACCGGTACTATTTTGAAAGGGAACTTGAGGGCCGGGTGCCATACATGTACTACATTGTATGCAATAGCTTCGGACGGCTGCCGTACGCATTTTAGAACTTTTTGTATTTTTACTAGCCCAGTGCCGTACATATGATACGCTATTATTCATAAAACTTGACCGAATGCCGTACATGTACGTCAATCGTTAAAACGATTAGGTAGCAGAATGGCTGACGTACAGGTACGGCATTTTGTTCTTTGCGTCTCAACAATAGGCATATGAAAATTATATTATGACTTTATTATAAAGGAAACAGTGAAATGAAATGAATATAGAAAGTAAGAAATGTTTTGATACCTAACAAATAAGGAAAATGAATAAGCGGAAACTAATAAACTAATATAACAAAGTTTCACATATTTTTTCTTAGAAATTTTTAATAGTGTAAAATTTTTAAATCATGGGTACGCACATAAACGTAGAGAGGTTAACGAAAGAGGCAACAGACTGACTGAACACGTCGTGAAGCACGTTCTGCGTACCAAGGCCAGGTGACGTAATAGTACGACAGCCGTCCCCCACCTTTGGATTCCCGACGCCGTCCTACCCGGATGCGCGTGGCCTGTTGGCCCGTCCCGAATGGGTTAAATTTGTATATAGACTGTTGACAGAAGTCCAATAATTGAAATCGTTTTTTATTTGTTGGTTGCGATTTTGTAAAAGAAAATAAATTACTTTTGTTTATTAATATTTTTTCAATAATTACAGAGCACTCGTGACCCGCATAAAGTTTCATATAAATTCAAAATATTTAGATGGCCCACAGAAAAATACCCTGTACAGTTTTGTATTGAATCTTTGCACACCCAACACTTTGAGTTGTCCTGTTGACCATTCAACTGTTTTACGGGGACTCCATGGCACACTTGTTCAAATTTGGTATATAAGGGTATTTGGGGCCTTCCAAACAAAAAAAAATGGGCGATTATCTGCAAAAATAAAGAATTATGAATTTTTAAAATTTACGTATTACTTTTTGGTTACTACAACTAAATACTAGAATATGTCTTTAGTTGGATACTAGAAATGGCATTCTTTAAATTTGGTGACCCAAAGTTGGCAGGATTGAGCCACTTCGCATAGTGACAGATGTCAGACATTTAACCTTGATTTTCTGTGTCAGATTTCAATCAAAATGAAAAATAATTTACATCAAGCCTCAAAATACGTACCTACTTTTATATTAACCCCACAGATTAAAGAGGTTGTAGTAAAAGTATTGAACAAATAAAATAATATATATACACAGGGTGTCCCAGGGTTTTCGATCAGGACTTCAGCATTTTGTAGAAAAACTCATTGTTAATGTGGGTTGCTCATATAAACATAGGTCCTAAAGTTCTTTGTTTCTGAGATACAGGGCGTTGTAGTTCTCTTTTTGCAATTGAATTATGGCAATATCTCCCAAAATAATCGGACTGCCGAACTGAAATTTGGCACTGCAGTTTTTTGGGGATGGAGAATAAGCTGAAGATGTCAATTTCTATGTATCTCACTGTCTATGTCCTATTATCGGATCGTGCTTTTGAGGATATCTTTTTGGTCTTGCAGTAAATCTTTTCATTAGCAACAAAAGTGTACTTTTGTCCAACTGTTTCAAAATGAAGAAAAAATGCCAAATGAACATGGTCAAAACACCATTGGTTTCTTGAAATAGGGTATACAAATTTTGTTAAATTCAATTCTTTCCATTTTGAAAGTGAAAAAATTTTGATTCATTGTTTATGGGGATTTTTTCACACTTTAAAAGTTACAGTTGATCTGTAAACATTTGAAAGAGGTAGGTGAAAGTATATGTTTCGAATGTTGGAGTTAACGGGTGTTTTGGGGCATGTTTTGGCAGTTTCAACCCAAACGGTTAATTTTATCATTATGAAACAGGATACACTTTTGTTGTAAATGTAAAAATGAACTAAAATGATGGACATGCAAAATCAAAAAGATATCCTCAAAAAAAATTAGGTAATAGTAAAAGCACTATTGGAAAAGGGGGCTCTGTAAGATACGTAGAAATTGACATTTTCAGCTTATTACCTATCCCCACAATCACAGCAATGCCAAATGTCAGTCCAGCAATTTGATTATACTTTGGGAGACATTGCCATAATTCAATTTCAAAAAGAGAACTATAACGCCCTATACCTCAGAAATGAAGAACTTTAGAACCTATGTTTATAGGAGCAACCCACCTTACAATGAGTTTTTCTACAAAATGCCAAAGTCTTTATCAATAAACTGGTACATCCTGGATAATATAGGTACAGGGTGTCCCAGTTCACGTCATAAACCCGATTTTCTCAGTAACTTTAAAGACAAATTGATGATTCGAAAACCAAACTTATGTAGAATTTTTTTGTCGAATTCGGTTGTGGTGACAAACTTAAAAAAGGTATTTCAAAAAATACAATTTTCCAAAAAATTGTGAAGATAGATTTTAACACGAAATATTAGTAATAAGTATACGAGAAGCAACAAAATATTGTCGGTTTTCATTTCTGACTTCCGGTTTGACCGGAAGTGAGCATCATTTAGTCAGATTTTTGAGACACCCTGTATATTTTGAGTTCTTTAGGTTCCTTTATTCTCCCAATTTGGAATTTGGAATTGGGAGAATAAAGGAGAATTAGGTTCCTTTATTCTCCCAATTTGGAATTGGGAGAAGAAACCTAAAGAACTCAAAATATACAGGGTGTCTCAAAAATCTGATCAAACGGTGCTCAGTTCCGGGGTCAAACCAGAAGTCAGAAATGAGAAACGACGATATTTTGTGACTCGTTAGGTACTAATATTCCATGTTAAAATCCAACTTCACGATTTTTTGGAAAAAGGTATTTTTGAAATGATTTTTTAACAACACCCTGTATATTAAGTTTGACATCATATTCGAATACCTGGGAAAATTCTACAAAAACTTGATTTTTGAACCATCAATAATTTATCTTTAAAATTACCGGGAAAATCGGGTTTGTAAGCTCTTCCAGCGCAACGACTCTCCTGAATCCTTAAGACTTATCGAAAAGCATAATATGTATTGTTAGGTCGGTCCCTTTTTATAAGCTTATTTAATACAGAATATCTGCACCCTTCTTTCTTTAAGTTTATGAGAATTAACTACGTTATATGTTTTATTTGACAATACACACTTTAGATGCAAAAACTATCCATCTTATATAGTTTGAACTGTTGAAATTCTCTTTAGCATTAGTATCCCCCTTTTTTGATGTTTATGAAAATTAACTAAACTCTGTACAACGAATGTTCATACCTACGTCACAACAACTCCCGTCCTTGTCTTACTCATTAATATACGATGGATATTGGTCGTATATTCATGAGTCAGACAAGGATAGGAGTTGTGATGTAGGTATGAACATTCGTTGAACAGAGTTTATACATTATATGTTTTATTTTTTAATAAACACTTTAGATGCAAAAAGTACCCATTTAGTTATTACTTGTTCTAAAAAATATGAAAATAATTCTATTACAGAAATCCCAATATTTCATCCCGGGATTCCGAGATTTAAAACCAATTGTCCCAAAATCCCGGAATCAATTTTCTTATTGGGATTGGATTCCCTAGTAGGTATGTCTACAAAAGAAAATTATATGTAATTTACTATATTTTAATAAAGTTGGTCAATTTTCTTAGTGTTTTTTTAAGTCAAGCAACAAGTTCGGAGTGTGCAGTATAGACTGATTTTTAGACTATGTGGCACAGTTTTTCTAGCTCCGAATCTGCAGAAACCGGGTATCTCGAGTGGGGTTTTATTTTTTCTAAGGAACGTCACATATTTATATTTTGGCCATCCAGTCCACACATATGCTACTGATGGGGTCACAGACAAAAGCCGCAATGCTTTCCGAGGGAGAACACTGGACTTCTAATAATAACATTCGGCTTATAAAACACCAGTTTGCAAATTAAAAAATATATTTTAGATAAACAAAAAAGTTCAAATGAATCTCCCTATTTTTTACAAGCAATATTGGCCAGTCTAATCTTTAAGATTCAGTATAAAAATAATTTTGAGGCAAAATTAATTTCAAACAAAAAAATGACTTTCCAAGGTTCTACTGATACTTTAATAAATAAAAGTGCTAGACGAGAACTCGTTTAAAGGGTCTTCCGAAGTCCACTTAAGTCTTAATCGTATATCTTGATTTTCCCCATTAGGTGAGGGGATAATTTGCAGCATTTCAAAAAGACCTTGTACTGATATCTAAAAACTATTGTAATGTGACTCACCTTTTTGGCGTATTTTCCTGCACATAGTCGCTTTTGCATATGGCAAATGTTCCAGAACTGGTATTTTATCGCAATCTGTTATAGCTAACGTTGTGTTGTCAAACGGGTCTTTACATTTTGGATCCAAATCTGATCTGCAGTCCCAACATTTGATGCAGTATACTAAAAAACTCTCAAATTAATTGGTTGTAAATTAGGCCACTATAACGGAGGGGGCATTTTTGACTTAAATATTTGAACTGGTGGCATGCTTCTAAGTATTTTTTCAGAAAACAAAAGATGAATATTTCGTCGCTTTAAATACTTCTTCCTCGGGCATGCACCCTTTACCTTTTGTACATTCAATGTGATCAATATTTCTTTAAAATAGACCGGGAGTTAGTGACAGATTTTGTGGTATGAATCAGAAAGTATTGTGGATATTATAAAGAACCCAGGATGAAGACAAATATGAAGACTCACTTTTGCATATGGAAAAGATTCATTTCCATAATATGGAAAATATAATCTTCATTTGTTCTCAAACTATGAGTTTTGGTACAATTTTAGTCATACTATCATTTGTTTCAAGTTAAAAAATTTTGGAAACAACATAGGCATACCATTAATGCCGTTTCGCACACACCGATATTATGGGTATTGGTATCGGATAGCACTTTTACATAGACCAATTAAAATATTGTTGTCGGAATCACAGGGAGAAGTAAAAATAACCTGTCCAGTTCTCAGTTGTAGATATCAGAGAAATAATACAGGTAACTTATTTACTAAATTCTATAAACAAGGCCTTGTTTCCACTAATTATATTAGTGTTATAATGTCATATTTAAATTTGGCACTCATATTTCACGCTCGATATCACGAAAGAAGATGTATGTACAGAGTGATCATTTTTAGATGCCCAGCCTCTGTTGGTGGAAAACAGTCAAAGATATGGAGATATTATACAGGGTTTCCCGAAGAAAACTTGACCCCCCAAAAATTAGAAAACCGAAAAATATTTGAAAATTCGCCGAGAGCCGTCGATTTTTATTCGTGGGGGGAGCTTTTTGGACAGTCGAGCCAACCCGATACGTTCATCCCCCATTTCCCTAGAAACCCTAACTTTAAAATTTTAAATGGAACTACCCCCCTTGCGGCGCATCATTTTAAACCCCAATTTATTGCGAATACAGTATGTATCATTTTTAGAATTCTGTTGATATTTGACAGAATTATTGGCTAAAAACGGAAAGTTGACAATCCACTGTACGCGTAGTAATTTCTACACAAATGCCCGCCAGTAATAAGTTTTTTATCTACTACACACGACCAAATTATCTATTTTTTATTGACGTGTCAATCAGTTTAGAAAAAAGTCACAAATGAAAAAACTGAAGCAAAATAAAAAAAGTTCATATGAATTCAAACCTTATATATTTTTAAAATATGTAACAAAAAGTCACTGTCACAAAACAATTTCCTGTTTTTTTGCTTGTAACCACGAAATCGTTAGTTTCAGCCTACTATTGATTCAAATTCAAATTTATTCATGATAAATCAAATCACAAAACACAATACAAAGAGTGGGTCATACTTATCTACTACTAACTATGACTGCACCTAGGTTTGCAAAACCTGTATGTGCAGTGGGAAGATCATATATAATTTTCTAATTCTAAAAAACAATCTTCACAGATACTTACAACACACACAAGCGAGCAAAACACGGCACTAAATTAAATTAATCTTTGGAAGGTGTGAGAGTTTTCATGAATATATCTTCGACATTTCTTTGTAAATGTTTTTATTCTTTGTATATTTCTTATGCTCAATGGCAGCTCATTATATAGTTTGGGTGCCAGATAATTGACAGATCTTTGAGATGATTCCTTTTTAAAGAAAGGGAGCAATAGTCTGCCACCTAATCTGGATCTTGTTCCATAACAATGTTCGCGATATTTGTGACACATACTGTTGAAAAATACATAAAACGGATATTTGGTACATCTTCATTATACAGGAATTGCGTGGAGCTTGTTTTATTGTTGAAATATATTATACGCATTATGTAATTTTGAATCACATTCAAATCTCTGAGAGCACTGTCATGCAATCCACCCCATATCACTATTCCATATCTTATAAGAGACTCCACTATAGCTTTATATACCATGATTAAACATTTCCTGTTCATAATCAGCCGTAATTGATAGAATTTGTATATGAATTTATGAAGCTTTTCCTTTATAAGTTCCCTTATATGGTTATCCCATCTAAGATATGGGTCCATAGTTATACCTAAATATTTAACACAATTCGTCTCCCTGATGTACTCTGTTGTGCCATCAATATAAATTTTGTCATAGTCTGGTCTATTACAATTTGTCATAGAATATGCCATATAGGAACTTTTATTAATATTTAAAGATAATTTACTATGATCCAGCCAATACTTCACCCTTCCCAAACCAACAGTTGCTTTTTCTCTTACAATTTCCCAGAATTCACGATTAAAGATAATTGCTGTGTCATCAGCATATGACACTACAGTGCCTTTTGTATCCAATGATAACAAAGAGTTAACATACACAACAAACAGAAGTGGCCCCAACACTGTGCCCTGCGGTACCCCAATCTTTATATTTAGAGGATTGCTATATGTATTTCTTATTTTTAAATACTGAGTCCTGTCAGTCAAATAACTCTCAAACAGCTTTAGCACAGTTCCTCTGACTCCACAGCCTTCGAAAACGTTCAAGAGACTCTGATGAGGCACCGTGTCAAAGGCCTTGGCCAAATCCAAATAGACTACAAGGCATTTCCTGTTACATTCTAGCAAAGTTTTTATCCCACTGACTAGCTGACATAGCATCTACAGTGCTTATTCCACTTTGGAAACCAAATTGATTTTCATTTAATATACCGTGCTGACACAAGTGAGTCCACAGCCTCTTTTTCAAACATTTTTCAAATATTTTACAGAAATTATTTATTAAGCTAATTGGTCTGAAATTATTTACATCTCTTGTGCTACCAGCCTTGTGTATTGGAACTATAACTGAAACTTTAAATTTTTTTGGTACTATTCCTGTCTGAAAAATAAGATTAAAAATATGCTGTAAGGGATCTAGGATGTACTCATGGGAACGCTTAATAACCTTCACTGTCACCCCATCCATCCCTGGTGAACTACCACACTTCAAAGAACCAATGAGTTCAATTAACTCATTCCTGCCAACAGGATCCAGGAACATTGAATCCCTAACCAAAGAATAATTAATGTCATAGTTTAAGTTATTATTAATCATTGCTGCCATGGAAATACCAATCTGATTACAATGCTCATTAGCAAAATTCGCCATATCCCCCTCACTCAAAAATGGTTTACCTTGGCCATCCAATATATTCATACCGTTGTTTGATTTTGTTCCCATATTTGTAGCTTCATTCACAACTTGTTATAGTTTTCTGATATCACCCTTGTTATTGTTTATCAGCTTTTTGTAATAATCTCTTTTTGCAGCCTTGATTATTATGTTCAGTGTATTTCGATAGTTTTTATATTGTTAAGCAATATCACACAGGTTCTATTTTGCATTGTTTTTTTCTTTAACCTGTCCCTCTTTTTTATTGAATCTATAATACCAGTTGTAATCCATGGTTTAATTTTTTTATGCGCCAATTTTTTCTTACTACAAGACGTTTTACATCTTGTATAAACATTGTTAAAACACTTAAAGAATACCTCAAAAGCTTGTTCAGGATGTCTCGATACCAGAACCTACTCCCACGACTGCATACCAATAAGCATGTCAAATTTGTCATAATCAAATTTATTTATTTTAATGCCCACTGATGAAGATACAACCTTGGGTATTCCTTCATAGTAAACAGTTAAGAGCATAGGAAAATGATCGGTTACAGGGGAATCTATCACGCATGCATTGTAAGTCAGAGAACTTGAGTTTAACTTTTTTTTACAAATATATGATCAATACATGATGCTGCACCTTCCACCACCCTGGTATATGAATTTATGCAAGATATAAAACCTAGTGCTGACATTTGTGCAAGGTAATCATTCGCTACTTGGTTAGTTCTATCCAAAATATCAATATTGATATCACCAACAAAGATCTCAATCTGTTGAGTTGATTTTTTTGTCAAGAAGGACTCAAGTTTCCCTACAAAGACACCAGATATAGTTGATGGGGAGCGATAGCAAGCCATTACCGAAATATCAGTCTGATTGATTTGAAATTTAACATCAGTTACAGTTACTTTAGATACTGGCAATACTTCATTGACATATTTATAGTTAATGGACGATTTTATTTCATTATATAATATGTTATTTCATTATATAATATGTCATACCCAGGTAAAGAAAAATCATCAACATCATTTATCTGCCAGCACTCGCTTAGAATAATAAGATCAAGAGATTTTAAATTATATGTTTCAAGAAACAATAACATTTCGTCAAAAATTTTTCTGCTACTCCTTATGTTGATATGTAAGATATTCACCAGACCATCACTAGCCTGTACAGTAGTCATGTGTTTGTTTATATAATCAATGTCTTTGATATCCCACTCATCACTCTCGCCAATTCCCAAATCCTCTAGAACATTGATTATAGGTGTGTGTACCATTATTTATTTATTTAGTAAATTGTTTTGTTTCTAAGTCTTTGTATTTGGTATTTATATGAGGGACATTCTTGGTCAATTGGAGAGTGATCAGTGTTGTATGTTACTTTATACACTTGATTTGCATGTATGCAATTAGCGCAGCAATGTTTATCTCGTGGACACCTCTGTTCCTCATGAGCCCCACTGCAGATGGGACATACCACCTCATTTACGCATCCCTGACCCTTGTGATGAAACTTTTGACACTTAAAACATCGGAGTATACTAAGGTCCTCGTATACTGGATACTTTCCCATCCGATATATATTTTTCCCAGAGCCATTATCCTTCTGAATGTAGTTGGGGTACATTCATAAAATATTGTCTTGCTGTTATTTCTTCTGTTTTCTCTGATATAAACGATCTTGAGTCCATCCGTTAGATTGTTTTGTTCATATACATAGTTTTCAATTTCTTGAGCTGTTAAATCCTTATCAAAATTCGTAATTTTAATTTTTGGAAGTCCCATTTTAGATAAATCAATATCATAATTCTGAGATAATTTTTGCTGAATGGTATTTCGTAATAAGTCTGTCTCATCTTTTGTCTTACACGTGATTGATACAGAACCATTGTGTAGATTTTTAAAACTTTTTATTCCTATATGTGATAGTGAAAACGTATTTTCAAAATGGTTTATTCTATCGCGGAAAGGGTAGAAATTGTTGCAATTTGTTATTGAAATCATGATTGCGCTAAAGCTACAGCACGAATTGCAATAATTTCTAACCTTTCCGTGATAAACCATTTCAAAAACACGTTTACACTTTCAATAGCAGGTCGTGTGTAGTAGATAAAAACTTATTAGTGACGAGCATTTGTGTAAGAAATTACTACGCATACAGTAGATTGTCTACTTTCCGTTTTTAGCCAATAATTCTGTCAAATCTCAACAGATTTCTAAAAACGACGTATCACTGTATTCTCAATTAAAAGGGCTTTAAAATGATTGTCCACAAGTGGGGTAGTTCCATTTGAAATTTTAAAGTTGGGGTTGCTAGGGATTAGGGGAATGAACATATCGAGTTGGTTTGACTGTAAAAAAGCTCCCCCCAAGGACAAAAATCGACGGGTCTCGGCGAATTTTCAAATATTTTTCGTTTTTCTAATTTTTGGGGGTCAAGTTTTCATTTGGAAACCCTGTATATGAGAGATGATATAGGGTGTATCAAGGAATAAATAGGCCCATTTAGCGATTCTTTGGAAATAGTCCAATAAATTTAAGGTTTAATATTGCAATTCATTGGGTAAGAAAATTTTTTTTATCCATCGATAGTACACCATATAGAAAGCTTAAATTCGAATTTTCGACCATTAACCCTGTGCAGGTTTTCCGCCATCTTGAATTTAGTGGTAAATTAGTTTTTCGCGGATAACAGCTGTATTTTTAATTTTAGCAAAAATATAGCCGATACCATTTTTAAAGGAAAAAAGGTGCTCTGCAAATTTGTTCTCTTGACATTTACTTGAATTTTGCATATATAACAAGTTATAAGAAAATAATCGAGAAAAAAGAGTTTGCAAACTTTTTTTCACATCTAATATCTTTTTTTCTGCTAATGACAGCGCAAAATTTTCTTAACAAAAGTTGTTCAATACAAAATTACCTATGATATTTGTATGAACAACTTTTTTCTATCAGTAATAGTTTATTTCTGGTAGCGTCTCAAAGTTAACGCAACGTCTCCTGGCACCTCGTAGGGTCGAAGTACCTTGCCTGTACCTTGCAAATTTTCCCAAATTTTTTGACATATTATTATGTAGAGAACAAAAATTATTTGTGTCCGCGTGTCGTAGTTTATGGTACGGTTGGCGTCAGACGAAACCAAACGCTAAAAATTCATTTCCTTGGAATATTTGGATTCTGTTCTAACATTTGGCAACGTCGCGTTCGTCGGACGCTTCTTCCCTCGGTTTGAGCTTGAAGCCCTTGTTTGTTGAATGGATTTTGGGTATTACCCCAAAAGTATCTAGAAACTGGCTTTACGTCATTCAGTTTCGTCTGACACCAACTGTACAAGGACGAAAAGTTGAGTTTTTCGGATACGGATGCGGCCGAGGCGCAGTCGAGACTAGCGAACCGCAGGAGTACGAAAAACAACTTTTTCTCCTTGTATCATACAATATTTTTTATTCGAATGAACTTAGATACCTATATATGTATACTATCTACTTATTTCAAAAAGTAGAAAATTAAGATCGGAAATGCTACTGTTTATTTTTAATTACAATATAAATCTTAGTTACCTATGAACGTCTAGTTGGCCATGGAATAGAGCAAACTATTGAACTGTCATGTGAATTTTATTTTGGATTCCCTTGGATAAATGTAAGTAAATACATACATATTTTTTTATTAAATTCTCGCTCCATGTAATTTTTATTTCTCTTGTTTTTAGGCTTTCACGGATGTTTTCCATATGAGAATGAATTTCCGGGCCATGGTCGATGGAAATGTTCTAGACATTTTGCTAGTCGTAACTGGAGAGCATCTCTATTGGTGACTCGTCCATTGAGGGATTGTAACTAATCATTAAATGCCCAAGTAATATCTAGTGGTAATCTTACTGATAATAAGTTGCGATCCAACATAGGACGAGTCGACACTGCAGATGCTTACGGGTACGATCAGCAAAAACGTCTGGATGACTTCCATCGACCACGGCGGGACAGCCTAAAAATTTGTTCACATTGTTAGAAAATAATGGGGCCCAATGTTCTTTTTGTTTAATATAAATATTATTTACTGTAAAGGCACGTATATGTACCGTCGGCGCCGGCATCGAGTCGAGGAGTGTGGAGAGCAGTCTGAGTCTCGACGCCGGCGGAATAAAAAGGAAATCTTCCGTGTAAAATCTGTTGTTTTAATTTTATCACCAGATTTTCGTAATCGCTTTTAACAATTCAGAAGTGGGATTACCGCGCTCAAAACAGAACGATGAGCAACGTGAGTGATCAAAGTGACCATAGTGACAATGAAACGGAAGTAGACCGTTATGTAAAGAGGCGTCGCTTAGAAAAGGATGATGCGCTACCAGATATTGAGACCTTAGTTGCGGAAAAAGTGCGTCAAGTCCTACAGGGCAAAAGTTCTTCTAATGCGTACCAAAACCAAAAACTACAAAAAGGGATGCCTAGAACCGAGCTCGTTCCCTTATTTAATCCAGAAAACACTGAATTAACCGCAACAAACTGGTTACATAAAATTGAACAAATGGGAAAAGTTAATAACTGGGATGATGACACTAAATCGTTCTGTATGCAATCCCGATTGACTGGATTAGCCCAGGTCTGGTATAATGGTTTGACAAATTACGGCTTGACGTGGAACGACTGGAAAGAGGCATTAATTCAAGCTTTTCCGTCGCATGAAGACTTTGTTGATTTGTTGAAAAGAATGCTACAGCGATGTAAGATTCGAACGGAAACAATGATGCACTATTTTTACGAGAAGAACATGTTGGTGAGGAGATGCGGTCTCGATGGAACCAAAGCAGTGTCTTGTATTATTGATGGATTGCCCACGGAACTACAAGGGAACGCCAAAGCCGGGAATTATGAGACTCCGGAAGAGCTTTATTATGGGTTCCTGAGTAAAGCGGACAATATGGTGGGGTCCAAGAAAATTTTTGAGTTTAGTAGTGCTACAAGTCCGATTACGTGTCATCTGTGTGACAATATTGGACACCTAGCCAGGCGGTGCCCTTTTAAAAGTAGGTCGAGAAATGTGATCACATCAAGGGCACCTGCAGCGATTCAGTGTGACATTTGTGGAAAAGGTGGACATGTGGGTGATGACTGCTGGCAGAGAAATAGAGACAAATGTACCGGATGCGGCAAATTTGGACATACATTACAGCAATGTTGGAGCCAAAACAGCAGAGCCACGCTAACACCCCGACCAGTACCACCAGCACCAGCACCACCATCATGCAGCAACTGCGGAAAAAGAGGCCATCAAGCAGACAAGTGTTGGCTCAAGAAACCTATCAAGAATGTCAACATGATGAAAGGGCAAGTACCAAATTATTTGTATGATGTTACTGTTAATGTTAATGGGACAGATTTTAATGGGTATTGTGACACTGGCAGTGAAATTAATGTAGCGCGTATGTCCGTTGCAACAGACCTGCAGCTGTTGCTTGTTCCTTGCGAAGTCGCTATTAGGGGGTTTGGGAATTCCCTCATAGTGCCAAATGGTAAATGCAAAGTAACATTGAAAGTAGGTCAGATTTCCGCAAGCGCCGATTTAATTTTTGTACCATCAGTAGAAATTCCCAAATATGATGTGATTATTGGGCAACCGATATTGAATAATTCTAATTTTACTTTTATTGTGTCGGGAGATCATGTAGAATTAAAAGATGCCCAAGAAACAACTGATTATGCTAATTGCAAAATACTCATTAAAATTTTTGAGCACATCCATGTAGACCGCTTAAGTGCTAATTATGTGCCGGTGAAGGTTGAAAGCGATTTGTCTTTATTTGAGCCTGTATTAATTAATGCCAGTATTGGGATTATTACTGGCCAAGATTTTTGTATTCCATCCTGTATATTCAGCAAACAAATCCAAAAAGTCAGTATTGTTAACATGGGAAATAAACCTATTTATTTTAAGAAGGGATTCTCTTTAACCAGGGGAATAAAATTTACAATACCCGATAAAATATGTATTGTCGAACTGGAAGACACAATGTATAATCCTACTATTCCTACAGTACTCTCTATAGAGCAAGATAAAATCAACATTGGAGATTTAAATAAACAAAATAAACTTAAACTGATCGAATTACTAAGAACCTTTCGCCACTGTTTTGCTTCCGAAACTACTGAGCTCGGTAATTGCAGTGCCGCCAAATTAAAAATAGAACTTAGTTCAGATCAACCGATTGTACGTAGGCCATACCGTTTATCAGAATTCGAGAAAGGCGTTGTTCGAAAAAAAATCGACCAGCTACTATCAGCGGGTGTTATTTGAGAATCAAATTCAAACTATGCTAGCCCTATAGTACTCGTAAAAAAGAAAAATGATGATTATAGGTTGTGTGTAGACTAACGACAGTTGAATAAAATAACCATTAAGGACAAATACCCCCTCCCAATTATCGAAGACCTTATTTCTATACTACAGGGTAAGACAATTTTCACTAGCCTTGATATGAAGCAGGGCTATCACCAAGTTCATGTTTCGGCTGATTCTATCCACAAAACTGCTTTTGTTATACCGGATGGCCAATACGAATATTTAAGAATGCCATTCGGATTAGCAAACGCCCCATCTGCGTTTCAGCGAATGTTAAACAATGTTTTAGGCAAACTGAGATATGATAGGGTTATACTATACCTTGACAATGTCTTAATCCCTTCAACGACTATTGAAGAAGGATTTGAGATATTGAAACAAGTACTGGAGTTATTTAGGCAAAATAATTTGAAATTAAATTTGGAAAAGTGCTATTTTTTCAAAACAAATATCGATTTTCTGGGGTATGAACTTTCTAAAGAGGGCATAAAACCAGGAGTCGCTAAAACTCAGGCCGTGATAAATTTTAAAGAACCAACCAATGTTCACGAAGTAAGGAAATTTTTGGGGTTATGTTCATATTTTAGAAAATTCATCAAAGATCATACCAAAATTGTGTTCCCGCTTACTATGCTTTT
Organism: Pseudeuparius sepicola; assembly: GCA_963920635.1. Classification (NCBI taxonomy): domain Eukaryota; kingdom Metazoa; phylum Arthropoda; class Insecta; order Coleoptera; family Anthribidae; genus Pseudeuparius; species Pseudeuparius sepicola. The sequence goes on along the minus strand of OY987304.1, from coordinate 26,175,449 downwards.
ACGCAAAAATACACCTTGGCAATGGGGTATAGAACAACGTACAGCGGTAAACAAAATAAAAGAAATTCTTAGTACCAAGCCACTGTTAAAAATGTATGATCCCTCAGCAAAAACCGAACTACACACCGATGCCTGTAGCCGAGGTATCGCCGGAATATTATTGCAGTGGGACCAAAATGAATTGAGACCCGTATCATATTTCAGTAGAGGCACATCAAAAGATGAAGCCTGTTACCATTCTTATGAATTAGAAACATTATCGGTAATTGAGTCCATAAAAAGATTCCATGTTTATTTACTGGGCATACACTTTAAAATTGTTACCGATTGCAGTGCAGTTCGTAGTACTTTCGAAAAAAAGGATATGATTCCACAAATAGCTGGCTGGTGGTTAAGTATCCAAGAATTTGATTTTCAAATAGAGCACCGTCCAGGAACGCAAATGAGGCACATAGATGCCTTAAGCCGGAATCCAGTTTCAACCAATGTAACGAGTATTTTGAAATTGGATACTTGTGACTGGATCCCGGCTTTACAACAACAAGATGACGAATTGCGCTTAGTGAAACAAAAACTAATTACCAAAAGCGATCGTGATATTTTACAAGAGTATGCTTTACAGAAAGGACAATTATTCCGGAAAACCGCAGATAGTAAGCAAAAGTTAGTAATATAGGTCATGTAGGGCTAAAACGCTGTGAAATACTAATCAAAGAAAAATTCTGGTTTAAAGGCATGACAAGGTTCATTCGAAAATATGTTACGGCTTGCTTAGACTGTCAATACAAACGAGGGCAATATGGAAGAAAAGAAGGGTTTCTTTTCCTTATCGATAAACCCACAGAACCTATGCATACGTGGCATATTGATCATTTAGGTCCTTTTTGCAAAAGTCATAAAGAAAATTCTTATATTTTTTGGTTTAGTTTAGTTGGGAAAAGGGTCAAAACGCGATTAAAAACACTATTTCTTCGCCAACGTTTCGATTAATGAATAATCTTCATCAGGGCTCTAAAATACAATACAATCTAGTATATAAAATGAATATAAACTAAAAATAATAATTTAAGAAGAAAGGTTTTCTGGCACATGTTATAAATTTATAAATAAAAAGAAGACTTACCAGAAATAAGATTGATGATTTTAAAATGTAAGTATATTAACGTTTTAACTGTCTAGTTTTTACTGCCTAGTTTGTTTCTGTTATGTAAATATTTAGTAAAAAATTTATAATAATAATAATAATAATAATAATAAGCAGCTGCACGGGAGACATCCTCATGAGGTTAACCAGGAACATGTCGACAAGTTAGCGTCGAACTATTGGCTGACCTCGGGACGAATGTTCCCCGAGACGGAAGGCTTCCTACTGGCCATACAAGATCAGGTTATACCAACTCGCAACTACCTAAAATTCATTGTAGGAGATGCATCGGTAGTGGATGACAGATGCAGATACGGGTGCCCAACTTCAGAAACAATCCAGCACATAACAGGAGGATGTCAGATGTTCGCATCAACGGAATATAAGGAACGACACGATTCGGTTGCCAAGATCTTGCACCGGGAACTGGCGGAAAAGCTGCTGCTTGTGCAGACAGAAAGGGTCCCATATTACAACTACACACCTGAGCCTGTTCTTGAGAACAGCAACTACAAGATGTACTGGGATCGTACAGTTCTGACTGATCAACGAGTTGCCCATAACAGACCGGACCTTATAATAGTTGATAAAATGTCTAGGAAGACAACTCTGATTGATGTGGCCATCCCGAACAACAACAACCTGCGTGTGAAGCAAGTCGAGAAGATCGCGAAGTACAGAGACTTAGAAGAACGAATTAGAAGGCAATGGGAAATGGAGAACGTCCAGACGATTCCAATCATCATGTCAACAACTGGTGTTATACCAAAAAGTTTGCTGAGAAACATCAAGGAGCTGAATCTAACTGATAGTCTTTACAGGTCCATGCAGAAAGCGGTACTACTTGCGACAGCCCGAACCGTCAGGAAATTCATGGGGAATGCAGGATCGTCCAAGAACATCAATGTCACCTAGGGCCCGATAACATGGCAAGGGTCTCGTCCGAGCCAGATCCTTTTGGTATCCGGGATGCCCGGGATCTGAGTGAATGTTCCCCGTAGAGGGAGTGCGAATGCCTTTTGGCTAAGTCGATATAATAATAATAATAATAATACGCAGGGGGGATCTGACTTGTGAGAGAGGCAGATCCACGGGTGTGACAATCCCGCGCTCCCCAGTTACGCAGGGATGAGTCTGGCCTGTGAGAGGGGCAGATTCACGGGTGTAACGATCCCGCGATTCCCAGTTACGCATGGAGAGGCTTGGCCTGTGACAGGGGCAGACCTACGGGTGTGACAATCCCGCGATATCCAGTTGCGCAGGGAGGGGTCTAGCCGGTGACGGGGGCTGATCCTCGGGGGTGACAATCCCGCGACTCCCAGTTACACAGGGATGGGTCTAGCCTGTGAGAGGGGCAGATCCTCGGGTGTAACGATCCCGTGTTTCCCAGTTAACGCAAGGAGGGGTTTGGCCGGTGACAGGGGCAGATCCTCGGGAGTAACGATCCCGCGTTATCCTAGTTGACCCGTATGGGTAGCGGGTTAGAATACTCCTATCGTGGCTCCGCGAGTCGTAAAAGGCGACCGAGGGCCGTCACTCCCACGTTACGGGAGAAAACTATGGAATGGAGAATGATAGGATGATTGTCATAGGGCCGCTGCCTGGGGATCGCCAGGGCATGTCTGGAGCCGGCGCTGGGCATGACAGCGAGCGGGACGTCGGTGACAGGGCGCTGATGAGGCGGGCCCCTGTTGCACAAACAGCTACAGCCCAACAACAACACGAACATCTACAACATGGGAGCCAAACGAGAACTAGGGTTCCACCCACCGAAGGTGCTGCGCGGGAACTTCAGCCAGCGTTCACAGAGGCGGGATTACAACGACGACGCATGAAATGGACTGTGTCCATGAATGAATCGATTATGCGTATTTTCTACAGGGTGACAAACTTAGGACAAGAGATTATCGGCTACCGACAACAACTGCATGCCGAGTTCTGCAGGGAGTTTCCACACATGCAAGTGTCTGAACAAAGAGTGTCAGATCAGTATCGAACTATTCTAAGAAATAACCGAATTCCAGAAACGCGACTTAACGCTATCAAACGGGAAGTTGAGCTAGAGATCCACGGCGAACACATAGACATAGATGACAACAACAACAATGGGGAACTTCAAGAGCCTGGACAACAACTAGAAGCCGAAACGGTAGAACCAACAACCGAGAGTCTGGAACGGGTTAACGAAGAACATTTTGAAGGCTTGGACACACATATGAGACAGGCAGTATTGCGATACGAAGGCACAGACCCACTTAGCAGGCCACCGCTACCAAGATTAAATTCTTCCAGGAAACTTGCGATCGTGCTCGATCTTATGAACACAAGAATTTTACCAAGCTATGTTTCAGTGACACCAACATTAGAACGTATGCACATGTTAATCTACTGTGCCGCAACGGCAGTCATCACTGTAATGGGTGCCAAGATCCGAACGGCCCAAGAGTTGAATCGTGCAAGACCAGAACCACGAATGGCTCAATGGGAAATGCGACTAAATCGGAAGATCGAGAGTCTCCGTAAAGACATAGGACAAGTGACGGAATATATCAGAGGAGTTAGAACTAGAAGGATCCAGAGGGCGGTGCAGGCAGTAATGAGCCGCACCCAAATGCATTCTCGGCATGACCCCGCGAACATCACTGCTCAACAATGTCTTGACACATTAAAACAAAAACTTTCTGTTTTCGCAGGGCGTCTGAGGAGATACAAGGCTAGTAACAACAGGAAACGAGAAAATAAACTCTTTGAACGATCAGAAAAGGGTTTCTACCGTGCTTTTAATTCTAGCGCCGATGCCACAAATGCGAGTTACCCTAGCAGAGAACAGGTCGACGGTTTCTGGAGAAATCAACTTGCCACACCAGGTCCATACAATGTCAGTGCAAGCTGGATCAGCGAAGAACGCGAGATGGGCCGGAACTATAGCCAGATGCAACACGAGCAATTCACAACCGCTGAGGTCTCCGATGTCATCAAGAATTCCCACAACTGGAAGGCACCAGGTCCAGATCATCTCCAAAATTATTGGATTAAGAAATTGTGGTGCACGCATGAACAAATAACTACCTTAATTAATGAAGTCTTGCTCGATCCTCTGAAAATGCCATTGTTTCTTACACAGGGTGCAACTTACCTGTTACCAAAAGACCAGCGGAATACGGATAACCCTGCCAAGTACCGCCCAATAACCTGCTTGCCTACGCTTTACAAGATAATCACATCTTGCCTTACTACACTACTGACAAAAGCTCATAAACATCATCCCCGTAGCGCCGTAGAAAGAACAACTCTGCCACGTCAACTAGGAGGAAGAGGATTGGCAGATCTCAGCAAGCAATTGGACCAACAAATATTAAATCTGCGTAATTATTTCTACAGGCAGGCCAACAGCTCCACACTACATAGGGCTATATGCGGAGCAGACGTCTCAACACCGCTACGTCTGACGGAACACGAGCGTCAAAATCACCACCGAACCGACAACGATAAACTACAGAGGTGGTTGGGGAAGCCGCTGCACGGGAGACATCCTAATGAGGTTAACCAGGAACATGTCGACAAGTTAGCGTCGAACTATTGGCTGACCTCGGGACGAATGTTCCCCGAGACGGAAGGCTTCCTACTGGCCATACAAGATCAGGTTATACCAACTCGCAACTACCTAAAATTCATTGTAGGAGATGCATCGGTAGTGGATGACAGATGCAGATACGGGTGCCCAACTTCAGAAACAATCCAGCACATAACAGGAGGATGTCAGATGTTCGCATCAACGGAATATAAGGAACGACACGATTCGGTTGCCAAGATCTTGCACCGGGAACTGGCGGAAAAGCTGCTGCTTGTGCAGACAGAAAGGGTCCCATATTACAACTACACACCTGAGCCTGTTCTTGAGAACAGCAACTACAAGATGTACTGGGATCGTACAGTTCTGACTGATCAACGAGTTGCCCATAACAGACCGGACCTTATAATAGTTGATAAAATTTCTAGGAAGACAACTCTGATTGATGTGGCCATCCCGAACAACAACAACCTGCGTGTGAAGCAAGTCGAGAAGATCGCGAAGTACAGAGACTTAGAAGAACGAATTAGAAGGCAATGGGAAATGGAGAACGTCCAGACGATTCCAATCATCATGTCAACAACTGGTGTTATACCAAAAAGTTTGCTGAGAAACATCAAGGAGCTGAATCTAACTGATAGTCTTTACAGGTCCATGCAGAAAGCGGTACTACTTGCGACAGCCCGAACCGTCAGGAAATTCATGGGGAATGCAGGATCGTCCAAGAACATCAATGTCACCTAGGGCCCGATAACATGGCAAGGGTCTCGTCCGAGCCAGATCCTTTTGGTATCCGGGATGCCCGGGATCTGAGTGAATGTTCCCCGTAGAGGGAGTGCGAATGCCTTTTGGCTAAGTCGATATAATAATAATAATACTCAGCTATTCGTTCGGAATAGTGAATTGGACCAGCACGGACATCAACAACCTGCAACGAAAAGTTAGGACACTACTGACAAAAGCTCATAAACATCATCCCCGTAGCGCCGTAGAAAGAACAACTCTGCCACGTCAACTAGGAGGAAGAGGATTGGCAGATCTCAGCAAGCAATTGGACCAACAAATATTAAATCTGCGTAATTATTTCTACAGGCAGGCCAACAGCTCCACACTGCATAGGGCTATATGCGGAGCAGACGTCTCAACACCGCTACGTCTGACGGAACACGAGCGTCAAAATCACCACCGAACCGACAACGATAAACTACAGAGGTGGTTGGGGAAGCCGCTGCACGGGAGGCATCCTAATGAGGTTAACCAGGAACATGTCGACAAGTTAGCGTCGAACTATTGGCTGACCTCGGGACGAATGTTCCCCGAGATGGAAGGCTTCCTACTGGCCATACAAGATCAGGTTATACCAACTCGCAACTACCTAAAATTCATTGTAGGAGATGCATCGGTAGTGGATGACAGATGCAGATACGGGTGCCCAACTTCAGAAACAATCCAGCACATAACAGGAGGATGTCAGATGTTCGCATCAACGGAATATAAGGAACGACACGATTCGGTTGCCAAGATCTTGCACCAGGAACTGGCGGAAAAGCTGCTGCTTGTGCAGGCAGAGAGGGTCCCATATTACAACTACACACCTGAGCCTGTTCTTGAGAACAGCAACTACAAGATGTACTGGGATCGTACAGTTCTGACAGATCAACGAGTTGCCCATAACAGACCGGACCTTATAATAGTTGATAAAATTTCTAGGCAGACAACTCTGATTGATGTGGCCATCCCGAACAACAACAACCTGCGTGTGAAGCAAGTCGAGAAGATCGCGAAGTACAGAGATTTAGAAGAACGAATTAGAAGGCAATGGGAAATGGAGAACGTCCAGACGATTCCAATCATCATGTCAACAACTGGTGTTATACCAAAAAGTTTGCTGAGAAACATCAAGGAGCTGGGTCTAACTGATAGTCTTTACAGGTCCATGCAGAAAGCGGTACTACTTGCGACAGCCCGAACCGTCAGGAAATTCATGGGGAATGCAGGATCATCCAACAACATCAATGTCACCTAAGGCCCGATAACATGGCAAGGGTCTCGTCCGAGCCAGATCCTTTTGGTATCCGGGATACCCGGGATCTGAGTGAATGTTCCCCGTAGAGGGAGTGCGAATGCCTTTTGGCTAAGTCGAGATAATAAAAATAAAAAAATAATAATAATAATATTATAATAATATTTAATATTTGGGTCACCAACCTTTACTAATTAAAATTCTTATATCTTAGTTATTGTAGACCCCTTCGTAAAGTTTGTGTTTGCAAGACCAACAAAAACTGTAAACGCACAGGAAACAATAGATCATCTAAATGATCTTTTTAGCATGTTTGGTACCTCAAAACGTATTATTTCAGATTGTGGCAAGGCTTTTACGAGTAAAATGTTTAAGTCTTTTATGACACAATTTCAAGTGAAGCACGTTTTAAATGCAGTTGCTTCACCGAGATCCAATGGCCAAGTTGAACGCTATAACCGCACAATTTTGAACGGTTTAAATACTAGTGTTGAAAATGAATGCGAATGGCAAAAAGTTTTACCGAATGTAATTTGGGGGCTAAATAATACTGTTAATGTTGCAACTGGTTTTACTCCTCATTTACTCATGTTTGGTTATGATAAAAACCGCCACGCTGATCTTGGAAATAACGAATTTGAACAAAACGATGACGCGAGACAAACAGCAAAACTAAATATGGACAAATAAAAAGAAAGTATGAAAGCGAAATTTGATAGTAAAAGTAAACCAAGTAAAATATACAAAAAGGGAGATCTAGTTCTATGGTCAGGGGCAAATAAAAACGAGAAAGAAATTAGTTGTAAGGTAGGCTATTATAAGTTTGGAGGACCTTATAAAATTAACAAAGTGTTAGGGAACGATAGATATGAGATTATTGCAATTGAAGGGCTCAAAGGGTATAAGAAGTTCAAAGCAGTCGTTGCTACAGATGTTCTAAGAGAGTGGAAGGGAGGAATAGTAGAAGAAACGGAAAGTGATAGTGAGGTAGATAGTACGGAAGAATTGATAGATTTATTAGAAGGATGAAGTTTGTTAATCACATAAGAATATATAATTGTTAAAGTTGTCATGCAATATTATTTCCCTAAAATATTAATTAAATGTGGTAACTAAGGTCACATTGATAAAATGTTAATTAAATGTGGTAACTAAGGTCACATTGATAAAATGTTAATCAAATGTGGTAACTAAAGTCACATTGATAAAATATTAATTAAATGTGGTAACTAAGGTCACATTGATAAAATATTACTCAAAATGTGGTAACTAAGGTCACATTGATAAAATGTTAATCAAATGTGGTAACTAGGTCACATTGATAAAATATTAATTAAATGTGGTAACTAAGGTCACATTGATAAAATATTAATTAAATGTGGTAACTAAGGTCACATTGATAACATATTAATCAAATGTGGTAACTAAAGTCACATTGATAAACTATTAAGTAAATGTGGTAACTAAGGTCACATTTGCTGAAATGCCAATCCAATTTATTAACAAAATGGTTACATTGAAATAAGAACCACATGATGAATACTATAATGATAATAAAAAATTAATGGGGAAGTATTGTATTTACATCAAATCAAATTTGCTTTATACGAGTAAATCAGTATCCTTAGTCACAACATATTCGTCCGAATTTTTTTTCTACTTTCAGAAAACACCATTTCAAAACTCATAGAACTCCAGAAGCGCCAACCAACAAAGAGGGTTTTGGCTGCTGAGGACAGCAGGTGTCGTCAGGAAGGCCGAATGTTAGAAAATAATGGGGCCCAATGTTCTTTTTGTTTAATATAAATATTATTTACTGTAAAGGCACGTATATGTACCGTCGGCGCCGGCATCGAGTCGAGGAGTGTGGAGAGCAGTCTGAGTCTCAACGCCGGCGGAATAAAAAAGAAATCTTCCGTGTAAAATCTGTTGTTTTAATTTTATCACCAGATTTTCGTAATCGCTTTTAACATCATATATTAATTTATATTATATATAAATATTACCAATTACTATAAAATATATTTAAAGTAACACTTCAATATTTTCACTACCAATATGCGTACATTGTTTTCCTGAATATTTACATTATAAACAAATATATATTAATTAAATTTTAAAATAAGTAATATTGCACTGTAGGAACATATTTTTGAAACTATTATACGCTTTATTAATAGTGAATATAACAAATAGTCAAATTAAAAACATGAACATTATATGTGATATCATCTTAGTTTTTAGATTTAAAACACATACAAGTTGTCAAACCAAACACCAGTATATTTACTCTTATAATACAGCCGATTTTATAAAAATTTCGTAAAATATAGTATTGCTGTGCCAAATAGTATTAAATTTCCTAATACGTATAATTATTTTTATTATAGCTTTAAAGATATTTTTTTCTCCGTGTAGAAGCTCATAGGTAACTAGGATTTATTGCAATGAAAACTAAACAGTATCATTTCTGATCTTAATTTTCTACTTTTTTAAATAAGTATATATATCTAAGCACATTCGAATAAAAAATATTGTATGATACAGGTAGTCCTGCGGTTTGCCAGCCTAGACTGCGCCTCGGCCGGTGAAGTCTGCATCTGTCCGAAAAACTCAACTTTTCATCCTTGTACCATAAACTACTAATCGCGGACACAATTAATTATTATACTTTACATAAAGTACAGTCAAACTTAAGAAATTTTGCGAAGTACAGTCAAGGTACAGCACGCGTACTTTGGCACTACGAGGTGACAGGAGACGTTGCGCCCAAATTTGAGACGGTACCGGAAATAAACTATTGGTGATAGAAAAAAGTTGTTCATATATAATATCATAGGTAATTTTGTAGTGAACAAATTTTGTTAAGAAAATTTTGCGCTGTCATTAGCAGAAAAAAAGATATTAGATGTGAAAAAAGTTGCAACCTCTTTTTTTAGATTATTTTCTTATAACTTGTTATATATGCAAAATTCAAGTAAATGTCAAGAGAACAAATTTGCAGAGCACCTTTTTTCCTTTAAAAAATGGTATCGGCTATATTTTTGGTAAAATTAAAAATACAGCTGTTATCCACGAAAAACTATTTTACCACTAAATTCAAGATGGCAGAAAACCTGCAAAGGGTTGATGGTCGAAAATTCGGATTTAAGCTTTCTATATGGTGTACTATGGATGGATAAGAAAATTTTTCTTACCCAATGAATTGCATTATTACCCATATAAATCCAATTAAATTTACTGTATGAAAATACAACGCTAAGCGTCGCGACACCAAGAATTTTTTTTTCCCCACCAACATACCACTTTTGTTACACTGTTCGAAAGCCCTAATTTTTCCGAACATTTTTCATTAATGCAATTTTTCTTTATTCTTATCCATTAAAAAGTTATGCTTCAAAAACACATTAAAACATTAATTTTTGTTATCGCAAATGATGTAACGTTTTCAATGATTTTATTTTTGGGGATATTCCCTCGACCCTTTATTCGGTTGAAAGATCTTCAAACCGCGTCCTTTGACCTTCTTACCGTTGTCAACATACAAATCCAGGACCGGCTAGAATTTTTTATACCCTCAATTTTCACTAAATACATTTTTTGTTTAAAACCTGACACCACAGCGTCAATCAGGACACCACAGAACCAGCATATTATATAAATTTGAACAAAAAGTATACAGGGAGTTCTATTTTACAGAGTACTAAAATTTAGCAAAATAGGAATTTTAAAGACAACTGGCGAATCAAGAGTCAAGTATGCCATGGAATTGCCTCAAAACAGTTAAATGGTCAGCAGGACTATTATATAAGGTTATTGGATCTTTACATACCAATACCCTCTGTGGTCCTGCTGACCATTCAACTGTTTTGAGGTAATTCCATGGCATAGGGGCCGCAGTGGCGTCGCTCGTACCAACGCTGACTTTTTAGACTGCATGTTTTTCTGCCTTCGACCGACCTTGGTTCGAGGCAGGCGCATGCATATGTCTTTAAAAGAAAAACACCGATATGGCCAAGAGCGCTGGACAAATGTGGATTCACGGTATTGCTCCTAAATAGCTTTGTCCGTGTGATTTACTAATTGTCCTACACTCACTGGGATTACTACGGTTTTCTAGGGTTTCCCAAAGTACTTGAGCAAATGCTATCCTAGTTCTATCTGGAAAAAAGTTGGCCCTAGCCGCAAATGGCAACGAAGACAAAATAATAGTAATTGCCCCCCTCCCCCGCGCAAGCATGTGGTAGCTTCTGGGGTACTCCTAGTTTGGAGTATTGTGAGGGTGAGAATTATTATTATATTATTATTATTACTTGACTCTTGACCCGCCAGATTCCTTTAAAATTTCTATTTTGCTAGATTTTCGCTCCCTGTAGAACAGAACTTTTTGTATATTTTTTGTTCAAATTTTGTATAATAGGGGGGGTTCTGCGGTATCCTTATTAAAGCTGTGGTGTCCGATTTTAAACAAAAAAAAATGCTAAATGCATTTGGTGAAAATTCGGGGTATAAAAAAAGTGTAGCCGGTCCTGGATTCGCATGTTGACAATGGTAAGAAGGTCAAAAGACGCGGATTGAATATATTTCAAACAAATAAAGGGTCGTGGAATCTCCCCAAAAATAAAATCATTGAAAACTCTACGTCACAGAATAAATAGCTTTGCAATAGAAGCCTCCTTACGGGCATGTGTCAAAAATAAGCGAGCCACCATTTCAATTTACAGAGACAGACAGTATTTTAAGCATAAATTTGGTTCTAATATTCTCTTTGTTATGTAGATTAAAGTAAAATTCAATAAAATGCATATTATTCATATTTTTAGAAGATATTTCGCTAAAAAGTGACACATGTCGCTAAGGATTTGCCTGTATTATTTGTTAGACTGTGGCTACGTTTTTTGTGATTAACAAAAATTAGTATTTTAATGCGTTTTTGAAGAATAACTTTCTAACGGTGTTAATCCGTTAATAACATTTCCATACATTGTACTCACTAGTTTTCCAATAAAACATCTCATACCAACATGCAATATATTTTACTGTACATCCATAGGACCAGCTCCCTACATCCCTAGCATGCAGGAAGCACAATATTTTAACAACCTAATCTCTTTCAGTCCTTCCACCTAAAAATGGTCACCAACCACAAGTGTAAAAACAGTTCAATTATCTTTTTTATTTAACACTCTAATGGTGACATGTAGAATATCAAAAAGTGACAAAAACAAACTCATTCCTGTAGCCGCCAACAATTACATCATGTCTCTGTTGAAATCTGCTTGGCAACGGTGCTTGTTCCACAACGGTTCGGCAGGCAAGCCAGTTCTGGAAGACCTTTGAACTTAGATATTGACCTGAACAAACGGAAGAGAATAAAGAAAAATGGCATTAATGACAGATGTTCAGAAAAATTAGGGCATTCGAACGATGCAACAAAAGGGGTATGTTGGTGGGACAAAAATATTTCTTAGCATTGCCTGGTGTCGTATTTGCAAAAAATCACAAAATGGGCCGAATTATTCCTTTATACACTCCATATAATCTCCCATATACAGTGTCCTCCAAAAGGTTCGCACCATAGGGGTGAAATGTTTAACGTTTTATTTTGAAATTTAATTTTGGGGTTACCTTTTGCTTTTGCTTAGATACATAAAATAGTTTGATGATATTTTAATTTATTATTATTTTGACTTTGCAACAAACATAACAGAATTTTAAAGCATAAATATCATTTTCTTTTGAAAAATACCTATTCTTATCGGTAATTAGTAATAAAAAGTTAATAGAATGATAAAGCTAGTGATATAAAATAGTTTTTACGAAGTTTTGACTTTTTAAAATTTTCAGAAATTTCATAAATATTAAAAATTGGCACAAAACTAAATCTTTTATTAGAGCGTTCAAATTTGGCACACTTACGTAAAATTGAAAAAGAAACAACTTTTTCAAGTAAAACTTTTTGATATTTTAACAACTAAACCCATTTTTGGCAATATATTTTTTTAAATGTCGTTTTTGACAGATAACTAAAGTCACATGACCACGTTTGAGTGGGTGATTTTTCATCTTTTTTAAAGCAAAAGGTAACCCCAAAATTAAATTTCAAAATAAAACGTTAAACATTTCACCCCTATGGTGCGAACCTTTTGGAGGACACTGAATATGAGAGATTATATGGAGTGTATAAAGGAATAATTCGGCCCATTTTGTGATTTTTTGCAAATACGACACCAGGCAATGCTAAGAAATATTTTTGTCCCACCAACATACCCCTTTTGTTGCATCGTTCGAATGCCCTAATTTTTCTGAACATCTGTCATTAATGCCATTTTTCTTTATTCTCTTCCGTTTGTTCAGGTCAATATCTAAGTTCAAAGGTCTTCCAGAACTGGCTTGCCTGCCGAACCGTTGTGGAACAAGCACCGTTGCCAAGCAGATTTCAACAGAGACATGATGTAATTGTTGGCGGCTACAGGAATGAGTTTGTTTTTGTCACTTTTTGATATTCTACGTGTCACCATTAGAGTGTTAAATAAAAAAGATAATTGAACTGTTTTTACACTTGTGGTTGGTGACCATTTTTAGGTGGAAGGACTGAAAGAGATTAGGTTGTTAAAATATTGTGCTTCCTGCATGCTAGGGATGTAGGGAGCTGGTCCTATGGATGTACAGTAAAATATATTGCATGTTGGTATGAGATGTTTTATTGGAAAACTAGTGAGTACAATGTATGGAAATGTTATTAACGGATTAACACCGTTAGAAAGTTATTCTTCAAAAACGCATTAAAATACTAATTTTTGTTAATCACAAAAAACGTAGCCACAGTCTAACAAGTAATACAGACAAATCCTTAGCGACATGTGTCACTTTTTAGCGAAATATCTTCTAAAAATATGAATAATATGCATTTTATTGAATTTTACTTTAATCTACATAACAAAGAGAATATTAGAACCAAATTTATGCTTAAAATACTGTCTGTCTCTGTAAATTGAAATGGTGGCTCGCTTATTTTTGACACATGCCCGTAAGGAGGCTTCTATTGCAAAGCTATTTATTCTGTGACGTAGAGTTTTCAATGATTTTATTTTTGGGGAGATTCCACGACCCTTTATTTGTTTGAAATATATTCAATCCGCGTCTTTTGACCTTCTTACCATTGTCAACATGCGAATCCAGGACCGGCTACACTTTTTTTATACCCCGAATTTTCACCAAATGCATTTAGCATTTTTTTTTGTTTAAAATCGGACACCACAGCTTTAATAAGGATACCGCAGAACCCCCCCTATTATACCAAATTTGAACAAAAAATATACAAAAAGTGCTGTTCTACAGGGAGTGAAAATCTAGCAAAATAGAAATTTTAAAGGAATCTGGCGGGTCAAGAGTCAAGTAATAATAATAATATAATAATAATTATCACCCTCACAATACTCCAAACTAGGAGTACCCCAGAAGCAACCACATGCTTGTGCGGGGGAGGGGGGCAATTACCATGATAACTGTCAAATAAAAACTATTGCTTCTATTCTCTCCATGGCCTACTCATCAATATCGATTAATGTGAAATTAAACTTAAAGCAGTGACTATAGAAGGAATAAGACTATCTACGCCGTATTAAATAGCATGTTTCAAAATTTTCTCATCTGCTCGGGGTGCGCCATCTATGAATCGAGAAATCCCGACGGGAAGCTACAGTGGCTAGAGTTTCGAGGAACCTGTAATCGCATCGGCGTGTTTTCGCAGCCAGACGTTCGGCCGGTGCAAGGCCACTTGCGGCTGGAGATCGCGACATTGCCGGATCTCTCGATTGGAATTGGTTTTGTCGGATGAGTTATGAAAACATTTTATATTATGTGAAATAGCATCGCGGATTTACGACTAATTGATTCGTAAGGAATCAGGGTCTTCGACGAGATTAATTTTGACATTAACAGATACTAAGAACATCAAAACCAACTAAACAAACAAATACATTACGAATGTGACTTTACGAATTTTTTAGAGGATATATTTTTTATTTTACCATTTAAAAGCAGTAAAAAGTAGAACCAGTGTTCTATAGTTACTGGTAGAAAAAAATGTGGAAATAAAAGCGTCAGTTCAATCTGTAAAACTGAGGCACGATTTCCCTCGGGAGTTGCAACTCGGCAACTCTGCTTGGAGTAGGTATATCTCCTTATTGTTTCATTTATTTCCGCTGCTGTCAGTAGTTAATTATTGTGGATACTGTTTTAGCTTAGCAGATTGCGGAATCTTTTTTGGCTAGGTACTTACAAATTCACAATGAAAACTGTGAAGCATCGGTGTGTGTACAGAAACTGTATTTCATCTAAATTAGATGACAAATTAAATAGGGCTACTTTTTTCAAGTTTCCCGTAAAAGATAGTAGTCAGTGTAAAACGTGGTTAAAGAACTGTGGAAATATGGACTTGATTAAATTTGAAGACGACTTGGAAGAGTTAGAGACATACCTAGTTTGTGATAAGCACTTTAAGAGTGAAGCATTTTATGATGTTCATTCTAAAAATAGGTTGGTAAAAAGTGCAGTGCCTATACCCTTTCTGGTAACTAAGACTGGTAAGTATACAAAAATAAAAAGCTTGCAAAAAAAGATATTTTGTATACATACAGGTGTGGTCACTAAGGTAAACAACTACAAAATAAATTAAAATATATAGTACATTTTTACTATTTACACATACAAATGTGCCTGCGTATTTCCCCTCGAGAACTTTTAAGTGAATTAATATGCCGTCTTCAATTTTGGTGGATGTACTTTAATCCTGTCAACAATACGACGGCTCTGATTACTTTTGGGCGAACTCGCTCTACGGAATGGGGTGGATATTAGGGGACAAAAACGATATTACATATAAATTTTTCGAAATATAGGAAAAAGTAGTATTTTTTACGGAACAAAATTAACAAAAATTAATAGGGTATATAATTATTGTTACTTGGAGAATATTTTAACATTGTCATAAAAACGGAGAATTGTTATCACAGAACTTTAACACTTGACATTACTATAAAAATGGGGTGGTCTCGCAATGAGGCGCGAATTTGAAAATAGCTAATGAGGCCTAGGTAGGTACACATAATATAGTTTTTTATGTTTTTGGGGCCAAAGGAATTCAATGTATGCATCGTTTTAAAGAAACAAAACATAATAGATATACATAACGCCAACGCCATGCCAATTGAGAGTAGTTATAAAAAATATGAGTAAATGGTCCAAATGTCGATTTCTAGATATTACCTACAGAGTGAGAAAAAAATGACTACCCTTGAGGTTGTACCTCAAACTACGCAAAAAATTATAAATATTTTTTCTTTTTGTAGGTACACAAATTATAATGGCAGATACGGGGTCTTATATGTTTTTCGATTAGGTATAAATTTGGAACCGAGTTTGGAACGGATCGATTTCCGATTTCCTTCAAAGTTGTACCTATTGAATCGATCGAGGTCAACTATTAGATACCAGATTAGATATGTATGTATGTATGTATGTGTGGGCCGAATCTTGCAAACTGAATTAGAACCACTTGATGACATCCGATTGAGTTGAAATTTTGCATACACCTTTAGTTCTGGTGACGATACAATATGCAATAATACCTTCAAAATGGCTGCAGCTACAAGATGGCGGATGATGTATTTTTTGTCAACCTCCTTAATATGGGTATCAATTGAAAGGGCTTGAAGAGTAGAAAACGATAAAGTTAGTGACATCACACTAAATTCAATATGGCCGCCGCTCCTAAATGGCCCATTACATTTTCTTTTCAACCCCCTCAATATGGGTAGTTATAAAATTAAAGGGCTTGAAGAGTAGAAAACGATAAAGTTAGGGACATCACGCTAAATTCAATATGGCCGCGGCTCCAAGATAGCGGATTACCTATTTCATATCCAACATGGGTATTATCAGTGACTATAGAACTATAGTCACTGGTATTATATGAAAGGGCTCGACGGGTAGAAAACAATAAGGTGAATGACTAACACCCTCCTGACTTGGGAGTCAAATAGGTAATAAAAACTCAAAATAAAATGAAAAAACTTTAAAAAAACAAGCTTTTTAAAGTAAAAAACACATTTTTTAAAATTTACTGGTCGGTTAATAATTCCTTATATTCCTGGACTGTCAGATAAGCTAAAACGTATAGGCAATCGTTTTAATGTGAGAACAGTATTTAAAACCAAAAATACATTAAGATCGATGCTAGTTAAAACAAAACCATTTAATGAGTTACAAAGTTCAAAAAATTGCATTTATAAAATTCCTTGTGAATGTGGAAAGTTCGATGTTGGGGAGACTTGTAGGCCATTTAACGTTCGTTTAAAAGAACATAAAAATTATATCAGGCAAAATCAAATTTCGAAGTCAAAAATATGTGAACATTCCTTTAATAAGAATCATAGGATATTGTGGGATAGTTCCAAACCAATTCTAAAAGAAGAAGTAGGAAATAGACGAAAAATTAAAGAATCTGCATTTATTCTAGGAAATACGGGCAACTGTGTTGCTGAATGTTCAGTGGAATTCAGTAAAATATTATTGCCACTTATTCAAAGAGAAGTTAGTATAGACAATTAGATAAAACACAGGGTACAATATCAGGCAGGTGGCTAGGCTATTGTTTCTGTTGTCATGACATTTTAACCTGAAATTTATCAATCTGTCACTTCACTTTGACGTGACATGATCTTTGAGAAAGGAGGAAGATTTATCCTCCGAAAGCTTAGAAAACAAATTTGTTGAAGTTATTTTCTGAGTTACACGTTTAAAGTTTCGTTCATTTAGTGTTAAGAATTTATGAATTTTCGAGGCAACTTGAAAAAGTTGTCTTTCAATCAGTTTGGTGGCGAAAAACCCAATTAAAAATTAAATGGTTCTCCGACATACTTTGAAATAATAAAAAAAAACATGAAACCACTAAACATACGAAAAAATGCCAAGAAGTCACTTTTGGTTACAATTAAAATCTACATAAAAAATCAATACATTTTATTTTTATACAAGGTGACTCATTTTTCTTTCAAAAATGGTTACCCAATCCCAATAATATAATTAATGAAGGTTGGTGACACAAAAATTAAATTTTTTTTTTATTTAACTTAGTTGGGAGAAGGGTCAAAACACTAGTAAAATACTCATTCTTCGCCAACGTTTCAAATAATATATAACCTTCATCAGGGCTTGAAAATATAATACAATATAATAGAAAATTGATATAAACTAAACATACTAATGTAAGAAAAATGGTTTTCTGGCTCTTACTCAACAAAATCAGCCCAGGAAATATTTTTAAAAAACGTAACTTTGGATTCATTACATTACTTGAATGATTTTTCGAGAATAGGGTGGTTGAAAAAGTGATGACTTCTCTCCCATCGATGTTAATTATAATATATTATGTTATTATATGTTAATTATAATATATTATATTATAAATTATAATAATAGCTGAATATTCCTTCTCGCATTTATACCTATCCCTTTTCTACTTATTTGATTTCTCATTATTACGGATATATTCTTACACATTCTTCGCCTGGCCTGACGTCTGCACTGATCCAAAAATTATGTTTTGTTGGCAGTTTTCGGGCCGGTTTCAATGCTCCACTGGAAAACCAGTTTAATAAATTATTACACTCACTGATGCTCGGGGAGCTCGTTCTAGTGGTGGTGCACAAGCATATAAAATGGTGGTATTTAGGAGGGGGGGTTGAACCCCCAAAATCCCCCCTCAGATACGGCCCTGGACCAACCTATAATTTTTACTTGATCTGTATTTATGGTTCTCGTATTTTTATATAACCTCCAATATCAATTCTTTTAGTATTTCCCCTTCTCCGAAATTGCTGTAGTGTAATAAGACAGGGTTATCTTTCATTATTTATAAGTCAGTCCCCGCACTATAAATGTGCAAGTCCTTGGGTAGCAAACTTTATTACTTATTCTTCTTCACATCTCCGCAAGTTATCGAAATCTTCCCAACATACGGAATTTATTACACTCTATACCTTTTACCAATTTTATTTCGTTAATTACGACGCACTGCTTTTCTTTTCCGACAAGATAGCAACCTTTGATTGTATTCGCGAATTAAATTCTACCAAATATGACGATGCACCGCGCACTTTCCTCTTTTTCTACCCGCCTATATGTCACTTATTTTTTCTGCAGATCCCCGTTTCTATTTTGATATAATATACCAAAAGTGACCATGCTTGTGTATCTTATGAAAATGTTTTGCCTTGTGTTACTTGATAAAATATTTACCTATTTACAGATGAAGAAGAGTTAGTTGTTGATTTTTCTGGTTTATCGGACTCTGAAGACATTAAATTTATCGTGCAACAGAAAACGCCACCAAGGAATGTTCCTAAATCAGTCGAAAGCCAAGAATCTCCATTATTACTCCATTTTTTGAGTATTCCTTCAACTCCCTCCGCAAAGAAGCAAATTAGCTCAAAAATTGCTGATTTAAGAAGGAGGTATAGGCGCATAAGCGCGGTAAACAATCGCTTAAAAAAGAAATATTCTTGGCTTCTGGCCCAATGCAAACCAGAAGGTTTTGTTAATAAGCTTTTAAATGCATCCACGAAAAGTGTCAAAACGTTTGTGAATATGCAACTATTCCACAAAAAAAGACAACAGTGGAGTAATGATGAGCGCGAATTAGCGCTTTCCATGTACTATAAATCCCCTTCCTTTTACAAGTTCCTGAAGTCACAAGGGTTTATACTGCCGTCTATTTCGATTCTAAAATCATGGATGAGGTGTTTTAATCTCAAGACTGGTGTTGAAACAAAATTGGTCAAATTGTTTAAGAAGAAAGTTGCCACAATGACCCAACAAGAAAAGCAGTGCGTGGTAATGTTTGACGAAATTAAGTTGGCAAAAGGGGTAGAATATAATAAATTCCATGATATGTTCGAAGGTTTCGAAGACTTGGGGATGCACAGAAGGAGTAATAAGTTTGCTTCCCAAGGACTTGTATTTATGGTGCGGGGACTAACTTATAGATGGAAGATGCCTCTGTGTTATTATACTTCTGCTTTTTCGGTGAAAGGGGTATTCTCAAACAGTTGATATCGGAGGTCATAAAAAAAATACGAGATATTGGTTTGGAACCAAAAATACTGGTAGCAGATCAAGGATCAAATAACAGGTTGGCCTATAAACTTCTTGGCGCTTCCAGTAACAATCCCAGAATTAACATTGATGGGAGAGAAATCATCACTGTTTTTGATCCACCCCACCTCGTAAAGTCGTTAAGAAATAATTTAATGAATCCGAAGTTACGATTTTTGGTCGACGCAGATAAAAATATTTCATGGACTGATTTTATTGATACTTACAGTTTAGAGAAAAATAATTTTGTTGCTCGGTCTATGCTCAAAATCACAGAAAAGCACGTAAGTCCAACAGACTTTCAAAAAATGCGCGTCAAATACGCTACACAAGTGTTTAGTAAGACCGTTGCTGCAGCCATAAAAACCGCCAATGCAACAGGCGAAATAACAAGTCCCACTGCACAAAATACCGCAGAGTTTTTTGGCAAAGTAAATGACATATTTGACTGCTTGAATGCCAGATGTGTTACCGATCCCAATCCATATCGAAGGGGCTTGCATCAAAAAGACAATGTAGTCAAAATTACTTTGGAGGACGGTGCAAAATTATTTTCGAACATCAAAGTGTTTGAAAATGATAAACAACGTAAGAATATTTATTGTCTCGAAGGATTTGTGTGGTCCATAAATGGAATTCTACTTCTTTGGGACCAATTATGTAAAGAAAATAATAATTGTAAATATCTTCTTACCGGTAGGGTAAACCAAGATCCGTTAGAAAATTTTTTTTCTATTGTCAGGAGTCGCGGTGGATATAATCCGTACCCCAAAGTTAAAGGTTTGCGATTAGCTTTGCAACAAAATATGCAGGTTCGATTAAAGGCCGCTGTAGAGCAAGCAAATTGTGAGTGTGACAACGATGAAAATATGGAGTTACCTTGTGACGCTTCGACAGAAGACGATGTGCCATTATGCAACTTGCATGAAAGTACATCCAAAGCAACAGGATCGGATGTTTTCAATAACGATGTTGAAACTACGGAACTTGACAATAATAGTTCCTCTGCCAAGCCTCAGAATATAAGTTTAGAAGAGTGCAGCATAAATTATATAGCCGGGTACTTAGCTCATTACCTAGTTAGGAAGAAAAAGTGTGAGGAGTGTGAAAAGTATATTTGTGCAGGTAACGATTTGCCAGTGCAGTCTGCCGAACAACTTATATTAAATAGGAGTTATGGTACCGAAGGAATTAAATCTTTAAAAAGACCATCTCCAAAATTCGCTCAACTGATCTCTGCTTTAATAAAAGCCTCTGACATATCAATTGAAAAACACAAAGTGGAATTCGGTATTGTAAATAAAGTTAGAAGAGAAGTGGCATCGGTAGCAACAGAACACCAAGTTGAATTATTTAAAACCTGCAAGGAACATTTGGGAGCTTTAATTGATCATCTAATAAAAATAAAAATTTTCCGATATATGAAGTGGCTTTCCGAAGCAAATAGTGTCCGAAGCGCAACAGTGCAAAAATGTTTAAAACCGCATAGGAAAATAAGGATTTTGAGTAATTAACATGTAAACTTTGTTCAACAAATGTTCATACCTACGTCACAACTCCCGTCCTTGTCTATAACTCGTGAATATACGACCGATATCCATCTTAGTAATTAATAATGGGAAATAGATGGTAATAATTGTAGCAATGAAAATGACGGGTTTGCAGCCAAAAACATTTCATATACTTCTTTCAAATAACAAAGCTTTCGTTCATTCTTTTAAACTTCTTCAGGGCTAAAAAATATGTATTCAATGTAACAATGTATAATAATAATTAAAAAATACATCAGGGTGAGTCTTTGACCCCGACAGAAATTTTAAACAGGTGTAAAATTAAACCGCCACAACTACCGGGTCGTGGCGTGAGTTTTTGCCAATCAAGACCAGTGCCTTTGTCCCGCACCTTCGGGTGTGCTATCGTTATAATACGCCATGATCAATTGATTGCTTCGGTAATTAATTGATTCCTTAGTAAATATGTTTTAAAGAGTTATTATTTTTATGTAGATTAAAATGTGATTAGATAGCCCTTAAAATTTCCTTAGATATAAGTATAACATTAAGGCATAGGATTAAGTGTTATCTCTTAGGTTGTTTCTAATAAATTTGATTTATGACAGGAAATATTTTGCACCCTTTAGAATCTACAGTTTGTTTAGCGAATGTTCGGCCGTACGTCACAACTCCCGTTCTTATCTTACTCGTGAATATACGATGGATATCGGTCGTATATTCACGAGTCAGACGGGGCGAACATTATCGCTGAACAAACTGTATGGTACTTGTTATGCAATACATGTCACAAAACCTGATAGCAGTTGAACAGTGACATTAAAACATAACCTTGTGAAAGACCAAAGACCTCTTGTGCGGTCTCCTTGGAGTTGCCAGAAGACAAACTTCTCCTCAAGACTTCACTTTTCCTATGCAATAGACTGTGACATGCTGGTCTTCTTATTTTAAAGAGTCCCAGGACTTAAAAAAACTATCTGCGGTATTATACAATCAAACACTACTAATCAATCCGTATATCTTGAAAAGGAAAACGTTTATATGAAAAATTAACCCTTTCGCTACAGCACACACAAAAATCAACGTTGGCCATAACTGCGGTATTTGTTCCACATGCAAATAAATTGTCCATAGCAGTAGCGGCAACAAAAAAAACATGAATGTATTTAGAAACCAAACTGCTGTTGACGAATATATTCATCGTCTTATTTTATAAATCAAAAAGTGCACAAAATAAAAAATCTTTCTGTTGTAGACTATTTAATATAAATATACACAAAGCATTCTAGAAATTTTTCTTTGTAGGGTAAATACCGAGTAAATACACATATAACGTGGCTCGGCGTTTTTTTTATTTTGTGTACAGACAACACATCCTTTGGTAGGATTTTTCCTAAATGTAGTTTCTGAAATAATGTCAGGAAAATGTCATCCAGTTAATCTTAGAGGATTGTTTTCAACATTATGTCTACCTAAAATATTGAAAAATTCCAGTAGGGTGCGCCACCTTACGGGTCACTTTCAGCGGCGGTTGCAGGGGGAGACAACCGGGCCGGCGAGCAGTGTCGGCACGCTATGCTAGGCTTCGTCGACCGTCTTATTCCTTCTATAGTCACTGCTTAAAGGTAATAATTATTATTTGTTCCATAAAAGTCAAGAATTTTGCTTAGATATGTAAAACAATTTGATGATATTTTAATTTATTATTATTTTGGCATCAATTTAGAACTGGGAAACGTAATGTAGGTAAATTTATACCCCAAATGCTAGACGGTACATCAACTTTGCAACAAACAACAGAATTTTAAAGCGTAAATATCATTTTCTTTTGAAAAATACCTATTCTTATCGGCAATTAGTAATAAAAAATTAATAGAATGATAAAGCTAGTGATATAAAATAGTTTTTAGGAAGTTTCGAGTTTTTAAAATTTTCAGAAATTTCATAAATATTAAAAATTGGCAAAAAACTAAATATTGGTACTAACTTGGTACACTTAAGTAAAATTGAAAACAAACAACTTTTTCAAGTAAAACTTTTTGACAGATTACGAAAGTCACATGACCATGTTTGAGTGGGTCATTTTTCATCTTTTTTAAAGCAAAAGGTAACCCCAAAATTAAATTTCAAATAAAACGTTAATTAAAAATTAGCCCCCCTATGTTGCGAACTTTTTGGAGGACATTGTATAATATCTCCATATCTTTGACCGTTTTCCACCAACAGGCTGGGCGTCTAAAAATGATCACCCTGTACATATATTCTTAAGAATGTTCTATGATAGTGACGGCCATATTGAATTTCCCGTTTCGCATTTTT
Organism: Pseudeuparius sepicola; assembly: GCA_963920635.1. Lineage (NCBI taxonomy): Eukaryota > Metazoa > Arthropoda > Insecta > Coleoptera > Anthribidae > Pseudeuparius > Pseudeuparius sepicola. The sequence continues at coordinate 26,151,723 of OY987304.1, read as the reverse complement.
CTCCTTTAATATTTGATGAAAATGAACCATTTTTTTACTAATCCGCTTATATTTTACATAAGAATTCCGGATAAGAATTTTTGCAGTTTTGAAAAAAAAAATTAAAACATGTTTTTTTCAAAACAACATAAAAGGTATCATCCGGAATTCTGTGAAGAGAACTAAACATATTTTACCTCTTGTAAAAATGTTTAAAACTTAGCCGTTTTTAAATGATTTGCGAAATAGCAAAAATCGCGCAAAAATAATATTCAGTGCTTGATTGCTACCGTCTTCTACCGGAGATGCGGATTTCAGCTAGTCTAGGTCGCAGTTGCGATAACGTGACGGGATAAATTGGTTAGTTCGATTTCTGGTGAAAGTGCCGGTTGGAATTTGAAGTTTGCCTGTTTGCTGCTGTGTTTATGTAATGAAATGAAAAGCGGGACGTCTTTATACTAAGACAAATGTATATTGAATGATTGAATGTCGACAACCTTCTTGTTACAAAAGTGATTGTTCTACTTAGTACTAACAATATTGCTTACTTGCTAAACACCAGTTATCTACCTAATTAAACCTATTGCGATATTCTATAATGTGGATAATATTGTATGCTGATTTAGCAGTATAGGCATTTCGTAAAGAGGGTCAAGAGGGTGAATGCACTGGTCCCTTACACCTCCCCTTTTGAGAAAAATGGACTTCACTATGGCCACTTGTGAAGTGCATTTTTGTCAACCTCAAAACGAAATACCGTTGAATATCAACTTAAATATCTAAAAAATAATAATAATAATACAAATACCCATATATTAAAAATATAAAACGATAATTACTACACCCAAAAGGAAAACCAAATCTTAAATATACTAATGACAATGAAATGAAGTTAATGTAAACTTATAAACTAAGATACTTTCTTATTCGATTCTTGTGAACCATGTATTGATTGCCTTTATCATTTCTTAATGTACAGTTGGGTCCTTCGACTGAAATATGGGAAAAGGACCATCAAACCACGAATCCAGCTTGTGGCGATCTTCGTTTGTTACCAACACGAGGTCACCTGGATTCAGTATCATTTCTTTATTACATTTTTTATCTAATTGAATTTTTTGGTCTTTTTTTGCTTTTTCGAGGTATTCCCTGGCTCTTTTTCGCGCTAATTATAACCTGTAACGAACTTCTTTGTCGTAAGCATCTGTATTATATAGTGGATCCACGAGGGATCCCGATAATGCGTCAGTTAAATTCGCTTTTTTCGCAAAGATAAGTTCGTGTGGTGTATAAGAATGGTAAGTACTAGGAGTAGTATTATAGCAAAATGCGAAATATCTTGACCACGTATCCCAATCTGAATGCGTTTCGTTTATGTACATCCTGACAAACTCGTTGAGAACACGGTGGTTGCGTTCACAACCCCCAATTGTTTGACTGTGATAAGCTATTGAGAATTTATGCTGCGTATTTAGTAATTTGGCTAGGTTACTGAAAAGTTCGTTCTTATACTCTGTTCCCAAATCTGTCCAGATTTCCTTCATTGGGCCATATATGAGAACAAAATTTTCGAAAATAGCTTTAGCTACAGTAGAAGCTTCTTTATTTGGTATTGGCACAAGAACTACATATTTAGTTAGTTCACATTGTAAGGTTACAGCGTATATATTTCCTTCATTGGATTTTTGAAATGGGCCGATTGTGTCGATGCATATGATGTCAAAAGCGGTTTGGGGGGTAGGTGTAAGAGTTAACGGTTCTACGTGTTTAGAATGTACTTTGTTAATTTGACACTTGTGACATTTGTGTATGTATTTGGCGACATCACGTGACATGTGTTTCCATCTGTAAGATGCTTTCAATTTTTTTAACAGTTTTTTTTGTCCGCAATGACCGCCTAACATGGGATCGTCGTGAAATTTCTATATTAACTTGTCCTTGTCACTTCTATTTGTGATAAGTTTTTTAAAGTTCGTTGCTCTACTTGCTTAAATTCATTTACAGTGCACTGTGTAAATATATTGTCGTCTAATTGTAACTTTAATTCAGTACATTTTTCCTCATCAGCCAACTTTTCGAGCTTAGATAACAATTGTTCTAACACAATGTTACCATTGATAACCGGAAGTGTACTTTGAGCGCTCATTTTTTTTCTTCCTACATATTATATTTGTTACTATATACGTGGGCATAACTTTAAATTTCAAAAGTGGTAATTTCAGTGTATTATAATTGTCTAGCGTTTCGAATACCTTTGCCTCAGGTAACATTTTTCGCGTTATTGTTTGTTTAGTAAGTTTGGTTTCATTAGCCTTTGCCATTGACCTAGTTATCGCGGATACTTGACACACATTTTCATGTATTTCTTTTAGGTGTTGTATATCTATTCTTGACAAGGCGTCCGCGCCAATGTTATCTTTGCCTTTGATGTATTCTATTTCAAAGTCACTGTCCTCTAGATCTAATCGCATTCGGGTAAGTTTTGACGAGGGGTCCTTCATGGAAAATAAATAGACTAATGGTCTGTGATCTGTTTTTACTAGAAATTTTTGTCCATACAAGTAACATCGGAAATATTTTATAGCCCAATGAATCGCGGTTAGTTCTTTCAGTATGGTTGGTTTGTGCGATTCTCCTTTAGTAAAACTACGCGAAGCATACGCTATGGGTAACTCTTGTCCATTGAACTTCTGAGAGAGTACCGCACCGCAAGCATCTTTGGACGCGTCTGTGGTAAGGATAAATTGTTTTGAAAAATCTGGGTATTGTAATATGCGAGGACTTTTTAAGCTATTTTTTAGGATTTCAAACGAATGTTGGCATTCTCGTGACCAATTGAATTCAACGTTTTTGCGTACCAATTTATTTAAGGGTTGTGTTATAGTTGCGAAATTTGGTATAAACCTACGATAAAAGTTGCAGAATGCAACAAACCATTTGACCTCGTCTGGGGATTTCGGTATCGGGTATCTATTTATAATATCGAATTTAGAATCGTCTGGTAAAATGCCTGTAATTTTGTGACCAAGATAAGTAACTTCTTTCCTAAAAAAATTGCATTTTTCCGGATTTAGTTTCAAGTTACATTTCCTACATGTTTCAAATACTTTTCTTAAATTGCTTATGTGGTGCTTTTCAGAACAACCAATCACTATTAAATCGTCCATATAGAGAAATGCTTTTTCCGGTGTAATACCTGCGAATGCTATAGACATCATTCGCTGAAAACTGTTTGGACTTACGGATAAGCCAAAGGGCAACCGCGTAAACCTAAAGGATCCCGAGTCTACACTAAACGAAGTTAGATCGCGAGATTCCTCGTCCGATGTTATTTGGTGAAAGCCCGATATTAAATCGATCACCGAGAACCACTTTGCTCTGCCAAGTTGATCCAAAATGTCGTCTATATGAGGGAATTTATCAGCAATAAGTTTTTTATTTAGTTGTCTGAAATCGACTACCAATCGCAACGCTTTTTGGCCATTAGTAGCTTTTTTCGGCACTAATAATACCGGACTATTGTAGTCCGAGATCGACGGTTCTATTATAGCGTTTGAGATCATTTTCTCGACTTGCTGATGAATTTCCTCTTTCTGTACTTTTGGAGTTCTGTAATTTTTTATATATACAGGCTTATTATCTGAAAGTTTTAATTTTTACGTATAGAAATTATTAGCAGTTATCTTATCACTTTTTAAGGCAAAAATATCAGAATATTCTTTACACAATTCTAGGACACTTTGTTTTATAAAATTTGGCATATCGCAGTTCAGCTGATTTAGTAATTGTGAAGTGCGATCTTGCTTTTCAAGTTCTATATTAAAAATATTAAATTGGTTTAGAGGCACTACATCCACCTTGGAGACATTTATACTCACATTTTCGAATGTTGTGTTTATTATTCTAACCAGCGGGTTTTGTTTTGATATTACGGTTCTGGCTAAAAATACGCCTGGGTGCACTTCTTTGTTTAGTACTAACGAGTCCTGAGCTATATTTTTTAAACTGGCTATTTCTCTAACAACTTCGCATCTGGCAGGGATGTGTATAACATTTTCATCTGGGCTACTAAGAATAGGGATAACAACTTCGCTTTGTTTAGTTCTAAGTGTCAAGGTCCAGTCAAGATAATCTATAAAGGAATAATATTCTGTTAAAAAATCTCTGCCTAAAATTCCATCCACAGGTATGGGAAAATTACTGCCAACGATGTGAAAAATATGTTTGAAATTGAAATAATTTACTGATATACCGGTTTCTGTTGTCCCTAAAGCATTAGTGAGCTCATCTGTTACTCCTTTAATTTTGCTTGGATTAGTAATGTCGATTATTTGATTCAAATTAATATTTGTCCTTTTAAAAACGGAAATGTCAGCTCTGATATCTACTAAAAGCGTGTTTTTGGAATTCGTCATTTCAATATAAAATACTACAAAATTCGAAAGATGTAAGTTTATTGTGTATACATTTACATTTCCCCCAATCGAGCCTGTTGGGGGCTCGATTCGTTTCCCGAACTATTTTCAGTTTGACAGACTCGCACCGACCTATGATTACCACTCTGCTGTCTATAATTATTATCACTGTAATTATTATAACTATTTCTACGACCGCGGTAACCTCTATTTGAGAATTGTCCCCTATTGTTACCATTTGAGTAACCTCTACCTCTGCCGCGACCATAGCCACTGTTATTAAAGTTCCTATTTTGGCGAAAGTATAAGATATTAGAGCCGCTATTTTGCGAATTGCTATTTACGAATTTTGCCATTAGACTTTGAACTGACGTAAAATTTCCGGCTTGGATTATAAGTCGTGCTTTTTCATTGTTAGCATTGGTACTTAGCGCTCGTACTGTATTTTCAACCACGTAATTTTCAGCTACGTCGCATGATATGCCCTCTGAGATATACGCTTTCCGCAACTTATCCGCTAACATTTCCATTTCTGTAGCGTAACTTGACGCATCTTTGGCGTTTTGCTTGCAATTTAACAATTTCGCAGAAAACAAATGTGAACTCTCACCTTTTATGCCACTCTTTAACTTGTCAACTATCGCATCGATTGTGTTTTCGTTGATAATTAAATCGCGAGCTTTCCCAGTTAGACGTGTTTTTACGAAAGCAAGTGCGTTTGCAGCGTGATCATTCGAGTTATTTCTAAGTAATTGCAATGAGTCTAAAAAGGATCTTAGGTTATCAGAATTCCCGTCAAACTGAGTGGGCACTAGCTTGCTAGCCAAGTTAAAAAAATCCGCAGCGGTCATAGCCATGATTTCCTCAACTTGGGGTTCACTATCGTCTTCTAAGATATCGTCCTCTAAAACAAGAGGATCTATACTTTCTATGCAAGAAATCGGTACTTTATAACGTACTCCTAGTGCTTGAAAGGAGCGGATAACTTTATCTTTGCTTCCCTGAAAAATTAGTTTGTATTTAGCTTTGGCTGGATTGTCTAGAGAATACCACGATTCCTTCAAAGTACCAGTAAAGTCATTAAACAATTTAACTAAGTTATCCCTGATCTCGTGCCTAACTTGATCGGTTTATGGTATATTCTTTTTGATGGCTCTTTTCGACTGACTAATAATTTCTTGTTTGATCTGTAATATCGACAGATTAAGTTTTTCAAAATCACCTTGAATTAGGTCCCTAGGTTCATGATAAGGACAGCCAGTACCAAACGAATAAAAACAAAGTGCTACCTATACTTAATTAGACATTGGACATTACCAAGACTTACTCTAGCAGTTTACACAACAAAAACTCAGACTCGTCGGATGCACCTTGCGCGCACTATTTTAACTCTCACGGCACTACCCTTCCGTGACTTCTGACTCTTCTTAACTGATGCACACCCGATAATTGTTTACAGCTTTAAGCACACTACTAGAAGACACTGCGAAGAACACTCTCGCGTCGCGAGCGGGGCTGTTATCCACTGAGGGCTCCAGCGCCCTGGGATACTGCATATTATGCGTGCTTTATGCCCCTTTTATACAGCGCTTACACTTACGGCCAAGTTGCGACGCATTCGCTTCTTCAGGCCTCTTTCGTAAACTTGGAATATCCTTAACGTCAAGTGGATTGCCAACAGCAACAGTAAACTTGGAATATCCATTTTCTTCGATTTGTTGACTTTTGGAGCAGGATTTCCCCATTGCTTGCACCTATTTCACTACTTCACTAAACTTAAGTACCTTTGGCAGGGTTGCCATGTAATGAAATGAAAAGCGGGACTCTTTATACTAAGACAAACGTATATTGAATGATTGAATGTCGACAACCTTCTTGTTACAAAAGTGATTGTTCTACTTAGTACTAACAATATTGCTTACTTGCTAAACACCAGTTACCTACCTAATTAAACCTATTGCGATATTCTATAATGTGGATAATATTGTATGCTGATTTAGCAGTATAGGCATTTCGTAAAGAGGGTCAAGAGGGTGAATGCACTGGTCCCTTACAGTTACATTTCCTTGGGATTATTATACATATATATTTTAAAATAATTGGGTGACCTTATTTTACTGATTGTGGCCACTTTGTTATTATAATATTTTCTCGTTACTCGATTTTTTTAATTGCTGTAATAATTTTTTTGTACAGTTGCGAAGAAAAATAGGGATACTACACTGAATCAACATCAAAACGATAAAAATACCTATGCAATGGCATACAAACAACATTACGTAGTACCTATCAATTTATAAAACAGAAAATAAATCTAGTTTTTCACACAAGAATTTTGTTGGCAATGTCCTTTTTTCACTTTGCAAAAGGGTGGGAATCCTAGAACAAATCCCCCAGCAAACACACGAATTGTGGCGTTTAAATGGGCCATTACCGAAATTAATGGCTTTATTGTGGCACAGGCAAGCCGTATTGTGGCCCACAATTGGTAATATACATGGTTCCCACAATTTCTGAATATTGTGGACTGTTTTATAAGGACCAGCAGTGGCTAATCATTATATGCTCATAAATACAATAATTTCACTATTCTTATCACGTTTAAATCCACACACCAATACCATTGTTTTTGCACTCGACGCACGTTTCGCTCACTAAGTTAGCATCATCAGGAGATGATTAAAACTGTTTTAAAACAGTTTTCGAGTGCAAAAACAACGGTATTGGTGTGTGGATTTAACGTGATAAGAATAGTGTATCGCCAATAGGTTCCAAATTCCCAACTTAGACAATAATTTCAGTTTGTGCCTTGTTGGTCCATTTATGGTTGTACAATAGAATTAAATATGAAAATATACATGTAAAGTCCCAGTTGTGGCATATCATTGGTACTGACGCATGAGCAAATAAAAAGGAGAGGAGACCGCCAGGTCCAGGTTCGCCATGTTGGTTTCCTCCGGTGTCTGCTGCAATCAATGTTTCTGGAATTTCTACAGATATTCGTGTTTTACGTGGTTGGTTTGGGTATCTGTGTCTTGACAAGGAACAACAATACCATTTTAAAGAAGAAGACGTGTTTTGCGTGCGTGAACCAACGCCCTCTGAAAGACTATGCACTTGGTGAGTTTACTTTATTCCCTTTTGGAAGAGTGCTTGACCGGCACCGTCGCAATGATAAGCGATGGTGCCGGCTTGACTCGTTAATGCTAATATATACTATTAGACTGCCCGATACCTATTAGCACAGACTAACGAGTAATACAGACAATTCCTTAGCGACGTGTAAAAAGGAGACTCCCTTTTTAGCGAAATATCTTCTAAAGACATTAATAATGTGCATTTTATTTGATTTTACATTAATCTACATAGCAAAGAGATTGTATTAGAACCAAATTTATGCTTAAAGTACAGTTGCCTTTCTGTAAATTGAAATGGAGACTCGTTTATTTTTTTCACATGTCCGTAATGAGGCTTCTGTTGCAAAGCTATTTATTCTGTGCTATTAGTGTTTTATCTTTTATAGGGCTATTTCCGCACAATATAACAATAGACCTAATAATAATAATTCTTGCTTTATTGCCGTCTGTGGTTGGGAACAAGGAAAGACTTAAAGACAATACTAGAACAGCATTCACTCGAGTGTCTAGGAAATACCAGAAAACCGAGACACTGTGATAATAGGTGCGTGTAGTGTTAATCGTTGTTCTCTTTTCTCATTTTTAGATTTAATAAGAGCAAATCCGCTATCTGCGAATGCTACGGGAATGAAATCCATGGAATAGTAAAAGTTTGGCTCAGATGAGGAGCTGTTGTTAGGGCCAGTGGGAGACAGAAGAGGAAAAAATTAGTGTCAGTGACATTTTTACATTAACTCAATAGCCATGCCCAAATTGCAATTCTTAAATTGAGGCCTAAACCATAGCAGTTCACAACTCGCATTTTCAGCTATTTTTATCATAGATTCTATTTTTCAATGTACGGGGTGATCCAAACTCGACGCCCCAGGCCTACTGTGGGAACACGAAAACTGAAAATAAAATTTAGAACAGGGGTTCTTAAATGGGATATAATAAGGCCCAATTATGACCGAAAATTTATTTTTTTGATGTTTGGGAAAATGGCCGCTGTGACGTTATCGATATTTTTTCCCCAGAAACATACCATTTTTTTCCTATACAGTAAGGTCATTTAAGTGTGTATGGGATTTTTTTATTAATTGTATAACCAAAATACAGATATTGCCGAAAGTTGATGCATGTTCAATAATCATATTAGGTACACTTAGAATGGTTGCATGCTAAACAGCATACAGGGTAGGTCAAAAAATATAAAAATTGTACAAGAGTACCTAAAGTAGAGAAAATTCAGCAAAATGTTATAAAGAAAATTTGTTTAGAATTAAAAGCTATGACTAAATACCAAAACATAGCCTCCTAAGAAAAAATAATTTTTTCTTCAATTAATTTCTAGTGTCTTAATAAACATTTCAAATAAAAATTTTGCACCTTAAATGAGAGTTTTTTAATATACACATTATCATTACTAATGTTTTGTTTAATATCGTTGCAACAAACATGAAGTTTATGATTCCTTAAAAAATTTAAAGTTAATTTTACAAATATGCTTGAATTTGAACAAAGTTATGCGAAATTGATTTAATAGGGAAGTTGACGGTTTTTCAAATTTAGTGCCAGTGGATTCTTTTTACCTTCAACAATATCGTAGTACATGTAATTTGCTATTTCACAGCTTTGTTAGAGAGAAAATCCACTTTCTGTTTTCCCGCCAATTTCAGCGATTTTTGAAAATTTACGTCACAATAGTTTTCCCCCATTTTTCCCTATGTAAATGTACTCTGCGATCTCTTCTTCTTCCAACCTGGCTGTAAACCGCTGTGAAGCAAGTCACAGAACGATACCCAGATTAGAATTTCCACTGTTGTCAGGCTGTACGTTTTCGAGCAGATTGAAGTATGATACCTATTTCATTAGTTATATTTTAATAGTATGTATAATCGATTTTTCATAATATAATTTTATATTTAGAATACCTAGTTACTTTTGTGGCATGAAAGTAAAATGATTTAGGACTGGTAAAACTAAAATAGATATAAAGCATCTTTCTAATGTCATACCCCGATTAAATCTGACAACTGAGGAAATAAAGGCTTGACGTTCAACAGTCCACACTGTGGACACAACAGTAACATATTATTTTACTATTTCGACGACGAAGAATACTGAGAATCATCGAAAGGATTGGTATTTGTGTGTATTTCTTCACAATGACGAAAAAGTGCTTTGTTAGCTATTGCACAAATACGTCCGATAATACTAACACTGCGCCAGATAAAAAGAAACTGTGATTGATTTATTTTATCAGAATCTCTTACTAAACACATTGCAAGAATACATATAATACTAATAAACTTGTACCTGTAAACGATAAATATATACCTAAGCAGTAAACCCAATAAATTAATTACATTAAAGGATAATTTAATCTGGGATTTCCTACCTACCTTTCCCCACAGTAAATAGAAAAATTAATCCTTTATACTCCTGCCTTCCTCTTCTTTATTATTGTTTAGAATATAAAATAATAATAAATAATATGCTTCTACCACAATAGCTATCAACAAAAACAAAACTGTCCAAAGTTCCAAAGTTTGGATTTGCTGGTTATGTTGTCCACTGTCAGCTGAAGGATATTTCACAATATCCAATTATTTTTATTTCTTCTTCTTCTGAGCTAGCGTTCGGCAATCTTTGGGAACTATTGTGACGTAGAAACCCCCATCGGCAAAACGAATGAAGATTTAAAAAAATCTTCATTTTATTTTCAAATTATTATTATATGTGCTAGTGGTGCAATTTGGTGATACTTCATCCGCTGATTACCATTTGATCTCGAAATTCGATTATAGAGGAAACTTCCCTATTTTGATTAATTTAGGAAAGTGTTTAGGGTGAATATTAAAACAAAATTTCTTTAGAAAATTATTAATACTTATTTAAAAAAAAATCTTAGGTCATGTTTTGGTGTTTAGGCATAACGATTAATTGTAAACAAATTTTCTTAATAACATTTTGCTGAATTTCCTGAAATAAGGGTACTTTACTCTTGTGCAATTTTTATATTTTTTGACCTACCCTGTATGCAACCATTCTAAGTGCGCCTAAATTGAACATGCACCAACTTTCGGGAATATTTGTATTTTGGGTGCACAAGACACCCTTTAATAATTTTTAATAATTTCGAACTATCAATAATTGTTTCCATGGCTAGCTAAATTTCGGAAAACCGATTAGGTATGTTTTTTTTACATATTTGACAATGTAGATTTTGAACAATAACAGGTACAGAAAATCTTTTCTACAAAAGTTGTTGAAAATGATAAGGACTTTCAAAATATAGAGAAAAAATGGTATGTTCTGGGAAAAAATATCGATGACGTCACAGCCGCCATTTTCCCAAACATCAAAAAAGCTAATTTTTGGTTATAAGTGGACCTTTCCCAGCAAACACTGATGAATGGGGCTTAAATGGGCAAGCGCAAAGTCCCCAGTACTGTTCTAATTGGCACATTTGTGGCAGCCATAAATGGACCACAAGCGAAATGTCCCGCCAGCCAGCAGCAGACCATCCTTTAATTTGCCAACAACTTACCTTGTTGGGACACAAAAGAGCCAATGCAGACGCCAACATCTTGCCGCATTTGGCGAACAAGTGCAGGCACATTGATAGTTTGCCAGTTGGGGGCTAGTATTGGCCATTAACAGTTACACTTAAGCCCCACAATGATAATTGCATTGGGTTTCCTCTGTGGGCTATTTAGTGGCTAGCGATTAAGAAACGGGCATAGGTACTGTGTCAAATTTTTATTCACAAAAGCATAGCTAAGTACTCTTTCGTGAACAAAAATTTTACACAATATACAAATTTTCTTCATATATATAATACATATTATGTATTGGTCTGCGTATGCAGCTATTTCTCCATTTTGGTCTTTTAGGGCATGTCTAAATGATTGAAAAAGTTTTGATTTCAAACAATAAAAACATCTGGCCACTTTTGAAATGTTTTATTTCATTTCAAAAAATAAACATTGTAAATAAAACATGTATCCTTAAATAATAAAAACATTAAAAAATAAAGTTAACATTTGATGCAAGTAAAACTATTATAAAGCTGAAATCGAGCCCTAAACTGCATTACAAAAAATGTAAATTTTACTCAAAAATGTTTTCCAGCAGCTAGTGCTAGGTGCAGTGTACAGGGTAAACCAAACTCGACGCCCCAGGCCTACTGCGGGAACCCGAAAGCTTAAATAATGGGACATAACTACTAAGGTTCAATTATAACCGAAAATTTGCTTTTTTGATGTTTGGGAAAATGGCCGCTGTGACGTCATTGATATTTTTTCCCAGAACATACCATTTTTTCTCTATATGTTGAAGGTCCTTATCATTCTCAACAACTTTTGTAGAAAAGATTTTCTGTATCTGTTATTGTTCAAAATGTACATTGCCAAATATGTAAAAAAACATGGATACACCATGATGGGTTTTCCGAAATCTAGCTAGCCATGGAAACAATTATTGATAGTCCGAAATTATTAAAAATTATTAAAGGGTGTCTTGTGCACCCTTAAATTTTTCAATTGGATTATTTAACAAAAATACAAACAATAATAGCAAACAAGTTAGTAACAAGCACTGTTCAAAAATTTAAGAAATAATCCAGTTGAATAATAAATTTAAGGGTGCACAAGGCACCCTAACATGCTTTTAAATAATTTCTGACTATCAATTGTTTCCATGGCTACCTAGATTTCGGAAAACCGATTCCTGTAGCTTTTAAACAATAACAGATACAGAAAATCTTTTCCTACAAAAGTTGAGAATTATATGGACTTTCAATATACAGTGTGGTCATTTAAGAGTGCAACATAGGTATGGGATTTTTGTTTTATTAATTGCGGAACCAAAATACAAATATTCCCGAAAGTTGGTGCATGTTCAATTTAGGCGCAATTAGAATGGTTGCATACAGGGTAGGTCAAAAAATATAAAAATTGCACAAGAGTAAAGTACCCTTATTTCAGGAAATTCGGCAAAATGTTATTAAGAAAATTTGTTTACAATTAAACGTTATGCCTAAACACCAAAGCATGGCCTCCTAAGAATTTTTTTTAAATATTAATAATTTCCTAAAGAAATTTTGTTTGAATATTCACCCTAAACACTTTCATAAATTAACAAAATTAAATCAATTTCGCATAACTTTGTTCAAATTCAAGCATATTTATAAAATTAACTTAGATTTTAAATTTTTTAGGGAATCATAAACCTCATGTTTGTTGCAACGATATTAAACAAAACTTTAAAATTTCGCAAAAAATCTTCTGATCAAGGTAAAACATTGGTAATGATAATGTGTATATTAAAAACTCTCATTTAAGGGGCAAAATTTTTATTTGAAATGTTTATAAAGAAACATGAAATTAATTGAAGAAAAAATTATTTTTTCTTAGGAGGCTATGTTTAGGTATTTGGTCATAGCTTTTAATTCTAAACAACTTTTCTTTATAACATTTTGCTGAATTTTCTCTACTTTACTCTTGTACAATTTTTATATTTTTTGACCTACCCTGTATGCTGTTTAACTTGCAACCATTCTAAGTGTACCTAATATGACTATTGAACATGCATCAACTTTCGGCAATATCTGTATTTTGGTTGTGCAATTAATAAAAAAATCCCATACACACTTAAATGACCTTACTGTATAGGGAAAAAATGGTATGTTTCTGGGGAAAAAATATCTATGACGTCACAGCGGCCATTTTCCCAAACATCAAAAAAGCAAATTTTCGGTCATAATTGGACCTTATTATATTTAAGAACCCCTGTTCAAAATTTTATTTTCAGTTTTCGTGTTCCCACAGTAAGCCTCGGGCGTAGAGTTTGGATCACCCTGTACATTGAAAAATAGAACCTATAATCACAGACTAACGTTGCAAAGCTATTTATTCTGTGCTATAATAAAAATAGCTGAAAATGCAAGTTGTGAACTGCTATGGTTTAGGCCTCAATATAAGAATTGCAATTTGGGCATGGCTATCGAGTTAATGTAAAAATGTCACTGACACTTACTAATTTTTTCCTCTTCTGTGTCCCATCGGCCCTAACAACAGCTCCTCACCTAATTCTGCGCCAAACTTTTACTATTCCACGGATTTCATTCCAGTAGCATTCGCAGATAGCGGATTTGCTCTTATTAAATCTAAAAATGAGAAAAGAGAACAACGATTAACACATGCACCTATTATCATAGTGTCTCGGTTTTCTGGTATTTCCTAGACACCCGAGTGAATGCTGTTCTAGTATTGTCTTTAAGTCTTTCCTTGTTCCCAACCACAGACGGCAATAAAGCAAGAATAATTATTATTGTTAGGTATATTGTTATATTGCGCGGAAATATCCCTATAAAAGATAAAACACAGGTATCGGGCAGTATAATCAGTATATATATTAGCATTAACGAGTCAAGCCGCCACCGTCGCTTATCATATTAATACAGTAAATTTAATTGGATTTATATGGGTAATAATGCAATTCATTGTGTAAGAAAAATTTTCTTATCCATCCATAGTGCCCCATATAGAAAGCTTAAATCCGAATTTTCGACCATCAACCCTTTGCAGGTTTTCTGCCATCTTGAATTTAGTGATAAAATAGTTTTTCGCGGATAACAGCTGTATTTTTAATTTTACCAAAAATATAGCCGATACCATTTTTTAAAGGAAAAAAGGTGCTCTGCAAATTTGTTCTCTTGACATTTACTTGAATTTTGCATATATAACAAGTTATAAGAAAATAATCTAAAAAAAAGAGGTTGCAACTTTTTTCACATCTAATATCTTTTTTTCTGCTAATGACAGCGCAAAATTTTCTTAACAAAAGTTGTTCACTACAAAATTACCTATGATATTTGTATGAACAACTTTTTTCTATCAGCAATAGTTTATTTCCGGTACCGTCTCAAATTTGGGCGCAACGTCTCCTGTCACCTCGTAGCGTCAAAGTACGCGCGCTGTACCTTGACTGTACTTCGCAAAATTTCTTAAGTTTGACTGTACTTTATGTAAAGTATAATAATTAATTGTGGCCGCGAGTAGTAGTTTATGGTACAAGGATGAAAAGTTGAGTTTTTCGGACGGATGCAGACTTCACCGGCCGAGGCGCAGTCGAGGCTGGCGAACCGCAGGTGTACGTGCATCATACAATATTTTTTATTCGAACGTGCTTAGATATATATACTTATTTAAAAAAGTAGAAAATTAAGATCAGAAATGATACCGTTTAGTTTTCATTGCAATAAATCCTAGTTACCTATGAGCTTCTACACGGAGAAAAAAATATATTTAAAGCTATAATAAAAATAATTATACGTATTAGGAAATTTAATACTATTTGGCACAGCAATACTATATTTTACGAAATTTTTATAAAATCAGCTGTATTATAAGAGTAAATATACTGGTGTTTGGTTCAACAACTTGTATGCGTTTTAAATCTAAAAACTAAGATGATATCACATATAATATTCATGTTTTTAATTTGACTATTTGTTATATTCACTATTAATAAAGCGTATAATAGTTTCAAAAATATGTTCCTATGGTGCAATATTACTTGTTTTAAAATTTAATTAATATATATTTGTTTATAATGTAAATATTCAGGAAAAAAATGTACGCATATTGGTAGTGAAAATATTGAAGTGTTACTTTAAATATATTTTATAGTAATTGGTAATATTTATATATAATATAAATTAATATATGATGTTAAAAGCGATTACGAAAATCTGGTGATAAAATTAAAACAACAGATTTTACACGGAAGATTTTCTTTTTATTCCGCCGGCGTCGAGACTCAGACTGCTCTCCACACTCCTCGACTCGATGCCGGCGCCGACGGTACATATACGTGCCTTTACAGTAAATAATATTTATATTAAACAAAAAGAACATTGGGCCCCATTATTTTCTAACATTCGGCCTTCCTGACGACACCTGCTGTCCTCAGCAGCCAAAACCCTCTTTGTTGGTTGGCGCTTCTGGAGTTCTATGAGTTTTGAAATGGTGTTTTCTGAAAGTAGAAAAAAAATTCGGACGAATATGTTGTGAATAAGGATACTTATCTACTCGTATAGTAAAATTATTTTAAGAAGTCCTTACTGGGACTGTCAATTGGTAATTTCGCCACCTAAGTTGGCATCAATGCAGCAAAAAAATGCAACCGGGTCATAAGTCCAGGTCAGTAATGAGCCCATTTGCACAATGAATAACTACTAATAACACGAACAAGAACAACATTGATAACGGAAAAACTCACGAAACGTACAAAACCCGCGAATATTTTCACTACCCATAGTTTGAACCCTTTTGAACGATCCTGAAAACCTTCACTGTCACTTTCACAACACCGAAACAAAATTTGCCTGAGTACGCACCATAGACGCTGTTGCAAGTAGCTGATTATACCAAAATACCAAAATGAATGTGTTTCCATGACGTTTGAAATTATTATTAAAATGAGTTGTAGTTACAGTTATTTTTATTTGTAGCGGTATAATCGTGATTACAATAGGGTTTTTATTTTATTATGTTGTTTTTTCCTATCACTTGGGTAACTTTTATCATCATAAATCAATGAGTGACGTCATTAACTGGTTGAGACAAATATACCAATGTTATACCCATGGTAAACAGAAAATTCCTAGGGATTTTGTGGAGAATGTCATCTGACAAAATCGGGACTTCTTACAGTAATCATATATAAAGCAAATTTGATTTGATGTAAATACAATACTTCCCCATTAATTTTTTATTATCATTATAGTATTCATCACGTGGTTCTTATTTCAATGTAACCATTTTGTTAATAAATTGGATTGGCATTTCAGCAAATGTGACCTTAGTTACCACATTTACTTAATAGTTTATCAATGTGACTTTAGTTACCACATTTGATTAATATGTTATCAATGTGACCTTAGTTACTACATTTAATTAATATTTTATCAATATGACCTTAGTTACCACATTTAATTAATATTTTATCAATGTGACCTTAGTTACCACATTTGATTAACATTTTATCAATGTGAGCTTAGTTACCACATTTAATTAATATTTTATCAATGTGACTTTAGTTACCACATTTGATTAACATTTTATCAATGTGACCTTAGTTACCACATTTAATTAACATTTTATCAATGTGAACTTAGTTACCACATTTAATTAATATTTTAGGGAAATAATATTGCATGACAACTTTAACAATTATATATTCTTATGTGATTAACAAACTTCATCCTTCTAATAAATCTATCAATTCTTCCGTACTATCTACCTCACTATCACTTTCCGTTTCTTCTACTATTCCTCCCTTCCACTCTCTTAGAACATCTGTAGCAACGACTGCTTTGAACTTCTTATACCCTTTGAGCCCTTCAATTGCAATAATCTCATATCTATCGTTCCCTAACACTTTGTTAATTTTATAAGGTCCTCCAAACTTATAATAGCCTACCTTACAACTAATTTCTTTCTCGTTTTTATTTGCCCCTGACCATAGAACTAGATCCCCCTTTTTGTATATTTTACTTGGTTTACGTTTACTATCAAATTTCGCTTTCATACTTTCTTTTTATTTGTCCATATTTAGTTTTGCTGTTTGTCTCGCGTCATCGTTTTGTTCAAATTCGTTATTTCCAAGATCAGCGTGGCGGTTTTTATCATAACCAAACATGAGTAAATGAGGAGTAAAACCAGTTGCAACATTAACAGTATTATTTAGCCCCCAAATTACATTCGGTAAAACTTTTTGCCATTCGCATTCATTTTCAACACTAGTATTTAAACCGTTCAAAATTGTGCGGTTATAGCGTTCAACTTGGCCATTGGATCTCGGTGAAGCAACTGCATTTAAAACGTGCTTCACTTGAAATTGTGTCATAAAAGACTTAAACATTTTACTCGTAAAAGCCTTGCCACAATCTGAAATAATACGTTTTGGGGTACCAAACATGCTAAAAAGATCATTTAGATGATCTATTGTTTCCTGTGCGTTTACAGTTTTTGTTGGTCTTGCAAACACAAACTTTACGAAGGGGTCTACAATAACTAAAATATAAGAATTTTCTTTGTGACTTTTGCAAAAAGGACCTAAATGATCAATATGCCACATATGCATAGGTTCTGTGGGTTTATCGATAGGGAAAAGAAACCCTTCTTTTCTTCCATATTGCCCTCGTTTGTATTGACAGTCTAAGCAAGCCGTAACATATTTTCGAATGAACCTTGTCATGCCTTTAAACCAGAATTTTTCTTTGATTAGTATTTCACAGCGTTTTAGCCCTACATGACCTATGTCATCATGATACTTTCTTAATAAATTAAAGCTTGCCGATTTTGGAATTACTAACTTTTGCTTACTATCTGCGGTTTTCCGGAATAACTGTCCGTTCTGTAAAGCATACTCTTGTAAAATATCACGATCGCTTTTGGTAATTAGTTTTTGTTTCACTAAGCGCAATTCGTCATCTTGTTGTTGTAAAGCCGGGATCCAGTCACAAGTATCCAATTTCAAAATACTCGTTACATTGGTTGAAACTGGATTCCGGCTTAAGGCATCTACGTACCTCATTTGCGTTCCTGGACGGTGCTCTATTTGAAAATCAAATTCTTGGATACTTAACCACCAGCGAGCTATTCGTGGAATCATATCCTTTTTTTTCGAAAGTACTACGAACTGCACTGCAATCGGTAACAATTTTAAAGTGTATGCCCAGTAAATAAACACGGAATCTTTTTATGGACTCAATTACCGATAATGTTTCTAATTCATAAGAATGGTAACAGGCTTCATCTTTTGATGTGCCTCTACTGAAATATGATACGGGTCTCAATTCATTTTGGTCCCACTGCAATAATATTCCGGCGATACCTCGGCTACAGGCATCGGTGTGTAGTTCGGTTTTTGCTGAGGGATCATAAATTTTTAACAGTGGCTTGGTACTAAGAATTTCTTTTATTTTGTTTACCGCTGTACGTTGTTCTATACCCCATTGCCAAGGTGTATTTTTACGTAAAAGCATAGTAAGCGGGAACACAATTTTGGTATGATCTTTGATGAATTTTCTAAAATATGAACATAACCCCAAAAATTGCCTTACTTCGTGAACATTGGTTGGTTCTTTAAAATTTATCACGGCCTGAGTTTTAGCGACTCCTGGTTTTATGCCCTCTTTAGAAAGTTCATACCCCAGAAAATCGATATTTGTTTTGAAAAAATAGCACTTTTCCAAATTTAATTTCAAATTATTTTGCCTAAATAACTCCAGTACTTGTTTCAATATCTCAAATCCTTCTTCGATAGTCGTTGAAGGGATTAAGACATCGTCAAGGTATAGTATAACCCTATCATATCTCAGAAATTTATTAATCTGTCACTTCACTTTGACGTGACATGGTCTTTGAGAAAGGAGGAAGATTTATCCTCCGAAAGCTCAGAAAACAAATTTGTTGAAGTTATTTTTTGAGTTACACGTTTAAAGTTTAGTTCATTTAGTGTTAAGAATTTATGAATTTTCGAGGCAACTTGAAAAAGTTGTCTTTCAATCAGTTTGGTGGCGAAAAACCCAATTAAAAATTAAATGGATATCTCAGTTTGCCTAAAACATTGTTTAACATTCGCTGAAACGCAGATGGGGCTTTTGCTAATCCGAATGGCATTCTTAAATATTCGTATTGGCCATCCGGTGTAACAAAAGCAGTTTTGTGGATAGAATCAGCCGAAACAGGAACTTGGTGATAGCCCTGCTTCATATCAAGGCTAGTGAAAATTGTCTTATCCTGTAGTCTAGAAATAAGGTCTTCGATAATTGGGAAGGGGTATTTGTCCTTAATGGTTATTTTATTCAACTGTCGGTAGTCTACACACAACCTATAATCATCATTTTTCTTTTTTACGAGTACTATAGGGCTAGCATAGTTTGAATTTGATTCTCAAATAACACCCGCTGATAGTAGCTGGTCGATTTTTTTTTCGAACAACGCCTTTCTCGAATTCTGATAAACGGTATGGCCTACGTACAATCGGTTGATCTGAACTAAGTTCTATTTTTAATTTGGCGGCACTGCAATTACCGAGCTCAGTAGTTTCGGAAGCAAAACAGTGGCGAAAGGTTCTTAGTAATTCGATCAGTTTAAGTTTATTTTGTTTATTTAAATCTCCAATGTTGATTTTATCTTGCTCTATAGAGAGTACTGTAGGAATAGTAGGATTATACATTGTGTCTTCCAGTTCGACAATACATATTTTATCGGGTATTGTAAATTTTATTCCCCTGGTTAAAGAGAATCCCTTCTTAAAATAAATAGGTTTATTTCCCATGTTAACAATACTGACTTTTTGGATTTGTTTGCTGAATATACAGGATGGAATACAAAAATCTTGGCCAGTAATAATCCCAATACTGGCATTAATTAATACAGGCTCAAATAAAGACAAATCGCTTTCAACCTTCACCGGCACATAATTAGCACTTAAGCGGTCTACATGGATGTGCTCAAAAATTTTAATGAGTATTTTGCAATTAGCATAATCAGTTGTTTCTTGGGCATCTTTTAATTCTACATGATCTCCCGACACAATAAAAGTAAAATTAGAATTATTCAATATCGGTTGCCCAATAATCACATCATATTTGGGAATTTCTACTGATGGTACAAAAATTAAATCGGCGCTTGCGGAAATCTGACCTACTTTCAATGTTACTTTGCATTTACCATTTGGCACTATGAGGGAATTCCCAAACCCCCTAATAGCGACTTCGCAAGGAACACTGCCAGTGTCAAAATACCCATTAAAATCTGTCCCATTAACATTAACAGTAACATCATACAAATAATTTGGTACTTGCCCTTTCATCATGTTGACATTCTTGATAGGTTTCTTGAGCCAACACTTGTCTGCTTGATGGCCTCTTTTTCCGCAGTTGCTGCATGATGGTGGTGCTGGTGCTACTGGTCGGGGTGTTAGGGTGGCTCTGCTGTTTTGGCTCCAACATTGCTGTAATGTATGTCCAAATTTGCCGCATCCGGTACATTTGTCTCTATTTCTCTGCCAGCAGTCATCACCCACATGTCCACCTTTTCCACAAATGTCACACTGAATCGCTGCAGGTGCCCTTGATGTGATCACATTTCTCGACCTACTTTTAAAAGGGCACCGCCTGGCTAGGTGTCCAATATTGTCACACAGATGACACGTAATCGGACTTGTAGCACTACTAAACTCAAAAATTTTCTTGGACCCCACCATATTGTCCGCTTTACTCAGGAACCCATAATAAAGCTCTTCCGGAGTCTCATAATTCCCGGCTTTGGCGTTCCCTTGTAGTTCCGTGGGCAATCCATCAATAATACAAGACACTGCTTTGGTTCCATCGAGACCGCATCTCCTCACCAACATGTTCTTCTCGTAAAAATAGTGCATCATTGTTTCCGTTCGAATCTTACATCGCTGTAGCATTCTTTTCAACAAATCAACAAAGTCTTCATGCGACGGAAAAGCTTGAATTAATGCCTCTTTCCAGTCGTTCCACGTCAAGCCGTAATTTGTCAAACCATTATACCAGACCTGGGCTAATCCAGTCAATCGGGATTGCATACAGAACGATTTAGTGTCATCATCCCAGTTATTAACTTTTCCCATTTGTTCAATTTTATGTAACCAGTTTGTTGCGGTTAATTCAGTGTTTTCTGGATTAAATAAGGGAACGAGCTCGGTTCTAGGCATCCCTTTTTGTAGTTTTTGGTTTTGGTACGCATTAGAAGAACTTTTGCCCTGTAGGACTTGACGCACTTTTTCCGCAACTAAGGTCTCAATATCTGGTAGCGCATCATCCTTTTCTAAGCGACGCCTCTTTACATAACGGTCTACTTCCGTTTCATTGTCACTATGGTCACTTTGATCACTCACGTTGCTCATCGTTCTGTTTTGAGCGCGGTAATCCCACTTCTGAATTGTTAAAAGCGATTACGAAAATCTGGTGATAAAATTAAAACAACAGATTTTACACGGAAGATTTCCTTTTTATTCCGCCGGCGTCGAGACTCAGACTGCTCTCCACACTCCTCGACTCGATGCCGGCGCCGACGGTTCATATACGTGCCTTTACAGTAAATAATGGAAGTCGATGGAAGTCATCCAGACGTTTTTGCTGATCGTACCCGTAAGCATCTGCAGTGTCGACTCGTCCTATGTTGGATCGCAACTTATTATCAGTAAGATTACCACTAGATATTACTTGGGCATTTAATGATTAGTTACAATCCCTCAATGGACGAGTCACCAATAGAGATGCTCTCCAGTTACGACTAGCAAAATGTCTAGAACATTTCCATCGACCATGGCCCGGAAATTCATTCTCATATGGAAAACATCCGTGAAAGCCTAAAAACAAGAGAAATAAAAATTACATGGAGCGAGAATTTAATAAAAAAATATTTATGTATTTACTTACATTTATCCAAGGGAATTCAAAATAAAATTCACATGACAGTTCAATAGTTTGCTCTATTCCATGGCCAACTAGACGTTCATAGGTAACTAAGATTTATATTGTAATTAAAAATAAACAGTAGCATTTCCGATCTTAATTTTCTACTTTTTGAAATAAGTAGATAGTATACATATATAGGTATCTAAGTTCATTCGAATAAAAAATATTGTATGATACAAGGAGAAAAAGTTGTTTTTCGTACTCCTGCGGTTCGCTAGTCTCGACTGCGCCTCGGCCGCATCCGTATCCGAAAAACTCAACTTTTCGTCCTTGTACAGTTGGCGTCAGACGAAACCGAACGACGTAAAGCCAGTTTCTAGATACTTTTGGGGTAATACCCAAAACCCATTCAACAAACAAGGGCTTCAAGCTCAAACCGAGGGAAGAAGCGTCCGAACGCGACGTTGCCAAATGTTAGAACAGAATCCAAATATTCCAAGGAAATTAATTTTTAGCGTTCGGTTTCGTCTGACGCCAACCGTACCATAAAGTACGACACGCGGACACAAATAATTTTTGTTCTCTACATAATAATATGTCAAAAAATTTGGGAAAATTTGCAAGGTACCGGCAAGGTACTTCGACCCTACGAGGTGCCAGGAGACGTTGCGTTAACTTTGAGACGCTACCAGAAATAAACTATTACTGATAGAAAAAAGTTGTTCATACAAATATCATAGGTAATTTTGTATTGAACAACTTTTGTTAAGAAAATTTTGCGCTGTCGTTAGCAGAAAAAAAGATATTAGATGTGAAAAAAGCTTGCAAACTCTTTTTTCTGTTATATATGCAAAATTCAAGTAAATGTCAAGAGAACAAATTTGCAGAGCACCTTTTTTCCTTTAAAAATGGTATCGGCTATATTTTTGGTAAAATTAAAAATACAGCTGTTATCCGCGAAAAACTAATTTACCACTAAATTCAAGATGGCGGAAAACCTGCACAGGGTTAATGGTCGAAAATTCGGATTTAAGCTTTCTATATGGTGTACTATCGATGGATAAAAAAATTTTCTTACCCAATGAATTGCAATATTAAACCTTAAATTTACTGGACTATATTGCGACGGTGCCGGTCAAGCATCGACGCAAAATGGAAGTAAACTTACCAAGTGCATAGTCTTTCAGAGGGCATTGGTTCACGCACGCAAAACACGTCTTCTTCTCTAAAATGGTATTGTTGTTTCTTGTCAAAACACAGATACCCAAACCAACCACGTAAAACACGAATATCTGCAGAAATGCCAGAAACATTGGTTGCAGCAGACGCCGGAGGAAACCAACATGGCGAACCTGGCCCTGGCGGCCTGGCGTCTCCTCTCCTTTTTAGTTGCGCATGCGTCAGTACCAACGATTTGCGACAACTAGGACTTTACATGTATATTTTCATATTTAATTTTATTGTACAACCATAAATGGACCAACATTGCGCAAACTGAAATTATTGTATTTATGGGCACATGATGATTAGCCATTGCTGGTCCTTATACAACAGTCCTCAATATTCAGAAATTGTGGGAACCATGTATATTACCAATTGTGGGCCACAATACGGCTTCCGTGTGCCACAATAAAACCATTAATTTCGGTAATGGCCCATTTAAACGCCACAATTCGTGTATTTGCTATAGTAGTTATGTCCCATTTAAGCTTTCGGGTTCCCGCAGTAGGCCTGGGGCGTCGAGTTTGGATCACCCTGTACACTGCACGTAGCACTAGCTGCTGGAAAACATTTTTTAGTACAATTTACATTTTATGTTTATGAGGTAATGCAGTTTAGGGCTCGATTTCAGCTTCCAAACCATTTCGATTTCCAAACAACTGTGGTGAACAACCAGCTTTCATGCCTTTTATAATAGTTTGTTAATTTCATTTTTTAATGCTTTTATTATTTAAGAATACATGTTTTATTTACAATGTTTATTTTTTGAAATTAAATAAAACATTTCAAAATGGCAAGATGTTTTTATTGTTTCGATAAGTTTCCCAAATCCTACAAGGGTGAAATCAAAACTTTTTCAATCGTTTAGACATGCCCTAAGAGATCAAAATGGAGAAATAGCTGCATACGCAGACCAATATCTACATATGAAGAAAATTTGTATATTGTGTAAAATTTTTGTTCACAAAAGAATACTTAGCTATGCTTTGTGAATAAAAATTTGACACAAGTATGCACACACTGGAACTAGTGATGGGTCGTTCGTGAACGAGTCGTTCAAATTGAACGACTCAGTTAAGTGAGCGCTGAACAAACGACTCCGTCCCACCAAGTAGTTCGTTGAAAACTCCATTATCATTATTATTTACTGGTGAACTGGTGAGCGCCGCTGAGGTAAAACACGGAGGAACGAGGAACGAATCTGTGATTTGGCGCTCACTGGTGAACTGAAGAGTCGACGCGGACGCTCTCGTTCGTGTTCATACGGCACGACCCGCAATTGAAGCAGAGCATATACTCTGATTGAAGTTCAGCAGTTCGCGCCGTGCCATTCGTTCTCGTTCTATATCGTTCAAATGAACGACTCAGTCTGAACGACTCACTTCAGTGAGCTGAACGAAATGAGCGCGCTCATCAAAAAGAGTCATATGACCCAACGCTAACTGGAACCTCTGAGATAAAACTCATCTTCCCTTTCCGGAGACTTCCTCCGCCCGCTGACTCAGAGGAAACGGTAACAACCTGAGGAGCCACGTGGCACCCCCATTACGTCGCCGAATGGACCGGTCACCGCCGACATGCTACTTCGGCGACCGCAGGCAGACCCCAAGTTAAAAGTTGACGAACTTCTTATGGAAACGTTTCGTTAAGGACATACCTAGGCTGAGTTGATGTTTCAACTGCCTCTTCTGCTTTACATTACAACTTCACGCCTCAATTCATTTAGGTACCTATCAACTTCTAACATTTGTGTTGCGATTACATTACGTTCATCTATAAATCCAGCTTTAAATGCTTTGTTTCTTGGACAAGAGTGACCCAAAAATCCTAATTTCTCGCACACGCCCATATTATGAAAATAATAAACATAACCTAAAATAGTTTACCTGTTTGATGAAAGAATCCTAATAAAAGCACACAAGATATTGTTGTTTTCGAACATATCATTTTGGATATTTGCATTTGCCACCAACAAAAATAATCTCATATATTAAGGTGTTCAACCAATAAAATAAATTAATATAATAATATTATCAAATATCAAAATTAAGATAAACAAGAGTTAAAAGTAAACTTCAATCGAAGAGAAGAGTAGAGGTAGAGGTGGAAAACTATCGATAGCACTTTCGATAGTAGCGATAGTTTTTTACTATCGAAAATATCGATAGTTTTCTGACTATCGATAGTATCCATTTATAGTATGGGGGGAGAAGCTGTCACCTGACCCAAAACGGGTTTACCCACGTGATAGATTACAAGAACAACGTCAATTTGTCGACTTGGTGCTAAAAGTGCATTAAAAGTGGCTAAAAGTGCAGTTTTCCTTGTTATTGCGAGCTATTCACCTCTGGAAATAAATATGTCATGTTCTGTACGTTGTTGCAGTAGCAATTCTAACGTGGACAAAAAGAAATTCACAGGAATTACATTTCACAGGTAATGTAAACAATAGACAGAGCCGTATCAATATAATTTATAATATCCACTTTGGTACTTTATGAAAAGAAAAATATTACCTTTATAAGTACTCTAGGTATGCATTTTTCAAAGGATTGCCTACAGGGTGTTTCTTCCTTCGATTCTAGATAACCCCATATTTTCTTTCGTAGGTTTTTTATAATTTTACTAGGAATACTGTTTAATCAGACCCTGGCGTGTCAGCCACATTGATACACAACTTAGCCTCGCCCCCTGAACCCGTTTGCTATATGCGACAAAGTAATGTAATGGCGCCTCCCCTCCCATACTACCTCAATTATAGTATCGTACAGGTGGCGCTATCTGGTGGAGGAGACCAGTAGTTCGTAGTCTTCCTGCCCTTGTACATGATTAGGAGCTATTTATCGTGCGTTTTTTGCGACAGATCATGCACAAACGGTTATGGTTGTTATGTGTATGAACCAGAGAAATGGAGTATGGAAAACACGTGACAAGCTGCGCGAACTGCCTAATAAAAGTGGCGGCCATATTAAACCACCTTCATCCATGGGCGTATCATTGTTAAATAAGTTGAATATTATTTTTTAACATGGACAATAATTACTACTATCAGTGACTATAGATACCTAGTCACTGCTACTATGAGATTTGAGATTTATAGTTGCTTATTGCTAACAATACTAGTACCTATTGTTTTAAATATTTTGTAATAATAACAAATTTTGGTCAAAAGTATAAAGTGGAAAATTCATGACCTGGAAGCTAAAAATCTTACTTTCGTTGTTAAGTACTTATGGAAAATGTAAGTAATAAGTGGATGTGGACACTTATTACTTATTTTTGTAACAAAAACAACTTGTACATAGCATATCACAGCGCATATGCGCCTGACTATAAACATAATATCCTTGTAGATTGTAGACAATAATTATTATTAAATAAGGCCATTCGACTAAAAATGGGCCAGACATCAATGTGCATTCAACGAGCAGAAATGATAGATAGCGCTTATGGACCGGGAGATAGTGACATATTTTTGGACGTGATTTTACTCAGTATGCCTTGCGAAGGGCATTATGTGGCACATATTCTCACTATAATAAGGTATGAATCAGAGAGTCATCCTAGGTTGTTCATGTGAAAAACTGAGTTTTCAATTATTCGAAAAATATGCGTTTTTATACGATTTTATACAGGCTGTCATATGTTTTATACAGGGGCGTGCAGTCCATGGAAACAAGGGAAGCAGTGCTTCCCCTAAACTAAAACAATGTAAAATGATAAAATGTAATTTTTGAATTTTTAAACAGGAAGCAATTAGTTTAGTTACCTAGGTATATCAAAAACGCTAAAAATTATTTTATATATCATATATCAAACCTACAATATGTTATGCCTCTAGCACAGATAAGCCTCTAGCAAATGCGGCGTTGACTCTGACTGCGCCCATCCTACCGAGCGACAGTACAATGTAAGCTATGCCGGCCGCTAGCTTTTCTGTAGCGTTCGAGAGTCGAGAGGTTATTGACTTATTGAACTTTCCACCTCCACCGCACTGGCTGACGCGAATGAGAACGCGTGTTTTAAGCGTGCGTGGAAGCTATCGTTACAGTAGGTTCTTTGATTAGTTTATGTGATGTTCTTATTTACGCCGGGAAATAACAGTCACAATTCTAATTATTGACTTTATTCACACACACGTAAAGAACCTACCCACATGGTAGACACGACTCTCCTACTTACATATCCGGTTCAGTAGCCGTCAATAAGTGGGGATGGCGCGCAGGCTAACTGGCGCGAAATTCAAATGTCACACCTCTCCCCTATCATTGAGTGCTAGGCATAAATACATTTAGAAAATGGTTCTCCAAGTGCAAAAAAAACATGTATAGTGAGTCACATAAGGCATCTCGCATTTTGATAGTTCAACAAGTTACATTTAATTATAAACTAGTCGATCCGGAGATTTTCGGATTCGCTTTGGTCGATTGGTTATTAAAAGTGACGTTCTAGGAAAAGTTGAAGTACTTGGAATAGGATTATCATTTAACGATTTTCCCCCATCAACATCAGTTTCAATACCAAAATCCGAATTTTCATAATCGCACTGCGCGGACGCACTCTCTGACGCACTTTCACTAAACTCTTTGTTTACAATTTCATATTTGCGCAATTGGTTTAAATGTCTCTTCCAAGTAAGTTCGGTATTTAGTACCTTAACAACCTATAAATTTTTACCAAGTACTTTCGATACTTTGGCCAGTGCCCAACATGGTTTTAAAATATTTCGAAAATCCTTAGCATATACATTTTGCCCTACAAAAAATCTCTCGTTCCTTCTCCCCCTAAAATATTTTTGTTTTCTCTTTTGAGATTCGTAAATATTATTTCTAATTTGGCTTACAGATGGAATTTTCGGTTTTTCTACCTTTTCTGAGAGTAATAAATCAAATCGTGATCTTACATTTCTGCCTAAAAATAACCGTGAAGGAGATTCACCTGTAGTACAATGTTCTGTTATTCTATAAGTCATTATAAATCTATTTAAGGATCTATTAAAATCAATTTGATTGTTATGTGCGTTGAGCTCTTTTATTAAAAAACTTTTCACCGTTTTAACACTGTTTTCTGCAGCGCCGTTTGAGGCAGGGTGATAGGTAGGTGATGTAAGATGCTCAATGCCATTTTGTTTTAAAAAATCTTGGAATTCTTGGGATAAAAATTGTGTTCCGTTGTCTGAACATAATGTTTTTGGTAGTCCATACCTTGCAAAGATATCTCTCAAACGATCTATTGTTTGTGTTGCTGTTATTGATGTCATAATTAAAACTTCCAACCATTTAGAAAAAGCATCGAGAATGACTAAGCCATATTTGCCATGAATAGGACCAAAAAAATCTATATGAATTCGTTCCCATACCCCTCGCGGTAATAGGCCAATTTATTAATTTTCCTTTTTCGGGATTTTTTTGGTAAGTTTGACAAATGGTACAGCTTCTACAAATATCTTCGATATTTTTATTGAGAGAAGGCCACCAAATATAAGATCTAGCTAAAGATTTTGTTTTCACTATACCCATATGGGTACTATGTAATTCGTTTAAAACTGCGTTTTGTATCTCAGTAGGTACAAGAACTCGATTGCCCCACAGTAAAACATTTTTAAAAATATTAATTTCATTTTTTCGGTGAAAAAATGGTTTCAAATTTAGATCATTTACTTCTTTGGGCCACCCTGAAATGGTAAAGATAAATACTTTTGAAAGAATATCATCTTTTTGAGTACACTCTTTGATTTTAAACAAATCCAAAGTTATATTTTCACTTTGAGTGATATAATTTACGAGAAACGTATCTGATTCCTGAACTTCAAAATTATTATTATTTTCTTATTCACACTGAATTGGCAATCGCGACAAGAAATCAGCTATTATTTTCGCTAGATTTTACATATTTTATATCGAAGTCGAAACCACTCAAAAAACAAGCATATCTCTGAAGGCGGTTTGCAGCCATTACAAGTATAACTGTTTTGGGTCCAAAAATCGAGATAAGCGGTTTATTGTCCGTTTTTAAAATAAATTTACATCCGTATAAAAATTGGTAATATCTTTTTACACCAAATACAATACTGAGGGCTTCTTTGTCAATTTGTGAATAGTGGTATGGGATTGGGATAAAAATTGCGAAAACGCTTTTCAAAGATTTTGTTATCAAACAATATCCTAATTCATTTTAACCTTAATATACCGCTCACATTGACAGTAGATGCCAGTGAATACGGTTTAGGGGCTGTTTTGTCACACATTTTTGAAAACGGAGTTGAACGCCCTATCTGCTTTGCATCAAGGACATTATCAAATGCAGATTTGATAATGTCCTTGATGTTGTCAAATGCAGATTTGATAATGTCCTTGATGCAAAGCAGATAGGGCGTTCAACTCCGTTTTCAAAAATGTGTGACAAAACAGCCCCTAAACCGTATTCACTGGCATCTACTGTCAATGTGAGCGGTATATTAGGGTTAAAATGAATTAGGAAATTGTTTGATAACAAAATCTTTGAAAAGCGGTTTTCGCAATTTTTATCCCAATCCCATACCACTTCCTTTTTAATAAAGTTATATAGGGGATGTAAAATTTTCGAAATATTTGGAATAAATCGGTTGTAGTAATTTACAGCGCCTATAAATGATCGTAAACTGTGTTGTTTTGAGGAGATGGAATTTTTTCGATTGCTTTTAGCTTTTCTTTTGATTTATGCAACCCTCTTGCATCAATATCATAGCCTAAGTACGAAAATGACTTTTGGAAAAACTACATTTATTTAATTTGACAGTTAACCCGCAGTCAGCTAAAGTATTAAGAACTTTATCCAAATTTTCCAAGTGTTCTCTCTCTGACACCCCTGTAATCAATATGTCATCTAGAAAACAACAGACACCCTGGAAATTTAACAATTGTTCCATGATTCTTTGGAATTGGCTAGGAGCGCAATTTATTCCATATGGGAGTCGGTTGTACACAAATAAACCTTTATGTGTAGATATCGTAGTATATTTTTTTGATTGATTATCAAGCATTATTTGTTGGTATGCTTGTGACAAATCTATTTTTGAAAATAGTTTACCGCCCCCTAATTTCGCAAACAAATCATCGATTCGCGGAAGAGGGTATCTGTCCGCTATTATGTAAGGGTTTATGGTGACACGGTAGTCACCACAAATTCTGACAGACCCATCAGGTTTAAGAACTGGAACGATTGGTGTTCCCATGTCACTGTGTTCTACAGGAGAAATTACACCAGCTTTCTCTATGTTTTGTAATTCCATCTCTATTTTACTTTTTAGCGCATACGGCAAAGGTCGAGGTTTTAAGAAACGTGGTTGGAAATTTTCATTAACTTTTATGGTTAATTTATCCTTATTAAAACATCCCAATTTTGTGGTAAACACAGTAGGGTAATGTTTCTGTGTTAAGTTTTCAGCAATGTTATTTATATTTGAAATGTGATTTATTCTACAAAACCCCATACCAAAAGCAGAGATAAAATTTCGCCCTAACAATGGAACACTACCTTTTTCCACAACACAAAATCTAACAATTCGACGTATATTATCATAATCAACTTTTAAATTAATTTCTCCAAGTGGGGGAAATGGATTTTTAGAATAATCTTCTATCATTACACTACTTGCTACAATTGGAGTATTTTTAAAATTATTTTTACACATATCAATTGGTAATAAAACAATTCTGCCCCCGAGTCTAATTCTATAATAGTAAACATTTTATCGTTTAACAACAAATCTATAAAAATAGGTCAGATTTTGTTTTAATAGTAAAAACAGGAAAAGTATCGTCCTGTTGTAATTCTATGTGATGAACTCTTTTGTTTTGCTTTTTAAAACAATTTTCAACCGAATGGTTTTTACCTTGACAATATGAGCAGGTGTTGTTTTTGTTGCGGTCCTTGTAGAAGCACGCGGTGTCCACGTGATTCGATCGGCCACATATCGAGCAGCGCTGGGGCCTGCTGTGGGTCCCCGCGGTAGCGGCGGCGCCTCCCGCGGAGCCCCGGCCGCGCTTCGCCCCTCCACTTGCTGGGGCCTTTGATTCGGCGGCGCAGACGCAGACGAGTTGAAGCTACGGTTCCCTGGTTGCTGTTTGCTTCTTCCTCGCAAGTCCCATGTGCGCAGGCGATGTATTCCTACGTCATCCACGGGTTCTTGTTTGACCAATGGATTTGCGCGTAGATCGACACTTTGAATTGCCAACGTCGATTCCGCTAATATGGCGACTTCCATCGGTTTTGAGAATGAAATGTTCGACTTCTCGCCCATCAATTTGTCTAAAACTTTTCCAGGATTCATACCACATACAAATTTGTCCCTCAAAATCGGGTCTAATTGCTCACCAAACTCGCATTTGATGCATAAACTTCTTAACCTTACTGCCCAGTCTTGCACACTCTCATTAGGCGACTTCATGGCAGCATAAAATTTGCATCTTTCGGCGAACACTACCGACTTTCGTACATAATGATTTCCTAGGAGGCTGACAATGTTTTTGTAGGGAGTTTCTTCCGGGTTGTTTGGTATGCACAAATTTTTCAGTAACAGGAATGCTTCTTGACCTAACCCATTTAATAATATCGCTCGTTTGGTGTCTTCGCTGGTAATTCCCTTTGCAACGAAAAATTGTTCCAGGCGGCTTTTGTGCACTGTCCAATCGTGGACGTTTGGATCAAATTCCACTTGTAATCCGATGGTCGCGTTTCTGTTGTCCGGCATTGCGTCGCCGTTTCACTTTTTGCACGCGATGCCGACCACCTCGTCGCCACTGTGATATTTACGCCGGGAAATAACAGTCACAATTCTAATTATTGACTTTATTCACACACACGTAAAGAACCTACCCACATGGTAGACACGACTCTCCTACTTACATATCCGGTTCAGTAGCCGTCAATAAGTGGGGATGGCGCGCAGGCTAACTGGCGCGAAATTCAAATGTCACACCTCTCCCCTATCATTGAGTGCTAGGCATAAATACATTTAGAAAATGGTTCTCCAAGTGCAAAAAAAACATGTATAGTGAGTCACATAAGGCATCTCGCATTTTGATAGTTCAACAAGTTACATTTAATTATAAACTAGTCGATCCGGAGATTTTCGGATTCGCTTTGGTCGATTGGTTATTAAAAGTGACGTTCTAGGAAAAGTTGAAGTACTTGGAATAGGATTATCATTTAACGATTTTCCCCCATCAACATCAGTTTCAATACCAAAATCCGAATTTTCATAATCGCACTGCGCGGACGCACTCTCTGACGCACTTTCACTAAACTCTTTGTTTACAATTTCATATTTGCGCAATTGGTTTAAATGTCTCTTCCAAGTAAGTTCGGTATTTAGTACCTTAACAACCTATAAATTTTTACCAAGTACTTTCGATACTTTGGCCAGTGCCCAACATGGTTTTAAAATATTTCGAAAATCCTTAGCATATACATTTTGCCCTACAAAAAATCTCTCGTTCCTTCTCCCCCTAAAATATTTTTGTTTTCTCTTTTGAGATTCAAATGTCACAGTTTAGTTGGTTTTGATATCTGCGTTGGTGCGTCACGCGCATCGTATCTCGGGCGATATGGAAGACAATACAATACGGACATGAACATGCAAATGTTTCGGCTGTCGGGAATGACGTTGAAAATGTTAAAGTTGAACAATTAAGTAAGAGTGTGTGTGAATGTGTAGTGTGTGCCTTAATAATAAAGGGATTTTCAACATTAAAGGTGGATTTATAAACTCGACGTTTGCGTTGGCGCTCGCCGTTACCGTTTGCGTCGAAAATTTAGTCCCAATATTTTACGTGTAACCGTTTATAAAATGCCGTCGAATGCTGCCGTCTGCGTCCGATGCCGTCCGAGATAAACTAATTTCATCTTTTTCACGTTCCGTCGTTCACATTTCTGGACGCAAACTGCGAAGGTTACCGTCAACTTCGAGCGCCAACGCGAACGTCGAGTTTATAAATCCACCTTAAACTTTGCGGATAAGCTTCAATTAATTACTAACTGAAGGGCAAAACCCCCTATGGAAAATTTAACCACAAAAATGAATGAATGACTTTCACAGATATCGCTGTTGTCTATTGAGAATATATACTTCTCCCGAACATGTTAGAGCATCGATGTTTTCATGATGACGTCATTGACGAATTCGCAAAAAGTGATCCAAGAATCGAATTACATTACAAATAGGTAACTTTTTAAACATTGCTTCCCTTACTTAAAATGTCGCCGCACGCCCCTGAATGAAGTTCAAAATAGAAAATTCCTCGGAAAACCATAGGCATGCCGTTAGGGTGGGCTATTATTGCCACGTGATCTTGTATTTTAATAATTAATTTTTCCACGTTTCTGCGAACAGGCTGCCAATGAGAAGTATGCAAGTTCTTGTTATGAAACTGCTGAAGAAAATATGGCATACCGTTTGCGCATGTCCAAGTACACTTTACATCGAATAACTCGTTTAAATGATTATATAACATTCAATTTAAACAGTACTTGGACATGCGCGAAAGGTATGCCATCCTTTTTTCAGCATTTTCATAATAAGAACTTGCATACTTCTCATTGGCAGCCTGTTCAGAAACGTGGAAAAATTAATTATTAAAATACAAGATCACGTGGCAATAATAGCCCTTTGGACCCACCCTAACGGTATGCCTATGGTTTTCCGAGGAATTTTCTAATTTGAACTTCATTATAAAACACATGGCAGCCTGTATAAAATCATATCAAAACGCATATTTTTCGAATAATTGAAAACTCAGTTTTTCACATGAAGAACCCAGGATGACTCTCTGATTCATACTGAAAGGCATATCGAGTAAAATCACGTCCAAAAATATGTCACTATCTCCCGGTCTATTAGTTATCGCTGCCCTCGGTTCGGCAGCGATTTAATTTTTGCTAGAATTTCTTGGTAACTGGAAATGTTGGTTATCTGGAAAATACTACTGAAAATAAATAAACGTCTTGTGCAAATAAATACATAAACATAACCTACTAAAAAATCTGATGACAGACAACACCAAATTGGTTATTCAACGTACCACGGCAGCGATTACAGTGCTGTCAAATGTTGACAGATAGTGCTACCTAGAAATTACAAAACACATAGCCAAACACAATACAATTCCAAACGTACTCCTCTGGCAAATTGACGTACACACGCAGATAGATTGTTTTGACTTTTTTTATGTTGACGCAAAAATCAAGCGTATAATAATCTATGGTTCGTAAAAACTTTTAGTGGGTTTGCAGTCAAGTTGGTCTTTAAAGAAAACTATTGGTTAATTGCCAAGTTTTGGGAATTGTTTATTCCAATGCAAAACACGTGGAAACGTTCATGTGCTCGTCCACGAGGTTATAACTTATAACTCGGGCTCTGGCGGTTGTAAATTCGGCAAGGTCGCCCGTAGCGTTAACAGCGGTACCAACATAATACTAGGCCAAATTCAAATATCAACACACAAAATCACATATGTTTTCATATAAAACGTTGGTAACACAATTTTCGTCATTAATTGTTATTGATGACGTGCAACGGAATTTGTGTTGTAAAAACATATAAAATACATTTTATGCTTGTGGTTTAAAAATATGGTGAATGCGACGGTTATTGTTTATATCTTTATTTATCACGATACGGCAACGCTGCGTCCCTATGACGAGTCTTCCAATGCCGTATACGATGACGTGCATCGGAACTTGTTTTGTACAAACCATATGTGCTTCTTACACTGTTTTGCCATGGTTGTATTTAATGGTTAGATTGTTTTGCCACGGTAAACTTTAGCATGAGGAGTATTATAGACTGTATTGCCATGCAGAGATATCACAATCTAAATCTTCTATTACTACGACAAAATAACGTATAGAAAGACTTTCACAACTGTACAAGATAGACAGGAAATTCAAAATTGACATTTCTTCACATAGACTGTTTTGCCTTAGTACGGGAGTAATATAAACCATATAAAATAATATTTTACCAAATTTCGTCGACAGGGACTATTGATGATTAAAAAGGATTAATTTTGTTAATTCTTTACGAACGGTTGGCCCTTGAATCATTGCAGTGTACCGTTTAGACAAATTATACAACCTATTTTTTGTGTAAGCTAATATGATTTCTTTAATTAGCCTAAAAATGTGTCTCTCTTCAAATGGTGAATCTACAAATGTATGATTTTTTCAAATGCTGGAAACATCCTGCGTCTGCTTCGTGGAAGAATTTTTGTCCTACAGCTATTGTAAATTTCTTTAAGAAATTTTCATCTTCAGGTATTTTGCTGTCAGTTGCTTGTAGTAAATTTCTTATAGCTGTCTCCACATGTTTACATATCTTGACTAATCCGGCAGAGGGAATTTTCAGACCACCTGAAATTGCGATTAATAAAGAAAAACATGCTATGATAGATATTTTGGTTATTCTATGTGAGTTATGTTCTACTAAGTTGAAAGTTGCTTGTTTTATAATTATCTATTGCTCAATAATTTTACCTTTATTTCTTATCCAAATTATATAATGACAATCTTCTGCCATCGTTTATTACATAATTGCAGAACAGCATGCTAAACATTCGGTACATTTTAATGTTCGTTTTAGCATTTTTACGATATATATCCTGCCACATACACCACTACGTTTGATGATACATCATTAAGTTCTATAAAATTTGGTATGACATCATAATCATGATCCTTCAAACACAGTTCAACTGGATCGATGTTATACTTTCTACAAAATGATGTATCCACTGTAGATTCATTCCAAATGTTTTGTTTTTCTTTTTGGCTGCTTGGCACCGTTAAAACTGAGGTAGTGTTAAGAATAAGAATTTTACAATTCCCACCTCTTGGTGATATCATGCTATGCAAGAGGAGCCTCCGAAAGGTGTACATGAACTGTAATGCTCAAGGGTTGTTATTCCATCCATTTCTGCTTTTAAAACATAAGAATATTTTTATTTTTCAAACAAGGCTGTGTATTTTCCTTTGTCTCGCCTTACTGAACAGAAAAAAAATTCCAAGTGGTCCTGACTACATTTTTAAGTAAGCAAATAATTTAATTTCTTACCTTTGACGAACTCATCAAAAATACCTGCAACTGACGTAGCAGATATTGCGAAGCCCATGAAAGGAGTTTTTTTTAAGTAAGCCAGAGAGGTCGCTTATCGCTTCTGTGAAAAAAGGTCGCCAGCAGTTTTAATTTTCTATTTTAAGAGGTGCCTTGTATCCCCTTGACCAAAGACTTCTAGAATTCAGAACATCAAATAACTGGTCAATGTACCTGATAAATTTGACAGTAGCTTCACATTCTTTGAATTTCGGTATGTGGCATTCTTTGTTTAAAAATTCAAGTGCAATTGCCATACTACCACTCAGTGTTTGCGCAGCTAAATTAACCTAAAATACAGGGTGATTCATTGGGAATGGGAAATCCCGAAACTGGGGGGTCCTGCAGGTCCATCATTTTAGTGCATCTTTTCATTCTGCAACAAAAAGGTATTCTTGTTGCATAACGCTCAAATCAACCGTTTGCGTTGAAATTGCCAAAACGTGCCCCGAAACACCTGTTGACTTCAAGATTCGAAAAATAAAATATTCACCCACTGCTTTCAAATATTGCACAACGACTGTACCATTTAAAGCGAAAAAAAACCCATATGAACAATATCCCAAAAAATGTTCACTTTCAAAATGGAACAGATTGAAACTCGACAAACTTTGGACACCCTATTTCAAGAAAACAAATGTGTTTCGACCAATGTTCATTTGGCATTTTTTTCTTCATTTTCAATATACAGTTGATCTGTAACATTTGAAAGTAGTAGGTGAAAATTTTATTTTTCGAATATTGAAGTCAACGGGTGTTTTGGGGCACGTTTTGGCAATTTAAACGCAAACGGTTGATTTGGGCGTTATGGAACAAGAGTACCTTTTTGTTGCAGAATGAAAAGGTGCGCTAAGATGACAAACCTGCAGGACCAAAAAGATAACCTCACAAAAGTTACGAGTAAAAGCACGATCCAAAAACCGCGCAAGTGGCGCCCTCTGTGAGATACGTATAAATTGACATTTTCAGCTTATTCTCCATCCCCAAAAACATAGCAGTGCCAAATTTCAGATCAGCAGCTTGATTATTTTGGTAGATATAGCCATAATTCAATCTAAAAAAGAAGAACTTGAACGCACTGTATCTCTCAAACAAACAACATTTGTTTAAGCAATGTTGGACTCAATGGCAATATTTTGGTCTCCCCTACCCCCAGTTTCGGGATTTCCCATTCCCAATGAATCACCCTGTATACATTATAAAAATAAAAAAATGATTCAAAGTAAACTAATTCACCTTCATTTCCTGTTTATGCCAATTTATATGTGCCGATCTAACTTTATTTGCAATGTACATATTTTCCTCTTCCTGAAGTTTTTTTCTATATGCTCCAACCATTACTCGATACATAATTTTCTTTTTTGAGAAAATCTACCACTATTCCCAAAGAAGTAACATCTTTTTTTAAGAGTTTTGATTTTCTTATTTGCACCATAGAGTTTTTTTACGATATTCTAGTTGGCGTTTTTGCAAAGCTGCATTTTTCTTTTTAAGAACAATCGCATGTTGTGTAGTTGGAGATGTACTAAAAAATACATATACATTATAGAGGTTTTATAGTTATTTTTAAAAATATTTGCAATAGGTAAATAAATGCCTAATATAATTTTGTATGTACTTACAAAATAGCTGTGAAGAAGTTTTATGCGTTGAGTAATTCTCCTTCTTTTTGTACTGCTACCTGTACTCGTTCCA
The DNA here is from genome assembly GCA_963920635.1 of Pseudeuparius sepicola. Classification (NCBI taxonomy): domain Eukaryota; kingdom Metazoa; phylum Arthropoda; class Insecta; order Coleoptera; family Anthribidae; genus Pseudeuparius; species Pseudeuparius sepicola. The sequence goes on along the minus strand of OY987304.1, from coordinate 26,113,698 downwards.
GAACTTTCGTGAGCTGGAGTTGCTGACGTAATGTAATAAATAATAACATTAAAATAACTGGAATGATGCGTATGACTAAAAAATAACCTTAATGTCCTTTTCACACCACTTCGACCATGACTGTCAGTACTTCTACTTGAAGTACTAGTATCGGTGTGTCTACAAGAAAGAAAGAATCTGTTAAAATTTAACTTAGTTTTAAAACCTATTTGTTTTTCTTTCAGAACTGCTTTATTAGATTATTCCGCATACCTGTAAATATAGTCACAAAAATTGTTGAAAATACTCAAGGTTAGTAGAGAGTAGGTTGAACGGTAACTCGGGTGAGGCGAGCGGGAAGGGAAAGGCTGTGACGTCACATGCGGATAAAATGGATACTTGCTTTGAGTTTACATGCATTCAGATGGTTTAGCATTCTCTGGTTTTAGTTTATTTAAATAACCTCGATTTTAGCTTGTTTGTTTAAACATGTGTGGCGTTTTTTACACTATCTTTGGACAGTTTTGTAGATATTATATTTTTATAGTGTATTACCTTAATTAAAACAAAAATCATGCAGGTGTATTGTAAAACAAATAATGAGATATTAATATCTTGATAGTTCTTTACTAACCTTGCAGGCGTACAAGCCACGTACAAGCTAATATTATATGCGCACGATATCCATGTGACGTCATCGCATGAACCGAAAAGCTACCGTTCAACCTACTCTCCACTAACCTTGGAAAATACTTACGGAACTTTATTAGATTCAGATAGAATTCTTGTTTTTTTCTTAGTTTTTTCTTAGACTTAGCAGGCTTTTATCGATTAGCAGCACTACATGAGAGTGCAGAGCAAGATGGCCCGGGACTAGAAGGAATTGCAAACCCATGCTCCAAACATTTTTCTGTCTGCTCCAGAAACAGACTTGGCACTGCATACTGCTTTAGAGGTCTTCGTCCTCGTTCGCCATGATGCACAGTAAAGGCATCAGCAGCAAAATGTTTTGAACAAACAAATTTATTTGGACTCAAAGTCCAATCAGTCCCCAAGTTAAGAATTTTTAACCACATATTCAACATGTTATCATCTTTAGAAAATCTGCAAAATCATTAAAATTATACAGATTATAGATGCGCGCCTATGGTGCCCAAAATTTCGGGGATTGTTTTTACTAAACTTACCGAAAAAATGATACTCCCGGAGGTCTCCTAGACTTATAATTCTTACAGCTTGGTACTGCTGACGACATTTTCCAAACACACTGACCATTTCTCTGCTGAAAATACAACAACTACCGCTGAAAACAAACTGCAAACGTCAAACTGGGGACAATATGACGGACAATACATTTGCCTGGAAATAGGATGCGCAATAGGTCAAAGCGCGTTCTCCCTACTCCATTTTTCTGGTATAATAATAATTAATAATAATTCTCACCCTCACAATACTCCAAACTAGGAGTACCCCAGAAGCAACCACATGCTTGTGCGAGGGAGGGGGGCAATTACTATTATTTTGTCTTCGTTGCCATTTGCGGCTAGGGCCGACTTTTTTCCCGATAGAACTAGGATAGCATCCGCTCAAGTACTACGGAAAACCCTAGAAAACCGTAGTAATCCCAGTGAGTGTAGGACAATTAGTGAATCACACGGGCAAAGCTATTTAGGAGCAATACCGTGAATCCACATTTGTCCAGTGCTCTTTGCCATAGCGGTGTTTTCCTTTAAAGACATATGCATGTGCCTGCCTCGAACCAAGGTCGATCGAAGGCAGAAAAACATGCAGTCTAAAAAGTCAGCGCCGATACGAGCGACGCCACCGCGGTATGGACTTGATATAAAGAAAGAACAACAGGGCTATATATTTTCGTTTTGTGTTTTGTGGTTTACTACACAGGCAGATTAGTAATTATTAGTACTATTGTTGATTACAGATTCACGGTCGATTGTTTATAAATTATTAATTATTGTTTTTTTGGGTTTCGGAAGAGGTGCATAATATTTATTTGGCGGTTTTACTGTCGTTTTTACAATTAAAAAAGACTTTGAACATTCCGATAGTACTATCGATACTATCGATAGTTTTTTCGATAGTTTTTTCGAAAAATATCGATAGGAAAATCTATCGATAGTTTCTACCTCTACAGAAGAGAAATGGGCTCAATGCTAAACTAGTATATGGGCCATCCCAATCAAAAAGGCTTTATTTTCTAAAGTTTACTCATATGGTTGACAAGTACTAAACATAGTTTCCGACAAAGGCTATTCTAATCATAAAGCAATATCCTGTTATTTGACGAGGATGTTCGCTTATTGCACTTGATTGTAAACATAATGCATACGTATGCCCTTATTGAAAGTTTCCCTTGTTCCGCATAAACATAAAATAACATGACAAGTAGTGAGGTATGGGGATTGTAACTCACATTTGCCCTTGAACTCTAGAGTTCAAACTTTCAAAGTCAAATTCCAAGGTGGTGGCATATAGGTAAACAATGTCTAGACGTCTGACCCAACAGGTAGTAGGTATACCTGGAATGCATTCGAAAATGAATTACCAGGGTGTAAATTACTTTTCTGAAAACTTAGAAAATATAAGCTAAAATCAATCCTATATACAGGGTGCCCCAATAAGGACTCCCGTCGCCGATATCTCCGGAATAAAAATAGATATTTTAATTCTGCAAACGCCGTTTGCTAGGACGTGAAGAGAGCTTTATTCGAAACTGATAAGCGTTCATTTTGATATTGGCGTATAGATGGCGCTGCGGTGCAAAGAAACTTTTCGATCCTAGGAACGTTGGAGCGTAGCGCATTTGAAAGAATGGGTAATTTGGAGAAACTTTTGTTCTATGGAGTATTTTCCTACTGTCACTAGTTTCTGAGATAACCGCTCTACAATGTCATTCATAAAAAATGTGCTAACTCGCTTAAAATTAACTTTAGAAGAAAAAGTTATTAAAAATATCTTTGTAGTTCACTAGGACAAAGAAAATAGCGACACGTGTCAAATTATTACACATCCGGTTTGACCGGAAGTACCGGAAGTTACCCATTTTTCAGTTTAAAATGAACATACTGTATAATTTATCCCGCAAAAGTGAAAAAGGTAACTTCCAGTGCCATATAATAACAATAGCACCATGTATATACATATATCTAGACAACGACAATTTGGCTGAATTTATTTTTATTAACCTAAGGTGGCTCTGTCTATGTCCTTTGTTTCAATATAATATTGAGCTTCAAACGACCAGGTAATTCTCTATCGTTGTCAATTTGTTTCTTGCCTAATTAGTTCATTAATTTTTGTAATAATGGTTAATCGTAATAATGAGGATAAATTAAAATATGATATTAGTTTATGGAGAATGCAGTAAAAACAGTGCTGTAGCCGCTGCTCGTATTTAGGTATGGAATTAATTTTGAACATATTTATTGTAAACGTACATTCTTAATTTCTATAATGTCAAGGTGTTATTGTTGTTGGGTAGGTATATTTTTTTCAATTTTAAGGGAAAATTTTACAGCATGTTCGTTTTGAACTGAAAAATGGGGCACTTCCGGTGAAACCAGATGTGTAATAATTTGACACGTGCCGGTATTTCCTTCGTCTTAGTGCACTACAAAGATATTTTTAATATAACTTTTTCTTTTAAAGTTAATTTTAAGCGAGTTAGCTCATTTTTTGTAAATTACATTGTAGAGCGGTTATCTCAGAAACTAGTAACAATAGGAAAATTGTCCATAGAATAAAAGTTTCTTCAAATTACCCAGTCTTTCAGATACGCTACGTTCCAACGTTCCTAGGATCGAAAAGTTTCTTTGCACCTCAGCGCCATCTATACGCCAATGTCAAAATTAACTCTCAGCAGTTATGAATAGAACCCTCTTCACGTCCTAGCAAACAGCGTTTGCAGAATTAAAATATCTCTTTTTGTTCCGGAGATATCGGCGACGGGAGTCCTTATTGGGACACTCTGTATATCTAAAAATACATTCGACCTATTACGAATATGAAAGTGGAAAAAAAATTCCCAGACGGCGATTTAGAACCCAATTTACATTCCAGACAGATTAATTTTGAGCAACCATTAATTTAGTTAAATGTCAGCAACAAAAGAGTGCAACATAATCATGGATGGAAAATTTTCAACACAGGCGCGCGACAGATATTTTTTAAGAACGGATTTATTCACCAATTTGAGGATTGCACAGCTCAAATAGGGATAAATGTAAATTTTAAAATTTGAAAACACATAAACGTTAATGGACCTTACGCCCAAACGAATTATTAACAAAAAATAGTTATTGAAATCATACTTAAAGTCACAAAAATTTCACCTACCCACCTCTGTTTAACTGCGAGAAGGAAAGGATGCATCGTATATAAGCAAAGTTTTATTTAGCTATATCCAAGTTGTTATCTGTGTTCAGTGTTTGATAGCAGTGTTTCCCGACAAAATGTGTTCTCGTAAGTTTAACTGGTATGTACTCTTGAATTTTACTATAGTTCGAATTATTTGGTAGAAATTGAAAAACTCATTAAACAAAGGTTAACTGAGTTGGGGCTGCCGATCAATGTAAGTGAATTGTATTGGTTGCGTTCAATGCATACCACATTTTTGTAATCGTGGTCTGTATGCATTCTCTAGTTAGCGCTCCTTTGGTTAGACATTAGCGGTATTATTTTCGAATAAATTTTTAACTCTTGTCAGTCGTTATGGTTTGCGGTTTCTGGGACACAAAAGTATATTTCGTGCACCCTGTACATGTTGGTTCATTGTTTTCAACCCTGTACCTACATATTTAATTCTGGTTTTAGAATGTGAGCGGTGCTGGTGTAAATGCCAAGGTCTTAAATATTTGCAGGCACTTGTCTAGAAAAGGAATAAAGCGAAAAATTGTTTTTCTCTGTTTACGTTTTATACTCTAGATATATTTGTTTTTTTTTTCGAGGCTAGCCCAGTCTGTGTTCTCAGTAGGTAAGATGTCACAGATTTGTTTGTTAAATTTGATTACAGCATAACGAGCCGAGCGTCAAAGCGGATAAGTCGAATTTAAAAAATACGTTTATTATTTTCTTTGGAGCGAGAGCTAATTATTATTCTGTTGGGTAACATTTCCTTGTAGGTACTCATACGTATGAAAAACGTGACAATATATTGGTCAAAAACAGTATTTAAACAGAAAATAATTTTATTATACCTTCACAACAGCTCGTGTGCTTAATAATCACTTAAAGTGTTTGAATTATCTCAAACACCTAAAAATCTCAATTCTGCAGTTAGATATGTCCGAAATGACAGACTAAAAGATGGAATCTCCACAGTAGTGACCGTTTTAGATGAACCTGATTTATTGGAAAACGACAGAAATTGGAACAATTATGTTTTACACGTATATAAACACGGTTCTAAAATTTGTTCTGATTATCTTGATCAAAAATTGTCTATAGAAGAACTACTTCAGAGCAATTTTTATTATGGAGAGTTAAATATATTTTTGAAGTATTTAAAAGAATTTTTACCAGGAGAAAAACCTCGACGTTTGTGATTCTTGTTAGAACAGTTATTAAAAATAAAGTTTCAAAAGAAACATTGTTTATTTTTTATCACTGATATACCTATATAAAGCAAAAATGCATTCAAAAATTAACACATAGCGTTAGTTGGTGATTCCAAGAAGATGTGTGATAGTAAGATACTAAAATGTTTCTCTTTGAATTTAAGTAATATGTGTTTTTCTAGGAAAATATAATTATTTCGTTATATCACTAATATCTGAACGAAAAGGATTATATTGTGCTCATCCCAGCAACAATGGTTGAATGTAGCTGGGACACATATTTTCAGGGAAGAGCGTGTTCGTCGATATGGTGAAGACACAATTTTACGACTGGAGATTCCTATAGGCACAACAAGAATTAAACAAGTTTTAGAACACCTTCCTGCAGATGTGCATCCAATGCGAATGGACTTAATGAACGGAATTAAGGATTTGTTTTTATCCCCATATAGTGTCTGAAATGATTGAATATACAGTGTAAATAAAGACTCTGTATTACTTGAAATAAAAATGTTTAAGAAATAAAAGACAATTTTTAAAAACAATTTATTAGGGTAATAATTTAACAAAAAAAGAGTATAATAGAGATGCAAAGCTAATGCTGCATTTACAAATTGTTAAGTCGTGGTATTCACACTTAGCTAAACCTTTTTCTAATTTTGGCAATTTGAAATATATTCTAGATTGACAATATCTGGTTGAATATCTGAAAATTGTAGTCTGATAGACATTCCAAAATGAATTCCTTCTTGATTTGTCCTCTCACATAGATTTGATCCACATTTTTAATTTCTTCATATAAAATTTAATAGATGTTATCGTAGTCTTCAAATCCCGAATTGTAGTGTATCCCTAAGTGGTTGTTGTACAAATACTTAGCAGTCCTTTTGTTAGAAGCATCTAAAGAAGGATGGATAATTTTCGGGTTGAAGACCCAATGCTTCATCGTTTTCCCATCGTAGATTGCCAATTCCTTAGCTTGAAATTTTGGTGTGGTATAACCTTGGATGTCAATTACTACAAATTTCATGTTGTTAAACAAATATGTTTCCTCCTGTACTTCTAGATATGATTGTTCCATGTACTGTACAACCAATCTTCTTCGTATTGAGGTTGTGCTTGATACTTTTGGTTAAGATCGTTATATTTTTCTTCGTTATAAAAAATATCTAACAGCTCTCCAAGGTTATCGTCAAATTTTGATATTTCTCTTCTTTTTCTCTCAGTTACTTGTTCAAATGGATCACTCTCAAACGCCCGTTTATACATCATTGTTATATTCAAACAAAAACTTTGAAAACTATCTGTAATTAGGAGTGTATATATAGTAACATTTAGTTATGTGAAAGGTTATAGAACCAACTTACCAAGCTGATGTAATTGGCTGATGCAATTGAGAGGTATAGTTTCTTTAGACAAGACATACATTTTCGAAATACATTAGTTCTAAACAAAAACTTGTTATTCACATTGTGAAAGTAAGTATCTGCTGTTGTGGTTTAATATTCTGATGCAATTTACAGATCATAACATAATTTGTATTTTTCATTAGATTTTATTAAACAAAATTTAGTTACAAATTTCATTTTTTAACCAATTCGTTCTTATAAGATTCAATAAATGATGAGGTAGAAAGCTCAATTTATCAATATCTTCAAATTTTACAATAGACCTAGCAATGGAATTGGCCGCCTGATATGAAAGCGTTGCAGGCGACCAAGTTTGAAGCTCGAAATTATACTCTGACGTACACTGGCCTCCTATTTCTTTTTTTTTTTTCGACCTAAAAAGAATTGTTATAACCCCAAGGCAATGTATCTGTAGTTAAATAATTAAGAACACTTTTATCGTCATATGGAGTCAACTTCATGTCTTTTCGACAGGATTATATTTTGATTGGTATTAAGAATTTTTTGGTTAGTGAGACAGTTAACATAATCATCGAAAGTTATAGATTTTAAACCCGATTTAGTTATTCCTTTTGCTTTTTTAATCACTTCTAGATTGGCAAGAAAATGCTCAATTTGATCATTATTTAAACCTTTGTCCTCGAGTTCTTTTCTTTTTTCTTCATAATTAACAGTTGAAAGTATTTTTAAAGAGTACATTTTAGTAGGTAACGGGCCACTTGGGAGACCCCCCTCCACTTTCCTCCTAGGCCCCGCGCACCTCCCCCCACTGACCACGCCCCCTCCCCCCTCCCCTCCTTGGCCCCGCCCCTTTCGTGACGATATTAGGCTCCACCCGAGGCCAACGATAAAGACAGGCCACGGCGCTAACGCATAATCGCGTAGTCACGTGACCAACTTAGTGCTATATAATGAAAGGCATTTTTGGAGATAAGTAGAAAAAACAAATTTCGTAACAATTTGGCAAGTTTTCTTTCATCTATTACATTATTGGTTTTGTGCATCCAAGCTTTCTCTAATTGTTTTTTCAAAATTTTCAACCTGCCTCAGCTGTTTTGGGCTGAGAGTTAAACGGCACTGCACTCACAATATTTTGGCACTTCTCAAAAATTGTTGGGACATCACCTTCCTTTAGCTTAGGTGATATTCTCTATAGGTATTTTCCTCCCACAACACATTTGTCCACTTTAATTGTTTCACTTTCTTGAAAATGTGTTAGCCACACATACTTAAGGGTTTTTTTAGAAATTAAATCTCAGTTGGAATTTGACGAATCCATTTTTGGCGGAAATTATCATCCCGCGGCAAAACAAATGTTTGTTATGGCGACACTTTCTTCCTGGCTTTTGTAATATGTATAAATATAATATAAACAGACCCAATATTTGGTATTTAGGTTATTTTTTACGAAATAAAAATGAAAACTAACCTCAATAGGTATACTGTGAATATTGACGAGGTCTCAGTTGTTCGGCAGCGTGAAAGACCGAATAGAAACCGTGTCGGGGCGTGGGTCGACAACGAAAATCAACGGTTACAACACTGATTTATTTCGCACAAGGTGAATGGCGAATACAATAAATACACAAACCCGAACGTGGTCAACGGGAACGGCTTCCAGACACCCGGACCGTCTGAACTCGCGGATCTCCCGTAAGCAATTCACCCCTCTGTGTCTCAGGCTCCACTGTCCAATACGGTCCATGTCCATAACAGTCCATTCCGGAATTCCGGGCTCCCTATTCTGTGGTTCGGGGGAGAATTCCCCTTTACAGCGCTCCCGCGTCGGTGCGAGCGGCACCAATACTCTTGGACGGCACGACTCCCACCCAGAGGCCATAATAACACCTGGGCGGTTCCCCTCCGCCAGGACACACGCGCACTAGACACAAACTTTCTAAAATATACACTAAGACGTTTAAAAACACTTTAAACATTGAAAACTTCTCAAAACCCAAGCTGCCGCTTTCAGTTATGTGACAAATGACATGTAACGTCGGCCTAAGATGGTCACGTGATTTTGGTGCGCCAGGGCCTGTCTTTATAGTAGGCCTTGGCTCTGCCCCTCCTAAGCCCCGCCCCATGGCCTCGCCGACCAATTGGGGGAGCCGAATTTCGACGCCAGTTTAATTCTTATCACTACTTTCGACGCCATGATAATTCTAAGTCCCGCCCTGACCTCGGCGACCTATTGGGAGCGTTGAATTCGAGCACGTGGTCTCTGACGTCACATCCTCATCTCTAATTTTGATCTCTCGCTTGTCGCGGCGTTGCCGGATCCTCGAATCTTTCCTGGGATGCGACGTTGCCTTTTCCTGGCGCCAAGTTCAAAACTCTGAAAAATAAAAAATCCTCGTCGCGGTTCGAACCTACGACCGTCTAATTAAGAGTACGACTCCTCAACCAACTAGGCTATCGGCGCACTCGGAAATATTACTTAAAACGGTGTAAACTAGAATATCGGTGACGTCACAGAATTAGGAATAAGTACAGGGTGTCTCAAAACTCGTATAGGTACAGGATGGACTAAGAAAAATAAATATCTCTGACGTCAGGGTGTGACAAGAAACAATGCCAGAAGGGCCTTAATAATTTGATCACATGACTAAAAACTGGCCAATCACAACGCTCTAACCCATGACGCGCGCCTAGGCACGTGGTCTCTGACGTAAAATTCTTATCGCTGCTTTCGATCTCTCGATTATCGCGACGTTGTCGGATCCCCGATTAATTCCTTGGATGCGACGTTGCCAATTCCTAGAATAGCGCCAAATTTTGAAATCTTAAAAAAAATGCAACGCTGTGACGTAAAGATGTGACAAAAAAATCCAAAAGGGCCTTAATAGTTTCATCAGGTGGTCTCGTAGAACAAAGCATACAGGGTGATTCAAAACTCGTATAAGTACAGGGTGTACCAAGAAAAATAAATATCTCTGGCGTCAGGGTCTGACAAAAACAATGCCAAAAGGACGTAAAGAGTTTCATCTCGGGACTAAGAAAGAATACAGGGTGATTCAAAATTCATGTACAAGGTGTGACAGAAACAGAGCCAAAAAGACTTAATTTCATCACGCGGCCTCGTATAACTGAGTATACAGGGTGATCCAAAATTCATGTACAAGATTTGACAGAAACAAAGACAAAAAGACCTAAATTCAGCACGTGGTCTCTGACGTAAAATTCTCATCGCAACGCTCTGACGTTAAAATGTGACAAAAATCCAAAAAGGCCTTAATAATTTGATCACGTGATCTCGTGAACTAAGAACACATGATGGGAGAAATACAAGGCGAGAGAAAAATACAAAATTTGGTAAAAATTTTTAAATGTGCCCTAATGGCACCTCGTTGGAATCGTCTCCACGTCAGGAACACAAATAAAATTCATAAGTAGATGGTCAGCTGTAGAAAAAAAAAACATTTAAATACGAGAGTGTGTTTTGAAATATATTCATTTCGATGTTGTTAGTCACCGGTGAAGGTATAGTAAACACCTTAATCAACAAATTACCAATTGAATTACATATTCCCGGCTATCAGTTCTGCGGACCAGGAACAAAATTACAGAAAAGAATCGAACAAGGCGATACAGGCATAAATAAACTCAGCCTGTCGAATTCACGACTTGGCATATTTGAAAAATAAATCCTGTGAAAGAGCGATACACAAGGCAGAGAATCGAGCCTGCAGAGGGTCAAATCAAAAGACGCTAAACTTGGAGAGAAGGCGCCGCGTGGTTCGTCACCACCGCCATGAAAACAAAGCGAAAGCCGGGCATGGGCTTGGGCACAAAACAAAAGAAACCAGTATCATTTAGACGAGACATTGTGAAAAAATTTGCAAAGTCATCTGAAAAAATCATTCGATGAACACGAACTCAACGATGTGAAAAATTTAAAGAAATCCTCTTTGGCAGCCATCGAGGCCGCTCGCATGCAATCAGAAAGCGGGAGGAAAGAAAAACATTAGAATACCGAGGGTCATACCGTTTGAGTGAAAACTGGAGGGTTTCTACCGCTTCTACCTCTGTTGGGAGTCTTGAGGGCTCTAGGATCCGTAGCCGGAGGTGCAAGTGCAATAGCAAGGACAGTAATCGATGCGAAACACGCAAAAAGAAAATGGAGGAGGAAAGAGACACAACGCTGCATGAAAAGATCGGAAAAGACGGTTCTGAAATATACCTACGAAATATTATTGTGGAGGACTCGGACTTTTTCTCAAAAGACAACAACAAAAAAACTACCAGTAAAGCTGCGCAATAGGACCGCTGTCGAATAAAGATTTAATGCAATTTGCTAAGAGGCTGAAATTTAAAAAAATTAGAGGAGTCTTTATGCGAGACACTCTCCCACGAAACGATCCACACAAAAACGAATCGGCAGTTGTGAATTTAGACGTTATGCGTAACAGCGGAACGCACTGGGTAGCTTATAAGAAATGCGGTAATCATGTGGAATATTTTGAGAGTTTTGGTGGATATCTATTGATTTCGATACACAAATCTATTTAGACCAGGACGCCGAATACAGACTAGCTCTTTTAGGATTTCACTCCTACAACAGCATCCCGAACATTGACAAAAGCACAGGCATAAACAAATTCTACTTGATTGACAAAAATAATCAGAAGAAAACCATAGAAATTCCCACTGGTTCATATGAGATTAGTGCCATTGAATCGCAAATAATTAAAACTTTGCATTTACGCAAAGGAGACAAGTCTCAAAACGCGTTTTCGTTAAAGGCCAACAATAGCACTCTCCAGTGTGAAGTTTACAGCGAAAAGTACGCGATAGATTTTCAAACTGAAGGCTCCATAGGAAAAATTTTGGGGTTTTCGGAGCGTGTGTTACAACCGAGCATAGTGCACGCGTCGGATTTGCCTGTTAACATTGTTAAAGTTAGAACCGTCCACATAGATACCAATATATCCGTCGAATCATATTATAATAATCGTCCCACGCATACGATTACGATATACGAGTTTGCGATAGGAGCCGATCCGGGGTACGCGATAGACGAGACTCCCAGAAATCTTCTGTACGTATCGGTGACTAAGCGAGAATTCAATAACATTACGCTATCGATTCTCGATCAAAATTTCGAGTTGGTAAATTTTCGGGGAGAAGAAATCATTGTTAGATTGGAATTAAAGAGATTGTCTTGATGGGTCTAGTCTTTGACAACAGATATCAACCGTATAAAAACGATCGAAACTATTCTCGAGCATCACAATCAGTCGCACCTTTAAAGTGCACAGATCGCAACCAAAATCTTACTGTCGAGAATCGTTTATTTTTGAAATCTCGCGGTTACCATGTCGTTAACGCCCTAAGTTTTCGACGTGCATCGAAACCCAAATTTTGACGAATCCATTCAACGGCTGGAGACGCGCACCTACTATCCCTTTGTTAAATCATTTACAAATAACGATGTAGTGGAGATCATAATTAATCAGGGTGATTTCTGGTTATTAATGTATGACGCCGCCATTTGTATTAAGGGAAAGTTAACTAAGACCGGTGGAACTGGTTCGTGTAAACTCGCCAATAACGCAGGTGCATTTCTATTCGACTCTGTCTCCTATGAAATAAATAGTAAGGAATTGGAGAGCGTGCGAGACCCGGGAATTGTAAGCGCCCTAAGAGCGTATTTGTGCTATCCTCCCAACTCTGACAGATATCTGATAACTTCAGAATGGTCCTATCCCCATGAAGGTTTAGCAGTAAACAACGATGGAACGTTCAGTATAAGAATACCTCTTAAACATTTATTCGGCATTTTTAACGATTATCAATATGCAATTTGCGGAAAGCAAACAATAAGACTAATTCGAGCCCGTAACGATAATAATTCCCTGCTGTTGGAAAAAACGCCAAACACGGAGGGAGAATTATCGGCAGAATTGACAATTAATAACATTGAACTAAAAGTGAAATACATTCAACCAAACGACATGATTAGATTAGATCTGTTAGAATCGATACAAATCGACAAACCAATAATTATACCATTTCGAAAATGGGAAGTGCACGAGCTGCCGACTCTCACAAAGGATTCTCCACGAGAAATCTGGTCTGTCAAAACGTCTGCGGCGGTGGAGAGTCCCCGTTATGTAATCGTTGGATTTCAAACTGACCGTAAAAAGAACGCCACAACCGATTCTTCAAGATTCAATCACGTGAGCATATCTGACGTAAGATTGATTTTGAACGGAGACTATTACCCATTCGAACGGCTCAGATTGAATTTTAAAAATGATTACGTGGACGCCTACAATAACTATACAGAATTTTATCCCAGTTTTATGAATGTTCGAGACAAACAGCCTCTACCAAACTATAAAGATTACAAAGAGCACGCTCCGCTGTTTGCCATCGATTGTTCCCGAAGAAATGAATCGATGAAAACCAATACGGTCGACGTGAAGTTAGACATAGAGAGCACAGAGGGTTTTCCGGATAAAACTCGAGTCTATTGCATCATCATTCACGATTGCGTCATGGAGTATTTGCCTTTAAGTGAAATTATTAGAAATCTCATGTAAATATTTTCGTTAGTCGGTTGTGTGCAGCGATGAAGATAGCAGTACTCGACATTCAGGGATTTACGTTGGAGGGCTGTTTTCACCCAAAAGAATTAAAATCAACAAACAAACGCTACATTTACTGTTGAAAGCACCCAGGGATTTTCTTACACTTAGTGCTTCAGATAACAAACAAGTGTGAAAATTGGAGAACAATTTATTTAGCTTTTGGTATTCGAGCGGCTCTGTGGCGTACGAACTTGTACGAGAAATAATTGAAAAATTTTTGTTCAACGTCGACTGTGCATATGTCAAAGGTAACCAAAAAGAAACATTTCTACGGTCCATTCTCGACGACGAGGCAGTCAAGATAATCAATGTGGAAATTCTGAAGAATCGAGATTGGTTGGAAATTCCCAAATACGAGAGGGTAGTACCATTGTGTATGTACCACGGTGAAAAAACAAAATACCTGTGTAGTTTAAATAATTGCGAAAAATTGTACGAGTGGCTATACACGTTTCAACCACAGTAAGAGCCATGTCCCTTAACGATCGCATCGAGAAACATCTGATGGAAATCAAAGAAGAGAGCTGAATAGAAATGGATTAGCAATGTTTTTACTAATAAAAATAGATTTAAGAATTCAAATCATGTTGTAGCAAAGAAATTGTTTTAAAATAAAAAAATATATGTAAGCCAATGTGTTTTGATTTATTTAATCCCCACTCCATTTTTGCATATAATAGAAATTCTTCATATAGATTTTTCATTCAGTGCCAAGATGTTGTTGAGAGCAGACTACGTTATACTATGCTCCATAATTAACAATATTTTATATGTTTATAAACAGAGCGATGTAGCCCAAATCGGTCTATGTACAAATAAAGATGATAAGTGGGTAGCTTTATATCCATCAACTATGGAATCTTCAGTGTTGATGATGGCAGTACCCAAAAATATCACACAGTATAAGTTACGAATGATATTCAAAAATCGCACTTACGGAGATACGGCGTGGAAAACTTTGAGTAGTAGTAGTGACGCTGAAACCAAAAACAGAACGGATACAAAGAATAATGAAGATGATGACATGGTTAATGTCTCGCCAGTATTGGGTCTCATTTACTACATAACGGTATGTTTGTCGCTGCTTGTACTAAAATCAGTTGTTAGAACGACGCATAAAATATTAGTGATCCGTCAACGACAGTAGTAGCATGGACTATAGAAAACTACACAATAGACTTCAATCTTTTGAAACGTGGCCGTATACTACCGTAATTTCACCTAAAAAACTGGCTGAGGCCGGATTCTTCTACACAAATTTTGAGGATGTCGTTCAGTGTCCGTACTGTTTCATCGAAGGTCATCAATGGCAAGTCGAAGACGATCCTCTAGAAGATCACAAAAGATGGAGCCCCAGCTGTCCATTTATATTAAATACACAGGATGACGATCCGTCGACACAAGAAATTCTACCCATTGCCACCGTAGAAATTCGCCCCAACGCCGTGGTGGAGGATGAGAATTTAAGCTGTCAGAAAATTACGAATGAATGCAGTGATTTATGTAAAATTTGTTACGAGAATAATATAGAAATTTTGCTAGTGCCCTGTGGACACTTAGTATTTTGCATGAGATGTTCGCCTTTGATAGATACATGTCCGTTGTGTAGAAAAATTGTAATAACTAAAATACGAGCCTACCTCCCATGAAATTGAGAAAATAAATTGTTGTCTTGATTTTAATTTTTCATTTCACACTCTCCCCTGAGAGTAGGATAGTCTTGAAGAGCGTCCGTCAAAACGTCAATCCGTGCGTCAAAACGTCAAAACGTGCGTCAAAACGTCAATCCGTGCGTCAAAGCGTGCGTCAAAACGTCAAAACGTGCGTCAAAACGTCAAAGCGTGCGCCAAAACGTCAAAACGTGCGTCAAACGTCGAGGAAAACATCACGCAAACCCTGTGTAAAAACGAGCGCTTATGAGATGACTTATATAAGGCTTTACCTGAGAATTATCGGTCTTAGTGTTTAAGATGCGTTTGCAGCAACAACAGACTGCACTTCCCATCGAAAATTTGGATGATTTAAAAGGGGAGCAATGTCGTGTAAACTCAAAACATGGTAAATTACTACCAAACTCGATAAGAGCGATATTTTGTGGGCCTAGCGGTTGTGGAAAGACGAACGCGCTACTAAGTTTAATATTTAACACGAACGGTCTCAAATTTGAAAATGTTTATGTGTATAGTAAATCTCTGTACCAGCCGAAATATCAATTACTGCAAGACCATTCTAAAAAATATCAAATGTGTTGGGTATTTTCCTTTTAAAGATAATGACGATGTAATCGAACCTTCGGACGCTCGTCCAAATTCCATTTTCATTTTTGACGATGTGGCCTGTGATAAACAAAACAAGACAAAAAGGGTATAGATGTTACCTATCTTTGTCAGACTTATTCGAAAATACCTAAACAGCTTATCCGCGACAACTGCAATGTCATTGTACTATTTAGACAGGATGATCTTAATCTCAGGCATGTGTACGACGAACACGTATCGCTCGATCTAACCTATGAAGAATTTAAGAAATTATGCTCGCAGTGTTGGAATGACAACTATGGCACTTTGGTGATCTTTAATTTGAAAAATGGACGCTATAGAAAGGGGTTCGATCAATATATAAAACTTTGATTTCATCGCACAATTAATCATTTGTCAATATGCCTTTGACAACGCAAGAAGAAATCGTAAAAGCGCAACGTTCCAAGAAAATCAATGAACTCGCACGGTCCATAAGAAAAAAGTATACGGCCTTAAAATTAGGGAAATTCGAAGAGGATGAGACACTTGAGAAAATGTTCAAACCCGTAACACGCAAAATTCAAACTAATATATCGTTGATCGACAACTTAAAATTTGAACCTAAAGAAGAAGTACCAGAAATTATAGAAAAAGTAGAACAAGAAGCACCAGAAAGCATTATAGAAAAAGTAGAGCAAGAAGAAGGAATTGAAGACAGAATAAACAGAAAACTCGCCAAGTTGAAAGCCAGCACTGACAGATCTCGTTCGCCTTTCCTTCGAGACGAAACCTACTGGGAAGATTCCATTCGTCCCGATGACGACACGACGTTGCGTGATGATGATGATGACGATGTTGACATATCACAATATCCACCACAAGTTTTTCAAGAATATATGGAATCATACCCTGAGATTGCTTATCCCTATATCGGAGAATATCACGATAAATCGCAGCTTATAGATAACGTGTATGGTCCGGTTTATGATTGTCTCAGTCAAAATACACTTTTCTTATAACAAAAATTTCAGTTGACCAATTTGGAAAATATTTCTTCGAGAAAATTCCTCGAAATTTCGATATTCTCACCGGATCTCCTACACTAAATTTTGATTTGAGATCAGCTTGTTTAATTCTGTTATAAACAGTATTGAGCAATCTACGTTCATCTTTTTTACTTACATTAATTGGTTTCATTTTTATTACAGAATGTTTCGAATTATTATACTTCGTGACATATTTCTTTTAAAAAATCAATCCACTTCCACAATTTTCCCGTAAGTTAAACTCTTTATACATTAAATTTTTTAGTGTTCTATTAAGCCTCTCAACAATCGAAGCTTTTTTTTTACTAAATGTTGCAAAATGATTAATTTTATATTTATCAGTTAACTTTTTAAAGTCCTTATTAAAGAATTCACGCCCAAGGTCACTTTGTAAATTTTTGGGAACTTGTTTTTTGAAAACTGTTTCCATTGCTTAGTTACTTCAGTAGCAGATTTATTTTTAAGTGGTAGCGCCCATGCAAATTTTGAGAAACAGTTAATGACCACAAGTATGTATTTATAACCTCGATTTATTTTCGAGTACGGACGCATCTCTACCAAATCAACCTGCATTAAGTCTTTGAAACCTTTTAAAAGTACCCTTCGTCTTTTGAAATTCGTTCTAGTATCTTTATGTATTTCTTCGACAACTTGTTTTTTCACGTCCGATATTATTTGTTTCGACATGTAGTATGTTTGTTTATTGACTTAATAATGAGTCAATTGATTAATTTTCTACATTAACTGGACACCGAATTAAAAGTTCGCCGTAAAATTGTTTCAAAACGTTTTGTCCACTCGGTTTAAGTGACAATTTATCTAGTTCAGTTAATTGGACTCCCACTGGTTTTTGAATTAAATTACCATTTATAAATAGATTCACAAGATCTGGTAATTCACACCTAATAATTTCAGCGCTTTTTAATGGAAATGAATATTCAAATTGTTTATTTTGTAATAATTCGTACAATCTATTTTTATTATTCTGATAAGTACCGATGAACGGTAATACTAAATTATAATATAATTTTACATCCCCTACGTTAACTAAGTTATAACTTTTTTTTTTGATATGATGTATACGGAGTTTGAGGTTGAACAGAAGCGCTAGGACTAACTTCTGCTTTTTTTGTTGTAATATGAGCTCCAAATTTATCAAGCGTCATGACGCTTGAAAGATTGAACACATACTGTGATTATTCTATTTAGCTTTTATGCTATTATCTTGGCTTCTCGAAGCTCTTCCAATATCGCTTGAATTTCATTATAGTGACCCGTGTGACTTGCGTTTTGAGAGGCAATCAATAATTTTAAACGCTCCACAAGCTCGTTTGGCTCATCGTAATATATGTAATCAGGTTTATTCGAGGGTTGTAGGGTCGTGAAAAATTCCATAAACGTGATCAAAATCTGATGGATTCCCCCTTATTTGTTGATCGATGAAAGAACGAGGCAGAGATTCAAATTGTTCCAACCACTGTTCATAAGCGGGTTCTTTAGAAAGATCTTTACAATATTGACTAGCTTGTTCAACAGCTTCGTTAATTGCCCTATCTGTCATTGTATCTTCTGAAGTAGTAGCAAAGTCTAGAGAATACTATAAGTCGGGTCACTTCTTTGTTCTCTCGGACAAAACAACAATTTTTTGCGACTGCTCGTAAATCAGCGTCACCGCGGCCTGTGTAAGCTTAAGGGCTCCATTCACGTTGAGATTGGTATCGATACATGTTGCAAGTATCCAGTATCTTGATTCAAATCGCATAGTGTACTTAGCTGTCTGTATCACTGTCTGTATCACTGTAGTGAAACTTCGATACCGCGCGCATGCGACTGATACTTGTTGCAACGCGTGTATGTAATTATATCTGTGTTCATGGAACTCAAAGTTCAAAGAATAATCAAATAGACAACTTAGAGAATCGGCAAATACACAGCTTTCGTTGCGCCTTTCGACGAGAACTTAAAAAAGTTGTTGCACCATTTCTGCATCACATGTGAACTGAACTGATGTTTCATGAGTTCGTCTCAACGTGTATGAATAAAAAACACATGGAAACAAATCTCAGATACATGTATCGCCGTTTGTCGTGATACACGTATCGATACCGATCTCAACGTGAATGGGGCCCTTTGATTTCCTTCTACCAGAAGATATCGATCGCCGTACTCCGATGACGGCGGGCCGAGGGAGCGGGAGAGGGCAAGGGGGAAACGTTTGTTTACCCAAGGCCAAGTGCCCAGACTTATTAGTATATCTCTGGACGCTGGTAGTAGTACGTTCGGCAGGGTCTTGACGTTCAGTAATCTCTGTATCTTCTAGAAATGTTAATCCTCCCGTTGGTAAGAATGGTTCCATGGGCTTTATTGCATAAATTGAAGATCGTGGTGAGGAAGCGGCAAATTTTTTAAAACTTTGATTTGATTCATTTTTAGCTTTTTTTCTTCTTTAGCATTCAAAATTACTGGTTCGGTTTTGATGCGTGCAATTAAATTTTGAAGTGGTTCAGTAATCGGTTTAAATTCGCGTTCTTTTTTAATGCCCATTTGTGCAATATCACTCTTCAGAGTACGATATTTTTTTACCGCACGACGGGTCTTCACCAATTCAATCGCTGCTTTCCGGTTCATTCTTCCTATTTAGATGGTGACCTTTACTGCACTAAAACCTTTTTCGTTCTACTTGAAAATTTATTATAGAAAAATGAACTTATCAAAACCTTGCCTATATCGACCCTTAGTTATAGGTGAGTCTTTGTCTATAACCAAAGAACCGTGGGGTGTTTTCCAGCACAAAGAACAAAGCTCTTTAAACTTTAGAAGTGGCATGTCACAGATGACATGATCTTCATATATGTGTTTCAAATTTAAGTTGTCTTGTTGAAATATTACCAACATATTAGAATTTTCTCTAATTAGTTGTTTAGGTATTGAGGAATAGGTCTGACTTAAATAAAAACAATCTGTATTCGAGTGTCTACCAAAACAAAAATAGTCTCGAATTATATTTTGATTACAACAAACCACATCGTCGAAGATTATGACCGCGTTAGGTAAAATCCTATCGGGTGAAACGATTTCTTGACCATTATTAGATTCGTAATAACCGATTTCTTTTAGAGGTTTTAGTAATTCACGTAAATATTGATATTTTGGTTGCTGTAAAGACTTGGAGTAACCATAGACGTTTTCAAAGCGTAGACCATTTGGTTCTTCCAACAAACTAATTATTACATTAGTTTTTCCACATCCGGACGGTCCAACAATTAATCCTCGTTTACAGCCCCCTTTCAATAGTTGTCCATGTTTATCAAACGAAACAAAACTTTGGTCATGATTTTTTATGGGAAGGGTAAATCTTTGCTTTATATATATATATAAAGATTTTTAAAGATGTCTATAACCATATCATAGACAACAGTTGGGCATATAAGTATTTAAATGCCTGCAATTTACCATTCATCAGTTAATCATCCTCAAACTCTCCAAGGGTTCGGTTTGTTTGACAATTTCTTAAACAAATTGCCAATCGAATTACATATTCCTGGTTATAATTTTTGCGGTCCGGGCAGCATTATTATACAGGGTGATTCAGTTTTAATCTGCAACACTTCAATAAGTGATAGAAAACCAAAAAATAACCGCACTTTCTTCTATAAACTATATCATTTTAAGGCCTTATAAAAAATTACAGGGTGTTAAAGTTGCAAGAAATATGATGAATTTATTGAATATTTTACAAACTAGTTGAGATATTTAACTCATATTTGGTACACGTTATAACAGCATGGGTTAGCATAAAACCTGTTAATATCAAACATCTTTAACAACCAGTGGCGTAGAAATGGGTAATTAGTATAATTTATTTTAGAAAAAATATAGAACCACCTTGAATAGCAATAAAATGTATTCAAATTCTTATGTAAATTTTTATTGTAAACAAAAACGTTCTCTTAGCATTTTTTGGTATGTTCGTAATGTTTCGTAATATTTCGGGGTACTTCTGAAAAATTATCTAAAAAATTTGCTCCATACGTAACACTTAAAGTAGAAATAATGTGTTTGCTACCTGAAATAAAGTAACTTTTTCCAATAAACTCACCTATTTAAGGCTATACTTTTGAAGATACAGGGTCTAAAACATTTAAGGAAGATACAATTAATGTTACGCTCTGTATCTTGAAAAGTAAAACCTTGAATGGGTAAGTTTATTGGGAAAAGTTACTGTATTTAAATTAAAAAACACATCTTTTCTACTTTGAGTGTTACTTAAGGAGAAAAGTTTTAAGTTAATTTTTCAGAAGTACCCCGAAATAATACGAAGAAATCAAATTTGCTTTGAAACCATGACACATATGAAAAAATGCTAGGAAAACGTTTTTGTTTACAATAAAAATTTACATAAGAATTTGAATACATTTTATTGCTATACAAGGTGGTTCTATTTTTTTGTCTAAAACAAATTATACTAATTACCCATTTCTACGCCACTGGTTGTTCAAGATGTTTGATATTAACAGGTTTTATGCTAACCCATGCCGTTATAACGTGTACCAAATATGACTTAAATATCTCGACTAGTTTGTAAAATATTCAATAAATTCCACATATTTCTTGCAACTTTAACACCCTGTAACTTTTTTATAAGGCCTTAAAATGATATAGCTTATAGAAAAAAGTGCGGTTATTTTTTGGTTTTCTATCACCTGTTGAAGTGTTGCAGATTAAAACTGAATCACCCTGTATGTAACCGACAAGCCGTCCGTTCGGGTTTTGCCGATGTGAGGCACTTATGAAACCGACGACGTAAATTGAAACGTCGGTTACTAATTAATGTAATTTCAGCAAATAATAAAATCATACCGCGCAATTTTAGTCAAATCAAGCACGTGCGAGTGATTTGTTGCAATCGATTGGTCGATATACCTAAAAATATATTAATACATAGGTACTTTAATTTGTATATTATCATGGAATTTCCTGACACCGTGCAATATCAAGAAGTGTCTAATAATATATATAAATTGCAGATTTATACAAAGGAAGATATTGAAGTAAGTTTTAACTGTTTTTCCTATCTTATAACATAACATCTCGAGTCTTCTATGTATTCTGACGAACTGTCAAACAATAAAGTTTTGTTTGTGATTTAAATACGACAATCCACGCCAATCATTATGTCCACAGAATATATCCACTACGTGATTATGCCTTGTCAATTCGTCCGAACGGAGTTCTTCAGAATACGCAGGCACTGCAAACACAAACTAAAGCGGCGCTGGCGGTAAATTTGAATTTTTACGAACAAATCGATTTATAGGTACCTACTTTATAGGTACCTATCTATATAATTTTTTTATGTAGATTTTTCGATCTATCAAAAAATATTGATATACCTAACATTGTAAAAACAGCGTTTCTTTTTTTGTTTTGTTAGTACAGTCATTTTAGAATTTGTTTCTGCCAATGAAATGATAATTTAAAAAGATATACCTACCCTTCCAGAGATGACAATTTTTTTTATTTAGAAATAAAACTTTGTTGGAATAGGTCCACCGTATTTCGTGTCACCTTACTTAAATTGCACATTTCAGAAAATTAAATAAAAAGTACTACTGTGTAGAGCATTAAAGCAATTTATAACAAATTTGATACGTAGGTGTATATCTTTATAAACGATGCATATATACCTTTTTTTATTTAATTTTAATGTTTCAAATAGAAATGCAAAATATTGTAAAATATTTGACAAGTCGTGTCAATTTTGAGAGAATTCATCTACTCATGAACGTTTGCCAATGAATCAGAGAAACAGCAGTATGTTTAAATAATTTGAAGTGGTAACGCCAAAGGCGGTGAAACTTATTTCAAAAAAGTTTTTAATTAAATTAAAAAAAATCTGGTCATTTTTGAGAGTGTACCTACCTTTTAGAATATAATTTCTAAGGATTTTCCATTTCGATTGATGTACTGATGTACTAAGAATGAATACGACAGTGATGATATCCATTTTTATTAGAATCTCATATTAGAACTTGAAAAGTTCAGTAAAGTCACTTGGACTAGACACAAAACTTTTAAAGCGAGTGAAAAGTCGGGAAATCTATTTAAAATAATATATTTTCGCCATTTCAACACACGTTGTAGAAAAAATACGAAACAAATACGGAGCAAAAAATCTAGAAACATAAACTGCCCCGCTAAATTATTTATAACGATAAGACGATATTATGAAAATTCTAAATGTAAAGAAAAAGTAGATAAACAGTATCCATGTGTAGTAGAGTTACGCGGTAGTCATAATCATAGAATAGATGTAGCAGACGCTCATAGAGAAAGGCCTGTGGGCCCTGATGCCAAACAAGAGATTTTACATTTATTTGAGAAAGGCCATTCGGCTGCTTCTGCGTATCATACCTTTTATACTTCCAAAATGGAATCATACGGAAATGTATATAATAATAAAATTTTTGATCGATTTTATTTTCCTACAAAATCAGATGTCACAAATTTATGGCAAAAGACATTTAAGCAACAATATGGTGAACGAGTTGGTTCTAACATGCTTAATAAACTTGAAGAAATTTTGGCCTCACAAAATGGGACATTATTTAAAATAGTAACAGTAGGAGAAAACTATGCAGCGGCCATATCAACCCCATTAATGCAGAGAGCCCAGAAACTTCCACAAGCATCCGAAATATTATTCGTAGTTGCTACTGGAAACTGCGACTTACAAAACCACAAAGTTTATTCTTTTTGTACTCAATCAGAAATTGGAGGAGTTCCAATTGCCTGCGTTCTTAGCAGCAGCCAAAAGGGTGAAGTGTTCGATGCTGCAGTTCAAGCTCTTCTCGAAATCATTCCTGTTAAATTACAACCCAAAGTCATAATGACAGATGACGATCTCAATGAAAGAAAAATATTACAAAAAAACTTTCCAACTTCCAAGTTACTCCTGTGCGTTTTTCATGTTCTCAAGGCATGTTGGCGATGGCTAAATTTGTTAAAGAATGATGTACCTAAACATGACAAACAAAATTTTAGTGGAATGTTTCGAAAACTTGTTTATGTTAGATCGGAAAACGATCTAAGAAGAAGCAAAGAAAGACTTTTATTCACAATGCAAACACATCAAATTTCGTTCATATGTTGAAAAAATGTTTAATTATGTACATGACTGGTCACTATGCTACCGACAACATTTACCATTAAGGGGGTCAGACACAAATAACTACACAGAAGTTATGTTTAGACTTTTAAAGGATATTCCACTCGAAAGGACCAAAGCTTTCAACTTGCCTCAACTAGCCGACTTTATTTGCACTAGCTTCGAATGTTATTATACCCAAAGAATACTAGATGTTGTTTTAAAGAGGACTTGCAAATTTGTTCAAGATAGATACATGCCCAAGGAATCAAAGGTGATAGCGAACATAAAAGATTTAGGCGATCAACAATACATTGTACAAAGTTTTTCGAATCCTGAGATATTCTATACTATTGATATGATTTTATGTAAATGTACATGTGCCGTTGGTTATAACGGTAAACATTGCAAGCATCAGGCAGTAGTGATTTCAAAATTTAACATTTTGTTCACAATTAATACGATATCACACCAAAACAAACTTTCTTTATTTGAATTAGCAACCGGAACTTCTGCCAATGAAGAAATGTTTATGCCACTTTTGCATGATAAACAGAGTTTAAATTTAAAAGCTGTGCAAATCAATAGGGGTGAAAATAATAGTAATGAAGATAAAGCGGATTTTCTTGAAGTTGTTGAGGAACATACCTCTAACTCTGGTACATTAGGTAAAATTGAAGAACTAAAAGAAAGATGGAAGCAACACAGATCAAATTTTCAAAAATTTATCTGATGACCCAGTTAATTTTATCCCAGCTTTGCTGAGTGGACTTCACAGTTCATTTAAGTATAAAGGACAATTACCTAGTCATTGTAAAAGAAAAACAATTACCAGAAGGGGTACTAAAATTGGGGTACAACCGACTGCTATAAGTCGACGGAAAAGTAGTAGTACAGGTAAAAGAAGATTATTAGGAAGACCCTCTGTGGGTGAAAAACTTTACAGGGAAAAAGCCCCACATAGTCTAAATACGTGTGTTTTGAAAGGTCAGTCAATAGGGGACAGAAAGCAAAAAAAAAATAAAAATAATTTAAGAAAATCTGTATAAAAATAAATTATTTTAAGTAGGCATATTTTTTTGTTTTTGTTCAATCAAGCTAAACACTTTTTAATTCTGCATCAATAGGTTTTTCAATGACTTTTTATGGCATTAAGGCCCGATTGTAGCGACTCCATAGAAACAATGGTTCTAGGGAGTTGATAATTCTATCTTGGTGAAATTGGCCATTAGATACCTATGCTTCAAAAATTTTTCGGTCTTTTAACATGAAAAACAAAAAAGTTATTTGGGTAGTCCATTTTGTTGGATGCATGCAACTCTGTACTTATTATGTAGCCGATGAGTAAGATTGACTCGTCGGTTACATAACATTATTCAATCGGTTCACATCGGCAAACCCGAACGGACGGCTTGTCGGTTACATATAATAATGCGTCGGGGCACTAAGTTAGAGAAACGACTTAAACGAGGAGACGTTTGGCATCAATCCATTAGATGAATTTTGTAAATTACACGATATAGCATATAGTCAATATAGTGATCTCAAAGATAGACAATTAGCTGACTCTGATTTAGAACATAAAGCTACAGAGCGTTTGAAATCAAAATCCGCAGGCGTTGGTGAAAAAATTGCAGCCCTGACAATCAAAGGAGCGATGAAAGCTAAAACCACTTTGGGTTTGGGTTTAAAAACAAAAACCAAAACGAAACAAAAAAGAAAATATTATCAAGAAAACTGTTCTAGGTAAAGCGATATCTTTTCTTGCGGCTGTAAGACAAGCAAGAAAAAACATTAGTGGAAATAAAAAACTTGGTTTGCAAAAAGCGGCACAAAAAGCCCTTCAAGCAATAAAAAAAATTCGCAAAAAGTGTTGGAGCCTAAACAAAGGGTTATACCCATCCCTAAAAGTACGGGGGGTTTCTTGCCGTTAATTCATCTTTTTGCTGGATTATCTGCATTAGGATCCCTTGGAGGTGGAGCAACAGCCATTGCAAACGCCGTAAATCAAGCAAAAACAAATCAAGCAAAACTATCAGAAATGCAAAGACATAATAACGTTGTTGAACAACAATCTATAAGAAAAGGATTGTACATGCGTCCCTATAAAAAAGGATATGGATTGTTTTTGAAACGATTTTCAAAAAACTCCTTAGGAACTTTCCCAAAATAGATCGATAACAAATATTGACTTGACAAAGTATGCCAAAAAATATGAAATACCCCATTTTCGTGGCATTTTTATGAGAAATAAATTACCGAAACGAATTAATGTAAATGAAAGCGGAATTGTGAATTTTGGGTATCCTATATTAAAAAAGGTTCCTTCATTGTCTATTTCGATTCCTATGGTAATCTAAGGCCACCGCTGGAATTAATTCAATACTTCTTAAGCGACTCAAAGAAAAACTTAATTAGCTACAATTACGATCGCTACCAAAAATCAACCGGAATAAATTGTGGTCAATTAACATTACAGTTTTTGTATAATTATGCATAGTTTGGAAACTTGTTCTCAGTTCAAGACAAGCATACGCAATCAATGTGTCTTTTACTTTAACGTTATCCGCCAAATCCACTATTCTAGACGCAAGTTTTAATCCGCCAATTTATATAGAAGATAATATAAATTATTGCATAGGTTTAATTAATTTTGATACGTTTAATGCCATACCTAACGTTGATAAAACGAATAATAAATTTTATTACGGGGGAAAAACCATTATATTACCTGAAGGTACATATGAACTTACAGACATGACGAACTTTCTCTATCGAAAACTCCACGATGAAGAAGTTAGTTTTCATCTTCGAGCGAATAATAACACACTAGAAACAGAAATGGTATGTTCTGAATCTGTAACGTTTACTGATGATAGTTTAGGCCCTATGTTGGGTTTTAGTAATGGTACTTACAAAGCCGGAATAGTACATAAGTCCCAAAACCCAATTAAAATTTGTAAGGTTAATTCTCTGTGCATTGACTGTAATATTGCTAGTGGTAGCTACATAAATGCAAAGCCCGGTCATATTATACATCAATTTTTCCCCACTGTAGGAGCAGGTTTCAAAATTGTTGAAACACCTCAAAATGTTTTATATTTTCCTGTGAATATCAAAACAATTAATCACATTTCAGTTAAAATATTGGACCAGGAGGGTAATCTAGTTAATATTAGACGAGAGACCGTAACGATAAGGTTACACATTAAGAAGGAAAACTAATTTCAAATTATAATTTATTGCCAAATTTTCAGTATAAGAGAAAATCTTACAACCGTCTTTTTAGTGTTCAAAAGAAACCCAAACGATTAACACAATCAAACGTAAAATTTCTAAAATTTCTTGGTTTAAAAGTTCTTCAACGAAAAAACTCTTAATGGATGTTCTTAACGTCACAGAACCTCTGTTTGAAGATAATTCAATCACCCGTTATGAAATTCACTCTTATGATCCCTATTTGCCTACTAAATTAGGTTATAACGATGAAATAATTATTCCGGTACAAGAAATAGACAACTACACGTTACCTTTCCTTTATCTTGAGGGGAAACTTACAAACGAAGCTTCTGTTTACTCAAAAGATTTGAAAATAATCAATAACGGTTTAGCTTTTTTATTTAAAGAAATTAGATATATTATCAACGGACACACTATAGACTCGGTTCGAGATGTGGGAATTACTTCCACACTAAAAAGTTACCTTTCCTATAATTTAAATGAGAGTAACAAGCTGCAAAATGCTGGATTATTCCCACAAGAAGATTTGGCCTCAATAATAGAGGACAAGGAAAATTTTAACGCTTGCATTCCTCTGAAAATGTTAATTGGGTTCCCAGAAGATTATAAAAAAAATACTTAACTGTAAACAAGAGCTAATTATAATAAGATCTAGTTCTGATAAGAGCTGTTGCTATAGTGAAAAGGAAACCGATACATGTAAAATTGAGCTATCAAAATTGTGTTGGCGAATGCCCCACATATCTGTTGGGATTCCTGAAGAATTAATAGACCGGGAGCCGGGACTAAAAATCGCACATGACGAGCACCACAACGAAACTTTATGGGGGCGATAGCCAGTGAAATGTGGAATAGAACTATAGAAATATGGCGGCATGTGGGTGTCGCCTATACCGCTTTTTTTAAAGAAAAATGCAAAAAAAATTGCAATTTTTTATAATAGGCACCAGACTGAATCTTTCTTTATATTGTTTATTTGTTAGCAGCAGTACGGCTGGCGTATGCGCCATACCGATGCGGCGTCGCTAACAGTCCGCCATACTGATAGGAACGTGTCCACTTTTTCAACAACTTTTCAATTACAAGCACCAAGCCTACTTTTTGTAGGTAACTAAAGGGCAATGGCTTATTAATGATTATGAACATGCCATACCATTCTGGTGTCTCTAACCCTCCTCCATACTAACAGTAAGACGTCGACTTTTTCACTCACCCTTGAATCATAAGCACCAATATGGCGGTTCGTTTTTGTGGAGATTACGGTGAAACGTGAGTATTGGTGCACCGCCATACCGATGGTGTGTCTCTAAAGTATCGCCATACCGTAAAATGTAGCTTTAATAATGGCACGATGTTAACAGGGTACAAAAGATACTTATTTTGATATATAGGTATCGCGATAGATAACGTAAACGGGGTTACTTATTTGCACCTGTCAGGATAACTTTGCACCAATGTTGTATATTATGTTATTTATAGACACTTATTTCCTCTAATTTTGATTTTTTCAATTCATTATAACATTATTATATTATTATTATTATAGAACTATATTAAGGACAAGGAAAACAGATGGTCTCTATTTTTTTATTGGTAGTCCCAAGGGAGAGTATCTCATAGGCGGTGGTATTTGGATGTGGTAATTATTTCATGGTCTACTATGATTTTTCAAAATAGCTAATTTTCAAGAAAGCCTATTAGGGATTTTTTACGACAAAATGTTATTAAGAAAACTTGTTCAGAATGAAAAACTAAGTAGAATTGCAAAATTTCAAAAGTCTAGGCCTAGTTTGATTTTTAGCATTTTCGCCTTTTTCTCCCACTTTTTTCTTAGAAACGTGTCCTTTCTGGAGGTTTCACGTCAAAATTTATTAGGGAAACTTGATCATCGTGAAAAATAAAATTTTGACGTGAAAGCTCCAGAAAGGACACATTTCTGAGGAAAAAGTGGGAGAAAAAGGCGAAAAAGCTAAAAAATCACAGTAGGCCTAGACTTTTGAAATTTTCTATGGCATGTATGGCATGTTCATAATCATTAATAAGCCATTGCCCTTTAGTTACCTACAAAAAGTAGGCTTGGTGCTTGTAATTGAAAAGTGGTTGAAAAAGTGGACACGTTCCTATCAGTATGGCGGACTGTTAGCGTCGCCGCATCGGTATGGCGTATACGCCAGCCCTACTGCTGCTAACAAATAAACAATATAAAGAAAGATTCAGTCTGGTGCCTAGTTATGGCCGTATGAACAATGGTCCCGTTTGTGTAAAAGTGCGGACAAAGTGCTGAGTGCGCGGGCACGTGTAGGCTAAGCTTGCTTTTTGTATACTTATAAATATGAGCTCTGCTCCATGTATATCTAGTCTTGTCTTGTCTTGTAGCGTGAATCGCTGCCCTGCTGTAACTGTCAAAATAAATTGTTTTAAAAACGTATTTTTCGAAATCGTTAATTTAACTGGCGCAGTCGGTAGGACGTGCGTCGAGTTTCCGCGTTCGTGCGTAAGTTTGGAATCCCCACGGTATCGGAACCGCATTCTACCGCGTCGCGAGAAGCTGAAAGATTTTTATCTTGAAGACGTCGTCCAACAACCCTGATCTTCGAGGCATCGCAGAGAGGCAGCCCCTGGATCAACCCAACTCCCGGCAGACTTCACGACCAGCAGCTACAACAAGACATTGCTCACCAGAGGACCTTGGCCTGCGACCATCGATTTGGTAAGAGTTGAGTACTCCTTTGGTTCCCATTTTACCCTATTTCCCTTTATTTTTAAGATATTTTGAGATATTTTTGATTTTTATAACGTATTTTTGAGTTTTGAATATTTTTGATGAGCGAGAGCGATATTTCTATTGATATAGAGAGTCTTTCAAGTTTATTCACAAATAATTTAAGCTTTGAGGAACAAAGTAACGTAACCGAGGTTACCCAAGTTATTAATAAGGAAAGTGATCAAATAATAATCGCAATGGCGAACGAAAAAATTGACCTGCCAATGCTTAAGATGTATGTTGAAACGATCTCTGAATTCGATGGCAATGCGACTTCTTTGTCCAAATTTATTTCTTCTTGCGATTATCTTTTCGAAACATATAGCGGAATTAATGACGAATTTCTGCAAAACTATTTAATTAGAGTAGTCCAGATGAAATTGACTGGACGTGCCGAATTATTGATAGGCTGTCGTAACGAATTGGACACTTGGCAAAAGATAAAAGACGCGTTAACACAATGCTTTGGCGATCGTAGGAATCTAGAGTGCCTAGAGCAAGACGTATTTACAGCTAGACCCTTTAAAAACGAATCACCTTTAGATTTTGCAAAACGTTTACAAGTCATGCGTAGTAACTTAAGACAAAAGGTAAATTCTGATATTTACTTAAACCAAGCTGCTAAAGATATTTATGGTAGGCAATATGATGAATTATGTCTACGAACATTTGTTAGAGGTTTATCAGGTCCCTTACAGACGATAATTCGTTTGAAGGAACCCGCATCCCTAGAAGATGCTATGAATTTAATTATACAGGAAGAAAATTTCAATTACACTCAGAATATTTTTAGGAATAGTCCACAAAGTAATTTTTCTAACTCACCACAAAATAACCCACGGACGAACAGACAGAACTCGTACCAAAATAATTACCAAAACAACTTTTCTCGCCCTAATTTCCAAAATAACTTCCCAAGGAATAATTATCAAGGATACAACCATCAACCTAGGAACAATTTCCAAAACCAAAATTATTCTCCTAGACCAGTTTTCCCAAGTCAACCTATTAATGTACAACCAAATTATAGTAACCAACAAAGACGTTTCCCTACCAACAAACAAGTTTTTGGTCCACCTCGTAATGTTTTCAGACCTACTGGACAAAACATACAAAGGCAATACGAGCCTATGCAAACTAATTCCCAAACCAGTAGAAATAATAATGCTTTTAATCCTAGAAATCACGAAGCTATGTCTACAAATTCTAGAGTACCCTCTAATGTTCATAGGAGTTTCTCTGCTAGACAAAATAATTTCCCGAGAAATAATTTTCACACACAAAATACTATAACCGAAGAGTTGTATCAGATTAATAGCGAAAATGCTAATAATGGAAGCCAGTCAATGCGCAATGCGTATGACTTGGTCCCCTCTCAGAATGAAGTTCAAATTCAAAACAAGAATGATATAAGTCCCGGAAATTTTCAGCAAGTCGGGTTGTCCCCGAAACGGAAGAAATAGAACCCGAAATTATTGAAATCCACACTGAAATCTGCAATAGTTTACCCTATATTATTGTAGAAAATCCCCCTTTAAAATTACTAGTTGACACTGGTTGTTTTCAATCCATTTTACGACCTTCTATTGTTGAAAAATATTACCCAAATTTCATTTATACCTGTCCAACAAGAATTCGAACTAGTTTAGGCCAAACCGAAGTTCAATTTAGAGCGAATATACCAGCTCCTGATATTTTTAAAACAGATCAAATGTTTATATGTACACTTTTTGATTTTCATGAATTTTTCGATGGAATTTTAGGACTACGTGAAATGAGGAAGTTAAAATTTATTATTGACCTCGACAGACAATTTTTAACAAATAATGTAACAAATATCTCATTCTTTTATCGTGACATAAAAGAAGATTGTCACACCATTTCGATTAATACACTCTCAGCTAGAATCCCGGTAAATACATTTAATAATAACGCTATTGTTCCCGAGTGCAACATAGGAAATCTTTATTATCCAGAAACAACAGACATTGTTTTAAATAACGACGATGGTTCTGATGATATGATTAATTCGCTATATTTAGATTTTCAAGATTTTAATAATGATAATGATAATGTTAATGACGATATATTTTATAAAACTTGTGAAATAAATGGTGTTTTTACAGAAGGAACTAATAAAGTTAAAAGAAATAAAAATAAAGTTAGGAAAAATAAAAGTAGAGTTAAGAAGAATAAAAATAAAGTTGAGATAAATAATGAAGATGTTATAAGAGAAAATAACGAAGTTTTAAGTTGCAATAATAATGAAGTTTATAGCGATGATAATAATCTTACAAATGAAGTTATTAATGAAGTTAATGAAGTTCATAATTATGATATAGATAATAAAGAAGTTTTTATTAATAATAATTCCCATAGTTATGTACATGCAATGTTTCCAATATTTTCTACTAATTTAAGTGAAAATAAAAATCAAAATTTCAGGTTTAAAGTTCCTATAAGCTATAGAAATAGGAAAATTATCTTACACAAAAATAAAAAGAAGGTGAAGATAAAGAAAAGAGTAAAAATTAAAAACAAAAATTTCAATCTCCATCGAACTAGTTTTCCAACAACCAAATTAAAACCAAATCTCGAAAAACTAAATTCACGTTTAGTTGACTCTAGGCTGAAGCTCGAAGAATACGATTACGAAATTAAGTACAAAACAGGAAAAACAAACACTAACGCTGATTCACTATCTAGAATTCAATTAAAGAGTGATAATAACATTAATAATTTTCTATTTCATGATATCGACTCAGAATATCAAGAATTTAGGAAAAATACCGATAATAATAGCGATAAAATTATAGAAGTTAGGAAGGATTTATTTGAAATGCCTGAAACATATTCTTTAGCTCACTGTGTATCAGAAGATTTTAAGTTAGGCGCTGCGATAGCCCTACAGTTTAGAGAGAGGTATAATAATATTGAATATTTAAGAAACCAAAATATGAAGATAGGTCAAATAGCAATTTTAAATGACAAAAAACGATTTGTTTATTATTTAATAACCAAAAAGTACTTTTACGAGAAACCTACATACTATAATGTGTTCAAATGTCTTAGAAATTTAAGAGATCATATAATTAAAAATAATATCAGATACTTAGCAATGCCAAAAATCGGATGCGGACTTGACCAGCTAGACTGGAACATAATTAAAACAATGATTAATTTTATTTTTGAATTTATACCAGTAGAAATAATTATTTGTTCTATAAACAATGATATTTTAGAAACTTACCCAATATTCTCTACAAACAAAGACCCACCTGAACCTATATACGGTTTACCAAAAAATGTAAAAGTTTCTATAGATGAAAATCAACGCACAGTTAATTTTGAGGAACCGATAAAATTCTATAGAGAACGTACAGTTAACGAAAATGAAATAACAGTAAAATATATTCCCGAAAATAATGTTCAAGCGAGTAATGCAGATTTAGAATTTGAGTTAAAGCTGAATGAATTTTTGAGACAACAAAAAGAAAAAATTAGGAAAAGTCGAAATAATAATGACCTTAACGCTATTGAGAATCAGTCAATTTTAGGAAATCCCGGTGATATTGATGAAGAAATTCATAGATTTTTGAATAACCCTATAACCAATGATGAAATAAGAGAGTATTTAGAAGCTGAATTCCCCGAAGAAAACCCGGATATAAATGACAATCATGAATATCAAAATAATGACAGAGTTAGGCCAAAAATAAATATTATTTCGGATATACGTATAAAACCCACAGGTGAAATTGAAACAGTTTATCACAATACCCCAGTCTCTACAGTTCACTCTGCTATTGAAGACCCAATTTTAACTATTCCAATAACCGAAAATTGCTTAAATACTTACACAAATCAAATTATATTTATTCTAAAAGATTCAGGAAGATACCACGTTATCAAAACACACCCTTTTCCCAATAAAATGAGGCTAACTGTCAATCTAACATTAAAAAACTACGCTTATGAATTAATTAAATTTTTCAAAGAGTATATAAATCCAAAATCAGTTTACAGTATTTATATTCAAAAAAGTGAAATTGATTTGAAACCGAGAATCTGCAATTTACTAGCAAAAACTTTCAAAAATCATGCATATAAACTTAATTTCTCTAATATTCTCTTAACTGACATTACTGAAAGAGATAGACAACAAAAATTATTACAATACCATCATGAAACAAAGACATGTCATAGAGGCATAAATGAAACCTTATTAGCTTTGAAAAGATTATATTATTGGCCAAACATGAAAATCGATATAACTGAATATATTAATAAATGCGAATATTGTGACGCTAAATATGACAGGAATCCACCTAAAATTAAATTTGCATTTACCCCTACTCCTTCGCAACCTTTTGAATCTGTTCATATGGATACTTTTCAAGTCTTAGGAAATAAATTTCTAACCATAATTGATGTTTTTTCAAAATATGCACAAGCTTATTACTTAGAATCTTGTAATTCTACTGATGTGATTGAAGGAATCTTCACTGTTGTTTCTCATTTTGGCATACCCAAGTCAATAACATGTGACAATGGTACTGAATTTAAAACAACTCTTTTATCTGATTTTTGTAAACTTCATAACGTTAAATTACATTTCACTACACCCGGTAACTCGACAAGTAACAGCCCCGTAGAAAGATTGCATAACACATTACTTGATAGTATACGAATTACGATACGAGACCACGGCAATTGCTTTTTAAAAACAATTTATTAGAGAACGGAGTACAAGACTGGTTACATCTGGGGTTTTTACATCTTTTATAACATTAGAGAAGTGTTGAGTATACAAAATCATATTACACTTAATTTCTGGATTTGCTTCCTCTCGTGGGAACGTAACTCCTCCATCCCTTAGAAACGAGCACAGGGTGCGAGGTGATTTTAAATTGTTAATTGTTAAAATATTTCAAAAGATATCTTTGTTATTTTCTTTTTCCTTTTGTTTTTTTATGATATGTTTTTGATAGAAAAATTTAATTAAAAATGAGAGTAAGGTTATTATTATTATGAGGTAAATCAATATAGTCCAGAAACTAAGTTGGTTAAAATGAATCGGTACTTCAGAAATATTTTCTAATTTTTCTTTTTGCAAATCTAAAGCATTTTTGATATTACTAAATTCATTTGTGTTTACAGAATTCAATTTAAAATTTCTAAAATTAACAATCAAATCAGAATGAACATTATTTTCGAAATTTAAACTAGGTAAAACAATATTTTTATAATTAATTTTTGAGCTTTGATAAATTCTAATATTAAAGTCATTCACTTGCACTTCACAGTTCACTTCCATTTCTAACACAAAGGTTCCGTTTAAGGGTAGTTTTTGTTCACTGGATCCGCAGAATAGGGTAGCTATAGTCTCTTTGGGGGCGATAATTAACCATTGATTGTTTTCCATCTTATGTACTCGGAGTTCGGGAACTTCTACAGGAATTTGTTGACACGACGTGGAGTTTTTGATAAAATTTAAAAGACTGACTTCGCATGGAGCGTTAGTTTCTATTTTGGCTGGACTATGTTCATGGCACAGGTATTCTTCGGTGGTAATTTCTTGGCATTGCTTGTCCGTTGAGATATAATATTGCTCATTAAGGAGAAGGTATTTCTCTTGAGGAAGGATTAGTTTGAATTTATTGTTTTTCGAGGGAGTTGGTATAGGATAAAGTCGATAGTAGCTGTAATTTTCTTGAAGCACTAATGGAATTTCTATTATAAAGACTAATTGATTTCCTTTGCTGTAACTTTTTATGTTTACTATTTTTTCAAATAATAATATGTTTTCAGTAATAGTGTCAAAAGGTAATTTGAATTTGTACAAATGCTTCTTGATTGATTTTAATTCTATTAATAAATCTGGCGGCTCAATTATTGAATTGTGTAAGGTATTTAATTTTGAAAATGTTATTGCAACTTCAAGTTTTTCTAAAATGTCGTATATCGTCTGATATGCCAGTGATATCTGAGAGATTACCATATCTATTTCAAAATATCTGAAAACTTCTATAGTTTCTATACTGTTTGCTTTAATAACTTCTTCTACGTTTTTCTGTAGTATCTGTAGTATTCTTAAATTTGGTAATAGATCTTTCCAAAAGGGTTATTTGTTCTTTTACAAGAGTCTTCAATTTTTGTTCATTTTGTGAAAGTGTAAATAAAGCTGAATCATATTTTTGTGCGTCTGTTTGATCCAAGTTTCCAGTTATTGTTTTAATTAAAGTGCCTAAGGGATCAAGTATGCCTCTTTTCTTTCTTATTATTGGGTTTATTTTATTAATTTGTGAAATAATTTTGTTTTCCAAAACATTAATTAAGTTGTAGGAGTTATGAAATTCTTTTTTATAAGTAGATGAGTAATTAAAGCTATTCTTGAGTTCTGAAAACTTGCCATGAATAGTGTAAAATTGTTAAACTATTTTTGTTACATCAAAAGTTTGAATAAATGACCATTTATCAGTGGTGACTTTTGCATTTCCTAATTTTAAAGGTAGAAGTCCTGGATTTTCATTAAGGTTGTGAAATTTTGGCATTAAAGCTCCTGCTCCGATGACGAGCCTAAAACAGGAATTTTTAATTCTTTAATATGAACTACTAAAATTTTATTTTTCTTATTTTTTACTTTTACTTTATTATTTTCGAGAATTTCTAAAATTTCGTACGGTCCAATGAATTTATTTTCTTTTTTATTTCTTTGAATATTAGTTTTGTATACAGTCTGTCCTACTTTGAACTGGTACTGGTCTGGTCCCTGAGTGTTGTGTTTTCCAAGAACTTTTCTTTTGTGGTCTATAAGATTTTCGGAAACAGTTTCATAAAGATTTTTTAATTTATCTCTATGGGAACTTACGTAATCTGCATAAAACGAACTTTCTATTAGCAGTGAGGGGTCACGTGAATTTGTATGACCTAATGTTAATTCTAAAGGGGTGAACTTTGTTGAAGAATGAATAGAATTGTTATAGGCAATTATTGCGTAAGTCATTAGATTTGTTACATTTTCATTTGTATGTTTTTGTTGGAGTAAACGTAAATGTTCTATTAATGAAGAGTGAAAACGTTCAACAGGAGAGTTCGATTCATGGTGATTAGGGGTAGTAAAGTGAATTTGAATTTTGTGAGATTTTAGAAGTTCTTGTACTGTCTCGTTTTTAAATTCTCGTCCATTGTCCATTGTAATTTTTTCGGGTATGCCGTAAAATGAGAAATATTTAATCAAAGCGTTGCAAATTTCTATAGCTGTTTTTCCTTGAACTGGGAAAGCTTGTCCTAATTTTGAAAATGCGTCTATCACTGTAAGGAAGGTGTGATTATCATATTTGAATAAGTCGGCATGTAAAAGCTGAAAAGGTTTTCCGACGGTCTCGGTAAGCACGATAGGAACATATGGTTTATTTCTTGCATATTTTGCAGTTTGACAAAGGTTACAGTCATTTATGTAATTAGTCACGTCGCGTTTCATAGTAGGCCAGTAGTAATTTCTTTTAAGATGCTCTAAAGTTTCTGTTATTCCGCGGTGGTTGCATTTACCTTCGTGTTGAAATTTGATAACCATTAAGCGTTCGTCTTTTTCCTTAAGAGAATTTACTATTTTGGTGCATTTTATAAGTTTAAGAGTATTGGGATTAAATTAAATTTATATATACTTCATTAAATTCCTTATACATTGTTTCATCGTGGAAATAAGTGTGATATGTCTTGTCAGAGGTTAAATAGTCTCTTAAAAATTCAAAGATAAGTTTTTTATTATTTTTTGGGAGAGATATATTTAAAACTTTTAAATGTTCAAAATTTTCGTGAACAACTTCTAATCTATTATAGGGGTTTGGATAAACTATTATCTGTTTATTTTTATTATTTATTATATCGTCGATTATGGGAATACCATCATTTAAACTAGATTGGTTACTAGTTGAATGAGGTGTAGCGAGTGTATCATCTACAGGAGTAAGTCGTCTTGGGAAATTTGGGGGTTTAATTTGAATGTCTTGTAAGATTCTAATTTTTGGGCTTGGTTTTGGCTTTTCTGCGATTAAAGAATTGGGATTCATGTCAGTAAAAGTGTCTTCGTCCTCGGTTAAGTCAATTGTTTCGAATTTTTTGTAAGCTTCGTCTGTTAAATCTTTTAAAAATTGTTCAATGTCTTGGTTTATTTCACCTGGATTATTAATTACACTTTCATTTTCTATGGCGTTAATTTTGATTCTAGATAAACAGTCAGCATTTGTGTTTTGTTTTCCTTTTTTATAAATTATGTCGTAGTCAAATTCTTCAAGTCTTAGTCTCCATCTAACTAATTTACTATTGGGTTCCTTGAGATTAAATAACCAGACAAGGGGACGGTGGTCAGTATAAATTTTGAATTTTCTACCAAAAAGATAGGGTCTAAAATATTTGCAACTCCACACAATTGACAAAAGTTCTTTCTCAATGGTGGAGTATTTTGTTTCACTGTCATTAAGAGTTCTGGATGCGTATGCAATTGGTCTGTCATTAGGAACGTCACCTTGTGATAGAACTGCACCTATGGCGTAGTTACTTGCGTCTGTCGTTAAAATGAATTGTTTTTCAAAATTTGGATACTGTAAAATAGGGGCATTGATAAGTAAATTTTTGCAATGTTCGAAAGATTTCATAAATTCGGGAGAGTGGACTACTTTAGAATTTTTCTTTAAACAAAGTGTCATTGGTTTTACAATTTTTGCAAAGTCTTTAATAAAACGTCTGTAATACCCTAGTAAGCCTAAAAATGATTTAATGTCCTTCTGAGTATTGGGAATGGGAAAATTCTTTACAGCGGAAATTTTGTCTGGATTGGGTTTTACTCCGTCTGGGGTTATTACATGTCCTAAATATAAAACTTGTGTACGTAAAAATTCTGACTTGTCGAGTTGTAACTTAAAATTGGATTCTCTGAGTCTAGTAAAAACTTGTCTAAGTCTGCTAATGTGTTCTTGAAGTGAGGTACTAAATATGACTATATCATCTAGATAAACTAAGCAAATTTCGTTTTGGAGCCCTCGGAGGACATTGTCCATAACCCGCTGAAAACTAGAGGGCGCGTTTTTTAAACCGAAAGGCATTCGTTTGAATTCGTAGTGTCCGTTTTCCGTGGAAAAAGCAGTTTTTGGTATGTCGTCTGGGTCCATTTCAATTTGGTGAAAACCACTAGCCAAATCTAATGTCGAAAAATATTGACTTTTACCTAACTTGTCTAAAATGTCTGAGATATTGGGTAAGGGATATTTGTCATTAATAGTCCGTTCGTTAAGTTTCCTATAGTCTATAACCATTCGCCATTTGCGCTTTCCAGAAGCGTCCATTTTTTTTGGAACTATCCAAATGGGGCTAGACCATGGAGAAGTTGAGTCTTGGATGATACCTTGATCGAGTAATTTGGAAATTTGGGTTTTTACTTCATTTCTGTGAATTTCGGGATAACGATAACTTTTTGTAAAAATTGGAGATTCATTAGTTACATTAATTTTATGACGAATTTTGTTTGTGAAAGTTAAAGGAATTTTTTCGCAGTAAAATATATCTCTAAATTCAAAACAGAGTTTTCGAATAGCGTCTCGTTCTTCTTTGTTGCAGTGATCGAGTCTTAATTCTTTTAAATTTGATTTTAAAATATTGTCTTGGTCGGGTTCAAGTATTTCGTCAGTTTCCATTTTCTCGCAAAAATTAACATCACATATGTTTATTGGTTCAATTTCGAAGGGTTCGTCTAGTACAATTTTAACAGGATTTTCGTTTATATTGGTAATAGTAGTGATAGCAAAGTTATTTTTTATGTTTACGATAGCGCGAGGCATTTCTGTACCTTTTCCGAATTTAAAATAATCTAATATTCCAAAAGAATTTCGAATATCGCAATCTACTGGTATTTTGACAATTTGTTTTGTTTTAGGGGGTATAATAATTTGATAGGATTGAAAGGGTTCTAAAAGTTGAGGTGTACTATCGGCGTCGTTATTTGAGTAAATTATTGGAATGTCTGAATTTGGAGTTTTTAATCTTCTGCGCCCTAGTTTAATATTGGCATCTAATCTATCAATTAGATTGGCTCCGATGAGGCCATCAAATTTTTCAGAAAAGTTAAATAAATAAAATTTATGATATCCCGGAGTATTAAAAATTTTAAAAATTGGAATAACGGCGACTTCGTCATGGAAGGTACTTGCGTGTGCTGTCTGAATATTAAATATATAATTTCTAATGAATTCTTTGTAAAACGTTTGTGCTATTCTAGGATTTAGTATGCTACGTGAGCTACCGGTATCTATGAGAAAATATGAGTCAATTTCTGGGATGTAAATATGAGGTAAGTCTTGGCGGATGTTATTTAAGTCGATTAAGACGGGTTGTCTTTCAAGTTGTCCTTGGTAAAATTTACGTGTTGTCCAGAGTTCATATCAGAGTTCGAGGTACTTTGTGAAAAGTCAGCGGAAAGCATGGGATCGCAATGTGAAATTTGAGGTAGGTAAGTCTCGTATGGATTCTGGGAATAATCAGTGTCATAATCGTGGGAAAAAGAATAACTGTCGTACTCAGGCGAGTAAAAGTTTTCGTAGAAATAATCGGGATATTGATTTTCGTCAATTTCAGTGATTGATGCTTCGGATTGATCGGGATTAATTTCGTGATTGAAAAGTTCTTCAAATTTAGACACGTGTTTTGGATTATTGGT
The DNA here is from genome assembly GCA_963920635.1 of Pseudeuparius sepicola. NCBI lineage: Eukaryota > Metazoa > Arthropoda > Insecta > Coleoptera > Anthribidae > Pseudeuparius > Pseudeuparius sepicola. The sequence goes on along the minus strand of OY987304.1, from coordinate 26,072,996 downwards.
TCGAGATTGAGTGCTACTGGTTTCCATAGCTTCGGGTTGATTTGGGTTTCGTTGTTGTTGGTTTCGTAAAATTGCGCTTGTTCTTTGATTAGCAAAATAGGGGTGCTGTTGTGTTGGATATCGAGATTGGAAATTAGAAAAATTGGGTCTTTGCTGAGGTTGAAAATAAGGTGTGAAACGAGGTTGAAAATTAGGTCTAGTAGGAATAGTTGGTCTAAATTGGGGTTGTGTAGTTGGTCTAAATTGGGGTTGTGTAGTTGGTCTAAATTGGGGTTGTGTAACTTGAGGTTGAAATATTGGGGGTCTAGGAAATATTCTTTGATTTGGAAAAGTAGGAAGTTGTGTTGGTGGTCTATTATAGAAAATTGGTGAGGGGGAAAATTGGGGTCTAGAAAAATTAGGTTTGTTAACTAGAAAAGGATTAATTCTTGGTTGGGGTTTATATACAGGGTGAGTCAAATTTTGGTTTTGTCCGGTACTCAGATATTTGAAATTTTCTTCTTCTACTACTAAAGATAAGGCTTTTTCTAATGAATCAGGAGATTTAAGTCGAACAACAAGTTGAGTTTGATAGGGAAGGCCATTGATAAATGTTTTTAAAGCAAAATCATCGTAATGTTTTATGGTAATAACTTTTTCGTTTGCATTAATATTCGTTAAATTTAACTTGGAAAAAAGTAAACTTCGTGCATCCTGGATCCTCATTCCAAATTGTAAAGGAGTTTCATTTCTTTGGGGTTTCATTGAAATTAAATCTTGTATCAAACAGTCTATACTACGTTGATCGGAGAAAGTATTAATTAAAGCATTTTTTATATCTGCCCAAGAAGTTATTTCTGATCTAGAACCTATTAAATCAGCTGCGCGATCTCTTAGTTTACTTAAAATGGTATCTAATAGACAATTATTTACAACATTTTCGGCATTTCTAGTGTCAAAGAAATTTCTGAGAAGATTTTCGCAAGAAGAGATAAATCTATTAAGCAAATTTGGGTTTCCGTCAAACAAGGGAATATTATCTGCTTGGTAACGTAGAAGAGGAACATTAACATTATCGGCTGGCATATTGATTTCGTTCTCAATATTTAAATTTAAAAAGAAATCAGCTAAACTTTCAATAATACTATCGCTCATAAACTAAAAATAATTAGGAAAATGGCTTCTTAAAAATACGAAAATTACAACTAAAAAAATCAACTGTACAAAAGGAAATTGGCAAAAAGGATTAAGCAACTTACAAAAGCAGTGTAATGAAGCTCGGTGTTTTCATTTGTTTCTTCTTATACCTAGTGCCTATAAGTCCCGGCGATGCTTGTCCAGGTACTCAGGACTTCGTATCCTAAGGTCCTAAGAGGAGAGTTGTCGAAGTTGGACTTCTCCCTAGGCGTTCTCTCCGTGGTTCGTCTCGGTTGTGGGTCTCTCGGTGTCCTGCAGGCGATGCTGTCCTTGCTGGATCCGTGGGGCCCGGTGTTCGGATCGATACCAATTTAACCGTTGATACAGCGCGATCGAATGTGCAACAGACTAACGACCGATTGGCAGCGTCCTACCGACTGCGCCAATTACGATACGAGACCACGGCAATTGCTTTTTAAAAACAATTTATTAGAGAACGGAGTACAAGACTGGTTACATCTGGGGTTTTTACATCTTTTATAACATTAGAGAAGTGTTGAGTATACAAAATCATATTACACTTAATTTCTGGATTTGCTTCCTCTCGTGGGAACGTAACTTACGCGTACTTAAACTTACTCATCCGAACTCAAATATAAAACAATTAATGCAGTATGCTATACTAGGATACAATAATTCCACTCATAGCGTAACAAAACAAAAGCCTTTTGATATCGTTACAGGTCATACAAATGCACTCGACCCCTTTGATATTACGGATGAAATAATATTAAATCAGTACATAGACGAACGTAAGAATAAATTAAAAATAATTTTTGACAAAATTCATGAGGTATCATTAAGTGAAAAATATAAACAAAATACAAGACACAATAAAGATAGAGAAGAACCACAAAATTACGAACCTTATACTACTCAATTTCAGAAAAATAAGGCATCACTAAGAGATAAAACTAAACCAAAACATTTGAAAATTCAAATTGAAGAAGATTTAGGAACAAAAGTTAAAACTTATGACAATAAAATAATTCATAAATCGCAACTAAAAAGGCCGAAACCTAATTTGATTCCTTGTTTGCAGGAAAATGAAAATGAACCTTCGTGCAGTCATGTTATTCCTGACAACGACAATATTATTAACATTGACTCCAGTACTGACGACGAGTGACATGACATTTACTCCGATAAAAACTCCTTTGCTACCCTTTCAGCTAGGAGCTACGAAGATTGTAAAAACCAAACACACTTTTATTCATTATATTAGATTTAACCCTATAATTAAACAGCTTAATAATATTCGAAAATTTTACACTATTATAAAGTTATCCTTAAATAAGAGTAATATATCAGAAATTACTACTAACTCATACTCTAATGTTCTATATAATTTACTACAGCATGTAGAATACTTAATAATGGAAGTAGAAAGGAAGTTAGATAACATAACTCCACATAATAGGAATAAAAGAGGCTTAGTAAACATAATAGGCAAAGCTTCCAAATGGCTTTTTGGAACGCTAGATTCCGACGACGGTGAAAAATATGAAAAAGCAATTTACGCCCTTCAAAACAATCAACAATCCTTTACAAAGGAAGTTTCTTTACAAATTTCGTTGACCAAACAGCTTATTAATAACTATAATTCTACTATAACTATATTACAATCAAACCAAAATTTAATAAAAGAAAGATTAGAAAATTTTGAGTTGAATATAAATAAAACGATTAACGACATTTCAGCATACTTGCAAGCACAAAATATTTTAGATCAAACTATCCTTAATTGTCAAAATTTGGTGACTTTTCTAGATAACTTGGAAAACGCGATAATGTTCGCAAAACTAAATACCTTACATAGTTCTATTATCCCCTCTTCACAATTACGTTCTATGATTAAATCATTGGAAAATTTATATCCTACTGACTCTATTTTAAAATTAAAAAATGTTATCTCTTACTACCAAATTGCTGGAATTCAAGTAAATTTTAAAAATGACAAAATTATATTTGCAATCCACTTTCCAATTTTCTTACACGAAAATTTCCAAACTTATCGATTATTCCCAATTCCTATAAAAAATTCAATTATTATCCCGAGTCATCCCTACCTTGTACTTGGCTCAAACCAACAACAATTCGAGAATGAAGAATGCCCGAAGATAGAACATTTCTACATTTGTCAAAATTTACTCACACCTCACTCAAATGAATGTATCATCTCCATGATAAAAGAAGCCGAAGGAAAATTTTGTCATGGTTTATCAATCAACTTAATTAACCCAATAATACAAGCAGTCAACAGCGAATATGTCATCGCCATTCCCGCCGAGGAAACATTAAAAATTTCAACAAAATGTCAGAACAAAGAAGAAATCAAAATTATTAACGAACCAAATTTGATCCATCTACCAGAAAATTGTGAAATCGAAGTCAAAGATTTCCAATTTATTAATAAAAAAGAGGAAATTAGAGGAAAACCATTTAATTTACCCGAAATCCAAGTCAACGAAGTCAACTTTAATTATCTACGAGCGAAACCTCTTCAACTACAAACAATTAATTTGGAAGATATTCATAAATTACAAGAAAAGTCTACACTTCTGCAAGTTCCCGACATTCAGAAAATTCACACCTTAAGCTATGGATTTGCCACTAGTATTATCATTATTTTATTATTAATTACTGCATATATAATATGGAAGATATACCAGAGAAGATGTATGAAGAAGAAAAGACAAGTTAAGTTCGAAATGGTGGAGAAGAAAGAAGAAACGGAAAAACAACCCTCCAGGTTGATATTTTCCTCTAAGGGTGGAGGAGTTATGGCCGTATGAACAATGGTCCCGTTTGTGTAAAAGTGCGGACAAAGTGCTGAGTGCGCGGGCACGTGTAGGCTAAGCTTGCTTTTTGTATACTTATAAATATGAGCTCTGCTCCATGTATATCTAGTCTTGTCTTGTCTTGTAGCGTGAATCGCTGCCCTGCTGTAACTGTCAAAATAAATTGTTTTAAAAACGTATTTTTCGAAATCGTTAATTTAACTGCCTATTATAAAAAATCGCAATTTTTTTGCATTTTTGTTTAAAAAAAGCGGTTCAGGCGACACCCACATGTCGCCATACTTCTATAGTTCTATTCCACATTTCACTGGCTATCGCCCCCATAAAGTTTCGTTGCGGTGCTCGTCATGTGCGATTTTCAGTCCCGGCTCCAGGTCTATAACGCTCACAAAATTAATTGATCAAAATGTTGATCTAACGATGGGTTTTCGATCCTGGGAAATAATAGAATGGCCTGAACTACCGCAAACGACAAGATTTACTTGGCTAGTTAAAACGAGTAGAAAGGTTGAAAGCCCTCGTCATGTTTGTGTAGCTTTCCAAGAAAATTGTAGGGACAAAATAAATGAAATCATGAGTCACTTTAGTAAATGTGACTTAAGAAATATTAAAGTCTTTTTAAATTCAGATCGTTACCCCTACGATGATCTGTACATCGATTTTAAAAACAATAAGTACTCATCGCTCTAAGAAGATTGATAATTTAACAATTATCAAACTTAAATCTGTAGTCTAAATTGATATAAAATAAAATAGTTGAAATTTTAATTGTTAATTATAATGACTTCAATAAAAATATAAAAACTGTTAATCTAGTTTTTAATATCTTGTACCAACCCACTCCTAATAATATAAAAAAATATTAAGTTTCTTACCAAAAATCTATACTGCCCCAAAGAAAAATTCATTTATTTTAAATATATAATTTAAGAATCTCAGATAATTTTGTAAATAAAAATATTTCACAAGCCTGTGTACATAAATTAATTTCAGGAGGAATCTTAATTACATGAACTTTGGGTAACTTTGATAGTTTTTGAAAAATTTTGATTTGGGCAAATACATATTTTTTATTCATTATATCTATTCCGTTGTCACGCTTAATCATTTGCTTAACAATGATTTTAATATGACATTTGGAGGGTAAAAGAATTATAGTTGGAAATTTATTTAAAAAAGAAAGTGAATCCTGAAATTTTAAAAATAAATTTAGTTGTTGAATTCCAGCTCCATTTTTTTCATAATATTCTTTGAAGATACATTCATACCAAATGTCGGACAACGGACTACGATCATAAATAGATTTTGTTTTTGACCTATCAATAGCATCACAAGATGTAAGTGTATACATTATTTGTGAGATAGTACACATATTTTTGTTTCTAAATAAGGGGTTCCCTTTGTACACGTTCAAAAAAATCCATAAATTCTACATTTTTAAATTTTCTTAACAAACAAGTTTTTCCTAAACAGGCTACACCGTCTAGAAAAATATTTTGTTTTAAAACCGGGGTTTCCAAATCAGCAATTTTTGTTTCCTCTTTTTTTTTTCAACGATGTAAAGTTGTCCATTTTTTAATGTTGATTGTTCAGGCAAGCTAATATTGTAGGTATATCAGGTTGCCTGCAGAACGCAATCGTATATCGGTTCACATTTAAATTGGCGCCAACATGCGCACGCACCCGCCATCAAGAGTGCTGGCCGCCGCCGCTTCCAGTCGTCATAGTTTCGCCGCGATCGCATGTCAACAAGTCAACAAAATTGATAGGGAAATATAAAAAAGTATAAAATCAGACCGATTTGAGTGAGGGCGACGTCGCGCGGGCCCCTTAAGTCCACCACCTAGGTGCCGTTACCTTTCAAACCGTGAAAGTGTTGGGACGCGAATCCACAACGAGGAGAACGTCGAAATAGGTTAGCCTACCTACATGCCCTCATGCCTTGCTTTGTCAAATAAGCAATAAATAGGCAATTCGGTCAGTAACTTTTATGTTTCATTATTTCATTTTATCAAGAATACAGTCCACATTTCATTAGAAGGAAAACACCTGCATGCCTCAATTCATGGAGGCCTCTGACTCAGGTAACCTGTAGTGGGAAATTAAGAAAATAATTTATCAGTCGTATTTTCAATCATATAATTCTCCCCTACATTTTTTGATCCGTTTGAGCCTGATGCTCATTTTTTGATCTGTTCAAAACGGATTTTCATTTATCGGTTCCACCGACCTACGGAATTCATTTTCAACTTCTATCGACCCGCAAATTCCGGTGTTCGATACACATTCATCAGGCATTTTCACGTTTCTATCGAACCGCAAATTCCGGTGCTCGATACGAATTTTCATTAGGCATTTCTGCACATTTTCAAGTTATTCAAACATACGAATAACAAATGCCGTCGCCGCTAACCTTTAAATTGTCATTTAAACATTGCTTGACACAAAAAATAAAGCAAGTCATCGCTCCAAGTGCGTCGACACGCCGGAGAAGACATCCATTTCGAGTTCGTGGACATCGGACATCGCCCCAGGCCAGTGAGTTGCCGGAGAAGACATCCATTTAGAGTTCGTGGACATCGAACATCGCCCCAGGTCAGCGATTCGCCGCGCCAGATCCGAGGTCGGCTAGGTCAGTCCGCGCAGTTACCAGGAGGCTGCGCGTCGACTGGACGGCCCCCATTTCGAGTTCGTGGACATCATCGGACAGCGCCCCAGGTCAGTGATACTCCGCGCCAGAGCCAAGGTCGGCTAGGTCAGTCCGCGCAGTTACCAGGAGGCTGCGCGTCGACTGGACGGCCCGGACGACGCCAGAGGCGGCGGGATCAGCACGTGTGGATGCCGTCGTCGACAGCTACCTACATCCAGGTGACACAGCGTGTCTGCAGGTCGTGTCCAGGTATCTTTTAACTGTCATTAACGTATTTGATACATTTTCTAGTAGTTGGCTTTTATAAAAAGGCACAAAACAGTGCAAAAAAACTAAAATGGCTAACGAACTTGAAGGTAACGTTGGAATTACCGCCCTAATTCGTAAACGTGCAGCGTTAAAATCCAATTTACAAGATTTTCTAAGTTTTTTGCAAACATTGAAAGTCAAACCCCTAACAAAGCGCAGCTCATAGAATTAAAGCTTCGTTTTTCAAAATTAGAAAGCACTTGCTTATCTCAGTTTTCGGAATTGCAATTTGATATCGAATCATTAGGTCCAGACAACTTTGATGAGGCAGAAACGGAGATTTTTGAGAATACATTCTATTCAATTATGTCAAAAGTAACTGAATATGTAGAATTACATTCAGTTCCTGTAAGTAGTGATACCAATATTAGTTGTATATCCATCCGGAGCCCGTCAATGGTGCAACCAGAAATTAAAGCGGGTATAAAATTGCCAATAATAGAACTTCCGAAGTTTGCAGGTGGATATGACCGGTGGCTCGACTTTCGCGACTCTTTCGTATCGCTTATTCACAGTAATGACAATATTGATGCTATTCAGAAATATCATTATTTGAAATCGTCATTAGAGGGTGCTGCTGCCAAATGCATCCAATCTATTCAACTTTCTGCAAGCAACTATTCATTAGCATGGAAAATATTGTGCGAGAGGTACGATAACAAACAGCTTATGGTACACAATCATATTAAAGCCTTGTTTACTATTCGTGACATAAAAAATGCTACTGGTAATGCATATCGTGATTTGGTACACACCGTTTCAAAAAATTTACGCTCTTTGAATTCGTTAGGCATTCCTACAGACCAGTGGGATCCGTTAATCATTTTTATGCTGACAAAAAGGTTAGATTCGGACACGGTCAAAGAATGGGAGTTGAAATCGTTTAACAACGAGTTACCAACATTAGGCGAGTTTAAGAAATTCATTTCCAATCGGGCTGATTATTTAGCTAAGATAGATTTACATACTAACAAACATTTTGAAACTAAACATTCGGAAAGAAAAGAGAATGAAAACAAATTTAAATATCGCGAAGCGCAAAAATCGTTTATTACTAGCACGAAAGGTACACCAGGTAGTAATCAAGGGCGCTCAGAAAGGAACTATCAGTGTTTCCACTGCAAGGGTAAACATTCTATTTTTAAATGTTCTGATTTTTTGGCACTTTCCACAGCAGATAGAAAGGTCAAGGTTGTTAGCTTGCAATTATGTTTGAACTGTTTCAGAAAGGGTCATGAGGCGGAGTCATGCCAGTTAGGTACTTGTAAAGTTTGCAAGGATAAACACAACACATTACTCCATCCAATCATCCAATACCAAAATCCACCAACTTCACGGGAAGCTACGGTTACTCAGTGTAACGTGGCAATGCAAAACAAGGGATTACTGGCGACAGCGTGCATCTTTGTTCTAGACATACATGGCAACAAAATCAGTTGCAGGGCAGTCATTGACAACGGTTCAATGTCAAACTTTGTCTCTGAAAGTTTTGTACGAAAAATTAGGAATCAGCTCTGAACATGACTCAGTTGTGGTTTTAGGTGTAGCCAATTCGCAGGCAAATGCCTCGAAATCATGTACGGTAGAAATACGGTCGAGATGGTGCAATTTTGCAACAAAGGTATCTGCCTTTATTTTACCGCAGGTGACAAACGCCTTGCCAGATTCATCCTTTGAGGCACTGCAGTTACGCGTTCCCTCTCATTTGAGGTTGGCTGATCCTGATTTTTCCCAAACAGGTGATGTGGACATTCTTCTAGGTGTTGTAGTGTACAATGAAATTGTACGCCCTGGTAGAATCAAATTGTTGTTACCCAATTTGATTCTACCAGGGCGTACAATTTCAGTTGCTCAAAATATTTTTCTAGGATGGATCATTTCCGGTTCATTGGGTAATGTTAATTTTTCCGATAGCAAAACAGTATCTTGTCACTTCTCGCAAGGCATCGAAGTTCAAAACCAATTAGCTAAATTCTGGGAAATTGAGGAAGTGGACAGTACACCCATTCTCTCCGAAGAGGAACAGCTTGTTGAGACTCATTTCGCTTCAACATTCAAACGTGATTCTCTTGGCAGATTTACGGTTTCCATTCCTCTCAAGGATTCTCCTGAAAGGTTAGGTTCTTCAGCGCAGCGTGCTGTTACGCAATTCTTAAGTTTAGAGAAAAAACTTTTGCCTAACTCGAAATTTAGATCCATGTACATAGACTTCATGCAAGAGTATCAATCGTTGTCCCACATGTCGAAGTTTGAACCTAGTAAAGATCAGGTCGTGTATTATGCCCCACACCATGGTGTTCTCAAGGAGGAAAGTAGTACCACGAAATTACGTGTCGTATTTAATTGCTCCGCACCATCCTCATCCGGTGTATCTTACAACAGTTTACAAATGGTTGGTCCTACCATCCAAGAAGATTTGTTTTCCATTATTGTGCGTTTTAGGCAACATGCTTTCGTAGTAACTGCAGACGTTTGCAAAATGTACAGACAAATGAATGTCAACGATTCATATAAGCCTCTTCAATTAATTTTGTGGAGATCAAATCCTGAAGACGAGCTAACCACATTTTCCCTCAACACAGTGACCTATGGCACTGCCAGTGCCCCATATCTTGCTACGAGATGTATTAAACAACTTGCTGTTGAAAGCGAGTCATCATTTCCAAAGGCGTCGCAATCTATTCATAGAGATTTCTATGTCGACGATCTTTTAACAGGTTCACAGTCAGTAGCAGACACTGTACAGTACAGTTGAGTCAGCAAATTGAATCCATTTTGAGGTCCGGCTGTTTCGAGTTACGAAAATGGCGCTCCAACAGTCATGACGTTTTATCAACCATGGAACCAAATCATTCTTCAACTGAACATCTTTATTTCGGTTCCCCAGAAAATACCAAAACGTTGGATCTGTTCTGGTCGAGCACTGAAGATGTTTTCTTTTTTGTCATACATGTGGCAAACAATAACAGGGTTGTCACCAAAAGGACCATGCTTTCGGATATTGCCAGAATGTTCGATCCTCTTGGACTCATTAGTCCAATAGTCATTCATGCAAAAATCATTCTTCAATCTTTGTGGAAGTTGAAATTGTCCTGGGGCCAAGAGGTGCCATCAGATTTGTCATCAAGTTGGTTACACTTTAAGGGTGAATTTCCATGTTTAAACACGTTAAAGTTCCCAAGACATGTTATATGCTCTGAGCTAACTAATGTTCAAATACATGGTTTCTCGGACGCTTCACAGCAAGCATATGGAGCGTGTATTTACATTCGCTCTACTAACCTTGACGGTGATGTACATGTTAAACTTCTTTGCTCAAAAACAAAGGTAGCTCCACTGAAGGTACTTAGCATTCCACGATTGGAACTCTGTGCAGCCTTGCTTCTTGCACAACTGTGCGCCAAGATTCTACGGGCTATGACAATTAAATTCGATGAAATTCATTTATGGAGCGACTCAACTATCGTTCTCACATGAATAAGATCTTCTGCGCATATCTTGCAAACATTTGTTGGCAACAGAGTTGCGGACATTCAAAGAATCACTGACCAAGATAGCTGGAGGTTTGTTTCCACAGAGACCAATCCAGCCGACATCTTGTCCCGAAGATTATTTCCAAAGTCCCTGAAATACTCAAATTTGTGGTTTTGTGGTCCTCCATGGCTTGTCCTTAGCCAGGAAAAATGGCCTGAAGATGTTTCTCGTAATTTCGAGAAATCGGATGGCTTCCTGAGTTACGCAAGACAACCAAGTCTTACTTGCAAACAATACCAAAACAATTATTTCCATTTGAAAGATTTTCATCATTAACCCGAATCAAAAGAGTTACAGCTTTTGTCCTAAGGTTCGTTCATAATACAAAAAATCCCAAATATGTTCGTAGTGGACCATTATCTCATGATGAACTCAAGGCTTCTATTGACATTTTGGTAAGACTGTCACAAGGGGAATCATTTCCCCAAGAACTACACGACTTAGAAAAGACTCAAACTACAGCTAAATCCAGCAAACTGTTGTCATTAACCCCATTTCTAGAAAATCGCATCATCCTGGTAGGAGGTCGATTAAAGCATTCATCTTATCCATTTCCCAAGAAACACCCTGCTGTATTATCTTCCAAGCATCATTTGACGGAGTTGATCTTTAAGCATCTGCATTCCATTGTGGTGTCCAGTCATTATTGGGTGCCATAAGAGAGAAATACTGGCTAGTCGCGGGCAAGTCTCTTGCAAAACGAATCGTTAAATCGTGCATTGTCTGCTTTAGATTCAAACCTCCCAATTATGCTCCACTCATGGGAAATCTTCCCGCAGCGCGTGTCAATCCAACTCTCCCTTTTGTTGAAACAGGTGTGGACTACGCGGGTCCATTTTTTATAAAAAATTGCAAAGGCCGGAGTTCAAAAACATACAAAAGTTATCTGTGTCTCTTTATCTGTCTAGCTACAAAGGCTATCCACCTGGAACTAGCCACTGGCGGTTTTCTAAAGGCTTTTTTACGATTTATCGCTCGGCGTGGTCGGCCATTGAACATGTTCAACGATAACGGAAGGACTTTTGTAGGAGCGCATAACAAATTTAGGGAACTCGGTTTATCTCTCAAGGCTAATCGTAGTGAGTTGGCAAGTCATTTGGAATCACAAATTGAAGTTAAATGGCATTTCATAGCCGCTTATTCACCCCACCAAGGCGGGCTCTGGGAGGCAGGTGTTAAGTCTGCGAAGCATCATATCAAACGTGTTCTGTCTAACCGGGGCCCACGGAAACTTACTTAAGTTTCCGTGGGCTCCGGTCTAACGCATCACTCACGTATGAAGGTTTCGCTACAGTGTTGACACAAATAGAGGGTATTCTTAACAGCCGTCCGTTGACACCGCTGTCTGAAGACGCAAATAATTTAGAGCCGTTAACTCCGACTCATTTCTTGTTAGGACGTTCTTTAAATTCAATAACTTATTCCAACCTGGACCGCCTGCCGACAAACAGACTTAGTCACTATGAACAATTGGAACAATTACGACAACATTTCTGGACCAGATGGTCTAGCGAATATGTTGCACAATTACAACAACGCACAAAATGGAAGGTTCAGATACCAAATCTCAGAGTCGGAACCATGGTCATTATCAAGGATGATAATGCTCCACCGTTCAAATGGCGTCTCGGACGAATTGTTGCACTCCATCCCGGTGATGATGGGGGTTGTGAGAGTCATTTCAGCAAAGACGTCCTCTGGGGTGCTAAAACGAGCTGCAGTGAAAGTGTGTGCACTACCTATCGACACAAAGTGATGTGCGTGTCAAGATTAGTACCATCTAAACCTCATAATGGTGTTCATTAGGTTAAATTAGAGTAAGGTCATGTATGCCAGAGCCTACAACGGCCATGTTCATTAGCAATAAGTTATCTTTAGGTCATTGCACTCCATTGTTTCACTGTAGTGCTGGGGGCATGTTCAGGCAAGTTAATATTGTAGGTATATCAGGTTGCCTGCAGAACGCAATCGTATATCGATTCACATTTAAATTGGCGCCAATATGCGCACGCACCCGCCATCAAGAGTGCTGGCCGCCGCCGCTTCCAGTCGTCATAGTTTCGCCGCGATCGCATGTCAACAAGACAACAAAATTGATAGTGAAATATAAAAAAGTATAAAATCAGGCCCCTTAAGTCCACCACCTAGGTGCCGTTACCTTTCAAACCGTGAAAGTGTTGGGACGCGAATCCACAACGAGGAGAACGTCGAAATAGGTTAGCCTACCTACATGCCCTCATGCCTTGCTTTGTCAAATAAGCAATAAATAGGCAATTCGGTCAGTAACTTTTATGTTTCATTATTTCATTTTATCAAGAATACAGTCCACATTTCATTAGAAGGAAAACACCTGCATGCCTTCATGGAGGCCTCTGACTCAGGTAACCTGTAGTGGGAAATTAAGAAAAATAAGATTTTATCAGTCGTATTTTCAATCATATAATTCTCCCCTACATTGATTTCTTTCAAACCTATTTCAATAATAATAACAAACAGATTAGTTTAATGAACTAATTTTAACGGTTCATATACAAAAAACTTTCACTTTTCCTGTTCATAATCTATTTAAAATATTATTTTCATTACTTAAACAAAAAAAACATTTTTCTTTGGATTGTGGAACACCGTTGAAATCGTCTTCGCATCCCGTAGACTTGTGCTTGTGACAAGGTAATTTCTTTTGTAAATTAACATTTTGTTTATATTTTGTAGGCAGCTTGTCCCAAATATTTTCTAAATAAATAGGGCTAATACCATTCAAATAATCTATAGGTATCATTCTCAATTCCTTACAGTTTAGTTTCGTTATATCTAAATATATTAAAGACATTTTGACTGTTCTAACTCAAATGAGGGATGAAATAATTTGTTATATATTAAATATCTGCGAAGAAAAATTAATGTTTCTTAAATATATTTGACTACTCCAAGGAACTTCTTTACCCTTGTTTTAGGGGCAGGTTTGATTTTAGCGGTATAAGCTTTCCTGTCTCAATAAAAGATATGTGTCAAAATTTGAGAGTCAAAACAATATCTCAATAAACATTTTCGGATGTGAAGCTTATTATAAGGAAAACAAAACAATTTATGAAATTGTCGGTCCCTTGTACTACACTAAACAAAAGAAAAATCTACATATAAATTTGCTATTGATTGATAACGGTACAGGTAATCAACACTATTGCTATATAAAAGATTTAAGTAGATTGGTTTCTTCTCAAATATCCAAATATAAATGTAAAAAATATTTATGCGATGGATGTTTACAAAGGCATATGAAATTTGACTGCAACTTTGTAAGAATTGATTTTCCATCAGATAATTTAATTACGGATAAATTTGGTAACATGGTTCCCGAAAATATTTAATTTGAAAATATTCAAAAACAATACAAAGTTCCCTTCGTAATTTATGCTGATTTTGAATGTATTTTAAAACCTGTAAATGATGATAATCAAGCTTTAGACCCACTTTCTAGTTATACAGTTAAAACAGCTGAACATATACCCCATTCTTTCGCTTACTTTATAAAATGTTCATTTAATGATAATTTATCAAAATTAAAAATTTATAGAGGAGAGAATTGTGCTCAAACATTTATAGATTGGATAGAAAATGACGTAAAAAGAATTTTTAATAATTTTTTAAGTAAGAACCTTTCCATGATATCTTTTTCATTAATTCAACAAAAACAGTATAAAGACTCAACGAATTGTTACATTTGTGAAAAAGTCTTTCAAGATAGTCCAAATTTTAAAAAATGTAAGGACCACGATCATTTTAGTGGTGCTTTTAGAGGAGCGGCGCATTCCATTTGTAATTTACATTTTCAACCAAAAACATTTGTTCCGATTATTTTACATAATTTAAAAAATTACGACTCGCATTTGTTTATTAAGTCTTTATGCTTCAATAAGGAGAAAATTGATGTGCTAGGTCATACAAAAGAAAAATATATATCCTTTAGTAAACAAATTTTGATGGAAGAAAATGTTAGACTAAAGTTGAAATTCATACATTCTTTTCAGTTTCTACCAGCATCTCTTGAATCTATGGCGGAAATATTAGAAGACAACCAATGTATAGAAATTCGTAAGTGTTTTCCAAATTTCATTACATTAGACAAAAAGGTTTATTTCCATATTCATACGTTGATTCCTATGATAAGTCGTTGGAAGAAGCTTTTCCTGCAATTGATAAATTTTATAATGAGTTAAAAGATGAAAATATCTCACAAGATGATTATGAACGAGCTAAAGAGGTATGGGACATATTTAACGGAAAAACATTAGGTGATTATTGATATTGCTGTCTCCGCTCTGACGTCATGATTTTATGTGACGTATTTGAAAATTTTAGAAGTAATTCAATTAGAAATTACCAGCTAGATCCGACACAGTATCTCACTTCTCCGAGTTTATCTTTCGACGCCATGTTAAAAATGACAGATATAAAATTGGAAGTATTGATAGAACCTGATATGATTCATTTTTTCAAAAAGGACATAAGAGGCGGAGTGAGCACTTACATTTCGAGAAAATCCGAGGCCAACAATATTTTTTTACAGAATTTTAATCCATCAAAAGAAAACAAATTTATAATACATTTAGATGCGACAAACTTATATGGTTTTGCTATGAGATAATATCTGCCCGAGAAAGATTTTGTTTGGCTTTCCCAAGATGAAATTGAACAAATAGATATTTTTTCACTTTCCAATACATCACCTATAGGTTATGTTTTCGAAGTAGATTTAGAATATCCTGAAAATCTTCACAATTTGCATAACGAGCTCCCCTTTTGTCCTGAAAACTTTATACCCCCAAATTCCAAATGTTCGAAACTAATACCAAATTTAAATAATAAGTATAATGGACACCACTTTTTTTTATTTGCTCATCGGATAGTATTGGGTGAGATATACTTGCTGTTTTTTTTTTCGCCCCCGTTTTGCCGCAATTAATGTTTAAAGTTCAATATACGTAACACCTGTTGCCAAGCTGTCAGCCTGCGAGAAATAAACATAACCTATTTTGTGGCGTCACAAATCGGAATATCGGATCTCGGATCCCGCGGCCCCAAGAACCGTAAGACTAAGGTTCTTGCCGCGGCCCCGCGTGTTTTACAAGCTTTTATTTTTTTATGATTTGAATTATTTTCACCATTCATTCCAATAATCCATGACGGAAATGAACCATTCTATTTTGCTGAGGAAAATGCTGGGAACACTAGGTATTGGTATTGATGATTCGGACGTTATGCTGGTTGGTTTACAAAACTTTTTTTTATTGGAAACAAGTCGATTTTATCTATAAAACGACACAATTCGTAAGTACCTAACTGAACTTGTACAAATTAGATATCTAGACTTGCTGATATATTAAAGACAATAAAGAACCAACCAGGTGTAACATTTTAGCTGACGATTTTAGATTAGTGGCTCTGCCAAACGATTTTTTACTTGTTATCAAGTATATTCCACCGACTGCTAGTTGTTTGAAGAAACTGATGATATTTTAGCCTCAATACCTAGTGCCACAGAATAAATAGCTTCACAACAGAAGCGTCCATAAGGACATGTGTCAAAAGGATGCTCGCTTTGACGTGAAATATCTTCTTAAGGGATAAACATTGTGCATTTTGTTTGATTTTACATTAATCCACATTGCAAAGAGATTGTATTAGGACCAAATTTATGTACAAGTTATTGGTTATTTTCCTGTAAATTGAAATGGAGGCTCGCTTATTTTTGACACGTCTTTATGGACGCTTCTGTTGTGAAGCTATTTATTCTGTGCTAGTGTTAATCAACAGCATTGATTGGTTATAAACTAAACTGAGAAAAGTCAATCCTATAGACGTCAAGCACTTACCTGGTCCGAATATAAAAAATTGATTACTTTAATTTCATGAGCCCTTACTTACAGAATTAAGTTAGTAGTTAGACCTGCATCGGTTCAAAAATGTAACGCTAGAATATTGGAGAAGGTGCCAGTTCTTGGTGATGTTAGAAATATAACATGTAAAACGCAATAAAGTCAAGTTTTCAGTCGAAAAACTTTATTGTCATAGCTTGAACTATTTTAGACCCATTTAGGTAAATTATATTGTGATTGTCGAAGCATCCTCATAAAAAATGACATAATTCTTTAGAATTTTTTCACTATACATATTATATATATTTTTTGGAAAATAAATTTTCATAAGCATATTTTGTGATTGTGGTTAAAAATAAAAAAATATAATGCAGCAGCCGGCCGAAAAATAAGATTTCTTTAATTTGCAAGAAAAAAAAACCATTATTTTGCATTCTATGGCAAAACCCCAAATAAGTTATCTATTAAATTTAGTGAAAATATTCAAAAATCAAATAATACAGTTTTCATGTCGCATGCACAGAGTGTAATAAACTGGATGTTTTTTGGGGGGTTTCTTCTATTCTGCGAAGAGATAGACAAAGAGTAGGTAGGTGTACTGTGCTTGATTTTTGAGGGCAGTGGAAAGCAGTTGAATCTCAAAATCTCGATTCGTTCTGGAGATACAGGGCATTTTTCGTTTTTTAACATGTCAGACAGTCCCTCCTTGTAATACGTTTTGATTTTTGCCAAAAATCTTCCTTCATACTACTCCAATGTATAATAATTATTGAGGTATGTCGATATGTCTTTGTCAACTAAATCCTGTAAGGATTGCACTTGTGTTGACTTTTTCCAATATAACAATCTACTGATGTTGTCCATGATTCTTCCCTATTTCCAGGAAGTCAGCAAAGAAAAGCAATACCTTGCTTACATTCATCTAAAATAAGTTTTCCATTAATATGTACCTAGATTAGATTATTTAAATTAGTTTTGAATCATGTTTTTCACATGTAGATATCAACGATCGTTTTTACAAACGCATGATTTCTTGTTTTGATAATCGATTTCAGCATTGGGGTGTGCGACACCCCCACGCCCCCTCCCCCATATCTTAACTATAGGTATACACACAATAAGTATTTCTTTACTGTACTAGCAACTAAACTAGAAGCACAAAAAGCCGTATCTAAGTATGTGCCACGATGTATGATCCTTGTGCATCGTGGTATGTGAATAATTAAGGACTAATCTGCTTATGTTGGGCAATTACAACATAATATACCTACTTCCACAACTATTCAGTTGAATTTCTTCATTTTTAACCACAGTATCATTAACATTTTTCTTATTAATTTTGTGCTCAGGGGTAATTTTTGCCTTAACCGGGCATTATGCATTCATTGCTATGTTCTTTCCTCTGCGTGTCTCCAATAACATTGTTACCATAATATTTATTCTCTAGTCTACCTAAAACCAGAATTTAAGCTATATCATCATCATTAAGCAATATTAAAACAATATACAAATCAAATAACAAACATACCTCTTTATTTCTCCATGTTTTGCTCCCCGTTTTTATTGAAAAAATTGACACACCATATCAAAATCTATGCAAGGCAAGTTATCAGGACAAGCTTTAACAAATCTTGTCTTCATTATAAACCGAAAAAATAAAGTATTCACAGCAAGATTCTTTTAAAACTGAGAATAGAATTTATTTAGTTTTCACTAAGGTTAATAACCGTTCCGTTCCGCGGGCGAAAGTGAGGTTATGCAAAGTGCGGCGTTGCCGACGATTTTCTTTAAAGAATTGAGTAATATGTCATCTGTCATATTTTATAGGGGCATCTAATAAGTTCAGAATGGGATCTGTAAAATCCAAATATTTCATTGAAATGCTACGAAATTTGATTATTTCTCATCAGGCGCATACAAACTGAATCTAATAATTTGCCTGGGAATGCTTGGTTATATAAAAAAAGACGAAATAAGTACTAAGAAAATAGCAGGTACTTATTGAAATTAGGGATCGTGACGTCAAATTCCCTACTTTTGCGACCGTTTTTTTCAATTTTTGAGCAAACTAATGGGAAAAAAAATCTGTTGATTATCTAGACATGTTTTACAAATTCCAAGGCAAAAAATTATTTTTCATTCCTAAGTATACTTGTCCATTATATTATACACTATTTATATTTGCAGCAATGCCTAAAATTCGTTCTCAAATGAACCAAAATTCATAGAGCTATTAAATTTACTCAATCACCATGGTTAAGAAAATGTATTGATAATAATACAAATATAAGAAATGCTGCAAAATCTAAGTTCGAAAAAAATCAAGTAAAATTGTTAACAAATAGTATTTATGGAAAAACCATGGAAAATGTGGACAAAAGGGTCGACATACGACTCGTGTCTCATTGGGAGCCTAATAAAAATAGTAATTGTGCAGAAAAACTAATAGCAAAACCACAGTTTAAAGATTTATCTATATTTTCTGAAAATTTAATCGCCGTTCAATTACAAAAAGTATGTATAATGTATAATAAACCAATTTATGTTGGTTTCACCAATCTAGATCTTTCTAAAATGGTGATGTATAATTTCTACTACAACTACTTTAAACCAAAGAATGGGGAAAATGTTGTTCTATTGTATATGGACACCGACTCTTTTATTTTAGAAGTAACAACAGAAAACTTTTACAATGATATAAGAGAAAATTTAGGTATTTTCGATACCTCGAATTATGCTCTAAACAATGTTTATAATATTCCTCAAAACTTATCAGTTGTGGGTAAATTTAAGGATGAAATGGCTGGCGAACCAATAGAATTTTTTTATGGTACTGCAGCTAAATCATATTGTGTAAAAACGAAAGATGATATTCTGAAAAAAGCTAAAGGTATTAAGAAAAATACGGTTAGAAAACAATTGGATTTTTCCCATTACAAGGAAGTTGTCGAAAAAAATTCTAAAGTGTATTGTAACATGTATGTTTTTAAATCGCGTTTACACAATATGTTTACTGAAGTTATAAATAAGTTAGCGCTATCATCTGATGATGATAAACGGTATCATATCCCTAGTACTCTAAAAACTCTAGCCTGGGGGCATAAAGATATTTCTGATTATGAAAACCCTAAAGTTGAAAAAATAATGGATATGTTAATTAAAAACGGTTGTGATTTAACTCTTGAAGACCCCGATACTAATTTAGATAACTTGATAAAAATTGGTGAGTTTTTAGAAGACTACCATGAACCAGGCAGGATCAGCTTATCGTTTAGTTGATTTCAACATGGCAAACCGAATGCTGTTCGACGGTGAGCCTGTAAGTCAGTCTAGTAATTTGAAAAATTTCGAAGAGAGATTGTTAAGGTTCAAAAACTGGAAAGGAAAAGTAAATCCGATAGATTTAGCCGGAGCTGGTTTTCATTTTACAGGATGCTTAGATTCATGTCAATGTGTTTATTGTGATGTGGAAATATACAAGTGGGAAATGGAAGATTCTCCATTGATGGAACATTTCCAATATAATAAATCTTGTGATTTTATACAAGCACTTCGTTTAGCCAGAATGTATAGGAGTAATACAAACCCTGCACCTAGTACCACTAATTTTTCTACTATTTGTGTATGTTTTATTGTACTGATTGTATTTTTTGCTATATTTAAGGGGTTTTATTAATATTGTGTTTGTATATTTTTAAATGTTAATGTACCACTTTATACTTTTATAAACTACTACTTTATATACTACTACTTTTTATACTACTACTTTATATACTACTATACTAATAAAATATTTAACCCGTGAGTGAGTTTTTATTTCTGACATAAAACTACCTCTAAATCGTTTTAGGATTTAGTTGATCCTAAGCTTTCAAGTGATAAAGTTGAAAATGACGTAATTAATAATATTAACAGCCTTAGTGGGCAGCAATCTGTTTATAAACTATTTGCCTCGAGTTAAAGAAGGATATTTATGCCTGAGTGACAACAAAACTGAAAAAAATGATTGTTATCATCCTATGAAAGTGACAAATTTTAATAATACCGGATATCCAGTGTTTACTTATAAAATAGACAGTGTTCGTTTGACTTATAATAATTATTATAAACTGAAATATATCTTTAACAATAACACAATTCAGACATCCGAGTAGATTGCTTTACAAACAAATCGAGATACTTGTATTTGTAACTACACTCTCTGTTACATTGCGAGTTATGTTTCAATAAGTTTATTAGCACTATTTACTATATTATTTATCTCATGAATAATATACAGACGCATGTATTAACTATACAAGAAAAGTGGTGGGGGAGATAGGTATATATTCACCCCGTATTTATGTGGGTATTATTAGTGTAAAGACTGTGATTGTGTTACCCCCCAGTAACAATCTTAAGTGTAAGAGTAGTGATTCTAAACATGATAATGTGATCTTGAATACTCGAATATTCAACTTGAACAAATGTGGTACCAAGTACATCGAAATCGGCTTAAATAGTAATTTCGAATGCTGTGTGAAAATTGGTGGTTATGGTGGCATATCGATTTTGCTCACGGAAGAAGAATGGACCTTACTTTTAAAAAATCAGGGATATATATTAAATTATTTTTATTCCCAAGATGATGATATATCTCCTATCGAACTTAAACAACTCAAAATATATTTCGAAAAGCTTGGAGATAATGTACGTGTAATAAAATGTTTAAAAAATGGATATTACGTGTACTTGGGATGTGAAACAGTTTCCAATTTGTGGCAGTTAGTACCTCTCCTTAACAATCGAATAGATGCAATAAAGAAGCAGCAGTTTGGACAATATTTCGACACGTTTCGCTCAACCGAAACTATAAGGATGTTGTTAGTACTATTTACAATGTTTTGTTGGCAAGAAAAGATCAAGCTATCGAAAATGATTTAATTGTGACGGAATTAGTACTACTTCACCCAAACTTGCTGGAACACAAACTAGAAGTATGAAGAAGGTGACATGTGGAAGAATTAAGATTCATGTTATGGTAAAATGGAGTTTCGTATACAATAAAGCTAGAAAGAACAACTATGAATCTGCAGTACTCGATCGTCTTCGATTTGAAAGAAGAATTCAATTTAGGGAAATTTTATTAAGTAATGTATTAAGTCATAATTATAGATGTAGAATATATGAAACTCGTTTTAAAAACATGTATTGGAAATAAATGGTTTTATAGATATGTTGTATTTGATTTCATGGGGTGGTAAATAATATACCAGAACTGATTATTATTTTTTATTCTTTCATTAAAAAAATATACAAGTAAAAAACATTTGATAATGCACACATACATTTTTCTTTTGAATGAGAAAAAAAACAGGTTGGTTCTTGATGTTTTAAGGGTGGTTGTTCATCAAGCTCGATGACGGGTCTTGATGAGTATATTCAGCTTTCTCGCTCCCTTTAATGTATACTCTATCACTCTTGTCGGTAATGTGTTGAATAATGTTGGAAAATTTGTGTAGAGGAATAAAACCATCCATCCACCTAATTCCATGATGGTTTTCTGTGAGCCAAACTGCTTGTTTATGAAGGTAGGTAGGTAAGAGGTTCATTTGAAATGGCGGTTTAAACACATAATGTGAAATTTTTTTACCATCATAGGCAGCAAATTCTTTAACAATAAATTTATTGTTTTCAACTTTGTATCCTTGCACATCGACTACCACACTCATATTTTTAAATTAGAAAATTCCTTAAAAACTTCTTTTTTCTTTTGATAATAGTCAGTATAAGTTCTTAATTTTTTTAAATCTCTCAGAAATTGTTCAATCCTCTCTTAAAGGAGCATTGTAAACTAATGGAAAATTTTAGATTACTAACTTTTTATTATTAAATTTGACACATGCGCACTTCAAATTTGTCGCACAATTTTTGTCAGTGGGTTGTAAGCAAATAGTTTATCATGTAGTATTAATGATGTTTTGTCAGGTATATCTTTACTTGTTTCAAATTCTACTTTCATTACAATAGGTCCTACTTCGACAGTATCTTTCTGATACATACAATTTATGTATGCAATAGGTGCAATTTTTTTAAATTTTTAGGCGAGAAAACAGGTTCCACCGATCCATCGTAATAAGATTTTCTGAATGACGAGAACATTTCATAGAGATAGGCATACTTATTATTTTCGAAATCCAAGTACAAGTCAGAGTATGGATATTTATCTGAATTCAAAAACTCTAATATTTCTAAGGTTATAATTATCAAATTTACTCATATCGGCAGTAACATTCCCCCTTTTGTTTGTTTGAAATGCAACAATCACGTGACGCGGTGTTTCAACTTTTGTTGAAGTTTTTACAGGCCAATTATGTCTGGTAGTTTTCAGTAACTCCGGATATTCTATAAGTTCCCAACTTCTAAATGCAATAAAAATTTAATCTCCTTTATTAATTAGCTTTGTAAAATATAATTCCCTTTCTATATCAACGATGACGTGACGTACCACCCACTCTATTTTCAACACCGTTATCTTTGGAATTTCGTTTGCGTCTGTGCTGATGACAGCATTTTTATCATCGTTTGTTCTAACTAAAATTAATTCTTGCCTAGCATTTAAAAGAACCGTTTTAAAATCCTCAAAAAATCCCATTATTGTGTTCATAGGAATGCACACATTAAAGCGTCCTTTGGAGTCAACCAATTTGTTTTCTTGATTTAACAACCAACCGGCATTGTGTAATTTGTTTATATCATTTTCGGTGTGAGACAAATAACCCTTAATTATGGAACTTATACCAACATCTCTAACGGAATCGATAGTAAAGCCATTTAATTGATACCGGATTTCCTTGAATAGGAAAGCAATTCCATTATTTACAAGGTCTAATTTTGTTGAAACTTTATCATTCTGATCTGTTAATTTCCCTTCGATGTATAGAAAACTTTCACAGGGTAAAGTATACTTACCAATTTCCTGTATAGAAATAATAATTTCATCATTGTATTCAAATTTTTTCGAAGACTGTGAATCATAAGTATGTAATTCTTTTCGCCAAACAGGATTGTCCACAAGATAGTTTTTATTTATATTTAGGTATTCCATTATTTAACTAACGCAAACCCTAAAGATTTCAAAAATAGTTTATTTTTACGTGTTAACCGCTTGGTATTAACTTTAGTACTGACTTGACGAGGTTGTCGCGTTTTCTTATAAACTTTAGTACTGACTTGACGAGGTTTCCGCGTTTTCTTATAAACTTTATCTTGTTTAGTGTGTAGATTATATCTTACAACCATTATTCTGAAATTTTTTTCTCAAAAATGATAAAAGATACGTAGAAACTTTGAGGGAGTATTCTCGTAAATATCCAAATAGAAATGTTCCGAGTGCTTCATTTATATGTAAGCTGTACCGAAGATTCAGATCGACAGGAAGTGTGATTAGCAAGAAAAAAAAAGGGTTTAGAATTAGTGAGGACGAGAGAGAACGAATTTTAAATTATTTCAGAAGAAATAACGAAAAATCTCAGAGAGATGCAGCGAGAGACAATACAAAGGGTAATGAAATTAAGCAAATTTAAATCCTTCAAAATATTACCTGTTCAAAGGCTATTCCCTGGAGATGCTGCAAGAAGACTGGAATATTGTCAAACAATGTTAAACTTTTATTTTGCAAGAGGTGGAGCTGGATTTTTTAAACAAATTATTCGGTCCGATGAAGCTACATTTACAACGGCGGGAATATACAACCGGAAAAATAGTATATTTTGGTCTGTTGACAATCCACGGGCATTTCGTGAAGTTGTGAAATCCGGCAGAAATTCCGTGGGTGTTTGGTGCGGAATTGTGGGAAATTTTATAATGGGTTCCTCTATTTTATTCAGGAAGTATGACAGGTAGGAAATACCTACATTTAATCCAGAACGAATTGGAACAATACTTTGACCAGTTGCCATTAATTTTTCTTAACCAACTCCAAGAAAGACAATTAATATGGCAGCAAGATGGCGCTTCCCTCCATAACTCTGGGCCCATAACGGAATTTTTGAACAATTCGTTCGAAAATTGGATTGGTAAACATGGAACGATAAGGTGGGCCGCCACGTAGTCCAGATTTAACCCCCTTGGATTTTTTCTTGTGGGGGCATTTAAAAAATAAAGTTTATAAGAACCGCCCCGAAAATGCTGAGGAGATTAAAAGATGAGTAAAATTAGAAATTGATAGTTTAAACAATCGTCCCTTAATCTTTGAAAATGTCCGAAAAAATTTCTTAAAAAGACTTAGGTTATGTGTAAATAATAATGGAAACCATTTTGAACATTTAATGTAAATAAACTTCTAACTAATTTTTAATAACTAATCATATTGTTGTTGTTATAATAAATATGACAGTAGTAAAAATAATAAATGTTTCATAATTTCCACGAGATTTTTAATTAAGTTGAATGCAGTTGAATGGCTATAGCCACTTTAACATTCAGCCTACTCGCTTGTCAGTTTTATTATCATGGCTGACTTGATTTGTCATAAATTTGGTTTTATTGTTTGGCCTACTCAGATCGAACATCAGACACCGACCATGAGACCATGAGACATCTAGTTTGATGGAGCTTCTCTGATAAATATCTCGGAAACGGTTGGAGATAAATAGGTCAAATTATATATCGTTGGATTCAGGCTTAAAAAAGGAATCCTGTGATGGTTAAGAAAAATGTGTAAGTTGTAAAATAGAGAAAACCACTTTCATTTCCTCTATAACCGGAAGTTATATTAAAAAACTGAATATTCGGGAATACTACTTAAATGTTCTCTAATGATTGTGTAGGTAAAAAAATATTTTTTTTTATTTTGCAAAAAATGTTTTTTTCGAGATAACTTTTTTACCGACCCCCGTATACAAAATTAGGGTACACCCTCGAATTCCCCTTAATTTTTACTACAACTTCATTTTTTGAATGACGATTTTATGTTAACGTGTCTTCACGTAGCACACTTTTTCCGCTTGGATGGGCCACCCTGTACCATTATAGTATGAACCTGCAGCTATGCTGCAGTCGATACCTATAGCATTCACTTTAATTATTTCTGCTGGATAATCCGACACGTTTTCCTGGTTCTAGAATACCGTTCTTAAAACCTAAAATTTTTCCGATTGATCCATCATCAAATTGAATCAGTTTCCCATTTTCAATAATGGTATGGAGTATGTTATTGTTAGATGAAATTCTCAGAACAGAATCAATAGTTTCTAATTCCTCACGTACAAATTTATTTATATCGTCTAACTCATATGCACCGGAGGGTATAGGTATTGTTACATGCCTACAAGTAAATTTATTGTTTCTCTCATCGATATTAGGGAATTGCGTTAAATGTTTCAAAATTTATCAAACCAACAACGTACTCACCATCATCTAAATAAATTGGTGGGTTAAAATTAGCTGACAATACATTTGTCGTACCTGATAGGACTAATGTGAAAGACATGATACTACTTGTACAACCAACTCTTTTCTAACTTACTTAGCACAGTGTCGAATTCTTATAAAGAAATTTTAAATACCAAATGTCCGCAATTATTAGAATTATATTTTTGAAATCGGTCATAATTGTACGTTATATTATTATTACCATCGCTAAAGAAATATTTTATAACTCAATCTATAGTTTCAAATTCCCGTAACTATCAAAATAATTAATATCTTTTCCTTTTTTTATATAACATGTCCAGTGAGTACCGCCTCCCCGATCATCATCTAAATTTATAATGCCTGATTCGTATTTTTTTTATTTTTTTTGGTTACGCATAAACACATTTCGAAAATAGGGAATTTTTAATATTTCTACATATTTTAACAAATCAACATTGGTGAGTGGGCAGTGTGGTAGTCTCTTTAGCAGTTTTTTTGATATGGTTTTAAATAAAGACCGCAACCTTGTTTGTAAGGTTTTAAATAAAGTCCTTTTCCAACTTTTAATTGTTCAATGGCTGTTATGTCTCTTTGCTTCTTCTAGCGTATCCCTTGCAGCTTTTGCATCGTTGACTGTTTTTGCAATTCCAGCCGCTCCTACAGTTAGTGCTCCTAATGCTGACAGACCCGCGAACGGAGGAATTAGGGGTAGGAAGCCCCCTTGATATGTTGGGAATTTTATTATACGTCCTCTAGGTTCCTTAATTCGTTTTCGCTTTAATGCTGTTAAAGCTGATGTTGAAACTTTTTTAATGTCTCTATGTTTTGTCAATAATTGCCTATTTTAGTTTTCCTCTTTTTATTTCGTAAACCCATTCCTAATTTTCTTTTTACCTCCATTGCACCCGCAACACCTATAGCAGCTATCCTCGCTCCTATTTTACCTGATTTAATTCTTTCTATAGCTTTTTGTTCTAATAGTTTGTCTGCTTGATGTCGATTTTCTAAATCTTCAAACTTTGAGTATGCTATATCGTGTTCTTTACAAAGCTTCGTCTAAAGGGTTAATGCCGCGATCTCCCCTTAATAATCTCTTTTTGAGCTTGGCCCCAGGACCCCAAAAATTGTATGACGGCAAGTGCAGTTCCACCGGCAACTTATTTATGAATTTATTAAGCAGTTCGGAACCTTTCTTACCGAATAATCTTTTAGAACTAACCAAACCATCGTAGGATTACATACTTATATAACTGACGAATATTTTATATGAAGTCATTTAAATATGTAAACATGAGTTGTGTTTTGTTTAGTATATAATGTGTAGGCATGAAGATCGTTAAACAAAATTTTTCCCTTCCTGTTAAAAACCATGATTTGGAAATAGCTACATTCCGGAAACACGAAAATTTATTCCCTGGAAATTGTAAGCGGGCTTTAATTATCGGACCCTCTGGTTGTGGCAAGACAAATGTTATGATTAGTCTAATAGAAGAACCTCATGGTTTACGCTTTGAAAATATATACAGGGTGTAACTTTGATAAGTACAGAAATTTTAAGGGCAGGTCGGGAAAAATGCACTTGTTACGCCTATGCAATTAAAATTTTTCTAAAGTGCATATTAACGTCAGAAATAATTTTTTTAAAACGCTATTAAAACCCCTTTTTCCGACGCTACGGCCATGGGTCCTTGACCTTGCCGGGACCAGCTGGAACTGAGGCCGGTTCCGGCGGATCCCCCCCAATTCCGCCGTGCAGCGTCAGACGTATAGCTCTTTCACAGTATTTCAGGAATAGTCTTTCAACTAGTTTTTGAACAAATCTTTAATGGTTCTTTTAGCGAATAGCATGCAAAAAAACTACCTTTCGGATGCCTGGATGATTTTCCTTGCGGGTGTCGTACTCCTTTCTTATGTTATCCAAAAATCCTCTCGAAAATCACATGAAGCACTAGGTAACTGGTTGCCAGTCGAATCGCTTTTTCCGAGGCTTTTTCGCAGTATTTGAAGAATATTGACGCAACCATGTATCATTTGGTGTATGTGGAGATTAAATAAATAAATAAATAATTTTTGGACAACTCCTTAAAGGTTATTTTAGCGAATAGCTCGACGAATAGCATGAAAAAGCCTACCTTTGAGATGCATCGATTATTTTTACTATTTTCTTGTGTTTAGATACTATCCAAAAATCTTCACAAAATCACATAAAGCACTAAGTACCTACCTAACTAGTGGCACTGTTTTTATACGATGGTCGCGAAGGTATAACACTTCATAGTCTCTTTTTACGGAAATACTAACAAAACACTTGTTTTTTTTTCACTGCACACTTAAAGCGGCGCGATGCCAAATATTAGGGACGTCTCGGTTTCCCTCAGCTGATTTATTCCAACGGGGACTCGACTAGGTGGATTGTACAATTAGATCCATACCGTATGCGTCTAATAAAACCCGAATTTTCGCGAACCCTTGAAGTTGCTTCTTTTATCCTCGCGCGTAATTGGGGTACCTAGTAGGAACCTATCTAGCACTGTTTTCATACGAAGGCCGCGAACGTTTAACACTGCATTTCTTAACGGAAATATGAAAAAATCACTTGTTATTTCACTGCAAATTCGTAGCGGCAATTGCAACAGGTTTGGACATCACTGCTGGTCCAAAAAAATGGCGAACGGATCTGGAAAAATGTACAGAAGCAGGTTCAGTTCCGACGACAGTTCGTAAAACAAAGCAAAGTAACGGAACAATATCGGTTAGCGAGACGCGACGTTTGCATACGCGTCCACGTTTTGGAAACAGAATTTTTATACCACAGAATAGCCACACATAAGGCATTCTGTATAATAATAAATTGCTTGTTGAAGCTGGCGCTCCCAAAAATTACAGGCGGACGCGGATCGATATCAATCAGCTGTTAAATCCCATAATAATCGGACGGACGATCTTCGACTAGCGCGTCGGCTACGGCGCGGAGGTACGGTGACGGAGACGGCGTGCGTGCGCACAAGCTTTCCCCCATACCATCTAATACCACTATTCGGTGTTGCCATTTATGCCGACATGTCCCCAAACTGACTTAAAGTCCCTTAAATCCGATTTTTGATTTTCGCGGATTTATACGGGGTTTCATTCGTTATAAGTTAATCTACTATCTCGTATAATTATTACGCACAAAAACGGGTAAATCCATGTAAAAATCCACTACACAATTAAATTTATACGGAATTAAATTACTAAATCAGGTAAATTTTCAGCACACTTGGCAACATAGTAGCGCCGCCCCGAGAGAAGTAGGGGCCGCGAGCCGCGATTGGCTAATATCGCGCACTAGTTATGAGTAGTGGGGATCACCTGTAGTGTCGATGTCAAGTGGCGCCCCGCGCTTGCGCTCCTCGCCCAGCTGTAATTTAGTAGGTCGGCCGGGCCGGGCGGCGTGGAAATGGAGCAAAATCGAGTGAATCAGTGCCAGTGAATTCATTCGTAATTGTAATTATTGCACGATTCGGCGCGGCGTCGTTTTTGACGTTTTTGTGTGAAGTTGGCGTCGGACGCCAGCGCCCGACGCCAACGTCATATGCCCGCGCCTGGCGAATCTCGGCGAAGGAATGTCGGGCAGTAGTCAAGGGCACGCAGAAGCTTAAATTCACCAGGAGGAGTCGCTGTTTTTCGGTTTTTGGGGACATTACGCGACATTTCGCCACCAAGTTTTTACGAAAAGTAAGAGGAATGGTAAGGAATTAACTTGAGAGAGTTCCGAAACGGCAAAGGGTTAAAAAATGCGGAAATGATAAGCACGCCAATTTGACAGTCTTCCCCAACTATTTTCGGAACCGAATAATTTTTTATTTACAACCATGTATGTAATATCGACATTTCTGACTTTTTAGAAGTTTGAAAGTGTCAATTTTTTTACTTTTACTTCCCGCCCTCCCGCCCGGGTGGAAAGTTTACTTTATCTCGAGACACCTCGGTGTGTAATATACTATTAAAAGTAGACAATAGACAGGACAACAACCCTGAGGGGGTTTAAAAGTGGCGCACCATCAGGCAAGGGTAGAAAAATATTAAAAACGATGAACAAATCGGGGCCGCGCGTTAAATTCACATCAAATGACAGTCTTCCCCCACTTTTTTCGGAAACGAATAATTTTTTAAAAGTAGATAATACATAGGACCACAACCCTGAGGGGGTTTAAAGGTGGCGCACTATCGGGCAAGGGTTGAAAAATATTAAAAACTAAGAACAAATCGAAGCCGCGCGTTAAATTCACGTCAAATTACAGTCTTCCCCCACTTTTTTCGAGATGATAGGGCTACAGGCGAACACTCGCTAAAAAAAAGTAACGCGCCGCTGCTCTACGCTCTACCCTATGGGTGGTTGTGGAAATTTGCAATTTTTACAGATAATTTGTATTTTAAAACAAATACTTTATTCAGTTGATTGCCGATCAGAAATTTATTATCCCAAGGTGTCCCAAGAGATGGCTAATTATTAGTATAAAAAAATTGCGGCCTGAAAATCAGTTGTAAAATAGGTAGGTAGGTAGATACCTACTCCACAAAAGACTTGTCAAAAAATTATGAGTGTGAAATCAGCAATGAGTTTTCTAGCAATGACTTCTCCGAGCGGCGCTCGGATACATTTCTGCTGCCTAGGGACTTAAAATAACAGTAAAGTGATAAAAACTGACGTGTTTGTTAAATTATTGTGTGCGCCTGTGAAGAAAGCAATAAACAGTTCGTCACAGCAACCGACATCATAAAAAAACGTGGATACCTACCAGCAGTAATTTTCAAAGGTACCTAGGTACCTAATTCTGCAAGCAGATTTATTCCACTCTGACATGCGGCAACGTCGCGGTATTCCCCTTCCTAATCTAACGTTATTCCCCTCCATCTCCTAGGGAGAGGTTAGACCTCCCCTCTAAGCGCTTCTAGTGACGATCCAGCGGCGTGCATTGAGCACGGATAAATATTGATTTGCCCCATTTTCTAAACATCGATTAAAAAAATTTTTTTTTTTCATTTTTCGGTTTTATGAACGTCCCCGATTACGTGGTTAAAATTTCTGTACCTATCAAAGATACACCCTGTATATTTATTCAAAATCTCTAAATCAGTCAAAATATCAATACCTACGTGAACTCTTCAAAAATTGGATACTTTGAAAGCGAAAATGAAGATGAAATAGTGTCGCCAAACGATATAAAATTAAATTCTCTAATAATATTTGATGATGTGGTGTGTTGTAGTCAAAGCGTTATAAGAAATTACTTTTGTTTTGGGCGTCATAAATGTACTGATTGTTTTTATTTATGCCAGACTTATACTGCAATTCCCAAACAACTAATAAGATATAATGCAAATTTATTAATAATATTTCAACAAGATAACACAAATTTAAAACATATATATGATGATCATGTTAATGTAGATATGACAGTTCATCAGTTTAAGGATTTATGTTCCTTGTGTTGGAACGATGAATATGGATTTATTGTGATTGATAAAGATAGTGCATTAAATAATGGGCGCTATAGAAAAGGCTTCGATCAATTTTTTTCTCATATACAGGGTGTTCCTTAATGACATGCTAATACTTAAGGGGGTTATTCTTGGGCCCATTTTAAGAAAAAAACTTCATATGAACGTATGTCGTAAACGTCCTAACTTTTGAGATACAGGGCGTTAAAGTTCATTTTTTTAAATTGAATTTTGGCTACATCTCCCGAAATAATCAAGCTGCTGAACTGAAATTTGGCAGTGCTATGTTTTTGGGGATGGAGAATAAGCTGAAAATGTAAATTTCACCGTATCTCACAGAGGGCGCCACTTGCCCTGTTTTTTGATCACGCTTTTACGCGTAACTTTTTTGAGGTTATCTTTTTGGTCCTGCAGGTCCAACATTTTAGTGCATCTTTTCATTCCGCCAGAAAAAGGTACATTTGTTTCATAACGATTAAATCAACCGTTTGCTTTGAAATTGAAAAATGTTCTCCAAAACACCTGTTGACTTCAATATTCGAAACATAAAATTTTCACCTACCACCTTCAAGTGTTACAGATCAACTGTACCATTTAAACTGAGAAAAAAATCCCTATGAACAATGTACCAAAAATTATTCGCTTTCAAAATGGAAAGGATTGAATTTGACAAAATTTGGACACTCTATTTCAAGAAAACCAATGGTGTTTCGACCAATGCTCATTTGGCATTTTTTCATCATTTTGAATGTACAGTTGATCTGTAACATTTGAAAGCAGTAGGTGAAAATTTTATGTTTCGAATATTGGAATCAACAGGTGTTTTGGGGCACGTTTTGGTAATTTCAACGCAAACGGTTGATAATCGTTATGAAACAAGAGTACCCTTTTCTTGCAGAATGAAAAGATGCACTAAAATAATGGACCTGCAGGACCAAAAAGATCACCTCAAAAAAGTTACGCGTAAAAGCGTGATCAAAAAACAGCGCAAGTGGCGCTCTCTGTGAGATATTGCTTGATTATTTCGGGAGATGTGGCCAAAATTCAATTTAAAAAAATGAACTTTAACGCCCTGTATCTTAAAAGTTAGGACGTTTACAATATACGTTCATATGAAGTTTTTTTCTTAAAATGGGCCCAAGAATAACCCCCTTAAGTATTAGCATGTCATTAAGGAACACCCTGTATAATCCACTCAATCTATAGTACCAAACAGTACATTATATCACTTCGAAGATGGATGTACAACTAGCAAAAGATTTGGTAAAAACTCGTGAAATTTTAAAGCAAAAATATCGTTCTTTACGGTCAGATAAGTCACAAATTCAGAGGCGTTTGGAAGAAGAGTATAAACCAATAACTCAGCCTTTACAAAAGTTGCTTTTGAATATCAAACAAGAACCTAAAATTAAACCTAAAGTTGAACAAAAAGCGGAAAGTTTTAGAGGAATCCCTTCTTCATCTCCACGAAGCTCTTTGCTGGTCCACAAACCGTTACAACCTTTATCACCTTTCGGTGGATTGTCGTTTTTAGAAGATAGTTTTATCCCTGAACAAGGAGGCCCCCTTGAATCAACTGGTCAAGACACCGTATCTGATAAGACTATTAATGATGCTGTTGAACAAAGCCGACAATATTTTGAGGATTTATCGAGACAACCTGGTTACCAATTATGGCTTGAAGAATTTAATCCTCTTCCACGAACCTACATTGATGGACGCTTTAGTTGATTTTGTTGGAAAATATATTCAAATATTTAGGAAAAATACACTTCAACCTGATATGAAACGATTGTATGAAGGTACACCTGGACTGTACGAGTTATTGTTTAAACAAAACCCTCTGGGGTATACAAATGCAGACTTGGACAATTACATGGATATTTTGGATAAAACTTCGACATATAGACGAAACAATGATCCTGCCGAACAAGTACAGGGCTCTTTAAATTCCAAATATATAACAATTGTGCGACCATGGCTCGTTAAAAAGAATATTTTAAAAAATGAAGTATTACGAATATTAGTAGAACCATCTGTGCTCAGAGAAAGATCAATGTCTGCTAGTTCACTGCCGCGACCAACTACAAGATCGGTTACACGATCAAAGAAAGGAGGAAGTATGATGAGTCTATTTAACAAAAAGCTAGATTATGTATATTATAATGATCCCAATGAAATTGTCAAAAGACTAAAATTACTTCTGGCATCTCAAATCGCAGGTCATACTGGTCACCACAACGAAATGATGTCTATTGTCGAGGAACTTCGCGAGGCAAAAATTATTCAATAAGTGTAATGTTAAATCTAAATCTTCTTAGTATGTATTGAACATTCAAGTGATAATGACAACCGATAAATTTGGAGCGCACATATTTAAAAAAGGATATCAATCTTTGGATGAATCAACATCTTCTAATAAACTTTACAATGTAGAAGATATAAAGAACGTTAAATTATACTATAATTTAGTTTTACCATTTATCAGTGATTATAACAAAAATACTAAAAACTACGCTTTGTTGCAAGATCAGAGGAAGAGCTATATTTTTCCTCTTAAATAATGTAATATTATAGGTGCTGCATTTCCCAGCAGCATAATTTTGTTAATAAATGATCAGAAAATTTCAAATCCTGTCTGAACACAATTACATCTAAGAGATAAAATTTCATTCCAATCAACGGGTACAAAACCATTGAAGAGCTTTTATGGTAAATTATTGATAAAGTGTTCAGTAGATATAGAATAATGTCGGACTTTAAAAAACAAGTTGTTGAAGAACTGCATAAACCAGCACGAATACATTATCAGAGAAGGCGTGTAATTGTTAAAGGTCTTAGTGACCTTTGGCAAGCTGATTTGGTTGAAATGCTTCCTTATTCTAAATTTAATAAAGGTAATAGATATATTTTAGTTGTAATCAATGTATTCTCTAAATATTTGTGGGTACAACCAGTAAAATCTAAAAGTGGTAAAGATGTTGCTACTGCTATGAAAAATGTACTAATTCAGGCTAAAATATCACCTAAAAATCTTCAAACTGATATGGGAAAAAAATTTTATAATAAAGAATTTGGCAAACTTATGACAGAATTTCAAATAAACCATTACAGTTCATTTTCGAATATGAAAGCTAGTGTTGTAGAACGGGTTAATCGTACTCTGAAGAATTCAATGTGGAAACAATTTAGTTTACAAGGGAACTATAAATGGATACCCATATTACAAGAAATCGTCGATAAATATAATAATACAAAACATAGAACAACATCATTTAAACCGAAGAGCGTTAATAAAAATAATGAAAAATCAATATTGCAAGAGGTATATACTTACCCAAAAACCTTTAATATCAGAACATTATTTTTACCTGGTGACTATGTACGCATCAGTAAACATAGGGAAGCTTTTAAAAAGGGATATACACCAAACTGGCCAAATGAATTATTTAAAGTGGAAAGGGTAAATCTCACCAATCCAACTACATATTTGTTAGAAGATGAAAAAGGTATTGAAATAAAAGGAGCATTTTATGGAAAATAACTTCAAAAAGTGAAATATCCTGATGTATATTTAATTGAAAAAAATTGTAAGAATCAACTTGCATAATATAATTATAATTATTATGAAAAATAAAAATAATTTTCTTTTAGACTAAATCTTTTATTAAATCATATATTTTATTTTATTTTACAGGTATAAAATAATAATCCACTATCTAAGTACCGCTGACTTTTTAGGCTGCATATTTTCCTGCCTTCTATCGACCTTGGTTCGAGGCAGACATATGCACATGTCTTTAAAGAAAAACACCGCTATGGCCAAGAGCGCTGGACAAATGTGGATTTACGGCATTGCTCCTAAATAGCTTTATCCGTGGAATTTACTAATTGTCCTACACTCACTGGGATTACTACGGTTTTCTAGGGTTTTCCGTAGTACTTGAGCGAATGCTATCCTAGTTCTATCGGGAAAAAAGTCGGCCCTAGCCGCAAATGTGGTTGCTTCTGGGGTACTTCTAGTTTGGAGTATTGTGAGGGTGGGAATTAT
Source organism: Pseudeuparius sepicola (assembly GCA_963920635.1). Classification (NCBI taxonomy): domain Eukaryota; kingdom Metazoa; phylum Arthropoda; class Insecta; order Coleoptera; family Anthribidae; genus Pseudeuparius; species Pseudeuparius sepicola. The sequence continues at coordinate 26,037,719 of OY987304.1, read as the reverse complement.
TATAAATATTATTATTATAATTTGATAATATAAATTTTCTCTAAAAATTCTATAGCTGTATTCAAAAATAATTGCATTGAATATAGAGGTTTCTTCATCAAAATCTGCAAAGCGTTTTTCTAAGGCTTGATATTCCTCATCCAACTGGGGTTGAGCTTGATATATATCATAAAGATAAGCTGCTTCTATACTTTGTATTTTTTTAGAAATTGTGAGTAATTGTCTTCGAACTTAACCAAACATTTTATCTTTCTTTCTGATGAATGATCAGTGTTTGCGCATTCAGACATTTTACACTTTATTGCCTACTTAGTTTTAAAACTAGAAAAATTTGTAGATTTCATAAAAATAAATGAGAGTATCTCTTACATAGTCACTATCACCATCACTATCACTATCATAAAATATATCTATAAGCGTGTTAATGTTCAAAACGCTGGCTACGTCTTCAATTGATATATATCCTATTTCCTTTAAATTACTATCCAAATCCAATTTTTTGAGCCCCAAAGCAAAACTTTTTATATTCTTGTCTTCCAAAAATTGTTCACACAATTCCAGAGCACTTCCATACCTTTCTGCATGCTCGATACACTCTTCTTCTGGTTCAAATTTACCACCTCCATATATCGCCTCGTGTTCAGCATCAAATTTTAAGTTGGAAAAAAATTGTCTTAACTTTTCAACACCGCTTTGTAGATCATGTACTTCTGGATATTTCGTATAACACATCCACATTTTAGTCTATACTGTTACACATCGTATACAAAACTGAGGAAGCTCTGTATTATTTTATTTAAAAATTCAATTTTGTTGGTGGGCATAACTGGGGTGGTATATGAACTAGTAATTGCATTAGGTATTTTTATTAAATAAAAAAATCCTAGGTAGTAATAATTAATCAGATTCATATGGAATGCACCCAGGTAATGGGACACTTGAGGCAGACATCGCTATCTCTCTCTCTCTTTCTCATATATGTGAATAAAAGTGGAATGCTGGACCTGTGTTTATTACAAAAATGTAGAGGAATGCACGTTTTAGTTGTTATTGCATTTAATTAAAATTAATGGGATGTCCAAAATTAACCTACCTGGTATCTAAATTGGGTTCTAAATTCAGATAACAAATAAATTATGCAAATTACCTAGGTACATGGTCACTTGGGCCGGATGTCTAGACGTTGTTTACCTGTGTGCCACCACCTTGGAATTTGACTTTGAGAGTTTGAACTCTAGAGGTCAAGGGCAAATGTGAGTTACAATCCCCCATACCTCACTACTATGACATAAAATAACATGACCTGCATTCGATCAGAACATGTTCTCTTTCATAAGTAAACACGTTTGGAATATTTTGATCCATCTAAATATTCCATATAAGTACTTAATAATGCTTAAATCCTGCCATGTTTATATCTAGAAAATATGATAAATAAATAAGTACCAAATAATAATAAGTAAAATAAAAATCTTTTATTCTACCTGTAACCTCAAACAAGATCTATCTCCAACAAGCAACAAAGTTCTCTATTTCGGATTCTGCTTTTAGTTCATTTTTAGTTGCCTTTGCAATTAAATAAATCATAAACAATATTGTTAAACTTTATAACCAAATAAACTTTATGAAGACGACCGCAATAAACATATAGAAGACGACAAGAACAATGAACAAGAACAAAGAACAACGCAGCGTAAACCCAAGGCTAACAATAGCACCGTAGTGACGATGGCCCATATATTAGATCGCATAGTGCCCGTCGGGGCTTTGGCATCTTAAATTCAGTCGCCTATAGGCATATGCTCTGCTATAGGTATACGGTATATGCACATATTTCTTGAGTAAATTTTTACTTTTAAGCAAAACCATTTGAAATTTGATGGTGAGAGTTGATTCTCTCTGCTTAAAGGAACCCTACTCTAACCCAAGTAAGGTCTCTAGAAAGACCTTGTCTCTAAACTAACTAACCTGTAGTCCTGTACTAGAGTCTCCGTACACACCCTTTCATTGGAATCAATGATGAAAAGCTTCACCTGTAGCAGAGCATATAAAACAACCAGCAGTATAACTTACTCTTGAGAAATCATCCGCAAATTCAATGACCTTGAGCCATCATGGGGGAATAGAAGTCAGAGGTGTAGTCTGGAAAATCAATTCAGAAATACAGAGTAGTATTGTAAAGTATATAGTGTGTGGTAAGCACAAGCAGCTCTGATCCCTTCCTGGGATTCTTTATTTAAAAATACTAGCACAAAGCACAATTTACAAAAAAAACATACTCCACGGCATTGTAATAGGGATATTACAATGCCGTGGAGTGTGTTTTTTTTTGTAAATTGTGCTTTTTTTGGCTGTATGAGGGACATACAGCCAAAAAAGAACTGCCCAATCGCCCCGACACTGCATCCATTTGACAGAATCTATTACCCAATGGCGGCTGCGCGAAAAGGTGCGCAGAATTTTCCCGCCATGGGAAGTTTTACTGCTGGTTGTTTTATATGCTCTGCCTGTAGTAGGTAATTATGTTCCTAGAAACCGCACCGCTGGCACCAGTTCCCACGGTCAGCTTTTATTTTGCATTATCAGCTTTTAATTGTATAAAAACACTTGTTCCTATGTCATACACGATTTTCACTGTTTGTACGTTGCCAAATAAAGTTCTGTCTTTTTAAAAAGATCTTCGCTCAATCTCCCTTCGTAACTGGCGCAGTCTTCCGGATAGTTGAAAGACACAGTTTGCGCATCGCGTCGCGTTCGTGTCGTCGGAAATTCGCTTTCCACCAACTACTCGAACTCGAACCTCGAAGAAGATCCAGAGAAGACCCAGAACTTCCAGAACGACCAAGGGTAAGAGCCAATCCGTGTATCATTTCCTTGTGTTTTTCTGTGGCAAATTAAGCAGTGGAGTCCCTAGGTTTTTCAGAGAATATGATTTTTCCTAGTTAGGTTTAGTTTGGATTTACGTATAAAATCGTGTTCATCTGAATATTAAGGCATACAATATTCAAGACACATATTTAAGTTATTTTTAAGAAAATCATTTTTAATTTAGAAAAACTAAATCTGTCAAAATAGACGAATTAATTGATATTTTCAATAATTTAGCTTTAGACTCAACTAATTTAGAAGTTGATAATAATACTAACGAAATGCCCGGAAATAATGATTCTCAAGTCAATTATCAGTTACTGAAACTGTTTATTGATACAATTTCGAACTTTAATGGCGACGAAAATACCTTAGAGATATTTATCGAACACTGCGATTCTCTTTATTCTAATTTTGCAAACCAAAACCCCGATGATACTTTCAATGGTTTTCTGCTCCGCGCAATTATTAGTAAATTAGTTGGAACCGCCCTAATCCTTGCAGGTTCGAGACCCAAAGTTCGTAAATGGGATGATTTGAAAGCTTTACTCCGTCTTACATTTGGTGATCAAAGAAACTTAGATTGCCTTGTGCAAGATTTCATGATAATGCAACCATTTAAAAATGAATCATTTTCTATTTTTGGACAAAGAATTAAAAAAAAAATAGTGTAAATCTAAAAGTGTAAAATCTAAAAGTGGTAAAGATGTTGCTACTGCTATGAAAAATGTACTAATTCAGGCTAAAATATCACCTAAAAATCTTCAAACTGATATGGGAAAAAAATTTTATAATAAAGAATTTGGCAAACTTATGACAGAATTTCAAATAAACCATTACAGTTCATTTTCGAATATGAAAGCTAGTGTTGTAGAACGGGTTAATCGTACTCTGAAGAATTCAATGTGGAAACAATTTAGTTTACAAGGGAACTATAAATGGATACCCATATTACAAGAAATCGTCGATAAATATAATAATACAAAACATAGAACAACATCATTTAAACCGAAGAGCGTTAATAAAAATAATGAAAAATCAATATTGCAAGAGGTATATACTTACCCAAAAACCTTTAATATCAGAACATTATTTTTACCTGGTGACTATGTACGCATCAGTAAACATAGGGAAGCTTTTAAAAAGGGATATACACCAAACTGGCCAAATGAATTATTTAAAGTGGAAAGGGTAAATCTCACCAATCCAACTACATATTTGTTAGAAGATGAAAAAGGTATTGAAATAAAAGGAGGATTTTATGGAAAATAACTTCAAAAAGTGAAATATCCTGATGTATATTTAATTGAAAAAAATTGTAAGAATCAACTTGCATAATATAATTATAATTATTATGAAAAATAAAAATAATTTTCTTTTAGACTAAATCTTTTATTAAATCATATATTTTATTTTATTTTACAGGTATAAAATAATAATCCACTATCTAAGTACCGCTGACTTTTTAGGCTGCATATTTTCCTGCCTTCTATCGACCTTGGTTCGAGGCAGACATATGCACATGTCTTTAAAGAAAAACACCGCTATGGCCAAGAGCGCTGGACAAATGTGGATTTACGGCATTGCTCCTAAATAGCTTTATCCGTGGAATTTACTAATTGTCCTACACTCACTGGGATTACTACGGTTTTCTAGGCTTTTCCGTAGTACTTGAGCGAATGCTATCCTAGTTCTATCGGGAAAAAAGTCGGCCCTAGCCGCAAATGTGGTTGCTTCTGGGGTACTTCTAGTTTGGAGTATTGTGAGGGTGGGAATTATTATAAATATTATTATTATAATTTGATAATATAAATTTTCTCTAAAAATTCTATAGCTGTATTCAAAAATAATTGCATTGAATATAGAGGTTTCTTCATCAAAATCTGCAAAGCGTTTTTCTAAGGCTTGATATTCCTCATCCAACTGGGGTTGAGCTTGATATATATCATAAAGATAAGCTGCTTCTATACTTTGTATTTTTTTAGAAATTGTGAGTAATTGTCTTCGAACTTAACCAAACATTTTATCTTTCTTTCTGATGAATGATCAGTGTTTGCGCATTCAGACATTTTACACTTTATTGCCTACTTAGTTTTAAAACTAGAAAAATTTGTAGATTTCATAAAAATAAATGAGAGTATCTCTTACATAGTCACTATCACCATCACTATCACTATCATAAAATATATCTATAAGCGTGTTAATGTTCAAAACGCTGGCTACGTCTTCAATTGATATATATCCTATTTCCTTTAAATTACTATCCAAATCCAATTTTTTGAGCCCCAAAGCAAAACTTTTTATATTCTTGTCTTCCAAAAATTGTTCACACAATTCCAGAGCACTTCCATACCTTTCTGCATGCTCGATACACTCTTCTTCTGGTTCAAATTTACCACCTCCATATATCGCCTCGTGTTCAGCATCAAATTTTAAGTTGGAAAAAAATTGTCTTAACTTTTCAACACCGCTTTGTAGATCATGTACTTCTGGATATTTCGTATAACACATCCACATTTTAGTCTATACTGTTACACATCGTATACAAAACTGAGGAAGCTCTGTATTATTTTATTTAAAAATTCAATTTTGTTGGTGGGCATAACTGGGGTGGTATATGAACTAGTAATTGCATTAGGTATTTTTATTAAATAAAAAAATCCTAGGTAGTAATAATTAATCAGATTCATATGGAATGCACCCAGGTAATGGGACACTTGAGGCAGACATCGCTATCTCTCTCTCTCTTTCTCATATATGTGAATAAAAGTGGAATGCTGGACCTGTGTTTATTACAAAAATGTAGAGGAATGCACGTTTTAGTTGTTATTGCATTTAGTTAAAATTAATGGGATGTCCAAAATTAACCTACCTGGTATCTAAATTGGGTTCTAAATTCAGATAACAAATAAATTATGCAAATTACCTAGGTACATGGTCACTTGGGCCGGATGTCTAGACGTTGTTTACCTGTGTGCCACCACCTTGGAATTTGACTTTGAGAGTTTGAACTCTAGAGGTCAAGGGCAAATGTGAGTTACAATCCCCCATACCTCACTACTATGACATAAAATAACATGACCTGCATTCGATCAGAACATGTTCTCTTTCATAAGTAAACACGTTTGGAATATTTTGATCCATCTAAATATTCCATATAAGTACTTAATAATGCTTAAATACTGGCCATGTTTATATCTAGAAAATATGATAAATAAATAAGTACCAAATAATAATAAGTAAAATAAAAATCTTTTATTCTACCTGTAACCTCAAACAAGATCTATCTCCAACAAGCAACAAAGTTCTCTATTTCGGATTCTGCTTTTAGTTCATTTTTAGTTGCCTTTGCAATTAAATAAATCATAAACAATATTGTTAAACTTTATAACCAAATAAACTTTATGAAGACGACCGCAATAAACATATAGAAGACGACAAGAACAATGAACAAGAACAAAGAACAACGCAGCGTAAACCCAAGGCTAACAATAGCACCGTAGTGACGATGGCCCATATATTAGATCGCATAGTGCCCGTCGGGGCTTTGGCATCTTAAATTCAGTCGCCTATAGGCATATGCTCTGCTATAGGTATACGGTATATGCACATATTTCTTGAGTAAATTTTTACTTTTAAGCAAAACCATTTGAAATTTGATGGTGAGAGTTGATTCTCTCTGCTTAAAGGAACCCTACTCTAACCCAAGTAAGGTCTCTAGAAAGACCTTGTCTCTAAACTAACTAACCTGTAGTCCTGTACTAGAGTCTCCGTACACACCCTTTCATTGGAATCAATGATGAAAAGCTTCACCTGTAGCAGAGCATATAAAACAACCAGCAGTATAACTTACTCTTGAGAAATCATCCGCAAATTCAATGACCTTGAGCCATCATGGGGGAATAGAAGTCAGAGGTGTAGTCTGGAAAATCAATTCAGAAATACAGAGTAGTATTGTAAAGTATATAGTGTGTGGTAAGCACAAGCAGCTCTGATCCCTTCCTGGGATTCTTTATTTAAAAATACTAGCACAAAGCACAATTTACAAAAAAAACATACTCCACGGCATTGTAATAGGGATATTACAATGCCGTGGAGTGTGTTTTTTTTTGTAAATTGTGCTTTTTTTGGCTGTATGAGGGACATACAGCCAAAAAAGAACTGCCCAATCGCCCCGACACTGCATCCATTTGACAGAATCTATTACCCAATGGCGGCTGCGCGAAAAGGTGCGCAGAATTTTCCCGCCATGGGAAGTTTTACTGCTGGTTGTTTTATATGCTCTGCCTGTAGTAGGTAATTATGTTCCTAGAAACCGCACCGCTGGCACCAGTTCCCACGGTCAGCTTTTATTTTGCATTATCAGCTTTTAATTGTATAAAAACACTTGTTCCTATGTCATACACGATTTTCACTGTTTGTACGTTGCCAAATAAAGTTCTGTCTTTTTAAAAAGATCTTCGCTCAATCTCCCTTCGTAACTGGCGCAGTCTTCCGGATAGTTGAAAGACACAGTTTGCGCATCGCGTCGCGTTCGTGTCGTCGGAAATTCGCTTTCCACCAACTACTCGAACTCGAACCTCGAAGAAGATCCAGAGAAGACCCAGAACTTCCAGAACGACCAAGGGTAAGAGCCAATCCGTGTATCATTTCCTTGTGTTTTTCTGTGGCAAATTAAGCAGTGGAGTCCCTAGGTTTTTCAGAGAATATGATTTTTCCTAGTTAGGTTTAGTTTGGATTTACGTATAAAATCGTGTTCATCTGAATATTAAGGCATACAATATTCAAGACACATATTTAAGTTATTTTTAAGAAAATCATTTTTAATTTAGAAAAACTAAATCTGTCAAAATAGACGAATTAATTGATATTTTCAATAATTTAGCTTTAGACTCAACTAATTTAGAAGTTGATAATAATACTAACGAAATGCCCGGAAATAATGATTCTCAAGTCAATTATCAGTTACTGAAACTGTTTATTGATACAATTTCGAACTTTAATGGCGACGAAAATACCTTAGAGATATTTATCGAACACTGCGATTCTCTTTATTCTAATTTTGCAAACCAAAACCCCGATGATACTTTCAATGGTTTTCTGCTCCGCGCAATTATTAGTAAATTAGTTGGAACCGCCCTAATCCTTGCAGGTTCGAGACCCAAAGTTCGTAAATGGGATGATTTGAAAGCTTTACTCCGTCTTACATTTGGTGATCAAAGAAACTTAGATTGCCTTGTGCAAGATTTCATGATAATGCAACCATTTAAAAATGAATCATTTTCTATTTTTGGACAAAGAATTCAAAAATCCAGAAGTTCAATTTGTTCTAAACTAAAATCTATGAATATTCCAGCAAACGAAAAATTATTAGGTACAAATTAAAAACTACGACGAGTTAGCTCTCAAAACATTTCTACGAGGATTAAACGGCAGAATACAAGATATGGTTCGGCTTAGAAACCCAAATTCAATAGAATTAGCAATTTCATATGTGCTCGAAGAAGAAAACTTTTTACTTAATCAAAGACAAACTTTATCTTTTAGAAATGTAACTAAGACCCCTCAACAAGAACCCTTATTTGCACGACCTAATATTCCAGGAGCACATTTTTCAAACTCCTACAGTCAAAATGTTCCTCACTATCAACCTCGACCAATTTTTAACGCTTTTCCAAAATCTTACCCCCAGCAACAATACCCTACGCAACAACGACACATCCCGCAACAAAATTACATTGCTTCTCAACCACAAAATTTTCCCCAGCAACAATTTCGGCAACATTTCCCGTCACAACCAATAAATATCCAACCACGACCAAATTATAATCAAAAATTATTTTCAAACAGAGACGTTTTTGGTAACCAAAATGTATTTAGATCCACAGGTCAAATTCCCAATAATAGACCCGAACCAATGTCTACCAGTACTAGAAATTTCCAGCCTCCACCTAAAAAACGACATTATTCCCAATTACACAATATCGAAGAGTACGAAGAACCCACCTATTCTCAGAATGACACTCAACCCGAAACTTCCGTTGAATACGACTCTCATTAAGACGTAAACCCCGATTACTATGAACCCGAACCCTCGACATCTTACACCACATATGACTTTACAGAAGACTACAATAACTTCCAAGAACAAGACGCAAATTTTCCCATAGACCAAGCTCAAAAACGAATGACGTAATAATAGACCTTAATCACTTACTTAGCAATTTACCCTACACATACATTCCAGAAATCGACGCAAAATTTTTGATAGACACAGGCAGTTCACGCAGTTTAATAAACCCTGACCTAGCTTATAAATTCTATCCAAATTCAATTCTTAACGAAAATTTTAGTATACAAACCTCACATGCAGTCACTTCTCATGATAAAATTGCAATAATTCCTGTTTCAAAATTTTAACACAAATCAATTTTCTAAATTTTATTTGTATGATTTTTCCACGAAATACGATGGACTTATTGGAATGGATTTAATCCAACTTTTAAAAGCAAACGTCCTTACTAATGAAGATTTTTTTAGTGACACCCTATGCTCAAATTCCTTTGAATTATGATCACACTATGCCTTCAAAAAATTTCCAAAAATGTAATCACACCATAGTCATTCCTCCGAGAACACAAAAGGTTGTAAAAATTCCTGTTTGTTACGAAAATGGTTTAGGCATACTTGACTATATCAATTTTGACAACAATTTGGAATCTCCAAAAGCAGTAGTAAATATAAAAAATTACCATTTTGCAATCACAACTATTTTAAATCCTAATACAGAATCCTATAAAATTACTATAATAGAACCTTTTGACCTAGAACTTTTAGATAGTAATGAAGTAAATTTTATGGACAAGATGGAAACAAATTTCGAAATTTTTAAACAAGACGACTTACTTAAAGCAAATCTTAAGAATTTGAGACTTGATCACTATAACAGAGAAGAAAAAGATGCTATCCGTAAACTATGTTATAATTACCGCGACATTTTCTTTTGTGAAAACATTCCACTAAGTTTTTCAAACGAAATAAATCACAAAATAAATCTTTCTGACGAAACCCCTATCTATACAAAATCTTATCGCGTAAAATCACAAATCAGTAAAATGCTTCAACAAGGCATCATAAAACCATCTACTTCAACCTGGAGTTGTCCAATATGGATAGTCCCCAAGAAATTAGATTCATCCGGCAAAAAGAAATGGCATATAGTAATAGACGATAGACGACAAATATCCCAATATCACCGACATTTTACATAGACTTGGACGTGCCAACTATTTCACGACCTTAGACCTTGCTTCCGGCTTTCACCAAATCCAAATTGACCTGAATGACATTGAAAAAACCGCTTTCTCAACTCAAGGAGGTCTCTACGAGTTTGTTCGTATGCCTTTTGGGCTAAAAAAACGCTCCGAGTAGTTTCCAAAGAGTTATGGACAATGTCCTTAGATATAACAAGGAGGGTTTTTCGGTTATGGACACTCGTATAGACTCGCCGATAACTAATTAAAAATCCAACTTATGCAAGCTTTCGCATAATATATATGCTTCATCAGGCTACAAAATGAAATAATATGGGTACAATTTGATCACTTAAGACTAAATTTGAATCAGAACTTACCAAAGTTAGAAAAAATATTACTATGATTGTAAAAATAGCGTAAATTAATTGTATATGCGGGGAAAAAGTTGTTAAATATCAAGTTGATTTATAAAGTCAGATTTGCAAAAATGTCATACAATAATAATAAAAAAAGGTAATAGGTGTGAAAAATATTATATTATTATTGTATGACATTTTTGCAAATCTGACTTTATAAATCAACTTGATATTTAACAACTTTTTCCCCGCATATACAATTAATTTACGCTATTTTTACAATCATAGTAATATTTTTTCTAACTTTGGTAAGTTCTGATTCAAATTTAGTCTTAAGTGATCAAATTGTACCCATATTATTTCATTTTGTATCCTGATGAAGCATATATATTATGCGACTTAACTTACGGGATCGGAACAAGATCTTTTAAAAAAAAATGCAAAGTTTTTTATTGGCAACTAGTACAGAGTCTGATAGTCAAAAGTCGAAAAATGTGGAGCGCGATAGTTTATATAAATTAAGGAAAGCAGAATTCGCAAGATTTCAAGGTGTTCGAGAGTCCATCTAGACTGTGCTGAGTTTGTAGTTTCTACGGCGTAATTTCTATGATGAGGTAGCAACTTCTAGACAATAACTCCTCCCGCCTTAAGTGGAGACTTCCGGAGTAAACAGGATGGAAGGCGACGTTGTCTTCTCTTCTTTCTTCAAAATTTTGAGTTTATTTTTCATTTTCCAAATAGTATAGGTGATCAGGATGATGACGATGCTTCCTACGGTGATCCATAATATCCAATCTATCGGAGTTGAAGTATCGATGTCGACTATGCTAATCGGGTTTGACGCTTGAATTTGTTTTTCCAATTGGTGAATATCTTGAAGGTTTACATTTTCAATTTTAGGATTTCCAATGGTTTTTGTTTCTTTGTTACCAATTTCATAAGATTTGTATTGAAATGTACAGTTGTAGGGTATCTGAAGTAAGTTGTTGCCTTGTAGAGTATGAAACTTCTTTTCTGGACATGTAGAAGTGGCTTGAATTTCTTCTTCGCTGATTATTAAGAAATATTTATTATTAATTTTATTGATGATAAATTTTGGTGGTACGATCGGAATTTTGTTGCATTGATTTGGATGACCATTTATTAAGGTGGTTATGCAGTCATTATTTTCTTGAATATTTTCTAGGTTACAGATGTATATTTCGTCAAGTTGCGGGCATGGTTCTTCCATGTATTGATGAGCCTTTTCTTCTAGGGCCAAGTAAGGTTTTGGGGGTACAATAATTAGGTTTTTATCCGTAGGGATTGGAAATAAATGAAAATATTGAAAGGTACTAGGATGTATTATAGGGAATTCCATGGCAAATATTATATTATTTTCCGAAAAATGGCAATTAGTCTTAATTATTGAATACCAAGATTCTAATTTTATATTAAGAATTTCTTGTTTTTTATATTGATTAGAAAGTTCGTTCAAAATATCCACAAGATTTCGCCTTGTCAAAATGTCGGGGTGTGCTACATGTAATTTTGAAAAGGTGACAGCATTCTCTAAATTATCTAGTAAAGTAATAATGATATTAGTATTTATAAAAATTTGTTCAACTATCGACATGTAGGTCGTATATCGGTAAAATTCATTGGTAATATTGGAGATATTGTTTTGGATCTCATTAACTAACTTTGCGATTTTCCTTTGATTGGAATTAATGTCTTCTATAATTTTAGATTGCTTTTGAATTAACTGTTTAGAAAGAGACATTTGTAAATTAACTTCTGAGACAATTTTTTGTTGATTAGATTTTAGTAATTTTAAAGCATTATCGTAGCGTTGACCGTCATTAGCATCCAGGGTGCCAAAAAGCCATTTTTGTACAGTGCCTGCTAAATTTACAAGACCTCGTCGTTTCCGTTTGTGATTAAAATTTAAATTTTCATATTTTTCGTTAAGTTTGATAATTAAAGGATATAAGTGTTGTGAAATATTACGAGAATTTCTAAGTAGAAAATTCCAACTTCCAAAGTCGAGTGAGGAATTAATGTTTTGAAACATGTTTGTTATCCCATCAACTTGAGTTTTTATGTCTAGTAAATTTATATTATATAAGAAAACATGTTTACTTTTTATAACGCAAGCTTGGCCTAATTCAAAAGGAAGAATTCCGGGAGAGTTGATTTTGGATATTTCTACTTTATTCTGAAATGTCACTATTATTTGCAGCAGAAGTAGAAGGATTCTCAGCTTCATTTTCCTGTAACAAAGGAGGTTATTTTAGCTCCTTCATGTGAATTATTTCTTCTTTATTATTATTTTTATTTTTTATTTTGAATTTATTATGTTCTAAAATTTCGATAATTACGTATGGACCTATAAATTTGTTGCTCTTTTTATTTCTGTTAAGGGAATTTTTCTTAAATACAATTTGATTAACTTTAAAAGAAGGGTTTGTATTGCCCTTTGCATTTTTCGTATTAACAATATTTTCTTTTTCTTTTATTAACCTCGTTTGGACGTCACCATATAAGTGTTTTAATTTTTCCGCGTGATTTTCGACATAGTTTGAGAAGAAGTGTTTAGGAGTAAAAATTTCGGGGTTTCTTAAGTCCGTATGACCGTATACTAATTCAAAAGGCGTGAGTGTCGTCGAACTGTGTATTGAGCAATTATAACCTAAAACGGCGTAATTTATTAAGTCGGTTTCGTTAGGGAAAGATTCTTTTAAGATTCGCAGGTGTTCTATTATTGTGGAATGGAAACGTTCTACTATACTGTTTGACTCGTGGTGGCCTGGTGTAGTGAAATGAATATCTATTTTATGTAATTTTAATAATTCCTTAACCGTTTCATTATTGAATTCACGTCCATTGTCTAAAATGATCTGTTGAGGAGTACCAAAAGAACAAAAATATTTTACAAGAGCATCACATATGGTTGTAGCGGATTTTCCGGGAATTAATGTTGCTCGCGCGAATTTCGAGAAAGCGTCAACGAAAGTTAAATAGTTTCTGGTGTCATAATAGAACACATCGACATGAACTAGCTGGAATGGTTTACAAGGAGTTTCAGTTAATACTTGAGGTACATATGGAGGGTTTCTACCGTATTTGGTTCTCTGGCAAATTTCGCATGCTTTTATATATGCAGTAATATCGGATTTCATATTTATCCAAAAAATAGTTTCTCTTTAAATAGTTTAGTGTTTCTTGTATTCCGCGATGATTCGTTTTTCCTAAATGGTGATTTTTAATTAGTAATAACTGTTCCTCTTTGTCCTTTATGGTATTAATTAATTTTGTACATATTATTAGTTTGGGACCTAATCGATTGAAATGCTCTGAGTAAATATTTGAAAATTGTGTTATAAATTGCGAATGATTAAAATAAATGTGGTACGTAGTGTTTGGTTTTAGATATTGCTTTAGAAAATCTAGGATTAATTGCTCATTTGTAATTAAAGGAATTTTGACTGTCATAATTTTTTGGTGCAAATAGTTTTCTTGTTCTACTGAAAGTTTATCGACATTATTTTTGAAAATATGTATTTGATTCGTTTTATTATTAATAACTTCGTCCAAAATAGGTAAACTTTCATTACATATTTCTTTTGAGAGGGAATGGGCAGTTTCGTCATCACTAATTTCTATAGGTGCGTCATTTAATATTGTCGGTCTAGGTTTATCAGGAGGTCGGATTTGTATGTCGGAGTGAATTATTATCTTAGGTTTCGTTCGCAGGACGGGGTCAGCTGTGTGAGTGTCTGGCGTTAATGAACTTGCTTGGGTATTGTTTACATTACTGTTAGAAATTTCTTGGCTTGTACTGGGTAGTTCAAAATTTTCAGGGTTTTCTACATAGTTTCTTAAGAATTCAAAAGTTTCTTGATTTATATCTCCTGGATTATTCATGAATATTCAAATTTATACGAGAGAGTGCGTCGGCATTGGAGTTTAACTTACCCTTTTTATAAACAATTTTGTAATCATACTCTTCTAATTTGAGACGCCAACGAACCAATTTTGAATTGGGTTCTTTTAAATTAAAAAGCCACGTGAGGGGGCGATGATCGGTAACTATTGTAAATTGTCGACCATACAGGTAGGGACGAAAGTACTTACAAGCTCAAACAATGCTCAGTAACTCTTTCTCAATAGTACTGTAATTTTGTTCACTGTCATTTATGGTGCGTGAGGCATAGGCAATAGGTTTGTCTTGTCCAATGGTCCCTTGGGATAATACTGCGCCGATAGCGATGTTGGACGCATCAGTAGTTAGAATGAATTCTTTGGAAAAGTCAGGATACTGTAATATCGGATCATTACACAAAATTTTCTTACATGTGTTGAAAGCTTCTATGAATTTTTGACTATGAGTAACTTGAGCGTTCTTCTTTAAACAGAGAGTTATAGGTTGTTATTTTTGCGAAATCTTTAATAAAGCGGCGGTAATATCCAAGTAATCCAAGGAATGATTTTATTTATTTTTGAGTTTTAGGAATGGGGAATTTTTGAATACAGGAAATTTTTTCGGGATTGGGTTTCACTCTTTCTGATGTAATAATGTGTCCGAGGTAAGCAACAGTTTTTTGTAGAAAGTCGCATTTGTCAAGTTGTACTTTAAAATTCGCGTCACGTAGTCTGTCGAAAACTTTTTTGAGATTAATTATATGTTCTTGGTGAGATGTACTGAAAACTATTATATCATCTAAATATACGAGACAAATTTCGTTTGTTAAACCACGTAAAATATTATCTATTAATCTCTGAAATGTACTGGGTGCATTTTTAAGGCCAAATGGCATTCGTAAGAATTGATAATGTCCAGAATCCGTAGAAAATGCAGTTTTGGGTACATCATTTTCGTCAACTTCAATTTGATGATAACCGGAGGCTAAATCGAGTGTTGTAAAGTAATTCGCACGTCCTAGTCTGTCTAATATGTCCGTTATGTTTGGAAGGGGATATTTGTCACTAATAGTTTTGTCATTTAACTTACGATAGTCGATGACTACTCGCCATTTCCTTTTTTTACTAGCGTCGAGTTTCTTTGGAACGATCCAGATTGGACTGCTCCACGGGGATGTGGATGGTTCAATAATTTTTTGTTGTAACATTTTATCTATTTGGGATTTTACTTCTTGTCGATGGATTTCGGGAAATCTATATGATTTAGTAAAAATAGGTTTTTCGTCTGTGAGATTAATTTTATGTTTGACTTTATTTGTAAAGCTAAGAGGTATTTTTTCACAGTAAAAGATGTCCCTGTATGAATAACAAAGTTTACGTAAAGCGGACTTTTCTTCGTAATTGCAATGATCAAGTCTAATATTTTTTAAATTTTGTTTTAGTAGATTATCTTCAGTTTCTGAGAGTTCCGAATTATCTTCGATTTTGTCGATAAAGTTAATCTCATTGGGGTTTAAAATTTCAACGTCTAAAGGTTCAGTAATTATGACTTCAAAGGGTTCTAAATTTGAATTTATAATTGTTGTTGTCGCGAAATAATTTTGAATATCAACTACAGCACGAGGGAATTCTAAATTGTTATCAAAATTATTGTAATCTAAAATACCGAGGCCATTTTTATAGCATACTGGAACTTTAACTATTTTTTGAGTTCGAGGTGGTATAATTAAAGAGTGATTTAAAGAGACATTTTTGAAAATTTTTTTGTTGTTTTGAATTGGAGTTTTCCGAAAGTAGAGGTATTTGAACTTTGGGAGTCTTTAGTAATTTATTGTCGAGGTCTATATTTGATCGTAGTCTTTTCAATAAGTCCATGCCAATAAGACCGTGATATTTTGGGGAAAAATCATAGATATAAAATTTATAAAATCGGTTTACGTTAAAAATGTTGAAAAGTGGAATTATGGCAATTTCATTGTGAAAAGTTATATCGTGAGAGGTCTGAATACTAAAATCTTCATGAAAAATGCAATTACTATAAAACTTATAAGCTACATCGGGGTTAATTATACTACGGGAACTACCTTCCTATAAGGAATCTGGAATTAATTTCTGGAATTTCTATATACGTTAAATCGCTCTTATGTAAATGATGTAAGTCAATTATTACGTTGGGTTCTGTGGATTCGAAGCCTGGGAAAAATTTTCAAAACTTTCATAAGTTTCGTTCGGTACGAAATTTTCATCGGAGTTTTCATGGTAAAAATCGGGAAAAATTTCATCGGGATTTTCCGGATTTTCGAGACTTTCGTCGAAGCTAAAATCTGCCTCTACAATATTGTGGAGTTGTGGAGTTTGGTAATTTTTTGGAAAATTATTTCTGAATTGAGTTTGTATAGTAGGAATTCGTGATGTAGTAGACATCGGTTCAGGTTTATTTTGCGGAGTTATACCGGTGGGTTTAAAAATATTTCTGGAAGTGTTAGGGGCTCCAAATACTTGTTTATTGGTAAAAAATTTAGGGGAAGGCATATTTTGTCGAGGTTGGATGTTTATAGGTTGAGATGGGAATTGAGCTCTTTCGGGAAAATTTTGATTTTGGGAATAATTTTGATTTTGCGAAAAATTGTTATTGTTTGGCGGAAACATTGATTGTTGTCGTGGTGTTATAGCTTGTTGATTATTATAAGAATTCATTTTTGGAAAGTATTGAGGATTTTTATTTGGTAATGTTGAATTTTGGAAATTACTTGTTTGAGACTTTTGGAATAAAATAAAGTTTTCTTCTTCAATAACATACGATATTGCGAGTTCTAGACTGTCAGGATTTCTTAAACGAACCATATCTTGGATACGTCCAGATAGACCTCTTATAAAGGTTTTTAGTGAAAGTTCATCATAATTTTTAATTTTAAAAGCACGTTCTTCGTTAGTCATTTCCATTGAAATTATTTTAGAAGCGATGAAACTACGGCACTTTTGTAATCTCTGCCCAAAATTACGAAAAGATTCATTTTTGAAGGGTCGCGAAACAAGCATTTGCACTAAGCAATCAAGGTTTCTTTGGTCACCGAAACTTAGTCTTAATAATTCTTTTAAATTTGCCCAATTTCTTACGTCAGGTCTACTACCAGCAATAACTAAAGCGTGTCCTGTTAATTTTCCAATAACAGCTCGTATTAGGAAGGTATTTATAGGATCAGCGGGATTTGCATTGGAATATGTGGAAATAAGAAAATCACAATGTTCTATAAAAATTTCGAGAGTGTGTGGGTCTCCATTAAAATTTGGAATTGTATCGACATACAATCTAAGCAGACTATAATTGATTTGTGCAGGTTGAGGTTGATTATTCATGGTTTCTTCTTCAATTGTACCAATACTATCACTATCACTTAAATCTAGAGAATGGAACGAGTTTGAAATATCTTCGAGTGAATCAATTTTGAAATTGAAAATTGAAACTTAAAATGAAATTGAACTTCTTGATTGAATAGATTCAACTAGAAAAACATATACACTGGACTTCTAGGGACCTAAGACTGACCTGTTTGCCACAGAAAGGACAAGGGAAATGAAACACGGATTGGCCCTTACCTTGGTCTCTTCCTGGCTCTGCAGCTTCAATCGGATCTTGAAGTTCTTGTTTGTTGGGAGTTCGATACTCCAGAAGCGCGAGACCGGTGGCGCCACGCAACTCAAACAATCCTACTGACTGCGCCACTTAACTTACGGGATCGGAACAAGATCTTTAAAAAAAATGCAAAGTTTTTTATTGGCAACTAGTACAGAGTCTGATAGTCAAAAGTCGAAAAATGTGGAGCGCGACAGTTTATATAAATTAAGGAAAGCAGAATTCGCAAGATTTCAAGGTGTTCGAGAGTCCATCTAGACTGTGCTGAGTTTGTAGTTTCTACGGCGTAATTTCTATGATGAGGTAGCAACTTCTAGAACATAACTTGCGAAAGCTTGCATAAGTTGGATTTTTAATTAGTTATCTGCGAGTCTATACGAGTGTCCATAACCGAAAAACCCTCCTTGTTATATCTGTTACTATATTGGACAAATAAAGACAATATATATTTAATGTCCTTAGAGGCTTAAATAATGAAATATGTTTGGTTTACCTCGATGATAATATAATAATTTTCAGCACCTCGTTACAAGAACACATGACAAGATTAAAAAGTGTTTTTAATAGACTTAGATCCGCCAACTTTAAGCTTCAACTTGATAAATCGAAATTTTTTAAAAAATCTGTTTCTTATTTAGGACATATCATAACACCCGAAGGCGTTAAGCCAAACCCAGAAAAAATCGCAGCAGTAATTAAATACCCGATTCCGAAAACACAAAAAGACATAAAATCCGTCCTTGGACTCTTAGGTTATTACAGACGCTTCATTCCAGATTTCGCAAAAATTACCAAACCTCTAACGCTTTGTCCTAAGAAAAATGCAAAAGTAATTCACGACGACAAATTTCTCGAAAGCTTTAACACATGTAAAAAGATACTCTGCAATGACCCACTTCTACAATTCTCCGACTTTTCCCAGGAATTTATCCCAACAACTGACGCATCAAACATTGCACTAGGCGCCGTACTTTCTCAAGGCACTATTGGACACGATAAAAACAGTAGCGTACGCATCACGTATTGTAGGCGCACTGAGAGATTGTCTCCGCGGGGAAGCGGGGAGCGCGGAGAACGATTTGGCGCTATTGGCCGACTGCAACAGTGCAAAAAATCCACCGCGCTTTCGTATTCGCAATTAAAAATAGAACCAAGGCGAGGTTCAGAGGCGTGCGCGTCGAAATTTATAGTTTTGAAAACAACTTTTATCGATTGTTTGGAGTTGTAAACATTTTAGGCCTTACCTATACGGTAGAACTTTTACAATTTGTACAGATCATAGACCCCTAACCTGGTTATTTAACCTTAAAGAACCGAATTCTAAATTAGTCCGTTGGCGACTAAAGTTGGAAGAATTTGACTATAAAATTGTTTATAAAAAAGGAAAACAAAATTCAAATGCGGACGCCCTTTCAAGAATCGAAATTAACATGATTGGTGAAAATGAATCAGTAATTAACAATCCAGGCGATATTAACCAAGAAAGTTATCAATTTCTAAAACAGTACGTTGAAAATCCCGAAAACTTTAGTTATACCCAACAAAACCCTGGACCATCGTCCCAAAAAGACAGTAATTCAACTCCTTTATCTCAAAAACTGAAACCCAAAATTATCATTCATTCAGACATACAAATAAAACCCCCAGACAAGCAGACGGACAAACCAATTTCTATTTGTTCTGACGAAACGCCACCACTTTCAGTGGAAGATCAAGATCCAATTTCAATTAGCTCAAACGAAACACCTCATTCGCTTTCAAAAGAAGTTTGCAATAATGGAATTTTAATTTTAGACGAAATAATCAACAATAAAGCCAAACAAATTCACGTTTTCAAAAACAATCAAAATAAATTTTCAGTGTCCCAAGAAAATTTAGAAAATCAAAAAATACTTAATGTCAAAATCCCTTTAGACAATAACAAAAAATTAATTTTTCAATTTTTAAAAGAATATTTGCAACCTAATGATTACTTATATTATAAAATTCAATAAAAATGGTCCAAAATTAGTAAGATGCACGCACTTATCAATACTGTCAAAAATTTAGAAGAACAAATTTTATTAATCCGCAATCACCATGAAGGTAAATGTAACCATAGAGGAATCGAAGAAACTCTTAAATATCTTAAATATGAAAAAAATATCTTAAATATGAAAAGATCAGTAACGAATTTTATTAACGCCTGTCAAATCTGTCAAAAGACAAAGTACGCAAGGAAACTTCCTTATGTCCCTTTAGTCTTAACTGACACGCCTTCAAAACCTTTCGAAAAAGTACACATAGATGTTTTTAATTTTGACAACAAAAGTTACCTCACATTAGTAGACGCATTTTCAAAATTCGGTCAAGCTATCTTAATTCCACGAAAATCTGCTATAAGTGTTTCAGACGCGTTAGTAAATATTGGAATTCCTCGCAATCTAGTAATAGATAGTGGTAGAGAGTTTCACAACGAAACGGTTAAAGAACTTCTCAAATTACATAAAATAAACGTGCACTTACCAAAGTCTTCCTCACCCACAAAATGCAGTACACTAGGGCCACGGATATCCAGCTGGGTATCCGTATCGTGCCAGCCACCTCCGATGACTACAGGGCCATTTAAGTTCCTGGGAGTCAACAAACTTCCGTTCTACACCTTTCCCACTCCCGAGGAGAAGACTCTCCACGTAATTGCCCGTGGAGTCTCATACTCCGAGGAAGACGTATATTCCGACCTCACCTCCAGGGGCTACAAGCCAAATACAGTTATCAGGCTAAAGAAACGAGATGGCAGTCCTATGCCTCTCGTTCTGATAGTTCTACCCAGAAATCCCAAATCCCTTTCCCTGCTCGATGATCAAGGTGTACTTGGTCTGACACAGGTCAAATTCGAGCCGCAAAAATCCCCCAGTCCGATTACGCCACAGGTGCCAAAAGTTTGGCCATTCACAGTCCAGGTGCACAGCCTCACCTCTGTGTCTGAAGTGCGCGTCCTCGCACTGGACATACGAGTGACAAAAGTCCAAGGACACCCCGGCCAAGTGGCCAACTGTAGCTTGCCGCATCCGGCTAGCTACAGGGGCTGCAAGGTTGTCCCAAGTGTGCGCTCCTTTGCCCAGGCTGCCACCCCCAAACCCCCCCACTCCCACTCCTATCGATAAGGCCGCTTCCTCAATGGCAAAAATTACCCAAAATCTCGCCCCCCTTGGCGACGCTCCCGCTGCCATGGCGCAACTTTCCGCCTTGGGAGATTTCCTCCAATTCCTCCGCAAGTGAGTGGATTCCTACACTATTTTGTTCCATATCTCCTTTCCGTTCTAAATGGCGGTAGAAAATAAACATCTTCGGATACTCTCTTGGAATGCCTGTCACATTCTCACCAAAAAATCCGAGCTTATCTGCTTCGATGTTGTCCTGTTGCAAGAAACATGCTTAAAGCCCACCGACAATTTCAATATCCCAATTTCCATGTGCAAAGGCTAGACAGGCAGCGAGCCTACCGATCAGGGGGCGTGGCCGTACTCGCTCGCAAACACCTAAACCCCGTCATCTTTTCAAAACATTCTTATGACAACCTAGAGGTTGCATCCCTAATTATCCCCATGGCAATCTAAAAATCTGCATTTCTTCCGTTGACTTACCCCCAAATAAGCCTATGCTTCAGGCTGACCTACAAAAGCTGTTCGACTTTCAGGGTCCGGTCGCTGCCATCGCTTGGGGGAGCAGGCTGACGAATCTCCGGGGCAGAGTCCTCGAGGACTATTGTTCCACGGCAAATGTCCTAACCTTTGGTCCAGACGAACCTACCTTCTACCCTAGAAACCACACCCATAGACCTGATGTCCTAGATATTGTCCTATTAAAAGACTGCAACCTCGAATGCGATGTTCGCGTAACTCATGACCTCCGCAGCGATTATAGTCCCCTCACAATTCTATTGGGGATCCCAAACCCCCCAGACGACACCGTCACTATCCGGCAGGTCCTCTGGCGCCACTTTCGTAACAGTCCTATCCTCCAAGACTGTAACGCTCAAGTATCCGCTCGGAACGTGGTCGAGCTTGAACGCGAGGCCGCGAGGCCCGGTCCTGGGAACACCGGATATGTAGGGCGCTCGAGGATTCTTCCCGAGAGCACGTTACTAGTCGAAACCAAGATCCTCTCCCTCCCGATGTTAGACAACTCTTTAAGAGAACCCGTGCGGCCCGTAAAAGGGCTTGTCGCACTCTCCATCCTGACCACAGACGAGTAGCCATGCTGCTGATAGACGCTCTACAGAAAGTCCGTTCTGACAGTTGGCAACGACGTCTAGAATCCCTAAATCCCCAAAAACGTAAATACTGGAAAATTATCAACACCCTCAAAGGTAACTCCTCCCGTGGTTTGATTCCACCAATCCACGGCCACAATGGGGTTGTATACACCTCTGAGGAGAAGGCCGAAGCTTTCGCTGACCATTTCCAACAACAATTCCAACCCAATCTAGATACTGACGATGATCTTGAGTGGGAAGAGACGGTAGAGGCCGAGGTGGGGCGCTCCTTGCGTCAAAACCCCCCGAAACCCCTCCCGTTTTGCACCCACGAAGAGCTCGTCGCCATCATCTCGACTCTAAATGTCCTTAAAGCCCCAGGATACGACAATATATCCAACAAGGCAATCAAACTTCTACCCCAAAAACAAATTGTCAAATTCCTAAATCTTATAAACCAGTGCCTTCGTCACCTCTATTTTCCCACTTGTTGGAAACACTCTATCGTGATAATTATTCCTAAGAAAAAGTCGTCATCCTACCCCCAAGATTATCGCCCCATTAGCCTGTTGCCAGTAGCAGGCAAAATTCTCGAACGTGTAATCCAATCCCGGCTACAAGACGAGCTCAATCGAGTAGACGTACTACCCCTGAGCAATGCGGCTTTCGAGGTGCACATTCCACTGAAAACCAAGTCGTCAGACAGGTGGAAGAAGTCACGCACATATTCCAAAACCACATAAATACAGTAGCCATTTTCTTAGACGTAGCCAAAGCCTCTGACCGGGTATGGCACCCCGGTCTCATCTATAAACCCATCCTTTTAGACATCTCCTTGGCTGTGGTGAAGATAGTCTCTTCTTTCCTGTCCGACCTTCCAAGTCAGAATATATGGTAGAACGGTACAGGCGGGGGTCCCCCAGGCCTCAGTGTTAGGTCCCACTCTCTGCAATGCCTTCACATACGATATTCCCAGATCTCCCACATCGCTGTACCTGTATGCAGATGATACTGCGATAACCGCTTCCGGTCGTCGCAGTGAGCAAGAGTGCAGGGTGCTCCAGGTGGCCGTGGATACTCTTTCCGAGTGGTTTGACAAGTGGAAAATCAAAGTCAATCCTGGCAAAACTCAAGCAGTCATCTTCTCTAAGGGGCGCCAGGCCCCGCCTACCAGAATTGTTCTAAACGATTCTGAAGTAGATTATTCAACTTCCGCGCTGTACCTAGGCGTTCACCTAGACAGCCGGCTCACTTTCGAGAAACACACTGAGCAAACCAGGCAAAAGGCCCTAAAAATCTTCAAGGCAGTATATCCTATGATCCACAAAGGATCCAAACTCCCCATTCAAGCCAAACTCACTCTCTATAAGACCATACTTCGTCCCGTGATGACCTATGCCTGCGCTGCCTGGCAGCATATGGCAAAAAGTCATCACAAAAAACTCCAAGTAGTTCAAAGTCGTTGTCTTAGGACTATCACGGGTGCCGAATGGTATGTCGCTAATCGGCACATCCACCGTGACATGAATATTCCATTTTTGATTGACTTTATCAAGGAACTCTCAACTCTCCTTAAAAACCTATGCAAAGACGGAGACTCATCCAACCGCTCTTCTCAGAACTGCTACCGATTATGTCCCCAATCCCGATCTCCCCCACAAAAGGCCCCGTCATACTCTCATCTGAGGAATTTTCTAATCCTTTTTTTCTAAAAAGGCAGCCAAAAGCCACTTCGTCTGGCAAAACCCTACTCGTAGTTCTTCACTAAACCGCCAAGGCTTCTTCTAGTAGCCGCACACCACTCCCTACAGCCACCTCTCCTACAAAATAGGGCTGGAATCCAACCACTATACCCTGAAATAGGCGAGGTTTTTAGTGGGTATGCCTCCTCCAGGGGGAGACTCCCACACTACCACGCGGACGGCCGCGTGGTGCCTATAAAAAGTTTTCCTCTCCTATCGCAAAAAGACAAAAAAAGCTGCGCGAACTGCCTAATAAAAGTGGCGGCCATATTAAACCAACTTTATCCATGGGCGTATCATTGTTAACAGACTTGGCACTGCAGACTGCTTTTGAGGTCTTCGTCCTCGTTCGCCACGATGCACAGTAAAGGCATCAGCAGCAAAATGTTTTGAACAAACAAATTTATTTGGACTCAAAGTTCAATCACTCCCCAAGTTAAGAATTTTTAACCACATATTCAACATGTTATCATTATGCAGATGCGCGCCTATGGTGTCCAAAATTTCGGCGATTGTTTTTACTAAACTTAGCGAAAAAATGATACTCCCGGAGGTCTCCTAGACTTATAATTCTTACAGCTTGGAACTGCACACGACATTTTCCAAAAGCACTGACCATTTTTCTGCTGAAAATACAACAACTACCGCTGAGAACAAACTGCAAACGTCAAAGTGAAGACAATATGGCGGCCATTAAATTTGCCTGGAAATGGGATGAGCAGTACGTCACAGCGCGTTCTCCCCACTTAATTTCTCTGAGTTTGCCTAATAATAGATAATACCTTTTGTTAATTTATAACTCATTATAATCCCAATGCTAAGAAAATACCACTCCTGCTGGGCAGTCGTGGTATTTTTAGCCTTGGGATTATAATTCGTAAAATTAACGAAAGGTATAATCGATAATAGGCACACCACTTGTTATATTACCCCTGAAAATGTCTTACCTACCTGTAGGTGATGATTTGTTCGCAAAAAAATCACCTACCGTCAGGTATCACCCAGTTAGGCATGCTATTACTTTGTTTAAACTGCCAACTGGGGCGGCGGTGTACGAGTGGGTCTTTCGATTGGACCCACGCTTTGACACCGTACGTTGTGGGTTCGAGTCCCACCACGGTATGTGCCATGGGTGTTGTGTTTGTATTTATGTTTGTGTATGTCTTTAGGTTAAGAAATGGCTTCCATTATTTTAAAGACTGTTCTTACTCAAAATCAAATTGATTTATTGTCAAGAAAAAAAAAACGAGTAAATGGGACTCGAGAAGAAATATCAATAGCACTTACATTACGCTATTATAGCAAAAAAAATTTTGGGAGGACGCTGAATGACGCCGAAATTGAAAAAATGTATAAACCACAGTTCAGGACTTGACCGCTATGCGGCGCTTTAAAATTCTCCTATATACACGGTGAATATAAAAATCACGGCTTAGGTCCTCCTGGCGCTGTATAAAATAATCGTAGTAGCGGCCTAACGAGCGTATTATATTACGTAGAATAACAGCAGGTGTTCATTCGGCACCGTATTTTTTATTTCACATCCCATTTCTCAATTTCCAATGCGACTGCGATGTGACCACGTGATTTGTAGTTTGATATTGCTGCAAATTCATACAAATTCGGACAACTGTGTTGCTGAATATTGAGTGGAATTCGGTAAAATATTATTGCCACTTGAAGTTAGTATAGATAATTAAATAGAACACGGGGTACAATATCAGACAGGTGGGTAGGCTACTGTTTCTGTTGTCATGGCATTTTAACCAGAAATTTATTAATCTGTAATTTCACTTTGACGTAACATGACCTTTGAGAAAGTAGGAAGATTTATTCTCCGAAAGCTCAGAAAACAAATTTGTTGAAGTTATTTTTTGAGTTACACGTTCAAAATTTCGTTCAATTACTGTTAAGAAATTATTAATTTTCCAGGCAACTTGAAAAGGGTGTCTTTTAACCAGTTTGGTGGCAAAAAAACAAATTAAAAAATTCAATGGATATTTCATTTGTGTTACTTAGGGCAACGTTGTCAAGCAATAATGGAATATATTTTTTATTAATTTTCTTGTTTTTTAGATATAATTAACCAACCAACCACTGTAATGTGGTTATTGGCGTTATTATAAAAACATTCATTTCTAAGGTATATTTTGGCGAAATATTTCATCCACACTGTTTAAATTTTCAAAATTTGTTTGTCTCCTTTACTTCATGAATGCTTATTGGCATGCTGTATAAAAAATGTATTACATTTTAATGAGGCAACATTGATCTACAGGATGTGCCAAAAAATATACCGACAATTTGTAAGGGGTGGTAGAGGACATGAAAGCATTTTTTTTGTTTACTAACCCGGTTACCTAACGATAGCTTATATTGTGATTTTCTTGATAAACTGCAAGCCCAAAGGGGTGTAGTATATGAGAAATGAATCAGACAAAGCGGTGAGGAATAAACAATAAAATTGCAGGAACAGTGACATTAAAAAGGTACCGCTTACGTAATATAGCTGGTTGGTTTTCTTGGCTGGAATGGAAGCTCTTCTTGAGATATACCTCACCCTGCTCGATCTGGACGACTTCCTCTCTTGTACAACAGTCCCGTTGCAGCACGGCGCGTTATGATGACCATAAATATTCTTACAACGTACTTTTTATACGTTTCCTTCTTCCAATCGAGGAAACCAGTCTATTTTATTAAACGAAAACGTAACAAAACCTATAACCGTTAGGGCTATAGAACAATAAAATGTTTTAGATCACACTCATATAACTAAATTAATTATCGATTTAGTTGGACACCAGTGTATTTCGTTCAAATTTTTTTGTTTCAACTACGCTTTTTGCTCAGAGAAAAAAATTATCGCAATAAACATTCCAAAGCTGCCAATTTTAAGACCGTAGTATTACGACTTATTTACCTAGTTGGCATCAGAACATTGATTTTATCGATTTTTAATTCAAAATTTGTATTGAAAATGGATGATTATTTCTCATTTGAAGAACTTACCGATATCCACGTTGCTTATAATTGTAACGTATGAAAAGCTGCACCATCATTTATTTTTATTTATCAATGAAACAAAGTCCTCATGAACATTTTTTGTAAATGAAATTAATTATTTATTATTGAAATGAAAATCCACCAAAAAAATTTTTCTTTTTTTCCGTCGAAACGGCTCATTTTCGTGTTAATTAAACAAAAAAGGTTTGTTTTCATGTCCCCTATTTCCATCCCTTAAAGTTTGTCGATATATTTTTGGGACACCCTGTACAAATTTATGTTTGCAGTGAAGAACCATGATAAATGTTTCAAGCATAAATAACAAGCAATAACTTGATAACTGCTAGTTTTACAGGGTGTTCCGTAAATATGTTTAAAAAATTGAACCGTGTATTGCTTGGAGTATTTTAGGAAGGTTGTTTCAGAAAAAAATCCAATTTGCCTAACCTTAACCCTTTTGTTCTTTCTGTCATAACTTTTTTATCTGTAGTAAAGTTTTAGAGTTCCACTTGGATTTTGCACAAAATTTAAAATCTCTCAACATAGTTTACGGCAACATTAATGCAGAGAAAAAATTAAAACCTGAGATTTTTTGAGCTTCTGGGGATCACCCCTGCCCTGCTTAATTTGAAACTAATTTGTGAGATAATTTTACTTTTCCAAAAATCCCGTATGCCTTGAAAATGATGAAAAAACAAAAAAAATTCCACATCAGTAAAATGCCCTTTTTGTAGGTTTTACGACAATGTTATTAAGGAAGCTTGTTCATTTTTCCCTTTTTTTTTAGAAAAGTGCGCTTAGTGGAGCTTTCACATCAAAATGTTATTAAGAAACTGAATAGGTGTGAAAAAATTCAAAAGCCAAGGTCGACTTTGATTTTTTCTGCTAAAAAATTAAAACGCACAAAAATCAAAGTAGGCCTAGGCTTTTGAATTTTTTCACACCTATCCAGTTTTTCATTGTGAACAAGTTTTCTCAGTAACATTTTGATGTGAAAGCTACACAAAGTGCACTTTTCTAAAAAAGTGGGAAAATGCCAAAAAAACCAAAGTAGGCCTAGACTTTCGAAATTTCGCAAACCTACTCAGTTTTTCATTCTGGACAAGTTTTCTTAATAACATTTTGTCGTAAAACCTACAAAAAAGTATTTTAATGATGTGGAAAATAAGTTTTTTCATCCAAGGCATACGTGATTTTTCGTAAGTAAAATTAAGTCACAAATTAGTTTCAAACCAAGCAGGGCTGATCCCAGATGTTCAAATTTCAACTAGAATTTTTTTTGTTATTTACACCTTATATTTTGAACTCAATCTGTGGAAACACTGTATACAGGATGAGTTTTTTCGATGCCCACTATGGGAATCTCTGAAACTAGCAGAGCTAGAACAAAGGTTAAATGGGGAAAGAATTGCAGTTTTGAATGTTCAATCTAATGCCCCTTTCGGATTTTTAAAAAGTTCGTGGCTCACTAGTTATTTTGAAAAGAGTGATTTTTTAATATTTCATGAGGTCTTTGTAGCTCCGTTATTTCTGATTGTACAGAAAAACTATATAGACAAAAATTGTAGATAATTTTGGGCTTAATAAGATAATATAATCCAATTTTTTATGTTGTTTGTGCTTTTTGAGATTTGACATAAATTTGTGTTTTTTTAAATGTAAATCATAATTGGCTGTGGCCTTATCAAATCGGCCATTTTTTGAGCTTTCCAAAAATATAATACTCGGCATAGTTAGAATAACTATGGCTAATTTTCTGTTTTTTTTTTTAATTTTTACATAGTCAGCCATGGAATATTTTCATAATTACGTTCTATTTTATAATAAGACATACTTCAAACTTTCAAATATTTTGTTTTAAGCTGGTATCAAAATGTAACAAAATAAAACAAAAAATATCATTATGGAGCTCCACCACATAATTATTTGTCCGTAAGAAATTACCCAGATAGATCAGCTCTATCCGAATAGTTGGAGAGGGAGAAATAGACCTATTTCCTGGCAGCCCCGATCCCCCGATCTGTCTGTTTTGGAATTATTTCTGTGGGGAACAGTACAAAATAAAGTATGAGGCAATTGTTGAATTAAGAGCAGCTGTTTTAGAAGCAATTTCCAGTATTGACAGGCGCTCTCTAAGAAAGGCGACAAATTCAGTTTTAAAAAGATGCAATATTTGCAAAAATGATAATGGTGGATTGTTTGAACACCTTTTTTATTTTAAAAGGTGACCTTTAAAACAATAATAATTTGAACTTGAGTTTTTTTATTTTTGTTTTATTTTGTTACATTTTGTTACCAGCTGAAAACAAAATATTAGAAAGTTTGAAGTATGTCTAATTATGAAATAGAACGTAATAATGAAAATATTCCATGGCTGACTATGTGAAAATTAAAAAAATTAGAAAATTAGCCATAGCTCTTTTATTTTTTATAATAACTATGCCCAGTATTATATCTTTGGAAAGCTCAAAAAATTGCCGATTTTATAAGGCCACAGCCAACTATGATTTACATTTAAAAAAACACAAGTTTATGCCATATCTCAAAAATCACATACAACATAAAATATTATTAAGCCCAAAATTATCTACAATTTTTGTCTCTACAGTTTTTCTTTATAATCAGAAATAACGGAGCTACAGAAATCTGATTAAATAGCAAAAAATCACTTTTTCCAAAATATCTAGTGAGCCATGAACTTTTTTAAAAATCCAAAAGGGGCATTTAACCTTTGTTCTGGCTCTGCTAGTTTCCGAGATCCCCATAGTGGGCATCAAAAAAACTCACCTTGTATAAAAAAAAACAAAAAATAATAATTTTTTTAATAGGTATAACGTTTTTAATAAACGCACTGAAAAAACGTGGGGCGCATGCAATAGATAATAATAATAATAATTTGATGCACGCACGTAAGTCACTAACAGTTTATTGTAGGTATCTATTGCATTGCAAATACCTAATGTTTTCCAATGTCAGCTAGTCAGCTATTTCTCTACACTCCTTACTATTATCTATAGCACGCGCCCCACGTTTGTCGAATATACGGAAGCGTGGAAGGGCCACGTAGATTTTTTTTAAATTCAGATTTTTTCTCAAAATGTGTACTTTATTCTCAAAATATTTAGATTTTTCTTAAAATTTTAAGATTTTTTTACTTTTTTAGATTTAGATTAGATTTTAAAATTCAGAGAATGACATTTTTCTCAACATTTTGACTTTAGTCTCAGAATGTTGAGATTTTTTGAGAAAAAGACTGAATTTTAAAATTCAGAGAAAAAGTCTGACTTTTAAAATTCGGAGGAAAAAGTCAAAACTTTGAGAAAAATCAACCAAAATTTTGAGAATAAAGTAAACATTTTAAGAAAAAAAACCTGAAGTAAAAAAAAAATACTACGTGGCTCTTCTACGTTTCAGTACGAATCTTTATGGGGGCTAGGATTATTTCATATTTGTGTTATAAAAAGCATTCTCGTGGGGACTGCCGGGAGCGGGGCAGCAGGCAGTGGGCCAAATCGGCACAGGCGGTAGGCCGGGGGGCGCTCAGGCTAAGAGGGCGGGGTGGGGGGGAAAGGGCATCGCTCCCCCGCCCCCACCTAGCTACGCCACTGAGTAAATATGTGGAATATAATATGGCAATTGTTTTTGTTGTTGAAAGTCCTAAAATGCACCAAACAATACGTGGTTCAATTTTTAGACCTAGTCCAGTAGCACCCTGTAGAGCAACGCAAATATTTGACTTGCTCAGACTTTTGCGGTATCCCAACTCAAAAACGATCGAGCAGCGCTTTTTCTGGATATTAAAAAACTAGTTTATGAATATGGAACTCTCTGTCTATTAATGGATCCATTTAATCACATTATACGAGTATCTGTTAAAGTCAGGAATGTAAAACAT
Organism: Pseudeuparius sepicola; assembly: GCA_963920635.1. NCBI lineage: Eukaryota > Metazoa > Arthropoda > Insecta > Coleoptera > Anthribidae > Pseudeuparius > Pseudeuparius sepicola. The sequence continues at coordinate 26,006,825 of OY987304.1, read as the reverse complement.
ACCCAATTTTTTGTATATGCAGAGATTTTTTTATAGAAGCGACTTTGCCACGAAACCATGTCAGATTGTAGCAAACCTCGGTCGTGTAGGTTTTAAATAGCTTCAATTGTTTATTATTTGTTGACTAGCAAGAATAAATAACGGGTGTTGATATTTCTGATATAGTGGAGCGAAATCGGGCTAAAAAGTCGCTCCGTTATCGAAAAATTTTTTTGAGGGTAGAACTAATAGACCTTTTTTATTTCGAAAAAACTGTCGAAATTGACAATTTACGGAAATTGTGTTTTTTGCGTTTTCATCGTCATATCTTTGGGAATAGTGGAGCTATAGACTCGATTTTTTTTTAAAATTGATTTTTTTAACATATGAGCGCTTACAAAGAATGCCATATTGTTGTTGTCCGATATTGTTTATTAACCACTTTAAATAGCAGCAAAATTGCAAGGTTATAAAAAGTGTAATGAAATTTTCACTAAGCGAGAAACTTGTTAATTTGTGGAAGTTTTTATATACCTACATGCTGCTAGGGAAATGTGCGCAAAACATGAAACAAGTTTTTGGTAAAAAAAATTACCTATAGCGCCTATAGTTTTTGAACTGTCATTTTTTTTGTGGCGGGCGATACTCACGTGGAACGCAAAATTAATCCCTTGCGTGAGAATATCCACGCGTGGCAGGCGTGTGTCAACAACTAACAACTAATGCGTAGTTTACATGCGCAAGTGAAACTATTACAAGTATAAAAATATCTTAGAGTACTTCCTAATAGTTTGCCAATGTAAACCATCTCAGGGAGAATTGTAAACGAACTCCAAAAGAGTAGATACGTCTCTGCGAGCGTTTACATAAACTATTTGGAAGTACTCTCAGATATACGACTTGTGATAGTTTTACCTCTCCGTGTAGACTATTCTATAACAGATCGCTGGTAAAATAAATTAATAATTTTGGACCAAATAATGTGGGTTCAAGCAGACCAATAAAATAAGGAATAAAATAACCAAATGGTTGATTTTTGGCAATTTTTGAGCAGTAATTACAGTAGCCAGGTGAACAAACAACCACCTGCTTATTTTATGTATCTTATTGAAGTCACCATTTATTTAATGAACTGCAAAATAAACATTTTTTTATATTGATTTTTTTATAATAATTAAATCTTTGTGCATGCTGCACCTATAGTATATCATAGCACCTAAATATAGGTATAAAATAAATATTAAAAAAATCTCTTTCACGTTATCAACAGACTCGTCTTCGGTATTTTCTACATTACTATCACTATTATTGCACTTGCCACATTTACATTGATCACAGCATTTCAGTCTTTCCTTGATATGCAGTTGTACTTTTTCGGAACAAAAAGGCTTAAGCTTTGGCGAACAATGTTTGGTATGGATTCTTGAGATAAAAATGTGCGAATTTAATTGTCGTTTACTGAAGTCTATGTCCATAAGATCCAGGATCTTCAAGTTGCAACTTCACAACGTTACTTGAATACCATATTTTTAACTGCTGTGTGCACCTGCAACTGCCAATAATGAAACAATCCAATATAATATAATTTCAAACTTTTGTAATACCTAAAAAAATGTTGATAAAAAGCACAGTCAGTAGTCAGTAGGGAGAAGTTCGTAAGAAGGTTTATTAGATTTGGTGGCCAGAATTGTGCTTTTTATCAACATTTTTTGAGGTATTGCTAGTTTCAAAATAATTATTTTTGGATTGTTTAATTATTGGCAGTTGCAGGTGCCCGTAGCAGTTAAAAATATGGTATTCAAATAATGTTGCGAAGTCACAACTTGAAGATCCTGGATCTTATGGATGGACTCCAGTAAACCTAAACTGGCTTCACATATATTTTCCTCTCAAGAATCCATACCACCGCCAAATTTTAAGCGTTTTTGTTTCGACAAAAACTGTAATACTAAAAATTGCAACTGTATCTGTATGATAAATAAAATAAGCAGGTGGTTGTTTGTTCACCTGCGGCAACTGTAATTACTGCTCAAAAATTGCCAAAAATTAACCATTTTGGTTATTTTATTTCTTATTTTATTTTATTGGTCTGCTTGAACCCACATTATTTGGTCTAAAATTATCAATTTATTTTACTAGCGATCTGTTATAGAATAGTCTACATGCTACACGGAGAGGTAAAATTATCACAAGCCGTATATCTAAGAGTAGTTCCAAATAGTTTATGTAAATGCTCCCAGAGACGTACCTACTCTTTTATAACAGAGAGTTCTCCCTGAGAGGGTTTACATTGGCAAACTATTAGGAACTACTCTCAGATATATATACTTTTGGTAGTTTCACTTGCGCATGTAAACTACGCATTAGTTGTTGAGACATTCCTGCCACGCGTGCATATTCTCACACAAGGGATTAATTTTGCGTTCCACGTGAGTAGCGCCCGCCACAAAAAATGCACAGTTCAAAAACTATAGGCGCTATAGGTAATTTTTTTACCAAGAACTTCTTTCATGTTGTGGGCACATTTCTCTCGCAGCATTTAGATAAAAAATTCCACAAACAAAAAAGTTTCTCGCTTAGTGAAAATTTCATTACAATTTTTATAACCTTGCAATTTTGTTGCTATTTAAAGTGGTTAATAAACAATATTGGACAACAACAATGGCATTCGTTGTAAGCGCTCATATTATGTTAGCTTCAATTAAAAAAATATATAGCTCTACTACTCTTAAAGATATGACGATGGAAACGTAAAAAAACACAATTTCCGTAAATTGCCAATTTTGACAGTTTTTCCGAAATAAAAATAGTCTCGACCACAAAAAAATTTCGTAAATCGCCATTTCGTATACAGAGTGATGTACTTAACAACACCTATAGGGTCTGATCTAGTTCTACCTTGAAAAAAATTTTTGACGACTTTTTAGCTCGATTTCGCTCCACTAATAGGTTCTTTTGCAATTTAATTTTAAAATTCAAGTTTTCGGTTTCGGTTTGCTCGGATACGAGATTTTTTTATGCGGTTTACTCACACAACCGTCCGCCTAGGGTACCCAAGTAACATTTAAAGTTGCATAAAACACGTGAAGACGTTGTTGCGATCAATAATACAACTTGTCTATAGACGTATCGTCCTTTTTACAACTCCTTTATGACTGAATATGGACGGTTGAAAACGAGTTTTAATGACTTTTCATACAACTTTTATCTGACTTAATTGGATATGACTTTTATAAGTCCATTAGGTCGTGTAAATTCAAAGATACCTTAACGTCATAAAGAAGTAGCTCTAAAGTTGTGAAGATCTCTATTATAATACCTTCCTATTACCAATTGGTCGTAAATATGGAACGTAGTGTTATATTGTGCAGTGTTTGCTTGTAATACGAAGACATTTCATTCTGTCTCGGCTCTCGGCCGTAAGTGGCAAAAACGAAATTATACGTTGGTGATATTATGCAATAAAATATCTCGGTTTTTGACAATTGTACTCAACGGAATCTATTGAGAATTTTTATTTACTGTGTAAATTATAAATATAGCTCGAAAATTTACAACGCGCCTTTAAAATAATGGAAATTAAAGGAAATGAAAGAAAAAATGTAAAATATGACCTCTTAGTAGTTTGACTGAAGTTTTACAACTACTAAGTCATATAAGCACCGTCGGCCATGTTTACCATCAGAAATTCAGTTAAATAGGACAACCATGTTTGTCTTACGAAAGTGGCAAAACTTCGAATTTAATTTGTGGGCACAAATCATAGAAATTTGAGTGGAAAACATGTATTTTCGACATATCGAACTATCCTGTACAACTGAAGCACTTTAAATTTTAATTTAAAGCACGTTCATATTTTACATTTTTTCTTTCATTTCCTTTAATTTCCATTATTTTAAAGGCGCGTTGTAAATTTTCGAGCTATATTTATAATTTCCACAGTAAATAAAAATTCTCAATAGATTCCGTTAAGTACAATTGTCAAAAACCGAGATATTTTATTGCATAATATCACCAACGTATAATTTCGTTTTTGCCACTTACGGCCGAGACAGAATGAAATGTCTTCGTATTACAAGCAAACACTGCACAATATGACACTACGTTCCATATTTACGACCAATTGGTAATAGGAAGGTATTATAATAGAGATCTTCACAACTTTAGAGCTACTTCTTTATGACGTTAAGGTATCTTTGAATTTACACGACCTAATGGACTTATAAAAGTCATATCCAATTAAGTCAGATAAAAGTTGTATGAAAAGTCATGAAAACTCGTTTTCAACCGTCCATATTCAGTCATAAAGGAGTTGTAAAAAGGACGATACGTCTATAGACAAGTTGTATTATTGGTCACAACGTCTTCACGTGTTTTATGCAACTTTAAATGTTAATTGGGTACCCTAGGCGGACGGTTGTGTGAGTAAACCGCATACAAAAATCTGGTATCCGAGCAAACCGAAACCGAAAACTTGAATTTTAAAATTAAATTGCAAAAGAACCTATTAGTGGAGCGAAATCGAGCTAAAAAGTCGTCAAAAATTTTTTTCAAGGTAGAACTAGATCAGACCCTATAGGTGTTGTTAAGTACATCACTCTGTATACGAAATGGCGATTTACGAAATTTTTTTGTGGTCGAGACCATTTTTATTTCGGAAAAACTGTCAAAATTGGCAATTTACGGAAATTGTGTTTTTTTACGTTTCCATCGTCATAACTTTAAGAGTAGTGGAGCTATATATTTTTTTAAAATTGAAGCTAACATACGACTGTTAACACTTTAAATAGCAGCAAAATTGCAAGGTTATAAAAAGTGTAATGAAATTTTCACTAAGCGAGAAACTTTTTTGTTTGTGGAATTTTTTATCTACATGCTGCGAGAGAAATGTGCCCACAACATGAAAGAAGTTCTTGGTAAAAAAATTACCTATAGCGCCTATAGTTTTTGAACTGTGCATTTTTTGTGGCGGGCGCTACTCACGTGGAACGCAAAATTAATCCCTTGCGTGAGAATATACACGCGTGGCAGGCATGTCTCAACAACTAATGCGTAGTTTACATGCGCAAGTGAAACCTCTCCGTGTAGCATGTAGACTATTCTATAACAGATCGCTAGTAAAATAAATTGATAATTTTAGACCAAATAATGTGGGTTCAAGCAGACCAATAAAATAAAATAAGAAATAAAATAACCAAAATGGTTAATTTTTGGCAATTTTTGAGCAGTAATTACAGTTGCCGCAGGTGAACAAACAACCACCTGCTTATTTTATTTATCATACAGATACAGTTGCAATTTTTAGTATTACAGTTTTTGTCGAAACAAAAACGCTTAAAATTTTGCGGTGGTATAGATTCTTGAGAGGAAAATATATGTGAAGCCAGTTTAGGTTTACTGGAGTCCATCCATAAGATCCAGGATCTTCAAGTTGTGACTTCGCAACATTATTTGAATACCATATTTTTAACTGCTACGGGCACCTGCAACTGCCAATAATTAAACAATCCAAAAATAATTATTTTGAAACTAGCAATACCTCAAAAAATGTTGATAAAAAGCACAATTCTGGCCACCAAATCTAATAAACCTTCTTACGAACTTCTCCCTACTGACTACTGACTGTGCTTTTTATCAACATTTTTTTAGGTATTACAAAAGTTTGAAATTATATTATATTGGATTGTTTCATTATTGGCAGTTGCAGGTGCACACAGCAGTTAAAAATATGGTATTCAAGTAACGTTGTGAAGTTGCAACTTGAAGATCCTGGATCTTATGGACATAGACTTCAGTAAACGACAATTAAATTCGCACATTTTTATCTCAAGAATCCATACCAAACATTGTTCGCCAAAGCTTAAGCCTTTTTGTTCCGAAAAAGCACAACTGCATATCAAGGAAAGACTGAAATGCTGTGATCAATGTAAATGTGGCAAGTGCAATAATAGTGATAGTAATGTAGAAAATACCGAAGACGAGTCTGTTGATAACGTGAAAGAGATTTTTTTAATATTTATTTTATACCTATATTTAGGTGCTATGATATACTATAGGTGCAGCATGCACAAAGATTTAATTATTATAAAAAATCAATATAAAAAATGTTTATTTTGCAGTTCATTAAATAAATGGTGACTTTAATAAGATACATAAAATAAGCAGGTGGTTGTTTGTTCACCTGGCTACTGTAATTACTGCTTAAAAATTGCCAAAAATTAACCATTTGGTTATTTTATTTCTTATTTTATTGGTCTGCTTGAACCCACATTATTTGGTCCAAAATTATTAATTTATTTTACCAGCGATCTGTTATAGAATAGTCTACACGGAGAGGTAAAACTATCACAAGTCGTATATCTGAGAGTACTTCCAAATAGTTTATGTAAACGCTCGCAGAGACGTATCTACTCTTTTGGAGTTCGTTTACAATTCTCCCTGAGATGGTTTACATTGGCAAACTATTAGGAAGTACTCTAAGATATTTTTATACTTGTAATAGTTTCACTTGCGCATGTAAACTACGCATTAGTTGTTAGTTGTTGACACACGCCTGCCACGCGTGGATATTCTCACGCAAGGGATTAATTTTGCGTTCCACGTGAGTAGCGCCCGCCACAAAAAATGCACAGTTCAAAAACTGTAGGCGCTATAGGTAATTTTTTTACCAAAAACTTGTTTCATGTTTTGGGCACATTTCCCTAGCAGCATGTAGGTATATAAAAACCACAAACAAAAAAGTTTCTCGCTTAGTGAAAATTTCATTACACTTTTTATAACCTTGCAATTTTGCTGCTATTTAAAGTGGTTAATAAACAATATTGGACAACAACAATATGGCATTCTTTGTAAGCGCTCATATGTTAAAAAAATCAATTTAAAAAAAAATCGAGTCGATAGCTCCACTATTCTCAAAGATAAGACGATGGAAACGTAAAAAACACAATTTCCGTAAATTGCAAATTTTGACAGTTTTTTCGAAATAAAAAAGGCCTCTTAGTTCTACCCTCAAAAAAATTTTTCGAGAACGGAGCGACTTTTTAGCCCGATTTCGCTCCACTATATCAGAAATATCAACACCCGTTATTTATTCTTGCTAGTCAACAAATAATAAACAATTGAAGCTATTTAAAACCTACACGACCGAGGTTTGCTACAATCTGACATGGTTTCGTGGCAAAGTCGCTTCTATAAAAAATCTCTGCATAATCAAAAAATTGGGTATGTTTTACATTCCTGACTTTAACAGATACTCGTATAATGTGATTAAATGGATCCATTAATAGACAGAGAGTTCCATATTCAAAAACTAGTTTTTTAATATCCAGAAAAAGCGCTGCTCGATCGTTTTTGAGTTGGGATACCGCAAAAGTCTGAGCAAGTCAAATATTTGCGTTGCTCTACAGGGTGCTACTGGACTAGGTCTAAAAATTGAACCACGTATTGTTTGGTGCATTATGCTTTTTATAACACAAATATGAAATAATCCTAGCCCCCATAAAGATTCGTACTGAAACGTAGAAGAGCCACGTAGTATTTTTTTTTAATTCAGGTTTTTTTTCTTGAAATGTTTACTTTATTCTCAAAATTTTGGTTGATTTTTCTCAAAGTTTTGACTTTTTTCTCCGAATTTTAAAAGTCAGACTTTTTCTCTGAATTTTAAAATTCAGTCTTTTCTCTCAAAAAATCTCAACATTCTGAGACTAAAGTCAAAATGTTGAGAAATAAAATTTCAGAGAATAAGTCTGAATTTTAAAATTCCGAGAAAAAAGTAAAAAAATCTTAAAATTTTAAGAAAAATCTAAATATTTTGAGAATAAAGTACACATTTTGAGAAAAAATCTGAATTTAAAAAAAATCTACGTGGCCCTTCCACGCTTCCGTATATTCGACAAACGTGGGGCGCGTGCTATAGATAATAGTAAGGAGTGTAGAGAAATAGCTGACTAGCCGACATTGGAAAACATTAGGTATTTGCAATGCAATAGATACCTACAATAAACTGTTAGTGACTTACGTGCGTGCATCAAATTATCATTATTATTATCTATTGCATGCGCCCCACGTTTTTTCGGTGCGTTTATTAAAAACGTTATACCTATTAAAAAATTTATTATTTTTGTTTTTTTTTATACAAGGTGAGTTTTTTTGATGCCCACTATGGGGATCTCGGAAACTAGCAGAGCCAGAACAAAGGTTAAATGCCCCTTTTGGATTTTTAAAAAAGTTCATGGCTCACTAGATATTTTGGAAAAAATGATTTTTTGCTATTTAATCAGATTTCTGTAGCTCCGTTATTTCTGATTATAAAGAAAAACTGTAGAGACAAAAATTGTAGATAATTTTGGGCTTAATAATATTTTATGTTGTATGTGATTTTTGAGATATGACATAAACTTGTGTATTTTTAAACGTAAATCATAGTTGTCTGTGGCCTTATAAAACCGGCCATTTTTTGAGCTTTCCAAAGATATAATACTGGACATAGTTATTATAAAAAATAAAAGAGCTATGGCTAATTTTCTATTTTTTTTTTAATTTTCACATAGTCAGCCATGGAATATTTTCATAATTACGTTCTATTTCATAATTAGACATACTTCAAACTTTCTAATATTTTGTTTTCAGCTGGTAACAAAATGTAACAAAATAAAACAAAAATAAAAAAACTCAAGTTCAAATTATTATTGTTTTAAAGGTCACCTTTTAAAATAAAAAAGGTGTTCAAACAATCCACCATTATCATTTTTGCAAATATTGCATCTTTTTAAAACTGAATTTGTCGCCTTTCTTAGAGAGCGCCTGTCAATACTGGAAATTGCTTCTAAAACAGCTGCTCTTAATTCAACAATTGCCTCATACTTTATTTTGTACGGACAGATCGGGGGATCGGGGCTGCCAGGAAATAGGTCTATTTCTTCCTCTCCAACTATTTGGATAGAGCTGATCTGGGTAATTTCTTTCGGACAAATAATTATGTGGTGGAGCTCCATCATGATATTTTTTGTTTTATTTTGTTACATTTTGATACCAGCTTAAAATAAAATATTTGAAAGTTTGAAGTATGTCTTATTATAAAATAGAACGTAATTATGAAAATATTCCATGGCTGACTATGTAAAAATTAAAAAAAAAATCAGAAAATTAGCCATAGTTATTTTAACTATGCCGAGTATTATATTTTTGGAAAGCTCAAAAAATGGCCGATTTGATAAGGCCACAGCCAATTATGATTTACATTTAAAAAAACACAAATTTATGTCATATCTCAAAAAGCACAAACAACATAAAAAATTGGATTATATTATCTTATTAAGCCCAAAATTATCTATAATTTTTGTCTATGTAGTTTTTCTGTACAATCAGAAATAACGGAGCTACAAAGACCTGATGAAATATCAAAAAATCACTCTTTTCAAAATAACTAGTGAGCCACGAACTTTTTAAAAATCCAAAAGGGGCATTAGATTGAACATTCAAAACTGCAATTCTTTCCCCATTTAACCTTTATTCTAGCTCTGCTAGTTTCAGAGATCCCCATAGTGGGCATCGAAAAAACTCATCCTGTATACAGTGTTTCCACAGATTGAGTTCAAAATATAAGGTGTAAATAACAAAAAAAATTCTAGTTGAAATTTGAGCATCTGGGATCAGCCCTGGTTGGTTTGAAACTAATTTGTGACTTAATTTTACTTACGAAAAATCACGTATGCCTTGGACGAAAAAACTTATTTTCCACATCATTAAAATACCTTTTTGTAGGTTTTACGACAAAATGTTATTAAGAAAACTTGTCCAGAATGAAAAACTGAGTAGGTTTGCGAAATTTCGAAAGTCTAGGCTTACTTTTTTTTGGCATTTTCCCACTTTTTTAGAAAAGTGCACTTTGTGTAGCTTTCACATCAAAATGTTACTGAGAAAACTTGTTCACACTGGATAGGTGTGAAAAAATTCAAAAGCCTAGGCCTACTTTAATTTTTGTGCGTTTTAATTTTTTAGCAGAAAAAATCAAAATCGACCTTGGCTTTTGATTTTTTTCACACCTATTCAGTTTCTTAATAACATTTTGATGTGGAAGCTCCACAAAGCGCACTTTTCTAAGAAAATGGGAAAAATGAACAAGTTTCCTTAATAACATTGTCGTAAAACCTACAAAAAGGGCATTTTACTGATGTGGAATTTTTTTTGTTTTTTCATCATTTTCAAGGCATACGGGATTTTTGGAAAAGTAAAATTATCTCACAAATTAGTTTCAAATTAAGCAGGACAGGGGTGATCCTCAGAAGCTCAAAAAATCTGAGGTTTTAATTTTTTTTCTCTGCATTAATGTTGCCGTAAACTATGTTGAGAGATTTTAAATTTTGTGCAAAATCCAAGTGGAACTCTAAAACTTTACTACAGATAAAAAAGTTGTGACAGAAAGAACAAAAGGGTTAAGGTTAGGCAAATTGGATTTTTTTCTGAAACAGCCTTCCTAAAATACTCCAAGCAATACACGGTTCAATTTTTTAAACATATTACGGAACACCCTGTAATACTAGCAGTTATCAAGTTATTGCTTGTTATTTATGCTTGAAACATTTATCATGGTTCTTCACTGCAAACATAAATTTGTACAGGGTGTCCCAAAAATATATCGACAAACTTTAAGGGATGGAAATAGGGGACATGAAAACAAACCTTTTTTGTTTAATTAACACGAAAATGAGCCGTTTCGAAGGAAAAAAAGAAAAATTTTTTTGGTGGATTTTGTTCATTTCAATAATAAATAATTAATTTCATTTACAAAAAATGTTCATGAGGACTTTGTTTCATTGATAAATAAAAATAAATGATGGTGCAGCTTTTCATACGTTACAATTATAAGCAACGTGGATATCGGTAATATACTAATATATCGGTATATATTAGTATATTACCGATATCCACGTTGCTTATAATTGTAACGTATGAAAAGCTGCACCATCATTTATTTTTATATATATAATATATCGGTATATATTAGTATATTACCGATATCCACGTTGCTTATAATTGTAACGTATGAAAAGCTGCACCATCATTTATTTTTATTTATCAATGAAACAAAGTCCTTCAAATGAGAAATAATCATCCATTTTCAATACAAATTTTGAATTAAAAATCAATAAAATCAATGTTCTGATGCCAACTAGGTAAATAAGTCATAATACTACGGTCTTAAAATTGGCAGCTTTGGAATGTTTATTGCGATAATTTTTTTCTCTGAGCAAAAAGCTTAGTTGAAACAAAAAATGTTGAACGAAATACACTGGTGTCCAACTAAATCGATAATTATTAATTTAGTTATATGAGTGTGATCTAAAACATTTTATTGTTCTATAGCCCTAACGGTTCATAGGTTTTGTTACGTTTTCGTTTAATAAAATAGACTGGTTTCCTCGATTGGAAGAAGGAAACGTATGCGTATTTATTTTTGATAAACGCTGTTTCATCATTCCATTTAAAAACAAAAAAAGTACGTTGTAAGAATATTTATGGTCATCATAACGCGCCGTGCTGCAACGGGACTGCTGTACAAGAGAGGAAGTCGTCCAGATCGAGCAGGGTGAGGTATATCTCAAGAAGAGCTTCCATTCCAGCCAAGAAAACCAACCAGCTATATTACGTAAGCGGTACCTTTTTAATGTCACTGTTCCTGCAATTTTATTGTTTATTCCTCACCGCTTTGTCTGATTCATTTCGCATATACTACACCCCTTTGGGCTTGCAGTTTATCAAGAAAATCACAATAAAAGCTATCGTTAGGTAACCGGGTTATTAAACAAAAAAAATGCTTTCATGTCCTCTACCACCCCTTACAAATTGTCGGTATATTTTTTGGCACATCCTGTAGATCAATGTTGCCTCATTAAAATATAATACATTTTTTATACAGCACGCCAATAAGCATTCATTCAGTAAAAGAGACAAACAAATTTTGAAAATTTAAACAGTGTGGATGAAATATTTCGCCAAAATATACCTTAGAAATGAATGTTTTTATAGTAACGCCAATAACCACATTACAGTGGTTGGTTGGTTAATTATATCTAAAAAACAAGAAAATTAATAAAAAATATATTCCATTATTGCTTGACAACATTGCCCTAAGTAACACAAATGAAATATCCATTGAATTTTTTAATTTGTTTTTTTGCCACCAAACTGGTTAAAAGACACCCTTTTCTTAACAGTAATTGAACGAAACTTTTAACGTGTAACTCAAAAAATAACTTCTGAGCTTTCGGAGAATAAATCTTCCTTCTTTCTCAAAGGTCATGTTACGTCAAAGTGAAATTACAGATTAATAAATTTCGGGTTAAAATGTCATGACAACAGAAACAACAGCCTTCCCACATCTATACTAACTTCTCTTTGAATAAGTGGCAATTATATTTTACCGAATTCCACTCAACATCCAGCAACACAATTGTCCGAAGTTGCATGAATTTGCTATCCAACTACAAATCACGTGGCCACATCGCAGTCACATTGGAAATTGAGAAATGGAATGTGAAAAAAATATATATACGGTGCCGAATGAACACCTGCTGTGGTTCTACGTAATATAATACGCTCGTTAGGCCGCTACTACGATTCTTTTATACAGCGCCAGAAGGACCTAAGCCGTGATTTTTATATTCACCGTGTATATAGGAGAATTTTAAAGCGCCGCATAGCGGTCAAGTCCTGAACTGTGGTTTATACATTTTTTCAATTTCGGCGTCATTCAGCGTCCTCCCAAATTTATGTGCAAACGATATAAAACCTTGAAGAGAAGTGGATTAGTAGATTTTCAGGTGTTGGTCACCCGGCGTCCGTATTTCGGACGCGGGGTGACGTCGGACGCCGAGTGAACCTAAGATTTTTCATGATTCATATATATTGATATATATATTGATTCAACAGACAAAGTCAGACCCGATACGTTCTACAGGCAACCTCAGACCCGCTACATCCAAAGGTATATCAGGTGTATATTTTGCAAAAAAATACATTACCAAACTATAACTTTTCGAGCAACTTTAGAGGGGTAGGAATATACGAAAAATTTTTTTTATGATGGTTAACAGTCGTTGTCAGCCCCGACATATAGAACCTCAAAGTGGAGCCCGTTTGTATAATTTTTGCTACGTCTTACAGCATTGTGAATACCAGCAATGTTGCCAGCTCAACGGGACTGAGAAGGCTTTCGAATGTACCATTTGCTTATACGATATAATATTTATCTCATACTGGTGCATTTTTAGTTCTTACAGTTTTAGCTTTCAGATATTTTTAATCGAGGTATTTAATTTAATTTAATTTGGAATTTAATAGACATACAAATACAGATTAAAAGAGCTCCCACCTCTCAGAAGGGAGCTTCATCCCCTTTTGCTTCAAAAACCACCCACTTATGTGACCTGGAGCCCGTTTCCTGATTTTTCTCAAAAAGTGTTACTCTGACGAGGAAACCGAATAGGAATCTAAAACAGTTGTTACGAAATTATACGTTTATACATCCTATACATTTTTTTCTTATATAAAGCCCTATTCTCACAAATACTATGGTTTGAAAAATTATGTAGCTAAAGTTGGGCAAAAACGAGTAAAATAAAATAATTTCGAGTCAAAAATGGAATAATGAAAATACATAGCGATGCTTGAAAGGTAAAAGGGCATAAGCGACAATTTGGTCAAATTACCTTTTTAATGTCACTTGATAAGATTTTTTTTTCTGCGTCGGATAAGCCAGTTTTCAGATCTGTATCATAACTTTTGTGGCGCTTGAGTCAACTGTAAATAGAAGAAATATGTGGCATATTTTTGCCTGAACCGACCAGTTTCCAGGCACTACAAAAATATTGCTGCTTAGAGGAATAATTAAGGAAAATAATAACGATCAGTTGTGCCTTTTTGCTTTTCCTTTTTTTAACAAATCGGAAAGTTAGCCTATTTTGCCCGAAGTAAATTTTGCATCATTTGATTACTTAAACTGTTTTACCTTGCAGAAGTATACCGTAAACTTGGCGCTTATTCTGTTTTACTTTGCAAAACTGAACTGTTAGAGTGGCGCTTATCCTGTATATCTTGTTTCTTAAGGGAAGTAAAAAAGCGCTTAAACCTTTTTATCCGTTAAACTTATTAGCGCACTTTTGGAGGTAAAGCAATTTTTTACCAAGAAAATAAAGAAAAATGTCGCTTACCCTATACGATCACGTCGCCCATAATAAGTCGATTGTTCTACTCCGCTCCAGTAAGCCGCGAGAAGTAGTCGTGAAAAGTGCTGCCTGTTTTTATCCAAAATTGTAAATACATAGCGGGTAAGTTTCTTTTGAACGTATTATATTTTACTTATGAAGCTGATTAATCGATTTTTAAACATTCTTTGATTACAATGCTTCCCTAGCAGACTAGAATAAGTTTGTATTTAGCGATTAACTCGTTTTAAAACGAAAATGAGGTTTGAGGTTATGTTCTGAGTAAAATTAATGTTTTAATATTTACATTCAATTTGGGCCGAAAATTGGTTCCTTTCTGGAGTTTTATAGGTTACAAATTGTAAAATTATAACCATAATAATACCTATTTGCAAAATTGAAGGTGTCTAAATCTAACAGCAATTACAAACCGTTTTCACACCATGTACAGGGTGCCCCATTTTTTATACTTTTGCAGGGTATCTTGGTTATTTTTAGAGAGAGGGAGTTGCTGTTTTCGGGACACTTTTTCATAAAAAGAAAGGCCCCCATAAACAGAATTTTCATGGCCTTCTTAGTTTTTAGGATACAAGGTGATTTTTAAAATTTGCCATTTTCAGGCATCTGTTATTCGTTATACGCTAACTTGTTGAAATGGTTGAAAGTCAGTGGCGTACACGCATTTTTTCTAGGAGGTAAGTAAAGTATCGAAATGGGACACCCTGTACAGTCGTAGGTCTTAGGCAATAAATGGGAATGTTTTTTTGACCAAATATTTTGTTATTATGTAATAGTAATGTTATATTATTTAATAGTAAAATATTTTAATTAAGGTGGACATGGAGTGTCGTGCAAAGACCATTGTGAATTTGGCTCTCAAATCAACTGGACTCGACGCAAATGGAAGCTTAACAGAAATCCATAGCAATTTAGGGGGTGGCTCAAATAATGAGGTAATGATAAATAAATTAGGAATTATCTATACAGTGTGCATAAAATAGTCTTCAGTTCAAAGTAAAAATTAAAGTTGCGTTTGGTGTAACATTGTTTTTTTTTAATTTCAGGAAAGTAATGGCAAAAAAAAATATTCGACGCAGCCCGTCCTTTGTGACTTTGCAACAGTTACATTCAGAGCTGCAGCCAGAAAAAAATAACCCACCATCTCCTACCAGCGTGGTTTTGGTTAGTGATGTGTTATCTTCGACAACCCACTTGCAAGGAACTAGTTCTTTAACTACAGACGTATTACAACCACTTTTCTGTGATCATGAAACGCCAAGGGAAATTCCTCTGTACACTGAATTACAGACATACAATTTTCCTTCTACCGTGACCGAAATCCAACAATCAACTATCATCCATTTAATTTTTTATTGGGTTTTTCGCCACCAAACTGATTGAAAGACAACTTTAAACTTTAAACGTGTAACTCAAAAAATAACTGCAACAAATTTGTTTTCTGAGCTTTCGGAGGATAAATGTTCCTCCTTTCTCAAAGATCATGTCACGTCAAAGTGACAGATTAATAAATTTCAGGTTAAAATGTCAAGACAACAGAAACAATAGCCTAGCCACCTGCCTGATATTGTACCCTGTGTTTTATCTAATTATCTATACTAGAGGCCCTGTATGACACAAAAAGTGACAGTTATTCGTTTTAACAGACAACGATCGGATCTCTCTCTCTCTCTGGCGAGGGTCTTATTTTCCCTATGAAATTCATTTTGTGCAACAGACATATATTTTTTCGCTCTTTCTAACATTCCCCTAGCAGCACGATGTATCAAAATTGGATTTTAAGGTTAAGCTAACGACAGTTAACTGCCATAAGCGTAGGTAGATGAGGGCACAGTTTAAAATGTATAAAAATATAGATAAAACCAATAAATAGGTAAATATGTTAGGTAGTAGTATGTTATTTGCAAAGCTTAACTAATAATATTATTGAAGTTTGAATGGAAAAGTGAAGAAACATATAATTTGTTCCAAGAAAACAGAAATTTTAGGATATCAGGATAAAAACATTTATTAAATTTTTGTAGGAGGTTGGTATATGTAGATAGGTATGTACATAAAATTAAACAAGGCTCTAGCATACCAACTAATCAAACTTTCGAATATTTCTTCAATAGGAATCATAGCTGCAATAATAATTATTCCGTTCATTTACAAATAAAAAAGGTCTTTTAAATGGTTTTACTGTATGGTTTCGTTTCTTCAAACTCTCTTCTTATGCATACCATCATAATTTTAAGACAATTAATACTGAAATTTGTACGGAACAAAAAGTTGGAAAGTTTGTTTTGGTAATATGAATCAACCAATAATAATAAGGAATTAGGCTGAATAAAAAAATGAGTACCTAGGTATTTAATATCGATATACAGGGTGTAACTTTGATAAGTACAGAAATTTTAAGGGCAGGTCGGGAAAAATGCACTTGTTACGCCTATGCAATTAAAATTTTTCTAAAGTGCATATTAACGTCAGAAATATATTTTTTTAAAACGCTATTAAAACCCCTTTTTCCGACGCTACGGCCATGGGTCCTTGACCTTGCCGGGACCAGCTGGAACTGAGGCCGGTTCCGGCGGATCCCCCCCAATTCCGCCGTGCAGCGTTGTCAGACGTATAGCTCTTTCACAGTATTTAAGGAATAGTCTTTCAACTAATTTTTAAACAAATCTTTAATGGTTCTTTTAGCGAATAGCATGCAAAAAAAACTACCTTTCGGATCCCTGGATGATTTTCCTTGCGGGTGTCGTACTCCTTTCTTATGTTATCCAAAAATCCTCTCGAAAATCACAAGAAGCACTAGGTAACTGGTTGCCAGTCGAATCGCTTTTTCCGAGGCTTTTTCGCAGTATTTGAAGAATATTGACGCAACCATGTATCATTTGGTGTATGTGGAGATTAAATAAATAAATAAATAATTTTTGGACAACTCCTTAAAGGTTCTTTTAGCGAATAGCTCGACGAATAGCATGAAAAAGCCTACCTTTGAGATGCATCGATTATTTTTACTATCTTCTTGTGTTTAGATACTATTCAAAAATCTTCACAAAATCACATAAAGCACTAAGTACTTACCTAACTGGTGGCACTGTTTTTATACGATGGTCGCGAAGGTATAACACTTCGTAGTCTCTTTTTACGGAAATACGAACAAAACACTTGTTTTTTTTTCACTGCACACTTAAAGCGGCGCGATGCCAAATATTAGGGACGTCTCGGTTTCCCTCAGCTGATTTATTCCAACGGGGACTCGACTAGGTGGATTGTACAATTAGATCCATACCGTATGCGTATGCGAATTTTCGCGAACCCTTGAAGCTGCTTCTTTTATCCTCGCGCGTAATTGGGGTACCTAGTAGGAACCTATCTAGCACTGTTTTCATACGAAGGCCGCGAACGTTTAACACTGCATTTCTTAACGGAAATATGAAAAAATCACTTGTTATTTCACTGCAAATTCGTAGCGGCAATTTATTGCAACAGGTTTGGACATCACTGCTGGTCCAAAAAATGGCGAACGGATCTGAATAAATGTACAGAAGCAGGTTCACTTCCGACGACAGTTCGTAAAACAAAGCAAAGCAACGGAACAATATCGGTTAGCAAGACGCGACGTTTGCATACGTGTCCACGTTTTGGAAACAGAATTGTTATACCACAGAATAGCCACACGTAAGGCACTCTGTATAATAATAAATTGCTTGTTGAAGCTGGCGCTCCCAAAAATTACAGGCGGACGCGGGACGCGCAATCAGCTGTTAAATCCCATAATCGGACGGACGATCTTCGACTAGCGCGTCGGCTACGGCGCGGCGGTACGGTGACGGAGACGGCGTGCGTCCGCACAAGCTTTCCCCCATCCATCCAATACCACTATTCGGTGTTGCCGTTTATGCCGACATGTCCCCAAACTGACTTAAAGTCCCTTAAATCCGATTTTTGATTTTCGCGGATTTATACGGGGTTTCATTCGTTATAAGTTAATCTACTATCTCGTATAATTATTACGCACAAAAACGGGTAAATCCATGTAAAAATCCACTACACAATTAAATTTATACGGAATTAAATTCCTAAATCAGGTAAATTTTCAACACACTTGGCAACATAGTAGCGCCGCCCCGAGAGAAGTAGGGGCCGCGAGCCGCGATTGGCTAATATCGCGCACAAGTTATGAGTAGTGGGGATCACGTAGTGTCGATGTCAAGTGGGTATCCGGCGCCCCGCGCTTGCGCTCCTCGCCCAGCTGTAATTTAGTAGGTCGGCCGGGCCGCGCGGCGTGGAAATGGAGCAAAATCGAGTGAATCAGTGCCAGTGAATTCATTCGTAATTGTAATTATTGCGCGATTCGGCGCGGCGTCGTTTTTGTGTGAAGTTGGCGTCGGACGCCAGCGCCCGACGCCAATGTCATATGCCCGCGCCTGGCGAATCTCGGCGAAGGAATGTCGGGCAGTAGTCAAGGGCACGCAGAAGCTTAAATTCACCAGGAGGAGTCGCTGTTTTTCGGTTTTTGGGGACATTACGCGACATTTCGCCACCAAATTTTTACGAAAAGTAAGAGGAATGGTAAGGAATTAACTTGAGAGAGTTCCGAAACGGCAAAGGGTTAAAAAATGCGGAAATGATAAGCACGCCAATTTGACAGTCTTCCCCAACTATTTTCGGAACCGAATAATTTTTTATTTACAACCATGTATGTAATGTCGACATTTCTGACTTTTTAGAAGTTTGAAAGTGTCAATTTTTTGACTTTTACTTCCCGCCCTCCCGCCCGGGTGGAAAGTTTACTTTCCACCCAGGAGGGCGGGAAGTAAGCGAGATAATAGTATATTACACACCGAGGTGGGAAGTGTTTCATTACTGTCGAGAGATTAAATAGTTAACCGAGGTGCGAAGCGCCGAGGTTAACTTTATCTCGAGACACCTCGGTGTGTAATATACTATTAAAAGTAGACAATAGACAGGACAACAACCCTGAGGGGGTTTAAAAGTGGCGCACCATCGGGCAAGGGTAGAAAAATATTAAAAACGATGAACAAATCGGGGCCGCGCATTAAATTCACATCAAATGACAGTCTTCCCCCACTTTTTTCGGAACCGAATAATTTTTTAAAAGTAGATAATACATAGGACCACAACCCTGAGGGGGTTTAAAGGTGGCGCACTATCGGGCAAGGGTTGAAAAATATTAAAAACTATGAACAAATCGAAGCCGCGCGTTAAATTCACGTCAAATTACAGTCTTCCCCCACTTTTTTCGGGATGATATGGCTACAGGCGAACACCCGCTAAAAAAAAGTAACGCGCCGCTGCTCTACCCCATGGGTGGTTGTGGAAATTTGCAATTTTTACAGATAATTTGTATTTTAAAACAAATACTTTATTCAGTTGATTGCCGATCAGAAATTTATTATCCCAAGGTGTCCCAAGAGATGGCTAATTATTAGGATAAAAAAATTGCGGCCTGAAAATCAGTTGTAAAATAGGTAGGTAGATAGATACCTACTCCACAAAAGACTTGTCAAAAAATTATGAGTGTGAAATCAGCAATGAGTTTTCTAGCAATGACTTCTCCGAGCGGCGCTCGGATACATTTCTGCTGCCTAGGGACTTAAAATAACAGTAAAGTGATAAAAACTGACGTGTTTGTTAAATTATTGTGTGCGCCTGTGATGAAAGCAATAAACAGTTCGTCACAGCAACCGACATAATAAAAAAAACGTGGATACCTACCAGCAGTAATTTTCAAAGGTACCTAGGTACCTAATTCTGCAAGCAGATTTATTCCACTCTGACATGCGGCAACGTCGCGGTATTCCCCTTCCTAATCTAACGTTATTCCCCTCCATCTCCTAGGGAGAGGTTAGACCTCCCCTCTAAGCGCTTCTAGTGACGATCCAGGTGCGTGCATTGAGCACGGATAAAGATTGATTTGCCCCATTTTCTAAACATCGAGTAAAAATTTTTTTTTTCATTTTTCGGTTTTATGAACGTCCCTGATTACGTGGTTAAAATTTCTGTACCTATCAAAGATACACCCTGTATTAGTCTCTCATTCTTTTTTTGGTAAAATAAAAGTTAATAACTTTTTAATGCAAGAGAGATCATCTACATTTCAATAAAGAAGACAACAGTATTTTTGTTTTTAAAGATATATTGTAAGTAAATAGGAAAAATCAAACTAGTACAAGTTCTCAGAAATTTATACATATTTAAGAATGGTTCTTTCTTGCTAAAGTCACGTTCATCAAACGTTGCAGGAGATGATCTTCAGCACAACCTGACACTCAAAATCCATGTCGGAGAAGTGAACCTCTGAAAGTTAAAGAACTATAAATTTAAGCTACCTAAACATAATAAAACGCTGCCATCAAATGCTATTTTTTTATCAGCAAGAAATTTGTAATGGAATATAAGCTCACACATTTAACTGACTACACAAAAAGGGTTCTTTATATTCCCACCCGTGTTAACTTCTTTTTTGTCCGATTTTGTTGGTCTTGGTGCAAAATAAAGCACCTTCAAAACTGCCTCTCTCTAACACATATACTTACATTTTTATTATTCCATGAAACGAAAAATGCCTAGCCCGGTCCAGTGTAAATATACCTAACAGGTTTTACCTCCTTGAAGGGCAAAAATTTTAATTTTATCTCTTTGACATTGGGAAATTTTCATAAGAATTCTAATAGGGGGTTTGTAGAATTTTATGGACTTTTATTGGAAATAAATAGGTAGGTACTAATATTTAATACGTATTAATTTAGGTATCTTATGTTATGTTGCTGATGCAGATTAAGAAAATTATTCTGCAGATTAAAATCACAGATCAAACAAAAAATAAAAAACTAGAGATACTTATGTAATTAAATTTACTTACCTCGTAAATTTTCGTATCATTTCCAACTCTCATGTTAGGGTATTTCATTTGCACCATCGTGCTCGTTCTTCTGCGCTTTTTGGAAAGGGTGTTATGAAAAATTCATCCTGCTCAGAATTCTTGCAGTTTCTTATTACACAAGATGTCACTTTTAACTGTTAACATTCCTTTTTGCAAAAGAAAATGAGCACGCTCAATAATTTGTCGACAGTTTTGTTGACAAACTGGCACCTGCCAAGATAAGAATATAATAAAAACAATGTTACTAGATCTGCCAAAATCTGTTGTCCAACCTCTGTTAAAACGAATAACTGTCACTTTTTGTGTCATACAGGGCCTCTAATCTATACTAACTTCTCAATCAACTATCATAATATCACAACAATCTGATGGTCAAGAACCGACTATATCAGAGACGTCGTCAAAATTGGTTGATGAAATTGTTGGTCCATCAACCACAACTGGCACGAGACCTACACGTACTAGAAAACCACAAAATAATGCATATTACGATTATCTGTCCGAAGACGAGACTTTGATGGCAGAATACCTTGGTGATGCTGACGATTCTGACTTATGAGAAGAAGAATGTGACTTGTCATCTAGTAGTAGTGGGAACTGGAAATAAGAAAAGAAGTCGTTGATTGCTCCGACATTGAGAATATAGTTGGAGAATCTGGTAACATCGTGAAGAGGAAAAATAAAAGAAAGATGAGAAAAAATGCCAAACAAGCAGGGCAAGAATACACAAAATCAAATGGCGTTACTGTATCTTCTAAACAAGTAAAACCCAATCCATGTGTAGGCAAAAAATGTGGAAATAATTGTGAAATTGTATCGGAAGAAAGAAGAAGGCAAATTTTTGATCACTTTTGGAATCTACCGCCAGAACGTCGCAAAGACTGGATTGTCGAAACTGAGTCAAATATTACCAGTAAAACGAAAGCGATCTAAAGAGTCAGAAACACGTCAGTTCACTTTCAAATACCACATTAATGAGGGTGAAGGCAAACGCCCTATTTGTCTTCAGTTCTTAACTGAAACGTTGGATGTGTCTCAAAAATATGTGTATTACACAGTAAGTAATGCCGCATTTGGTTCTTCAAAAGAAGACTTACGAGGAAAAAGTATACCACCAAATAGAACAAAAGATTGCACTAAATTATCAGCTATAAATTTTATTAAAAGCCTTCCGGCCTTACCATCACACTATTGTCGGAAAGATTCAACTCGCATATATCTTCCACAAGAATTTAAAAATTTGTGCTATCTATATAAAATTTATAAAAAACGGCATATTGAACAGGGAATTGATGTTGTGGGTGAAAGAGTATTCCGAACAATTTTCAATGAAAATTTTAACATTGGTTTTCATATTCCAAAGAAAGATAAATGCCTGAAGTGTCTAAGATTTGAACGTTGCGACGATGCTGACGAGTTATTACACCAAGCAAAATTAGAGCATACGGCTGAAAAAAAAAGATTCGTATGATCGATTTAAAATACATCAGAATATACACAAAACAAGTCCTCATACTTTATGCGTAAGCTTTGACTTGCAGAAAGTTTTAAACACGCCTAATGGCGAAAGTATGCTTTTGTATTACTCACGTAAACTCGCGGTTTACAACTTAACGTTTTACGAAAGTGGTACTCGCGATGGTTTCTGTTTTTACTGGGATGAAGTGAACGGAAAGCGCGGAGCAAATGAAATTTCCACCATATTACACAGGTACATAACTATGGTGGACGAACGGGAATCTGTTAAACATTTATTGTTATATTGTGACTGCTGCCCCGGACAGAACCGTAACCGTACTGTTTTGGCTGTGATTCATTCAACTTTACAAAACTGTAAATTCATTGAAGTGATTCAAATTAATTTTCTACTAACTGGTCACACGTACATGCCTGTGGATTCTATAAGTACATGCAGTTATTGAGAAAATGTTAAAACATTCTATCATTTGGTCACCTTCACAGTGGTTCACGGTCTTTTCAACAGCACGGCAGGACCCAAGACCATACAATGTTGAATCATTAACTTTTGGGGAATTCAAGAAGTGGGACGTTATACGCGAAAAGTATTTTAAGGGCAACCTTACCGGCAAAATTAGCAAGATTCGTGTTGCTACATTTCGAAAGAAACATACTCAAAGTAGAATCATCAAATACTCTATGAACGACAAAGCCCCATCCTTTGAAATAGAAGTTAATACGAAAACCAAAACAACTCCTATTGCCTGCTACAAAACGAAGATACCTATATCAAAGCTAAAATTTGATGCCCTTAATAAACTTTGCAAGGACAAGGTTATTCCAGAATTATTTCATCATGAATTTATAAATATTCCTACTTCTAATACCCTACCAGAATCAGACATCGAGGATGAAAATTTGGATGACTAAATTACAACCTTAGTTGTTTTTGCCTAATTATGGGGCGTTTTTGTTTTGTTTGGAATTACATATTTTTATTTTTATTTATATTCCTTACATTATTTATAATAATGCAAGTGAAAATTTAAATTTTCTTAAAAATAATTTGGTGTTCCTTTTTGAGTTTTTGATTCTATTTGTTGTTTTTTGAACTGTATTTTTTTAAATTTATTTTGATTTCGTGCCAAAGAAAAATCTTAGAATAAACTTTGTACTTAAGTACTTGAATTTTATTTTATCTAACCTAATAAAATACAAAAAATTATATTTCCATAGGCTATCTACAAAAGAAAGAGAAAAAAAAATAATTTTCAATCTCTATTATCTAAGTTGGGAATCAGGAACCTTTTGCTTAACTCCACACACCAAAACATTGTTTTTTGCACTCGATGCGCGTTTCGCTAATCATGATAGCATCATCAGGAGACTAAAATCTTACCTCATTAAGACTAAAGTCTTAATCATCTCCTGATGATGCTAACATGGTTAGGGAAACGCGCGTCGAGTGCAAAAACAACGTTTTGGTGTGTGGAGTTAAGCAAAAGAAGCAATCTCTATTATCTTTCCAAAATTTTAAATTATCGACCATCAATGGGTGATACAAGAGGGATTACAAATTTTTTTCTAGATAAACCAGTTAATATTAGTGGTCCATAAAACCTTTTACCTTAATGTTTTTGTTTAATTACTTTCAAATAGACCCTTTTACCTGCGTAATATTTTGCTATCAAAAGTAAGCTCATTCTTTTTACCTGTATAAAATTTAAGACTAAAATTAACTTAAGCCCTTTTACCTGTATATTATTTTGGGAGCAAATTGCTTAAGCGACATTATTTTAGTTACCTATAATGAACATATAAAACAAAATCAAAACGTTTGAAATATGTTTGTTTTATTTAAATACAACAATTGTACAAAAAGTTATATTGTTTTACACTTTTTTTAAACTTTAAACCGCTCTACTGTAAATTTACTAAAGTGTCGCTTATGCCCTTTTACCTTTCAAGCATCGATAGATACAAATACAGGGTGCCCGATTTAGATGGAATAATGGATATAACTTTTTAAATACGCGTGGTATAAGAAAATGTTTCAGACAAGAGTTTTTCAGTTGATCTATCTGCGTATTTTGATGATCTTGAATTTTTTGGTAGCTAGTAATTTCGTTGCTACGGCAACCAACTTTGTTTTTTAAATTGCACCATACATTTTTCTGTTCAAATTTGGAATCAGCTCCTTTTTGTGCATACGAACATCTAAAATTTCATTGGGGTTGCCTAATAAAAATTTTGACATTTTTGCATGTAATGATAACTTACCGACGACTAGTAAATCATGTTAAGCTTGCAAAATTTGTTTATTAATAAATAAATAGGCACAATAAATCAATGGTATGTACCTAAAAATCAATTAATCAAATGCTCGAAATGTTCTCCATTCACAATGGCCGAGTCTGTCCTAAAAACTACTAACTATAACATTCCTAATCCATTCTGGAGGAATCAACGCTATTCCTTTCTTATGCGCTGTTCTATTCTTCTGCCAATCCAAGATTGTGGAAAGACTTAGTTTAAATAGCTGCGCACATCACGGTGGTAATGGGGAGGTGCTTCATCTTGCTGGAACCAGATATCCTGGATTGGCATACCAAGGGCAGGAATCACCTCATTTTGCAAAATATACAAATACATTTCGCCAGTCAAATTACCATTGATAATAAATGGACCAATAATGCGGTTGTTATAATGACATACGTAAGTGTCAAAATTTTCATTAGGCATGGCCTACTTTTTAGGCAACGCTCTCGAATTTAAAAAATTTTCTTATGCAACCACAACGAAATTTTACATGTTCGTATGCACAAAAAGGAGCTGATTCCAAATTTGAACAGAGAAAAGATTTAAGAAAACAAAGTTGGTTTCCATAGCAACGAAATTACTGGCTCCAAAAAAATTCAAGGTCACCAAAATATGCAGATAGATCAACTGAAAAACTCTTGTCTGAAACATTTTTTATACAAGGTGTCTTTAAAAAGTTATATTCATTATTCCATCTAAATAGGGCACCCTGTACATAGATAAAAATACATAGATACAAATACATACAGTGTGGCCCCTTTGGAATTGAGACACCTCTGTAATTTTTTTATTTTTCATCCGATTTTAGCCGTTTTTATTTCTGAAGATAGGTCGCAAAAAACTCTACTTTCGTGCAAAATTTCAGATCTTAATCTCAATTTTCAAGGCCTACTACGATTTTTTTTCTAGTAAAAAATGACGAAAACCATTTAGCAAATTTTTTATTTAAAATCGGACACCACAGCGTTAATCGGGATACCCTAAAACCTCCACATACCAAATTTGAACAAAAAATATACAAGGAGTTCCATTCTGCGGGTTGTTAAAGTTGAGCAAAATAGGATTTTTAAAGGCATCTGGCAAGTCAAGTGTGCCATGGAATCTTTTCAAAACAGTTGAATAGTCAACAGGACCACTCAAATTGTTGGTGTGCAAAGATCCAATACAAAAATATACAGAGTGTCTTTCTCTGTACCATCTCAAAATACTGAATTTTTTGGAACTTCCAATCGAGTATATCAAAAGTGCCCCAGCCGCTATAAACGAAGTAAGTCTATAAAAATACAGAAGCCTGCCAGTCAGTAAATCCATATGAGTTAAGGTGGCTTTAAGGAAACGCACAGAAAATGTTGACCAGTATAAAGTTTCATAAAATGTCAGCGTTTTGAGATGGCCCATAGAAAAATACCCTGTATATTTTTTGTACTCAATCTTTGCACACCAATACTTTGAGTAGTCCTGTTGATCATTCAACTGTTTTGAAGGGATTCCACAACACACTTGACTCGCCAGATGCCTTTAAAATTCTTATTTAGCTCATCTTTAGAACCTTGTCTCATGGAACTCCCTGTATATTTTTTGTTAAAATTTGGTATGTGGGGGTTTTGGGGTATCCTGATTAACGCTGTGTTGTTAGATTTTAAATAAAAAATCGCTAAATGATTTTCGTCATTTTTTTACTAGAAAAAAAATTCGTAGTAGGCCTTGAAAATTGAGATTAGGACCTGAATTTTGCGCCAAAGTAGAGTTTTCTGTGACCTATCTTTAGGAAAAATTAGCTGAAGATAATACAATTATTGAATAAACACTACTTATTTTTTAGTAGATGAGGCCTCAAGGGGAAACCGCATAAAAAACGCGCCGGGATCTCTACTTCAGCGGTGGTGTGAAAACGGGCTCGAGTACATATGAAATACATACTAGTAATAATAAAGTTTTCTGTAGTCATATTTACTGTCCTTATAGCCAGGTTTTTGTAAGAAAAATCTGCTTTGCATGTAATATTTTTCTATGGCCGATGTATTTCAAGATATTTGTCACTTTACTCGTTTTCACCTAACTTTAGCAACGTATATCCTAATTTTTCATACCATATTTGTGAGTTAAGGGCTGGATATACGAAAAAAATTTAGAGGGCCTAAATGATGTATAATTTCATAACAAATATTTTAGGTTCTATTCGTTTTCCTCGTCAGAGCAACAGTTTTTGGGAAAAATCAATCAGGTCACATAAGAGGATTGTTTTTGAAGCAAAAGGGAATTAAGCACACCCCTGAGAGGTGGGGACTCTTTTGATCTGTATTTGGATGTCTATTAGGACTCTGCACCCAAATTTTTAAAACTTTATAAAAGTATTTCTCCTAAAAAAACTAATTTACTTGAACTATTTTCGTAGAAAACAATTAGCTAACAAATATGGATTTATTTCTATTTAAGGAAAAAACTGAACATTTTTTATAAAGCAAACGTAATTTTGTTAAAGGACAGTTTTTATCTAAAGTGGTTAAAAAATATCCAATTTTAATTATTACATTCGGCAATGAAAAGTCAAAACAAAAAAAGTGGACAATTATTTTCTTATTTTTTTTAGATCGCTATAATATTTTAACCATAACAAATGAAAATAAAAATATTTTTTTTATTTTGTTATTTCCACTGAGGAGTTTTATTTCTAACTGAAATTATAAAGTTTAGATTGTTGCAATATGGTGCAATTGTCTAATTTTGAAGCTTGATCTAGTATGATGTTTTATTAAGAAATTGATATTGACGGCCCTGCTCTTTCGTTTTTGAAGTGATATTTATTATGTATTGATTTTTTCCCATCGATATTTATTTGAGCCATAAAACAATTTAGAAATTTAAATCCTTATAAATGTAAACCCAGTGAATGGATTCAACCGACCACATCAAGATTTCAAAAAGACATAAGTATATATTTTTTGTTAAACATTATTCTGTTTTAAGAATAAAAAAAGATAAAATTAAAAATCAAATAAGGTTTAGATAATTGAATTTTTGAACTAAGTCACTTAATTCCATTTGTTCGTGTCCCTTTTAAAGGTAGGTACAGTTGGAGCGCTTTGTCCTTGTTTTCTTTAGGACAACACAACAAATGTTAAAGTTCCTTCGAAAATTATAATTTCAATAAATTTTAAATATTTGTAACTAAGAACTAAACAAATTATTTGTCTTGCTTACATTTTATAAATATAAATATATACCAGGGTCTAATAACGTTCAAAAAGGCTTGACATTGTAGGTAGAATAATGATGAGTTGGGCCTGTATAAGCGGTCAAACAAATAATCGTTTAAAACCGAAGTGCCAAAACGCCCATATTTAAGTAACTGGTTATGAAAAATCATAAAATCAAAACAATCCAACTTGTATGGAATGCGTTGTCATTATGATAATCTGTTGCAAATACGTAATCAGCGATTTCAAAAGCCTTATACCAGGTATCATAAAACTTGGCTAAATTTTCAATTTGACGTCCGTCAAATTGGATCCGCCATTTCGAATTTCGAAAATCTAGTTCCAAATTCGCAATCAGTGATCCCAAAAACCGCCCTGTTCCATGTATAAAAAAATTAAAAACCAAATACGGTTTTAAATTACCTATTGAATTTTTGCACTAAACTACTACTTAATTCCTTTTTTCCGTATCTCTTTTAAGGCTACTACTGGGATACTTTGTTTTTATTTTCTTTAGAAAAATACAACAAATGTTAGAAGTTCCTTCGGGAGTTAATTTCATTACATTCTAAATATTGATTACCAAACACAAAACAAATTTTCTGTTTCTTGCTTATATTTGTTTCTAATTTTCAAATGTATCTAATTGAAAAAATAAAGGTGAAAACGTTATTAGTCCCGGGTCCAAAATGGCTTGACTTTTCAAGTAGAATATGTGGGAATTGGATTTGTATAAGCGGTTTTAAGAAGAAAATAAAAAAGTAATTACTAATTAAAAATTTCAAATTAGGTTTATATTTGTCCTTATCTCTTTCAAATGTATAGTGCATCTGAGATAATTATTAAACTTTTGAATCAATAGGGTCCCATTAAGCCATACAAGTTATTCAACCAATTTCACGTTTACTGATTGCTCAATTTTTAGGGACAAGTTCCAATTTAATTTTTCTACCGATTTCTAGTCAAACTCAAAGGAAAAGTCCCTTTCATCAGAAACACTTGTATTGAAACACCAAAATATGTAGATCAATAGGTTAGCGTTTGAATTCTCATATCACAGAGTACTAGTAGGTATTTCATAAAATTATTTTCGGAAAAAAACGTGAATTTTACTGTTCATAATTTTAGTATCACTTTTCTTAGCATCTAAATTCTCAAACTATTATTCTACACATAGTTTTATCTTGAAACCTATGGGATTAAAAGTGTAGAATTTCAACAAAAATAAATCGTAAAATGATTTGATGAATTGATGATTTGATGCCATTTTCACTATTCAAATCTTAGTATAAAAGAATATCCTAATCACGAGTATCCCCCACTAAAATCATCACTAAAAAATCTCTAGCCCTAAAATCTGAAAATAGGTAGGTATATCCAATCCTCAGGTCAGAACTCGTTTGGTACCCGATCGATAATCTGAACGTCGATTTCTCATATTTCATTGCTTCCAGCTAGTCACAAAAAATCCATTCCTGTACAAAAGTTAAAATTTCTCGCATAAACTGATCAAAGCATATTCGAAAAATTCCTTTATTTTCACCAATCAAATCTTAGTAACACTTGTGTATGTCTTGTCTCACATATTCCTAATAATAGGTTACCGATAATGAAAATCTGAAAAAAAAATCGCGTGGAAATTTTTGCCACAAATGGTCCCCAGTATAATCGACTTCTACCTACGAGCAAGAACCTTGACTACCCGATGGCAATCAATAGGTTACCGAGAATGAAAATCTGAAAAAAGTCCCTTGGAAATTTGGTTAGAAATGTTCCCCCGACCCCCAGTATAATGTCTATTCCTATCCTATTGAAAATATCTCTGGTGCTTTTTTCAAACTGTCCAATTCAAAACCGGAAAATTGTGGTCGAATGCTATCCCAGTTCTGTCGACCCTAGCCACATGTGTAATTGTCACCTCGGCACAATAATTCGGTTTTCTCAAGTTTGGGAAAATTACAGAAAGTTCTTAGTACTTGCTGGGGAGTTTTCCTGAAAACTGACCTCTGAAGAAAGTCGCGGAAAATTTTTGGAAAAATTCGCAGACGGTTAGTCACGTTTTTACCCATTTATAGGCGCATAAGGATTAACATGGGAAAAATGTCCTCGTCCTCTCATAGCCTATCTACTAAGCCATATACGTTAAGGTAATTGCTTGTCACGAGAAATTTTCATAAAAGTAGGTACCAATTAATTTTATTGGACGGTGATTGGTTGACAAGCAAGTACTTGCCAAAGTATGTATTTTCTATACAATTCGCCCGAAAAGCTTTTTGATTTCAAAAGCGCATGTCGCAATTTAGCATTGAATTACCTTAACGAAAAGCTAAACGTATTTTATTCGTTTTACTACATGGCTTAAATAAAAGCTTGTTTTTAAAAAGTTCCTTTTTTTTTATTTTGTGCCTTTTAGTAAATATTTGGTTCCCATGTCACGAGGGTGGTAAAGAAATTTAGTCCATCATCTTGGGTATCCGCCATATTGGATTTAATATGACGTCACCCACCGTTTCGTTTCCTACTCGTGAAACCCTTTCTTCTGATACCCATCTCAAGGAGCCTGTGAAGAAATAAGTAATCTGCTATTTTGGGGCGGCCGCCATCTTGGATTTAGTATGAGGTCGCTGACCTTGTCGTTTTCTATAATAATATAATTAATAATAATAATAATTCTCACCCTCACAATACTCCAAACTAGGAGTACCCCAGAAGCAACCACATGCTTGTGCGGGGGAACCCTTGCATTTGATAATCAAGTCGAGGAGGTGGTGAAGAAATATGTAATCCGCCATCTTGGAGCGGAGGACATTTTGAATAAATTACAATACTGAGTATACCTACTAGATTGCATTGTCACCAGAATCAAATGTGCGTGTGCAAAATTTCAGCTCAATGGGTTAGGTGGAGGTGGAAGTGGTTTAAAATTAAGTTGCAAGATTTGACCACATATACACACTAACAGAGCAAGTTAAATAAAAGCTTGTAATAAGATAATTTTGACGCTAAAACGTTTTAGTTGAATCCCAATTTTTACTTATTTATTATGTTTTCATTTTTAACAGAGATTTCATAAACGTAATTTAAATATAGCTTAAATTAATTTCATTTGTTCAGAAAAATTAGAAAAATATATAACTCGTTCGTAAATGTCTCGCTTGTTACAAAAAATCACGCTTTTTAAATGCCTATGTAAACACCCTAGTTTTCATAATTTCCAAGTAGAAAAATATATTTACTACCAAATTATTTATTAATTGGGATTTATTATCGAATTGTACGTTCATTTACTCAATAAAAAAATCTGTGGAATTTATTAAGACATAAAATGATTTTAGTATACAGTAAAAGTTGTTTGTAATGCTAAAATAGATTAAATACTATCTATCAATCAATTAATCCAAATGTTGTAAAAGGCCCATATCTCTCACATTTTGAGGCAAAACACGATGAGCGATATTCCAAAGTTATCTGAATATTAGTTATGTTCATATTTAGATTAGACAATTTCGATATTAGGAACAACTTAGGTATTAGGAACTAGAAAATAACTGAATTTATCGATATTCTATATCTTCTTAGTATTAGAAACAACTTCTATTAATAACATGTTCTAGTAGTTCTTAAAATAAACCTTTATGCCTAAGGTAACTTTGGTTTTCTCAATTTTTTTAAACACCTTATATAAATTTGTCACATTCTAATACTATTTTCAGGCTCAGAACAAGTAAATTTTTTTATCAAGAGTGACTTTTGCGATAAAATGAAAAGTAAAAAAGTTTTTCCTTTTGGAACCTCTTCCCGTGGACCTAAAGAACTACATACACCCGATACAACATAAAAGACACTCATATTACGTTATTCTAGGCGATACATTCGTTGAAAACACTGTTGCCAAATGTAGGGTCTGAGAGAGCTGTAGAACGTATCTGGGTCTGACTTTGTTACACGCATTTATACGGCATTCTCCGCTGCGCCCTCTGCAGAACGCAGCAATGAACTAAATCCGTATATAATGACATATACAACCGCCTTTACAGACCCGGCTGAAAATTGACCCCCTGCACCCCCACTACCCCCTTCACCTAAATATAGGTGAAAACGTTCTCAGACCCGCAGCCGGGTCTGGGAACGTCTAAAATGGCTTGACATTGTAGGTAGAATATGGCGAAATGGGTCTGTATAAGCGGTCAAACAAATCTATATATATATATGTATATATTTGTTTTTTTTTAGTTAACACGGGTTTGTCAACAAGTTTTTACTTATGACAATAAAGCATATTTGATTTGATATAGTAACTGATTGTGATTCATTTCGCTTAACATTAACTAAGAAAGAGGTAGTACCACGAATTATGCGTTGGTGCCTTTTTCTGCAAGACTATGATTATTCAATTGTTCATCGTTCGAGCACAAAAATGAGACATGTAGATGGACTTAGTCGTGCACATAATGTTTTAATATTAGAAGGTAATACTTTTGCTCAAACGTTAGCTATAAAACAAAATACCGACCCTGAAATTGAAAAAATCAAAACTAAACTTGAATCAATTGAACATCCGTTGTTTGAACTTAGAAATGGTTTGTTATATCGTAAATCTAAAATGTCACTTTTATTTTATGTAGCGTCAGACATGGAATACGCTATTCTACATACATACCACAATCAAATGGGCCATCTGGGATTAAATAAAACTTACGAAATAATTACTAGAACTTACTTGTTTCCAAATCTTCGGGAAAAAATTAAAAAGCATATTTCTAACTGTTTAAAGTGTATTGAATTTAATCCAAAATCCGGTAAAATAGAAGGATACTTACATAGTATTCCGAAAGAAAATACCCCCTTTGAAACTGTCCACATTGATCACTATGGTCCATTGAGTAATCCAAAGAATAAAAATAAACATATTTTGCAATTGTTGACGGCTTCACAAAATTTATTAAGTTTTACCCGTGCAAAAGCACCACAACCGATGAAGTAATCAAACATCTAAAGCAATATTTTGAAAGTTACAGCTGCCCTAAACAAATTATATCTGACAGAGCTACGTGTTTTATGTCGCAACTATTTCAAGATTTTCTAAAAGAATATAATGTCCAACATGTTGCAGTAGCTACAGGTGCGCCAAGGGCTAATGGCCAAATTGAAAGGATGAATAGAACACTTACCGATAACAGTTTATTAAATTGGGATAAAGTACTTCCAATGTAGTTTTATTTTAATAATACAGTGAATAGGTCTACAGGACAAACGCCTGCTAAACTTTTATTCGGAATAGATCAAAGAGGTAAACTTGAAGATAATTTGCGTGAAATTTTAGAAAGTTGTGAGGAAAATAAACAGAGTTTAGGGGAAATTCGAAGTGAAGCACAGCAAATTACAACCAAATCTCAGATGCAAAATGAAATATATTATGATAATCGTCATAAACCTGCACACAGGTACTCCGTAGGTGATTATGTTATGGTAGCTAATGTTGACACCAGTCGGAGTCAATAAGAAACTTATTTCAAAGTATCGAGGATCATATATCATTAAAGAAGTTCTTCAGCATGATCGATATGTTGTTACTGATATCATTGGTTTCCAAAATACACAGATACCTTATGATGGAGTCCTAGATGCTTCGAGATTAAAACCTTATAGTAGTAACTAGATGAAGTCTTAACGTACCTGAATTTTACCAAATATGACGAGAAATCCCTGAATATGTCTTAACCCCGATTTTGTCAATTGATTATGTGATTTTATTGTTAAAACAGATGTGATAATGCTTATGTGAAATGTTTACGTTTAAATGACTATCACTACCTTAGTTTAAGATGCTTATGTTTATGATCTTGTTTATGAAGTTTATGTGATGTATGTAACAATGATCGCTTATGACGTTTGTTTATGTACCTACGTTTAGATTGATCACATTTAGGTGGAATGTTTATCTATTTACTGAAAGCATAGATTTTGTTTATGACAATCTGTTTATGAAAATGCTTATGAATTAAATGAAAATATCAAACTTACAATACTTACCTGTTGTATCTAATTTATGAGAACATTGGGATCGAGGACGATTAAGATATCAGAATGGCCGAGATCTTAAATTCAAATTTCCCGCTTATTTGTGAAGTGATTTGTGATTGGACATGATATTCGCGCAGGAAGAAGAGAGGAAAAGGAAAGAGATTAAGATGATGGTTTAGGTCGTTCGTATGGCTAATGCATTGTTTCGAGTTTTTAAGAGAAAATAAAAGTAGTATATATCAAATAGGTATGTTTAATTGAGACCTTTACCCAAACCGCTCCCCTACAATGAATTGGGTCTACATATCCTTAAAACTAAATTTCACGGAAAAAATAACAAATGTCCATGAAATAATACAGAATACAAAACAGAAATAAAACAAAATTCGATAAGTTTTGACTGGAAATTTTAGGGTTTTCTTTCTCTGAAACCTGATTATTTCTTTCTCTGAATCCTGATTATTTTAGCTTTATTTTTAAATTTTAATGATTTTATTTATAAACTAGCTTGGATTAAAATCATGATTTGCTTATGACAGCAACAGTGGTAGTTACCACTATCTCTTTCTTCCATAATGACATAGGTCTCGAATAGGCCCTTGAAAAAGTGTATTTCGAAACTAGCAATAATTTGTTAGGACCCAAAACAATTTAGTACTATACATGTTGAAACGGCATGCCGATATGGTGCTCACCTTTGTTTAGATGTTAGTTGGTCGAGCGGTATGTATAAGGTGGTCCATAAGTTAATTTATTTTTGGTATGAGTCTAAGGATTAACGGAAACAACGGGGAATTTTAATACATACATTTAAAAATAAAAGGGTACGCCTATGGTGTATAAAATATAAAGATACGAAATACTGTAAAATGATTTGTAGAGGCACAAAGTGTACAATTGAATTATTAGAATATTACTAAGTAATGTTAACAGAAATAAGTGACAATGATAGTTTCTAGCATAAAATAATTATCTACAATTTTCCACTGATCCCAAACCTAGGTGGCGAACAATAATAGCTTATAGCATAAATGGTAATAAAATCCGTAGAGAATGGTAGAAGTATGTTGCTCAAAAATATTCTAAGAAATAATATAAAATTATCGGCATATAAGTTAGTTAGCCTGATTTCACAAATGATAATAAAAACACGAAAGTTATTAAAAATGATTCAAAAATGGCACAAAATCGCACTTAAAATACCCAAAATTTGGCGTAAAATACCTGTATTTAATTTCATTCGGCTCTGCTATGATTATAGCTATAGAAAATTTTACAAGGCGCTTACGAGTATTCACTACGTAAAAAATAAAATAAAAATAACTAGTTAATCGATAAGTAATAGGGCAGCTCAGACGTCAAAAATTAATAAAACAAGATAGCTTACTTTTGGTCAGTTCAACGGACAGCACACTATATCAGGCCGGTTCTGGGATGACTTTATGGCAGGCACGGCAGCGAACTCTGGATGGTCTTTCGGGCAGGACTTAGCCCTACAAGTGGTGGTCTAAGACGACTGGCTTCTGTTTGGGAGTAACCCTCTTTTATATCAGATGGGGACATTGTTTTCGCCGTGATTCGGGGTCTGCAGGTGTTCGCTAGACGCTCGCGAGCTTGTCGGCGGATAGGACATATAAACAAACATGTTTTTGGAACATGTTTTTCGGGGAACCTTAACTACCCTGGCCGACCTATCCAATATAAACAACATGGTTTTTCGACTAAATTTATGACCCGATATTCTGCGGCTTGGTCCCTAACCCGTTGAATTTGAAACGAGATATCTTAAGGAAGTAGTTAACATTGTATCGAATTATTTGATAAAATGAAATGAGAAAATTGGTTTGTATCTACGGGGCACCTCAATCCTCCCTCCTTAATTTGAAAAGGAATTATGATATAATTACTTTTCTGTTTTTTTTAACTGACCTCTTACACATCTATCTGAGCTCCCTTCTAAACTTTGCTATAAATTATCACTTCTCAATCTACATTACCTGATTACTCTTCTTACTTAATTAAATTTAGGTCTTACTTATCTTCGTGATTATCTTCTTTTAGTCCTGTTACCCTATCTTACTATTATTAAATGATTATTTCCTTAATTCTACCTTAAATCTAGTTTCTGTAACGGAACACTACACTTTCACCATTACCGCACTCCCCTTTTGTTTTTGTTTTTCTGGTTCACTCACTCACTGTCTTCCTCGTCCTCCTCTTTTAGGTGGATGTGACTCAGAATGTGTTCCCTCGGCTCTTGGTTTAAAACATAGGGCGGCTCTGGTTCTCTTAGGATATCTTCCAAACCCCAATCGTCTTCTGGAGCAGGATCGGGTGGTGTGTTTGTGGGGACGACTGGTGTCCTCCTGGGTGACTGACTCCTGGGTGGCTGACTTCCGGGTGGCTGACTCCTAGTTGTAATTCTGCGCAGCCTGAGCCGCAGGGGCGGTTGACAGGGTTCCCTTCCAGGGGGATCGTTCGAGGCGGCCGGTCCTGCCGCGGCCGACTGGGCCATACCTGTCGCCTGCAATGTTGCTGGTCCTTCTGAAGATTGTGGCTCCCTGGGGGCGTACCTAGACCCTGGTGCAGCCCTCCCTGTCGCTTCCTCGGTTACGTTTGCTGGTGCGGTGAAGATTCCCGGCTACACAACCGGTGGGGTGGCCCATCTAACCCCGATCGCCGCCAATCCTCTACATAGAGGCACCATCTACAAGTGCAGGTCAGGGGGTCCGTCTGGGACAACACGGTATACCAAGTGTGGTATAGTGTCGCCCAGATTCGAACCAAAGCCTGGGTGTTGGCATGCGGCGCCGGTGTTGTTTCTAGGATGTAGATCAAGGCAGGAAACCATGATATTAGTCGCAGCAGGAGGTCGGCTGCAACTGTTCGTAGTAATCGCAGAATGGATCTCAAAGCTAGGTCCATGTTGACTCGCTGGCTGGTCATACTATACTGGCCAGCTACCTCGATTTTATCAACCTTAATTATTCTAAACTGCCACTATTAGTCTTTCATGAATCGCTTTTCGTTTAAAAGGGATGGATTTCTGTTTATCTTGAGCCAATTTTTGGGTAATAAAATTTCGTGATACAGTTTACAATTCGTGTCTATAATATATGCTACTCTAGAGTTTGGCTGGCTATCTTGTATCCTATGACCTAATTCCCATCCATCGATGGTGCTAACGGCTAACCGATTTAGTTTTTAGAGAGCTGGATACAAAGCGATCTTTGTTTCGGCCACCGAGTGTGTGGGCGCGCTTGGATTCGCGGTTGGTGCTCAATTCGTGATATTTTCTGGTTGTGTCCGCGGTTCCCTATCGAAATTCTCACTGTATGATGTCATCTTTGATTTTTATTTTCCTGTGGACCGGAGGCGGAGTTTTGCCGTAATATGATAAAATGCGTTAAAGTCGTCCAACAACTAGCAATCATCTGATAGCTACAACCTGTGGCATGGTGCAGTGCTATGCGTTAATAAAGGTCGAGACTAAAAATTGTATTATCCTAAAAATAAAATATAGTCCTATGAATCCGCTTGTCCACTCACCTAATACCATAAAATATTCATAAAACTTTCTCAGAGCGGAGGAAGCTAATTTCTGAATTTCCTCGGGGTTAAATAATGAAAGTGTAGAAAACCCTTGTGCATCTACTTCCTTACCCGCGATCCTATGAACTATTATATTAGATACGGCTTTTCTTTCTTGATGAAACATTATTGATTCTTGCGCTAGCCTTATTTCTTCATTTGTGTAAATTCCACCGGAACCGAGGTTCTTTATTTCATGAAATTGATACTTGTCTTCCTTATCTACTTCTAATTGCGTAGGTTTAATGTGAATAATAGGATTTGGACCGAATCCTATCCAGTTTTTACTTAATACGAATAAAGAAGGTATTAATGTGTTGCATTCAATTTCTTCTCCGTATTCTTGTATAACACGCGTAAAAGGCGCCATAAAATAACTTTTGTTATAAGCAGTGATAGGAAATTCATTATAACAAAGTTTCGTTTCCCTCCTAACTTCCACTAATATCGGTAAACATTTCATTACATATAGTACCTCACCGGCTATTTTAGCAACATACCCTTGTTAATTTTTTATTAATACTGCCGCGGCGTTGGGCGTAACGGTAGCTAACAAATGTCTATTCTTTAAAATTTCTCTATGAAGTAGGCATCTGCGATACACGGTTTGTGAAAACATTTCTCCTAAGGCTACATATAAAAATTTTGTGTTTACATAAGGAATAAGATCTATGTTGTGTGACTGATTTATGTTGAACCATTTATTTAGCGTTGGCGGTGGCATTTCTTCCACTACTAATAACCTAGGGTGCTCTGTAGTCCAAATCTTCATATCACATAGCGTGTCTCGTTCGAGCAATTGGATTGCAAATACATGCTGTGCGCTTTCCACTACTAGGTATTGTTTATGAGATGTCCCAACCTTGTTCTCTAGTATAATAGAAGCTTCGCCCTCATATAGCACTCGATAATTATTACAGTTATCTAACTTATTGATTTCCCATACTGATTCACCTGTTAATAAATCCATACAATATCCGTCCAGGAATGAACAAACTATCCCTTCCGCTAATTTCATTTCATTATTGTCTAATTTTGTGCTGGCAGCATAGTCCCGTACAGTAATTTTTACTGAGGCAGTGACGATCACCTCGTGCCATTGCCTTCCATCCTTCCATGGTCGTAATAACTAGTACCTTCGCACGTACCATCGCTATCTAATGTTCCCGCTAATGTCAAGGTGAATTCATGAATTTTAGAACAATCCTCCTTTCCTGTTTCATGCAGATATGTAAGTAATCCGTCGACCACAATGGAATTATGTGAGAACATTCCGCAGTGCATGATTTGTCTTGTTACTTCAATAAGACAACTTCTTACTTTTGTACATTCTGATATTTTTGCTTCTCAATTACTTGTACCATCTTATTTATTGTTTCATAATTTGTTTCCGGGTTTTGGCATGGTGTGACATCTCGTAACGATATGGCAGATATGTTTGTAGCGGCATTTCGGCAATCATATGCTATAAGGCTAGTCGCCATTATTGGACAATTGGCAACGCTGTAACAAAATACTAGGTGCAGTCTTGGATCCTCTCCCATGATAAATAATTGTTTTAAATAACTTAAATAGCCTATTGTATACTACTTATTATTTCTTAAATTTAAATTGCTTCCCTCAGAACCCAACCAAGGATGTCGTTCCTCAATCGGTCGCCTCGAACGCGTTTGATAGGTATACTCTGGGCGATTATTATTTTCATTCTCAGCTGGCGGTGTCTCAGGGGACTGCGGGGACATTATTATTGTTTATTACCGCTTTCACTGCTGTCTCCGTCGGACTCGCTATTGTTATCAGTTATCACTGTCATTTATTTGTGGTGGCGGTGTTTGTGCTGGTGGTATATCATCTATTTCTTCCCACATCTCTTCTTTTTCTTTGTCATCTATTGTCCCTTTTTCGGTTTTATGGTTCACTATATTTTTGTCACCTAACAATGCTCCATTGAACATTTTTAACCTATTTGAATGTACTACTTGTTTCTTTCTTCCGCCTATTTCCTTTATTTTCAATGTTACCAGCCCCTTCTTTTCAATAACACGGTACGGTCCCGTCCATTTGGCTTGGAACTTCTTTGCCAATTTATTTCCTGGTATCACTGGCGTATTAAGGTACATTCTATCGCCTATTTCAAACTCTTTCTTTGTCTTTTTGGCATTGAATTTCTGGCACCTAGTTTCTACAGATTTTTCTATGTTTTCCTTCGCGTGTTCATGAGCTAGTTGCATTCTTGATAACATTTCCGTGGCATAATTTTCGTCCAAGTCATACTTTGCTCTCCTATCTCTTATGGTAAGATGCTGTGGAAGCTCCATATCTCGTCCAAACATTAAGAAAAATGGCGTTTCTTTTGTGGCACTGTCTAATTATTCCTATAAGCCATTAGAGCGAAGGGAATCCAATTGTCCCAACTGACTTCGTCGTTACTTACGTAGTGCGAAATATGCGTCTTTAATGTTTTATGGAATCTTTCTATAACTGCATTATCCTGCGGGTGGTATGGCGTGGTTTGTAACTTCGTAATATTTAATATTTTACAGATTTCCTTGAAAAGGTTAGACAAAAATTGTGTTCCTTGATCAGTAATTAATTCTCGTGGGATCCCAAATTGCGTGATCACATTTATGACAAAAGCTTTAGCCAGTTTCCGCGTTTATATCTGGTAGCGGTATACAGACAGGATATCTCGTCAAGAAATCGATGTAAGTCAAATTATACCTATTTCCATTCCTAGTCCTATTTAATGGACCGACAATATCTAAAGCAATTCTTCCAAATACCATAGAGGGTACTGGCATTTTTTGTAATTCCGCGGGAGGGTTGTAATTACTTTTTCTTACATTACAAGAGTGAAAGTTATGACAATACCTCCTTATGTCCGTACACATTTTCCTCCAATAAAAATCTTTTTTAATCAGTTCCATCGTTCTCTTCTCTCCGACGTGTCCCGCTAAAGCACTGTTATGATAAAGAAACATTATATCGTTTATAATTAATCTCGGCGCATATAATTTATCGATTCTCTTATCGGCCCCCAAATAACATTCGTGTCGGTATTTGTTTATGTTTTGAATAATCTCCGCCGCTACCTTATCCTCTCGTTGCCTTCGGAGAATTTCTTCTCGGTTCCATATAGTGGCTATTACGGGCGTAATTCCCGTTTGTTTTTCTTCCGTATCTACGAATGCTATTCTTGGTGATTCCTCTCGTAATCTCGTGAGACTATCAGCATTAGTGTTCAACTTGCCTGGCCTATACTCAATACTAAAAGAGTACTCCATTAAAAACATGGCCCATTTTGCTAACCTTGAACTTGGATCTTTGATGGTCAATAAATATTTTAAAGGTCGATGGTCCGTAAAAATTAGAAAATGTGTCCCAGTTAAGTACTCTCGCCACCTCTTAATTGCATATACGACCCTCAAACATTCCTTCTCGATCGTTGAATACCTGCGTTCCGCGTCATTTAGACCTCGACTAGCATAGCATACAGGGTGCTCCAAGTTATCGTACTTTTGACAGAGGATGGCACCAATCGCCGTGGCGCTTCCGTCCGTTACTACTATGAAGGGTTTACTAAAATCTGGAAACTTTAATATTGGGCTTCTAATTAGTGCATTTTTCAAGATTTCAAAAGATTCTTGTTTTTCCGTCCACTTGAAGGGTACATCTTTCTTAGTTAATTCTGTTAGCGGCGTGATATTTTTTAAAATTCCTTTACCATGGACCGGTAGTACGATGCTAAGCATATGAATGCTCTAATTTCCTTTACGGTCTTTGGGACTGGGTAGTTCTTTACTACCTCGATTTTCTCAGAGTGCGCCTTATATCCACTGGAATTTATTATGTGCCCTATATATTCAATTTCTTCTTTCATAAAATGACATTTAGTGGGCTTGAACTTCAAATTACTCTCTCTCATCTTATCGAACACATGTCTGAGGCGTTTAAGATGTTCCTCTACGTCTCCCGCACTAAATACTATTATATCATCTAAATATATTAGGCACTCTTTGTACGATAGGGTGGCAAACACATTGTGCATTAACCTTTGCCAACTAGAGGGCGCATTTTTTAATCCCATACTCATACGTTTAAACTCGTAATGGTTTCCCTGTGTCGAAAAAGCACTTTTCTCTCTATCTCGCTCATCTAATTCCACTTGGAAATATCCACTAGCCAGATCCATCGTTGAAAATAAACTACAGCCATGTAATAAGTCAATAGTGTCCTGTAACCTTGGTAAGGGAAAGTCTGTCTTCGTTATTGCATTTAATTCCCTGTAATCAATACATAACCTAAACTGAGGCTCTTCTCCTGGGTGTAAACGCTTTTCCACCAGAAGGGCTGGAAAGCTCCATAGAGATTGACTTTCCACGATTATCTCGCTATCTAAAAGTTCTTGAATTTCCTTTCTTATAATTTCCTTCCTATGATATGGAACTCGGTATGGTCTTTTAGAAATTGGTGGGACGTCTTCCGTGATGATGCGATGCTTGATCTTGGTGGTACACATCAACTTTGCTCTTGGTGCTCTGAAAATATCTACGTATTCCTCTATTACATTTTTTAGCTTTTCCTCACTTGAATTGTTCACTTTGTCTAGGTGCAATAACCTTAATATCTCTTCTGATTCCTGTACATTTACTTTCCTTACTGGCTTTCCATTCTTCGGACACTCACTTACTTCGGCCTCACAAGCTTTCGCTACAACAAGCTTTCTCTGTATCATCAAGCTTTGTTCTGTCATATTCATTAAGCGGATCGGTACCTCTTTTTCTGCCCTATTTATACTTCTAGCGACTATTATACCTTGAGTTATATCTTGATTAGGTTCTACGACAACAAATGGCGTCTCCAGTTTTGCAACTTTCCTTATCGTGGCCATACATACTGCTTGACTTCTCGAGGGTATCACTAAGTCATTTTTAAGGTACACTTCCATTCCTGTCGAGTCTGATGTTTCATCTCTCTCCTTTCGGAAATTGGAGGCAGTGTGCCTTAGCCGACTGTCCTCAAGACGGTTATCTGACTCTTGGTCTGGTGCTTGTACCTGTCTAACTCTCTCATCCCCTTTTATCATCTTTCTTTCTCCTTTTTCCTCTACTATTTTCTTCTCATCTTCCTTTTCACTTACTTTTTCTACTTTCTGGGGATCTATAGCTCCCCTGGATGTCGCTAACTCCACCTGTTGGTCTACCCGGTTGTTATTTTTTGTGCAGTGCTCGTTACGAGTACCAGTCGTTTGAACACTGACATTCCTGATCTCTGGTATAGACCAAGAATAAGCGGCGGCCTCTGACAGGCGAGTTAACTCCTTCCCCAAACTCCTAACTTCACTTCCTAACTCCTTAACTTCACTTCTTAACAACTTAACTTCACTTTTTAACAACTTAACTTCACTTTTTAATTCATTAACTTGTTCACACAGGACTTCACTTAGAACCACTTCTTCTTTCTTTTTAATTACACTGTCATCAATCACAACACTCTCTCGTTGCTCTTTAACTTCGCTAGCTAATTTCTCAACTATTAACTCTCAAATCTTGAACTTCGTCGTATAAATTATCACTCATAATACATCCTTCACGCCTTTTAACCAAACTTGCTCTCGTATTATAATTGTTTTGAATTGAATTGAATTGAGTTGAATATCTACTAATACTACCTTATTTTTAATAATCTTTAAACCCTCTGCAAACTCTGGCTTTACTAAAGATACAACGGCTCCGGAATCTATTAAAACTCTACATTTTCTATGACACACAGTCATTTCCGCAATGTTCCGAGGATGTATTCCTTTTCTAAAACAATTGCGGATCGGTTTCCTTACTAATTTCGAGTTTCCTGTGCTCCAGCCGGACTCCGAAAGACCTGAGCGGCTGGCTGGTCATTTAAATGACCCTGTACCAAACGGCGGTACGACGGAGAATTTCCCGGGCAATTCCTCGCATAGTGACCTAGGCCCCTACACTGATAGCAGCGGCCGTTATTAGTCGGCAGCGGTCTGTCACGCTTCGGGCGATATTTTAAACATTCCCGGGCGAAGTGACCTATTTCGTGGCAATGAAAACATTCCTGGCTGCTTCGCGGCGGCATTTCCCCACGTCTATTACAGTCCCGAGCCAAATGTCCATCTTGCTTGCATTTATGGCACCTAATACCCTTGTAACTACTAGACCTGGCGTTTCCGGTTTCATTCTTATCTGCCACTCGGCATTCCCTATTATTTTGAACTGGCCTAATAATTCTTTCTATCGATTCTTCCCTTTCTGCGTA
Organism: Pseudeuparius sepicola; assembly: GCA_963920635.1. Taxonomy (NCBI): domain Eukaryota; kingdom Metazoa; phylum Arthropoda; class Insecta; order Coleoptera; family Anthribidae; genus Pseudeuparius; species Pseudeuparius sepicola. The sequence goes on along the minus strand of OY987304.1, from coordinate 25,962,855 downwards.
TTTTATTGCCTCTTCCATATTTTTCGGCCTTAACGACAAAACCCGCTGTTTTATCGGCATTAATAACCCTAAAATAAATTGCGTTGTGATATTCATCTCGAGTTTCTCCTGCAAAACTTGCGTTTTTACCGGGTCATCTACAAGCGTTACGGTGCTGTTCCCTAATATTTTAAGCCTAGTCAAAAATTGACCACAGCTTTCCCCGTATCTCTGCCTTGCGTCTATGAACATATTTATCGCCGTACCTGGTACATGTCTTCGTTTAAATTGCCTCTTTAAAATAGCCTTTAATTTAGCCCAATCCGTTGTCTTTTGCCATTCTGGTTCCGCTTCTATCAATTGCTTGGCGCTCCCTCTCAATTTTAACCTAATAGCCACTTTTGTTCCTCAGACCACCCTGCCAATAACGCGGTTTCTTCGATTATCCCTAAAAATTCCTCTACTCTGTCTCTCCCGTCATAAGTTGGTACCGTTTCTATCCCCATTAATAATCTCGAGGTTACTTCCCTCCTTACCTCACCTTCCGCGCCGTTTGCCCCTGCCATTGCCTCCACTTGTTCGTTTGGCATTTCAAAATTCTTTAATAAAAATAAATCCTAAATTTCTTACCTATTTACCTCTATTTTTGGATGGAATTTTCTTCACCCTTAAATAGTTCCTCCTAGCCTATCTTTCCTTAATACCTAATTTTCTAAACCGTTATCTCACACAGTTATGTCACAGTTTCCCTAAATTTTTTTTTTCACAATTTTCCGCCTTTCCTATTATTTCCCTACCAAAATATACGTTAAAATCTTACGGTTCCTACAACTCTCTTAAAAAAATTTCTCTGCTAAATTTCTGACAAAGATACGAAATACTGTAAAATGATCCATTTAATTTTTAATTGGGTTTTTCGCCACCAAACTGATTGACAACTTTTTCAAGTTGCCTCGAAAATTCATAAATTCTTAACACTGAATGAACGAAACTTTATACGTGTAACTCAAAAAATAACTTCAACAAATTTGTTTTCTGAGCTTTCGGAGAATAAATCTTCCTCCTTTCTCAAAGATCATGTCACGTCAAAGTGAAGTGACAGATTAATAAATTTCAGGTTAAAATGTCATGACAACAGAAACAATAGCCTAGCCACCTGCCTGATATTGTACCCGGTGTTCTATCTAATTATCTATAGTAACTTCTCTTTGAATAAGTGGCAATGATATTTTACTGAATTCCACTGAACATTCAGCAACACAGTTGCCCGTATTTCCTAGAATAAAGGCAGATTCTTTAATTTTTCGTCTATTTCCTACTTCTTCTTTTAGAATTGGTTTGGAACTATCCCACAATATCCTATTAAAGGAATGTTCACATATTTTTGACTTCGAAATTTGATTTTGCCTGATATAATTTTTATGTTCTTTTAAACGAACGTTAAATGGCCTACAAGTCTCCCCAACATAGAACTTTCCACATTCACAAGGAATTTTATAAATGCAATTTTTTTAACTTTGTAACTCATTAAATGGTTTTGTTTTAACTAGCATCGATCTTAATGTATTTTTGGTTTTAAATACTGTTCTGACATTAAAACGATTGCCTATACGTTTTAGCTCATCTGGTAGTCCAGGAATATAAGGAATTATTAAATTTACTGGTCGGTCCACCAGATTTATTTCTCTAATTCTATTAGCATTGTTATTTTGTTGGCAATCCTGAAAAACTTGCTCAACAAATTCAATAGGATAACTATTCTCCTCAAGAACATGTTTTATATGTATAATTTCCTCCTCAAATTTTGTGTTATTAGAACAAATCGTTCTAGCCCTGTCATACAAACTTTTAATTACTCCTTTTTTAACACTAATATGATGATTGGAGTTGAAATGGAGATATCTATTAGTATGTGTTGGTTTTCTATAGACACTAGTTTCTATATTATCTGATTTCAGTATAAAAACATCTAAGAAAGGTAATTGATTATTATTTTCAATTTCTAAGGTAAACTTGATAGAAGGTTCTTGTGAGTTTATAAAATTTAATAATGAATTTAACTCATCTACTGCATGTTCCCATATAACAAATATGTCATCTACATATCTCCACCAAACATTAGGTTGGTGAACATATCTAGTCAATTCATTTTGTTCAAAATCTTCCATGAATAAATTGCTTATGAATGGTGATAAAGGAGACCCCATAGCCATTCCAAATTCTTGCTGGTAAAATTCATTTCCTAGTTGAAAATAAGTGGTTTTAACACATAGTGTTGTTAGTTCTAATATTGCATCTATATTCAAATTTGTCCTTTCTTCTAAAGTCTGATCACTTTCTAACTGTCTGCGTAAAATATTCAATGATTTGTCAACAGGGACATTTGTAAAAAAGACTAACCACATCAAAGCTAGCTAATATATAATTATCCGGAAATTGATGTTCCCTAATTTTTTCTAGAAAATGATTACTGTTTCTGATAAATGAATTTGAGTTGTAAAAATAGGGGTATGTGTTTAATATTTATGTACATTTATACACATACCCCTATTTTTACAACTCAAATTCATTTATCAGAAACAGTAATCATTTTCTAGAAAAAATTAGGGAACATCAATTTCCGGATAATTATATATTAGCTAGCTTTGATGTGGTTAGTCTTTTTTACAAATGTCCCTGTTGACAAATCATTGAATATTTTACGCAGACAGTTAGAAAGTGATCAGACTTTAGAAGAAAGGACAAATTTGAATATAGATGCAATATTAGAACTAACAACACTATGTGTTAAAACCACTTATTTTCAACTAGGAAATGAATTTTACCAGCAAGAATTTGGAATGGCTATGGGGTCTCCTTTATCACCATTCATAAGCAATTTATTCATGGAAGATTTTGAACAAAATGAATTGACTAGATATGTTCACCAACCTAATGTTTGGTGGAGATATGTAGATGACATATTTGTTATATGGGAACATGCAGTAGATGAGTTAAATTCATTATTAAATTTTATAAACTCACAAGAACCTTCTATCAAGTTTACCTTAGAAATTGAAAATAATAATCAATTACCTTTCTTAGATGTTTTTATACTGAAATCAGATAATATAGAAACTAGTGTCTATAGAAAACCAACACATACTAATAGATATCTCCATTTCAACTCCAATCATCATATTAGTGTTAAAAAAGGAGTAATTAAAAGTTTGTATGACAGGGCTAGAACGATTTGTTCTAATAACACAAAATTTGAGGAGGAAATTATACATATAAAACATGTTCTTGAGGAGAATAGTTATCCTATTGAATTTGTTGAGCAAGTTTTTCAGGATTGCCAACAAAATAACAATGCTAATAGAATTAGAGAAATAAATCTGGTGGACCGACCAGTAAATTTAATAATTCCTTATATTCCTGGACTACCAGATGAGCTAAAACGTATAGGCAATCGTTTTAATGTCAGAACAGTATTTAAAACCAAAAATACATTAAGATCGATGCTAGTTAAAACAAAACCATTTAATGAGTTACAAAGTTAAAAAAATTGCATTTATAAAATTCCTTGTGAATGTGGAAAGTTCTATGTTGGGGAGACTTGTAGGCCATTTAACGTTCGTTTAAAAGAACATAAAAATTATATCAGGCAAAATCAAATTTCGAAGTCAAAAATATGTGAACATTCCTTTAATAGGATATTGTGGGATAGTTCCAAACCAATTCTAAAAGAAGAAGTAGGAAATAGACGAAAAATTAAAGAATCTGCCTTTATTCTAGGAAATACGGGCAACTGTGTTGCTGAATGTTCAGTGGAATTCAGTAAAATATCATTGCCACTTATTCAAAGAGAAGTTACTATAGATAATTAGATAGAACACCGGGTACAATATCAGGCAGGTGGCTAGGCTATTGTTTCTGTTGTCATGACATTTTAACCTGAAATTTATTAATCTGTCACTTCACTTTGACGTGACATGATCTTTGAGAAAGGAGGAAGATTTATTCTCCGAAAGCTCAGAAAACAAATTTGTTGAAGTTATTTTTTGAGTTACACGTATAAAGTTTCGTTCATTCAGTGTTAAGAATTTATGAATTTTCGAGGCAACTTGAAAAAGTTGTCAATCAGTTTGGTGGCGAAAAACCCAATTAAAAATTAAATGGATCATTTTACAGTATTTCGTATCTTTGTCAGAAATTTAGCAGAGAAATTTTTTTAAGAGAGTTGTAGGAACCGTAAGATTTTAACGTATATTTTGGTAGGGAAATAATAGGAAAGGCGGAAAATTGTGAAAAAAAAAATTTAGGGAAACTGTGACATAACTGTGTGAGATAACGGTTTAGAAAATTAGGTATTAAGGAAAGATAGGCTAGGAGGAACTATTTAAGGGTGAAGAAAATTCCATCCAAAAATAGAGGTAAATAGGTAAGAAATTTAGGATTTATTTTTATTAAAGAATTTTGAAATGTCAAACGAACAAGTGGAGGCAATGGCAGGGGCAAACGGCGCGGAAGGTGAGGTAAGGAGGGAAGTAACCTCGAGATTATTAATGGGAATAGAAACGGTACCAACTTATGACGGGAGAGACAGAGTAGAGGAATTTTTAGGGATAATCGAAGAAACCGCGTTATTGGCAGGGTGGTCTGAGGAACAAAAGTGGCTATTAGGTTAAAATTGAGAGGGAGCGCCAAGCAATTGATAGAAGCGGAACCAGAATTGCAAAAGACAACGGATTGGGCTAAATTAAAGGCTATTTTAAAGAGGCAATTTAAACGAAGACATGTACCAGGTACGGCGATAAATATGTTCATAGACGCAAGGCAGAGATACGGGGAAAGCTGTGGTCAATTTTTGACTAGGCTTAAAATATTAGGGAACAGCACCGTAACGCTTGTAGATGACCCGGTAAAAACGCAAGTTTTGCAGGAGAAACTCGAGATGAATATCACAACGCAATTTATTTTAGGGTTATTAATGCCGATAAAACAGCGGGTTTTGTCGTTAAGGCCGAAAAATATGGAAGAGGCAATAAAATACGCAGAAAGGGAAGAATCGATAGAAAGAATTATTAGGCCAGTTCAAAATAATAGGGAATGCCGAGTGGCAGATAAGAATGAAACCGGAAACGCCAGGTCTAGTAGTTACAAGGATATTAGGTGCCATAAATGCAAGCAAGATGGACATTTGGCTCGGGACTGTAATAGACGTGGGGAAATGCCGCCGCGAAGCAGCCAGGAATGTTTTCATTGCCACGAAATAGGTCACTTCGCCCGGGAATGTTTAAAATATCGCCCGAAGCGTGACAGACCGCTGCCGACTAATAACGGCCGCTGCTATCAGTGTAGGGGCCTAGGTCACTATGCGAGGAATTGCCCGGGAAATTCTCCGTCGTACCGCCGTTTGGTACAGGGTCATTTAAATGACCAGCCAGCCGCTCAGGTCTTTCGGAGTCCGGCTGGAGCACAGGAAACTCGAAATTAGTAAGGAAACCGATCCGCAATTGTTTTAGAAAAGGAATACATCCTCGGAACATTGCGGAAATGACTGTGTGTCATAGAAAATGTAGAGTTTTAATAGATTCCGGAGCCGTTGTATCTTTAGTAAAGCCAGAGTTTGCAGAGGGTTTAAAGATTATTAAAAATAAGGTAGTATTAGTAGATATTCAACTCAATTCAATTCAATTCAAAACAATTATAATACGAGAGCAAGTTTGGTTAAAAGGCGTGAAGGATGTATTATGAGTGATAATTTATACGACGAAGTTCAAGATTTGAGAGTTAATAGTTGAGAAATTAGCTAGCGAAGTTAAAGAGCAACGAGAGAGTGTTGTGATTGATGACAGTGTAATTAAAAAGAAAGAAGAAGTGGTTCTAAGTGAAGTCCTGTGTGAACAAGTTAATGAATTAAAAAGTGAAGTTAAGTTGTTAAAAAGTGAAGTTAAGTTGTTAAGAAGTGAAGTTAAGGAGTTAGGAAGTGAAGTTAGGAGTTTGGGGAAGGAGTTAACTCGCCTGTCAGAGGCCGCCGCTTATTCTTGGTCTATACCAGAGATCAGGAATGTCAGTGTTCAAACGACTGGTACTCGTAACGAGCACTGCACAAAAAATAACAACCGGGTAGACCAACAGGTGGAGTTAGCGACATCCAGGGGAGCTATAGATCCCCAGAAAGTAGAAAAAGTAAGTGAAAAGGAAGATGAGAAGAAAATAGTAGAGGAAAAAGGAGAAAGAAAGATGATAAAAGGGGATGAGAGAGTTAGACAGGTACAAGCACCAGACCAAGAGTCAGATAACCGTCTTGAGGACAGTCGGCTAAGGCACACTGCCTCCAATTTCCGAAAGGAGAGAGATGAAACATCAGACTCGACAGGAATGGAAGTGTACCTTAAAAATGACTTAGTGATACCCTCGAGAAGTCAAGCAGTATGTATGGCCACGATAAGGAAAGTTGCAAAACTGGAGACGCCATTTGTTGTCGTAGAACCTAATCAAGATATAACTCAAGGTATAATAGTCGCTAGAAGTATAAATAGGGCAGAAAAAGAGGTACCGATCCGCTTAATGAATATGACAGAACAAAGCTTGATGATACAGAGAAAGCTTGTTGTAGCGAAAGCTTGTGAGGCCGAAGTAAGTGAGTGTCCGAAGAATGGAAAGCCAGTAAGGAAAGTAAATGTACAGGAATCAGAAGAGATATTAAGGTTATTGCACCTAGACAAAGTGAACAATTCAAGTGAGGAAAAGCTAAAAAATGTAATAGAGGAATACGTAGATATTTTCAGAGCACCAAGAGCAAAGTTGATGTGTACCACCAAGATCAAGCATCGCATCATCACGGAAGACGTCCCACCAATTTCTAAAAGACCATACCGAGTTCCATATCATAGGAAGGAAATTATAAGAAAGGAAATTCAAGAACTTTTAGATAGCGAGATAATCGTGGAAAGTCAATCTCTATGGAGCTTTCCAGCCCTTCTGGTGGAAAAGCGTTTACACCCAGGAGAAGAGCCTCAGTTTAGGTTATGTATTGATTACAGGGAATTAAATGCAATAACGAAGACAGACTTTCCCTTACCAAGGTTACAGGACACTATTGACTTATTACATGGCTGTAGTTTATTTTCAACGATGGATCTGGCTAGTGGATATTTCCAAGTGGAATTAGATGAGCGAGATAGAGAGAAAAGTGCTTTTTCGACACAGGGAAACCATTACGAGTTTAAACGTATGAGTATGGGATTAAAAAATGCGCCCTCTAGTTGGCAAAGGTTAATGCACAATGTGTTTGCCACCCTATCGTACAAAGAGTGCCTAATATATTTAGATGATATAATAGTATTTAGTGCGGGAGACGTAGAGGAACATCTTAAACGCCTCAGACATGTGTTCGATAAGATGAGAGAGAGTAATTTGAAGTTCAAGCCCACTAAATGTCATTTTATGAAAGAAGAAATTGAATATATAGGGCACATAATAAATTCCAGTGGATATAAGGCGCACTCTGAGAAAATCGAGGTAGTAAAGAACTACCCAGTCCCAAAGACCGTAAAGGAAATTAGAGCATTCATATGCTTAGCATCGTACTACCGGTCCATGGTAAAGGAATTTTAAAAAATATCACGCCGCTAACAGAATTAACTAAGAAAGATGTACCCTTCAAGTGGACGGAAAAACAAGAATCTTTTGAAATCTTGAAAAATGCACTAATTAGAAGCCCAATATTAAAGTTCCCAGATTTTAGTAAACCCTTCATAGTAGTAACGGACGGAAGCGCCACGGCGATTGGTGCCATCCTCTGTCAAAAGTACGATAACTTGGAGCACCCTGTATGCTATGCTAGTCGAGGTCTAAATGACGCGGAACGCAGGTATTCAACGATCGAGAAGGAATGTTTGAGGGTCGTATATGCAATTAAGAGGTGGCGAGTACTTAACTGGGACACATTTTCTAATTTTTACGGACCATCGACCTTTAAAATATTTATTGACCATCAAAGATCCAAGTTCAAGGTTAGCAAAATATGCCATGTTTTTAATGGAGTACTCTTTTAGTATTGAGTATAGGCCAGGCAAGTTGAACACTAATGCTGATAGTCTCACGAGATTACGAGAGGAATCACCAAGAATAGCATTCGTAGATACGGAAGAAAAACAAACGGGAATTACGCCCGTAATAGCCACTATATGGAACCGAGAAGAAATTCTCCGAAGGCAACGAGAGGATAAGGTAGCGGCGGAGATTATTCAAAACATAAACAAATACCGACACGAATGTTATTTGGGGGCCGATAAGAGAATCGATAAATTATATGCGCCGAGATTAATTATAAACGATATAATGTTTCTTTATCATAACAGTGTTTTAGCGGGACACGTCGGAGAGAAGAGAACGATGGAACTGATTAAAAAAGATTTTTATTGGAGGAAAATGTGTACGGACATAAGGAGGTATTGTCATAACTTTCACTCTTGTAATGTAAGAAAAAGTAATTACAACCCTCCCGCGGAATTACAAAAAATGCCAGTACCCTCTATGGTATTTGGAAGAATTGCTTTAGATATTGTCGGTCCATTAAATAGGACTAGGAATGGAAATAGGTATAATTTGACTTACATCGATTTCTTGACGAGATATCCTGTCTGTATACCGCTACCAGATATAAACGCGGAAACTGGCTAAAGCTTTTGTCATAAATGTGATCACGCAATTTGGGATCCCACGAGAATTAATTACTGATCAAGGAACACAATTTTTGTCTAACCTTTTCAAGGAAATCTGTAAAATATTAAATATTACGAAGTTACAAACCACGCCATACCACCCGCAGGATAATGCAGTTATAGAAAGATTCCATAAAACATTAAAGACGCATATTTCGCACTACGTAAGTAACGACGAAGTCAGTTGGGACAATTGGATTCCCTTCGCTCTAATGGCTTATAGGAATAATTAGACAGTGCCACAAAAGAGACGCCATTTTTCTTAATGTTTGGACGAGATATGGAGCTTCCACAGCATCTTACCATAAGAGATAGGAGAGCAAAGTATGACTTGGACGAAAATTATGCCACGGAAATGTTATCAAGAATGCAACTAGCTCATGAACACGCGAAGGAAAACATAGAAAAATCTGTAGAAACTAGGTGCCAGAAATTCAATGCCAAAAAGACAAAGAAAGAGTTTGAAATAGGCGATAGAATGTACCTTAATACACCAGTGATACCAGGAAATAAATTGGCAAAGAAGTTCCAAGCCAAATGGACGGGACCGTACCGTGTTATTGAAAAGAAGGGGCTGGTAACATTGAAAATAAAGGAAATAGGCGGAAGAAAGAAACAAGTAGTACATTCAAATAGGTTAAAAATGTTCAATGGAGCATTGTTAGGTGACAAAAATATAGTGAACCATAAAACCGAAAAAGGGACAATAGATGACAAAGAAAAAGAAGAGATGTGGGAAGAAATAGATGATATACCACCAGCACAAACACCGCCACCACAAATAAATGACAGTGATAACTGGTAACAATAGCGAGTCCGACGGAGACAGCAGTGAAAGCGGTAATAAACAATAATAATGTCCCCGCAGTCCCCTGAGACACCGCCAGCTGAGAATGAAAATAATAATCGCCCAGAGTATACCTATCAAACGCGTTCGAGGCGACCGATTGAGGAACGACATCCTTGGTTGGGTTCTGAGGGAAGCAATTTAAATTTAAGAAATAATCATGTTGGCCTTAACTGGATTTCATGCAAAGGTTACATAGATACAGGGAGTCAGATAAATGTGGCTGACTATTCCATAATAAATAAATTAAAAATAAAATTACAACCCTTCAGTGTTGTAGTGAAGGGTTTTGGACAGCAAATAATTTTCCCCAAGGGAATGAGTACTGTTAATTTTAAATTTAAAAATTTTTCCATGAAATCCCAATTACATTTTGTAGATGCTTCTATAGGTGATATTGAGGTCATTATAGGACAACCAATTATTAATCATAAAAATAATATAATGACGGTCCAGGGAGACAGTGTTATATTAGATAAAATTGAAAATAAACAATTTTACCCTGTAGTGTTGGAGAAAGATGTTGTTATAGAACCTCGTTCTACCGCTATTGTACCTGTTAGTACGAATACAGAAAAACGTTAAGAAATGCTGGATAATGGAATAATTAGATAATCTTATTCTAATTTTTCTAGCCCGGCTATCTTAGTAAAAAAGAAAAATGGTGCTTTTAGATTGGCAATAGACTACAGAAAATTGAATTCAATGACTGTAAAACAAAGATGGCCTCTTCCCCATATTGAAGACCAAATTGGTCGTCTCCGAGGAAAAAAATACTTTTGTAGTTTGGATATGACTCAAGGGTATTATCAAGTACCAGTTGCCAAGAATTCTGTGAACAAAACTGCATTTGTTACACAAGAGGGCCAGTACGAATTTTTACGCATGCCGTTTGGGGTGGCTAACGTGCCGGCAACATTTCAAAGGTTATTAAATAACTTATTTTCTGATACACTTTGTTATAATAACCTCAGTATCTATCTTGATGATATTCTAATTTCTTCGGAAACTATAGAAGAAGGGCTTCATTTTCTAAAACTCGTTTTTAATCGATTACGTCAAGCCAATCTGAAATTAAATGTAGAAAAATGTTTTTTCTTTGAGAACACCATAGATTATTTAGGGTACGAAATAAGCGAACAAGGGGTTCGTCCAGGACAGAGTAAAATAACGGCCGTAGCCAACTTTCCCAAACCCAAAAATTTTCATGAGTTAAGACAGTTCTTGGGGTTAACATCTTATTTTCGAAAATTTATTAAAAACCACGCTATTATAGTGGCACCATTAACTAATTTATTAAAAAAGACAGTTCCGTGGCAATGGACTTCTGCTGAAACGAAAGCTTTTAATGATATCAAAACACAGTTGACCTCTAGACCGTTGCTTAGTGTTTATAATCCAAATCTTGAAACTGAATTGCATACAGACGCCAGTAGTAAAGGTCTCACGAGTATTTTACTTCAAAAACATGGGGATTCATTTAAACCTGTCATGTATTATAGTCGAAGGACTAACAAAGATGAAAAAATTTATCATTCATACGAGTTAGAAACTCTTGCCATAGTTGATTCAATAAAAAGATTTCGTATTTACTTGACGGGAATTCATTTTACTATAATAACGGATTGTGCTGCTGTACGATCAACTTTTAGTAAACGTGATTTACTACCCGGGGTTGCCAGATGGTGGCTGGCAATTCAAGATTTCGATTTCACAATAAAACATAGAGCTGGTAAAAAAATGAAGCACGTAGACGCTCTTAGCAGAAATATAGCGAATCCTAATTTATTAACTATCTATTCCGACGACTGGTTTTTTTGCATTCAGCTTCAAGATGACACCCTCAGAACAATTGTTAAAAAATTAAAACAGACAGATTGTGATCAGCAAATTAAAAACACTTATGCCATTAAAGACAATAGACTATATAGAAAAACATTAGATGGAAATGACAAATTAGTCATTACAAAATCAGCAAGATTTAACATTTTAAGAAAATACCACGACGATATTGGTCATATTGGTTTGAGGAAATGCGACACTTTAATTAAAAGCAAATTTTGGTTTCAAGGCATGAAAAGATTTATTAAAAAATATGTAAAAAACTGTCTAGATTGTGCTTATAAGAAAGATCAGTATGGTAAAAAAGAGGGGTTTTTATACCCAGTAGACAAACCAACTGCGCCAATGCACACTTGGCATATTGACCACTTAGGTCCATATGTTAAAAGTGAAAATGGGTTTTTATACATACTAATGATAGTAGATTCGTTTTCAAAGTTTTTGTTTGCAAGGCCTGCCAAAACAACTAATTCAAAAGAAGTCACATATATACTAAACGACCTTTTTAGTTTTTTTACGGTTCCTAAAAGAATAATATCAGACCGTGGTAAAGCCTTCACGAGTAAAAATTTTAAAGATTTTTCCTTAAAATATCAATTTAAGCACATTTTAAATAGTGTTTCATCTCCACGATCCAATGGCCAAGTCAAGAGATACAACCAAACATTAGAATCGGCAATCAACGCGAGCATAAAGGATGAAATTGAGTGGTATTCGGTGCTACCAGATGCAGTATGGGGAATAAATAATACTGTAAACGCAAGCACGGGATTCACTCCTCATCAACTTATGTTTGGCTTTGACCAAATGAAACAAGGAGATTTAGATAAAAATGCCAGCATTGTAGCCGATAGAGAAACTGATCAAAGAATGGCTAAAAATAATATGAGTAAACAAGCACTTAAAATGAAACGTTTATTCGATTCAAAACGAAAAACCCCAAAAACTTACTCCGTTGGTGATCTCGTATTGTGGCGTGGAAGTAGTACATCAAAGAAAGATGTGTGCAGAAAAACTGGTATCAAATTTGGGGGACCCTATAAAATTTCCAAAGTAAAAGATAATGACTACGTTTATCTCGACGCGTTCGATTCGATCGAGAGAGGTTTGAATTCACTGGAGCGGACTCAAATAGACGGTGTAAACCCTAGAGATTGAAATTCAATCATATTTAAAATTTCAAGTCGAGCCGCTATTTCCAAACAGAAGTTGGCCAGAATGTGCACCAACCTACTATGGAATAAGTAGAATAAGTTAATGTCCCTAGAGAGGATTGAAAACCGTAGGTGTCAATACTGAGGATGTAAACGTAGAATTATAAAAGATTTGACATAACTCAATCGGATCCATTTCAATCCGATCGAGTTGTCACGAGATAAACGTAGTCTATGACCGTTATGAAATAACGTCATTAAAAGGTTTAAAAGGTTATAAAAAATACACCAACACAGTACCAGTTCATCAACTACGAGAGTACAAAGGGGGGGTATTGTCAGTGTCAGACACCGACTCGGACAGTCAAATGGACAGTACAGACGAACTCTTAGATTTGTTAGAAGGTTAAAGGAGCTAGTATAAGCATAAAATAAAAGCCTATAAATAAAAAAATCAGGAGTTCTGAGCTCAAAGGAGCATAAAACCAAAAGTAAAAATTAAAATAATAATAATAATAAAAAGCTCATCGAGCATAAAATAAAATAAAAATACACAAACTTAAAACAGCCTTGAGAAGCATAAAAAAAAAGAGTTTGTATATACCTACATGTACTACCTCATTTGTATTTTTTTGTCTTTAGAACTGGAAACCGCAACATTCGTGAGAGGAAGAAGATGAGGACGTCTAAGTGAGCAGGATGGCCGAATGTAACGGAAACTTCTACTTATACTTCCATGTACTTATATTTAATGTTAATAAAAATATAGTTAGGTAGAATATTTGTGGGAATTTACTTGATAGTTAATCTGTTCTGATTTTGTTTTGTTTTAAAAGAATAGTTTTGTTATGAAAGCACTTTATACAAGAGAGGCAGTTCATACAGCAGTACAATATGCCTCCTATGTAACCCGATTGGGTATAGACATAACATTTATTTTTGTGGGACTAATCTTTTTGTGACTAAAGAATGAGAAGTTAGAATAAATCCAGCCGTTCAACGAGCAACACTTGTATTTTATTTCACTCTGCCGTTACACTATCTTGTTTTATTAATTTTTGACATCTGAGATGCCCTATTATTTATTGATTAACTAGTTATTTTTATTTTATTTTTTACGTAGTGAATACTCCCCTTGTACAATTTTCTATAGCTATAATCATAGCAAAGCCGTATGAAATTAAATACGGGTATTTTACGCCAAATTTTGGGTATTTTAAGTGCGATTTTGTGCCATTTTTGAATCATTTTTAATAACTTTCATGTTTTTATTATCATTTGTGAAATCAGGCTAACTAACTTGTATGCCGATAATTTTATATTATTTCTTGGAATATTTTTGAGCAACTTCTTCTACCATTCTCTGCGGATTTTATTACCATTTATGCTATAAGCTATTATTGTTCGCCACCTAGGTTTGGGATCAGTGGAAAATTGTAGATAATTATTTTATGCTAGAAACTATCATTGTCACTTATTTCTGTTAACATTACTTAGTAATATTGTCAATAATTCCATAATAATTCAATATTAACTTTAAAATATTATTTCTAATAACTAGTAAATCTTAATGCAAAGCTATCATTTCGTATCCAGTCGATATCCCATTGCAGTCATTGCACGGCGAGTTCCGTGCCCCCGAGTCTGACGTAAGCCGTGCGGCCGGCGGTTGTTGTCTCACTCGGGAGCATAGGAGCTAGAGCCTAGAATGCCAAATCAGCGATACACTTTATAGTCTAAATTTCGGCCTGATCGATTCGATGGCAGGCAGACAATCGTCGAGCATCGCCCTGCACTATGAAGCCCCAATGGTAAGCACCGCCCCTGTACCCATACAAACCCCCTTGTTTTATTTTACTATGTCGCTTTAATCATGTTTATTATGTCTTAGCCGTTTTAATGATTTTATTATGTTTTTACATGTGTTGTTGATATCTGGGTTGAATTTTTGTAATTGCTTTGTTTTAGTATTAATATATTAAGAGTCATGACCACGCAGACAAGATCTAAAATTAACGGTTGTGACGACCGGCTACAATCTCAGGAATATTCTCCTCTAGTCACCCCTCACCACGCACTCTCGTACCTTCCCCTCTCACCGTCGGACGCCGGACAACGTGTTTTCTGACCCGAGCGAGTCGGACCGCCAGGCAGCCGAGAGCTGAATCGGTCGGAAGGGCGCCGGTGTACAGGATGATCCCACGAAATTAGGCCACTTCATAACTTTTTTATTTATCAACTTATAAAAAAATATCAAATACAAAAGTTGTAGGGCTGCAACCTGACTACTTCATGGCGTTTTGTTGTTGACTCGGTTTGTGTATTTTTTGTGCTATTGTTGAAAAAATATAAATATATATATATTTTTTCAACAATAGCACAAAAACAACACATGTAAAAACATAATAAAATCATTAAAACGGCTAAGACATAATAAACATGATTAAAGCGACATAGTAAAATAAAACAAGGGGGTTTGTATGGGTACAGGGGCGGTGCTTACCATTGGGGCTTCATAGTGCAGGGCGATGCTCGACGATTGTCTGCCTGCCATCGAATCGATCAGGCCGAAATTTAGACTATAAAGTGTATCGCTGATTTGGCATTCTAGGCTCTAGCTCCTATGCTCCCGAGTGAGACGGCAACCGCCGGCCGCACGGCTTACGTCAGACTCGGGGGCACGGAACTCGCCGTGCAATGACTGCAATGGGATATCGACTGGATACGAAATGATAGCTTTGCATTAAGATTTACTAGTTATTAGAAATAATATTTTAAAGTTAATATTGAATTATTATGGAATTATTGACAATATTACTAAGTAATGTTAACAGAAATAAGTGACAATGATAGTTTCTAGCATAAAATAATTATCTACAATTTTCCACTGATCCCAAACCTAGGTGGCGAACAATAATAGCTTATAGCATAAATGGTAATAAAATCCGCAGAGAATGGTAGAAGAAGTTGCTCAAAAATATTCCAAGAAATAATATAAAATTATCGGCATACAAGTTAGTTAGCCTGATTTCACAAATGATAATAAAAACATGAAAGTTATTAAAAATGATTCAAAAATGGCACAAAATCGCACTTAAAATACCCAAAATTTGGCGTAAAATACCCGTATTTAATTTCATACGGCTTTGCTATGATTATAGCTATAGAAAATTGTACAAGGCGAGTATTCACTACGTAAAAAATAAAATAAAAATAACTAGTTAATCAATAAATAATAGGGCATCTCAGACGTCAAAAATTAATAAAACAAGATAGTGTAACGGCAGAGTGAAATAAAATACAAGTGTTGCTCGTTGAACGGCTGGATTTATTCTAACTTCTCATTCTTTAGTCACAAAAAGATTAGTCCCACAAAAATAAATGTTATGTCTATACCCAATCGGGTTACATAGGAGGCATATTGTACTGCTGTATGAACTGCCTCTCTTGTATAAAGTGCTTTCATAACAAAACTATTCTTTTAAAACAAAACAAAATCAGAACAGATTAACTATCAAGTAAATTCCCACAAATATTCTACCTAACTATATTTTTATTAACATTAAATATAAGTACATGGAAGTATAAGTAGAAGTTTCCGTTACATTCGGCCATCCTGCTCACTTAGACGTCCTCATCTTCTTCCTCTCACGAATGTTGCGGTTTCCAGTTCTAAAGACAAAAAAATACAAATGAGGTAGTACATGTAGGTATATACAAACTCTTTTTTTTTATGCTTCTCAAGGCTGTTTTAAGTTTGTGTATTTTTATTTTATTTTATGCTCGATGAGCTTTTTATTATTATTATTATTTTAATTTTTACTTTGGGTTTTATGCTCCTTTGAGCTCAGAACTCCTGATTTTTTTATTTATAGGCTTTTATTTTATGCTTATACTAGCTCCTTTAACCTTCTAACAAATCTAAGAGTTCGTCTGTACTGTCCATTTGACTGTCTGAGTCGGTGTCTGACACTGACAATACCCCCCCTTTGTACTCTCGTAGTTGATGAACTGGTACTGTGTTGGTGTATTTTTTATAACCTTTTAAACCTTTTAATGACGTTATTTCATAACAGTCATAGACTACGTTTATCTCGTGACAACTCGATCGGATTGAAATGGATCCGATTGAGTTATGTCAAATCTTTTATAATTCTACGTTTACATCCTCAGTATTGACTCCTACGGTTTTCAATCCTCTCTAGGGACATTAACTTATTCTACTTATTCCATAGTAGGTTGGTGCACATTCTGGCCAACTTCTGTTTGGAAATAGCGGCTCGACTTGAAATTTTAAATATGATTGAATTTCAATCTCTAGGGTTTACACCGTCTATTTGAGTCCGCTCCAGTGAATTCAAACCTCTCTCGATCGAATCGAACGCGTCGAGATAAACGTAGTCATTATCTTTTACTTTGGAAATTTTATAGGGTCCCCCAAATTTGATACCAGTTTTTCTGCACACATCTTTCTTTGATGTACTACTTCCACGCCACAATACGAGATCACCAACGGAGTATGTTTTTGGGGTTTTTCGTTTTGAATCGAATAAACGTTTCATTTTAAGTGCTTGTTTACTCATATTATTTTTAGCCATTCTTTGATCAGTTTCTCTATCGGCTACAATGCTGGCATTTTTATCTAAATCTCCTTGTTTTATTTGGTCAAAGCCAAACATAAGTTGATGAGGAGTGAATCCCGTGCTTGCGTTTACAGTATTATTTATTCCCCATACTGCATCTGGTAGCACCGAATACCACTCAATTTCATCCTTTATGCTCGCATTGATTGCCGATTCTAATGTTCGGTTGTATCTCTTGACTTGGCCATTGGATCGTGGAGATGAAACACTATTTAAAATGTGCTTAAATTGATATTTTAAGGAAAAATCTTTAAAATTTTTACTCGTGAAGGCTTTACCACGGTCTGATATTATTCTTTTAGGAACCGTAAAAAAACTAAAAAGGTCGTTTAGTATATATGTGACTTCTTTTGAATTAGTTGTTTTGGCAGGCCTTGCAAACAAAAACTTTGAAAACGAATCTACTATCATTAGTATGTATAAAAACCCATTTGCACTTTTAACATATGGACCTAAGTGGTCAATATGCCAAGTGTGCATTGGCACAGTTGGTTTGTCTATTGGGTATAAAAACCCCTCTTTTTTACCATACTGATCTTTCTTATAAGCACAATCTAGACAGTTTTTTACATATTTTTTAATAAATCTTGTCATGCCTTGAAACCAAAATTTGCTTTTAATTAAAGTGTCGCATTTCCTCAAACCAATATGACCAATATCGTCGTGGTATTTTCTTAAAATGTTAAATCTTGCTGATTTTGTAATGACTAATTTGTCATTTCCATCTAATGTTTTTCTATATAGTCTATTGTCTTTAATGGCATAAGTGTTTTTAATTTGCTGATCACAATCTGTCTGTTTTAATTTTTTAACAATTGTTCTGAGGGTGTCATCTTGAAGCTGAATGCATAAAAACCAGTCGTCGGAATAGATAGTTAATAAATTAGGATTCGCTATATTTCTGCTAAGAGCGTCTACGTGCTTCATTTTTTTACCAGCTCTATGTTTTATTGTGAAATCGAAATCTTGAATTGCCAGCCACCATCTGGCAACCCCGGGTAGTAAATCACGTTTACTAAAAGTTGATCGTACAGCAGCACAATCCGTTATTATAGTAAAATGAATTCCCGTCAAGTAAATACGAAATCTTTTTATTGAATCAACTATGGCAAGAGTTTCTAACTCGTACGAATGATAAATTTTTTCATCTTTGTTAGTCCTTCGACTATAATACATGACAGGTTTAAATGAATCCCCATGTTTTTGAAGTAAAATACTCGTGAGACCTTTACTACTGGCGTCTGTATGCAATTCAGTTTCAAGATTTGGATTATAAACACTAAGCAACGGTCTAGAGGTCAACTGTGTTTTGATATCATTAAAAGCTTTCGTTTCAGCAGAAGTCCATTGCCACGGAACTGTCTTTTTTAATAAATTAGTTAATGGTGCCACTATAATAGCGTGGTTTTTAATAAATTTTCGAAAATAAGATGTTAACCCCAAGAACTGTCTTAACTCATGAAAATTTTTGGGTTTAGGAAAGTTGGCTACGGCCGTTATTTTATTCTGTCCTGGACGAACCCCTTGTTCGCTTATTTCGTACCCTAAATAATCTATGGTGGTCTCAAAGAAAAAACATTTTTCTACATTTAATTTCAGATTGGCTTGACGTAATCGATTAAAAACGAGTTTTAGAAAATGAAGCCCTTCTTCTATAGTTTCCGAAGAAATTAGAATATCATCAAGATAGATACTGAGGTTATTATAACAAAGTGTATCAGAAAATAAGTTATTTAATAACCTTTGAAATGTTGCCGGCACGTTAGCCACCCCAAACGGCATGCGTAAAAATTCGTACTGGCCCTCTTGTGTAACAAATGCAGTTTTGTTCACAGAATTCTTGGCAACTGGTACTTGATAATACCCTTGAGTCATATCCAAACTACAAAAGTATTTTTTTCCTCGGAGACGACCAATTTGGTCTTCAATATGGGGAAGAGGCCATCTTTGTTTTACAGTCATTGAATTCAATTTTCTGTAGTCTATTGCCAATCTAAAAGCACCATTTTTCTTTTTATCTAATTATTCCATTATCCAGCATTTCTTAACGTTTTTCTGTATTCGTACTAACAGGTACAATAGCGGTAGAACGAGGTTCTATAACAACATCTTTCTCCAACACTACAGGGTAAAATTGTTTATTTTCAATTTTATCTAATATAACACTGTCTCCCTGGACCGTCATTATATTATTTTTATGATTAATAATTGGTTGTCCTATAATGACCTCAATATCACCTATAGAAGCATCTACAAAATGTAATTGGGATTTCATGGAAAAATTTTTAAATTTAAAATTAACAGTACTCATTCCCTTGGGGAAAATTATTTGCTGTCCAAAACCCTTCACTACAACACTGAAGGGTTGTAATTTTATTTTTAATTTATTTATTATGGAATAGTCAGCCACATTTATCTGACTCCCTGTATCTATGTAACCTTTGCATGAAATCCTGTTAAGGCCAACATGATTATTTCTTAAATTTAAATTGCTTCCCTCAGACCCCAACCAAGGATGTCGTTCCTCAATCGGTCGCCTCGAACGCGTTTGATAGGTATACTCTGGGCGATTATTATTTTCATTCTCAGCTGGCGGTGTCTCAGGGGACTGCGGGGACATTATTATTGTTTATTACCGCTTTCACTGCTGTCTCCGTCGGACTCGCTATTGTTATCAGTTATCACTGTCATTTATTTGTGGTGGCGGTGTTTGTGCTGGTGGTATATCATCTATTTCTTCCCACATCTCTTCTTTTTCTTTGTCATCTATTGTCCCTTTTTCGGTTTTATGGTTCACTATATTTTTGTCACCTAACAATGCTCCATTGAACATTTTTAACCTATTTGAATGTACTACTTGTTTCTTTCTTCCGCCTATTTCCTTTATTTTCAATGTTACCAGCCCCTTCTTTTCAATAACACGGTACGGTCCCGTCCATTTGGCTTGGAACTTCTTTGCCAATTTATTTCCTGGTATCACTGGCGTATTAAGGTACATTCTATCGCCTATTTCAAACTCTTTCTTTGTCTTTTTGGCATTGAATTTCTGGCACCTAGTTTCTACAGATTTTTCTATGTTTTCCTTCGCGTGTTCATGAGCTAGTTGCATTCTTGATAACATTTCCGTGGCATAATTTTCGTCCAAGTCATACTTTGCTCTCCTATCTCTTATGGTAAGATGCTGTGGAAGCTCCATATCTCGTCCAAACATTAAGAAAAATGGCGTTTCTTTTGTGGCACTGTCTAATTATTCCTATAAGCCATTAGAGCGAAGGGAATCCAATTGTCCCAACTGACTTCGTCGTTACTTACGTAGTGCGAAATATGCGTCTTTAATGTTTTATGGAATCTTTCTATAACTGCATTATCCTGCGGGTGGTATGGCGTGGTTTGTAACTTCGTAATATTTAATATTTTACAGATTTCCTTGAAAAGGTTAGACAAAAATTGTGTTCCTTGATCAGTAATTAATTCTCGTGGGATCCCAAATTGCGTGATCACATTTATGAAGCATTTATTTAGCATTTATGAAGCATCTACAAAATGTAATTGGGATTTCATGGAAAAATTTTTAAATTTAAAATTAACAGTACTCATTCCCTTGGGGAAAATTATTTGCTGTCCAAAACCCTTCACTACAACACTGGAGGGTTGTAATTTTATTTTTAATTTATTTATTATGGAATAGTCAGCCACATTTATCTGACTCCCTGTATCTATGTAACCTTTGCATGAAATTCTGTTAAGGCCAACATGAATAATATAGGTACTATTTATAGTTACTTGCCTTTGCAGCAACTGAACTTTGGCCGGGTTTAGGTGCCAGCACTCCTCCTTTGTGTGTCCTTTTCGGTTGCGATGGCTGCAGTCCTTCACCTTAGGCCGCACCCCGGTAAATGAGGCGGCTTGTAGGTGCAGTGTTTGGTTGCTATCCGGTTGCTTGGAGGTTACAGGCCGGAAGAAGCAATTTCTGGACAAATGGCCAGTTTTCTTGCAAATGTGGCACTTAAAATTATTAGTTTTATCACTTTTGTCCTTTTGAGTTGCTGCTAGTTCTGGTGACTTTAGTGGAGTCACTATCTTACACAGGAATCCTTCATCAGGTGTTTTAAAATTTCCGGATTTTGCCATACCCTGATATTCGCCTGGTGGGCCATCAATAATACAAGACACAGCGTTGTAGTCTGAAATTTCGCATTTTCTCACTAGCATACACTTTGAATAATAATAGTGTAACATGCTTTCAGTTGTTAATTTTTTTCTGTCCATCATTTTCTGTAGTGTGTCTATGAAATTTTCGTGCGATGGAAAAGCACGTAAGAGAGCTGACTTCCATTCATCCCAAGTTTTATTGTAGTCCATCAGACCATTATACCACATATTAGCAATGCCAGAGAGCTTGGATTTTAGAAAGTATGCTTTTGTTGTATCATTCCAGCTATGTATTAGTCCTAGTTGGTCGATTTTATTGATCCAGTTTAGCGAATTTATATCGCTCATTTCAGGATCAAATATTGGTACAATGTCCATTTTGGTCATGTTAAAATTTGAAGGCATATCAGTTTGATTTTGTGACTGTCCACTATTTCCCGTCTGTGATTGAAATTTTTCAATAATTTCACATACTTTGGATGTAATTAACTCTTCAATTCGCCGCTTCTTCGCGGTTTTATGCATAGTGCCATCGTCTCTGTCCTCCTCTGATTCCTCCGAGTCACTTGCCGGGCGAGTTTTACGGGTTTCCGGATTGTTTTCCAAAATATGTTTGGATCGCCGATTTTTAGGCACTACTACGTCACTTTCGTCACCGGAAAAATCACTCTCCCTTGGTGCTCATTGTGGCACGTTAGTTAAACAGTAAAAACAAAAAACAAATTATCCCACACTTCTGAATTGTGACGGCAGAGTGAAATAAAATACAAGTGTTGCTCGTTGAACGGCTGGATTTATTCTAACTTCTCATTCTTTAGTCACAAAAAAATTAGTCCCACAAAAATAAATGTTATGTCTATACCCAATTGGGTTACATAGGACGCATATTGTACTGCTGTATGAACTGCCTCTCTTGTATAAAGTGCTTTCACAACAAAACTATTCTTTTAAAACAAAACAAAATCAGAACAGATTAACTATCAAGTAAATTCCCACAAATATTCTACCTAACTATATTTTTATTAACATTAAATATAAGTACATGGAAGTTAAGTAGAAGTTTCCGTTACAATAGCTTACTTTTGGTCAGTTCAACGGACAGCACACTGTATCAGGCCGGTTCTGGGATGACTTTATGGCAGGCACGGCAGCGAACTCTGGATGGTCTTTCGGGCAGGATTTAGCCCTACAAGTGGTGGTCTAAGATGACTGGCTTCTGTTTGGGAGTAACCCTCTTTTATATCAGATGGGGACATTGTTTTTGCCGTGATTCGGGGTCTGCAGGTGTTCGCTAGACGCTCGCGAGCTTGTCGGCGGATAGGACATGTTTTTGGAACATGTTTTTCGGAGAACCTTAATTACCCTGGCCGACCTATCCAATATAAACAACATGGTTTTTCGACTAAATTTATGACCCGATATTCTGCGGCTTGGTCCCTAACTCGTTGAATTTGAAACGAGATATTTTAAGGAAGTAGTTAACATTGTATCGAATTATTTGATAAAATGAAATGAGAAAATTGGTTTGTATCTACGGGGCACCTCACCGATTTTTAATTCTATCTCTTATTCATAACCTACAACATACTGCAATGCCATGCATTTTAAAATCGTTCAAAGATACCTGCAATTTTTTGCACTTTTCACACTACCTTTTGATAATGTTCTGCACTACAGAACTGCATGCCAGTCGGTAAATCGTCGTTTGGTAGTGCAAATTTATAATAAGAATATTGACATGCATTTTAAAATCGGTTAAAGATACCTGCAATATTTTGCACTTTTTGCACTAGCTTTTGAGAATGTTCTGCACTACAGAACAGCATGCCTATTAGTACGCGAGCCAGCGACAGATTTTTTGTGACAATTTGCGCAAAGTTGAAACCCCATTTGTTTCTTAATTTGTACCCCACAAATGCGAATTTCACTTTTCTGGCTAGCTTTTAGCGGTGCAACGTTCCGCTACAGGGCTTCAAAAACTACAGAAAAGAATCAAAAATGTGTAAATAGAGCAAAGCTAAACCTTGTTTAATTTGTTTATGTAGACCGTAAATAGTCATCAAAAACCTTCCTGGCATCATTGCTAGCATGCGAAAGCTTTCCGTTTAACCAACGAACACTACAGAATGGAATCTAAAATGTCTGAGTTGATCAAAGGTAAAACTTGTTTTATGTTTATTTACACCATAAACAATAAAAAAAAACTTCACTGGCATAATTCTAATGGGGAAAAAGTTGTCTGGCAAGTGATTAAAGTAGTGTGCGTGATGCCTGTCGGCCGCGCGCGCGCCTATGGAACTAGACGCAAATCCTGGATGTATTAAAAAAATACTTCTGTTCGAAACAATTTTAACGCAAACGGTTGATACATTGATGATGTGTCCTCATTGGGGTATTTTCTAACTATATATTATATGTTTAAGAATAACTATTTTTATTTGTAGACAATAAATAAATGTTATTGATTTAATAATATTTAAGTTTTTTTTTACTTACAAACAAAAAATTTAAATAATAGTCGGAATATTTCAAAGGTCAGTTTTTTGAAAAGGTTATCGTATTAATGGTTACATAATTGGCTGGTGCGGGGGAAAAGTAGTATAAGTCGAAATTTGGGAAAAATGAGATAGGTAAGTGGTCCGGTCTTTTTTTGAAAGTACTATTTGTTGTTGTGTAAATTGGTTTAAGTCGAAAACACACATTATTGTGGTAATTATTGTGTCACTTTAGTATATGTCCAAAAGTAAACTAAGACGGGAAGGGAATAAAATAATTTAACGAAGAATGAGTAAATGTGGAAAGTAGTTTAAGTTGATTTATTCCAATATTCACTGGTTTCTCAAGCGACTTATACTGTTTTACACAGGCAACCAATCAGATGCGAGTCACCTGATCCAACTAGCTAACCAGATCTATGAATTACTGCATGTGGCATGTTCGTTTTATCGTTTTAGTTTTCAGTAGGCCGGCATTGTTTTGGTTTGACCTACGCGTTGATTTCGTCTTGTTTTCAAATAATAATGGCATCGGCAAGAACAAAAAAGATTCTTCAATTTTTGCGTGACACATCTTTAGAGTCACGTGGAAAGCCTGGTAAGTTTTTGCATTCTGATTATAATCTAGTTTTTATTACATCCTTATAATAATTTTAGAAACGAGCCCAGGCCAGGCTCATGTACACGAAGTGAGTACTTTAATAATACCTAACTGTTTTCAACAGAATGTGTAGGTAATCCAATTGGCAATCAAAAGCGTGTAATTCTGAATGAAAACAGTACTGATGAGGGTTTTACTATTTTACAAGAAGTACGCCCAAATTTTAAACCACAATATGCAAACGATAACACGCTTCCTGAAGTTGGAGAGCCTGGTAAGTTTTTGCATTCTGATTATAATCTAGTTTTTATTACATCCTTATAATAATTTTAGAAAGAAGCCCAGGCTCATGTACACGAAGTGAGTACTTGAATAATACCTCACTGTTTTCAACAGAATGTGTAGGTAATCCAATTGACAATCAAAAGCATGTAATTCTGTATGAAAACAGTACTGATGAGGGTTTTACTATTTTACAAGAAGTACACCCAAATTTTAAACCACAATATGCAAACGATAACACGCTTCCTGAAGTTGGAGATTCTATTCAAAGCGACTGCCCCGAAAATTATTGTCAAGGTGACCCTAATTTGAACTATGAAGTAGATTCGGACGAGGAAAACTTGTTGCAGAAAAGTAAAAGATACAAACTGTTATCTAAACCGGATCATGAACCTGTTTCTGAAAATGAGCGGCGGCTTGAACTTTCAACCAGTAATAGGGTTGCATCTGGAAAACCTGGGAGGAAGCCTGTAAAAGGAGACACAAGAAAAACCAGAGAACAACGAAAATTAGGGAGGAATGCAGGCAAGGAGTGCATAACTAAAAAAGGAAAAATCATTAGAGCAAGAGGGATCAAAGTATTATTATCATGTCAAAAAAGATGCGAAACATGATTGGACGAAGATAAAAGGTATAAAGTGTTTGAAGAATATTGGTCGCTTACGTCCCACAACAAAAAAGTTGCGTATATAGCAGATTTAATAAACGTGAACAGAAAAACAGGAACCTCAATTTCCACTATAATTTAAGAATAGATGGTGAATTAGCGTTAATGTGTGCAAGCGGTGTTTCCAAAACACATTTGATTTGTCAAATGGTTTCATCACAACAGTGCTACACAAAAAACAAAAGTCGACTTCCGGAGTGATCGACGATGACAAGCGAGGAAGAGATTATTCTCCTGCAAATAAAATTCCAGAAGAAGATATAGAAATTGTTAAAAACCATATTATGGCAATACCAGCATATGAGAGCCATTATTGCCGGAAACAAACCACATTACACTCTTGCAAAAATGTAGGAAGAATATACCAAATTGAACTTCACTAAACGCATTGTCAGTAGGAAAGTCTACGAGGGCATTTTTAAAACAATGAATATAAAAATTAAAAGTTTGCAAAAAGATACTTGTCAAACATATGTCAAGCTGGCTATGATACTAAAGGTTTCTACAGACAACGATACAATAACTAAAACTAAAGAAGAACTAACGAAACACCAAAGTGACGCAGACAATGAATGTAAGAAAAAAGATAAAGAACTTGCCAAAGATGATCCCTCCAAAAACATACATTTGACTAACAGCAGTGTTTGCCATCTCCAGCAGTTGCCACTTCTGTTGCATTTTATAAGAGACAGCCCTGGATCTAACTATCCACAGATGCAACGACAACTCGTCTTTTAACATGATATGGCATGAAGTAATGTCCGGGCGTGGAGCTAATAATATTGCATCATGTTTGTACAAACATCTGACAGAATCCACATTGCCTGAAATAAGGCATGTCACTTTATATTCTGACACATGCTCTGGCCAAAACAAAAACTGGCATGCTGCAGTTATGTTTACGGTATTGATGCAAAAGATTGACAATATTAACTATATTGATCATAAATTTTTTATTCCGGGTCATACCCACATGGAATCGGATTGGGACCATTCCCTTATTGAAAAAAAGAAAACTAAATTTGATGCAGCTATTGAACATCTCCGAGACTGGTACCAGTTGGTACGTATGTATGGTAAGAAAATACCTTTTAGCGTCACTGAAATGAGAGAGGAAGATTTTATAGACTTTGCAAGTCTTCTTAATAACATCTTTCAGAAGAAAAAAAACAGATATCTGTGGAGAGAAAATAGTTTGGCAAAACATTCGTTGGATTAGATACAGTAAAGATTTGGGCGTAATACAATACAAAGAGACTCTTGACTCTACCTCCCCATTCAAATCTATTAACATGAGAAGAAGAGGCAGCCGAATAAAAAACGTAACAGTAAATATAGAAGATATTCCGCGTTTAAAGTCCCCCAACCCTATATCGGCAGAAAAAAAGAAGAACTTGCAAGAATTGTTGCCATTCGTTAACAAAATATTATTAGAAATTAAAGTGTAAAAAGGGCTTGAGAAACATATTTTGTTTCTCAATTAAACTACGTTTCCATCTTGTAGGTCATCAGTTTATTATTTTTTTTATTTTAAAAATTTAACGCGTTTCGACCCTTATCTTGGTCATCATCAGGCTAAAAAGAACACAAGTGCAATTAAAAAACTAGCATTAGAAAAGTATTAAAATATTTTACAGATTTCTTGATTTAAAGCTAAAGATTCAAAAAGGTACTTTCTGGAAGTGTACACATTGTGAGACAATATATATACAATGTACAAAAAGTATGTAATGTGCAGTTAGAATGAGCGTAATTATGAACGGATGCAAGAAAAAATGTGTGTTATATATTATAAATTGGGCTTACCTACAGAATAAAATTTTTCATTTAGATGTATGCTATTGTGTTTTCATGGTGTAATATAAGACAACATTTGTTTTGTAAAAAAGGGGGGGAAAACTTTTAGTTGTTAAGATGACATAGTTGAGTACGCAAACGATGTTGGTATGGTACTGTTCGAAAACTGTGTTTTTTTATAGAAGTGCATTTTTTTATATTTTTTACGATAATACGTAGATTGAAGGAGGCATACATGTCGCCAACTGTGAGTGAGAAGGTAAACTACTTAAAATTTGGGAAAAAAAGGTATATGCATGAAGGTAGAAACCTGTACTTATAATTAGTATTTAAAAAATAGTGCCACTACTAGGTTGCTAGAGGGAGCAGATTTTTAAAATAAAAAAAATAAACTGATGACCTACAAGATGGAAACGTAGTTTAATTGAAAAACTCACGGTCGGAAACTATCTACGAAATATTTTGTTTCTCTAGACAATAAAAATAACACTTGACATTTAATCCTTTAATTGGGTTTTTCGCCATCAAACTGATTAAAAGACAACTTTTTCAAGTTGCCTGGAAAATTCATAAATTCTTATCAGTAAATGAACGAAACTTTGAACGTTTAACAAAAAAAATTCAACAAATTTGTTTTCTGAGCTTTCGGAAAATAAATCTTCCTCCTTCCTCAAAGATTATGTCACGTCAAAGTTAATTGACAAATAAATAAATTACAGATAAATAAATTACAGATAAATCTTTCAAACCCAAAATTAAATGTCTAGTGTTATTTTTATTGTACAGAAATAAAATATGTTTCTTAAGCCTTTCTTACACGAATTTCAAGGTGACAACCGAAAAAATATAAAAATATGTCATGCTCTTTTCAAAACAGTTTGTCAGAAATATATTTCAGTTGCCAACCAAGCAATTCATTAATATTGCTGCAAATATTGTACCTAAATAAGTTAATAATATACTCAAATAATTAGACTTTGTTTGCTTGTAGTTACAAACGATGACATGGAAAAGGAATATAAGATGTCTGATGATTTCGAGAACGAGGACCACTGCTCTGATGATGAGAATAGCTACGATGAAACCGATAATTCACTAATTATGTAACTATTAATATGACAAAACTTCTCAAAAAATTGACCTTTGAAATATTCCGACTTTTATTTAAATTTATTGTTTGCAAGTTTTTTTTATTTCATTTATTAGCATTTAACAAATAAAAAATTTAACATCAATAAATCAATAACATTTATTTATTGTCTACAAATACAGATAGTTTCTCTTAAACCCATAATATATGTATAGTTAGAAAATATCACAATGAGGACACGTCATCAATGTATCAATCGTTTGCGTTAAAATTGTTTCGAACAGAAGTATTTTTTTAATACAACCAGGATTTGCATCTAGTTCCATAGGCGCGCGCGCGGCCGACAGACATAGCGCACACTACTTGTAATCGCTTGCCAGACAACTTTTTCCCATTAGAATTATGCCAGAATTTTTTTTTTAATTTTTTACGGTGCAAATAAACATATAAAACAAGGTTTTCCTTTGCTCGACTCAAGACATTTTAGATTCCATTCTGCAGTGTTCGTTGGTTGAACAAAAAGCTTTTGCACCATCGGAATGATGCCAGAAAGGTTTTTGATGACTATTTACGGTCTACATAAACAAATTAAACAAGATTTATCTTTGCTCGATTTAGACATTTTTGACTCTTTTCTGCAGTTTTTGAAGCCCTGTAGCGGAACGTTGCACCGCTAAAAGCTAGCCAGAAAAGTAAAATTCGCTTTTGTGGGGAACAAATTAAGAAATAAACAGGTTTTCAACTTTGCATCAAATTGTCACCAAGATCCGTCGCTGGTTCCCGTACTGTATCGGTATATTGTCGTTTGGTAGTGAAAATTTATCATAAGAATATTGGCATGCATTTTAAAAGCGTTCGAAGATACCTGCAATTTTTTGCACTTTTCGCACTACCTTTTGATAATGTTCAGCACTACAAAACTGCACGCTAATCGGTAAATCGTCATTTGGTAGTGCAAATTTATCATAAGAATATTGGCATGCATTTTAAAATCGTTGGAAGATACCGGCATTTTTCTAGCACTGTCTTTTGATAATGTTCTGCACTACAGAACTGCATGCCAATCGGTAAATCGTCATGTGGTAGTGCAAATTTATCATAAGAATATTGGCAAGCATTTTAAAATCGTTGGAAGATACCATAAGTTTCCGCTGTTTTTTTTTGTCATAACTTTTCATTTGGTACTATTGGCATGCATTTGAAAATCGTTCTGAGACATCAAATTTTCATACAAATGGAAAATTTAATTAATTGCACACCCCCCGCACGCGAGCGGTGCCTAACTCTTCATTGGCCTGTCCATGGCATTTATATTCATATACAGCGTGTCCCGCTCTGATGTCCGGAAGAAGGCAAAGTTTTTATTCGTGGGTATGCGACAAAAAGTCACTCTTTATAAAAACTCTCGCTTCTTCCAAAACGCCCAAAACTGTTAAAATAAATTTTGATTTTTTATACAGGGTGTTCAGTATTTTGAAAAATTTAGACAAATTTTGTTAGTCACCAAGAGTAAAGGAGCGTTGTTTTTGACAATATCGAAAAATATTACCAAGGATGTCATTTAGGCTCCACAGGGGGTTACAAATTTGAGGTTTCAGCAATTTATGTTGAATTTTTTTTAATAAGGCGGGCAGGTAATTTTTTGTTTGTTCCGCCTTATTTTATAGTTGCAGAATTTATACAATAATAAATTTCTTCAATGCTATTACGTCAATTTATTGCTGACAATATGGAAAATTTACTTAAACAAAGAATGATGTTATTAAAATTTACAAAAATAAATTTCACTCAAATTTATTGCCTCCAACTTCTGCACAAATTTCAACTCTCTATACAAATTTTGTATTTCGTGTAGAGAAATATTTGCAAAAATGGTAAACAATATTTGGTTGTCATAGCCACAACCACCCGTGATTTTAAACTGCTCTATTATACAGGCATGAATCGGGTGCCCACTCTGTTAAAAAAATTTCAACACAAATTGCTGAAACCTCAAATTTGTAACCCCCTGTGGATTCTAAATGACATCCTTAATAGTATTTTTCGATATTGTCAAAAACAACGTTCCTTTACTCTTGGTGACTAACAAAATTTGTCTAAATTTTTCAAAATACTGAACACCCTGTATCAAAAATCAAAAATATTTAAACAGTTTTGGGCGTTTTGGAACAAGCAGGAGTTTTTATAAAGACTGACTCTTTGTCGCATACCCCCGAATAAAAAACTTTTCCCTCTTCCGGACATCAGAGCGGGACACACTGTATATGATTGGCATGCATTTGAAAAACATTTCATCTGACTGGTCGTGTACCACCAGTCTAAAAGTAAAATTTGCATAAATCTATTATAACTAGATGTCAGATGTCCTTAAAATGAATGATGTCATCCTAACAAGTAAAGTTTTGCTAGGAGTTGTCACATCCTATGGAAACCAAGTTTATTTGTAATTCCATTCAAAATCTGTTTTTATGTGTTTTGAGACCAAAACACATAATTTTTAATATGGTTTGTTGTCCATTTATGAGCTATTTAATTACACATTATAGAAAAGACACAAATGTCTACTTTTTCATATATCACCTATTTTATTGACTACCAGCCTGCCCCGAGCACCCGCAATGCCTAGAATAAGGATAAACAAGGAGCAAGTGTAGTGGTCCGGAGGCTCAGCACGTGCCAACATTTCGACTAAGTTGTGAATCATCATCAGATCTAAAAAACGGGGCATCTTCTTATCTTATACCTAGATACACACAAACATTTTTTTAGGTGAATAAAATTCTTGAAACCCAAATAAACTGTACAGAAACTGACTGTACAGAATTTTTATTATGATTATTATTTTTAATAAAGGATGTTTTAGTGGCATATCAGGTAAAGGATTTCAATTGAAAAAAAAATCACTCCAGCTGGGACTCGAACCCGGGACTTCTGCTGTAGCCGTAGCCACAGAAAATATACGCTACGCGGACAGAAGTGCCAGTAGCATTGGGCTCGTAAAATATGTATAGCACACTGAAAGTTGGTTTTGCCTTGGCCTAACAGATGGCGCTCGGATGCAGAATCGTTCTATTTTTAAAACCGTAAAATAACCTCCGATAAAAGTCACCGCTAGAGGCGCCAGCAGTCAGCTGAAGAGCCTAACCGTGTTGCCGGTGGTTTGGGAATAAAGGTTTCATAAACGCGTCTATGCTGGCGGCGGCTTTCAGTCATCAAAATCTATTTCCGGGCAGACGGGCAGAGGCCTTGAACTATACGAAATATAACCTAGTGGGAGCATAGCTATTTTATTATTTGCTTCGTCTTTGTAGAATCCGTATGACGTATACTAAGCTATACAGAGTGCTTCAGAGCCAATATTAATTATCCGATTAAAATATATTAAGATGTTACAAATAATAGTTTTCTTGAAATCGGCATTAAAATGTCCCAAAATCGTCATTAAAAGCACAGAAATCGTACAATAATGTAGCCCATTATTGTATGATTTTTTCAATAAGTAGGCCTTGGCGAGATGTAAACATCAAACGTCAGACGCGGAGAAATCGCCCGTCAAAAGTGACCAAATATTCAAAACCCGGCCGATAAAGGCTCATTTAACTTTTCGTACACATTGAGAAATTGTTTCCTATAGAAGCGCAACCCTTCAGTATACATATTTTAGTAAATTTGAAAATCCATAGATTTGTTGTGTAGGCTGCACAAGAAGCAGCAGTTTGGTTTTTCTGTCAGAAGGTGCCGTACACCATTATACTTGTCCTAGGTAGAGCGATCGGTAAAGTCAAGCAATGCCGCGCGTAGTCGGTTCGTGGACGGGTGATCCTTTATTATTATTTTCTTGCCTAATAAAACATTTTTTTTCCGATTTCAAGAAAAATATAATATGTACCTCGGCACTGAAGTTCTTTTTATGACTCATGTGGTTTATTTGCCTCGGCCAGAGGCCTCAGCAACTAAACTCCACATGAGTCATAAAAAGTTGAACTTCAGTGCCTTGGTACATAATAACTATTATTCGTATCTTATTTACTAATTGTACACTTAGTATACGGTAAATATTTGTTCTACAATGTAGAAAATATGTACAGGATGTCAATGATACCAATTTTATGGGTTTTTACTATTTATAATTTTGGGCCTAACCAAAGTTTACAGAATAAAATCATAAATCATGAATAATACTTGTTGCATATTAAATTTATCATTCAAATCTCTGTTTCCAAATGTTTTTTCTACCTATAAGTATTGTTGTATTATTGAAATATTCATTTGATATCATGAATATCATGATCCCCGCAAGGACGTTCCTAATCATTCCAAATGCACGAATTCGTGGTTGAAAAAATTTGTTGGGCGAATAAACTACCCCAGCACCCCTTTAGGAAAAAAATGATAACTTTATTGTCGGATCCTCGCTGATTTTAGCAAGGACGTTCGTAATGATTCCAGAGGCACTAAATCGTGGCTGAAAAAATTTCTTGTGCGAAAACTACCCTCAACGCCCCTTTAAGAACAAAAATGATAACTTCATTGTCGAATCCTCTCCAATTTTAGCAAGGAACGTTCCTAATGATTCCAGATGCGCGAATTCGTAGTTGAAAAAATGTGTTGTGCGAAAACTACCCCCACTACCCCGTATTAAAGAAAAAAATATAGCTTTCATGGTACGATTCCCACCGTTTTAGCAAGGACGTTCCTAATGATTCCAGATAATGTACAAATTGATACCTTCACATAATTATTACAAAATTAAATTTGGTCTTTATTACTTTAATACCACCGGCCAACTTTCGGAGCATGTTACTGTTGCCAAATATGCCCTATTCAAATCGGTGATGTCAGTGGTGTTTTTAACTCTTTGAAAACTACCCCAAGCACCCCTTTAAAAAAATTATAACTTCATTGTCGGATCCTGGCCGATTTTAGCAAGTAGGTACGTTCTTAATGACTCTAGATTCACGAATTCGCGGTTGAAAAAATTTCTTGTTCGAAAACTACCCTCAGCACCCCTTTAAGAACAAAAATGATAACTTCATTGTCGGCTCCTCGCCAATTTTACCAAGGACGTTCCTATAATGATTCTAGATGCGCGAATTCGTGGTTGAAAAAATTTGTTGGGCCCCCACTACCCCTTAAAGAAAGCTAACTTTCATGGTACGATTAGCACCGTTTTTAGCAAATTATTGGGCGGGAACTACTCCAGCATCCCTTTGAAAAATTATAACTTCATTGTCTCTAGATTCACGAACTCCCGGTTGAAAAAATTTCTTGTGCGAAAACTACCATCAGCAGCCTTTTAAAAACAAATATGACAAGTTTATTGTCGGATCCTCGGCAATTTTAGCAAGGACGTTCCTAATGATTCCAGATGCGCGAATTTGTGGTTCAAAAAATTTGTTGGGCGAAAACTACCCCCACTACCCCTTAAAGAAAAAATATATAACTTCCATGGTAAATTCCCACAGTTTTTGGCAAGGACGTACCTAATGATTACAGATGCACAAATTATTTGTGCTTTAAAAAAATTGTTGGCCGAAAACTACCCCCAGCACCAAAGCAATTATAAGTTAATTATCGAATCTTGGCTGATTTTAGCAAGTACGTTCTAAATAATTCTAGATTCACGAATTTGCGTTTGAAAACATTCTTTTTCGAAAACTACCCTCAGCAGCCCTTACGAACAAAAATGATAACTTCATTGTCGAATCCTCGCCAATTTTAGCAAGGACGGTCCTATAATGATTCTAGATGCGCGAATTCGTGGTTGAAAAAATTTCTTGGGCAAAAACCACCCCCACTACCCCTTAAAGAAAAAAAGGAAACTTTCATGGTACGATTCCCACCGTTTTTAGCAAGGATGTTCCTAATGATTCCAGATGCACAAATTTGTACTTTAAAAAATTGTTGGGCGAAAATTACCCCCAGCACCTCTTAAAAAAAAATTATAACTTGATTGTAGGTCGATTTTAGAAAGTACGTTCTAAATGACTCTAGATTCACGAATTCGCGCTTGAAAAAAATTCTTGGGCGAAAACTACCCCCAGCACCCCTTTAAGAACAAAAATGATAACTTCATTGTCGGATCCTCGCCAATTTTAGCAAGGATGTTTGCAATGATTCCAATTCGTGGTTAAAAAAATTGTTGGTCGAAAACTACCCCCAGCACCCCTTCAAAAAAAGACAATAATCAAATTAAAAACAAACTTTCGGGGTGGGAAGGGGTAGTTTCTACCCCGCAAATGTTTTCAACCACGGATTCGTGAAATAAGGGATATAGTGATTGCATTTTCAAAAAACGGCAATAATCAAATTAAAAACGAACTTCCGGGGGTGGGAAGGGGTAGTTTTTGCCCCGCAAATGTTTTCAACCACGGATTCGTGAAATAAAGGATGTAGTGAATGTGTTCTCAAAAAACGACAATAATCAAATTAAAAACAAACTTTCTGGGGTGGAAAGGGGTAGTTTTGGCCCCGAAAATGTTTTCAACCACGGATTCGTGAAATAAGGAATATAGTGATTGCATTTTCATAAAACGGCAATAATCAAATTAAAAACGAACTTCCGGGGGTGGGAAGGGGCAGTTTTTGCCCCGTAAATGTTTTCAACCCCAGATTCGTGAAATAAGGGATGTAGTGAATGTGTTTTCAAAAAACGACAATAATAAAATTAAAAACAAACTTTCGGGGGTGGGAAGGGGTAGTTTTTGCCCCCAAATGTTTTCAACCACGGATTCGTGAAATAAGGGATATAGTGATTGCATTTTCAAAAAACGGCAATAATCAAATTAAAAACGAACTTCCGGGGGTGGGAAGGGGTAGTTTTTGCCCCGCAAATGTTTTCAACCACGGATTCGTGAAATAAAGGATGTAGTGAATGTGTTCTCAAAAAACGACAATAATCAAATTAAAAACAAACTTTCTGGCGTGGGAAGGGGTAGTTTTTGCCCCGAAAATGTTTTCAACCACGGATTCGTGAAATAAGGAATATAGTGATTGCATTTTCATAAAACGGCAATAATCAAATTAAAAACGAACTTCCGGGGGTGGGAAGGGGTAGTTTTTGCCCCGTAAATGTTTTCAACCCCAGATTCGTGAAATAAGGGATGTAGTGAATGTGTTTTCAAAAAATGACAATAATAAAATTAAAAACAAACTTTCGGGGGTGGGAAGGGGTAGTTTTTGCCCCCCAAATGTTTTCAACCACGCATTCGTGATATAAGGAATATAGTGATTGCATTTTCAAAAAACGGCAATAATCAAATTATAAACGAACTTCCGGGGGTTGGAAGGGGTAGTTTTTGGCCCGTAAATGTTTTCAACCACGCATTCGTGAAATAAGGGATGTAGTGAATGTGTTTTCAAAAAACGACAATAATAAAATTAAAAACAAACTTTCGGGGGTGGGAAGGGGTAGTTTTTGCCCCCCAAATGTTTTCAACCACGCATTCGTGAAATAAGGGATATAGTGATTGCATTTTCAAAAAACGGCAATAATCAAATTAAAAACGAACTTCCGGGGGTGGGAAGGGGTAGTTTTTGCCCCGCAAATGTTTTCAACCACGGATTCGTGAAATAAAGGATGTAGTGAATGTGTTCTCAAAAAACGACAATAATCAAATTAAAAACAAACTTTCTGGCGTGGGAAGGGGTAGTTTTTGCCCCGAAAATGTTTTCAACCACGGATTCGTGAAATAAGGAATATAGTGATTGCATTTTCATAAAACGGCAATAATCAAATGTAGTGAATGTGTTTTCAAAAAACGACAATAATAAAATTAAAAACAAACTTTCGGGGGTGGGAAGGGGTAGTTTTTGCCCCCCAAATGTTTTCAACCACGCATTCGTGATATAAGGAATATAGTGATTGCATTTTCAAAAAACGGCAATAATCAAATTATAAACGAACTTCCGGGGGTTGGAAGGGGTAGTTTTTGGCCCGTAAATGTTTTCAACCACGCATTCGTGAAATAAGGGATGTAGTGAATGTGTTTTCAAAAAACGACAATAATAAAATTAAAAACAAACTTTCGGGGGTGGGAAGGGGTAGTTTTTGCCCCCCAAATGTTTTCAACCACGCATTCGTGATATAAGGAATATAGTGATTGCATTTTCAAAAAACGACAATAATAAAATTAAAAACAAACTTTCGGGGGTGGGAAGGGGTAGTTTTTGCCCCCCAAATGTTTTCAACCACGCATTCGTGATATAAGGAATATAGTGATTGCATTTTCAAAAAACGACAATAATCAAATTAAAAACAAACTTCCGGGGGTTGACTGGTTTTTCAAAAAAGACAATAATAAAATTAAAAACAAACTTTCGGGGGTGGGAAGGGGTAGTTTTTGCCCCGCAAATGTTTTCAACCACGCATTCGTGAAATAAGGAATATAGTGATTGCATTTTCAAAAAACGACAATAATCAAATTAAAAACAAACTTCCGGGGGTGGGAAAGGGTAGTTTTTGCCCGCAAATGTTTTCAACCACCTATTGGTGAAATACGGTTATAGTAAATAATAAACGCCCTTTCAAAAAACGACTAAATACCTAATCGTCTCAAAAGCAATATCTGGGGGAGGGTGTAGTTTTTTCCTAACAATTTTTTTCAACCACTAATTCGTGAATTTGGTATCATTTGTAACGTCCTTGCTAAAACGGTGAAGATCGAACTAAGAACAATGGAATTATCAATTTTTTCAGAGAGCGCATGGGGTAGTTTTTGTTTTGTAAATTTTTTCTACCACGGATTCGTGAAATAAGAGTTATAGGCTACGCTTTCCAAAAACTACGAAAGTCGGACCAAAAGCAAATCTATCTGAGGGTTGGAAGGGATTTTTGCCTGTAAATCTTTTCTACCACGGGTTCAAGCATCTGGAATAATTTGCAACGTCGTTACTAAAAACGGGGCAGATAATCGGACCAACAACAATGTCGTTATATTTTTTTTCCTTGAGGGGTGTTTTTGCGCCGTAATTTTTTCAGCCACGGATTCGTAAAATATTGGATGTCATTTCTAAAAACGACGATAAAAATAAATCTCTCGAGGGAAGAATTCTATAGTTACTGCTGACAGCCTCACTGTTAACCTTGAATTCTAAATGGGCAAGCTCATTTTATTAGAGATCTTCTCTATATTTTTATAGTTCGGTGAAACCACTGACTAATTGCACAATCCGGCAACGCCGCCTTCCGATTCTTTTCCCTAGCGTGCTGCCGCCTGGTATTGAGTAAATAAAGTACCAAAGCCGTGAAGGCAGAACTATGGAAGATTTCTTCTATAGACACTGCTGAATGCCAGGGGAAGCCGGCTTTTGAGAGCCGGCTTCCTTTCGGGCTGCCAAATAATTACATTGTGTGGAACTTCTGTCCGCGTAGCGTATATATTCTGTGGCCGTAGCCACTTAACCAACTAAGCTATCGGAGATACATCTCACCGCCACTAACTAATATCAATTGGAATAAATATCACCTAGCCGATCGAACCCGTATCTCCTTAGCTTAGTTGGTTAAGTGCCTATGGCCACAGTAGGAGTCCCGGGTTCGAGTCCCGGCTGGAGTGCATTTTTTTCCAATTGATATCCTTTACCTGATATGCCACTAAAACATTCTTTATTATTTATAATTACAGGTACTAAAAATTTTTCTCTGTTAATATTCTTGGCTTGACATTTAAGATTGGAATTTCCACAGTCGATACTTGCATTAAGTCGCTATATGTCGAATATTGTGGGTAGAAGAACAAATAGGAAGTTCACATAACCAACAATAATGGATGGTTACCCTATACTCTCTAACCCCTTCTAGTAGCTGTAGAAGAGGCAGAAGTCTCCTACATCTCACCGCTACTAACTAATATCAATTGGAATAAATGACACCTAGCCGATGGAACCCATATCTCCGGCAGCTTAGTCGGTTAAGTGCCTATGGCCACAGTAGGAGTCCCAGGTTCAA
The DNA here is from genome assembly GCA_963920635.1 of Pseudeuparius sepicola. Taxonomy (NCBI): domain Eukaryota; kingdom Metazoa; phylum Arthropoda; class Insecta; order Coleoptera; family Anthribidae; genus Pseudeuparius; species Pseudeuparius sepicola. The sequence goes on along the minus strand of OY987304.1, from coordinate 25,924,643 downwards.
GCCTCGGCTGGAGTGCATTTTATTGCAAAATCTGTTGTTACCAAACTTGACTTCTTGTTACCATTTTTATTTATTTATGTAGACGACAGATTACCTGCAATCCCAAAAGACAAAAAATAGATTTGGTCTTAGATACACTCAACCGGATTTCAACAGCTTGCAGTTTACCATAAAAGTTGAATTTGAAAACAGCATTCCATTTTTACATGTAGGTACTCGAAATAAAACCAAATAACGAACTCGAAACACACATTAATTAAAAACTCAAGTAACTCTAATAGAATTCTTAATTTTAAATCAGCCCATCCACTGAATCAAAAATTAAATATAGCTCTATAACTTTTGGCAAACAAATTGTAACTCTCTTCAAAAATACTTTTATACTTAATAATAATTACTCCCACCTCTTTTCCAAATGAAATAGTTAACAGCGGTCCAGCCAAAATACTAATACCCAAAATAATAAAGATGCATCCAACCAACAAAGTAGACAAAAACCGAGGGGGAAATCGGTACCCAAATTTTGTACACTAAAATGCACCATTGAGCAAAAAATGCCCAAAATGCACCGAAATTCCCCGAAATGCATGCCCCAAAATGCACTGAAATGCCTCGAAATGCCCCCAAATGCCTCGAAATTCCCCAAAATGCCGCGAAATGCACCGAAATGCCCCCTATTTGTACACCAAAATGCTCCATGAATTTCTCCCTCGGGACACTCTATTTGCTATTTTTTGGCAATGTAAAAGTTCAATCTTTGGCAAAGGAGGTTGAAATATACCTACTATATACCTACCTAGTACCTACCAACTAAGACAAAATCACAAGAGCAATTTAAATACCATTTATTGTAAAAATAAAAATCCTCTTTTAAAAATAAATAGATATACACGTTAAAACATGAAACAATATGCCAAAATAAATATACCCTCTGTTATAAAAAATAATACCTAAATAAAATATTTGAAAGATAATAATCGAGATAATAATATATCTCTTGCCTATGAGAAAATGCCTATATCTGTTTAACTCGTACCTTTTTGGCCTATTTTTTTCACAATGCCCACTATTAATCAAATTGAGTAGGAATCTTGCAGAAATGTCCTTGAAAGGATGTCTTGTCTTTGAGTACCGCTCGTAGTATAAATTGCTCGTTGTATCTGCATTTTCCCCGGTTCATTATAAAACAGACTATCATATCCCGTTTTTCATAACTTTCAAATTTTTGTATAAATTGTATACAGTTTTTAAATTACACAAGAATAGAAAAATCTTTACACTGCCTTAACAGCTTAACTGAAAATTTGACAGGTAGCAGTAAACATTTTTCCACGGTTGTTTGATTGTCTCACCGTCCAAAGCCTATACTTGTTAAAAGGGCGCGCTTCCAAGGGCGTTCCATTTAAAAAATAATTTTTTTCATCGGTAACTCTTAAACCATTGATAATCCATTTTTAGTAAATTTTGCTTCATTTGTCCAAATAATATTATTCAAAAAATGATTCATTCTCTTGAAACTTCTTCAGAATAAATTCTGCAAAATTCACTTGTTCAGGGAAGTCGATGGGTTTCAACTGTTGAACCATTGAAAATGAAACAGTGTTTGCTAACGGTTTCTGTTTTTCCGGATATCGAGCAACAAATGTATTACAAGTTCTTGATATAACTCTGTTGCATTTTTCATAAATAAGAAATAAATTTAAATAGTCTTCGTTTGTGTAATTTAACCGTGCCGGCATTGTTTACAATAATTTTAAACCAAATGACATTTCTTCATTCTCTGACAATCGTATACTCAGCCATGGCCAACTAGATTTATCAAACTTAAAAAAACGCCCCCTTGATGAAAATGATAACATTTAGGTGTAGGGAACTAAACACAAATTTGCCCTAATTTTTTGCGCTGAATACGGCTACTACAAAAAAATGGGGGTTTCCATTTGAAAATTTTGAGTTTTTGGCATTTTTTAAATTAATAGCACCCTGTACAAGATCGGAAACTTTCTTTATGGTATTTCTCTGCACCAAGCCTTTGACTACAAAATGCAAAGAGCGCCTTACGAAATATGTAGCCGTTATGAAGAAACTGTCAATTATGTACGGGCCTGCATCTGTCATTTTTTCTCTAAAATGGCAAATATCTCAAAGAGGGTTGAATAATTTAGGTATAGGACATGATCATGAAATGTACCTAGAATTTTCCGTAGAATCCAAAAATGCAAAAAAATATAGGGTGTTCCGTTTAAAATAATGAAGTTGTCATCGACTTTCTGCTCGTAGGTACGTATATTACTCGGTATATTACATACGCAACAAAAGGCAGTCAAGATTTGGCGCGTTCGACCAGGGCCACTGCGAGTGCAGGTCTGCGGGCTGCAGAGCTGCCAACCTTGAAGTTACACATTACCGTATTTTGGGGTTATATATATGTGGTTTGCACGACTGCCATCTTGTATTTAAGAGCGAAATTAAGTGCTTTGTGTTTGGGACACAAACAGAAATAATTATAAATAAGTATAAAACACGACATCTATCAATCAGTGCAAATATTTATTAAAACTTAAATTTGTCTTTCCAGTTTTTGCAAATAACATGCAATAAAATAAATAATCTTTAAACAATATATATTTATACTGTATAATTACCGTACAATTGCGTACGGTAGCCGTAGCCACGTTCGGACCGTAGACCGTATTTGGGTTTAAATACCGCACCACTGGCGGGCTGGGAACGACCGAACGTGGCGGTTACCGGTTACCCCGCTTGGCTTTTCTCCCCACTTCCCTCTTTGCGCATGCGTACACGTAAGAAAGGCACTGAAATGCACCAAAATGCCCCGAAATGCACCGAAATGCCCCGAAATGCAACGAAATGCACCGAAATGCACCGAAATGCCTCTGACTTGTACACTAAAATGCCCCAATGATTTCCCCCTCGACAAAAACTGAAGTATCTATTTTAAAATTCCATATACAGTGCCCTCCAAAATGTTCGTAACATAGGGAAAAAAAATTTAATTAATGATTTATTTTTATAATCAACTTTGAAGCTACCTTTTGCTTTAAAAAACATGACACATTACTCATTCAAACGTAGTCACATGGCTATCGCTATGTGTCAAAAATTATATTTAAAAAACAAAATCACTGAAAAGGAGTTTATTTGTTAAAATTAGAAACCGTTTTACTAGAAAAAGTTATTTATTTTTCAATTGTACACGCGCGGCCCTTGAAATCGTTCCAATATGTGCGGACGCAAAGGCGTTCAACTGACAACGTTGCAATTACCCCTCCCCTCTCTCCCGGTTTGAAAGCCAGCGATAACCTCAAAGGCGTAAGTGATGGCAAATCTAACATCTTATTACGAGACATTGCCTTACGTGACATTGCCAGTTACAGTGCAAAAAACAGTAAATTCGGCGCTGTTAGGTTGGCCTTAGATTGCCTGAATCGTCGATGGAGGAACCTGAATAATAGTGGAAAATCTTACAACCTCGAATAGAGCAGTTATAAAAATCGAAGGAGGTTGTAAATCTCTTAATTATTGAGTGTTGTACCTTTCTCTGGTATCAAAAAGAACCTCAAAAATCCTATATCTAAAAGAAATTCCCGATTCACGATTAACCACTTTCGAGAAACAGGATGGCTGTAGAATCAACGAAACCGACGGAAAATCCTCTGAAACCACTATTGGAAATTGCTTGTTTTCTCTCATTTCTCGATTTTTCGGGGGCCCGGGAAGTATCAGAACCTCACCCAAAGACTCCAGGGAAGCTTTAAAAATTGAAATAAATCAAAGATTTGGTTCGGGGTTAAGATAAAGAAGTGTAATAAACCAATGTAAAAAAACACTACGAGATTCTTCTATAATAACACAATTATACTTGGATATTATAACTTATTTAACTAATACCACATTGACAATCAAAGAAATCCGCGTAATTTCACGTTACGTGAATCTCAAAACACCAAGGAACTGTGTAAAACTTTAAATCCACTTATAAATTATTATAATGATAATGTAGCGATTTATTAACCTATTTTCGTTGACTGGCGTGTGAATACATCAGTTAACGCAATTTTTTTCTACGGGGAGGAGCGGGGTGGTACGAGGGAATGTAGGGGAAGTTATTGGCGCAACGTTGCCGCACTTACCCGAAATTCTTGACTTCTTGCTCATTTCTCATGCCTAGTGGAACGATTTATGAGGCCGCGCGTGTACATAAGTGTACCATTTTCTTAACAATTTTGAACTTTCTGAAAATTTTGCAAACTTCTATTCCCAAACAATGATAAGAATATGTGTTTTTCAAAGAAAATAATATGAATGCTTTAAAACTTTGTTGTTTGGTGCAAATTTGATATATATTGTCCATTTAGGATATACATTTATTTACATAAAATTTTACTGTACAAAATTAGTTCAAAAATAATAATAAATTAAGATATCGACAAACTATTTCACACACTTTATCAAACTTCAGGAGTTTTTAGGGATAAAATACAATAATTAAGATGAAAAATAAAGGAAATTAACTCATTTTTAGCTATTTTATTTTTTAAATGTCATTTGATAGAGAAAGTCAGGTGACCGTTAAAGATAAATTATTAATTAAAAAATTTCCGCCTATGGTGTGAACTTTTTGGAGGACACTGTATACAACAACTATAAAAAAATTTAAGTTGTAGAAACATCTAATTCCCAATTAGAATTTTATCAAGTAAAAACCCTCTCTAAATTATTTATGAAAACAAAAGAGAGAACATAAAAACCTAATCTAAATGACGTAACTTACAAAATTCCTTGTCTAAATTGCAATTTTTGCTATATTGGCAAAAACAAACAATGTTTAAAGAACAGAGTTTCAAGTCACAAATGTGACTGCAGTGGCGCAACCAGAAATTATTGTCAGGAGGGGCTGTGACAATGTTACTCTTATTTTTGTGTAGAATTACTTAATAATAATAATAAAAGTGAGCAATGCTGAAAAATCTTAATTTGATAACATAGGTATAGTCTTCGGCTTTTTTGAGACAACAAAGTAATTACCTAGCATTTCAATAGTTTGGAGTCAGGGCCGGCTCTAGGCGCGTGCGAACGGTGTGGTGCACGCGGCCCCGCGTTTTACCGGCCCCGCGCCTCTGAGACCCGTGTACAGGGCGATCCAGCCAGTGGCGTATTTAGAAGGGCGGGACCGAGGCCGAATTGCGCCGCCGGCGAAAATTTTCAAATTTTCAAGGTCAAACATTTTACATGAACTTAAAATAATTAAGTAACCTAATATATTAGCAAAAAATATTATGCAAGTCAACTCATTGTATTTTTTTTTTAATTTTTAACTGTGGAACCAAACCTAATACTAATTTAACTATATGCAGTAAATGTAAGTAGGTGTACTTTTTTTTTCTTTTACATAAAAGCCCGAGAGGATTCCTTGAGTGATGTGGAAGTAAAAATATAAGTTTATGCCTATAAATTTATTTATATTTATTAACATGTACTCTCAAAGGGCCAAATACCTATAGAATATAGACAGGAATCTACCTATAGAAATTTATTTCCTGGTAGGTTTATAATGAATGAATGAAATTTTTTAGAAATGGACAGATATAATTTAACTGAGGCATAGAAAATTGTAAAGTTACATCACCATGCTAAGTTCGTGCCTATTTTATTGCCACATTCTATAAATTAATATGTCCTCTCAAAGGGCCAAATACCTATAGAATATAGATAGGAATCTACCTATAGAAATTTATTTCCTGGTGGGTTTATAAAATTATAAATTGTAAAGTTACATCACCATGATATGTTGCCTCTGTAGCATTGTTTTTATCTAGCATTGTTTAGCGCTTTTTCGCCTGGTTGGTACGAGCTCGTTGCGCCACTGAGTGACTGTCACATTACAAATGTTGACAGCCCTTGCAAAACGCCATATGGAACTAGTCCATAATTTTGTTTTCAATAACATTGAAAAATATTCAATGGAGAAAAAAATCTTAAAAAATACCTTTCTAGAAATGCCAAATATTCAGCAGACTAAAAATACATTTACCCCCTTGGTAAATAACCCCCGGACATCTACCCCCCTTGCCCTTGCCTATCACAGAGTGTCAAATACAGAGAAAAGCCGAAATATGATAGCACATTTATTAATTATTTACAATAACTAAAAATCATTTATTATGCATATACATAAACTTAATTATAAAAAAAGGTATATAATCCAATATATCTCTTATATAGCTATGTACAATATTAAGAATTCGCGCATTTGAATCGGCATATTTTTTCTTTGTTGTTGAGGTGGATGCCCCGCTAAGGCTTGAGTGCAATAAACTTGTTGTATTGCTTGTTCCCTCTGTAGAAACGAAATGAATTTATAAATTGTGGGATGACAACCACCGACATTTGATTGGAAACTTCTGTGCCATCCTTCCACTGAGTTGTTGGTTTTTGGAAATTCGTTCTCGGAGCGCTCATACATATTCCACATGTGTTTATCAAATATTGGTTGTCGTCTACCATACCGTTGTGGCCGTCCAATGTAGGTATCTTCAAAATAGTCAGCTACTGGCAAGCTTTCTGGTGGTAATATTTCGCACACTTTCTCAAAAGCATTATTAACTTCATTCACTGGTACAAATGCAACTGCTGGGACCATTCTAAGCTTGAGGGCAAAGTCGGAGTCTTCCTGGTATCGTTGCTGTAACCCGTTCTTCTGAATTTTTCTGAATATGTTTTGGCTTAAATGAAAGAAGCATCCTTTGATTTCACTGCTTGGGAAGCTTCGTTCCAAACTGTTTATAACCGCCAATTCAAAATCAACCATGATGCTTGTGGGCTTCAAATTGGTATTCAGCGTCATTATTATCTCAAACAACTTGGCATAAGTCTGTTGTGTCTTACTTTGGAGCAACGCGCACACGCACGGAATGGTCCGTCCATTAACTAATCCATGAATAACATACAATTGGAAGAAAAGGGCAGGGGCTGTTTTGAATGTTCCATCCATAAACCAATGTGGAGTCGTTTCTAGAAGTCGGAGATTATCATTTGTTCCGAAAATTAACATCCTGTCGGTATCGTCTTCGCCGGAATCAAACAGAAGAAAATCTTGTCCATCTTGAGTAATTCTGTAGCGGTCCGGAATATCGATATCACTAATATTGGAAGGAGCCGGTCTTGGATTATTTGGGTTGATATCCTAAAATGCCATGGGAAAATATCTAGTGTTTTTCGTAAAAATTTCCAGTTTTCATACTTTTTTTTTTGCTTGACTAGAAAAAAATTTAAACACGTTTTCTATTTGTTTTATTTATTTTTTACAGGGGGTTATTTTCCAGGGGGTATTTGTACCGGGAGGTTAATGTCTCGGGGGTGAATGTCGGGGGGTATATGTCCGGGGGGTAATGGTCCGGGGGGTTATTTTCCTAGAAGCCTATTATCACAGACCTATATAGCTTTGCTACAGACTGTGCTTCGCTGTATATTTTTAGGCAAACCCAAAAGGATGCCAAGTCCCTCGAGTTGGCATCCTTTGTGGGAATTTGTACAAGTATTTCTACTACCATCCCATAGAGGTCGCCGAGTTCTACATCTTTCCGCTCGTCGTTGCCAAATGTCGTCTATCGGGAACATTTTAGGGATAAAAATACAGCTGCCACCATCCATACAAGCATATGTATTATGTAATATACAATGGTATAGGTCTGGGATATATAGGATAAACTCGTTTTTAGTCAAAAAGAGGCAAGGAAGATGGAATTGGTAGGTTAGGTACGGATTGTTGAGATTCCGGAAAAACCACACCCTGAAAAATAATAACTTCACTGTTTCTACACCGATGCTCGTTGTTTTAGCAAAATAGTTGAGAGAATTCTGCGGGCAAAAGCTAAAAGCTACTCCACCCCCCCCCCCCTCCGAGGAATTTGTTTTTGGTCTAATTATCACGTTAGGGCATTCACCATATCCCCATTTCACAAATCCGTGGCTGAAAAAATTTACCGGTCAAAAACTACCCCAGGAAAAAATAATAACTTCATTTTTCTTGCTCAGAAGAATATACCTATCCTCTCCGTTTTCAGAAGACATTCAAAATTATTCAAAACGCACCAAACCGCGTTTGAAAAAATTTGACGGACAAAACTATCCCCTGCATCCCTTTAAGGAAACAAATTAGTAATCCCATTGTTTCTGGTCCGAATTTCGCCGTTTTCACAATGACGTTCAATAGAGTCTCAGAAGTAAAAAAAACTGCCGGAAAAAACTACCCCTTCCCACCCCCAAAGTTGTTTTGGTCGAATCCTCGCCATTTTTAGCAAGGACATTCAAAATTATTACAGACACACCAATCTGCGGTTCAAAAAATTTGCCGGACAAAACTACCCCCTGCATCCCTTTAAGGAACAAAATTGATAAGTCGATTGTTTCTGGTCTGAATTTCGCCGTTTTCACAGGGAGGTTCAAAAGAGTCTCAGAAGTTAAAAAACTGCCTTCCAAAAAACTACCCCTTTCCACCCCCAAACTTGTTTTGGTCGAATCCTCGCCATTTTCAGCAAGGACGTTCAAAATTATCCCAGACGCATCAATCCCCGGTTGAAAAAATTGCCGGACAAAACTACCCCCTGCATCCTTTTGATAACTCCATTGTTTCTGGGCCGATTTTCGCCGTTCTTGTTGAATACTGCAGTGCTAGACTAATTCAGAAATTCTCCGTACTTATAGGTTTTGGTGCTAGAATTTTCAAAAAAAGTTTTACACAGAAACATCAAACTAGATTTTAAAAACAATCTGAACACGAGATACTAGGAAATTAATTTCAGCATTAAGAGATAGAAAAAAGTTTAACTACAAAAGTTCTTCGAAATTAAATAGAGTATAATTTTGTATATACAGGGTGCTCCATTTTTTATTGAAATTGCATTTTTTTTTCAATTTTAATGTGTGAATTCATTGGAAAGGGTAAGCCTTGTGATATTACATTCAGTTTGTTCAGCGAATCTTCGGCCCTACGTCACAACTCCCGTCCTTGTCTGACTCGTGGATATCCGATATCCATCCATAACCGATATCCGTAAGTAAGACAAGGACGGAAATTGTGACGTAGGGCCGAAGATTCGCTGAACAAACTGTATATATCTAAAGTGTATCCCCGGATTGCTTGGACGAGTCTTGTAAATAACAAAAAAAAATTGAGTTAAAATTTGACCTTTATTTTGTAGTTTCGAAAAATTAGTTATGCTTTGGAAATTCACTTTACTGGTGTGGTAATTCTTTACACCAGTAAAGTTTTTTTGGGCTTAACCACAAAATGTTATTAAGGAAATTACTTGTTTAGAATGAAAGTAGGTTTGCAAAATTTCAAAAGTATAATCCTGCTTTGATTTTTTAGCCTTTATTCCTACTTTTTTTAAAAGAATGCCCTTTCTGTAGCTTTCACATCAAAATGTTATTAAGGAAATTTGTTCATGATGAAAAACTAGGTAGGTGTAAAAAATTTCAAAATAAATTGGATATTCAGATATTTTTAGATACAGATGACTGATACTAGATAGATATATTTCAATGTTTCAAAAAAAAAATAGAGTTTACCACCTACGATAATTTTAGTTGGCTTGATGTTATGCCAGCTAACTCAATAGAAACTTAGATCGAAGTTCTTTTGCTAAGAATCTAGAGTTTGAATAAAAGTTCCCACCACTCACCCATAGTAATATAATCTAAGAGATAGGCACTTAGAAATATATTACCACCAAAAAAAATATGGAGCCTAATCTGGAGCATCAGAATCAGATTCTGGCTCGGTTAGATCGTCTGAATCTAGGTCTTGAGTAGTGTCTGGTTTAATATCTTTTACATGCCAATTTCCGAGGTCATTTCCGTCTCTATCCTTTAAATTATAGACAAGCTTCGATATCACTTTATTAATCACACACTGTATAAACTTGGGAGCCAATTTTGCTGAAAAATTATTAGAGGCTTTAGACAAAACATAATTCTTTTTCCATACTAAGTCACCTACGTGGTAAAGGGCGTCTCTTTTTCCAAGATTATAGCGGTTTGCACTTTGGATGTAAGCATTATGTAATCTTTTACGGACTTTAAAAATAGATTGGTCCCAAATTTTGTGGTTTTCATGAATATACGATCTTATTGCTGTTACGATTACCTTATATACACGCTCCGTGTGATTAACCTGTGGGTGATATCGAGCATTATACCAAATCTTTTGGACTTTATAAGAAGAAACAAATTCCTCGAATTCCTTACTAATAAATTGTGGACCATTATCCACTGAAATCACTTGAGGAACCCCAAAAATAAGAAAGAAATTTTTTTCGAGGAATTTCTTGATAGAGCGTGAAGTGGCCTTTGGCATAGGATGGACTAAAACGAATTTTGTAAACCAGTCTACAACTACTAACACAAATTGATTACCGTTTTTCGAACGCAGGTAAGGTCCCAGGAGATCAGCAGAGATAGCTTGAAAAGGAAAATTGATGTTCCTATAATTTCCCATCAAACCAGCTTGTGGTAAGTTTGTTGATTTGCTAGCGGCACAGACTGAACACCTTTTCACATAGTGATAAACTGACTGATGCATGTTTGGCCAGTAGTATAAATTAGATACGCGCGAAAAAGTTTTCGAAAAGCCAAAATGTCCTGCCGTAGCATCATCGTGAAACATCTTCAAAATATCTTTTCGGTTTTTGGTAGGAACAACAATTTTCCAATCAGCAGAAGAAAAATTGCAAAGATAAAAGACATGTTTATATAAGATATTATTTTCATCTTTAAAAGATGGATATTTCTCTGGATCACCCTGTACTCTTTTGATCATATTGTTATACCATTTATCTGGTTTTAAGAGAGACAAATCTAAGACTGCTACGTTCTCCATGCTGCGGGACAAAGCATCGGCGACAGTATTGTGTATACCCTTTCTGTGTATGATTTGAAATTTATGTTGATTTAATTTGAGGATCCACCTTGCGATACGGGGTGAAGGATTTTTCATGTTATTTAGCCAAACAAGTGATGAATGATCAGTGATTATTTTAAAAGGAGTACCTTCAATGTAACACCTAAATTTTTCTGTGCCAAATAACACTGCTAAAAGTTCCTTTTCTGTTGTGGTGTATTTTCTTTCACACTTGTTTAAGGTACGGCTTGCATAAGCAATCGGATGTTCTAAACCCTTATCTTCTTGAAATAAAACTGCACCTATGCCTGTATCAGACGCATCGCACATAATGAAAAATTCTTTTGAAAAATCCGGGCTACTTAAAACTGGAGCTGTTGTTAGCATCTCTTTAATGTTTTCGAAAGCTTTTCCCGCCTCAGGAGTCCAAGATATTGGTTGACCTTTTTTTCTGCCCTTTAGTAAGTCAGTAATTGGACTACACAAAGAAGAAAAATCTTTCAAAAATCTACGATAATATCCAACTAAACCAACCAAACGTCTAATTTGTGTAGTATTTTTAGGGACAGGAAAATCGAGAATGGCAGATACTTTATCAGGATCCGTTCTAAGGCCAAATTCATCAACTAAAAAACCGAGAAACTTGAGTGAAGGGCGACAAAAATTACATTTCTTAAAATTTACAGTTCAATTTGCTCCCTTGAGGCGTAAGTAAAGTTCTCGTAAAACTTTAAGGTGGGTTTCGAAATCTGGGGTACACACAACAATGTCGTCAATATAATAAAAAACATATGGTTCTAACGCTGGACCAATAACTCGATCCATCAGTCTACACATCGATTGGGCGCTATTATTTAAACCAAATGGTAAGACACGAAGTTGATAGGAACCTCTCCCATGTACTGCAAAAGCCGTTTTTGGTTTTGATGCGCTGTCTAAGGGAATTTGGAAAAAATCTGATTTTAAATCGATAGAAGATAGAAACTTGTAACGGATTTTTCCATTTCAAAATCCGTTACTCGTTTTTTTATGTTTTGTTATTAACATAAAGTCATTATTTTCAAACATATCTCATAATATCTCATACTTAATAACTAATTTATTCTTCGTACAGTTTCAATTCATTTATAACATTGTATTCAATTTTATTACCACTTTTTCAAATTTTAAAATTTCAAATAATTCAAATTTTCGCGCGCTATATACGGAAATGGCCGTGTACTTTCGCCTAGCCTCGAACCCTGGCATATTCAAAATGCGAAAATTCAAGTGTGTGTTTACATTTCAGCAGGTATGTAGTTAAAGATCTGTATTATGAATTACTCGATTTTTCGGTTCTGTTTTTGCATAATTTGAACATAAATACTGTTTAGTTGATTAAATGCGTGTCTTGCTAAAACCTGATTGGTCGGATGACGTAGGTCCTGCCAGCGATCGGCCGGTAGGGTTCGACCTGAGGAGAGTTTGCTCCCGTCTTCGTGTGTGTCGAGTCGCGCAGAGGCATCTGCCCATTTCCCGCCAAATTTTCGGCATTTTCGGCTTTTAGTTGAATTTTTGCCATCGGTGATTTATTTGAGTGGTTTTGTATCTTAATATCGGGGATTGACTTCGTGTGACTAATATTTTTGCATTTTTCTCTTTTCTATGTCCACGGCGTCGTGAGGCAGCGACGCTTGCCCGAGGCATTTCCTTTTTGGCTGCATAGCTGAGGAAGCGCGGGACACAGCAAGCAGGTGGTGGCTGTTTCTCCTGGAAAACCCCACAGGTGAGTAATTTCTTTTGATTTTTGCTTAGTTCAGCAACTTTACTACTCACCTGTGGCGTTTTTTTGACGTGCTATTTTTTTGAAGGACTCATTTCGTCCGGGGCCCCGGCCATCTTTAACTCAAAAACATAGCATTGTAATTTTTTTGAATACCCACCATCTTGCGGCTGTTATCTTGTTGAATATTTTCAAGTTTTGGTCACATTGGTCACACGTTACTTCCTTATTTTTCGAGTTAGGTCTCGATTCTGTGATACCGGGCCACTCAAGTAAATCTGATACCGATATTTCCACTTTCCTAATAAATTCATATTGCCTTTAGTTTATCAGCTTTCTTAGTTTCTCTATTTTACCGTTCAAGTCTCAAATAAACTTTTCGCGTTAAATAAGTATTAAAATTTCTTAAATTTCAAGAATTCGGGCTGGAGCATTCTCAAAATTTTTTTCTTCTTATTAAATATTAAGCACTTTGCTATTCCGGTCAGTTCAATAATATTATCTATAAAATTTTAAAAAAACTATGCATAGTTCCCCTTAATTTAGTATAGTTCTAAACGTTTAATTTTCATCATTTGTCAATATTTAATAACTTTAGTATCATAATTCAATTTTAAATATTAATCGTAACCTATTGGTTTATAAATTTCTGTAAAAGGCTTAGACCTTGTCTAATGCTACTTTCTTTCTGATCTGTTCATGCTTGCACACCATCTCTGAGGACGCTACGATCACAGCCCTCTGACGAAGGAACAACGTGACGAGAGTTGCGTAGGCATCGAGTGGAGTTGCGTTGGCATAGGTGTTGACTCCTGGTCAGCTCTACTTCGGTGACGCCCTGAGATATCTGCTAGCCTCAACATCTGCAACGCCTATTTGAGCAGACAAGGACCGGAGGAAGCCCTAGCCACGCCCCACACTTCTACGAGCCTCGTTTGAGCGTAAGCGACTGAAGACGAAGTTCAAACTTAAGATTCAGAGTGAATCATTATAGAAGCTGAACAGTCAGTTTAATTGTAAAGCTAATTTAATCTTTTTATTTGTTCTTAAACCAATTTTTATCAAAAATTTAACTTTAAATTTTTAACTAAAAATTTAACTCTATTTTCTAATTTACTGTATTTAAATATTTGCTCAATATTAATCTTATCCTAAAGTTGATTCATTTTATATCATTAAAGTTGTACAATCCAAAATTATAACATCTCAAAACTTGTGATAAATAAATCTTGTATATTTAACGAAGGTAACAGGATTTTATTGGACAGACCCAAGTATAGCAAACCTAGGATTGTTATACAAATTGGCGCCCAACTTGGGGCCTGGTTTTCTCGTCTGTTCAATTCTTTCTTGTTAACCTCTTAACTTGTAAAACTGACTGATCTAGCAAATTAACTTTTGAAATTTAAGTTGAGAACTGCTCTAGTCAAATTTTTATTTGGACTATATATATTTTTTCTCTTATCTTGAATAATCTCTCTATCTGGCAATTGTATTTAAATTTTATTTGGGTATTTGACTGATAGACATGGAGCCAAATCACTTAAAAGATTCTGAACTGTCTTATGAATTAAAAGTTCGCGGCATCGACGCGACTGGTAACGTTGAGACGAGACGTAAACGTTTACGTGGGATTCTTAGTCAAGAATAACCCTTTTCCTTTCACCGAGGATGTGAAACAATATCTTGATTCCTTTAATGACCTTAAGGAGGTTATTGCTAGTTTTGTTGGTATCCGTGGAGACCCAACTTCTGAGCACTGGATGACTGATTGTGATCACTTAAGGGCTATAAACATGGGTGGTTTTTCTCTGATTAGCGCCTTTTGTAGGTCTACCTATATCCATGGTGGCTGTGCTGTCTTTGCAAACACCAAACACTCTTGTAAATCACTTAACCTTGAGACTTTCTCAATTGAGAGACACTTTGAGATCTCAGGTGCATGTTTCGACAAGTCACAAATAATAAGTGTCTATAGGTCACCATCACCTCATGGCAATTTTGATATTTTCTGCGAGGGGCTGGCCCAGGTATTAAGTAACTTAAATTACAGACAAAACATAATATTCGCTGGCGACTTTAATGTACATTTTGGTACAAATGAGTATGAGGCAATTGCAGTAGAAGGTATTTTTAACTCATTTGGTTTGTCACGCACTATCTTTGACACCACTAGAAAAGCTTCCTGTCTGGATAATATTTTCTCTAATATTGATACCAATAACTATAAAGCAGAAGTAATAGATTTTTCCATCTCTGACCACAAACCTCTGTCTTTCGAGCTCCAGTCTGAGTCTGTGCCTGTTGAGAAGACAAACATAATTTATCGGCCTATAACCGATCAGGGTTTAATGGCTTTGTATGATTTATTTGATGGCTACGATTGGGAGTTCTTGAATGATATAACAGTTAGTCCTATTACGCAGTTTGATAAGTTTATAAGCATTCTACAGAACGCTTGTGATATAGCATTTCCCGAAAAGAGCAAAACTGTCAATATTAATTCTGACAACTCATTTAAGATACATTGGTTCACTGATGAAATACGACAAAACAGGGAGAGTCTTAAGCTCTTAACAACTATTCACCATCGTAATTCTGAAATAGTGAGTAGTGGTGCATTGAGGAAATATAGGCGTTTTTATAGGTCTCAAGTACATAAAGCTAAGAAAAACGCAAATGACATGCATATATCCAATTCTAGAAACAAAAATAAGGCAGTGTGGGATGTTATCAGGAATAACAATCCAAAGGAACAATCGTCGCCATCTCTTTCTGCCCAAGATTTTAATACACACTTTGCTACTATTGCTGATACTGTTAGACAGACTCTACCTAATAATGTCAGAGATCCACTCACCTACCTCCATGGAATTGATGGAGCCGTTTCAAGTGCGGGCTTGACCTTTTCTTTTGATTCTGTTAGTATTAACGATGTAAGAAATGCTATGGCTGGGCTCAGTAATAGCCCTAGCAGGGATGTGTATAATTTCAACATTAAAATTGTGAAAGCGTTAAAAAACTTAATTGTCTCTCCTCTGTGCAGATTGATTAATCAATGCATTGCTGGAAATGTTTTCCCTGACTGTCTTAAGATTGCTAGGGTTGTGCCCATCTTCAAAAAGGGGAATGTCTGCGAAGTTAACAATTATCGCCCAATCTCGATTGTGCCCATTTTTGGTAAAATCTTTGAGCATCTATTGAACACACAACTGGTAAAGTATTTTGAGAATAACAACCTCTTTGCTCCAAACCAGTTTGGTTTCCGAACAGGAAAGTCGACTTCGAGGGCTGTTCTAAGTTTGGTACAGCAGGTTCAGCGATCATATGATGACAATAAGTTTGTACGGGTATGCTTTTACGACCTGACTAAGGCCTTTGATTGTATTGACCATCAACTCTTGATTGAAAAACTGACCAGGTATAGCTTTAGCAGAGACAGTTCTCACTTGATTGGATCCTATCTTGGGGGTAGAAAGCAATATGTCTCGGCCAATGGTAGTAAGTCTGAATTGGTAGGTTTAAAATATGGAGTTCCCCAGGGCTCTATCCTGGGCCCAACACTGTTTTTAATTTACATAAATGATATCACATTTATAGATAACCTCAATCTCGTCTTGTATGCAGATGACACAACTTCCATAAACATATCGGATGCTCCCAATACTGTCAACCAAAACGTTGATGATTCTGGCTTTCGTATTGAGCAGTGGTTTCTTTCAAATCGCCTCTGCATGAATGCTGGTAAAACACAAATTCTAGATTTTTCCTTGAAACCTGCAATCACTAACTTCAGCCCTGTTAGCTTTCTTGGATTGTATCTGGACAGCAGATTGTCGTGGGAAGAGCAAGTTAATCAACTTATTAAGAGGCTGAATAGAAACATGTACCTGATTCGTAATCTCCTAAACAATGTCTCAACCAAAGTACTTATGGACACCTACTATGGACATTTTCATTCTCACATAATGTATGGCATACTGCTGTGGGGCCATTGCCCACATGCCACAAGAGCGTTTGGTGTGCAAAGAAGATGTATCAGATTGATGGCGGGTATTGCATTTCGTGAACCTTGTAGAGACAAGTTTATCTCTTTTGGTATTCTTACTCTACCTAGTGTGTTCATACTCGAATGCCTTCTCTACCTAAAAAGCAACATTGATGACTTCAAAACAAACTCACATTTTCATCATTATAACACTAGAGGAGGTGAACACCTGTGCATTCAATACCACAGGGTCAATAAAGCTAGAAGTGGTCATAATTATCATGCCATTAAATTCTATAATGTGCTCCCCGAAGTTGTCAAAGAGCTACCCACAAAATTATTTAAATCTAAACTGAAAAGTTACTTAAAGTCTAAAGCTTTCTTTAGCATGGATGAATTCCTTGTTGCAGACTTCAGTGATTTGTCGTTGTCAGTCATGGCAGGCTAAAATGTGATGTGTGAGGCATCTGTATGTTGGTCTCCTTTTAATGTGTAATCTCCACTAGTTTATATCCTATTCATTTTTTTTTGTTGGATCATATTTATATAATTAACTAGGTTTTAGTGTGTATGTGTCATTTACTGCTTTTATCTTATTTTATTCTCATTATTTTATGAATCTGACTTGTGAAAATACTACTATGTATGTATGGCATCAATAAATTATAATAATAATAATAATAATATAATAATATAATAGTAGAATTGAATCTCATCTCAATCATCTGTCGACTCGATTGTCTCGAATGGATCCTGCTGTTGAAGCAGATACGGCACAACTTGCCGAGTTAAAAACTCAATTAATTGATTTAGAACGAGATTTGGCCACAAAGTTTTCTAGACCATCTTTTTCCTCTACACCGACACGAAATAGTGACATGCAATCTAGTACTACTGTCTCCACCAAGCCAAATATCTATAAATGGAATGTTCATTTTTCGGGTTCCAGCAAAGAATCTCTAATAGCTTTTCTTGAAAAAGTTGAACTGTTACGGGAAGCTCGAGGTATTTCAGAAGAAGATCTCTTTAATTCTGCTTGTGACCTTTTCAAAGATAATGCGTGGACGTGGTACGTCAATAATCGCAGCCGTGTCAAAAACTGGCTAGAATTATGTACAAAACTTAAAGAAGATTTTCTTCCTTATCATTATGATCGAGATCTCATGCAAGAAATCAGGAATCGCACACAGGGGGCCAAAGAAAAAGTTACATTTTATATTTCTGCTATGGAAGCCTTGTTTAAAAGACTTACCAACCCCCCTGATGAACAAACTATCGTGGATCAGATTAAACTTAATTTATTGCCTAGTTTCCATTCCCCGTTGGCTTTGTACGATATCACTACAATTTCAGAACTTTCGTCTTATTGTAAACGCCTTGAAGAATCTTTTTCTTGGTCAGAACGTTATAGAGCACCTCCTAGTCGTTCCGTTGGACTATTAGAGCCAGATTTGAGCTGCATACCGACAAACGAACGTCCAATTAATCGTGGTGTTAATTTTCAGTCAAATCGTGTTTGCACAATTTCGTCAGCACAGTGTTGGAATTGCAATAAGTTAAGGCATGTTTATAGAGAATGTAGAGGTCCCAAAACTCTATTTTGCTACGGTTGTGGTGCAAAAAATGTGTTCAAAAATAATTACTCAAAATGTAATTAAAAAAACGGGTTAAATTCCAGTGGCGGTTCAGGCCGAATTGTCACTGGTTAAAATTACGATCGTCCAAGTACCTCTCGAGCACCAAACCAAAACAACAATCAGCAGTAAAATCTAACTTCTTCTCTATTCCGGACTGGCACAGATGGTTGGACACAGTACGAAATTTTGTCACAAAAAATATTGCCCCAGTCAATCAGACAAAAAATATTTTGCATATCAATCCGTTGTTTATGAAAATGCCTAATGATAATAGATGCTATCTATCTACCTGTAACTATCTTTAATGACACTTTGGTAGCTCTGACTGACGGAGGTTCTAATGTTTCCATTCTAGGCTCCATTGCCCTTCCTTTTCTAGAAAAACACTCTGTTTCTGTAATGTCTGATAGTTCGACAACGGTTGTGCTTCCTGATGGAAGAATATCTAAAATTTTTGGTTGTGTTTATCTCCCCATTACATTGCACAATAGAACTACGACTATTAAAGTGTTCGTAGCACCTTTTATTCAAGTTGATCTAATTTTGGGCATGGACTTTTTAAAATTGTTTGGACTAAATGTAAATTATGGTGACTCCTCGTACAAAATAATGGGTGAAAATCATCTTTGCGTAGTATCGGCCATTCATTCTTTTTCTGATTTATCTACTACCGAACAAAATATCTTACAGGGCATAATAAACTTATTTAAGGGTGTTAGTTCAAAGGATAAACTTGGATTAACTTCTCTTATCTCTCATAATATTGACACTGGCGACGCCAAACCTTTTAAACAATGACAATATCCACTCTCTCCAGCAATGCAGCAGCATTTAAACAAAGAGATCGATGAAATGCTACGCCTGGGAATAATTGAACCATCCCAATCTCCATGGTCAAGCCCATTGTGGCTGGTCACTAAAAAATCTGGCGAATATAGAGTCTGTTTTGATGGTCGTCGACTTAACCAAATATCTGTTAAGGACTCTTATCCGCTACCTCTCATAGATTCAATTTTAAATAGACTACGAGATGCAAAATGTTTAACATCTATCGATTTAAAACAAGCTTTTTTCCAAATACCCTTAGATAAATCTTCTCGTCCAAAAACTGCATTTGCTGTTCACGGTAGGGGTAGTTTCCAGTTCAAGGTTATGCCCTTTGGATTGGCTAATGCTCCACAAACAATGCAAAGATTGATGGACAGAATCATTGACCCTAGTCTTGAGCCATATGCCTTCGTTTATTTAGACGACATCATAATAGCAACACCGACATTTGACAAGCATATAGAAATTTTGACAAAAATTTTTGACCGCCTAAGATTGGCTAATTTAACAGTAAATATCGATAAATGTGAGTTTGGTAGATCTTCTTTGAAGTACCTAGGTTTTGTTGTTGACAAGGACGGACTAAGAACTGATTCAGAAAAAGTAGACGCAGTAAATAATTTTCCAACTCCTAAAACAAGTACCGATATTAAGAGATTGATTGGTTTGATTAGTTACTACTGTGGATTTATTAAAGATTTTAGTACTTTATCCTCACCAATAACCGAATTATTACATGGTAAGAAAAAAGGTCAGCCTATCAAGTGGACTCCTGTGGCTGAGCAAGCTTTCATAGAAATTAAAAAACGACTTACGACCAGTCCTGTGTTAGCTGCTCCTTGTTTTGACAAAATTTTTTATATTCAAACAGATGCTAGTAATACCGGCTTAGGCGCTGTGTTATATCAAAAAATTGATGGTGAAGAACGACCTATTGCATTTGCGAGTAAAACTTTAAACAAGTGTCAAAGAAATTACTCAGTTACTGAGAAGGAGTGCCTAGCGGTTCTGTTCGGCCTGGAGAAGGTACTCATTTTGTTATAGAGACTGATCACGCCTCTCTTATCTGGTTAAAAAATTTGTCGAATCCAGCTGGTCGCTTAGCTCGCTGGGCTGTCACCTTGTCACAATATGATCTAGAAATTGTACACCGTAAGGGTTCCACTATGATAGTTGCTGATGCTTTGTCATGTTCTGTACCAGATATTGCCGTAATTGATGTCGCTAAATTAAACCCATGCAATTGGTATCGCTCTCTTATAAAAAAAAGTTCAGTTAAATCCGGACGATTACCCTACTTTTCTTGTGAAAGACCAGATTTTATATAAGCATATTTTTTCTAAAGTACCTTTAATATCTAATGTTTCGGAATGGAAAATTGTGGTACCAAGTTCCAACCGAAGAGAGATCCTGGAAATGTATCATAACAATCCTACCTCGTGACATTTTGGAGTCTCAAAGACTTTAGCTAGAATCTTAGAACTTTACTACTGGCCAAATATGCGGAAAGATGTTTATCATTATGTCAAAAAATGTCCTACTTGTGCAGCAAGTAAAAGTCCTAATCTGACATGTCCAGGCCAAATGGGTTCATACCGAGACATTAACTTCCCGTTCCAGATGATTTCAACTGACTTGTTAGGGCCTTATCCTAGATCAAAAAATGGGAATCAATACCTTCTAGTCATCGTGGACTGGTTTACTAAATATGTTTTGATACATCCCCTAATTAAACCTACGACATCGTCTATCATTAAATTCATTGAAAATCACGTTTTTCTTGTATATGGAGTTCCCCAGATCATATGTTGTGATAACGGTAGTCAATTTGTCTCGAAAGAATTTAAAGGTCTAATGGAAAGCTATAAAGTACAAAAAATCTTTTATAATGCCCGATATCATCCACAGGTGAACCACACCGAGAGAGTGAACAGAGTAATTGTAACCGCACTTCGTTCTTTTATCCATGAAAACCATAAAACTTGGGATACCGATATTTATAGAATTGCTCAAGCTATACGCCTTGCTAAGCACGAAGTAACTGATTACTCACCATCGTTTCTTGTTTTTGGTCGCAATATTCCACTCTCTGGAGACTACTATGGGAAAATTTCTGAAAAATCCAGTAACATACCGGTTATTGAATCTAAAAATCAATTAATTGATGATCTCCAAGAGTTGCCAAAACTTTATCAAGACGTTCGTGTTAAATTGAAAAAAGCTTATGAGCACAACAAAAAATATTATAACTTAAGAAAGCGGCCAATGCAATTTCATGTTAGCGATTACGTGTGGAAAAAGAACTTTACTCTCTCTAGTGCACTTAATGATTATTCGGCAAAATTATCTTCAAAGTATCTACCATGTATTATTAACAAAGTCTTATCCCCTCTTGTGTACAATCTTAAGGATAGATCTTGGGAATTTCCATATCAAGGACTTGAAGCCAAATTTCTGTGAAGGTGGTGACGACTCTGACGATGACGTTGAATCATCAAACAATACAGAATCTAACGATGAATGAACTATATCTTTCAACCTTTTTTTTTATTGGTGTGACATATGTCTGGACTTAACAACCATTCAGCATATGTTACGATTGGGTTAGAGGTGGGAACATGCATTTTAATTTCGCTATAGATTTTGGCGCTTGCCACTGAAAGCTAATTTCTATCGAGCATAGTTAGAGAACATCTTTCTAACACCTTGATCTGTTGATCAAGCTCAGTCTCAGTTGTGATAAGTTCCCAGCAATATCTTAGTATATCTGTAATATCTCGTAATTATCGTATCTTAGATTATTTTTTTGAATGAATTTAATTAATATCTTGGTAATCAAATTTTGATTATATTAACTTGTCACAACTTATCATAACTAACTGCTTGATCAACTATTGATCCTTAGATTCTGTCTTGTCCATTTTGGTCAAATATATATTGTGTCAATTTCTTGGTATGGATCATGTCATCTATTGAGTAACATAGTTGACTAATTTTGCGCTCTGAGGTGTTGTTGTTTTACCTGAATACCGATCTAGTTTCGAGAATTTGTCGTTGTGTACGAACTGACTGTGACTGACCTGATTTGATTAGGGCAATTTAAGTTTCTGTGAATGATTGATGTAGTACAGGTTTCCTTTTATACCAAAACCATTTTTCGTTTAGTTGCGAAGCTGCTTCGAATGGTTGCATGTTTGTTCCTTTTGAGAACCTGAAAATATTAGAACAGAGCAAGCGTGCCTTCGGGTGATCGGCCGTATTTCCAGCATGCAACTATTCCAATCAGTGGGTTATCTTTATTATTTTTCCTCACCTTTTAAATATCCCCCTGTGTCTGCATCAAAAGTTCACATTTCAATTCCACAGTACTTTCAATTCCTTCTGGCATTTTTTCTTCGAAATCCAGACCCATTCTTTACACAACTGCCCCACACAACAGGCTGGAACCCTCTTGTGTGACGATTTGGTTTTTTCTCTCCATTAAATCTTCTTGGTTTCTTTCACATATCTTTTGAACATTTATAGTTATTACCGCACATACTGTCTTTTCAAAATTTCCGTTGATTATTCCTCTCCGCTTTTCTCCAGCAATGACTCTGAGACGAGCTGGCAGCCTACCGACTATTGGTGGCGGACGCAATAGTTATGGCCAAGGCTATTGCCGTCTTCTTTTTCTATCGGCCCGTAGCCCCCCTTCTTGTTCTGGGGGTAGGGTGCATTCCATGGGTTGTGGTCTTCTCGGGTGTCGGGAGTTGCGTTGATGTTGTCTCCGACGCGGGAAACCTCAAGGCTCGGCACTGGGTGAGTCATAGTTCGTGGAGTGTACGCTGCCGTCAAGCAAGCAGTGGTTACGCTTCCTGGGAAGTTCTTTCTTTCATTTCCCTTCCCTGCTTAGTTTTTAGTTAACTCATTAGTGAGTTTTTTTTAATTTGGGGTTTGAACGGTTTCAGGTTTTCGCATTTATTCAATTTTTGCATCTATTATCTTGTGTCATTTTCTATCGGTTAGTTTTCTTAGGAAGTGGTGTTACATTCATTGTAGGCCAGGATAGCACTTACGACGTAAGTGTCCGAAAATGAATGTACCGTCACTACACCTTACATCTTAATAGTCAGACATTCATCTTAGGCCAGGATAGCACTTAAGACGTAAGTGTCCGAAAGTGGATGTACTGTTACTTTTCTTGATATCCTAATGATCACTCTTTCATCGTAGGCTTGGATAGCACTTAGTAAGTGTCCAAAAGTGAGAGATTTATCATTACGATTTCACAGACACAGATAATTTTTTTCTTTTGACAAATCAATTTTTTGAGGTTAATTTTTCTATTACAATAACTTATTTTCAAGCTTATGTGTGAGCCGTACACTATCAGTCAAATATAATGTTTTTGGCGAATGGGCAGACTAATCTGTAGGTACTTATTACTTTAACGTAACTTAACAATTTTTTTAAGAAAAATACTTCACTTGCGTTTTCGCATTTTTCTAAACCGGGGAGAGGAGGTGTGTAACGGATTTTTCCATTTCAAAATCCGTTACTGGTTTTTTTATATTTTGTTATTAACATAAAGTCATTATTTTCAAACATATCTCATAATATCTCATACTTAACTAATTTATTCTTCGTACAGTTTCAATTCATTTATAACATTGTATTCAATTTTATTACCACTTTTTCAAATTTTAAAATTTCAAATAATTCAAATTTTCGCGCGCTATATACGGAAATGGCCGTGTACTTTCCCCTAGCCTCAAACCCTGGCATATTCAAAATGCGAAAATTCAAGTGTGTGTTTACATTTCAGCAGGTATGTAGTTATAGATCTGTATTATGAATTACTCGATTTTTCGGTTCTGTTTTTGCATAATTTGAACATAAATACTGTTTAGTTGATTAAATGCGTGTCTTGCTAAAACCTGATTGGTCGGATGACGCAGGTCCTGCCAGCGATCGGCCGGTAGGGTCGGACCTGAGGAGAGTTTGCTCCCGTCTTCGTGTGTGTCGAGTCGCGCAGAGGCATCTGCCCATTTCCCGCCAAATTTTCGGCATTTTCGGCTTTTATCTAGTTGAATTTTTGCCATCGGTGACTTATTTGAGTGGTTTTGTATCTTAATATCGGGGATTGACTTCGTGTGACTAATATTTTTGCGTTTTTCTCTTTTCTATGTCCACGGCGTCGTGAGGCAGCGACGCTTGCCCGAGGCATTTCCTTTTTGGCTGCGTAGCTGAGGAAGCGCGGGACACAGCAAGCAGGTGGTGGCTGTTTCTCCTGGAAAACCCCACAGGTGAGTAATTTCTTTTGATTTTTGCTTAGTTCAGCAACTTTACTACTCACCTGTGGCGTTTTTTTGACGTGCTATTTTTTTGAAGGACTCATTTCGTCCGGGGCCCCGGCCATCTTTAACTCAAAAACATAGCATTGTCCTTTTTTTGAATACCCACCATCTTGCGGCTGTTATCTTGTTGAATATTTTCAAGTTTTGGTCACATTGGTCACACGTTACTTCCTTATTTTTCGAGTTAGGTCTCGATTCTGTGGTACCGGGCCACTCAAGTAAATCTGATACCGATATTTTCACTTTCCTAATAAATTCGTATTGCCTTTAGTTTATCAGCTTTCTTAGTTTCTCTATTTTACCGTTCAAGTCTCAAATAAACTTTTCGCGTTAAATAAATATTAAAATTTCTTAAATTTCAAGAATTCGGGCTGGAGCATTCTCAAAATTTTTTTCTTCTTATTAAATATTAAGCACTTTGCTATTCCGGTCAGTTCAATAATATTATCTATAAAATTTAAAAAAAACTATGCATAGTTCCCCTTAATTTAGTATAGTTCTAAACGTTTAATTTTCATCATTTGTCAATATTTAACAACTTTAGTATCATAATTCAATTTTAAATATTAATCGTAACCTATTGGTTTATAAATTTCTGTAAAAGGCTTAGACCTTGTCTAATGCTACTTTCTTTCTGATCTGTTCATGCTTGCACACCATCTCTGAGGACGCTACGATCACAGCCCTCTGACGAAGGAACAACGTGACGAGAGTTGCGTAGGCATCGAGTGGAGTTGCGTTGGCATAGGTGTTGACTCCTGGTCAGCTCTACTTCGGCGACGCCCTGAGATATCTGCTAGCCTCAACATCTGCAACGCCTATTTGAGCAGACAAGGACCGGAGGAAGCCCTAGCCACGCCCCACACTTCTACGAGCCTCGTTTGAGCGTAAGCGACTGAAGACGCAGTTCAAACTTAAGATTCAGAGTGAATCATAATAGAAGCTGAACAGTCAGTTTAATTGTAAAGCTAATTTAATCTTTTTATTTGTTCTTAAACCAATTTTTATCAAAAATTTAACTTTAAATTTTTAACTAAAAATTTAACTCTATTTTCTAATTTACTGTATTTAAATATTTGCTCAATATTAATCTTATCCTAAAGTCGATTCATTTTATATCATTAAAGTTGTACAATCCAAAATTATAACATCTCAAAACTTGTGATAAATAAATCTTGTATATTTAACGAAGGTAACAGGATTTTATTGGACAGACCCAAGTATAGCAAACCTAGGATTGTTATAAACTTTGCATCCCTTATTTTTGAAATGATGGAATCAATTAGCGGCATAGGATAACTGTCAGGCACCGTTACCGAATTTAGCTTTCTGTCATCAAAACACACTCTAAAACTGTCATCTGTTTTTTTTACTAGCCACAATGGCGAAGTCCATGGAGAATTTGACGGTTCTATAACATTCAATTTTAACATTTCATCAATTTGTGCGTTTAAACACTTTTGCATAACAGGAGTTTTGATTGGTTTTGCGTCTCCTGTATCGATATTATGAGTTAAAAGGGGTGTCCTTGCGATACGATCATCCGGTCCAATTTCTTTAAATAACTTTTCCATTTTTGTTAATTCAAATTTTTGTTTGTCAGATAATTTGTCTAAACTATGAATTACATTTACAGCAAAAATAGAATCTGGTGAAATTTTATAAGATAAATTTGAAAAGTTTATTTCCATTGAAATTTTTTTTTTTTAAAAGTCAATACCCAAAATAAACGAATGTGTGACTGAAGGAATAACTAAAATTCTAAGGTATTTAGAGACATCATTAAGCCTTAAATGAACCCATACGTAACCAGCAACATGTTGAGATTGCCCGTCGGCAGTCGTAACATTTAAAGACAAACTATTTTGCAACGGTAAATTTAAATAATTTACAAATTCTAGAGCATCCGAACCAAAAACTAATGCTGTACTACCGGTATCAACCAAAGCAGTGACTTTCTTACCCATAACAAAAACTTCAAGATAAGGGTGATTATCATTTTCTTTTCTTATAAACAAAGGACAGACAGAAGCAGGAGTTAAGAGAGACTTTTCCGGGAAACGCATGATTGACTCATTACCAGGAGATAAAAATTCTTTTACAAACGACAACCACCCGTTCCACTCCTCGGAAGTCAGTGTTGGTTCTGATTCTTGTTCCCCGATTTGTTTTTGTTTTGGTTGGGCTGTTTGGGGTTTGGACTTTTGCTCGTACTGGCAACCAGGTCCGGACTCCGACTGCCAGTCGTTTCCAAGTTTTTTGAACAATTTTCACATTTTGGTTTTGTGACCCCTTTCAAACCACAGCCGTAGCAAAAGATAGAACGAGATTTTTTACAATTCATAAAAGCATGACTAGTACCTGAACAATTCCAACACTTAACTCCAGAAAGTGAACAGATGTTTGAACTCTGTTGTTTTGGCTTTGAAAGAGAACTTGGAGATAAAAAGCCAGGAGTATCTAATTTTTTATACAAGGTATTTAATTCTTCGATGGTTTTTATTTCGTGTAAAGCTAAGGCTTTCACATAATCAGGTAGAAGGTTTTCACGTATTTGGTCAACCATGGTTTCCTCGGAAGGAGAAACAGTCAACCTACTAAATAAACTCTCCATAACACAAATAAAGATAGGAACCCTTTCTTTTATTAGCTGTTTTCGAGACCTAATCTCATCCATTAAATTACGATCGTAATGATCCTTAAGAAAAGTGCCCTTAAGTTTTTTTTACTAAATCATCCCAATTTGAAAATCGACCTTTCGTATGATTGTTATACCACCATGTCCAAGCGTTGGCTTCAAAAAGATCCCCGGCGGAGGCAAATAAATCTGCTTTTGAGCAATTTCTCGAAATATGTAGGGATTCTACCCTTTCCAAGAAAGACATTAAAGATCCATCACCAGTGAACTTTTTGATTCCCCACTTATATATCGGTGTTGATCTTTGGAACGAAAAATTGGCCGGATTAATATCCGCAGGAGTCGAAAATGCAGGAAGTATGGGATTTACGGGAACTGGAGGATTTTGAACAGTTACAGAATCTAGAGGGGGTGCCATTTTCTCAGCTAAGTCGCCTTCCAACAAAAGAACTTCATGCTTTAACTTTGCAGCTAACTCAGTTAAAGTTTCTTGTACCTCTTTGCAGTCATCCGCAAACGCATAAGGGTTCTGAATTGTTCCCGAAAAGCTACGATTGGCTAATTCCTGAGAAAGTAGTCCCCTCAAAATCTTTCTTTTCTCATCGGCACCACCAGTTGGTTTTACATTACGAATCTTAATTTCATAATCGACCTTGTAAGACTTTAGATAATTGGGTTGGAAAGTCATTTTATTTCAAGTATCGATTTCAAAATGCAAGCAAAAAAAATAAACAAGTTAGAGAAGCCACAAAAAAAAACCTCAAAATACTGTTTTGAATTATTTCCAAAACAACCAAACTAGACAATAAAAAAAAAACGAAAAATTTCAGAGCGTCAATTAATTATTTATGCACTCGAGCAAATTAAAAAAAAATTGGGCCCCACGTTGGCAGGCGTCAATTTATTTATATGTGCAACATCAAACACATATAATGTAGCTCCGGCTAGGTTTCTTTAGTTTTAGTTGGTTGTGTTGGAAATAAAAATAACCTTTTTCTTTAAAATGTGAACAAGTTTATTAAAAAAAGGAACAAATATGAAAATTGATGTAAGTCACAGAGCAATGAGCAAATTCCCAGTGTGGGTGAATTATATAAAGGAGAAAATATTAAGGGGGGCCTCGCCATTGTATGTTTGGTTGCCTGTATCAATGTATTTTTATTTCCAACTAGCTGGAAAAAGTAGCGAATTTCAAAGGATTACAAAAAACACGGGTATTTTTAAAATATCCATAGATACTAATGACACTAGTTTAAAAGTTATGGGCGAGAATTTTTTTTGAATTTCAAACCGGCATAAATTCGTCTATTTTGTCTCTTGAGCCGGAATTTTACCTTCGTTAAGATGGGCAGAGGTTTCCAAATATGCTCGGAACGAAAACCCGGTAGTAAACATTGTAATTATCCAGTCTTGTTGTAAATAAAAAACAGGCAAAATACCCTTAAATTATGCAGTGGGAATACCAAAAGTGTAGCTATTGTTTATCAGATGGCGCGAAAAACAGACGATCGATGAACGGTTGACGCTGTTGTTACAGGTCCAGTTTAATAATTACATATATTATGTTCATATGATCAATTTTACGTTTTGGCGATATAATATTTAAGCAACTAAGCTGTCTGATTATTTTTTTTATGTTTTTGTATTACTTCCATATTATTATATACTATGAATTGCGAATTTTTAATATTAAAATAATATAAAACTTCAAAAGGTATATTCGGGAGACCCCCGTAGCTCAAAGACTCCGATTTGTGATTTTAACCCCTCTCTTTTTAGGAATGGTTCATTGCTTTTTAGCGTGAAAGGTACACGGCGGCACTAAAAACTGCTTTAGTTGACTTTGCATTATTTATACGTATGTCGCCGTTATGTATTTTTCGTGAGGAAAACACAATCGTTAGCATATAAACTGACATTAGGGGAAAATTCATATGTCTATGTCTCTATATGTATAGGTATGTCGAAAATTATCTATACCGGGTGTTCCATTTTAATAAATGCAGCTATTATAAATATCTCAAAAACGAAAATCGCAAAAAATCACATAAAAGTTGAAGCATATAAGGTGCAATGTAAGACGCACGTTTTCACTTGTAGGCAGACGACGTTTTCAAGGTCACTTGAATATCAACTGTGTTTTTTACTGTTAAAGGCATATCTTTAGTTAAAGAATGTTATTCGGCACGTTTTCTGTAGGTATAGTATTGCTGGCTTAAAAGTTCTACAAAATTATGTTTAGTTTTTTCAATGAAATGAAACATGGTCTTTTATGTGTACATAAGGTGTTTCTTCGTTTGCATTAACACTACATTCAAACACACATTTTAAGTAACGCGATAATTAAGATAAATACATATCTCGAAAATAAAAAATGAAAAAAGAAAACGATATATTGATGCGAAAGAACATCTTCTGTACCTATATGTTAAACATCTACAGTGTGACCTCCGTTAAGGAGTTACCACCCTGGTAAAATATCTTTATTTGTTTACTGATTTTGATAAACTTTTTTTTGTTAGGTTCAAAAAGGACATTAAACAATGTGTGTAACTTTACTTTTGGGCTGTAATCACGGCCACCTGTCAACACATGGGCTCAATTTCAAAAAGTACTATTATTTGTTTAATAATATTTTTATTAGGTACAGGGTGTCCGCCTGAAGGTGATAGGAACATTCACTTTAACCATTCCGTATTTTTTGAGACAAATTAATGATTTAAAAACCAGTTTGTTGCAGTTTTTTCCAAACAATGTAATGTCGTTTGGAAAAAAACAATCGAACGTCAAACAAAAGTTATAACCAAAAAACCTTTTTGGAAAAAATGAAGATATGGTGCAAAATGTATCTTTTTATTAATTTAAACATATTAATAATAGAACACATATGCAGTTAACTTTGGGGTTACCTTTCGATTAAAAACGAGGAAAAATAACCGACTCAAACGTGGTCACGTGACTTTCGCTATCTGTCAAAAATTATATTTAAAAAATAAAATCCCTAAAAATTGGCTTATTTGTCACAATTTCAAAACGTTTAACTTGAAAAAGTCGTTTCTATTTTAATGTTACATAAGCGCCTATTTCCTATTTATAAAATTTCTTAAAATTTTAAAGTCATTACTTCGTAAAAACTATTTTATATCACTAGCTATACAACATAATATACGAGTATCATTCTATAATTTTATTAACTTTTTATTATTACTAAAAAATATCGATAAGAATATGTCTTTTTCAAAAGAAAATTATATTAACGCTTTAAAATTCTGTTTGACACAAAGTTGATGTACCGGCAAGCATTTAGGTAGTACCATAGAAGAATCTACTACGTAAATTCTTCTATTTACATTACATTTTCCATTACTCTAAATGTATGCCAAAATAATACATATATTAAGATATCAGCAAATAGTAGGTATTTCACGTATCTAACAAAATTCACAACTTTACATCAACTTTGGATCAAATACAACAGAATTTTAATTTCTTTCGGTTTATCAATATTAAGTACTTAATGAAAAGTTAATAGAATGATAAAAGATAAAACTATAGTGACATAAATTCTAAATGTCAGTTAGGGTAAGTATTGTGATCATTCATGCGGTTTTGAGGGAGAATTATTATGTCCTGACAGTAGATTTGGCAGCCGGTAGGTAGTCCTCTTACTTAATACTTTACTCAACAATATTCTTAATAACTATGAAAAAATATAGAAAAATAAAGGAGCGTAAATATTCATATTATTATTTTGTGTTTAACAATTCACAGTTTCAATCCCAAAATACGCCAGGATGGAAGCGATGTGCTGTTATTTGTATAAAAAAGGGGGTCGGTCCGCCTGCCACCCCCTAGACCCCTGGTTCCGACCAACGACCTTGCCGGGCAACAAAACAACTTATAAGGAATGGAAACTTATTTTAGCAAGGCGAAACATTACTTTTTATTCTCGCTCTGTACCAATGGCCGCTCTCCAACTCCAGCGCCATCTTACAGACACTTGCGCAATTTTTGCGCTCCAGTATCCAATTTCTGTTTTAGCAACATTTATCCTAGTTAGGAACACGGTCAAATGAAGGTCGCCGCGAGGTGATGACGTTTTATTTCCGTCCTTAATGAAATTATGAATTTTAGATCTTACAATATTTTAATAAAAAAATATTAGAAATTTAAATTTATGAGAATTAAATGATTGAAATTTGCTTAGAAAAATTTATAAAAAAATATTTTTGGTGACCTCACAATATGTCTACGATACCTCCCTTGGTCGTCGAGATGCAGCAGATGTTGACGGCAGCAGCTACCGACCTCCAGCGACTTCGAGCGACTGGTCGTTCTGATCTCGTTAGGTTCCAGTGGTTAACCTTAACGTAGCGCAAGAGCTCCTTTGCTAGACCACCTGTTAACTGTGGTCGTTCTGGTCGTCTACTGTTCTGGCTGGCTGCCGTCTGCTGTTCTTGGTTCTTGCTCGAGGTTCGTGTAAAGGAAATACAAAACTAATTAGTCACCAAAAATATTTTTAAAATAGAGAAAATAAGAGAAAATTTTAAAGTTTCGAAATGATATAAAAGATCTTAATTAAATGCTGAGAAAATATAAATAAGTTGGGATAAAACAAAGATTATTTGATGGACTTCTCTCGCTTGTAAGAAAAGACTTTGACAAGTTGGTACAAGAAAAATTTGAAAGATAATAAAAAAACGTTATATTTGAAATGAATAAAACTTGACGTGCAAAAGTGCAATTATTCCTTGCCTCAGGCGAGATCAAAAATACACCCCTATTCTTAGTGCCTTTTCTCGTAGATAACGCCTTCCTATGCTCTGAACCCCTTCGCAACTTACCCTCAGGTTCTCCCAGGAAATTCTCCAATCAAAATTTTGCAAAATTACAAATGAGTAAAGCTCAAAAAGACCAGGAGAATTAAGGGAGAATCTTGGTATTGCTCGGTCCAAAGTCGCAGGAAGGAATATTTGGTACGCCACGGACTCAACACGTTCGTCCACAAAAAAAAGGAAAAATGGCTACCTGTCCTTCGGAAAGAAAAACCGATACCGTCTTCAACTCGCAAATTCAAACAGAACTTAAAAATCCTTCACGGAAAAGGAAAGCTAAAGCACTAAAAATAGTGTAACACAGAAAGATCTCACCTGAGCCCAAGAAAACTTGAAAAACGCACTAAGCACTCATCAAGTACGCGAAAACAATCGAAAAGCCTCCGAGAAGCGGAGAACTAGAGGATTTAAGAGAGAAGCCACAAAAAATCAGCATGTCGCCGTATTTATACGGAGGAAGTCTCTAAAAAACGACAAACGGAAATGAAAATATCAACGTCTGACACAAGGTTAGGTGGGTGATTTGAATTTTGACATTTCGGCTGTAATTTTGAATAAAAGTAAATGATATTAATGAAATATTACGTAAAAGTCAATGAAACAGTAATAAAAAGCAACATAAGTATTTTAAATGCAATCTAAATAGTGTTTTTACGTACCTTTGTCTGAATATTTCGAAGCAAACATCAAGGTATAGTGGGTTGCATACTTATAGAGGAATTCTTTTTAAGAAATAATAAACTAAATAAAATAAAATTTGTGTCATTTGAAAGAAATATTGATTTTATTTATTTTAAAAAAGCCGATGTAACGAAAATCGTGGAAATTGTCGTTACAAGCCTAGCCTCACTTTGATTTTTTCTCCTAAAGTTTTTTTCCGGCAATATTTTTACTTCTGAGACTTTTTTGAACTTCCTTGTGAAAACGGAGAAAATCAGACCAGAAACAATTTAGTTATCAATTTTTTTCCCTAAAGGGATGCAGGAGGTAATTTTGTCCAGCAAATTTTTTTCAACCACGGATTGGTGCGTCTGGAATAATTTTGAACGTCCTTGCTAAAAATGGCGAGGATCCGACAGAAAACAACTTAGAGGGTGGGAAGGGGTAGTTTTTTCTTTTTTTCTGGCAATATTTTACTTCTGGACTTTTTTGAACTTCCTTGTGAAAACAGCAAAAATCAAGACCAGAAACAATTTAGTTATAATTTTTGTTCCCTAAAGGGATGCAGGGGGTACTTTTGTCCGGCAAATTTTTTCCACCGACTATATAATATGCAGAAATGAAGAAAAAATCGTAAATATGTGCAAATCAAAACTGATTTGGTGTTGGAAATTTTTAGGTTAGGCGCGAGCGTGTCCTTGCGCTTAGCGCACGCGCAACGGGAGGGGGAAGAGACAGGGCTGGACTGGCCCGATTTGATATGTACCACAGGATAGGCTTTATCGTATTTTTTTAATTGGAAAAAATATTTTAATTAATTAAAATATCAATTTACTCGTATAATGACAAATTGCAGACAAAATAAAAAATTCCCTGACATTTCTTTAAATTTTAATTTTTCCCTGACTTTTTGAGTAATTTTAAATTTCCCTGACTTTTCCCGGTTTTCCCGGTCGCTCCGAACCCTGTACTCGTATACCGGCTATTCCTTCTGTCCACATGTTCTTTCACTGACAACGTTGCATCATTTTTTATGGGAGAGGTGCTTTCAAGGCCACTGAATTTATGTCGTCAGGCCGGCCGATTATATTTTTATTCGAATTTCCCGCATGCGGCGCCCTTTATTGGTGCCAGCTCAAACAATTGAGTCCCCAGGCTCCAGGCACTGTCTATAGCGAAGCTATATAGGTCTGTGCTATTATACAGGGTGTTATTTAAGTACGTAGCCAAACTTTAAGGGTGATTCTTTGAGTGATTTTAAGACGAAAAGTTTATATAAACAAAGGTCCGGTATCGCTTCGTTTTAAAAAATCTTTTTTCAACATTTTAACAATCCTTTAGCCGATTTTGTTTAAATCTGGCAGTGTTATTTACGGTAGAGAGGGGTTAATTAAGCCACCGTGACCAATATTTTTGAAAAAAAAGTGCGCCACTGACTTTTTTAAAACTTTTATAATTTTCTCGCATTAAGGAACTAAGAATACAACTTTTTGGTCTCTTGAGGTTTTTTCGTATCTTGCTTCGTTTTCGAGAGAAAAAAATAAAAACCACTTTATTGCATGTCATTGCTTTATTGTTGCATTGTTGCTTTCTCGAAAATGAAGCAAGATACAAACAAGATTCAAGAGACCAAAAAGTTGTATTCTTAGTTGCTTAATGCGAACAATATAAAAGTTTTAAAAAAGTTAGTGGTGCACATTTTCTTTTTCTCAAAAATATCGGTTAAGGGACGCCACTGGACTTGATAATAATTGTAATCTACTTTTTTTTTCACATTAAGCAACTAAGAGTACAATTTTTTCGTCTCTTAAATTTTTTTCGTGTCTTGCTTAGTTTTCGAGAAAAAAATAAAAACCACTTTATTGTATGTCAATGCTTTGTTGTTGCATTGCTGCCTTCTCGAAAACGAAGCAAGATACAAACAAGATTCAAGAGACCAAAAAGTTGTATGCTTAGTTGCTTAATGCGAAAAAATATAAGTTTTAAAAAAGTCAGCCTTTTTCTCAAAAATATTGGTTAAGGGACGCCACTGGACTTGATAATATGTAAGTGTAATCTACTTTTGTATTTTTTTCGCATTAAGCAACTAAGAATATAACTTTCTGGTCTCTTGAATCTTGTTTGTATCTTGTTTCGTTTTCGAGAAAGCAGCAATGCAACAACAAAGCAATGACATGCAATAAAGTGGTTTTTATTTTTTTCTCTCAAAAACGAAGCCAGGTACGAAAAAAATTCAAGATACCAAAAAGTTTTATTCTTAGTTGCTTAATGCGAGAAAAATATAAAAGTTTTTAAAGTCAGAGGCGCACATTTTTTTTTCTCAAAAATATTGGTTACGGTGCTCCCAGGATTGCCACTGGACTTAATAATTTGAATCTACTTAGGGCTAAATTAACCCCTCTCTACCGTAAATAACATTGCCAGATTTAAACAAAATCGGCTAAAGGATTATTAAGGTGTTATTGAAAAAGATTTTTTGTTTAAGTTTGACACCCTCTATCTTGAAAATGAGGCGATACCGGACCTACGTTTATATAAACTTTTTGTCTTAAAATCACTCAAAGAATCACCCCTTGAAGTTTGGCTACATACTTAAATAACACCCTGTAGAATAAGGTACTCATTGTTTCGATAATAACGCCAAAATGTATGGCAATTTTGAAGACACAGAGGACTTAGTAAACCTAGGTGAGTGTTTAATATCTACCTAAAAACAGATCTTCTGAAATCATTAATTCTATTAAAAACTCTAAATCCTAATTAGGCGATCTCTCAGACTTTGCCAATTAAAATTAATATTTATAATAATGTACTGTCTGTTTATTTGTGTTTCAAGAATTTTATCTACATAAAAAAGTATTTGTGTGTGTATCTAGGTATAAGATAAGGTTATGCTCGGTTTTTAGCCCTGATGATGACTCAGCTGATAATATAATTATATTTGTCCAAGAAAGCCGATATTTTTGTTATCCAAAGATAATAATTGATGTGGATAATAAATAATAATAGTATCTGGTACTTCGCTTTTGTTGTTGATATGTACAAGGCAGTTTTTATCAGAATCAGAACGTTGTCTAAGTAATGATTTATCTCAATTCACCATATAAAGTTAAGCTGATAAAAAGCACACCACTTATTTATTAGGGAATTTTTTTTAATGATATTACTATAATAATATGTACACTTAATCATAAGTCCAATGACTGAACAATTGGGGAATAAACTAATCCTATTCTTGCCATATTACACATTATGTAACAAGTAATCATTCTTACCTAGATTTCATTGTTCCGTATAACATTATTTTAGCTGAAATATTGATAACATTGTAAAAACTTAAGGCCACATTTTAGAATAATGATATCTACCCTTATTCCATAAAACAGCTTCCAACCAGCATCAACCAGTCAAATTAAAAATATAGATCAATTCAATACCTTATTATCATATAAAATTGGAAAATTCCATTTTCTGAATTGGCAGTAGGTATAGTGTTTTGTTTTTGTAAACAACTAGCACATATATTCAGTTTAACTAAATTGAATTTTACACCTGATCATCAAAAAATGTAAGTGCGAGTTAAAGTAGTTGCAATGCCCCACATTGCCACAAATGTTGACAATGAATTATTATTTCCTGAATTACATTCATCTTCAGAACAGTAGCATTCCTCCCAATAAATGCCATTTTCATATACACCCCAGTTACATACACCCGTCACTCCTGTATCTGCAACTGAAGCACAACGCCGAATCACCTGTCGCCACCTTCCATCCCCTGCAACAAATTTTGAAAGGAATTTTGTACATGTTTTGCAACTTTACTGAGAATTCCATACCTACCTTTTTTGACCAATCAGAGGCTCGTTTTTGCTTCGTCATGGCAACTCAAAAAATTTCCGGAAATATTCTCACTTGCTCTAGGCAGCAGGAGGTGATTACAGCGGAAATTTTTTGACATATGTCATTAATACAATGTGACATTGTAACATATACAAAAATTTTGATAATAATTTCGTTTAATTTACGTAGGTATGGAATTTTCTTACCGAATCCCCCACGTTCTTGAATTAATATCCGGAAATTTTTCTCTAACACGAATTTTTTTAAGAAAATTCATGTACTCGAAAAATATCCGGCAATAATTCAAGCACTAGGGCGATTACTAGTGAATATTAATTCCACATTATCAAACACTTATTTCTTACATATAAACCCTCTAGGACTCTGCTGGGTCACTTTCATGCAGAATGATCCAGGTGTGTGAGTCTCCTCGCTATTACATTCTACAGCAATATGGTTAGTTTTTTCGAATTTTGCATATGCACCACAGTTGTCCTCCAACTTAGCGTCTTCATCAGAACTACACTGATAACATCTTACAGTGTCTGCAAACAAAATACATAAATATGAACAAGATAAAAAAACAAAATAGTTCATTTACTTGACAAATTTAAATGAGCTTGATTAAGTTCCTAGGGAACTTTTACAGGAAGAAAATATCTTACTAATTTTAAGATATGTGCACTGAAATAACCTTCTTGGTAGAATAGCAACTAGAATAGCATTTTCTCAAGTATAGACTATGGAAAACCCTAGAATACAGTATCAATCCCAGTGAGTGTGCGACAATTAGTAAATCATACAGATAGCCCAGAAAGCAGGAACTCACCATCAAAACTGTACACTAGTGGTTTTAATTTTTTTGCTATAGGCCCAGCGCTGCTGATAGAATTTGGATCAGTTGATCCAAATTCTCGAACAAAATGTTAATTCTTCCACGAAAAGGGGTGAAATATAGTATTCGTATTTTTATCTAGGTAGAGGTGCACTTTATCACAAAAAACCTAGGTATATGATAAAATAACAAAAAGAAATGCTCGCCCAAAAAGCTGTCTTGCATTTTTCTTGTATTATCGGTAGGCATCAAAATTACAAAATTATTAATACACAAAGACCAGCAGGAAAATTTAGTTGTCATAACAAAGAGAAAAAATAATAAATAAGCATGGCATCAGCCGAAATGGTGAAATGTGCCTCCTAGCGGAAAATATTCTACACAAAAGTTGTAGATATTTAAAAAATCTAAAACTTTCATATAAGGCAACATAACCTCAAATTTTTGTTTATTTATTTGTTTTTTTTTTTATAAAAATAACTCTATTTACATAAAATTTTGTGGAAGTATACTTTTTTGCATTGAATAAGCCTAATTTTACTGGAATCTGGGAAACAAGTAGTTTCCGAGATATTAATATAAAAAAAAAAAGTAAAACCTTATTTGTTTTTTTTTATTTATTTAAACATTTGAACCGCTGAAATGTCTACTTTAAAGTTGTATACCTATTAGCCATGGTTCATATCTCCGAGTTTGGCATCCCATGTGCAGCTTCGTGATGAAATATTGTGCCATACATCAAATTCTCAGAAAAATTCTCTCGGCAAAATTCTCTCACAGGGGTGAAAACTACCCCTATGTGCCCTTAGGTGCATATAAAAAATATGTTTCGTTTTGGAAAGTCTAATTTGGTATAGGAACAATTACTATACCCTCCCCTGAAAGTTGTCCACTACCCTAGAGCCCTTAAGGTTGTTATTTAAGTGGGTGAAAAGGGGTGAAAATGGACAATTTTCGTTATTTTTTGTTTTTATCGCATAGTAGCCATGAAAATGGGCTCAAATAACATTGAGGAAAGAGAAAAATTGAGTTCAAGTAAATATGGTCATAATACCAACTTGTAAAAATCAACAGAAATGGGGTGAATTGAGAAATAAGGGTACATGGTCGTTAGAAATTTTCGAATATTTCAACGCCAGAAATACAGACATAGGAAAACTTTTATATTGAAAATTGATGGAACTGAGAAGCTTTATCCATTCGGGTGATCAGATAGTTTCAGCAAATTACACAGGGTCTTCGGCTCTCTTGACGGCATGAAAATTTTTGTCGATTTGGAGTTTTTTTTTAGCACAGCCTGAGTTGGGCAAGGAGAACCATTTCTTTTTTAACGTCGCCTGGCTGACCAAAATTGCCATATCTTATTTTCTTACGCATTTTCTGTGCGGTCAAAAATAAGTGAAAAAATAAACAAAAAAAAATTCATAGCCTCAAGAGAGCCGAAGACCATGTGTAATTTTCTGAAACTATCTGAGGAGTCAGTTGCATAAAGCTTCTTAGTGCCATCAATTTTCAATATGAAAGTTTTCCTCTACCTGTCTTAAAATAAACATGCTACAGCTAATTAATTGTTTTGCTCAATTTGAGATTTTTTTATATTGCACCACAAGTTGGCCATGGATGCAGCACCACTTAGCTATGAAAATTGACACATTTTTGTTTTTTAGTTTTTTTTGTGGGGCACAAAATAAGAGAGAAAATCGCTGTGGTAGTTCTAAAAAAATCATCATGTATACAGAATGTCCCATTTGGAATATACACACCCCGTAAATTTTGTATTTTTGATCCGTTTTAGCCGTTTTTTTTTTCTACAGGGTTCCAAAGATAAGCAAAATGGGGATTTTAAAGGCATCTGGTGAGTCAAGTGTGTCTTGGAACCCCCTCAAAACATTTGAATGATCAACATGACTACTCAAGTGTTAATGTGCAAAGATTCAATGCAAAAATATACAGAGTATTTTTCTCTGAGCCATCTCAAAATGCTGAATTTTTATGAAACTTTATACTGGTCAAGAGTGCTCTGGAATTGTTGAAAAAACATTAATAAACACAAAATTAATTTATTTCTTTACAAAATGCCAACCAACAAATAAAAACAATTGAAATTATTGGACCTTTCTCAACAAAGTCACTGTCTAAGATGATACATTTTCTGTGTGTTTCCTGTTGTGGCATACCAGTCACCGATTTTCTATGCGGATAGATTTTATAGGGGGTGGGGGAAATTTAATGTTAATATTTTTAAAAAATAAAAAACTGGCCCCGAGAGGCGAGCTGGGTATCGATTCTGCATAATTTCGACTCGAGGAATCCAACTGTAGCCCCAGAAATGCGATCCGAGAACCGGAAGTCGATCAAAAGCTGTCATTTAAAAAAAAAAGCCAACCCACGGCCGATTAATGTTTCTAACGCACACAGGGTCATGTGACATGTCGACACTTATGTTTTTGGGGTCAGCAAGTTCATTTATGGCAACGAAGTGACCTACAGTCACCGGAAGTGGGCTCGAGGCACCGGAAGAAACTCCCATACTACACTTTCTGAAGAAGGGGAAGCCACAGTAGTAACACACAGTGTCAAGAAGGATAATGAATGCGACATGTTTCAAGTAATTAGTAATAAATAATACGCTTACATTTTTATTTGTTTAATACAATTTCAATATACATTGTGTCTACTTTTAAACAAGTTCAAATTCATAAAATCTATATTTTTGGAGATAATCGCCTGAACTTTTTTGTTCGAAAGGCCTTCAAAAACCGCTCCTTTTGACCTTCCTACCA
The DNA here is from genome assembly GCA_963920635.1 of Pseudeuparius sepicola. Lineage (NCBI taxonomy): Eukaryota > Metazoa > Arthropoda > Insecta > Coleoptera > Anthribidae > Pseudeuparius > Pseudeuparius sepicola. The sequence goes on along the minus strand of OY987304.1, from coordinate 25,884,572 downwards.
TTTTCAAAATGAAAATCCAGGGCCAGCTATGATTTTTTTATACCCCCCATTTTCACGAAAAACATTTAGCGATTTTTTACTTAAAAGCTGACACCACAGCGTTAATCAGGCCACCCCAGAACTCCCATATACCAAATCTGAAATAGGATTTTTTTATGTAAAATCTGACACTGCGTTAATCACGACTGCCCAAAACCCGCACATACCAAATTTGAACAGAAAATGTACAGAAAGTTCCATTCCACAGAGTGACAAATTTGTCAAGAGCGCTGTGGAATCCCCTCAAAATAGTGGAATGGTTGACAAGACCACTAAAAGTGTTGGTGTGCCAAGATCCAATAAAAAATATAGAAAGTGGTTTTTTTGGCCATTTTGAATTACTGAGTTTTTGGGATCAAAAATTGAGTATATGAAAACTGCCCCAGCCCCTATATGAACTAAGTCTAAAAATAGCATAGACAAAGCTACACATAGACTACACATAGACCAGAAACATTGTTGAAATTTCCGCACGCTACACCAAATATTTTGCATACAATTTGATGTAAAAACTAATAAATAAATTAAAATACCTATAACTCAATTTAGTATTCAGTCCTAAGACATTACAATTTATCTGTTTTAATTTGTTTTTGCCCCAAAATTAAAGTTTGAAAGTTGGTGTAGCGAAATATTTTGCGGACGGCTTTACCAATGCTTTTGACTATCTATGGCTCCTGATAGTAAGTTGATATGAGTTATGGTGGCTGGTGTGCCATAACAGGACAACTTAGACAGTGACGTTGTTGACAAAGGTCCAATAATTTAAATTGTTTTTTATTTGTCTTACTTTTGTATTTATTAGTATTTTTCAATAATTCAGCATTTGAGATGGCCCAGAGAAAAACACCCTATAAATTTTTGTATTGAATCTTTGCACACCAACACTTTGAGTTGAGCGGTCTTGTTGACCATTCAAATGTTTTGAGGGGATTCCATGGCACACTTGACTCGCCAGATGCTTTTAAAACTCCTATTTGGCACAACTTTTGACAACCCGCAGAATGCAACTCACTGTATATTTTTTGTTCAAATTTGGTATGTGGGGGTTTTAGGGAGTCCTGATTAACGCTGTTATGTCAGATTTTAAATAAAAAAACGCTAAATGATTTTCGCCATTTTTTACTAGAAAAAAATCGTAGTAGACCTTGAAAATTGAGATTAAGATCTGAAATTTTGCACCAAAGTAGAGTTTTGTGTGACCTATCTGACCGGGGCTCTGAGTTCACATTTTTCACTCCAAGCAGGCGCTTCGTCAGACTGTGTAAGGGGTCGCTTCTCAGAGAGGTGAGGGGGTGGGCTGTGTTGGTGGATGACTCTTTGTCGGATCACACATTGGGTTAGATGTGGTCTTTCCAGATCTCCTTCAGAAAGCCGAAGTGGGGGGGGGGGAGGCACTCGATTGGCCATTAGTGGGCATGTTTCGAGCATCTATCGCCTGCAGATTAGGGTAATCTTCATACCTAAACCTGAACGCACTGACTACACTGAAGCCAAGGCCTACAGACCGATCAGCCTCACTAACTTCTTGATGAAGATGCTGGAGATACTGGTGGACAGATATCTTAAGGAGCAACTAGCCCCCAGAACGCCGCTGTGTCCTACGCAACACGCCTACCAGACGGGCAGGTCTGTTGATTCGGCCCTACACCAGCTTGTTACAAGGCTGGAGGGCCTCCCAACTAATAATTTTCTGTTTTATGAAAGCTGTAAGAACGTTTATAGAGCATAACCTTATAAAACATCTGAAGTCCGATAAACGTTTTTACAGCGTTCTTAGAGCCCTTATAGAGCTAAAATGGGTACAAATTTATACAACGTTTTCGCTCTATAACCAGTTCTATAAAACTGCACACATTTCTATAACCATTTTATAGACGTATGCAGAAGCTGTACACAGCAGAAATAAAGCAGGAATAAATAAAACAACCTGTGTAAATTATCATGAAAGCTCTTTAGCTCTAAGCGTTTTTGAAAAAAAAAACAGTTTTGTTATGCTTTACTACATTAAAAATACTATAAAACATTTTAGTCCGGCAGCCACGGGGGTAAACCCAAAAATATGGGACGAAGTTTTTTTCAAAATGAATTTGACATCTCTAGGACTCCTAGTTTTGATATCCAAGTGATGACAAACTGCCATCCTCTAGCAATTTGAGATACAGGGTTAATACGTACCTTGTGATCACGTATATTTTTACACCCACTTATTTTATACATTTTGGAGGTTAGAAAAAAAGTTTCAGATACAAGTTGTAGAAGCCAAAGCAAGCTTTTTTTCAGCGTTTATTTATTTTTATACAGGGTGTTCAGAAAAGCGGTGCCAAACCAAACTTTTGTTTCTTTAAATCGGATACCCTTAATATTTTTAGATATTTGAAATCTGCTCATTGTCACAATTTCAATGATGTACACATGTAAGAATATGTTTGTTTGTAAAGTATTCGACCTTGAAACTTTCAATTTTGCACTTTTGATGTTTATTTTTCAAAAATGAACATGGCGGGTATCGTTTTTATTTTTTAATTAATTTATTAATACAGTTATTAATACTGTTAATTTATTAATACAGACAACTTCTTCTGCTCTACATGCTTTTTATAGGCATTTTAATATACAGGGTGCGATGACAGATTCCTCTCGAGAAATTATGAAGATTTAGTGAAGCGGCCCCATGTGGAGCTAAGATCCCTCAAAGGGGCTCCACAAAGGCACTTTTTCTTAACTTCAGAACCGTTTAACTGATCGCCCTCAACTTTTGTACACACTATACACTCAATAATACCCACTAACCACCTTTAAATGGACCCCCTGGTATACAAAGTGTCTGTTTTTTAGGTGACTCATTACTATTCATTGTAACAGCAACCCATCCGTAATTGAACATCAGCAGCCCAGGTATCATTCTGTTCCACACATGTTTGTAAAATAGGTAGCTTCCTTCATTGCTCTTTCTTATTCTTGTCTTCCACGACTCTGAACAATCACCATCGTTGAAGACTTTTTTATTTTTTCTAAATCGCACTTTTGTCCACAGTACAAACCTGCTTGATATCTAAAATTAAAGTTTGTCACTTCCGAACGCCGCGCTACTGCATTTTTACAGTTGGAGTTCCAGTATTGGTAACAATATTCTCCGGAGATAAGCATCTTTTTAAGTGGCTTTTGGAAATATATGTGGATACGCAACTTCTATGACAAAATTTAAAAAATCCTTACTAGCAGTGAGTGGTCGTTTCTTCCAATTCTCTAAACATGTTGTCCTCGTAAACTTTACTACAATTTAAATTGTTTTTATACGCTGAATACCATAGCAACTGAAAGACTCATTTTGTTCACAACCATATTTTCACTCAAAAAAAGCACTTCTTATCACCCATGTCTATCAACCTTTTATTAAAATTTAAAATCTGAGAAACAAAACACTATTATAGTTGTGCCACAAGACACGATAAGGCTGTTTTAGTACATTTTTGAGAATTTATGAAATTCCAAATCAGTTAAGTACGTTAATTCCCAAATAATCAACTAGACGCGAGCTGTTTTCCCAAGGCCTCCAACTACTTCTCTTAAATCTGCATTGCACAATGATACTCCCGCACAGTTTGCTGTGGCAACCCGTGCACAATAACATTTCCGCATTGGTTGCTAAAATGATAGTATACACAATGACTTACATTTCTCAATTAAAAACGAACATACAATGCTATGAGGCAATTTCTTTAGAGCCTTAGAAAAAGCGCGTTTTTTGTTTCTTAATATAAATATAATAAATTAAAAAAGCATCCTTCTTAAGCACTAAAATTAAAATATAGTAAACGCAAACTGAGAAGGTGAGTTTTGGAAAGGGGATGAGGGACTAGTAATGTAATACAGGAAATAAATGTTTAACAACCAATAAAAGGGTTTTATACATAGGCCTAATTGCTATTAGTCCTTCCCCATAATTCTCATCTCATTTCTGGATATTATAATATACCAAGTAGCGAATGCCATTAAATTAAGTACACTAAATTACACTAAAGTAAAAAATCGTAATTTTTTTATTGTAGTAATGCCCATATTGGTGGCGAAGTGTACCTATAATTACACACAATTAGGAAAAATTACGTAATTTAATGTACAACTTTGAGTTTAGACAAAATGCTCATTTGGCTGCAGAGTGGACAGAGCATCAAATTTAAGACGCCCTGTACCTGTCATGTAGCTTTATCTCTAAACATACCCATTTTTATAATTTTATTAGTTTTTTAACTTTAACAATAATATAATAATAACAACAATTTGACAGCTAAATAGTAAAATTTAGAGTAGATATGCCATATATTATCTAATATTTACTGTCTAATATTTGAGATACCCTGTATACCAAATTGCTCAATGACGCCAGCATGTCATCAGTCGGATATGGTTAATAGTCATACAAATCTGCAAGAATCCGTTAAAAAAAGAACTTCATCCCAAATTTCGCACTTCTAGCAAAAAAATCGGTTCTGCTGGCGGACTATTTCTTTAGACAATTCAATACCCATGCATGCACCTCTTAAGCTGCTTTTTGTAATGTTGATGAAATAAGGACGACTCAATAAGAATGGCGGAGTATTGTGCCTAAATACAACGTAAATTAATTTTACTTATGACATAGTGGGGTAACATAATTTTTAGTGCAAATTAAGATTTATTGTGAAATGTATACTATTTACATGGTGAAATTTTTTAAGCGCCTCTTTTAAACATCGATTTTGAAGATTTTTTTATTAAAAATTAAAATAAATGTTTGTAAATGTAAATCTGTTATTATTGTTTCGGACGTAATTTTAAATACAAAATACTTTTAGTTTAACTTTGAGCGTGATAGGTATTTTTTTTTTAATCTTGCACACAATGAAAAAACTTTTACATGATAAAATTTCGCAGAAGCCTTTCGTAACATAAATGTTCGTGCTCCCATATTTATTAAATAGGTAGTTTTATATTTTAGAATCAAGACCTATTAAATTATTGTATTTTCGAATTTAAATATTTTGTGTTAAATACAAATTGCGCCATAGAGTTTGTATAGGTTACGCGTAACGAGAACATAATCCGATTGGTTTTGCTCCAAAAAGTTATTGAAAAACAAAAGTTTGAAAAGGTACTTATGTCGTAGGTAAGTATTTTGCAAATTAGAGAAAATGTGAAAATTTCATTTTCTACGTGTGTACCTATAATTTATCTATGCTATCATAGACAACATATTTTTATTTTATTATAGGATGTTTAAGATAGTTCAGACGTTCACCTAACTCTATTCTGTTTCATTGAATGTTGAAGACTTTTGTTGAAAATTACAATCATCAGCAGCATATGCAACACAGCTGAAAGAGTGGTGGGTATTTCATTTTAAATCTTCTTAAGTGGAAGTGGTGAATTCTATTACAATTATTATCCGAATAAATATTTTGCTGAATTAATTGGTAATTCTTCTTTAATTTTCTGCGAAATGCATCCATTCTTTTTATTTTCTCTTGAAACGACATCATACACACATGCGTTAATGTAGGTACCTAATTTTTTAGGTTAGGTGTTGAGAGCACACCTAAACCGTTCTGTAATGATTGCAATGCGCGTTTTTTGGTATTTATGCTTGCTTAAATGCTGTTAATTTAAAAACTTGGTAAATACTTGCAACAAAACTCTTTTTCTTAACCTCAGGGTGCCGTGGTGAGTGCGAGGCACTTGGACGTTGACAGCTTACGCAATGAGACACAATCTTTTCACAGGTGGTTCTTTATTCTTTCAGCTTTACAAAATGGCGGCGTGAACCGCTTTCATGGAGAGTGCTAAACACAGACCGGCCAACCTTTTGTAGAAGGAATAATTCTATTAGGGAAAAACCTTAGGCTCTGGTCATTTGACAATCACGAATCAGCCCAACCACAACAGATCACGACAAATCGCGGCACCTCCCAGGCCCACCTTGAAAGCTGACCACTACAGTAGGTTCTCAAGAGCCTACCCAACTCCCTCATAACCCTCTCAGCGGAGTTGGCTTGGGGATGATGAACAGAACTATACGTGCAAAAAACACCGTGGTCGCCCAAATTTCGGCAAATAATCACGCACGACCCTATTTAGCATAGCCCGTGCCGTGGCTTTTTTTAATGGATACAACGTTACAAACTTAGTGTACAAATTATATGACACAAAGAGGTAGGTAACACGGCCACGACTAGGAATCAGTGGCCCAAAAATATCCATCGACACGATATCACTCTTATCCGTCGGAACGATTTGCAGTTGTTTTGGGTGGGGTAGTATAGTCACTTTTGCACGTTGACAGATATCACAAGTTTTTAGCACCTTTTTAATTGATCGGTGCATGTTAGTCCACCGAACTTCATGTTTCTAGTGGTCCACGTTATATAGACACCGAAATGGCCTAGGGTTTCATGGTATACCTTAATAAATTGGGTGATTAGATCGTGTGGAACGCACAAAAAAAATTCTGTTTCGTCGCCATTCTTATATAACACGTTTTTTACTATCGTGAACTGAGAGTTGAGCTTGGCGCTATTCTCAAACTTAGTTTTGATATCTTTTAACTTTGGATCCCATTCCTGTAAATCGGCAATGTTTTTTTATTAATTCCCTAATATCGGGGGGTAAAGTCAACAGTGATAACATCTCAAAAGTCTTATTCGAAGGGATAGGACTTCGGACGCACGCATAACGACTAAGTGCGTCCGCCTGAGCGTTCTCCTTTCCGGGAACAAAAACTACACGAAAAGAATACTCCTGCAACACAAGAGCCCATCTGGAAATTCGGTCAGACAGTAACCGACATTTACTAATATACGTAACCGCCTTGTTGTTCGTATGGAGATAGAACTCACAGCCCAGCAAGTAAACACGCCACCATTTAAGCGCAAAAAGCACCGCTAGTACTTCTTTCTCGGTTGCCCCGTAGCGAGTCTCTCGATCCAAAAGCAGGCGCAACGCTTACGCTACTACATGGCGCCTCCCGTGCACGACTTGAAACAACACAGCGGCCAGCCCCTGGTCGCTTGCGTCGGTCTGTACATGCCACGGCAAAGCAAAGTCCGGATGACATAACATGGTTTCTTCCTGTAAGAGCGCTCTTAGTTTTTGAAATGACGTTTCCTGCTCGCTCCCCCAAAACCATGGCGTCTGCAGACAACTCGGCAAAACTGCCCAAAAAAATCCTATCATACTGGCATAAACCGAGAAACACCTGTAGTTGTTTGACTGTCGTAGGCCTAACGTAGTCCCTTAAAGCCTGTATCCTACTCGGATGCTGTTTAATCCCCTCACAATTTATTATATAACCTAGGTAGGCCAACTCTGATTCCATAAATTTCCACTTGGATTTTTTTAGAGTTTCCTGCAAACGAACGAAAACTCTGCCTAAATGGTCGATGTGTTCCTCGAAAGTAGAACTGATGACTAATAAGTCATCCACGTAGCAAAGCAAAAATCCACGAAATGCGAAATAATATAATAATAACAACAATTTGACAGCTAAATAGTAAAATTTAGAGTAGATATGCCATATATTATCTAATATTTACTGTCTAATATTTGAGATACCCTGTATACCAAATTGCTCAATGACGCCAGCATGTCATCAGTCGGATATGGTTAATAGTCATACAAATCTGCAAGAATCCGTTAAAAAAAGAACTTCATCCCAAATTTCGCACTTCAGGCAAAAAAATCGGTTCTGCTGGCGGACTATTTCTTTAGACAATTCAATACCCATGCATGCACCTCTTAAGCTGCTTTTTGTAATGTTGATGAAATAAGGACGACTCAATAAGAATGGCGGAGTATTGTGCCTAAATACAACGTAAATTAATTTTACTTATGACATAGTGGGGTAACATAATTTTTAGTGCAAATTAAGATTTATTGTGAAATGTATACTATTTACATGGTGAAATTTTTTAAGCGCCTCTTTTAAACATCGATTTTGAAGATTTTTTTATTAAAAATTAAAATAAATGTTTCTAAATGTAAATCTGTTATTATTGTTTCGGACGTAATTTTAAATACAAAATACTTTTAGTTTAACTTTGAGCGTGATAGGTATTTTTTTTTAATCTTGCACACAATGAAAAAACTTTTACATGATAAAATTTCGCAGAAGCCTTTCGTAACATAAATGTTCGTGCTCCCATATTTATTAAATAGGTAGTTTTATATTTTAGAATCAAGACCTATTAAATTATTGTATTTTCGAATTTAAATATTTTGTGTTAAATACAAATTGCGCCATAGAGTTTGTATAGGTTACGCGTAACGAGAACATAATCCGATTGGTTTTGCTCCAAAAAGTTATTGAAAAACAAAAGTTTGAAAAGGTACTTATGTCGTAGGTAAGTATTTTGCAAATTAGAGAAAATGTGAAAATTTCATTTTCTACGTGTGTACCTATAATTTATCTATGCTATCATAGACAACATATTTTTATTTTATTATAGGATGTTTAAGATAGTTCAGACGTTCACGTAACTCTATTCTGTTTCATTGAATGTTGAAGATTTTTGTTGAAAATTACAATCATCAGCAGCATATGCAACACAGCTGAAAGAGTGGTGGGTATTTCATTTTAAATCTTCTTAAGTGGAAGTGGTGAATTCTATTACAATTATTATCCGAATAAATATTTTGCTGAATTAATTGGTAATTCTTCTTTAATTTTCTGCGAAATGCATCCATTCTTTTTATTTTCTCTTGAAACGACATCATACACACATGCGTTAATGTAGGTACCTAATTTTTTAGGTTAGGTGTTGAGAGCACACCTAAACCGTTCTGTAATGATTGCAATGCGCGTTTTTTGGTATTTATGCTTGCTTAAATGCTGTTAATTTAAAAACTTGGTAAATACTTGCAACAAAACTCTTTTTCTTAACCTCAGGGTGCCGTGGTGAGTGCGAGGCACTTGGACGTTGACAGCTTACGCAATGAGACACAATCTTTTCACAGGTGGTTCTTTATTCTTTCAGCTTTACAAAATGGCGGCGTGAACCGCTTTCATGGAGAGTGCTAAACACAGACCGGCCAACCTTTTGTAGAAGGAATAATTCTATTAGGGAAAAACCTTAGGCTCTGGTCATTTGACAATCACGAATCAGCCCAACCACAACAGATCACGACAAATCGCGGCACCTCCCAGGCCCACCTTGAAAGCTGACCACTACAGTAGGTTCTCAAGAGCCTACCCAACTCCCTCATAACCCTCTCAGCGGAGTTGGCTTGGGGATGATGAACAGAACTATACGTGCAAAAAACACCGTGGTCGCCCAAATTTCGGCAAATAATCACGCACGACCCTATTTAGCATAGCCCGTGCCGTGGCTTTTTTTAATGGATACAACGTTACAAACTTAGTGTACAAATTATATGACACAAAGAGGTAGGTAACACGGCCACGACTAGGAATCAGTGGCCCAAAAATATCCATCGACACGATATCACTCTTATCCGTCGGAACGATTTGCAGTTGTTTTGGGTGGGGTAGTATAGTCACTTTTGCACGTTGACAGATATCATAAGTTTTTAGCACCTTTTTAATTGATCGGTGCATGTTAGTCCACCGAACTTCATGTTTCTAGTGGTCCACGTTATATAGACACCGAAATGGCCTAGGGTTTCATGGTATACCTTAATAAATTGGGTGATTAGATCGTGTGGAACGCACAAAAAAAATTCTGTTTCGTCGCCATTCTTATATAACACGTTTTTTACTATCGTGAACTGAGAGTTGAGCTTGGCGCTATTCTCAAACTTAGTTTTGATATCTTTTAACTTTGGATCCCGTTCCTGTAAATCGGCAATGTTTTTTTATTAATTCCCTAAAATCGGGGGGTAAAGTCAACAGTGATAACATCTCAAAAGTCTTATTCGAAGGGATAGGACTTCGGACGCACGCATAACGACTAAGTGCGTCCGCCTGAGCGTTCTCCTTTCCGGGAACAAAAACTACACGAAAAGAATACTCCTGCAACACAAGAGCCCATCTGGAAATTCGGTCAGACAGTAACCGACATTTACTAATATACGTAACCGCCTTGTTGTTCGTATGGAGATAGAACTCACAGCCCAGCAAGTAAACACGCCACCATTTAAGCGCAAAAAGCACCGCTAGTACTTCTTTCTCGGTTGCCCCGTAGCGAGTCTCTCGATCCAAAAGCAGGCGCAACGCTTACGCTACTACACGGCGCCTCCCGTGCACGACTTGAAACAACACAGCGGCCAGCCCCTGGTCGCTTGCGTCGGTCTGTACATGCCACGGCAAAGCAAAGTCCGGATGACATAACATGGTTTCTTCCTGTAAGAGCGCTCTTAGTTTTTGAAATGACGTTTCCTGCTCGCTCCCCCAAAACCATGGCGTCTGCAGACAACTCGGCAAAACTGCCCAAAAAAATCCTATCATACTGGCATAAACCGAGAAACACCTGTAGTTGTTTGACTGTCGTAGGCCTAACGTAGTCCCTTAAAGCCTGTATCCTACTCGGATGCTGTTTAATCCCCTCACAATTTATTATATAACCTAGGTAGGCCAACTCTGATTCCATAAATTTCCACTTGGATTTTTTTAGAGTTTCCTGCAAACGAACGAAAACTCTGCCTAAATGGTCGATGTGTTCCTTGAAAGTAGAACTGATGACTAATAAGTCATCCACGTAGCAAAGCAAAAATCCACGAAATGCGTTTCCAAAAATCGTGTCTATTGCACGGCTAAATGCCCCCACCGCGGTCTTAATACCGAAAGGTAAAACTCGAAAACGGTACGTTTTAGTCCCGACCATAAAGCCCGTAAACTTCCGGTCCTCAGGGCACAATGGGATCTGCCAATACCCGCTTGACAAATCTAGGCAAGAGAAGTATTTTTTCCCGCCATAAGCTTAATTATCTCTTCTACCAGGACCGGCATCTCGTGGTCAGACTCCATAACTGAGTTTAGGTGTCGCGCATCCAAACATACGCACACGTTTCCATCCTTTTTTTTTGCAACCATTAGTGGAGAAATATAACGGGAAGGTGCTCGCTCTATCACCCCCCATTCCTCCATTCTTTTAATGGTTTCATTGACAACTTCCCATTCGTTAATCTGGGCCTGTCCGAAAAAATCAGTGAATACTTTTTCAGTAAACCCAACAACCTTTCTTTTTCTACAGCCCCAATATTTCCTACGCTAACAATATCCGACATTGTTCCTTTCGTTAAATGATTCATTTCTAACGTTTCTACTGTTTCTAAAATTAGCACCTCCCTTTTTTATCATTATCCCACCGATCATATAAATTTTTTACCCGATGAGGGGAAAATGAACACCTACTTATCCACAAAATTTTGGGGAAATCTGTACCCCTCGTACTATAACACTCGACATATTAAAAGAACCGGCCTCTTCATGAGGTATTTTCACTTCCGGCACCAAAATCAAACGGTTTTGGTATTTCAACACTACGTTCTTTTCTTTAAAATTTATGCTTACTATGTAAGCTCGTAAAAAGTCACATCCCAAAATTACTGGATATTACAAACCGTTTATTACAAAAAATTCGTGCAGAATATCACAACCCTCAACTTTACATTTCAACAGCGCTTGTACGCTTACTTTTTTAAATTTGGCTTTAAAAGCCCCGGTTACTCGAACACTACTACACTTAAAATACGCAATTTCATCCCGCAAATCTGCTAACTGTAGCCACACTTCCTCAGACACCGCGGAAATTTGACTTCCACTATGCAGTAACGCGTGAAACCCCAAATTAAAAATCTTAATTTCCATTTTCGGACATCGTGTGTCCAAGAGTTCGTGGTTAAAATCACATTCTTCAAGTAATTCTTCCACGGGATTATTACAAATTAAAACGTTCGTCTCCCCATGCCGATCACCCTCCAAAAAGAGACGAGAATTCAGAAGGCCGCCTCCTCTTCCTAGAAATTTTATCAACTATTATAAGGTCCGGTCTGTTATGGGCAACTCGTTGATCTGTCAGAACTGTACGATCCCAGTACATCTTGTAGTTGCTGTTCTCAAGAACAGGCTCCAGTGTGTAGCTGTAATATGGGACCCTCTCTGCCTGCACAAGCAGCAGTTTTTCCGCCAGTTCCTGGTGCAAGATCTTGGCAACCGAATCGTGTCGTTCCTTATATTCCGTTGATGCGAACATCTGACATCCTCCTGTTATGTGCTGGATTGTTTCTGAAGTTGGGCACCCGTATCTGCATCTGTCATCCACTACCGATGCATCTCCTACAATGAATTTTAGGTAGTTGCGAGTTGGTATAACCTGATCTTGTATGGCCAGTAGGAAGCCTTCAGTCTCGGGGAACATTCGTCCCGAGGTCAGCCAATAGTTCGACGCTAACTTGTCGACATGTTCCTGGCTAACCTCATTAGGATGCCTCCCGTGCAGCGGCTTCCCCAACCACCTCTGTAGTTTATCGTTGTCGGTTCGGTGGGGATTTTGACGCTCGTGTTCCGTCAGACGTAGCGGTGTTGAGACGTCTGCTCCGCATATAGCCCTATGTAGTGTGGAGCTGTTGGCCTGCCTGTAGAAATAATTACGCAGATTTAATAATTGTTGGTTCAATTGCTTGCTGAGATCTGCCAATCCTCTTCCTCCTAGTTGACGTGGCAGAGTTGTTCTTTCTACGGCGCTACGGGGATGATGTTTATGAGCTTTTGTCAGTAGTGTCCTAACTTTTCGTTGCAGGTTGTTGATGTCCGTGTTGGTCCAATTCACTATTCCGAACGAATAGCTGAGTACAGAGCACGCATACGTGTTCAGGGCCTTAAACAAATTCCTGCTGTTAAGATCAGTTCACACTACTTGTCTTACTCTCTTGATGAATTCATTCGTTAAATCAGTCTTCATTGTTCGATGGTCTATCCTTTGAGCTTGTTTCATCCCGAGATACTTGTATGTATCTCCCTTGCTCATTGCTTCGATCTCCTGGCCGTCCTGCATCTCGTGTGCGCTTTGTTCAAGCTTTCCCCGGATGATATTAAGGGTGCGGCACTTGTCCAGTCCAAACAGCATTCCGATGTCCCTGGAGAACTCCTCTACAATTTTAAGCATTTGCGTTAGTTGGTTTTTGGTTGCGGCGATCAGTTTTAAATCATCCATATATAATAGGTGATTCAACTTGATCGCTTCTGCGTTGTTGCTTTTGATAGTGAAGCCGTATTTTGTAGAGTTCAACCGATGTGATAGAGGGTTCATCGCCATGCAGAACCACAGTGGACTGAGTGAATCTCCTTGGAAAATCCCTCTCGGGATGTTGATTGTGTCGGTCTCGATGTTACTGTTTGCGGTTCTGAGTTGTATCTTAGTGCGCCAGGTTGTCATAACGTGTTCTAAAAAGGAAACTGTATGATGATCTATTTTATACAGCTTTAAGATACCTGTTAGCCAGTCGTGAGGTACGGAATCAAATGCTTTTTTGTAGTCCACATAAGCCATGTAGAGGTTTCGTTGCTTGGAATGAGCCTGGTTGCAGATGACAGAGTCTATGATGAGTTGCTCTTTGCATCCCATTGCGCCCTTCGCGCAGCCCTTCTGCTGCATTGCCATGATGTTGTTCCGCTCGCAGTGAGCATATATTCGCTGCGTAAGGCAAGAAGTGATTATCTTGTACAGCGTAGGCAAGCAGGTTATTGGGCGGTACTTGGCAGGGTTATCCGTATTCCGCTGGTCTTTTGGTAACAAGTAGGTGGCACCCTGTGTAAGAAACAATGGCATTTTCAGAGGATCGAGCAAGACTTCATTAATTAAGGTAGTTATTTGTTCATGCGTGCACCACAACTTCTTAATCCAATAATTTTGGAGATGATCTGGACCTGGTGCCTTCCAGTTGTGGGAATTCTTGATGACATTGGAGACCTCATCGGTTGTGAATAGCTCGTGTTGCATCTGGCTATAGTTCCGGCCCATCTCGCGTTCTTCACTGATCCAGCTTGCACTGACATTGCATGGACCTGGTGTGGCAAGCTGATTTCTTCAGAAACCGTCGACCTGTTCTCTGCTAGGGTAACTCGAATTTGTGGCATCGGCGCTAGAATTCAAAGTACGGTAGAAAACTTTTTCTGATCGTTCAAAAAGTTTGTTGTCTCGTTTCCTGTTGTTACTAGCCTTGTATCTCCTCAGACGCCCTGCGTCTATTATTATTATTATTATTATAGTTTGTCCTTCTATATATCGTGCAGACTCAAGTACCGACTTACACCTTAGCTGTTGTTCGGCCCCCCAAAAATTCTCTATAAATTTATTTTTAAAATCCTCCTATGATTGAAAGTAATTCGAAAAAGCATTCCACCATTCTTTAACCGTTCTTTTAAAGGAATTAGTCAAAACGAATTTTATTTTCTGGAAAGAATGATGTTCTACATCTAATAAATTTTCCAACCGATTCAAAAAATCCAATGGATGCAACGGGCTTTCATTTTCAAAAACTGGTAAAATTTTTGTCGCTTCCATTGGAGATACATAAGAGTTTTGGTTACCTGGGCTGTTTACATTGTTTTGGTTGGAATTCGCCCTATCATTTGTATTTGTACTATTATTTTGCATCTGATTTACTACTCCGTAAATAAAGTGTGCTAATTCTTCGGAGTTGGTGGAGGATAAAAAATCGGCTGCTGTTCGAGTCTCTGCTATTGTTCCGGGGGTGGTACTCGACTACCCTGCCCCCTAAACCCACCGGTTTGGGCGTTATTAACATTAAGGTTATCATACCTTGAAGGTAAGGTTGCGCTATACCCTGGTGGCATCTCGAAGCTTGATGCCTCCATCTGCGATGCATAGGTAGTGCCATGGTGTTCCGGTGTAGCTGCTTGCCTTCTTAACTCCAGGCTGCTTCTAGTGAGCCCCCCAAGCATCGAAGGTGGCTCCGGTGAATTTGGAAAAACCATTGTCCCGGCATCGTTTGCTGTTCCCAAGTCCCGCGTTGGTCGACAAGTTGCAACGAAATTCTTTTTCTTAACCTCAGGGCGCCGTGGTGAGTGCGAGGCACTTGGACGTTGACAGCTTATGCAATGAGACACAATCTTTTCACAGGTGGTTCTTTATTCTTTCAGCTTTACAAAATGGCGGCGTGAACCGCTTTTGTGGAGTGTTAAACACAGACCGGGCAACCTTTCGTAGAAAGAATAATTCTATTAGGGAAAAACCTTAGGATCTGGTCATTTCACAATCACGAATCAGCCCAACCGCAACAGATCACGTGGGGAGCAGACTGACGAAAAGGCCCAAAACCAGCCCATCGCACAACGTCACGCTCCATCGAATCGGCCAAGGCCGCTTCCTCCGACAGCCGACAATGTGGTACCGACACCAATCACCAGATGGCGCCCACAGGAACGATTTTATTAAATCTCATTACATATTTCGCCACATACTTCTATAAAATATTTTTTTAAAAGCTTTAGGGTTAGCAGTAAATGACGATGGAACGTTCAGTAGAAGAATACCTCTTAAACATTTATACAGAATTTTTAACAATTGAAATTTGCGGCAAGCAAACAATAAGACTAATTCGAGCCCAATAATTATTCCCTGCTGTTGGAACAAACGTCAAATACGGCGGGAGAATTATCGGCTGAGTTGACAATAACATTGAACTAAAAGTGAAATATATTCAACCAAACAACATGATTAGACCAGATCAGTTGTAATCGATAAAACTAGATAAACCTATAATTATACCATTTCGAAAATGGAAAGTGCACGAGCTGCCGGCTCTAACGAAAGATTCTCAACAAGAAATCTGCGGCCGAGGAGAGTCCCCGTTATGTAATCGTTGGATTTCAAACTAACCGTAAAGAGAACACCAAAACTGATTCTTCAAGATTCGATCATGTGAGCATATCTGACGTAAGATTGATTTTGAACAGAGACTATTACCCATTCATATGGCTCAGATTGAATTTTGAAAATGATTACGTGGACGCCTACAATAACTATGTAGAATTTTACCCCAGTTTTATGAATGTTCCAGACAAATAACCTCTACTAAATTATAAAGATTACAAAGAGCATGCTCCACTGTTTGTCATCGATTGTTCTCGAAGAAATGAATCAACGAAAACCAATACGGTCAACGTAAAGTTAGACATAGAGAGCACAGAGGGTTTTCCAGAAAAAAACTCGAGACTATTGCATCATCATTCACGATTGCGTCATGGAGTATTTGCCTTTTAGTGAAATTATTAGAAATCTCATGTAAATATTTATGTAAGTCGGTAGTGTGCAGCGATGAAGATAGCAGTTCTCAACATTCAGGGATTTATGTTGGAGGGTTGTATTCACTGACAATTAAAAGCAACAAGCAAACGCTACATTTACTGTTGAAAGCACCCAGGGATTTTCTTACAATTAGCGCTTCAGATAAAAAACAAGTGCGATATTTGGAGAAAAAATTATTGGGTTTTTAGTATTCGAGCAGCTACAAACTTGCACGAGAAATAATTGAAAAATTTTTGTTCAACGTCGACTGTGTATATGTCAAAGGTAACCAAAAAGAAATATTTCTACGGTCCATTCTCGGCGAGGCAGTCAAGATAATCAATGTGGAAAATCTGAAGTATCGTGATTGGTTGGAAATTCCTAAATACGAGAGGGTAGTATCATTGTGTATGTACCACGGCGAGAAAACAAAATACCTGTGTAGTTTAAATAATTGCGAAATATTTTACGAGTGGATATACACGTTTCAACCACAGTAAGAGCAATGTCCCTTAACGAACGCATCGAGAAACATCTAATGGAAATCAAAGAAGTGAAAAGAAAGGTGGAAACGCTCAAGACCCACAATCGGATGGTGGCGATGTTTGAGAAGCTATTAACATAGAAGAAGAGAAATGGACTAGCAACCTTTTTACCAATAAAAATAGATTTAAGAATTCAAATCATGTTGTATCTAAAAAATTGTTTTAAAATAAAATATATGTATGCCAATGTGTTTTGATTTATTTAATCCTCACTCCTTTTTGTATATAATAGAAGTTCTTCATATAGATTTTTCATTCAGTACCAAGATGTTGTTGAGAGCTATACTATGCTCCATAATTAACAATATTTTATATGTTTATAAACCAAGCGATGCAGCCCAAATCGGTCTCTGTACAGATAAAGATTATAAGTGGCTATCTTTATATCCATCAACTATGGAATCTTCAGTGTTGATAACATTACCCAAAAATATCACACAGTATAAGTTACAAATGCTATTCAAAAATCGCACTTACGGAGATACGGCATAGAAAACTTTAGTAGTGACATTGAAACCAAAAACAGAATGGATACAAAGTATAATGAAGATGATGACATGGTAAATGTCTCGCCAGTATCGGGTCTTATTTACTACATAACGCTATGTTTGTCGCTGCTTATACTAAAATCAGTTGTTAGAACGACACATAAAATATTAGTGATCCGTGAACGAGAGTAGCATAGACTATCGAAAACTACACAATAGACTCCAATCTTTCGAAATGGCGGAAAAACTGGCGGAAGCGGGATTCTTCTATACAAATTTTGAGGATGTTGTTTAGTGTCCGTACTGTTTCATTGAAGGTTATAAATGGCAAGTCGAAGACGAGCCTCTAGATCACAAAAGATGGAGCCCCAGATGTCCTTTTATATTAAATACAGATGACGATACGTCGAGTTGAGGGTAATTACGTTTGAAAGCTATGTATTTATGCTGAACTTTCTCTATATCCTGGATGTGTATGCCATAATAAGGATTCCAAACACAAGAAGCTTATTCAAGATGGGTTCTCACCAGTGAGCAATACAAGAGCTTAATTGCACTGACATTAGTAAACTCGCGGGTAGCACGTTTTATAAATCCAAGGAGCTGTAAAGACTTTGATAAAGTTCTCTGGATATGAGGGATGAAAGTAAGTTTAGAGTCCTTATCAATGCCTAAGTCTTTTATTTCTGGAACATTAGAAAGAATAGTATTTCCGATCAAGTAGGGTTGCTCAAATGCCGTCCTTGACTTATGGAAGATGATAGAGTGGCACTTCGAGGCATTCAGCTCCATGCCCACATGATCAAAGCTGGCCTTGGAATTTTCGATCTTTGGCGATTTACTATGACTTGATTGGTCATCCTGAGAATGTATGTGATAATTTAAAGGGGGGAAAATACACCTGGAAAAAATTAACAATAATTTATTTATTTGGTCAGGAACAATAAAAAAAATAAGAAAAACAATAACAATTAATTAATAAAAATAAATCATTTATAGCAAAGCTTCAAACTGTTGTCCTCCCATTTCTAAGCACAACTCGAGTCTTAAAAGTGATCTGCGGGTTCTAAAAAATATTCCTTCTTTCCTTCTAATAACATCACAGGAATCAATAATTCCTTGTCTTAATTCTTCTCTATTATTTATAGGAGTTTTGTATACCAGTGATTTAAAATAACCCCAGAAAAAAAATCCATAGGATTTAAGTCAGGCGATCTAGGGGCCCACTCAATAAATCCACCCCACCCAATCCATCTGTTTGGGAACGTCTCATTGAGAAATTCTCTTACATTGATTGAAAAATGAGGTGGGGCACCATCTTGGAGCAACCACATCGAATTTCTCAACTGTAGAGGTAGATCTTCTAAAAGAAGCGGTAATTGGTTCCTCAAAAAGTCTAAATAAATTTCTACCGTAAGGAGGTTAGGGAAAAAGTACGGACCAATTAAATAATCGTTAATAATGCCTGCCCATACATTCAATGAAAAACAGTCTTGAAAACCACGTTCAATTGTCATATGTGGATTTTCGTCATGCCAGAAATGCATATTTTTCAAGTTTATAGGACCTTCGTGGCCGAATCCCGCTTCATCAGTAAATAACACTTTAGATAAAAATGTTGGATCGTCATTACAAAATTGTTGAAGTTGGTAACAAAATCTTGAACGGGATTCGGTATCCCCTGCAAATGCTTGCACCTTCGTGTAGTGATAAGGGTAGAGCAATTAAAAAAAATTGGAAAATAAAAAAAGTTCTAGCAAAATTTGTACACATGCACATGGTATTACGGTCTTTATGGCTGACCAATTATTATGAAATTTCTCACGATAGTCCACCCTATTATGTGTAATAAGTGTACCAAATTTGAAAAAAAAAATTCACTAGGAGAAAAGTTATGCCAAAATATTGTTTTGAAAAAATAGTTTTGAGGTTATGTAACTCAGATAATATCGAGTTTTCGGAAAAGTGTTATATGAACTTGTGGCATTGGAGTACTACCACCCCTCCAATTTTGTGCACGTAATTTCCGGACACCCTGTATAGAGTCTGGCTGTGGGTGGTGTGGACAAGTCTTGCGGCTATATATCTTAGAGAAATTGTCAGCAAACATGTTAGCTATTTCTAGTCCTGAATTGCTCAATCTTTTTGAATTGATATAGTTCCAAAATTGTTTAGGGTTGGTGGACAGGGAGTTTTCGGTAACGGTTATGAACGAATTATTGGACTCAACCAATAATCTTTTACAAATTGAGCGTAGTTGGGAACATTCACGATAATCAGCCAAAAGGCCCAAGGTTTTGTAGCGTGTATGTGCCTTCTTTTTCTCCATTATGTGATGCCTGAGTTCGGGAGAAAACCATCTGGGAAATTTACCAGAGGGGACTTGTTTAATGGGAACATATAATTCGATTGCTGAATAAATAAAGTTATAAAAGTTATTTACCATATTGTCAAGGTCAGCGCCCGCAAACATAGCATCCCAGAATATAGCCCCAAGTAATCATTTAACGAATTATAATTAGCTGATTTAAAATCTCTGTAGTAGCCATCACATGGAGGAGAACCATTGTTATTGTCTGTGATGAAGTAGACCGTAATGTACAGTGGCGGGTGGTAGGTACAATGCAGCCGTCAGCATCAACAACCTTGCAGCCATTCTCATGGAAAAGTACGAGATCAAGAATTGAATTTGAGGTGTTTGTAATAGTGTTTAGTTGAAATAAATTGTGGAAAGCACAAAGACCAGATAACACCATCAATGAATCCACCTCGGCAGGGGCCGGGGGGGGGGAGGAACGGAGTAGATTCAAATCTCACAAAATTCCTATCATTGCCTGCGGGTAAAGTTCAGACAACCTGTCAACACTCTCACTGAACGAGACATAGGCGGAGAACGAGGTGGAAAGTACACACCAGCCAGAATAAGGGCTTCCTCTCCTGCCTCGATAAGTACAAAGATATCCTCAATATTATCTTCAACGGGAAGCCGCCTGCTCTTTATGGTCTTGTGGACCGCAATTAGTACGCCACCACCCCTGGAACAAAGACTTGTTTACAGAGATCAATCCCGTCTATAGACTCTGTAGTCATGCATAAACAATTCAGCATCATTGAAGGATTCGTTAAGCCAAGTTTCAACTATCACGATAACGTCGTAGTGGCACCCTGGAACGTTTTTTAAAAGATAATTGAGTTTGGTGAGGCGGCTGACGACATTGTGGTAGTACATTAGGAATTCGTTGTCATGTTAAATTAGGCGTTTTTTTTGTTTTTTTAAGTAATAACACCTCGGTGGTATCTGATAGATAGGTTAGTTTCACCCTGAGATACTCGATTTGCTAACTGAGCTCGAATTGCCTTTTCATATTCTCGTTGTTTTGGGGTTAGGTCCGAGTTGATAAAGACTTTTTTACCCTTGAGACTTGAGCGGTTCCTCAGCAATGCAATCACATCATGTTGTCTGGCTAATGTTACTCTGCCTGACCTGAAACCATTTTTATTCTTATTCCCAATTCTGGCAAATCTAATGATTTCGGGTGGTCAATCTGATAAGGTGCTGAGTAATCGCGGGATCTCGAGAAAATCATTACCCTCAGGAAAGTTGTAAATCGGTAAGTTGTTAGCTCTACTCTGGCGATCCTGCAATTCACTATATAAATCCTCGCCCGCTGCGGGTGAGACATTAGAAGCTGGCTGAGATTTCAGCCTATTGACTTCCTCCTTCAACTCGCTAATGGCCTTTATAAGTTTTGGGATGTATAATAAACCAGACTGGCAATCTTGGCAGAAAAATTTTAGGGTCCGTTTGGTTTTAAGCTCTAATACTCTGATTTTGCACTTGCACACTTGATATATATTTTGAATGAATATGCGTATTCACTAAATCCAAATCACTAAAATACGAGCCTACCTCCCATGAAATTGTGAAAATAAATTGTCGTCTTGATTTTAATTTTCCATTTCACACACTCCCCTGAGAGTCAGTTTGAAAGGTTTCCTGGAAAGGATTGTCTTGAAGAACGTCCGTCAAAACGTCAATCCGTGAGTCAAAGTGTCCGTCAAAACGTCAAAATGTTGTAGCGGATTTTTCCATTTAAAAATCCGTTACTCGTTTCTTAAATTTTTTTATTAACATAAAGTCAATATTTTCAAATATACAGGGTGTAACTTTGATAGGTACAGAAATTTTAAGGGCAGGTCGGGAAAAATGCACTTGTTACGCCTATGCAATTAAAATTTTTCTAAAGTGCATATTAACGTCAGAAATAATTTTTTTTTAAACGCTATTAAAACCCCTTTTTCCGACGCTACGGCCATGGGTCCTTGACCTTGCCGGGACCAGCTGGAACTGAGGCCGGTTCCGCCGGATCCCCCCCAATTCCGCCGTGCAGCGTTGTCAGACGTATAGCTCTTTCACAGTATTTCAGGAATAGTCTTTCAACTAATTTTTGAACAAATCTTTAATGGTTCTTTTAGCGAATAGCATGCAAAAAAACTACCTTTCGGATGCCTGGATGATTTTCCTTGCGGGTGTCGTACTCCTTTCTTATGTTATCCAAAAATCCTCTCGAAAATCACAAGAAGCACTAGGTAACTGGTTGCCAGTCGAATCGCTTTTTCCGAGGCTTTTTCGCAGTATTTGAAGAATATTGACGCAACCATGTATCATTTGGTGTATGTGGAGATTAAATAAATAAATAAATAATTTTTGGACAACTCCTTAAAGGTTCTTTTAGCGAATAGCTCGACGAATAGCATGAAAAAGCCTACCTTTGAGATGCATCGATTATTTTTACTATTTTCTTGTGTTTAGATACTATCCAAAAATCTTCACAAAATCACATAAAGCACTAAGTACCTACCTAACTAGTGGCACTGTTTTTATACGATGGTCGCGAAGGTATAACACTTCGTAGTCTCTTTTTACGGAAATACGAACAAAACACTTGTTTTTTTTTTCACTGCACACTTAAAGCGGCGCGATGCCAAATATTAGGGACGTCTCGGTTTCCCTCAGCTGATTTATTCCAACGGGGACTCGACTAGGTGGATTGTACAATTAGATCCATACCGTATGCGTCTAATAAAACCCGAATTTTCGCGAACCCTTGAAGCTGCTTCTTTTATCCTCGCGCGTAATTGGGGTACCTAGTAGGAACCTATCTAGCACTGTTTTCATACGAAGGCCGCGAACGTTTAACACTGCATTTCTTAACGGAAATATGAAAAAATCACTTGTTATTTCACTGCAAATTCGTAGCGGCAATTGCAACAGGTTTGGACATCACTGCTGGTCCAAAAAATGGTGAACGGATCTGGAAAAATGTACAGAAGCAGGTTCACTCCCGACAAAGCAACGGAACAATATCGGTTAGCAAGACGCGACGTTTGCATACGCGTCCACGTTTTGGAAACAGAATTTTTATACCACAGAATAGCCACACATAAGGCATTCTGTATAATAATAAATTGCTTGTTGAAGCTGGCGCTCCCAAAAATTACAGGCGGACGCGGATCGATATCAATCAGCTGTTAAATCCCATAATAATCGGACGGACGATCTTCGACTAGCGCGTCGGCTACGGCGCGGAGGTACGGTGACGGAGACGGCGTGCGTGCGCACAAGCTTTCCCCCATACCATCTAATACCACTATTCGGTGTTGCCATTTATGCCGACATGTCCCCAAACTGACTTAAAGTCCCTTAAATCCGATTTTTGATTTTCGCGGATTTATACGGGGTTTCATTCGTTATAAGTTAATCTACTATCTCGTATAATTATTACGCACAAAAACGGGTAAATCCATGTAAAAATCCACTACACAATTAAATTTATACGGAATTAAATTACTAAATCAGGTAAATTTTCAGCACACTTGGCAACATAGTAGCGCCGCCCCGAGAGAAGTAGGGGCCGCGAGCCGCGATTGGCTAATATCGCGCACAAGTTATGAGTAGTGGGGATCACCTGTAGTGTGGGGATCAAGTGGGTATCCGGCGCCCCGCGCTTGCGCTCCTCGCCCAGCTGTAATTTAGTAGGTCGGCCGGGCCGCGCGGCTTGGAAATTGAGCAAAATCGAGTGAATCAGTGCCAGTGAATTCATTTGTAATTGTAATTATTGCGCGATTCGGCACGGCGTCGTTTTTGTGTGAAGTTGGCGTCGGACGCCAGCGCCCGACGCCAACGTCATATGCCCGCGCCTGGCGAATCTCGGCGAAGGAATTACGGGCAGTAGTCAAGGGCACGCAGAAGCTTAAATTCACCAGGAGTCGCTGTTTTTCGGTTTTTGGGCACATTACGCAACATTTCGCCACCAAATTTTTACGAAAAGTAAGAGGAATGGTAAGGAATTAACTTGAGAGAGTTCCGAAACGGCAAAGGGTTAAAAAATGCGGAAATGATAAGCACGCCAATTTGACAGTCTTCCCCAACTATTTTCGGAACCGAATAATTTTTTATTTACAACCATGTATGTAATGTCGACATTTCTGACTTTTTAGAAGTTTGAAAGTGTCAATTTTTTGACTTTTACTTCCCGCCCTCCCGCCCGGGTGGAAAGTTTACTTTCCACCCAGGAGGGCGGGAAGTAAGCGAGATAATAGTATATTACACACCGAGGTGGGAAGTGTTTCATTACTGTCGAGAGATTAAATAGTTAACCGAGGTGCGAAGCGCCGAGGTTAACTTTATCTCGAGACACCTCGGTGTGTAATATACTATTAAAAGTAGACAATAGACAGGACAACAACCCTGAGGGGGTTTAAAAGTGGCGCACCATCGGGCAAGGGTAGAAAAATATTAAAAACGATGAACAAAGCGGGGCCGCGCATTAAATTCACATCAAATGACAGTCTTCCCCCCTTTTTTCGGAACCGAATAATTTTTTAAAAGTAGATAATACATAGGACCACAACCCTGAGGGGGTTTAAAGGTGGCGCACTATCGGGCAAGGGTTGAAAAATATTAAAAACTATGAACAAATCGAAGCCGCGCGTTAAATTCACGTCAAATTACAGTCTTCCCCCACTTTTTTCGGGATGAAAGGGCTACAGGCGAACACCCGCTAAAAAAAAGTAACGCGCCGGTGCTCTACCCCATGGGTGGTTGTGGAAATTTGCAATTTTTTTAGATAATTTGTATTTTAAAACAAATACTTTATTCAGTTGATTGCCGATCAGAAATTTATTATCCCAAGGTGTCCCAAGAGATGGCTAATTATTAGGATAAAAAAATTGCGGCCTGAAAATCAGTTGTAAAATAGGTAGGTAGATAGATACCTACTCCACAAAAGACTTGTCAAAAAATTATGAGTGTGAAATCAGCAATGGTTTTCTAGCAATGACTTCTCCGAGCGGCGCTCGGATACATTTCTGCTGCCTAGGGACTTAAAATAACAGTAAAGTGATAAAAACTGACGTGTTTGTTAAATTATTGTGTGCGCGTGTGAAGAAAGCAATAAACAGTTCGTCACAGCAACCGACATCATAAAAAAACGTGGATACCTACCAGCAGTAATTTTCAAAGGTACCTAGGTACCTAATTCTGCAAGCAGATTTATTCCACTCTGACATGCGGCAACATCGCGGTATTCCCCTTCCGAATCTAACGTTATTCCCCTCCATCTCCTAGGGAGAGGTTAGACCTCCCCTCTAAGCGCTTCTAGTGACGATCTAGGTGCGTACATTGAGCACGGATAAAGATTGATTTGCCCCATTTTCTAAACATCAAGTAAAAAATTTTTTTTTTTCATTTTTCGGTTTTATGAACGTCCCCGATTACGTGGTTAAAATTTCTGTACCTATCAAAGATACACCCTGTATATCTCATCTTTAATAACTAATTTATTTTCCGTGCAGTTTCAATTCATTTACAATATTGTATTCAATTTTATTACGACTTTTTCAAATTTTAAAAACTTAAATTATTTTAAATAATTAAATTTTCGCGCGTCTTATGGTTAATGGCCGCCTACTTCCGCCTAGACTCGAACCGTTGACTGAAGGTTTAAAAAGACCTCTCACGGATCCAGATAAAATGCCGAGCGCTTTTGGAGGCGAAGGACTATGGATATTCGATTGTATTTAAAACTTTTTCCAACGATCGTAGTCATTCGCCTCCGCGCACCAACTCCATCTACTGGTGTATAGCGGTATTATTATTTCTATTTAGCTCTCGTCCAGTACTACTGTTTAGCACCATCTATTTTCGATAATTACAATGACTGACAAAATCGATAATTAGACTTCAACGCCACCTAGTGGTAGATTTCGTACTCGACAATTTCGTATTCCAAAAGACTCGTTTGTGTTCGGGGCGGGGCAAACAAGTCTAAAAATAGACACGGGGGGGAGAAGGGGCCAGTGAAATAATTCTACGATTTGGCTTTTATAAAATTAGGAATAGATTCAGGGTTGGGCGTATTTCAGTTTGATATTTGACGATTTTAACGGATTGGCAGATTTTTAAAATTCTCTTTTTTAGGATATAGTGATCTGCGTTATGTTGCTTCAATTTCTTACGTTGATTTGAAAAACAAAACATATGTCCAAAATGAAAACTTGGAGAAAAGTGAAAAAACTGATTGCCTTCCCTCTATTAGGGAGTATTTTTTGATGTACCTAGGCGTTTTTCTGGAAAAATGTTGAATACAGAAAGAGGTCGTTATTTATTTTTATTTTTTTAGCTTAAGTAACTAATAAAAATATATACTGTGTGTCCGGCGATTCAGTGCCCAAGGGGTGTAAACGATAAAAAAAATCTAATTATTGTAAGTTGACATTCTGTTTGGTGTTGCCCCAATAATTGGCCGAACCTATCACCAAAGTCTAGAGAATACTAGACTTTGCTATCAGTACACAGTGTATACAGGGTGTATTTTTGTCGAAAAAAAAAAGGCCGGAGTAAACTGTACCCTCAATTTTAAAAGCTAGCTAGCTAGGACAATGCCTGCCATTGTTAAAACGATATTATTGCTTATATCTGCCAAACTATGATACCACACCACTTAATCAGTGGCGGCTCGTAACTATTTAAACTTAAACAGGCGGGGCCAAATATCGGAAGACATTTAAAAATCAATGTGCCTAACTAAACCGGTGTAAAGTTAGTAGCCGATTTTCTGGCAGCAAAAAATTTTCCTCGCCCTTATTTCCCCAAATTTATTTTGATAAAAATAAAGTAGAAAGGGTAACTATTATTAAACCTTCTAAGCAGATTAAACTGGAGAATGGAGAAAAATATTCATCAAAAAATAAACGTTGAAATTTTTGGCTCCTAGAAAATTGGCTGCTAAGTGCTAAGTTCAGTTTTAAGTAGACACTTCTGTTGAATTTACGTGATCGCGTTTTTTATGTTCTGAAGTTTGATTTTTCTCTATAGATAAATCAGGTAACGGCCTGCCCTCTATAATTGTTTAATTTGCAGTTTTTGCTCAAATTACATTGACGAAAATGAATTTCTTAATAAAAAAACGAACACTGTTTTATGAAATGCTACTTTTATTAGTGATATAAACAAAAATAGTAAAAGTAGGTAAATAAGGATTTTTTAAAGTGTTGACTATGTATGTACCTACATGTAGGAATTGAGATTTTTTAAGAAGGTATTGACTGAACACGCCAGAAAGTAATTACCCATTTTCATTCAGAATTACCTTTGAACATTTTTTGACAGAGAGGAATAAAATAAAATAGTTAAATAATGAGAAAACACATTTATTAAAAAAAATACCTAAATACCAAATCCAGAAATATTGTCAACATAAATAAATTATATAAGTAAGAACATTTTAACGCATATACAATTATTATACTTTAAAACTGTACAAATCCGTAAAATCTTCATTTTTGGAGATAATCGCCTAAACTTTTTGTGTTTGAAAGGCCTTCAAAAACCGCTTCTTTTGACCTTCCTGCTATTTTCAAAATGAAAATCCAGGGCCGGCTACCATTTTTTTATACCCCCAATTTTCTCGAAAACCATTTAGCGATTTTTTATTTAAAATCTGACCCCACAGCGTTAATCAGAACACCCCAAAACCCCTATATACCAAATTTGAATAAAAAATATACAGGGAGTTCTATTCTGCAGGGTGTAAAATTTGAGCAAAATAGGAATTTTAAAGGCATCTGCCAAGTCAAGTGTGCCAGGGAATCCTCTCAAAACAGTTCAATGGTCAACAGGACCACTCAAGGTATTGGTGTGCAAAGGTCCAATACAAAATATACAGAGTATTCTTATCTGTGCCATCTCAAAATGCTGAATTTCTATGAAACTTTATATGGGTCATGAGTGCTGTGGAATCATTGAAAAAATATTGATAAACACAAAAGTAATGTATTTCTTTACAAAATGCCAACTAACAAATAAAAACAATTTAAATTATTGGACCTTACTCAACAAAGTCACTGTCTAAGATGATACATTTTCTGTGTGTTTCCTGTTGTGGCACACCAGCCACCTTAACTGATATGGACTTACGGACTGGCAGACTTCTGTATTTTTTAGATTTAGTTTGTTTATAGTGTGTGGAGCGGTTTTGATATACTCGATTTTTGACCCGTATAAAGTAGAAAAAATTCAGTAATTTGAGATGGCACAGATAAGAACACTCTGTATATTTTGTATTGGATCTTTGCACACCGTGCAATCCATGGCAAACTTGACTTGGCAGATGCCTTTAAAAGTCCTATTTTGCTCAACTTTGACACCCTGCAGATTGGAACTCCCTGTATATTTTTTATTCAAATTTGGTGTAAAGGGGTTTTTGGGTGTTCTGATTAATGCTGTGGGGTCAGATTTTAAATAAAAAAATCGCTAAATGGTTTTCATGAAAATCGAGGGTATAAAAAATTGCAGCCGGTCCTGGATTTGCATTTTGAAAATGACAGGAAGGTCAAAAGAAGCGGTTTTTGTTGGACTTTCAAACAAAAAAAAGTTTGGGCGATTGTCTCCAAAAATGAAGATTTTACGGATTTGTACAGTTTTAAAGTTGGACACACTGTGTGTTGTTTTGGCAATAATAATAGTCCCCCACTAGTCAATAGTTTCACAATGTGTAAAAAGAGTTTCGAGGCTAAAAAAAATTCGAAGTCTCGCCCGTTGAAAATAAACACCATCTATGGAGCTGGAAATATAAAATTTTGTGACGATTCCTATTGAAGGGAAAAGGATGGAATGATACCCCTGTTTAATAAGTGTATTTGGGCGGGTCCTTTCCCCAAGTAAATTTCTGGTCGCGAAAGGGAGCAGTGAAAGGGGCAAATATTATTGTAATTAATCTCAAAAATCACAGTCCAAACTTGTTACCTTGGTTACCACCTTTATTGTTTGGCATTCAAAAATCACAAATAAACTTGTCAGATTACTGTCACGGCCCAAGAATATTCTTTCAGCTCCAAAATTCGCACAAAATCGCTTTCTAACCTTTCACTTTCTCCAGGCCCAATTCCCAGGGCTTAATGTCAAGTAAAACCCTGTCAAAAGTCAAAATCAAGATATTTCCAGACTCGAAATGTCCCATCTGTAATTCCCACCAAGCTATCCCAGTATACCCCAGAAAACAGTGTGCTGTTTTCTAGACTTTGCTTTCGAGTCAGCGACACCGACTGTGAATAATTGTTACTTCCGCTAGCCGCAAGATGGCTCCGGCGAAGATGCCAGAAGATTTTCGATATCAATCCGCTTTAATTTCTGGTCCGGAATGTAGAGGGTGCCAGCGGGCTCCGGAGATATTTTTAAATTGGCACGCTGTTCCATGGACGTAGATTCTCTTTTTAAATCTTCACCCAACGCTCGAACCCTGTGCAGATTCAAAATGAGAAAATTCAAGTGTGTGTTTACCTATCAGCAGGTATGTAATTAAAAATCTGTATTATGAATTACTCAATTTTTCGGTTCTTTTGATGGATAATTTGAACATAAACACTATTTAGTTTATTAGATACGTTTCATGCTAACACCCGATTGGTCAAGTGCGGTCGGGTGATTTTTGGTGCCGCCTAGGACCCGTGCCAACGGCAGTTTCAGTTTGCTCCCGGTCTCCGTAGAGAAAAACTCAGTCAAAATGTCTTTCAAATTATGAATATTTTCTTTCGATTTTTATCGGGTCTAATTATGGCCATTGGTGGATTGTTTTGAGTGGTTTTGTATCGTGATATTAAGGTTTTGATTTATGTGACTAATATTTTTGGTATTTCTATATTTGCATGTGCACGACATTGAGAGGCAACGCTGTTGGCACGAGGAACTTCCTTTCTTGGCTGCATAGCTGTTGAAACGCGGGACACAGCGAGAGGGTGGTGGCTGGTTCTCACCTGTGGCGTTTTTTTTGGACGTGCTGTTTTTTTCAAGGACTTATTTCGTCCAAGGCCCCGGCCTCAAAAACATAGCACTGTTTTTTTTTTTAAGGCCCACCATCTTGCTGTTGTTTCCTTGTCGAATATTTTCAAGTTTTTGGTCACGTTAGACACATTTATTTTTCGGGTTAAGTCTCGATTCTGTGAATATTAAGCACTTTGCTATTCCGGTCAGTTAAATAATATTATCTATACAATTTAAAAAAACTATGCATAGTTTTCCGTAGTTTAGTATAGTTCTAAACATTTAATTTTTATCATTATTTGTCATATTAAGTAACTTTAATATCATAATTCAATTTTAAATATTAATCGTAACCTATTGGTTTATAAATTTTTGTAAAAGGCTTAGACCTTGTCTAATGCTATTTTCTCTCTGATTTGTTCATGCTTGCACACCATCTCTGAGGACGCTACGACCACAGCCCTCTGACGATGAACAACGTAATGAGAGTTGCGTAGGCATAGAGAGGAGTTGCGTTGGCATAGGTGTGGATTCCTGGTCAGCTCTACTTAGGCGAAACCCCTGAGATATCTGCTAGCCACAACAACTGCAGCGCCTATACGAGCAGACAAGGACCGGAGGAAGCCCTAGCCACGCCCCGCACTACAACAAGCCTCGTTTGAGCGTAAGCAACGATACACTCAGTTCCAACTTAAGGATCAAGGTTCAAAGAACTTATAGCTGAACAGTCAGAGTATTTGTAAAGACGATTCGACCTTTTTATTGTTCTCAAACCAATTATTAACTAAATTTAACTCTTTCCTAGTTTATTATAGTTGCTCCAATTTAACTTCATTATGAAGTTATTTATTTTACATTGTTATCACTTTAAAGTTGTACAAGCATAATTGAGAATCAAATTATTGTGATCAATAAATTATATATATTGTAATAGGGCAACAGGGTTTTATTGAACAAACTCAGCTATAGCAGACCTCGGTTTGTTATAACGTGAGACAAAGCGTGCATCAAAACGTCAATCCGTGCGTCAAAGCGTGCTTCAAAACGTCAAAGCGTGCGTCAAAACGTCAAAGCATGCATCAAAACGAGCGCTTATGAGATGACATTTATATAAGGCTTTACCTGTAAATTATTGGTCTTAGTGTTTAAGATGCGTTTGCAGCAACAACAGATGGCACTTCCCATAGAAAATTTGGATATTTTAAAAAGAGAGGAAAGTCATGTAAATTCAAAACATGGTAAACTTCTACTAAACTCGATAAGAGCGATTTTTCGCGGACCCAGCAGTTGTAGAAAGACGAACGTGCTACTAAGTTTAATATTTAACCCAAATATTTATGTGTATAGTAAATCTCTGTACCAGCCGAAATATCAATTATTGCAAGACGTACTAAAAAATATCAAATGTGGTGGGTATTTTCCTTTTAAAGATAATGACGACGTAATCGAACCTTCGGAGGCTCATCCAAATTCCATTCTCATTTTTGACGATGTGGCCTGCGGTAAACAAAACAAAATAAGAGAATTCTATTCCATAGGTCAGACTTATTCTAAAATACCTAAACAGCTGATCCGCGACAACTGTAATGTCATTGTACTATTTAGACAGGATGATCTTAATCTCAGGTGTGTACGACGAACATGTATCACCCGATCTAACCTATGAAGAATTTAAGAAATTATGCTCGCAGTGTTGGAACGACAACTATGGCACTTTGGTGATTATTAAGGATTTTAATTTGAACAATGAGCACTATAGAAAGGGTTTCGATAAATATATAAAACTGTGATTTTATCGAGCTATTGATTACTTGTCAATATGCCTTTGACGACGCAAGAAGAAATCGTAAAGGCGCAACGTTCCAAGAAAATCAAGGAACTCACACGCTCCATAAGAAAAAGTACACAGCCCTAAAATTGGGAAAATTCGAAGAGGAAGAAAAGCTTGAGAAAATGTTTAAACCCATAACACGCAAACTTGAAAATATTTTCCCAAGACACACTAATATACAGAGCTTTCATTTCAAAACAAACCACATAAATATCTTTTAAATTCTATGGAAAAAATTCTGACAAAAAAAACAGGACAATTTAGATATCGAGGGGGAACATCATGGGCATATTCCATTTGATTCTAGCATTCACCCCCTCGCCCCCAGCCACCCACAATTTGAAAATTTAAATGGCAACCCCCAGCGAGTGATACAATGTTTTGGAAGGGCATAAAATGCCCTATCCAACGGTACCTGAAAATATGAAATCGGATGAATGGTTTAAGATTTGGAAGGAAAAAAAAATTGTATTCTTTAACACATTATTCTTTAACGGATGATGCCTGCACTCTAGTAATATCCATTTTTTGGGAGTAAGTACACTATACAGTGTGGTCATTTAAGTGTGCAACATATGGGACTTTTTTTTATTAATTGCACAACCAAAATACAGATATTGCCTATCAGGTGCACTTAGAATGGTTGCAAGTTAAACAAAAAAAAGGTAAAAAATATTAAAAAAATTTCAAGAGTAAAGTACCCTTATTTCAAAAAATTCAACAAAAGGTTATTAATAACAGTTATTTAGACTTAAAAGATATGCCTAAATATCAAAACATAGCCTCCTAATGGTTTTTTTTTCGACAATTAATTTCCAGTTTCTTAATAAACATTTAAAATAAAAATTTTGCACCTAAAATGAGGGTTTTTTAAATGCACATTATCATTGCTAATGTTTTACGTTGTTCAGAAGAATTTTTACGAAATTTTACATTTTTGTTTAATATCGTTGCAACAAACATGAAGCTGTAGTAATCCAAATTTAGACCAATATTTTCTGAATCCTCTTTTTGATAATCTGTTATAGGTCTTATATTATTTAATCTTTAATTATGTTTTTCGTCAAAGGTTTATAATCAACTCTAAAAACTCATAAATCCCTAAAATTAAAAAAGTGCACTTAGTGTACAAAAGTTCAAAAAATTGCATTTATGAAATTCCTGAATGTGGAAAGTTCTATGTTGAGAGAATTATTGTAGGCCATTTAAATTTCCTTTAAAGGAACAAAGAAATTATTCCAAACAAGTCCAAGACATGTGAACAGACTTTGAACAATAATCATAGAATTTTGTGGGATAATATAAATTGATTCTAAAAGAAGAAGTAGGAAACACCGATAAAGCGGCATTTATTTTGAGAAATACGGATAACTTGTTACTGAATGTGTAGTGGAATTGAGTAGAATATTATTACCAGTTATTTAAAGACAAATTAGCATAGGTAATTAAGTATAATATTAGGCAGATGGCTGGGTTACTGTTCTGTTGTCATGACATTTTGACTTGACATTTATTATTCAGTCATATCACAATTGACTCGACATTTTCCTTGATAAATGAGAAAGATTTATTCTCTGATAGCTCAGAAAACAAAGTTGTTGGAGTTATTTTTTGAGGTAACGTCATTGAATAGTAACGTTCAAAGTTTCATTCTTTTAGTATCGAGCATTTATGAGTTTTTAATGTTGATTGTAAATCTGTGGAGAAAAACCCAATTAAGGTTTAAGTGAATCAGTTGCCCACAAAGAAATTGTTGACAATATGGTAAGAAACTTTTTTAGAAAGACTACATATTTTTCTGTCAACATTTTGTTCGCTACATGTTACATTGGCACCAATAAACTGTCTAATTTGACAGCTGTTGTTTCTTTTTAGATGTAATATTTTACTCAATGGTCATGATTAGTTCTGGGCGTCAGGCGTTTTTCAAAATAAATATAATAAAGAGGAAGAGCTGTATTTTCGTGCAAATTATATTTATAAAATTATCATGGTAAAGTGCTTTCTGCTACATAGTACCATCTAAAAGAGAGCATGGCATAACTTAGAGAAAAGTCAACGATTTTAATTTACAGTGTCCTCCAAAAAGTTCGCACCATAGGGGGGAAATTTTTAATTATTAATGTTTTATTTTGAAATTTAATTTTGGGGTTACCTTTTGCTTGAAAAAAGATGAAAAATGACCCAGTCAAACGTGGTCATGTGACTTTCTTTATCTGTCAAAAATAACATTTAAAAAAATATATCGCCAAAAATGGGTTTATTTGTTAAAATATCACAAAGTTTTACTTGAAAAAGTTGTTTCTTTTTCAATTTTACGTAAGTGTACCAAATTTGAATGCTCTAACAAAAGGTTTAGTTTTTTGCCAATTTTTAATATTTATGAAATATTTGAAAATTTAAAACTTGTAACTTCCTAAAAACTTTTTTTTATCACTAGCTTTATCATTCTATTTACTTTTTATTACTAATTACCGATAATAACAGGTATTTTTCAAAGGAAAATGATATTAACGCTTTAAAATTCTGTTATGTTTGTTGCAAAGTTGATGTACCGTCTAGCATTTAGGGTATAAATGTAGTTACATTACATTTTCCAGTTCTAAATTGATGCCAAAATAATAATAAATTTCTTAGCATTGGGATCATAATGAGTTACAAATACTCAGAGAAATGGAGTGGGCGCTTTGACCTACTGCGCATTCTATTTCCAGGCAAATTTAATGGCCGCCATATTTTCCTCACTTTGACTATTGATTAAGGTATTCCTTATTCAATGCTTTGACGTTTGCAGTTTGTTCTCAGCGGTAGTTGTTGTATTTTCAGCAGAGAAATGGTCAGTATTTTTGGAAAATGTCGCGTGCAGTACAGTAAGAATTATAAGTCTAGGAGACCTCCGGGAGTATGATTTTTTCGGTAAGTTTAGTAAAAACAATGGCCGAAATTTTGGGTACCATAGGCGCGCATCTGTATAATTTTAATGATTTTGCAGATTTCCTAAAGATGATAACATGTTGAATATGCGGTTAAAAATTCTTAACTTGGGGACTGATTGGACTTTGAGTCCAAATAAATTTGTTTGTTCAAAACATTTTGCTGCTGATGCCTTTACTGTGCACCGTGGCAAACGAGGACGAAGACCTCTAAAGCAGTCTGCAGGGCCAAGTCTGTTAACAATGATACGCCCATGGATGAAGTTGGTTTAACATGGCCACCACTTTTATTAGGCAGTTCGCGCAGCTTGTAGCGTATTATCCCCACTCCATTTCTCTGGGCATACTACGAGTTGTATTTAAAAAGAGAATTTAACAACGGCAAATAGTATAATTATTCAGTGTGTATGTATAGCCATAATTTAACAACTCAACTTCTTAGGAATAAATTAACTACAAGAATTATAAATATTTCCCCTCTTCAAAAATTTAAAAAATAAAAATGAAAAATGCAGCCACAACCCGGATTTGAACCTGCGACCTATCGCACACAACGCGAGAATCATGATCCTAGTCGTCCATTGAGGTCATATGAATGTTTTACTTAACTAGCCGTATGCAGGTAAATTGAACTACCATGGTTAAAAGTTAGTTCATTCGACAGCTGTCATTTAGGTTGAGCTTTCGGTTCTGAATAATATGTTTTTTATGCTAATAGATATTTAACGATCAATGTGTTAACTGAAAACATACCTTCTAGTCCTATATTAAATTTGGTAATGTGAAGAAGTTATCGGGTTATCAGTCTTAGCTGCCACAATATTGGGTTAGCGTAACTAGGACGTAACTAAGAGAGTAGGATTTCAGCAAAAATACCACTAGTGATATTATCGCTGAAATCATCACATCAATCATGTAGGGATGGGCAAATTTCACTTTTCCAGGGAAAGTGAAATTTCACTTTGAAATTTTCGCGAAACTTTCGAAATTTATGAAATTTTCGCGAAACTTTCGAAATTTATGAAATTTAAAGAAATTTTCGCGAAATATTTGAAACTTTCAATGTGATGTTGAAATTTATGAAATTTAAAGAAAGTTTCACGTGAAAATTTCGCAATCATTTCCTATAAACAGTCCCCACCCAAGCCCAAAAATTATGTATGTGTATGAAGTGGCATAGGTATAGAGTTTCCCAGATAGAGATAATAGTAGTAGTAGTAGTAGTAGTAGTAGTAATAATAATAATAATAATAATAATTCTCACCCTCACAATACTCCAAACTACGAGTACCCCAGAAGCAACCACATGCTTGTGCGGGGGAGGGGGGCAATTACTATTATTTTGTCTTCGTTGCCATTTGCGGCTAGGGCAGACTTTTTTCCCGATAGAACTAGGATAGCATTCGCTCAAGTACTACTACTACTACTAGTAGTATTTATTAATCATAAAACATACATAGGTGACAAGTCAGATAAGACGTTACGTTACGCTCGACTATCTCAGCAATTTTTAGGCTAAGTTGATGGTTCAAAAACTAAACTTGTGTAGTTTTTCCAAGAAACTGAATGCAGTAAAGAAAAAACAATCGAGCAAAAAATATAAGTTTTGACCAAAAAAAAATTTTTTTTTTAAATCAAAATGGCGGATTACAGCGGTTTTTGTTATAAATCATTAGTGGAACAAAAATTATATGTTTATTTTGTTATATCACTTCCCATTTAACAGCCGGCACGGGCGCATCCAAATTAAATGAAGGGATTGTGGCCTGCCGCATATGTTTTCGCGAAACTTTAATGAAATGAAATTTATGAAGTGAAACTTTATTTGAAACTTTCGAAAATTTCACTGAAATTTCACTTCATGGGATAAGCGAAATATTTCACTTTTGAAAGTTTCAAATGTGAAAATTTCAAATGAAACTTTCAAACGGCACAACTCTAAATCAGGTCATTTCATTGGTTCATATTGGCAGGCGTTGAATTCTCGTTAAAATATGTTCCTACTGGTAGGCACAGGATGCACTCCCTTTTATTAGTGACTAGTACCTAGGTGAAAAATGCACTTCCGACGTATCTAAATAAGTTTACTTAGGAAGTGTATGGTACCTACCGACTTTCATATACGTGGGACGTATAAATAGCCACTTTGTACAAATTAAATGAAATTAAAATAGGTACCTTCAAGCATCGTTGCAATAAGAAGCGTATGCCCTCCTTTTTCGGCAATGGGCGCTGCGGTATGAAAAAATAAGTGGTAATTTTTTTCCAATGGTGTAACCAACCCCCGATTTTCTTGAAATTTTGGCTACCCCCCAATATTTTCACCCGACACGCCGAATGTCGGGTGAAAAAATTTCAAGAAAATGGGACTGATGTGAAGACATCCACGGTTGAGCAACTGGCAACATCGCACAATACTGTGGCTGGCCACGAAATTCCGCTAATAACTGCACTAGATTAAGTGTGGGTGATCCTCGAAAATATTTATAAGAATGGCTATTTTCTCCGTGGTTGTCCACGAAATTTGGCTACTGATAGGACTCAATATTAAACACAGGGAGGCTATGGCTGCGGTACTGCTATGGTGAAGGCGGTTGCCCGTCAAGTCGTCAAGTCTACTTCGCCCCGAGGGATGCAGATCCAATGTCACCCCCGTAGGAGCGACGATAATAATTTTTATTTGCGAAATTGAACAACAGCTAGGTTAAAAAAAAATTCGACGCGGAGTTAATAGGCGATGGCTGCGGTACTGCTATGGTGGGGATGGTTGCCTGCCAAGTCTACTTCGCCCCTAGGGTCACAGATCCAATGTCACCCCCGTAGGAGCGACACTACTAATTTTTCTTCGCAAAATGGAACAACTTTTCGGATAAAAAAAATTGCCGCGAAGTTATTAGGTGATGGCTGCGGTACTGCTATGTTGGAGGCTGTTGCCTGTCAACCATACTTCGCCCCGAGGGATGCAGATCCAATGTCCACCTCGTAGAAGCGACGATACTAATTTTTATTTGCGAAATTGAACAACTAGGTAAAAAAAATCGACGCGGAATTAATAGGCGATGGCTGCGGTACTGCTATGGTGGGGGTGGTTGCCTGCCAAGTCTACTTCGCCCCCAGGGTCCCAGATCCAATGTCACCCCCGTAGGAGCGACGCTACTAATTTTTCTTCGCAAAATGGAACAACTTTTCGGATAAAAAAAATTGTCGCGAAGTTATTAGGCGATGTATGTGGTACTGCTATGTTGGAGGTGGTTACCTGTCAACTATACTTCGCCCCAAGGGTCGCAGATCCAATGTCACCCCCGTAGGAGCGACGATAATAATTTTTATTTGCAAAATTGTACAACAGCTAGGTTAAAAAAAATTCGCCGCGGAGTTAATACGTGATGGCTGCGATACTGCTATGGTGGGGATGGTTGCCTGCCAAGTCTACTTCGCCCCTAGGGTCGCAGATCCAATCCCGT
The DNA here is from genome assembly GCA_963920635.1 of Pseudeuparius sepicola. NCBI lineage: Eukaryota > Metazoa > Arthropoda > Insecta > Coleoptera > Anthribidae > Pseudeuparius > Pseudeuparius sepicola. The sequence goes on along the minus strand of OY987304.1, from coordinate 25,846,706 downwards.
AGGAGCGACGCTACTAATTTTTCTTCGCGAAATGGAACAACTTTTCGGATAAAAAAAATTGCCGCAAAGTTATTAGGCGATGGCTGCGGTACTGCTATGTTGGAGGTGGTTGCCTGTCAACTATACTTCGCCCCGAGGGACGCAGATCAAATGTCACCCTCTTAGGAGCGACAATACTAATTTTTATTTGACATGATTTAAATATTTGAAGAGGGGAAATATTTATAATTCTTGTAGTTAATTTATTCCTAAGAAGTTGAGTTGTTAAATTATGGCTATACATACACACTGAATAATTATACTATTTGCAGTTGTTAAATTCTCTTTTTAAATACAACTCGTAGTTTGCCTAATAATAATTACCACTACCATTAAACAAATAGAGACCACTTCTGTAATATATTTTGCCAACCAATTGGTTGACAAACTAAACTAACAGCCTACCAGTTGGCAGTTTAAATAAGTAATAGCATGCCTAACTGGGTGATACCTGGTGGTAGGTGATTTTGTTGCGAACAAATCATCACCTACAGGTAGGTAAGACATTTTCTGGGGTAATATAAGAAGTGGTGTGTCTATTATCGATAATACCTTTCGTTAATTTATAACTCGTTATAATCCCAATGCTAAGAAAATACCACTCCTGCTGTGCAGTTATGGTATTTTCAGCTTTGGGATTATAATTCGTAAAATTAACAAAAGGTATTATCGATAATAGACACACCACTTCTTATATTACCCCAGAAAATGTCTTACCTACCTGTAGGTGATGATTTGTTCGCAACAAAATCACCTACCACCAGGTATCACCCAGTTAGGCATGCTATTACTTATTTAAACTGCCAACTGGTAGGCTGTTAGTTTAGTTTGTCAACCAATTGGTTGGCAAAATATATTACGGAAGTGGTCTCTATTTGTTTAATGGTAGTCCCAAGGGAGAGTATCTCATAGGCGGTGGTATTTGATGGGGTAATTATGTCATATGGCCTGCTATGATTTTTTAAAATAGCAAATTTTCAAGAAACCCTATTAGGGATTTTTTTACGGCAAAATATTACCTTATTAAGAAAACTTGTTCAGAATGAAAAACTGAGTGGAATCGCAAAATTTCAAAAGTCTAGGCCTACCTTGATTTTTAGATTTATCTCCCACTTTTTTCGTAGAAAAGTATCCTTTCTGGAGTTTTCACGTCAAAATTTTATTTTTTTCACGATGAACAAGTTTCCTTAATAATATTTTGACATGAAAGTACCAGAAAGGACACATTTCTAAGAAAAAAGTGAGAGAAAAAGGTGAAAAAGCAAAAAAACAAAGTAGGCCCAGGCTTTTGAAATTTTGCGAATCCACTCAGTTTTTCAATCTGAACAAGTGTTCTTAATAATATTTTGTTATAAAAAAAATCCCTAATAGGGGTTCTTGAAAATTTGCTATTTTAAAAAATCATAGCAGGCCATGACATAATTACCCCATTTAAATACCACCACCTATGAGATACTCTCCCTTGGGACTACAAATAAAAAAATAGAGACCATTTGTTTTCCTTGCCCTTCATATATTTCTGAGGTGTCCAGTATCAAATTTTGACACACTGTATATGAAAGTCAGTACTCTTGCGTTCTCATTGCCGAGTTGAGCCATGTGACTTCTTTGGACTCCATACACGTCCGAAGTAAACTGAAGTGCATTTTTCTCAAGCATAATTGCAATAAGGAGCGTTCGAAGGAGCGTATGCCCTTCTTTTTCGGCGCCACGCCGAATGTCGGCCAAAAATAGGGGGGTAGCCAAAATTTTAAGAAAATCGGGGGTGGCAAATATTTTAGATAATTTTTCATACCCCGAATACCCCGAAATAACACAAAAAAAAAAAGAAATTTGCCATTAAACTATAACCGTTGACTGACATATTTATAAAGACTTCTCACGGCTATAGCTTTATGTCCTGGAAAACAGATGGCTCTGATGGCTAACAATGTACAGTGAAACCTCCCACAGGCGGACACCAATGGTTCCAACTTTATTGTCCGTTTGTGGGAGGTGTCCGCTTATGAGAAAAGCTGACTGAAAGAATTCACCAAAATAATGACAAAGTATGTTTTTATATGAATAGTCCAAGAAAGTTATACATGGACAAAAAAATCTTATCAGGTAGATATTTTCAGGGTTGGTTGTGGGTGGCATCCTGAGTATAATCCCAAAAAATCACATCGAAGTCGTGTTACGAGTTACGAACCCCGCAATAGGGGGTGGTTTTGCAAAAAAAAATTGCAATTTTTTTTTCTTATGTGTACATTATTACATTCTCTACAACTTTCCCTTATGACTATGTTTTTTTTTTAGCTTCAATACTTCATGAGATATAGCTAGCTAAATTGCTTTTTTATAAGGGTGAAAAAAATTTCTTTAAAACAAGCTGATTTGCCTGTAATCTTTTGTATAAGGGCTTAGGAGTGCACCTCCAGTTAACCCTGAAAAAATCAGCTTGTTTTAAAGAAATTTTTTTCACCTTTATAAAGCACTTTAGCTAGGTACCTAGTGGTAATCTTTTACCTATATCTCGTGAAGTATTGATGTTAAAAAAAAACTTCATAAGGGAAAATTGTAGAGAATGTAATAATGTACACATAAGAAAAAAAATGCAAAAAATTTTTTTTGCAAAACCACCCCTATTACGGGGTTCGTAACACGACTTCGATGGTGATTTTTTGGGGTTATACTCAGGACGCTACCCACAACCAACCCTGAAAATACCTACCTGATAAGAATTTTTTTTCTCCATGTATAATTTTCTTGCACTATATTGAGTCATTCCATCTTTATCCTTTAATATGAATCGTACATTACACCAACTTTATTCCACACACAAGCTGAAAATACAGCTCTGAATATGTTCCCGAATTAAATAAGTCCGTTCGTTAGAGTTTCGCGTCCGCATATGAGTCTTTAATCTATTTCTGGGAAAATTACACTGTCCGCGTCCGTCCAATAGAGAATCCGCTCATGGGAGAACTCTGTACGTGCTAAAATGTATGTCTGTGTTTGGTTCTAGAAAAAATGTCCGCTCAAGAGAGATGTCCGTTCAAGAGAGGTGTCCACTAGGAGAGGTTTTACTGTATTCTGCATTGTATTTTATCTTCGGAAAGCGCATGGTAAGCCAAAAATGTGTCAGATGTGACAGCCGTGAGCCGTGAGCAGTCTTTAATAATATATCAGTCAACGCTATAACACATGCGAACAAATGCCAAGAGGACATTTTTGTCTGCAAATAAAATCTACCTACATAAAAAAATTCAATACCTTTTATTACAATACAGGGTGATTCAGGGACCTCGAAAATAGTGGACCGGGAGATAGTGACAGATTTTTGGACGTGATTTTACTCAGTATGCCTTTCAAAGGGCACATATTCTCACAATAATAAGGTATGAATGTATGAATCAGAGAGTCATCCTGGGTTCTTCATGTGAAAAACTGAGTTTTCAATTATTCGAAAAATATGCGTTTTGATATGATTTTATACAGGCTGCCATGTGTTTTATGAACTTCAAAATAAAAAATTCCTGGGAAAAAATAGGCATACCGTTAGGGTGTGTCCAAAGGGCTATTATTGCCACGTGATCTTGTATTTTAATAATTAATTTTTCCACGTTTCTGACCAGGCTGCCAATGAGAAGTATGCAAGTTCTTATTATGAAAATGCTGAAAACAAGACGGCATACCTTTCGCGCATGTCCAAGTACTGTTTAAATGGAATGTTATTTAATCATTTAAACTAGTTATTCGATGTAAAGTGTACTTGGACATGCGCAAACGGTGGAAAAATTAATTATTAAAATACAAGATCAGGTGGCAATAATAGCCCTTTGGACCCACCCTAACGGTATGCCTATTTTTTCCGAAGAATTTTTTATTTTGAAGTTCATTATAAAACACATGGCAGCCTGTATAAAATCATATCAAAACGCCTATTTTTCGAATAATTGAAAACTCAGTTTTTCACACATTATGAAGAACCCAGGATGACTCTGATTCATACCTTATTATTGTGAGAATATGTGCCACATAATGCCCTTTGAAAGGCATTCTGAGTAAAATCACATCCAAAAATCTGTCACTATCTCCCGGTCTATAGGGGGGTAGCCAAAATGTCAAGAAAATCGGGCGGTGCATAGGGTGTGTTCCATAATTACCCATACGCTCTTTATTGCAAAGATGCTTGAGAAAAATGCACTTCCGACGTACCTAAATAAGTTTACTTCGGACGTGTATGGAGTTAAATGTACGATTCGCGATTCGCAATAATAGACTTTCCTCCCTGGTAATACAATAATTAAGGTACCATCGTCTTACCTCCAAGGTGAAAAACACAAGATAACAATAAAAGCACTTCTAAAAAACATGTAACTTTGACATGAAAATCCATGATTTCTACTTAAAATAGCTTTCAACCAATGAAATTCTAACATTCACTCAAAATATTGGAGACGGTGTATCTTCGGGGCGTATAAACAATAAACAATAAACATAAACAGGTGTCTGGTTGGTCAGGCACAAAACAGTGTTTAGTAGGTGAGTTCGGCATTGGAAATCTAAAAAACTCGTTTCTCCGATTTTCGTTCGGCATTGCAGATTATTCCGCTATTCCGCTCTACTCGATCTGATCTGTTCGACATCACATTTTTAGAGTGTGTTACGTGTTACTGTGTTGGACACACTACACACTCGATTCGCTCCGACACAATCGGTGGAGCTTGTAGATTTTAGTTGGGCGACGTCAAAAACATCACCTCTAAATTAAAAAAAAAACTGTTTCCATGCGTTTTACGAGGGCCTGTTTCAAATATTTTGAACAAGAATGCTATATATAATAAATGATAAATGAGAATTATTTAAACAAAAGAGAATTTAGATTTTGTGGCCCCCGCCGCCTCGTATAGAGGATAACGTCAACAGAACATAACATTGTGTGTTATGTGGTCAACAGAGAGAAAATAGCTAAAATTAAAATAAAATAGGTAAACATTTATTTTCTCTCTGGTCAACAACACAAAATATAAAGGTTAGGGGTTAGGGTCAATAACCCTTGAATTCGTTCGGTAATGGATCTGTAATCAGAGTACTCTTCGATCACGTGACCAAAGCTCGCACCCGACCTGCTCTCATCCGCGATGTCCAATGCTGAACGCACCTAGCGTCACACTAGTACACACTTTTTCATTAGAATCAATGATGAAAAGCTTCACCTGTAGCAGAGCATATAAAACAACCATTAGTCTTACCCCAGAAAAGGACGAATCAGAAGTGGCACTTGGCTAATTTAAGAGGGCAGAGGGGTATTTTTATGAGGTGGTGGGGACGGAGAGTATTGCTAGGCCGCCAGATCCTTAGAAAGGTTAAAACATGTCAACATATTTTTCACTATCATTTATTCATTTTGGGTAGGTATATCAATAAAATAAATATGAAAGCAATTAATATTATCTAATGTGTGCCGGTAGTAAAATTATAATGTTTTACGAACCATTTATTCTATTTATCTGAGCCCAGAAAACCCACAACCTGACCCCTGTTTTCTGGGACTTGATTATGAAAGCGGAATGCTTGACAACAGCGCGGCGCGACGCCACAGATTCCGTTCTTGCGGTACTGCCAGATCGTCCAGTCGGGAGCCGGTAACCAAGGCAACCCACAAAAATATAATGCAAATTAACTTAGTATAAAATGAAATCGATGATAATTTACTTATAAAAATGTTAGTCCTTGATAGTATTTTGGTTGATATTAAATTGAAGGCGATAAAAATAGCTAAATGAATTTAAGGAAATTGTCAGGCATAAAAGCTGACGAAGTCCGGCAACGTCGTTCGTGGCCTACGGCTGGCGCGCCACCTAACGCCAGACGCCAGACAGCGGTGTTATGTGGACAGCGTCAGCGTCAGCATGTTCAATTGAGGTTAAACCCCTTATAAAACGTAAACAATAAAACGAAAAACGATTACCAATTTCTAAGTAAAAAAGCCCAGTATTATTATCATGCCTGTGATAAAAGTAGCCAAAACAGGGACCAGATAAGGTGTACAATATGTATTCAGCTCAACTTGACTGCTTGTGTTGTTACTTCGAATACTTCGTTGCTGTATTTACACTAGTGCATTGTGCCCCAGAAAACCCACTTTGTGCTTAGGTTTTGTGACGAAATGGCCCCGCAATATTGCTGCGTTCGTGGATGTTCTAACAACACGAGGAATGTTGGGATAAGTTTTTTAAAATACCTGCTGATGAAAACAGGTAGGTACCTATGTGTAGTTTGTCCCTACCTTGTTACCACAATATTATATCCTTATTATAAATTTTATGTCCTACGTACTACCACTTTTACTGGAGTATTACCTACCCCAGAAAACCCACAAATGGTTTCCTACTGATAATACCTACCTAACTATTGTTTTTAATTTTTTTCAAGGTGTTATGCATGGATGAGAAAGTGTGGAAGGCAGGATTTGTTAGAAAAAACACCCACACAATATCATCGTGAAAAAGTGGGGTGTCAAAAGGAAATTTGAAAATTCACTTTTTCGGAAACTATGTCCGACCTCAAAACACCGAGATCAGATTCGTGTTCAAGGACCTCGAAAATAGGGGGTAGCCAAAATTTCAAGAAAATCGGGCGGTGCATACACTAATTTCCATAATTACCCCTTCATTATTAGATAATAATATGTATTTTTTGCTGATACTTGTAATTTTGCTGCATTTAATTTTTTTTACTAGGTTATATCGATGAGGCTTCTTCACAGAGTCCTTCTGTGTCTGTATGCAGCAATTTGACTTTGTTAGAACCTCAACGAGAACTTGATCAACCAGTCTCGATCGCTCAACCTTTGGATCAACCAAGTACACCCCATCTGTCACAGTCACCTATAGGCGATCTCCACAGCATTACCGAATTTTCAGTTGCATCAAAAGGTAATGATCTATATTCACAAACTGTTATTATAGTATACACACCCAAACTTATATGGCATCACGCATTATTTTCGATAATTTTTTTTTGTCAAAAAAATTATATGTCATGGAAAGTCAAAAGTGTTTACTAACAAAAACAGTTAAATGTGAAAAACCCGACAATATAAATTGTAATAAATATTAAGTGATTCCATATTATAAGTTTGGGTGTGTGTATATTGTAATTTTTGTATTACTTGTTTTGTTATTGAATAATTCTATTTTTAGATGCTAGTCAACAAACTCTTAGTTTGAGTGCACATAGTCCGAGAAAGCATTCATTAAAGTTACAAATAAAAAAACTCCAAAGAAAGTTTCATCCGAAGTTGGAGCAAGCTGTCGACAGTGCCGACACTGAAATAAATGACGAACAATTTCTTGCCATTTGTGAGAAAAAACTGTCTGCTTCAATGCTACTATTTGTAAGGCATTATTTAGAAAATTCCAAAGAAGATCCACAGGGATATCGTTACTCGTCAGATATGAAACAATTTTCCTTAACAATTTATTTTCTAAGCCCAAATGCCTATAGATTTTTAATGAAACCACTTTATTTGCCATCTAAAAGCACTCTTCAAAGAATAACTAGCAAATGGCATATAACTGCAGGTCTTAACAGTTTCATTTTTGAGGTTATTAAATCAAAAGCTACAAATTTAGAGGATTCTTCAAAACAGTGCATTCTTTGTATTGACGAAATGTCATCTTCCGATACCATTGTTGGCTTTCATAATACATTGAAGGAAAAAAGATATGCTCCTGCTAAAACTTTTATTATGGCTAGAGCAATATTTCTAAGTGGAAGCAACCAGTTGCTTATTTCGTTATTGATACTTGTTCAGGGGAGGAACTAAAATTTATTATTTTTGAAGCAATAAGGAAACTTAAATCTGTAGGATTACTAGTAAGTGCGTTAGTGTCTGATCAAGGATCAAATTTTGTACAATTTTCAAAATCAGTTGGTATCTCTCCAAACTCTTCACATTTTTATGTCGATAGCGAAAAAATATTTCATATGTTTTATGTGCCGCATCACTTAAAATCAACACGAAATAATTTTTTCAGTTACACATTCGAAACCTCTGAAGGATGTACAAATAAAACGTATATTGACCAAATTTATAATAAACAAAAACAAGCCTTTGGCTCTTCGGCTGTGTCCAAAATTTACAGATGAACACATTAATTCGAGTCCTTTTAAAAAACTGAAGGTTAGTTTAGCCGTCCAAGTTTTCAGCGCAATGATAGCTGCGGCACTTAATTCCTTTATTGAATTCGGACAATTCCCCCCTTCGGCAAACGCTACAGTGTCATTTGTAGAAAAAATTGATAAGTTATTTGATATCTTAAATTCCTCAAAAATATCAGGCAGTAAGAAATACAATAGACCTTTCAAAGGAGCAGATTACCAAGTCGATTTTTTAAAGGAAATGTTTACATATTTTGAGATTATTAAAATTTTAAAACAAAATATAGAGGTAACCAATAAAGTTAAATTTTTGAAAGGGTGGCAAATCACAATAAATTCATTTTTAGGTCTTTGGAAAAAATTTCATTGTTTAGAGTTTAGTTCCTTATACACTCGACGCTTAAATCAAGATTGTCTCGAAAATTTTTTCGGCACTATTAGGCAGCAAGGGGGAAATTGCTTGAATCCAACCCCCATCCAATGCGAAAGGGCTTTCAAGAAATTATTTTGTTTAAATTATTTCCAACACGCGGATGGGGCTAATTGTATTGAGGATTTTGATTCATTATTGTCATATGTAACCACCGAACATACACAAATTTACAACAAAGTTGTTGTGGGAAATGCAAGATCTATTTTTTCTGATTTAAGTGTGGTGGCACCAGATTATATTGATTTCGAACTACATGAATCAAATAGTATATCATATGTTTGTGGATATTTATTAAGAAAGTGCTTGGAACAACATTCATGTGAAGTTTGTATTAAATATTGTAAACGTCATACATTAGGGGATACTGATTTGTTTACTTATTTTAAAGCATACAAATCAAGTGGTAACGAAACCTTTGGACATTTATTTTCACCTCCTGATAATTTCCTCAATTATATTAAAACTCTCGAAGTTAATTTTTGTACCCTCTTTCCAAATTTGCTTTAGAAGAAAATGTTGGTGTGAAATTAAAAAATAAGCTGCAAAACATTTCATATCAACATCCATGCCCTAGTTTTAATCATGCCTATTTATTATCCCTTTATGTAAGATTTAGAATCTATTCTTCTTTAAAATTTTTAAATCGTGATATTGTTTCTAATAAAACTAATAAAAATTATAAACTTCGAAATTTACAACATTTATAAGTGCTGCCAGGGGTCATTATTTTTAAAAATTAGGCTAAGTTGATAATTTATAGTGTGCATGTGCATAATATGTACGTAAGTAGTTTAGAATATCTTTTGTATTTATAGGTATTATATTTTATATGTGCTATTGTTTTTGAATTTTTTTATAGATTTTAGTAATAAACATTTTTGATAAATAACGTTTTTTACTACCAGTGATACGAAGGTCAACCAATTTTGCAAATAATAATTGTTATGGATCTATATAAAAAACAAATTAATTGCCAAGCTATGAGTTTTGACGCAAGTCGATTGAAATATTGTAATATTTCAACCACCCAAGTAGAATAGTTCACTTGAACCTAAATCATAGTTGTTTCTAATTAATATAGGTAAGTATAAAATAATAAAGAGGAAATATTGTGAAATTTCCATGTACAATAAATAAAATGTATTTTTCTCTTTAGTAAAATATTAATATTTATATTTTTTTCATCAGTAAAAAACCTACTTAAAATCACTTCTGGAGATTCAAATTTAACTAGATCTAATCCCAGAAAAACTTTACTATTCTAAAAATTAATTTTGCTATATAAAACACAAAATTTTCTATAGTCCGGACCTGGTCGTGCAATGGGCAAGTTCTACTCTGTCCAAACTACGGTGGGCGTGGCCAATGCGCAGATGTCAACGGCGGAGAGTTCATTTCCTATGCGCGAGAGGGGAAATTGGAACCGCGACATCAAAGGCGCCGAAAGCAAGTGCCACTTCTGATTCGTCCTTTTCTGGGGTCTTACTTCCCATGGCGAGAAAATTCTGTGCACCTGTTCGCGCAGCCGCCATGTGGGCATAGATTCTGTCAAATTGATGCAGTGTCGGGGCGATTGGGCAGTTCTTTTTTGGCTGTATAAGAGATATTACAGTGCCGTGGAGTGTGCTTTTTTCTAAATTGTGCTTTTTGCTAGTATCTTTAAATAAAGAATCCCAGGAAGGAGTACAAGCTGCTTGTGCTTACCACACACTATATACTTTACTGATACTACTCTGTATTTCTGAATTGATTTTCCCGACTACACCTCTGACTTCTATTCCACCAATATGGCTCAAGGTCATCCAATTTGCGGATGATTTCTCAAGAGTAAATTATACTGCTGGTTGTTTTGTATGCTCTGCCTGTAGTTAATACCCAAACAGCACACATTCATCCATTATATATCCATCGTGTGTCCATCTCTGGACGTCTTGGCTTTCCATAGGATGTCCAGAACCTGTCCTATCGACAACTTATGGACTTCCGATGGACTATACGAATGACACACTTCTGGACATCCGCTTGGACACCATTGCTGGATCATTATTGGACTCCAGTTTTGGATGGGTTATGGACATATTTTTTTGGGGAAAATGAAAATATACAGGGTGTTTGGTAGGTCAATGTAAACATTTTAAGGGGTGATAGAGATAGAGGTAAGTTTGGCTAGGGCTAAATAAGTTCTAAATAGCTTACTCTATTACCCCCATATTTACATCAACCTACCAAACATCTTGTAGAATATGCAGACGATAACAAATTTTAATATCATTTCGTTTTACATAAAATATATAGGTATATATTGCTTTTTTGTAAGAGCCTCTTCTTCGATCACCATAACCCTCGCCATAACCATAACCTGTCATTTGCGATTTGCGGCATTGAACTTTTTTTAAAAATCGAGCCATGGACATGGACACTATAGTTTATAGGTACTTTTTGTACTCTCTCTTCGGGAGAGAGTAGAAACCTCCCAAAACATACCACATTTTCAACTGCTCTCAGATATTCTATCACCTCGTTTATGCTGTTCTAATCCTAAAAATAACAAAAATTATATACCTACACATAGTATCAGGTAAATTAAGACGAAACTATTTACTTTCAGACTGATGAAGATGCAGGATTGCTAGGAGTGGAATTTAATTCTCTTATAAGACACATTACAATCATCTTCTGCATTCAGTTTTAGGTATTGCAGGTGAAGAATCACCGAATATTTTCCTTTCTCCATTTATCCCATTGTTGGATTTTAAGTCACTAGTGTCTTCGGCCTTTTTAGTCTTCTTTTATTCTATAGCATTAGTTATCTATAAAACAAAAATACAATACAATTTACGTAGGTAGGTACCTAACAAGATATAACATTTGAACTACATGGAGATTAGGCATTATAATGGTAGCAAGCATAGACTTATAAGCAAGGGGAGATAGGTATAACTATTTACATTTTAAAGCAATCAGAGATCCTTTTAATATACTATTCATTTGGTTCCCCTGTAAATTCTCAGCGCGTGTGGTTGCCAGATTTTCGGTTATGTCCCCTCACTCCCTTTTCGCATATAAATCTCTGGGTACAGCTTATCTATTAATATTAGTAGTATAGCTATAGGGATACTTGATCACATTGGTAACCCTGTCCATCCGCATCTCCCCCGTATAGGGGTGGGGTGGCCTCCACGAGCAGTTGTGCGAAGAAGTCTTCAAGGTCATTGCCGAAGAAGTGGTGACACCTGCGAAGTGTCGCCAGCAGGTTACCTGTGTCACCTCGCCGAAGAAGTCGACAATAACCAGAAGAGGCTGTTGAAAAAATGTGTGCCATGTCGTGAATGCTGGTGACACAGAGAGAGAGAACACCTGGTTAGGTGTGACGAGCCTAGCCTCGTCTTGCCGCGAAGAAGTCGTCGACAATAACCAGAAGAGGCTGTTGAAAATTATCGTGTTGAATTTTTTTTTTTCAAAAGTCTCATTAAATCAAATGACCAATTATTGGAAGTGCAATAAACATGTTTACTTGAGATAACATTTTTTTCAAAAATCTAATTAACAAATGACGTCAATCCAATTATTGGAAATGCGATAAACATTAGATAATTTTTTCAAAAATCTGATTAATAATTTTTATCACGAAGTAGAAAATAAACTGTTAACAAATGACGTCAATCCAATTATTGGAAATGCGTTTACTGGATAATTTTTTCAAAAAACTAATTAATATTTTTTATCACGAAGTAGAAATAAAGTACAAAATTATATATTTTGGTCTTGGAAATGTTTTGCATAAAGATGTTTACACGAATGAATTAGCGATAAAAGGTTTTTTAGAGTTAACAAGTTTTTTAAAAATCTAATAACTACAAAATATTTGAACACGAATATATCGAATTATCCTAATTATATATTATATATATTTTTTTATTTTTTTATTTTTTTTATTATTTTTTTATTTTATATATATATTTTTTAATTTGCCTACAAGTAGAAATAAAGCAGCACAAAAACTTTTTTTTCTTTATTAATACACAAATAACATTTATTGCGGTAACAAACCATCTATATAATTGTAAATAATACGAGCAAAATTGATACTACAAGCACATTCAATTAATTCGTGATATCGACAAACAATCTGGCTTTTTTCTAATTTCGGACAGTTTGGATCGGACTCTAAATTAATTACATGTGGTATGATTGAAATAGATATGTGTTGAATGATACACTGCAACAGAAAATCTTTTTTCTCAAAACCATTTACGAAAATTCTGTCAACGTCTGTTAGTTCTTTTGATAAAATGTCGTATACTTGATCATAATCGATGAATCCACTATCGTAATGAATTCCGACGTGATTGTTGAATAGGTTTTTTGCATTTTTCTTTTCTTCTTGATTTAGCAAGTGTAGCGGTGTTTTTGGTTTAAACACATAATGTTTCATCTCGTAACCATTGTAAATTGCTAGTTCTTTAACTTGAAATTCGGGAGGAGTATGATATCCTTGAAGATCTACGACGATGAACTTCATCTTGCAAAGTTTGAAACAAACTGAATGTTTTAAGCTGAACCTGTGTGTTTAAATACTAAAACGTCTTTTCAGTTTGGTTTTTTCTGCATGTACTAAGTCTAATTACAAATCTATTTTTTTGGTCTTGACAGATATCTTCTCTTTCAGCGCAATCATTTAGATTTACAAAACATTTATTTTGTTGTTGTAATTCGTGATCACATCTCTTAACCCCGAGAGTCTTTTCATGTGATAAAAAATTTACTTTGTCGGTTAAATCTAAAATCTTTTGTTTACCCTCTTCGATTAAGGAATAAGCAATTTTAATTTTACTCTCCCAAAGATTATTTTTTTCTTTTAAAGTGTTTTGCAAAAGATGTAGGGATGATTCAAGTTGAATGTTTTCCTTAAGTAATTTTGTAGCGTTAACGATTCCACTTAGGTTCATAGAATTTTGTTCGTATTGATCGATTTTTTCCATACAGAAATTGTTTACTTGTAGTTCTTTGTCGTACATTTCCATATAGGAATCCAGTCTTTCAGTGCATTCTTTATACATTATCGAATTGGTATCGTATAAAACATTATAGTCAGATTTCAATTTGTTGTGTTGTTGTTTGCACAACTCGAGTAGTGCAGATACGTTGTAAGCTTCTGTGGTGGTAACATTTTCAAATTTTGTGGTTGCCATCATTGTTACGCAATTGATTACTAAGAAAATTAACGAGAATACAAAATTAAAGTGGTTGTTGTTCATTATTCTTCTGTTAGTAACCACAAAGTTTGTTGTCGACACTTCCAACAATACTGAAACTTTCTCATTCGAGGCCTAACATTTAAAGTAAAAAATATACTCTCTGTCTCTCTCCAACATTTTGTACACAGATAAGAAAAATAAGACATTTGTTGAACGACTTGGAGTCTTGGTGATATATAAAAGAAGAATGACATCATTAGAGACTAAAACAGTTTATTTATAGTTATTAATTAAAAAATACATAAATTACATTATTTCTAAGTAGTTGACTAATTTTAACTACATTTGTAAGTGGACTATATTTTACTAGTCGATCGTGAAGAATTAAACAGAAAGCTGTTGTATTTGCAGGAACATTTTTGTCCGTTTCAAATTCCAATCTAATGTCAACGGCTCCATTTTTTAAACTTTCATTTTGTCTACTACAATCGATGACAATCAATGGAGCTATACTTTTAAATTTTTCCAAAGTCAAACATGGTTCGATTGAATGTTTGTAGTAGTAGGATTGTTGAAACTGAGTATACATTTCATACAAAATAGTAAAATGTTTTTTATCAAAATTAAGATTCAAATTGTCATACAGATACACTTCTGAATTAAGATATAGCTTGATGTTTATCAGGTTACAATGATCAAAGTGACTAGCATCTTGAGAGATTTGATTTTTTTTTAGCTGTTTGAAGACCTACAATTATGAAGCGAGGTTTTTCCAACTGATTTGTCGCTTTTACGTTCCACGTGTGTCTAGTTGTTACTTGTAGTACGGGATACTCGTGCAATTCCCAACTACGAAACGCAATCTCCAATTCTCCTCCTTTTTCAATGTACTTTAATAAACGCAGCTTTTCAACATCGGCTACTTGAACATGCGGCATTTTCCATAAAACTTTAGTTAGTTCAATTTTTGGATTTTCTGTTGCCTTACTAGTAATAATTGCATTATGATCTGTGGAACTTCTAATCAATACCAATTCTTGTCGAACATTTATCAAAATTTTTTTGAAGTCTTCACAGAATCCCAATAAAATTTTTAACGGTATACACACGCTAAAATTTCCATCCGAATCGACAATGTCGGGATTGTCTAAGTGTTTCCAGCCGGCACCTTCGTATCTTACCGATTCGCTGTTGGTAAACGATACATAACCCTTCATGCATGAAGTTGTACCTGGATTGCGTACGCGATCTATTGTGATTCCTCCAATTTCATAACGAATCTCATCGAAAAGAAATGCAATACCATTGTTAACAAAAGGTAATGTAGTACTAGCTTTGTCCTCGGTATCGGTTAGTTTTCCTTCGATGTATAGGAAACTTTGAGAAGGTAGAGTGTAGATGTCTTGTGTCTGAATAGGTAGACGAATCTCATCGGATTTATTTAAGGTTGTATTAGCATACGGCGGGTGACTATGAATTTCACAGTTTATAATGGAATTATCCATTAAAACGTGTTCACCCACATTTAAAATGTTAAAACTCATCTTGTTGTTGTTGTTGTTGTTTGTACGAGGTCGCACAAGAACACCTAATGTAAACAATAATTTTTCTTATTCCAGATAAAATTCCAACCTTCAAATTTTACCAAAATTTGAAAAAAGTTTTCTTTTCAGTAGCCGTTTTATAAAATTCTAAAACCCAAAGATTTTAAGAATATCTTGTTTTCTGATGTTAACACCTTGGTAACTTTCGATACACTGTTGTTTTTTCTTGCTACGACTTCTTTTAAAATGGGTTGTGGTGGTGCAAACTGCTGGTTATACCTAAATACCATTGTTAATCAATTGCTTTAAATGTAGTCTTACTGTGACCAGCTCTTCACTCAAATTGATACGTTTACCGTCTTGATCCACAATTTTAAGAACAATCTCATCGATGTATCTTGTGTTGATGGGTAGGTAGATAACATGATACAACAAAAGAGAGATATGATATTGCGCAGGTTGGACACCATATTGGCGCGTCACGCGGTTATAAACAATGATACAAGTTGTATTATCTGGTTATAAACAACCGAAACGTCAGAAACGTCTGAGTGTCATTGTAGTGTGTTCTCTGCATTTTCAGCCGATTTTCGAAAAAAAAAAAATGAAATTGCTCTTTGTGAACGTAAATTCTAACCAAGCAGAAACTTTTATGACGAATGACTTTTTTTTGCATCTTATTTCACTCTTTGGTCCATTTGTCCCTTTGTAAACTCAATCAGTGGAGATACTGTAATACTTTGCATGTCATAAGTGGGCGGGAACTTACCGCGTGACGTAATTGCGCAGAAGGGAACGAAATTGAGGCGGCTAAATATCATATCTCTCTTTTGTTGTATGATGGGTAGATAAAGTTTGAAACTTTTTCCACAATTTTGAAACCGCTCGGAACTGTTGGATAGAGTGTATGCAGAATGTGAACGAGAGAATCATTGTTGTAGGAATTTGTAATTAAATTGCAATCGACACAGATTGAGTTTACTTTTGAAATGTTTATAGGAAAATCGGAAATGTGTTTTTTGTTAGCATTTAATTTTTTCTTTTTAAATCCCAGCAGAGGAGCGATAGAATCGGATTTTTCAAAATTAATCGTCTTGTTGCTTCTAATTTCAAATCGTAAAGTATTGACGTTGGTATTCATTTTTAAATAAATGCTTTCATCTTCTTCCTTTAGAATTGTATTAGATACCACTGTAGAATGTTTTTTCTTATTACTCGATTTTTCTTCCATTTCTGAAATTTGTTGTAAAATACTATTTTCAATGTCGGTAATTTCGTAGGATCCTTCGGGTATTTCAAACACATGTTTTCCAATATAAAATTTATTATTGGTGTTATCAACGTTGGGAATGGAATTAAAAGTTACAAAATCAATTAGACCCAAAACATACTCTTTTTCATCGGACAGTACGATCGGCGGGTAAATTTTTGATGACAACACCGAATCTCTAGCTGACAATGTAAAAGTATAGGAACACATTTTTTCTGATTGAAGGTTTTAAAGTAAATGAAAGAAAAGCTAATTAGACTTATATATTTATTGAGTAAGAAATATAATACATAATTGTCCGCAATTTACAGAGTTAAATTTTTGATACGTAGCATGATTATATAAAATGTTACAGGGTCCTGCAGACTGAAAGTACTCTAAGGCTTCCAGGGGTGGTCGGGGATTTCCATAACTGTCAAAGTACCAAAGTCGTTTATCGAATTTTTTGTATGCTGTCCAATGGGTGCCTGGTCCTTCTCGCTCATCCAAATTAATAATACCCGTTTCAAATTTTCTAATTTTCTTTGGTAAACCATCTCTCATATATACTCCTCTAAAATGTGGATGTGAATTTTTAAAGTGTGCGCATAATGTTCCAAGTCGATGTTTGTCGTTGGATTGTTCATTGGTAAAATCATTTTGGAGGTGGTGGTGTGCGACTGCTTCTCCGACAATTATTTGTATGGTTTTAAAAAAAGCCCAAGTCCTGTTTTATAGGGCTTCAGATACAAACCCTTACCCACGGCGATCGATTCCATCGTTTTGTTGTGACGATGTGCTTCTTCGAGTTGTCGTTTTGCGGCTCTGGCATCGTTGACGGCTTTTGCTATACCCGCTGCTCCTCCACTAAGAGCACCCAAAGCACTCAAACCGGCAAAAATGGGAATTAGAGGTAAAATTCCTCCAGATTTTGGCACTTTTATGACACGAGATGATGAATTAATTTTGTTTTTTAATTTGTGAGCTGTTTTAATAGCCACTTGGATAACTTCCCCCAACGTTCTAGGTTTATCTTGAATAATTTTTGATTTCAGCTGTCGAACAATTTGTAAAAAAAATTGTTTTTTCTGTTTTTTCTGTTTTTTTTTATTTTCGTCGTGGAATTTTTCTAGTAGAACGTTTAGATGATGCCATAATCACTTAGAGTTTAGGAATGAACAAATAAATGAAATTCGCTTTCAATTTATACAACTTTTAGTTTGTTTGGAATTTCGTCGTTAATGTCACTTGTGATTAGTTTTCTTTTCCTATTTGGTTTTGGTAGATCAATTGGTGAATCAATTTTTAACTTTTTAACCACGTCATCTCCATTCAATTCGTTGTCATCGTTTCGTTTTCTTCTTTGTGGTGTTAATGCAATTTCGTCACTTAGTTTAATTCTTTTTTCCGGTAAAATTTCCCCATCCAAAAATTTTCTTTTTAAAATTGGTTTGTTTATAGGATAGTCATCTGCAATGTCCATCGGTTCTTCTTGCATTTTTCTCTCTTGTTTGAGTTTTTTTGAACGTGGTTCTCGTTTAGATTTCTTTACAGTTTGTCATTTAGAAGTAGTAGTAGTCAATTGTAAAATTTCAATAGCACTTGCGATGTTTTACATCGAATTTTCCAATTTTCTAACACAATTTTTAATTTCGTGTTTTTTTAAACCCATTCCAAGTTTAACTTTAGCTTTCATCGCTCCCGCAACGCCCAACGAATTCAATTTCTCACCGAAAGATGCTTCCTTCGATCTGAACCTTTCGAGTGCTTTCTTCGCTAAGACCAAATCTGCGGCGTGTCGACGTTTTAAATCTTTTTCTTGAGAGTATGCTATATCGTGATCTTTGCATGCTCTATCCAAACCGTTAATACCGGGGTCACCGCGAGAAAGACGTTCTTGTAGACGAGTTCCCGGACCACAGTACTGATAACCACCGGGTATATGTAATTTGAACGGTAATTTGTTGATTAACGTATTCAGTAATCCTTGTCCACAATAGACCTTCATAGTGTGAAGTGAACATAAAAATTTAAAAATGCATTTTTATATAACATTTTACTAACAACAGTCGTTGTTGAATGAGTGTGAGTGTCAAAATGAAATTAGTCAAACAACAGGCTACTTTAAACATCGAAAGTTATGTTTTTAACTATGAGAAGCAAAACGTTAGAAAACATGGAATTTTACTTCCGTCGACAGTGAGATGTTTAGTTGTCGGTCCGTCCAATTGTGGTAAGACAAATGTGATGCTCAATCTACTCGAACATGAGAATGGACTAACATTTGAAAATGTGTACGTGTACTCGAAATCATTATATCAACCGAAATAAAGGTATTTGGAGAAGCTGTTGAAGCCAATCAAAGGGATCAGTTACTATCCGTTTAATGCGAGCGATGACATACTACATCCGTCTGATGCAAAAGCAAACTCAATTTTTATATTTGATGATGGTCGCATGTGATAACCAAGATGTAATCAGAGACTACTTTAGTATGGGTAGACACAATAACATTGATTCATTTTACTTATATCAGACTTATGCTAAAATTCCGAAACATTTGATAAGAGACAATGCTAATGCTTTGATTCTTTTCAAACAGGACGATTTAAACTTAAAACACATCTAAAACGATCACGTCGGTACAGACATGACATTTGAAAAGTTTAAAACAATTTGTTCGTTCTGTTGGAAAAATCCACACGATTTTTTAGTGATTTTCAAAGACTGTGAACTTATTTACGGTAGATATAGGAAAGGATTTGATCAATTTATTTATTTGAATTGAAGAAGTGAACGAGACCAGTTCTGGAGAACTGCTTTCTGTTCTAGACCTGTTTTAGATCTGTTCTAGACCAGTTCTGGAGAACTGCTTTCTGTTCTAGACCTGTTCTGGACCTGTTCTAGACCTGTTCTGGACCTGTTCTAGACCTGTTCGAGACCTGTTCGAGACCTGTTCTGAGACCTGTTCTAGACCTGTTTTGTTGAAACATGAATGAAAAACAACTAAAGAAAAGACTTATTACAAAACGTAGAAATGTAAAAAACAAACTAGAATTGTTGAAAAGTGGAGAGATCGCCCAAGAGAAATTATTGAATCCCATAACAAGACATTTGATTAATATCGAATCTAAATTATCACCGCTACAACCGCAATCACCAATAGCAACTTCAACAACAGCAGCAACAACTGTCGAAGATGCGAAGAGAGAAATTGAACCAAAAAAGGGAGTTATTAAGAGAAAAATCAACAGAGCAAAATCATTACAATACGATACCGAGGATTATAATAATGCAGGATATACCGAGACACCTAAAATCCCACGTAGATTATCTATAGAACTGTCATCACCTTTTCCCGTTAAACAGAACTACGAAGACAATGATGATGATGATGATGATGAACCGAGTGAGTTAAAACAATCGATTTTGGAAAATATAAAATCAGACAATGATGATGATGATGATGATGATGAACAAGAAAAAAAGGAAGAAAAAACACGTTTTACAAACATTGCAGAAGAGTCATATAGGGATTATTTGGAACAGTATGATCCTTTACCGAGAAAATACATAAATGGAATGTATCAAGATGAGGAAAATAAAGAATTTGATCACAAATACGGTATTCGTTTAGATAAAACTAGTGAAAAATTCATGATTGGAGATTCAAAAGTAGACATTGATGGTTCTGACATCTTAGTTAAAAATAAACGTTTTAGAGGTACCCAAGGATTGTACGAATTGCTTTTTAAAAAAGTCTTCACAATTTCACCCCAGAAGATCAAGCAAACTATCAACAAATTGTACTCAAGACCAATGCAAATCGACGTCATTATAAACCTAACAAACAGGTTGATGGAAGTAGGCTTAAAAAATATAAGTCAATTATTGCTCCAATAACAACTGGTAAAGGAATGTTTATGGAGGTGAACGAACATAAAATCGATTACATTCATTGGGACGATCCAAACGAGTTAGTCGATAGACTTCGTTTGTTGTTGGCATCACAGGCAGCAGGTCATACGGGTCACACCAACGAGATTAATTCCATAATCGAAGAATTGAAAGAAGCCAAAATAATTGCGTAATTGCTGCTATGATTACAGATGCTAAAAGACAAGTTGTCGAGGAAATTCACAAACCAGCTAGAATCAATTTTCCTAGGCGTAGAACTATAATAAAATCCTTATACGATTTGTTTCAAGCCGATTTAGTTGAAATGATTCCCTACTCAAAGGAAAATAAGGGTTACAAGTACATACTAGTAATTATAAATTGTTTTTCAAAATACGTTTGGGCTCTACCTTTAAAAAATAAAACTGCTTTTAAAGTTGCAACTGCTATGGAACAAGTCCTTAAAAAACAAACACCAAAAAATTTGCACACTGATCTAGGTAAAGAATTCTACAATTATACGTTTAAGAAACTTATGAAAAAATACGGTGTCAATCACTACAGTGTATTTAGCGAAAAGAAAGCGTCTATGGTGGAGAGAGTGAATCGAACATTAAAAGGTATGATGTGGAAAGAATTTAGTTTGCAAGGTAACTATAAATGGTTAAAATTGCTTCCAAAAATTTTGATAATATACAACAATAAAAAACATAGAACGATCGGTATGAAACCGGCTGACGTAACCGAAAAACATGAAAAATGTCTGTTGAGTACAGTCTACAATAACATAAAAATTGTCGACTTAAAAAATAAATTTAAAGTTGGAGATCACGTACGCATTTCGAAACTACGAGGGGTCTTTGATAAAAAAATACATACCCAATTGGTCAACTGAAATTTTCACGATTAGTAAAGTGCAACTGACAAATCCTACGACATATTTGCTAAAGGACTCTAGCGATCAGACCATTTCGGGAGCATTCTACAAGTATCAACTACAAAAAGGAAAGTATCCAGATGTGTATCTAGTTGAAAAAATTTTAAAAAGACAACCGGATAAAGTGTTTGTGAAATGGTTGGGATTCAATAACAAACACAACAGTTGGATCGATAAGACGAACGTTGCATAACATTTCACTATAAATATAGCATCCAATCCGAAATTGGTTTTAGTGTTTTATAGCAGCAGCGACGACGACGACAACGACGACGACACGATGGTAAACCGAAATTTGTTAGAAGAGGAGCAAATAAGATAACAACGAGCAGTCGAGAAAACGCTTAGGATGCCTATGTACAGACGAGAGTTGCAAAATGTATATGCGGTGTGTCGAAACCCCACCCAGTTGTCATCAAACAATGTAAGAAGGATAATAAACTCATCTAAATTCATTAGTCGAGAAGGAGGCAACGTTTTTGCTAGAAGATTTGATCTTACTGACAATCCATCGCATTCCCCTATGAGTTCGTCAGATTCATTAGCCGATTAAACAGATAATTTTAAAAGATTTTCGTTAGTTTGAATTTAGTTCTCGACAAGTGTGCACCATGTCTATTATCGACGTCCAAGGGTTTCAGTATAGAGATGAACACAATTTTTTGTGTAAAGAAATTTCAATTTTGAATGTAAATATGGGAACTACCGTACACAAGTTTGTAAACTCACCGCTAGATTTGACTCAATTCAAACCAAAGATACAGTGCCACATGGAGTGGTTAACGAGAAATTTGCACGGTTTGTGTTTCGACAGTTATAGCGAAGACTTTTTGGCCTACGAAAACATCGCCGATTTTATAAAGGAACAAGTAAAAGAAGAGAAAGTCGTAGTTAAAGGCCTTCAGAAGAAAAGATGGTTGGAAAATTTTCTATCAAATAACCAAATCACCGATTTACTCGACGATAGATGTCCGACACTGGAGAATTTGAAGCTCGCATTTAAGTCGTACCACTGTTTACAGCACGTAATTAATACTTTAAATTGTACTTTGGAAAATGTATACTACTTGTATTATTGGACTCTTTATTGTAAAAGGTTTTAAAATAAATAGACAAATTTATATCAAGTTTTTTATTCTATCAAATTTGAATTACCAAATTTGTGCATATACTTCATCTAATGGTTGTTGTTGTTGTTGTTTGAGAGGTGGTGACAACGGTGACTGCGACGACGATGACATCCCGCTATCTGTTTCTGTACTTCTACGTTTTTCTTGTTGTTGAGGTTGTTGCTGCTTCTGCTGTTCCTCCTCATCATCATTAATCTCTCTTGCAAAGCCGCCACCGACTCCAAAAACGCTCGTTTTACTCCTCCTCCTACACGACGCAAATCGTCGTCTTCCTCATCCAATAAATTGAATTTGTACTTTCTCACTGTAGCCTCCAATATTTTGAATTCTTCATCTTTTTCTATTTTTGCCCTCATGTATCTGACTGGTAAATTTCCGAATTTCTTTTTTAACGTTACTGCCTTCGGACAATACGATAACGAAAGGAAGACTTTGTCCCCTTTCATCTTCAATTCTTTCACACCATATCTAGAACAATAAACTAAAATTAAATTATGTTCACTAGGATGATTCAAATGAATTAATCGATAGACTGCTCTGCTGCCTATTTATTGAGAGTAAAATTTGATTTGATGTTTAGTCTTCTCTTTGCACTTATAATAAATAATATGCCTGCTCCAGTGACATTCAAATGTATCAAGTGTGGCGGTGAAGCAGACCGACCTAACGAAAAGTGTTTTTCTTGTCACACCGAAGAAGTCGTCCGAGAATTACAAAAAGCTAAACACATGCCTAGCAACTATTCACCTGATCATCCATCAAATAAATAAATGGAATTATGGAGAAAAAAATAAATATATAAACTTACTGAAACAACTGCTTCATAACCACAATCAAATGTTTCACTGGGAAATTCACTCTATCATTGGTAAAAACCACAATCGTCGATGGAACGGTAGCCATTGTGCAGAACGTTTTTGTTGAGAAGAATCTTCGTTGGACACGCAGCAGCAAACACAACTGATGCTCACACCGAAAACGATCTGAGATTATATACAGTGTTTCCTCCGAGAACTATTTTAAATTAATTGTTTTTATGCACTGACCAATGGGAACACTTCATTGGAGTAGCTGACGTCAATGGTCCCTCTAGGATGATTAATTGCATTATTTCGATAAACACCAATAAATTTTAAATTAAATGACGTTTGCATTATTTTATCATCCTGTTTGTGTTCCGAGAACTAAAGATTACGCTTTATTTCTACTTCGTGATAAAAATTATTGTTAATTAGATTTTTGAAAAAATTATCCAGTAAACATGTTTATCGCATTTCCAATAATTAGATTGACGTCATTTGTTAATTAGATTTTTTGAAAAAATTGTTATCTCAAATGAAAAAAATGTTATCTCAAGTAAACATGTTTATTGCACTTCTGACGTCATTTTATTTCAGATAAACATCAATAAATTTTAAATTAATTGACGTGTTTTTCGTATTTAATTGCATTATTTATCATCTGTGTTCCGAGAACTATTACGCTAAACGAATTTTTTTATTATTATAGTATTTAAACACAGTTCAGTCTGTCGTTTCATCAATATGAGTGGTAACAAGAGCAACAGCAACAGCAGCAGCAGCCCCAACTCTCAACAAGTCCACGATGAGATCTCCGATGAGGCCGTTAAAAAAGTAGAAATGGTGAGTAGATTAATTAAGACAAAAAACGATTTGCGAACATTTATTAGTCATTTTAAAAAAATTGTTTTTATTCTAAAAAAATCTGTGAAACATAAATTAAATTGTGTGAAAAATTTCTCTAAAGTCGAATCAAATCTTGCAATTCTTAGAACTTATATCCAAAAGTTTAAAACTAAATTAGAAAACAAAGGGAGGGTTTCGAAAAATAAAAATTTAATTTGGCAAGATGTAGAGTCATGTTTTAACGGTAGAATTAAATCTGGTATCATAACAAATATCAAAATTAAAGATCCGATGCAATTTCTTGAAAAGGCATTTCGAAGTTTCTCGATTCAAATTAAAAAACAACTAAAAATATGTCTGTTGAAAGTAAATGCTATTTTCTATGGTGTATTTATCAAACCTCAAACTGGTGAAATTTCTATTAAACACTTTGCAACGCAAAATGCAATTATCGATAATAATACTGATTTAAAGGACTGGTACAAATCTTATGTTACAAACAAAATTTTATCGAAACTTGAATAATTTCAAGAAAGGGATAGCGGATGGGCGTTATTAGAAATTCTACATTTGAAAATTAATTTAAATCAATATTGTCCTATAACTGTTGGTATATCGACCTATGTTGATTTACCTCAAGCTATAAAAAATACAAAAAGTGTCATTAATATAAAAAACAAAGATCCTTATTGCTTTCTATGGTCAGTTGTTTGTGCGTTATATCCAGCAAAAAATAATGTAAATCGAACTTCATCATATCCTCATTTTAGTAAAATTTTGAAATTCAATACCATTCAATTTCCTATAAATTTAAAGGACATTCCCAAATTTGAACAATTAAATAGACTAGCAATAAATGTGTTTACTATTAATGAAAAAAATCAAGTTCTACCATTAACGATGAGTAAAACAAAATTTTCACCTAAGATAAATTTACTTATGATTTGCTGTAACCAAGAGTGGAGTGATAGTGAGAGTGATTGTGAATACTACAAAGATTATTATCATTTTGCTTACATAAAAGATTTATCTCGCCTGGTTCATAAACAAATTGGTAACGCAAAATACAAGAAATGGTTTTGTGAGAGATGTTTCAATAATTTTAGTAGTGAATTTCATTTAAATAAACATATAGAAAATTGTGAAAATTTGGATGATGTTAAAGTAGTTTTACCTACGGAAAAAAATAAAATTATGAAATTTAAAAATTTTGCATACAAACAGCTTACCCCATTTGTTTTATATGCAGATCTTGAAAGTATTCTTATACCTTTTAACGATTACAACAGCAATGCTAATAAATCGGAGAAATATCAAAAACACAAAGCGTTCAGTATTTGTTATTATTTGAAATCAACGTATGATGATTCTTTATCGAAATTTAAACTATATACAGGTCGCAATTGTCAGGATTGGTTTTCGCGAGAACTGCAACAAATTGCTATAGAATTACATACAATTTTTAATAATCCTAAACCCATGGACGATTTAACAACTGAGGAAAGAAACAATTTCACAACAGCTCATGATTGTCACATATGTGAAAAACCCTTTGACAACACACTTAATGATAAAGTAAAAGATCACAATCATTTCACTGGTAAATATAGAGGAGCGGCACATATGATATGCAACCTACAATTTAAAAAATCATATGTTGTTCCAGTTATTTTTCATAACATGTCTGGATACGATTGTCATTTTTTAATTAAATCGCTTAGTACAAAAGTTAAAGGTAGAATAAGTTTATTGCCCTTGAACAAAGAAAGATATATTTCGTTTACAAAGTATATCGATGGTACGAATATTAGTTTCAGATTTTTAGATTCATTTAGATTCATGCCAAGTAGTTTAAGTAAACTAACATCTTATTTGAATAACGAACAGAAAGTAATAACGAAATAATATTTTTCCAATAAAGAACAATTTGAATTAGTTACAAGAAAAGGTGTTTTTCCTTATGAATATCTAGACTGTTGGGAAAAATTGTCGGACACCAGTTTACCATCAAAAAAATCATTTTTTAGTAAAATACACAACGAAGACATTTCTGATGGTGATTACAGTCACGCTAACAATGTATGGCAAACTTTCAACATTCAAAATTTACAAGAATATGCAGAATTATATTTAAAAACAGATGTGTCATTACTTGCAGATATTTTTGAAAATTTCAGAGATATGTGTTTCAAAACATACAAATTAGATGCTCTTCATTATTACACAGCTCCGGGTCTTGCATTTGAAGCAATGTTGAAAATAACACAAGTAGAATTGGAATTAATTACCGACTATGAAATATCTTCGTTTATTCAAAAGGGAATAAGAGGGGGAATTTCACAATGTAGCAATAGGTATGGAGAGGCTAATAATAAATATATGGGGAACTTGTATAAACCCGACGTTTGTACATCGTATTTGATGTATTTTGATGTAAATAATCTATATGGAACAGCTATGAGCACCTATCTACCATATGGAGGATTTGAATGGGTCTCATGCGAAGATTTCTATAATGTCATTAACCAACCTGAAAATTGTGATTATGGTTTTGTTCTTGAAGTAGCTTTACACTATCCTAGAAAATTATTTAATTTACACAAGGACTTGCCTCTATGTCCTGAACATTTAACTCCACCGACTGCAGCTTCCGATTTCAAGAAATTATTAAGTACTTTATATAACAAAAAAAATTATGTTATTCATTATAGAAGTTTGAAACAAGCTATAGATTTGGGAATCGTAGTCACCAAAATTCATCGCTGCTTAAAATTCAAACAAACTTGTTGGATTAAAAAGTATATAGATTTAAACACAGAACTGCGTAAATGTAGTAATAATGAATTTGAAACAAAATTCTTTAAATTAATTAACAACTCCCCGTATGGTAAAACTATTGAGAACGTAAAAAAATATAGAGATGTAAAATTAGTAAGGAAATGGTCTGGTAGATATGGTGCTCGGTATTACATTTCTCAACCAAATTTTCACAGTTCTCTAATTATCGACAAAGACGTAATTATAATCGAAATGAAAAGACTTCAAGTTGAATTAAATAAACCTACTTTTGTAGGTATGTGTATACTAGACATTTCAAAAAATTTCCTCTATGATTTTCATTATAATTATATAATGATGAAGTTTGGTGATAAAGCTAAATTACTCTATTGTGACACCGATAGTCTTATTTATCACTTTTTTGTAGACGATATATATCACCATATAAAACAAGATATACACAAATTTGATACATCAGATTACCCTGAAAATAATCAATTTAACATACCCAGAAAAAACAAAAAAGTTTTAGGTTTGATGAAGGATGAAACAAGTGGAAAAATAATGACTCATTTTATTGGATTACGATCTAAAATGTACTCTATCAAAATTTTCTCCGAAAATAATTATGAGGTTATTAAAAAAGCAAAAGGTATTCAGAAATCATCTTTGAAAGAAATTACATTTGACGATTACTATAAATGTTTATTTCATAATACACAATTTGAAATTCAACAAAATTCTATAGTTTCCAAAAAACATGACGTCTACACTATATCACAGAAAAAAAATTGTTTTAAGTCCTTACGATGACAAAAGAATGGTAAATTATGTGTACACAGACACTTTACCTTGGGGTTTTAATGACACAACTTAGCATAATCGTTTTTTGTTTTTATTAATCTATTTAACTACTACTACTATGGTGGTGGACCTCAGGATGCGAGAAAAAGAAAGCTGGAAGAACTCATAGAATCACCACATCGTTTCCAAGCAACTGATGCGACGACGAAGACGACAAAGAGAATTCAAACAACTTGGATTCCAAACAGATCTTGGTGGTGTTACCATTGTAAAAAAACTTTTTGTTTTTGCGAGAAGTCCATAGAAAATCATCCTTTACCAATTAACAATTCTTCGACTTTGTTTTGCTACGAATCAATTCCATCTAGTTGAAAATGGTAAGAATTTCAATTTTTTTTTCAATTTATTATTAATTTAGTTTCTTTTTGTTACAGTTAAACACGCAGGAACCACCAGTGAGACACGCAAGGAAACACGCAGTCACCATCATCCACTACATCGTTTCATGCTTGCAGTTTGCTCAATAAATTATTCTTTATTGTATTTTACGTTTATCAATAAAAAATATTATATTTTATATGTGCTTTATTTATTAATTAGGTTTTTAAAAAAATTATCCACTAAACATGTTTATCGCATTTCCAATAATTGGATTGACGTCATTTGTTAATTATATTTTTGAAAAAAATGTTATCTCAAGTAAACATGTTTATTGCACTTCCAATAATTGGTCATTTGATTTAATGAGACTTTTGAAAAAAAAATTCAACACGATAATTTTCAACAGCCTCTTCTTGTTATTGTCGACGACTTCTTCGCGGCAAGGCGAGGCTAGGCTCGTCACACCTAACCAGGTGTTCTCTCTCTCTGTGTCACCAGCATTCACGACATGGCACACATTTTTTCAACAGCCTCTTCTGGTTATTGTCGACTTCTTCGGCGAGGTGACACAGGTAACCTGCTGGCGACACTTCGCAGGTGTCACCACTTCTTCGGCAATGACCTTGAAGACTTCTTCGCACAACTGCTCGTGGAGGCCACCCCACCCCTATACGGGGGAGATGCGGATGGACAGGGTTACCAA
Organism: Pseudeuparius sepicola; assembly: GCA_963920635.1. NCBI lineage: Eukaryota > Metazoa > Arthropoda > Insecta > Coleoptera > Anthribidae > Pseudeuparius > Pseudeuparius sepicola. Next base: position 25,817,816 of record OY987304.1, on the reverse strand, counting down.
AGTGATCCAGTATCCCTATAGCTATACTACTAATATTAATAATAACAGAAGATCATAATATAAGCTTTGTTAACCGAAGAATAAATGTTGCAAACGCAAACGCCGCGCCGTAGGCATATATTTTGTGGTAAACTTGTTAAATGCTGGAGATTAAGCGACAACGCCCCTTAATTCCCACTAGACATATTTCATTGTGACGGGTATGAACCTGACGCCGTCATAAGATTTGTTTGCGACGTTTTTAGTACCTAGTCGGGATATTTCGATTTTCAAGCATTTTCAGTTTTTTTTATTGGGCTATACATACATCCAAGGTAATTTACCCAGTGCCGTGGACCACCCCCGACGTTACGCGGTTTGGGCTTCCACCTTCTTTATCTGGCAGGCACCGTCTGTCTTTTCACCATGGCCTGCCCGATGTGTCTGTTAGACTCTTAACCTAATCTTAAACCTAAAGACATACACAAACATAAATACAAACACAACACCCATGGCACATACCGTGGTGGGACTCGAACCCACGACGTACGGTGCCAAAGCGTGGGTCCAATCGAAAGACCCACTCGGACACCGCCGCCCCTTTCAGGTTTTTACGTGTATTTTTTGCAAAAACGTGATATGAAAACTTTAAGAAATGTTGCGCCGGTGTCAGGTGTGCGGAAAGTTGAACTCCTTTAACTCAGAACTGTCTTTTCACTGGTATGTATTATTTTCGCTATTTTCAACATAATGTTTGGGCCTCTTCAGTAGCGTAGATAAGTAGGTAGTGGTAGTACGTACTAAGTACTTACTACTAAATATCGAAAATACTGCCTTTGCCTAATGTTGATTTGGTGCTTTCAGTTCAGCAGTTATTTGAAATAACAATTTGCTAACATTGGGAATATTTTGTAGGCTTCCCATGGATCCTGAAAGGAGAAAGATGTGGTTTTCCGTTTTCCCTTGTCGGCTTAAATGAGAACCTGCGTTTACCAAAACACCCGGAAAATTGTTCGGATCATTTTCATCCATGCGAAATAGTTATAAAGGGCAATGGTCCCCGGTATGTTAAACCTGGAGCTGATCAAAAATTAACTGAGCTACCTACGGAAGTCAGGTGAGATGTAGTATGCATTTTTAAAGTAATAATAATAATAACCATAATAGATCAATAACAGAGCAATGGACTAATACACCACTTTTTTTTATTTGCTCATAGGATAGTATTGGGTGAGATATACTTGCTGGATTTTTTTTTCCCCCCGTTTTGCCGGAATTAATTTTTAAAGTTCAATATACGTAACTACCTGTTGGATTTTATTTTTCCCTAAATTTACCGCCCTGGCACCATGTTTGGCAACGCCGCACCTCAATGCCAAGCCTGTCAGCCTGTGCATGTGAGAACATAAACATAACCTATTTTGTGGCGTCACAAATCGGATTATCGGATCCCCGCGTGTTTTACAAGCTTTTATTTTTTATGATTTGAACTATTTTCACCATTCATTCTAATAATCTATGACGGAAATAAACCATTTTATTTTGCTGAGGAAAATGCTGAGAACACTAGTTATTGGTATTGATGATCCGGACGTTATGCTGGTTGGTTTACAAAACTTTTTTTTATTGGAAACAAGTCGATTTTAGCTATAAGAGGTGTACTAAACGTCACAATTCGTAGGTACCAAACTGAAGTTGCACAAATTAGATATCTAGACTTGCTGATATATTAAAGACAATAAAGAACCAACCATAGGTCAGTACCAGGTGTAACATTTTAGCTGACGATTTTAGATAAAGTGGCTCTGCCAAACGATTTTTTACTTGTTATCAAGTATATTCCACCGATTGATAGTTGTTTGAAGAAACTGATGATATTTTAGCCTCAATACCTAGTGTTAATCAACAGCATTGATTGGTTATAAACTAAACGGAGAAAAGTCAATTTTATAGACGTCAAGCACTTACCTGGTCCGAATATAAAAAAATTATTACGTACTTTAATTTGACGAGCCCTTACTTACAGAATGTAAGTTAGTAGTTAGACCTGCATCGGTTCAAAAATGTAATGCTAGAATATTGGAGAAGGTGCCAGTTCTTGATGATGTTAGAAAGATAACTTATGTAAAACGCAATAAAGCCAAGTTTTGAGTCGAAAAACTTTTATAGTAGGTCATAGCTTGAACGCTTGAACTATTTTAGACCCATTTGGGTTAATTATATTGTGATTGCCGAAGCATCCTCATAAAAAATGACATAATTTTTTAGAATTTTTTCACTATACTCTTAGAAATATAACGGAACGCGCAATTTCTACTTTTTTATTGTTTATCTAACAGAACAAATTCAAAGTACACGCGCCAGGCTCGAGAGTCGAGTGTCAGATCTTGAATGCTGATCCCCGGTCGAGACAGACGTCATCCGGCGGCTGGTCCCGGCAGCCCATTGTTTAGTCTAGCGCTGGACATCCAACACGGCCAGACTGACAGGTGTTCCGTTCTCGGAATCATCCTCCACGGAAGCACACGAAGACTCTGTAACATATTAAAAGAATAACACAATGCCAAGGTATATTTCAACCTTGCAACAAATCAAAGCTAAGGTATATTTCAACCTTACAACAAATCAGAGCCAAGGTATATTTCAACCTTGCAGCAAATCAAAACTAAGGTATATTTCAACCTTACAACAAATCAGAGCCAAGGTATATTTCAACCTTGCAGCAAATCAAAACTAAGGTATATTACAACCTTACAACAAATCAGAGCCAAAGTATATTTCAACCTTGCAGCAAATCAAAGTATATTACTTGCCAGCATTCGTAGTTGCTGTAGTTTCACTCTCCAAAAAATCCAACAAGTCGGACATTTCAGTTGCCAACGACTAGCTCGTTGGCCACAACCTTAGTTGCTCCTTAGCAGCTTTTATAATTTTATGTTTACTTGTACCGACTCGTTTCAATTCATAGCGACCTGCTTTGGTGATGTTCATAATTTCGTAGGGGCCCACAAATTCAAAATTCGACTTGCTAACATGCAACTTGCTTGCCCTATGTACCAATACAAAATCCCCAACTGAATATTGAATGGTGTTTCGTCTGTTTCTATTTAATTTCTCCCTCAGAGATTCGCTCGGAGCAAGTCGTTCCTTCACTCGTTGTCTATCGAGTGACAAATTTCATATTGGTGTTATATCATGTGACAGGTCATTTAAAACCGCCTGTATTAGTGGAGTTGCCGATTCGATTCCAATGAGGGCATGTAAAGGACTAATATTAGTTGTCTTTTATACTGTGGTATTTAAAACCAGCTGGATTTTCCAAAGTACGTTTGGCCATTTTTGTTTTAATCGTGTTTCAATGCGAATCAAGTTCATAATTGTACGCATGTAGCTCTCGACTTGCCCGTTTGCTCTATGAATGTCGGGCGTCACATAATGATATTGAATGTTCAATTCATCAAAAAACTTACAAAGCGACAAATTGTGAAAATTTGTACCGCTCTCCATTACAAATAACTTTGGCGTACCGAAACATGAAATAAAAGTTTGCAGTGCTTTTTGTGTCTCATCAGCTTTGATAGTTTTTAAGGGAATCAGGTCACAATACTTAGTGAAAGAGTCAATTAATACCAAGAGATGTTTGTATTTTTGAGATGAAACAGGCAATGGTCCAAGGCAATCTACATGGACCGTATGCATCGGGATAGGGATCTTTTCGGGTAGTAGTATGGATCCTTGCAAGGGACCAGTTCGTGTTTTCTTGACAGCACAGACGAGACAATGCCTAACATAGTTTCGGACAAATTGTCTCAAGCGTGGAAACCAAAAGTGCGCTGCAATTGACTTCAAGGTTTTGTCGGTACCTACATGACACTGTTCGTCATGAAATATACGCAAAACTCTGGGAAGCTGTTTACTGATAACGCGAGTGCCATCACAGTCGGTCACCGCAGCTAGATTAGTGTTAGTAAATAAATTACAGCCAATAATAACATCGTAATCTAAATCGTTGACTGAAATATTCGGAAAGACTTGCAGGTCCTAAGAGAAAAATAGGCCTTCCAAATTCTCTGAGAATCCCGTAGAATACGCGTAGCCCTCTATCTCTCACAGAATGAAACACCGTGGGTGCTGGCGGCCGGTTGTGCGTAGAAATCTTCCGTCGTCTGTGGGTCTAAGCAGCTACCGGCGCTCGAGGCGGCGGCTTTTACCCGAGGCAACGTTGTAGGATCATGCAGAAAATCTTTGGAATTCCGAGACCGAAAGAATTTTTAGAGCGTTAATCAATAATTTAGAAATTAATATGAAAATACTAATTGTAAACTATGCCATTTTGTCCGGGGGTGTATTTAATGAAAAAATCACAAAACTTAACTACAAGTTCGGCATTTTTGCTTTCTTATAATGAGTCTAGGTACCTATAGGGAATTAAGTATTGAAGTCTGTTATTTAAATGTAGGTAAGTGTAAAAGAACGTGTCGTATTAGGTTCTTCTATGATGTGGGCGACAATGATTAGGTTTTGGATTACAGTTTTTTAATTTTAATTTTTGGGTAATATTCTCTAAAAATTTTTTATTATGCTTAGTCACAGAATAACCAAAATTGTGTGGCTCGGTTGAATAAGATGAACCTCAGCAACAATAAATACTCAAAAAGCGAGGATTTCCAATTAAATTTTCGTTATTTTTGGACTTTAAAATAATAATAAGATAATTATTTACCACGCTGTAATCCACTCCCGATATTCTTGAAATTTTGGATACTCCCCTATTTTCAAGGTCCCTAAACGCGAATCTGACGTTGGTTTTTGGCGGTCGGACGTAGTTTCCAAGAAATATAATTTTCAAATTTTCTTTTCAAGGTCACCTTTACAATTATCTATAATAATTAATAATTGATATGAATTTTTACTGTACGAGATTGAAACTGATCACCACACTATTTTGCACCTTTTGCAACATCCTGGGCGCCGAATAATGTCGGGCGAAAATAGCGTAACTACGTAAACACTGCATAAATAATCTTTTTTCGCGAAGTTTCGATGTTGCAAAGGTGCGAAACAGCGGAGTGCGGAGTGATTAGTTTGAACCGCATACAGTAAAAATTCATTCCCATTCAAAAGGAAATTTGAAAGTTCATTTTCTCGGAAACTATGGCCGACCGGCAAAAACTAAGATTCGTGTCCAGGGAACTCGAAAATAGGGGAGAGCCAGAATTTCAAGAAAATCGTGGGGTGGGTTCCAGCGTGGTAATCAACCAATCAAATCTAACACCAGTTAAATAATAAGCCCTACAGAAAAGTAAGGATACTTACAGAATCTAATATATGTATAAATATTTAAAAATGTTCTTTTATATTTCTTCATCCAAAACTTCTACTGTATCAAAAACGAGTTCTTGTAAAAATGGTAAACAAATTAAAAATGCAATCTACAACAGAGATGCAAAAAATAAAAATTAAAAAACTTTTTAAAAACAAGCTTTTATTTAGTACTAAAAAGAATAAAATACATTGAGGTTTTCGTTAAGGTAATTCGATAATTCGATGCCAAATTGCGACAATCTTTTTGAAATTAAAAAGCTTGTCGCGCGAAATGTTCCTAAAAAGGTACCAATAATTAGATCTATTGGATAGTGATTGATTGAAAGCAAGTACTTGTCGAAGTAGGTGATTACCTATGTACAGGGGGGTGTTCAGATTTGATCCGGAACACCCCTGTAAAGATTGTGAGGCGCTGCACGATTTGGACGATAATTTTTTTGTATGTGTCCTTGTGCACTCGTGGGACATATCGTCAAGGTGACAGCGCGATTCCACGGCTTGCTATGATTTTTTCGATACGATTTTAAAAAAAATACTATTAGGTATTTTTTTATAGGAATCTATCATAGTAGATTTAATCAGCACCTCCAGAAACTCTAATGTTCCAAGTTTTATTAATTTACTTCGCCGACTAAAATTTCCACAGGGCCTTAAAGATGGGAAAATTGTTTTTTTTTATTTCCGATTAAAAATCATGAGTGCTTTGGAAACATCTGAAAATCGGGCAAACTTATTCATAAGAGTCCAAAAATGTCCCATTAATAAAGGATACGGCAAAGAACACGGTTTTATCAATTTAAAGTTATGCTTAAATAATATGCCATATTTAAGTCTGATTTATTCGATGCGATATTTTGGAAAATGCTATTAGGTTCTTTTATCGGAAATCTGGCTGCGTAGCTTTATTCGGCACCCCATGAATCTCCAATGTCCCAAGTTTTATTAATTTACATCGCCGACAAATATTTCTAGGGGGGCTTAAAGTTGAGAAAATTGTTTTTTTTTAAATTTTCAATTAAAAATTAGGAATGCTTTGTAAAGATCAGAAAATCGGGTAATTAATCGAAACATCCCGAAAATGTTCCACTAATAGAGAAAACGGAAAACGAACACCATCCTATACCGTTTTAAAATAATGCTTAAATATGGCATATTTAAACATTATTTTCAAACGATAAAACGGTGTTATTTGCTGTATTCTTTATTAATGCGACATTTTTTGGACCGTTTTGAATAAGTTTGCCGATTTTCAGATATTTACAAAGCACTCCTGTTTTTAATTGAAAATAGAAAAATTAAATTTTTCCAAGTATAAGGCCCTGTAAAAATATTTAGTCAGAGATGTACATTAATAAAACTTGGGACATTAGGGTTTCAGGAGGTGCTAAATAAAGCTACGTTGTCAGATTTCCGATAAAAAAAATTCCTAATAGCATTTTCCAAAAAATCGCATCGAAAAAAATCATAACAGGAGGTGGAATAGCGCTCTATCACTTTGACGATATTATGCCCCACGAGTGCATAAGAGCACTTCCTACCTACATACAAAAAAATAATCATCAAAATCGTGTAGGGCATCACAATTTTATAGGGGTATTCCGGATCAAATCTGAACACTCTGTATGTATTTTCTGATCCAAATAAGATTTCCCCCTTTAACTTTTTCATTTTTCAACCTGGAAAAAATGTTTTATACAAAAGTTTAAGGTTTTTGTATTGCGAATATCCCGAGTGAAAATAAGATACAATGAAGATGATGCATTAAGTAGAGGAACACCTCAAATTATCATTAAGAAGAAGAATCTCCAATTTGTTAAAAAGTCGCAAATCAGAAATTCAGAATTCACAATATGAAAAATCCATACAAGCGAGTTTTTTACCTTTTTTGGAAGTCGGTGATGAAGCAAAATGTTTGGATTTTTGTTTGTGGGATATCCGTATGGAAAGGCAATTTCATAAACTTTTTCAACCAATGGTTTTGTGGCTTCGCAACATTCACATTGGAGTGATTATAATCCGCATTGGATACCACGGGGGCGTCAGTACTTTACTAAAGTAAATGTGTGGTACGATATTTCTTATTACGGAATAATAGTTCCATACTTCTTTAACACTTCTGGTAATGCGGATAGTTACTTAGATATATTATGTATGTTACGAAATGTCCTTGGTGCTGAATTAGAAAACCTACCATTAGAATATCGACAACAGACCAATAATTAAAATAAAAAATAAAATAAATAAAAATAGCCCGATTATTTATCCACAAACGTTTCGTTTCCGAGATACAAGATGTGAAAACATGAAAAAAAAAAGAAGTTTGAACGCCCTGTACTTAAAAATGGCTGAAATAAACTTATGACATATATATATATAGATTTGTTTGATCGCTTATACAGACCCATTTTGCCATACTCTACCTACAATGTCAAGCCATTTTCGACGTTCTCAGACCCGGCTGCGGGTCTGAGAACTTTTTCACCTATATTTAGGTGAAGGGGGTAGTGGGGGTGAAGGGGGTAGTGGGGGTGCAGGGGGTGAATTTTCAGCAGGGTCTGTAAAGGCGGTTGTATATGTCATTATATACGGATTTAGTTCATTGCTGCGTTCTGCAGAGGGCGCAGCGGAGAATGCCGTATAAATGCGTGTAACAAAGTCAGACCCGGATACGTTCTACAGCTCTCTCAGACCCTACATTTGGCAACAGTGTTTTCAACGAATGTATCGCCTTGAATAACATAATATGAGTGTCTTTTATGTTGTATCGGGTGTATGTAGTTTTTTAGGTCCACGGGAAGAGGTTCCAAAAGGAAAAACTTTTTTAGTTTTCATTTTATCGCAAAAGTCACTCTCGATAAAAAATTTTACTTGTTCTGAGCCTGAAAAATAGTATTAGAATGTGACAAATTTATATAAGGTGTTTAAAAAATTGGGAAAACCAAAGTTACCTTAGGCATAAAGGTGTCTTATTTTAAGAACTACTACAACATGTTATTAATAGAAGTTGTTTCTAATACTAAGAAGATATAGAATATCGATAAATTCGATTTTAGATCCTAATACCTAAGTTGTTCCTAATATCGAAATTGTTTTGCCTCAAAATGTAAGAGAGGTGGGCCTTTTATAACATTTGGATTATAGTTGATTGATAGATAGTATTTAAGCTATTTTAGCATTACAAACAACTTTTACTGTGTACTAAAATCATTTTGTCTTTATAAATTCCACAGATTTTTTTTAATGAGTAAATGAACGTACAATTTGATAATAAATCCCAATTAATAAATAATTTGGTAGTAAATATATTTTTCTACTTGGAAATTATAAAAACTAGGGTGTTTACATAGGCATTTAAAAAGCGTGTTTTTTTGTAACAAGCGAGATATTTACGAACGAGTTATATATTTTTCTAATTTATCTGAAAAAATGAAACTAATTTAAGCTATATTTAATTACGTTTATGAGATCTCTGTTAAAAATGAAAACATAATAAATAAGTAAAAATTTTGATTCAACTAAAACGTTTTACCGTCTAGACCTAGATCAAGATTATCTTATTACAAGCTTTTATTTAACTTGCTCTGTTAGTGTGTATATGTGGTCAAATCTTGCAACTTAATTTTAAACCACTTCCACCTCCACCTAACCGATTGAGCTGAAATTTTGCACACGCACATTTGGTTCTGGTGACAATGCAATCTAATATACTCAGTATTGTAATTTATTCAAAATTGTTGATCAATTTCCTGGGTTACTACCATATCACACATTTGGAACCATTCAATAGTTTTTAATTAATTTCTTCTACGTACGTTTCGGCTGATAATAGCCATCTTCAGGTTATACAATATTTATTAAAATTACAAACATTTACAATTTCTAAAAAGAATAGAACACATATTTTTTAGTCTTTTTCTCTATAAAAATTAACGTTTAAAATGTATTTCAAAATATTTTTTTTAGTTGTTAAAATCTTTATATAATAAAAATCAGAATAAAAGGGGCATGTTATATAATGTGAATCATGTTTAATAGTGAAAAGTTAATTTTTTTAAGAATTGCTTTAAGAAATATTCAGGATTTTTTCCAAAGAATACTTACAAAATCAGCCAGCAACATCTGTTTGTTACGTGTAAAATTTTAAAAACATCATAAATGTTCTTTTTATTTTATAAATAATATGCGAGATTGCTTTTCTTTACAATTTTTGTCGACCAGTAATAAACTAAAACATGATGCCGAATGCGATGGTCTTTCCGAATTTGCTACATAAAAAGAAGGTTGGCGATTTTTTTATATAATATATAAGTGCAACCAAAAGTTTTCAAGGGACAGTTAAAACGTTATACAGTGTTTGACAAAAATAAGGGTATAAATATTACATGGTTTTGTTGTAAGAATCGTAAACAAAAATTAATGTTTATAATAAATGTTAAATTTTTTTTATATATATTAATCGTTAATAAGATTAAAGTAGATATGTGAGAGTCCATCAGTGTCGTTTCTAAAATTTACAGTATTTTTGTGTTTTTTAATTTTTAACATTTCCAAAATATTACGCTTTTGGGAATCATTTTCTTTGCAAAGTATTTCGGTATTTTTGAAGTCAAAATTATGATGGTTATCAATTGCATGTTTACAAAGGGCAGTAGCATGTTCATTTTAATTTTTGATATCATATTGGTGTTTGTATAGTCTTTTGTGTAAATATTGTTTAGTTTGGCCGATATAAGTTGAATGACAATTTAGACAATTTACTTTGTATCTAAGGTTTGTTTGGAAATCATTTGAAATGTTTGGTTTTAAGTTAGAAAATAATTTATTAGTGTTGTTTTGGATTTTATAGGCAACTTCGACGTTAAAATCTTCAAAAATCTTAGCAATTGGTTCTGAAACGCTTTTAATGTATGGTAAAGAGAAAAACAGGGTTGCGTGGACATAAGTTATTATTACTGTTGTAAATTTTATGAATTCGTTTTTTGATAATAGGTTTGTAAAAGGTTTCGGGATAATCATTTTTTTCAAGAGTATTTTGAATTTTTTTAAATTATCAGGTCTAAATCAGTAAAACTGTTAATAACGCTTTTTTTGTGAGCGATTGGAACGTTTGAGTTGAAATTTAAATATCTTTCGGACAAAATTTTTTTGTTGAACTAATTTGTGAAAATCTCGCCGTTCTGGTTATAGGAAATAGAAATATCTAAGAAATTTAATGAATTATTTTTTTTCTTTTTCTAAAGTGAATTTTAAGCGAGGATGAAAATTGTTAAATGCGTTAAACGTATTATCAAGTTAATTTTTGTCAACACAAAGTATACAATCATCAACAAACCTTTTGTAAAAATGTGTTTTAATATGTAGGTTATTAATAACTGTTGTTTCTAGTTTTTCCATTACCAAATTAGCAATTGTAGATGAAATTGGAGATCCCATAGCAGTTCCATATATTTGTGAATAGAATTCATTATTAAATTGGAAAAAGGTAGAATAAAGACAAATTTTGGTGCCGCTTATGAACTCATCAAAAGGAAGTGTTGTATGTTCTTTAAGTATATTCCATTTTTCTGTTATACAATTAATTGCAAGCTCAATTGGTACATTAGTAAAAAGCGATGTGACGTCAAAGGACACCAAAATGTGGTTTCTAAGAATGTTTTTATCTTTTATGAATTTCTGAAACTCCCAGGAGTCTTTTACCATATATGGTAACAGTTTTTGCCAACGATGTTTGAAATTATTTTTGAGAAGAATTTTGAAAGATTGTAAGTGGGTGAGTTTATATTTGAGACGATAGGACGAAGAGGTATACTATTTTTGTGTAATTTAGGAAGGCCATAGATATATGGCGGTTGGCCATTATAGCATGTTAGGGTATTCTTTGTTTTGACATCAATGAATCCGCAATTAAACCATTTTAAAACGATTTTGTTAATTTTATTTTGAATAGATACTAGAGGGTTATTATTTTCTTTTTTGTAAGTGGTAATATCATTAAGTAAGTTCATCATTTTATTATGATAATCTTCTTTGTACATAATTACCGTCTTTTTACATTTATCGTCTGAAAGGATAAGAATATTTTGGTGTAATTTAAGAAAATTCTTTGTTTCTTTTATGTAATATTTAAATTGGTTATTATTGGTTTTTATGTTTTTTAATTTTGTTTTTGTGGTTGGTCAAGATGTTACAAATTTTTCCGCGCATTTGGTCTCTATTTTCTATAGTCATATTTTCACAAAAACTTAGTCCCTTTTCAATGCATGCAATAAAACCATCAAAGTCAAAAATCGAGTTAGTAAATGAAAACTTTGGCCCAAGACTAAGGAAACATTTAATGTTGTACGGTATGTCAAGATTTGTAAGATTTTCAATCCAGTTAGTATTAAGAGCAAATATATGTTCAGATAAACCCTTTTTTTGGATGAGTTTATTTAATTTGCTAATATTTTTGTTTTTAATGTCGGTAAAAATTCTTTCATATATTAAATTTTGTTGTTGAAAGTCAATTTGTTTGTTTAGAAAGTTAATATTTGTGTTAGAGTCACATATACAAATGTTTAGTATTTGTAGAAGGAAAGTTGTTTGAATAACTTTAAGTTTGTTGATGGAGGACATATTTTTAAAGCCATAAGTTTTATTTTTAGGTTTAAGAAAACTAGGGGTGATGTTTAGATTCTTACACCTTACCAAAAAAATGCATCTGTTTCGTTCCTTAGCCAAATTTGCAAGTACATTTTGAAATTTATTTAGGTCTCTTCTTGGTTGATCCATTTTGAAAACCGGTTAACTTCCCAAAAACCGTCAAAATTTATTGTTGTATTCCCTCTTAATACTAACTGGATTGAAAATCTTACAAATCTTGACATACCGTACAACATTAAATGTTTCCTTAGTCTTGGACCAAAGTTTTCATTTACTAACTCGATTTTTCACTTTGATGGTTTTATTGCATGCATTGAAAAAGGACTAAGTTTTTGTGAAAATATGACTATAGAAAATAGAGACCAAATGCGCGGAAAAATTTGTAACATCTTGACCAACCACAAAAACAAAATTAAAAAACATATAAAAACCAATAATAACCAATTTAAATATTACATAAAAGAAACAAAGAATTTTCTTAAATTACACCAAAATATTCTTATCCTTTCAGACGATAAATGTAAAAAGACGGTAATTATGTACAAAGATGATTATCATAATAAAATGATGAACTTACTTAATGATATTACCACTTACAAAAAAGAAAATAATAACCCTCTAGTATCTATTCAAAATAAAATTAACAAAATCGTTTTAAAATGGTTTAATTGCGGATTCATTGATGTCAAAACAAAGAATACCCTAACATGCTATAATGGCCAACCGCCATATATCTATGGCCTTCCTAAATTACACAAAAATAGTATACCTTTTCGTCCTATCGTCTCAAATATAAACTCACCCACTTACAATCTTTCAAAATTCTTCTCAAAAATAATTTCAAACATCGTTGGCAAAAACTGTTACCATATAAAAGACTCCTGGGAGTTTCAGAAATTCATAAAAGATAAAAACATTCCTAGAAACCACATTTTGGTGTCCTTTGACGTCACATCGCTTTTTACTAATGTACCAATTGAGCTTGCACTTAATTGCATAACAGAAAAATGGAATATACTTAAAGAACATACAATACTTCCTTTTGATGAGTTCATAAGCGGCACCAAAATTTGTCTTAATTCTACCTTTTTCCAATTTAATAATGAATTCTATTCACAAATCTATGGAACTGATATGGGATCTCCAATTTCATCTACAATTGCTAATTTGGTAATGGAAAAACTAGAAACAACAGTTATTAATAACATACATATTAAACCACATTTTTACAAAAGGTTTGTTGATGATTGTATACTTTGTGTTGACAAAAATGAACTTGATAATACGTTTAACGCATTTAACAATTTTCATCCTCGCTTAAAATTCACTTTAGAAAAAGAAAAAAAATAATTCATTAAATTTCTTAGATATTTCTATTTCCTATAACCAGAACGGCGAGATTTTCACAAATTGGTTCAACAAAAAAATTTGGTCCGAAAGATATTTAAATTTCAACTGAAACGTTCCAATCGCTCACAAAAAAAGCGTTATTAACAGTCTTACTGATCGTGCTATCATTCTCTCACAGAAACAATTTAGACCTGATAATTTAAAAAAAATTCAAAATACTCTTGAAAAAAATGATTATCCCGAAACCTTTTACAAACCTATTATCAAAAAACGAATTCATAAAATTTACAACAGTAATAATAACTTATGTCCAAGTTGCCTATAAAATCCAAAACAACACTAATAAATTCTTTTCTAACTTAAAACCAAACATTTCAAATTATTTCCAAACAAACCTTATATACAAAGTAAATTGTCTAAATTGTCATTCAACTTATATCGGCCAAACTAAACAATATTTACACAAAAGACTATACAAACACCAATATGATATCAAAAATTAAAATGAACATGCTACTGCCCTTTGTAAACATGCAATTGATAACCATCATAATTTTGACTTCAAAAACACCGAAATACTTTGCAAAGAAAATGATTCCCAAAAGCGTAATATTTTGGAAATGTTAAAAATTAAAAAACACAAAAATACTGTAAATTTTAGAAACGACACTGATGGACTCTCACATATCTACTTTAATCTTATTAACGATTAATATATATAAAAAAAATTTAACATTTATTATAAACATTAATTTTTGTTTACGATTCTTACAACAAAACCATGTAATATTTATACCCTTATTTTTGTTAAACACTGTATAACGTTTTAACTGTCCCTTGAAAACTTTTGGTTGCACTTATATATTATATAAAAAAATCGCCAACCTTCTTTTTATGTAGCAAATTCGGAAAGACCATCGCATTCGGCATCATGTTTTAGTTTATTACTGGTCGACAAAAATTGTAAAAAAATCAATCTCGCATATTATTTATAAAATAAAAATAACATTTATGATGTTTTTAAAATGTTACACGTAACAAACAGATGTTGCTGGCTGATTTTGTAAGTATTCTTTGGAAAAAATCCTGAATATTTCTTAAAGCAATTCTTAAAAAAATTAACTTTTCACTATTAAACATGATTCACATTATATAACATGCCTCTTTTATTCTGATTTTTATTATATAAAGATTTTAACAACTAAAAACATATTTTGAAATACATTTTAAACGTTAATTTTTATAGAGAAAAAGACTAAAAAATATGTATTCTATTCTTTTTAGAAATTGTAAATGTTTGTAATTTTAATAAATATTGTATAACCTGAAGATGGCTATTATCAGCCGAAACGTACGTAGAAGAAATTAAATAAAAACTATTGAATGGTTCCAAATGTTTGATATGGTAGTAACCCAGGAAATTGATCAATAAACAAAATCTACCAGGAATACAACAATAAATTTATTCAAAATGTCCTCCGCTCCAAGATGGCGGATTACACATTTCTTCACCACCTCCTCGACATGATTTCAAGTGCAAGGGTTTGAGAATAGAAAACGACAAGGTCAGCTACGTCATACTAAATTCAAGATGGCGGCCGCCCCAAAATAGCAGATTACTTATTTCTTCACAGGCTCCTTGAGATGGGTATCAGAAGAAAGGGTTTCACGAGTAGAAAACGATACGGTGGGTGACGTCATACTAAGTCCAATATGGCGGATACCCAAGATGATGGACTAAATTTCTTTACCACCCTCGTGACATGGGAACCAAATATCTACTAAAAGGCACAAAATAAAATAAAAAATAAGGAACTTTTTAAAAACAAGCTTTTATTTAAGCTATGTAGTAAAACGAATAAAATACGTTTAGCTTTTCGTTAAGGTAATTCAATGCTAAATTGCGACATGCGCTTTTGAAATCAAAAAGCTTGTCGGGAGAGTTGTATAGAAAATACATACTTTGGCAAGTACTTGCTTGTCAACCAATCACCGTCCAATAAAATTAATTGGTACCTACTTTTATGAAAATTTCGCGTGACAAGCAATTACCTTAACGCAGGTACATGGCTTCATAGATAGGCTATGAGAGTACGAGGACATTTTTCCCATGTTAATCCTTATGCGCCTATAAATGGGTAAAAACGTGACTAACCGTCTGCGAATTTTTCCAAAAATTTTCCGCGACTTTTTTTCAGAGGTCATTTTTCAGGAAAACTCCCCAGCAAGTAGGTACTAAGAACTTTCTGTAATTTTCCCAAACTTGACAAAACCGAATTATTGTGCCGAGGTGACAATTACACATGTGGCTAGGGTCGACAGAACTGGGATAGCATTCGACCACAATTTCCCGGTTTTGAATTGGACAGTTTGAAAAAAGCACCAGAGATATTTTCAATAGGATAGGAATAGATATTATACTGGGGGTCGGGAGAACATTTCTAACCAAATTTTCAGGGGACTTTTTTCAGATTTTCATTCTCGGTAACCTATTGATTGCCATCGGGTAGTCAATGTTCTTGCTCGTAGGTAGAAGTCGATTATACTGGGGACCATTTGTGGCAAAAATTTCCACGCGACTTTTTTCAGATTTTCATTCTCGGTGACCTATTAGGAATATGTGAGACAAGACATACACAAGTGTTACTAAGATTTGATTGGTGAAAATAAAGGAATTTTCCGAATATGCTTTGATCAGTTTATGCTAGAAATTTTAACTTTTGTACCGGAATGGATTTTTTGTGACTGTAGCTGAAAGCAATGAAATACTGAGAAATCAACGTTCAGATTATCGATCGGGTACCAAACGAGTTCTGACCTGAGGATTGGATATACCTATTTTCAGATTTTAGGGCTAGAGATTTTTTAGTAACGATTTTAGTGGGGATACTCGGGATTAGGATATTCTTTTATACTAAGATTTGAATAGTGAAAATGGCATCAAATTGTATTCATAATATCCTTTTACGATTTATTTTTGTTGAAATTCTACACTTTTAATCACATAGGTTTCAAGATAAAACTATGTGTAGAATAATAGCTTGAGAATTTAGGTGCTAAGAAAAGTGATACTAAAATTATGAACAGTAAAATTCACGTTTTTTTCCGAAAATAATTTTATGAAATACTAGTACTCTGTGATCTGAGAATGCAAACGCTAACCTATTGATCTACATATTTTGGTGTTTCAATACAAGTGTTTCTGAGGAAAGAGACTTTTCCTTTGAGTTTGACTAGAAATCGGTAGAAAATTAGATTGGAACTTGTCCCCAAAAAATGAGCAATCAGTAAAGGTGAAATTGGTTGAATAACTTGTATGGCTTAATGGGACCCTATTGATACAAAAGTTTAATTATCTCAGGTGCACTATACATTTGAAAAAGATAAGGACAAATATAAACCTAATTTGAAATTTTTAATTAGTAATTACTTTTTTATTTTCTTCTTAAAACCGCTTATACAAATCCAATTCCCACATATTCTACTTGGAAAGTCAAGCCATTTTGGACCCGGGCCTAATAACGTTTTCACCTTTATTTTTTCAATTAGATACATTTGAAAATTAGAAACAAATATAAGCAAGAAACAGAAAATTTGTTTTGTGTTTGGTAATCAATATTTAGAATGTAATGAAATTAACTCCTGAAGGAACTTCTAACATTTGTTGTATTTTTCTAAAGAAAATAAAAACAAAGTAGCCCAGTAGTAGCCTTAAAAGAGATACGGAAAAAAGGAATTAAGTAGTAGTTTAGTGCAAAAATTCAATAGGTAATTTAAAACCGTATTTGGTTTTTAATTTTTTTATACATGGAACAGGGCGGTTTTTGGGATCACTGATTGCGAATTTGGAACTAGATTTTCGAAATTCGAAATGGCGGATCCAATTTGACGGACGTCAAATTGAAAATTTAGCCAAGTTTTATGATACCTGGTATAAGGCTTTTGAAATCGCTGATTACGTATTTGGAACAGATTATCATAATGACAACGCATTCCATACAAGTTGGATTGTTTTGATTTTATGATTTTTCATAACCAGTTACGAAAATATGGGCGTTTTGGCACTTCGGTTTTAAACGATTATTTGTTTGACCGCTTATACAGGCCCAACTCATCATTATTCTACCTACAATGTCAAGCCTTTTTGAACGTTATTAGACCCTGGTATATATTTATATTTATAAAATGTAAGCAAGACAAATAATTTGTTTAGTTTTTAGTTACAAATATTTAAAATTTATTGAAATTATAATTTTCGAAGAAACTTTAACATTTGTTGTGTTGTCCTAAAGAAAACAAGGACAAAGCGCTCCAACTGTACCTACCTTTAAAAGGGACACGAACAAATGGAATTAAGTGACTTAGTTCAAAAATTCAATTATCTAAACCTTATTTGATTTTTAATTTTATCTTTTTTTATTCTTAAAACAGAATAATGTTTTACAAAAAAACATACTTATGTCTTTTTGAAATCTTGATGTGGTCGGTTGAATCCATTCACTGGGTGTACATTTATAAGGATTTAAATTTATAAATTGTTTTATGGCTCAAATAAATATCGATGGGAAAAAATCAATACATAATAAATATCACTTCAAAAACGAAAGAGCAGGGCCGTCAATATCAATTTCTTAATACAACATCATACTAGATCAAGCTTCAAAATTAGACATTTGCACCATATTGCAACAATCTAAACATTATAATTTCAGTTAGAAATAAAACTCTTCAGTGGAAATAACAAAATATAAAAAATATTTTTATTTTCATTTTTATGGTTAAAATATTCTAGCGATCTATAAAAATAAGAAAATAATTGTCCACTTTTTTTTAGGAGAAATACTTTTATAAAGTTTTAAAAATTTGGGTGCAGAGTCCTACTAGACATCCGAATACAGATCAAAACAGTCCCCACCTCTCAGGGGTGTGCTTAATTCCCTTTTGCTTCAAAAACAATCCTCTTATGTGACCTGATTGATTTTTCCCAAAAACTGAGGCTCTGACGAGGAAAACGAATAGGACCTAAAATATTTGTTATGAAATTATACATCATTTAGGTCCTCTAAATTTTTTCGCATATCCAGCCCTTATCTCACAAATATGGTATGAAAAATTAGGATATACGTTGCTAAAGTTAGGTAAAAACGAGTAAAGTGACAAATATCTTGAAATACATCGGCCATAGAAAAATATTACATGCAAAGCAGATTTTTCTTACAAAAACTACAGAAAACTTTATTATTTCATATGTACTCGAGCCCGTTTTCACACCACCGCTGAAGTAGAGCTCCCGGCGCGTTTTTTATGCGGTTTCCCCTTGAGGCCTCATCTACTAAAAAATAAGTACTGTTTATTCAATAATTGTATTATCTTCAGCTAATTTTTCCTAAAGATAGGTCACAGAAAACTCTACTTTGGCGCAAAATTCAGGTCCTAATCTCAATTTTCAAGGCCTACTACGAATTTTTTTCTAGTAAAAAAATGACGAAAATCATTTAGCGATTTTTTATTTAAAATCTAACAACACAGCGTTAATCAGGATACCCCAAAACCCCCACATACCAAATTTTAACAAAAAATATACAGGGAGTTCCATGCTACAAGGTTCTAAAGATGAGCTAAATAGGAATTTTAAAGGCATCTGGCGAGTCAAGTGTGTTGTGGAATCCTCAAAACAGTTGAATGATCAACAGGACTACTCAAAGTATTGGTGTGCAAAGATTGAATACAAAAAATATACAGGGTATTTTTCTATGGGCCATCTCAAAACGCTGACATTTTATGAAACTTTATACTGGTCAACATTTTCTGTGCGTTTCCTTTAGCCACCTTAACTCATATGGATTTACTGACTGGCAGGCTTCTGTATTTTGATAGACTTACTTCGTTTATAGCGGCTGGGGCACTTTTGATATACTCGATTTGAAGTTCCAAAAAATTCAGTATTTTGAGATGGTACAGAGAAAGACACTCTGTATATTTTTGTATTGGATCTTTGCACACCAACAATTTGAGTGGTCCTGTTGACTATTCAACTGTTTTGAAAAGATTCCATGGCACACTTGACTTGCCAGATGCCTTTAAGAATCCTATTTTGCTCAACTATAACAACCCGCAGAATGGAACACCTTGTATATTTTTTGTTCAAATTTGGTATGTGGAGGTTTTAGGGTATCCCGATTAACGCTGTGGTGTCCGATTTTAAATAAAAAATTCGCTAAATGGTTTTCGTCATTTTTAACTAAAAAAAATCGTAGTAGGCCTTGAAAATTGAGATTAAGATCTGAAATTTTGCACGAAAGTAGAGTTTTTTGCGACCTATCTTCAGAAATAAAAACGGCTAAAATCGGATGAAAAATAAAAAAATTACAGAGGTGTCTCAATTCCACTGTATGTATTTGTATCTATGTATTTTTATCTATGTACGGGGTGCCCTATTTAGATGGAATAATGAATATAACTTTTTAAAGACACCTTGTATAAAAAATGTTTCAGACAAGAGTTTTTCAGTTGATCTATCTGCATATTTTGGTGACCTTGAATTTTTTTGGAGCCAGTAATTTCGTTGCTATGGAAACCAACTTTGTTTTTTTAAATCACTTCTCTGTTCAAATTTGGAATCAGCTCCTTTTTGTGCATACGAACATGTGAAATTTCGTTGTGGTTGCATAAGAAAATTTTTTAAATTCGAGAGCGTTGCCTAAAAAGTAGGCCATGCCTAATGAAAAGTTTGACACTTTTGTATGTCATTATAACAACCGCATTATAGGTCCATTTATTATCAATGGTAATTTGACTGGCGAAATGTATTTGTATATTTTGCAAAATGAGGTGATTCCTGCCCTTGGTATGCCAATCCAGGATATCTGGTTCCAGCAAGATGAAGCACCTCCCCATTACCACCGTGATGTGCGCAGCTATTTAAACTAAGTCTTTCCACAATCTTGGATTGGCAGAAGAATAGAACAGCGCATAAGAAAGGAATAGCGTGGATTCCTCCAGAATGGATTAGGAATGTTATAGTTAGTAGTTTTTAGGACAGACTCGGCCATCGTGAATGGAGAACATTTCGAGCATTTGATTAATTTATTTTTAGGTACCATTGATTTATTGTGCCTATTTATTTATTAATAAACAAATTTTGCAAGCTCAACATGATTTACTAGTCGTCGGTAAGTTATCATTACATGCAAAAATGTCAAAATTTTCATTAGGCATTCGCCTACTTTTTAGGCAACGCTCTTGAATTTAAATTTTGGCGTACTTGCAGAAATTCTACTTTTTCTCAAAATTTTTCTTATGCAATCCCAAAAAATCAGAAAACGGGCTCCAGGTCACATAGGTGGGTGGTTTCTGAGAGGTGGGAGCTCTTTTAATCTGTATTTGTATGTCTATTAAATTCCAAATTAAATTAAATTAAATACCTACCTCGATTAAAAATATCTGAACGCTAAAACTGTAAGAACTAAAAATGCACCAGTATGAGATAAATATTATATCGTATAAGCAAATGGTACATTCGAAAGCCTTCTCAGTCCCGTTGAGCTGGCAACATTGCTGGTATTCACAATGCTGTAAGACGTAGCAAAAATTATACAAACGGGCTCCACTTTGAGGTTCTTTATGTCGGGGTTGACAACGACTGTTAACCATCATAAAAAAATTTTTTCGTATATTCCTACCCCTCTAAAGTTGCTCGAAAAGTTATAGTTTAGTAATGTATTTTTTTGCAAAATATACACCTGATATACCTTTGGATATAGTGGGTCTGAGGTTGCCTGTAGAACGTATCGGGTCTGACCTTGTCTGTTGAATCAATATATATATATATATATATCGTTGGGATCGAGATGAATCGTAGGTTCCGAAAATTTAATAATTTATAGTGTGCCCCATTAAAAAAACATAGGTTCAGTCTATACTTTGAAAAATAAAAAAAGGGGAACTCTTGCTTGGATCACCCTGTACAATTCGCCCTGCAAGATTTTTGGTTTCAAAAAGATTTTCACAATTTGGCATTGAATTTTGAATCACGTTTACTTGCTGTATTACTTCTTCAAATTTTATTGACAAATAAAACTTATAACAAAATATTTTTGTTTAGGTAAGCTACAGGTAGGTATACCTACCTATTTGTATATCAGCAAATATTTCCAATATTATCCGTTAAAAATACCATTAATTGATTTATTTACGTTCTTCCTGTTTTTGTTATAACTAACAATAGCAACAATACAGAAAAGAAAACAATGTGTAGGTACCTGAGTTAAGTTGTTTTTTTTAACTTAACTTAAGTTGTTTTTTTTAACTTAACTTAACTTAACTCAGGTATATGGCTGGTTAAACCAAACCCAAATTTTCATAAGCATATTTTGTGATTGTGGTTAATGGAAGTTAAAAATAAAAAATATAATGCATCAGCCGCCCAAAAATTAAGATTTCTTTAATTTACAAGAAAAAAAAACATTATTTTGCATTCTATGGCAAAACCCCAAATAAGTTAGGTATTTATTAAATTTAGTGAAAATATTCCAAACTCAAATAATACAGTTTTCATGTCGCATGCACAGAGTCAAAGATATATACAACCTATATCTTTGACAGAGTGTAACAAACTGGATGTTTTTTTGGGGGGTTTCTTCTATTCTGCGAAGAGATAGACAAAGAGTAGGTAGGTGTACTGTGCTCGATTTTTGAGGGCAGTTGAAAGCAGTTGAATCTAAAAATCTCGATTCGTTTGGGAGATACAGGGCATTTTTCATTTTTTAACATGTCCGTCCCTCCTTGTAATATGTTTTGATTTTTGCCAAAAATCTTCCTTCATAATACTCCAATCTATAATAATTATTGAGGTATGTCTTTGTCTTTCCTGATGTTGTCCATGATTCTTCGCTTTTTCCAGGAAGTCAGCAAAACAATACCTTTCGTCTAAAATAAGTTTTCCATTAATATGTACCTGCAAAAATTTTACAAGCAGAGTTCTATTATTACTTGACAAAGTTAATGTTACTAGTGCGGAAAAGTACAACTTTCCGCATCAAAATGAATGCGACAAAGTATACTTTTCTGCACGCTCATAGAAAAACATATTTTCCACACCCCACACCATGTCAGGTCTAGTTACAAACTACGGACTTAATTACTTAAATACTTCATTAGATATGATACAAGGAAAAAAAAAATACCCGCAAAAAGTAGTCATTGACGGTCAAACACTTGATATCGAATGAAACTCTGCTGTCGAACTTGCATTGTCTTTAGATTATTTAAATTAGTTCTGAATCATGGTTTTCACATGTAGGTATCAACGATCGTTTTTACAAACGCATGATTTCTTGTTTTGATAATCGATTTCAACAGTAGGGTGGGCGACACCCCCACGCCCCTCCCCCATATCTTAACTATAGGTATATGGGGTATATACAATAAGTATGTCTTTACTGTACTAGCAACTAAACTAGAAGCACAAAAAGCTGTATCTATGTACTCGTATGTGCCACGATGTATGATCCTCGTACATCGTGGTATGTGCATAATTTAGAACTAATCTGCTTATGTTGGGTAATTACAACATAATATACCTACTTCCACAACTATTCAGTTGAATTTCTTCATTCTTAACCACAGTATCATTAACATTTTTCTTATTAATTTTGTGCTCGGGGGTAATTTTTTCCTTAACCGTGCATTATGCATTCATTATTTTCTTTCCTCTGCCTGTCTCCAATAACATTGTTACCATAATATTTATTCTCTAGTCTACCTAAAACCACACTGAAAGAATTACTTTGCTACGGTTAGTAAGAACTCAATTACCGCAGCAAAATATCTGCATTAAATAGGCGCCGAGTGAGTTACCTACTTTGCTACCACAGCAAAGCACGCTTTGCTAAAGACTACTCAATTGCAGTAAGTAAGCAGATTTGTTGAAAATCACTATGCTGTGATAATTTAACCCTTGTATTAAGGCAAGTGAGTCAGCTCACTAACCACAAGTGAGTTGCTTAGCTACCATAGCAAATAATTTGATTGGGGTTATGTAGGTTTTGTTGCTGTAATGGAATCAGCTCATTAATGACAATTAAGCTGCCCACTAGCCACAAGTGAGTTGCTTAACTACGATAGCAAAAAAATTATTTGTTGCCGGCGTCTTTAAAGGTACGTAAAAAATAATATCTTCAGACTTAATGCCCGCTTGGTAGCACATTATCATTATATAATATAATCTGCATCCTGTCATTTCATGTTTTTTTAATAACATGTTGTTCACGCGGCAATCCTACAGGTTTCTTCTACACCTAGCCTTACACACCCTACGTTTCCCCAAAAAATATCTTTGAGATCGAGACGGCCAAGTAATAAGAATATATTAGGGATTTATAGTGAATGACTCACATGTTATAAAGAAAACATGAAATGGGAAAACTACAGGAAAAACAAAAAATCTGGCTGCGCTATGTTTTATACTTTTGACAGGATGCCAGATTATAATGTGCTACCAAGTGGACATTAAGTATGAAAATATTAATTTTTACGTACCTTCAAAGACGGCAATGTTCCCGGAAAACAATGATGCCAGAGCTGTCTAGGTCTAGACGATCAGTAGGTACGATCATCACGGACCAACAACTGCGCGACGACTGCGGCGGGGCCGCCTGGCGGGCTCAGGCTTGCCAGCTGGCGCAAGCGCATTTGGAACTCACCGGTAATTTTAGCAAAGCAACTCGCTTGTTGTAAGTGAGGGCTCGCTAGCCACAAATGAGCAGTTGAATTACCACAGCTGAGGGCGTTGCAGCAGACTGCACTCGCATGTAGTAACAAAACGACTGGCTTCTTGTAAGTAAGTGGGCTCACTAAAAGGAATTTCTAGTGACCTATCCTTTAACCGCAAGTAAAAATTGTGCTGTGGTAGCAAAGAAGTTTAAGCAAAACAGGTTTACTTGCCACAGCAATTTTTTTTGCTATGACAGCATAATATCTATTTACCGCAGCAAAAAAATCTTAGCAAAGCAACTCACTTGGCGGAATTCTTTCAGAGCAGAATTTAAGCTATATCATCATCATTAAGCAATATTAAAACAATATACAAATCAAATAACAAACATACCTCTTAATTTCTCCATGTTTTGCGCCCCGTTTTTATTGATAAAATTGACACCATATCAAAATATATGCAAGGCAAGTTATCAGGACAAGCTTTAACAAATCTTGTCTTCATTATAAACCGAAAAAATAAAGTAGTCACAGCAAGTTTCTTTTAAAACTGAGAATAGAATTTATTTAGTTTTCGTTTTCGCTAAGGTTATTAACCTTGGTTTCAGCGTTCCGCGGGCGAAAGTGAGGTTATAAATGCACAAACTGCAAAGTGCGGCATTGCCGACGATTCTCTTTAAAGAATCGAGTAATATGTCATCTGTTATATTTTATTGGGGGCATCTAATAAGTTCAAAATGAGGTCAGTAAAATCCAAATATTTCATTGAAATGCTACGAAATTTGATTATTTCTCATCAGGCGCATACAAACTGAATGTAATAATTTGCCTGTGAGTGCTTGGTTATATAAAAAAAGACGAAATAAGTACTAAGAAAATAGCAGGTACTTATTGAAATTAGGGATCGCGACGTCACATTCCCTACTTTTGCGACCGTTTTTTTCAATTTTTGAGCAAACTAATGGGAAAAAATTCTGTTGGTGGGGTTCCGTGATTATCTAGACATGTTTTACAAATTCCAAGGCAAAAATTATTTTTCATTCCTAAGTATACTTGTCCATTCTGCAGGTTGCAAAACATTTCATTTGAGGAGTTGCTTACTTCGTCTGGGAGCACATCTGCTTCTAAAAATAGGTAAGTAAGCCACTTAAACACTATATCCATAAATTAATGTAGTTTCATGAACGGAAAAACTATTATTTTCAAGCAAACAAATACGTTGCTCTTAAAAAATCTACTAATTATTGAAAAGTAATTAAAAAATTAAAATTAATTAACATTTATTTGTACAGAGAAACTCAGTAGGTAATGAATTGAACCACGGTCTTGTAAACTCAGTTTACAAGAAAAAAGCTGTGATGTCTGATTATTTTTTTGTTTAATATGTTCAAAAATAGATTAATATAACTATAAAAATGTTAAATAAAATATAATGCGTTTCATTATTTTTGACTACATCAAAAATAGTTTTTCAGTCACAATACAAGTATATGACTTAGTCACTTTTGGGAACTTTCTTTAAACGCAGCAGGTCAAGCAACGGCATTGCTAAAAAATGCACATCAACAAATATAGCTCTTTGAGTGCAAGCGGAAAAAAGAATTTTGAAAATCAGTTAATAAAGTAAAAAACGGAATTGACTCAAAAAGAAACACACTGCATATGAAATAGTGTTTTTTATTTCTATTTTCTCTGTGGTATGTAGGTACTATATACAAATTTTATTTAATTATAGAGAGCTATTCAAAAAAATGGAAGCACAAGCTGAAGACGGAATACAATCCTCTTCGTCAGCTACAATTGCTGCTTCTGAAACAGAGAAAGATGCAGAAGCTATTGCAGATAAATTAGTTATTTATGCAACAAGGATGGAAACCACAACTATACTTTTGTACTAGAAATTGTCAATCAAGTAAAGATATATATTTGACTATATTAAGTTTTAATTTAAACTTTTTATTGCACATAGAAGACTGGCAAATAGCGATTTTTCCACTCCGGCGAGAAGAAGGAGAAATTTAGCAGTAGTACAAGAAACTGTTGGAAAGCAAAGAAAACGAAGTCACACCCTACAAATGACTGTTAGAAGATTGAAGCTCCGAATTACATCCCTGCAATCTCTTCTGCGTTACTTAAAGAAAAAATGTCTCATATCGGAATCATCAGAATCCTATTTGCCGAAAATATAAATATTTTCATTTCATTACAAGTATCAGTTTCGGGACCCGCCGTAGACGTCTTTGAAATATTATTAAAAGGACCTTCCACGCAAAGTATAATAATTCAAGATTCAAGTTTAAGGTCATTTGCACTGACATTGGCATTTTATTCAAGTAAGGCATATAATTTTTCTCTTTTAACCCGTTCCTTACTGCATATAGAAACATTGTCTAAATGGTACAGATCAATCGATGGCTATCCAGGATTCACCAACGAAGCTCTTACAGCTTTAACTTTAAAACAAAGTCTTTGCTATGTAATCTTGCCGGATGAGATGTCGCAGTAAGGCGGCAGGTTGACTGCACAGGACAGAAATTTATCGGATACATATACAGGGTGTTACTTAATGATAGGCCGTAATTTCAAGGGCGAATTCCTGAACCAATTTTAAATATAAAATTCATTTAAACATGTGTCCTAAAAAGTCTGGTTTTCAAGATACAGGGTGTCAAACAAACATTTTAATAATGGTGATTCTAAAGTCTCAGAATTCAAAAACAAATTTCTGGGGGATGCAGGGGTAGTTTTTATCCGGCAAATTTTTTCAACCACTGATTGGTGCGTCTGGAATAATTTTGAACGTTCTTGCTGTAACTGGCGAACATGGCGAACAACTTGGGGGGTGGGAAGGGGTAGTTTTTTCCGGCAATATATTTTTACTTCTGAGACTTTTTTGAACTTCCTTGTGAAAACGGCGAAAATCGGACCAGAAACAATAGAGTTATCATTTTTTTCCTAAAGGGATGCAGGGGTAGTTTTGTCCGGCAAATTTTTTCAACAGCAGATTGGCGCATCTGTAATAATTTTGAACGTCCTTGCTGAAAATGGCGAAGATCCGACTAAAAACAACTTCGGCGGTGGGAAAGGGTAGTTTTTTACTTATGAGACTTTTTCAACGTCCTTGTGAAAACGGCGAAAATCGGACCAGAAAAAATGTGGTTATCATTTTTTTTTTCCTAAAGGGATGCAGGGGGTAGTTTTGTCCGGCAAATTTTTTCAACCGCGGATTGATAAGTGCGTCTGGAATAATTTTGAAGGTCCCTGCTAAAATTGGCGAATGCATTTTGAATTTCTGAAATATTGTTTCGAAACAGTGATGCATACGCACGGCACATTGTACAGGGTGTTTCAAAACTATGCGGCACCCTTTTAAGGGTCTACTTTACTCATTAAAATAAGACGAAAAGTTCCTATTAACATGGGTCCAAAAACTCTTCGTTACGAAGATACAGGGTGATTAAACTTCCAAAAATATCGATTTTTCTTTATATAACCAAATTTGGTACACAATAAAACCATCATAGGGTGACATAAGAAATGATAATACAGGTCTCTAAAGTACCCAGTGGCTGAGCTAAGGGTAATCGGTACCATAAATTAAACAAAAAAAAATAGTATGGCCCTGTACAATACAACAATTTATTATGTTGTTGAATAAACAATACAGTTTGGAATTTAATTTTTTTCATATCTCTCTCCCTTTTGCGGAAAATTTGAGTTTTCGGTCTTTTTGGACGCTTTTTCGGATTGAAGTATTATAGTCAAATTTGGTTAAGAGTCCTTACTGGGACTGTCAATTAGTAATTTCGACATCCTAAGTTGGCATCAATGGAGCAAAAAAATGCAACCGGGTCATAAGTTCAGGTCAGTAACGAGCCCATTTGCATAATGAATATAACTACTAATAACACGCGCGAAAAGTAACAAAACAAGAACAACACAGATAACGGTAAAACTCTCGAAACGTACAAAACCCGCGAATATTTTCACTGCCCAAAGTGTGAATCACTTTGAACGATCCGGAAAACCTTCATTGTCACTTTCACAACGAAACAAAATTTACCTGAGTCCGGCCCGCACCATAGACGCTGCGGCAAAGCAGATGATTATACCAAAATACCAACATGACGTTTGAAATTACTATTGAAATGAGTTGTAGTCATAGTTATTTTTATTTGTAGCGGTATAATCGTGATTGCAATAGGGTTTTTATTTTATTATGCTCCTTTTTCGTATCACTTGGATAACTTTTCAGATCATAAATCAATGAGTGACGTCATTAACTGGTTGAAACACATATACCAATGTTATACCCGTGGTTAACAGAAAATTCCTATGTATTTTGTGGAGAATGTCATCTGACAAAATCGGGACTTCTTACAGTAATCGTGGTATATTATGTAACAATGATTATTTTAACTAAACGAAATGATTTTCAAATGGAATGGCAGTAGGAGTATGTAATTTTTGTTACTAATAAGGCGCTAAGGCATAAAAATAATAGCATTAAAGCTTGTTAATTGTTATTTTTTTAATGTAT
Organism: Pseudeuparius sepicola; assembly: GCA_963920635.1. NCBI lineage: Eukaryota > Metazoa > Arthropoda > Insecta > Coleoptera > Anthribidae > Pseudeuparius > Pseudeuparius sepicola. The sequence continues at coordinate 25,789,267 of OY987304.1, read as the reverse complement.
AATCACCCTGCATCTTCGTAACGAATAGTTTTTAAACCCATGTTAATATGAACTTTCCTTCTTATTTTAACGAGTAAAGTACGCCCCTGAAAGGGTGCCGCATGGTTTTGAAACACCCTGTATAATTCCATAAACGCGTGGCTATACATACGTTTTGTTTTATAAGGCATACTTAAGACAGGGTGCGGGCCCGGCCGACCCTGCCGCCCTTGTAGAGCCGCCACTGTATTCTACCACAAAATATGCAGATACTACAGTATTCTGCTCCGGAAAAAGAAAAAGGTACCTAGATCCAATAATGATATAATATTTTTATCGATGGTTCTCTCCTTAGCAGTATTACGAAAGTCTAGAGAATAGTAGAAGTCGGGGCACTCGGCCTTGTGTAAACAAACGTTTCCCCCTCTCCCGCTCCCTCGGACCGCCGTCATCGGAGTACGGCGATCGATATCTTATTTAATAAGAAAATAAGCTTACACAGTATAGCCGAGAGCGGTTCGAGGCTGATTTACGACCAGCCGCAAAAAATTGTTGTTTCTTCCGAGAGAACAAAGAAGTGAGCCGACTTATAGTATTCTCTAGACTTTGGTACTACCACTGCCAGTACATTCGTACTAGAATCTAGTACTATTTTTTAAATTTTAATACGCTTGTACGCCGCTCTAAAATCTAGCACTTTTTTTTCTATCCTTCCTTGAGCCAATATGGCCCTGGATTACAAAAAAAGAAAAGAAAATAGATCTCTGTTTCCATTAGTTCTGTGTTCTAAGTTAGAAAGTTTGTTCGCATTTCGTTCCCAAATATCAAAATACACACCCTCTGTCTAGCGAAATGAACCCTAGGGCACGTTCACTGCTGTAAATAATATGTGTTGACGGACGAGGTCCAGTTTTGTAGATCTTTTGAAGGCGAAAAAAAACTTTACTTTTTTATTGTGGACAACCTGATTTTTCGTTAAAATATAAAATAGTAGTTTTTATGGGCCTGTAACCAATAATTTTACCCTCCGACTTTAGGCTACGGGTAGTAGCAAAGATTAGGTAGTAGGTAATTGCTATCTTGTTATGTCACCCTATATTTTTATTTTTGACTTCAGAAAACAAAGTTCAATATAAAAGTTGTAAAGGGCGGTCCACTGCACTGGTTGTTATTTTTGAGCTAAAAGTAAAATTTAAAGGAGAATTTTATGGCGAATCCGAATATTATTTCAGGTTTTTTGTTATGGAGTTATCAAATGTTTCCCTAAAGGGGTGTAGGGGGTAGTTTTGTCCGGCAAATTTTTTCAACCGCGGATTGATGCATCTGGGATAATTTTGAACGTTCTTGCTGAAAATGGCCAGGACTCGATCAAAAACAACTTCGGGGCTGGGAAGGGGTAGTTTTTGCCTGGCAATTTTTTCACTTCTGAGACTCTTTTGAACGTTCTTGTGAAAACGGCGAAATTCGGAGCAGAAACAATGGAGTTATCAATTTGTTTCCTTAAAGGGATGCAGGGGGTAGTTTTGTCCGCCAATTTTTTTCAAACGCGGATTGGTGCGTCTAGAATAATTTAACCTAACCTATTAGGTACTAACTGTCGAATTCCGACTTATAAGTCGGAATTCCGACTTCTAAGTCGGAATGACCTTATTCCAACTTATAAGTCGGAATTCCGACTTCTAAGTCGGAATGACCTTATTCCAACTTATAAGTCGGAATTCCGAGTTGTAAGTCGGAATGACCTTATTCCGACTTATAAGTCGGAATTCCGAGATGTAAGTCGGAATTCCGAGATTTTTAGTAGAAAAATAAAAGCGGAAAACTAGTTTTTAGTTTCAGCAAGCCATTACATTTATTTGATTCTCGAAACAAGATACTTTTGTTTAGAGTTAACTCCGGAAACTTGCTACATTGTAAAAATACACGTACATGTCTTAAGAAAATGCAAGGTTGCATAACCGCGGCTTGGATACTGACTTTTTTATGTTTAGCCTTCAGTCTGAGCAGTGCGGTTTCGGAGTGAGAAGTTTTTTTGTGTGCAGACTTTACCAATTTAATTATTTTAGTGTGTGTTTTCTTGGAATACAGTTTTGGAGCTATATTCGTGAGTAGCTACTTTATATTAAGGAGAGTTGAAACAACTTCTTAAAGGTTTTTTTAAATAAACTTTTGGTAGACTTAACAAGTTTTTTTTGAGAAACGGCTGGGCTGAGATCAAAGAACATACTCGAGAAGCTGTCACAGAAAAGCACTAACGGTCTTCTATATTTTAAAAAATATATCACTTCAATGGATTTGCCACCACTAAGCTACGTTTATATTTTCTGTAAATATTCTCAAGAAGGAAAAAATATAAACAACTTCTAACAAATTCAAAACCTTTCGAAATTTTTTTAGGAAACCAAAAAATATTTCATGGGAAAGATTATTGGACCGTTTACGCTTATACAAATGGCTGAAAAAAATTGCACAGCAAAAACTACCCCTATGCATTTTCTTCGCACGATTATCGCCTGTTTTAGCAAGGATGTTCAAAATTTAAGAATTTATGTTCGAAAAAAATTTGCTAGTCAAAAGCTACGCCCAGAGAGAACTGTTTTAGTTCGATTCTCATAGTTTTTGCACCAGCAGAGCAAAATCTACTCTCCTGCATCCCTTTAAAATAAATTATAACTCCATTGTTCTCGGTCCGATCTTGTTTTTAGCAAGGATGTTCAATATGTACGAATTTGTGTTTGAAAAAATTTGCCAGTCAAAAGCTACCCCAGAGAGAATTGTTTTAGTCCGATTCTCATAGTTTAGATCTTGTTTCGGGCAAGGGCGTTCAAAATGTACGAATTGCCGGGTAAAAAATACCCCTAGAGAGAATTGTTTATGGTTCGATTTTCACATTTTCTGAAAGTCTAAAAGTATTGTTACATCAGTGAAAAAACTTGACAGGAAAAACCTACCCTTTGCACCCTTTTAAGGAAAAAAATTACGTATCTTCACCCCGTTTTTAACAAAGACGTCGAAAATGTACGAAACTATGTTAAACAAAAATTTGCAGCACAAAAACTACTTCACCTTTGATGAAAATTGCAGCATCATACATCAACAACCAAGTATCACCCTGCAAACCTTTAAAACGAATTATAACTCCATTGTTCTTGGTACGGCCCTAGAAAGGGCGTTCAAAATGCATTAATTCGTGTTTGAAAAAATTTTTCAGCCGAAACACTACCCCCAGAGAGAATTGTTTTTAGTTGGATTTTCCCATTTTCTGAAAGTCTAAAAGTATTGTTACATCAGTGAAAAAACTTGACAGCGAAAAAACTAACCTTTTGTATCCTTTTAAGAAAAAAATTACGTATCTTTACCCGTTTTTAGCAAAGACGTCGAAAATGTTAAACGAAAATTTGCAGGTCAAAAACTACTCTAGTTACATACACCATTATTCCTTATTTCACATAAAAAATGCCTTGTTCTCGAAATGTTTAGTTTGCAAATTTACCCCTATAAAATGTTCATCACGTATGTTTTACGGCATTAAGATTCTGTCCGTCGCTGTAGCTTTTCTAAATAAACGTTTTTAAAAAGCAGACTGTGTCAGCCGGTTATTTAACTGGCGCAGTCGAAACAGTAGGATCAAGTCCGGTACGCGTCGAAGTCAATTGATTTGCGTGTTATCGTCGGTTTTCGAAACCGTTTGGACTTGTTCGAACCACTCGGGCCATCGAGGTAAAAAACCACCGCGCTGGTGCAGGGCAGCAACGAAGGGCTGGACCAGGGCCGAAGTTCCAGAGCAACCACGGAGAGCATGCGACCCAGCCAAGGGTAAGAGCTAATCCTATTTGCCAGTGATCCTTGTCTTTGACCCCCTTTAGGCAAATCTTAGTCACCCAGGTCGCTGTTCACGACCCTTAGATTAAGGTAAATTTAAGAAAAATAAGTTTCAAAGTTGAAAAATTTTAAAGTTCAAATTTTATTTTCATTTTAATGAACGAAAAATCAGTTGATGACGAATTAAATGTACTTTTTGATAAAATTAGTGTACAAGAAAATCAAGAATCTAGCGAACTTACTCCAATTTCTGAAAATATGAATACGCACCACAGTAATCAATCAGTTAATTATCAATTACTAAGATTATACATCGAAAACATTCCGAATTTCTCAGGAAACTCTTATACCCTACAAGTATTTTTTGATAGTTGCGATTGTCTTATTGACACCTATTCTAATCAAAATGCTGGTGATCCTATAAACCAATTTTTGATAAAAGCTATTATTGGAAAACTCACTGATCGTGCCCTTATTTTGATAGGTAACCGGACTGAATTAAAAACTTGGACTGAAATTCGCGACACACTTCGACTTACGTTTGGTGACAATCGAAATATCGACTGTCTAGTACAAGACCTAATAATAATGCGACCCTTACGCAACGAGAACCCAGTTACGTACATAGAAGTTCCTGATACATCAAAAGAAGAAGTGCAAGAACAGCTGCCACATCAGCAAAAACGATTTTATAAAAACTTTGTATAACATTCGCGAGAGACAGATTGAAGCCGTACTCCTTGTAACGCGTTTACCCAAATAAACGATTTTTAAAAAGCCTACTGCTGCGTTGATACATGTAATTGGCGCAGTCGGTAGGACGGGTCGCGGAAATCGCTGACGTTTGTGATACGAAAAAGACTTTCTGTCGCCGAAACTCGCGTTTTCCTTCGGAAAATTCCGTTAAGCGATCGGTCCGAAACAAATCGTCTCCGTAAAAGACGAACGGTCACCATAGCAGCCAGGCAACACCGACAACGAAGCAGGGCTGAGTTCCAAGAGCTGAAGGGCTAGCGACCAACGCCGAAGAGCAGGGTAAGAGCCATTCCTTTTGTCCGAACTGTCCTGAAAACTTCCTGCCGGAACAAGGAGTATTTAATCTCACTAGTGTAAGTTATTTTTAAGAAAAGAAAATCAAAGAAAACCATTTTCAAAACACATTTTTATAACTTTACTTTTCTCTCATTTCCATTTAAGTTTTCACTTCACTTTTATTTTGTTTCTAAAAGAAACCAAATTTATGTCTGGTAGCGAATCAGAAAACGAAAACGTAGGAAGGCTTGGTATTGACCACGACACAGACCTTGCTATTCTAAGTACTCTTTTTGGACAAGTTAATATTAGACCAAATATGAATCAACAACAGCAACAACAACAACAAAGGCAACAACAACCACAAAATGGACAAATAAATTATCAATTGCTTAGAATGTATATAGAAAGTATTCCCCAATTTTCAGGCGACCAACATACTCTTGAAATTTTTATTGATAGTTGCTCTTATCTTATCGAAACATATTCGAATCGAGGTGTCCTAAATGACCCACTAAATAAATTCTTGTTAAAAGCTGTAATAGGAAAATTAGCAGGTAGGGCTCTAGTTTTAATAGGAACTAGAACTGAACTACAAACATGGGAAGAAATTCGTGACGCCCTCCGTCTAACTTTTGGCGACAACAGGAATATAGACTACCTTGTGCAAGATTTAATAATTTTAAGACCTTTCAAAAATGAACCCCCCGTGCAATTTGGAGCCAGAATCCAAGACGCGCACAGTGTAATAATTTCCAAATTAAATTCCAGTAACTTAACTAGGAATGAGAAAATTTTGCATTTAAATAACTACAAACAGTTAGCTCTAAAAACTTTTGTTAGAGGACTAACGGGACGATTACAAGATATTATTAGAATCCGCAATCCAGATACCTTAGAAAATGCTATAGCGCTGGTAATCGAGGAACAAAATTTCTTTTATGCCCAAAATCGCTTACTTTCTAATATTCCACAACCATCAGGCCCATCCGGTAATTTTCCTAAACCTCAGAGACCACCACAAGTAAGAAACCCAAACTTTTCACAAAATTTTATGCCCAATTTTCAAAGTCCTAGAATGCCAATTCAACAAAACTTCCAAATTCCTACCACATCTTTCCAGTACAACCAACAATTGCCAAATATTCCACCCCACAGATTCCCAAATTTTCAATCGCAACAATTTCCCAGAGGCCCAATAACTAACATCAGACCAAACTTTAAAATGGCACAACAAAAATTCCCCACAAACAAACAAGTCTTTGGCACAAGACCACCCCAGACGAATGTTTTCAAACCGATAGGACGAACTCCTAACGAAGTACCAACACAGATGTCGACAACTTCCAGAGTTCCCACCTTGCCACCCCAAACCTTACCAAGATATGTACCAAACTTTTTCCGTAGTACAGGCCCACGAAATTTTGCATCAGAAGAACTACATAATATCGAACAAGAATGTCAAAATGTCAATTTTCAAAATTATTATGATGAGCAGGCATGTCCCTCGAACTATTATTCCGATATAGACAACTCATATTTTTATAACAATTATTACGAAAATTCTGAACAGATGCTTTATCCGGAAGCTGCTGAATACGAAAATCAGTATAATTTCACGGAAAATTATCAAGAAAATCAGGGAAACTCAGAAATTTCTGTTGAGCAGGAAACTACTGTTCCAAATGACCCAAATTTTCACCAATTATGTCTCGAAGAACCCGAAAAATGACGACAATCGAAATAAACAACTATGACAGTGACAGTACCTTACCCTATATAAAGACAAATAAACCCAAATTCATACTTTTAATTGATACAGGTGCGTCAAAATCTATTCTATCCCCATATTTCGCAGAAAAATATTTCCCAGACAAAATATATCACGAAAATTTTAATATAAAAACTTGTAATGGTGTAAATAGATGCCGTTTCAAAGCAGATATACCTTTAAATGAATTGATTGGTTTAGACGATCGGATTACATTCCATTTATTTCATTTTCATGACTTTTTCGACGGGTTAATCGGTTTTGAAGACATGAAACGCTTAAAATTAAAACCAGATTTTGAAAATAATATTTTTTATGACGACAACACCTGCATTCAAATTCTCTACAAGCATAATAAAGGTTCTCATATTTTTTCACTTCTTGTAAATCTGCAAGAAACGTGCCTTGCAAAAATTCCTATTTCCAAGCAGACAGGCGACGTGATAATACATAAAAAAGAGATTTTTCCCAAGTGTTTTATTCCAGAAACTCTGACCACTGCAAGAAATGGTCACGTCATTGTTGAAATACAAAACCACTCTAATGAAACAAAACTCTTGCGCTTAGACAAACCGTTCCCAGAACCTATTTTCGAGGAAATAAATAATGATTATTTTCTTTTTAATATCGAGGAAATAGTCGATACACCTCACAATAATGACAAAAATCCCAATATTGACGTAAAAGACCTTATTCGAACTAACCACCTAAATCCGGAAGAAAGACAAAAGGTCCTACAACTTTGTCGAAATTATTCAGATCTATTTCATAATTCAGAGAAAAAACTCTCTTTTACAAACCGTGTTAAGCACGAGATAAAGACAACTAACGAAGACCCCATACACGTAAAGTCTTATCGGTATCCTTACGCGTTAAAATCCGAAGTACAAAGACAAATTGGAAAATTATTAGACGACGAAATAATACGTCCTTCGTCCAGTCCTTGGTCTTCCCCGATTTGGGTTGTTCCCAAGAAAGAAGATGCGTCAGGCGAGAAAAAGTGGCGTATTGTCGTAGACTATAGAAAAATCAATGAAATTACCATTGACGATCGGTATCCCATCCCCAATATCACCGAAATATTAGATAAATTAGGTCGATGCTCTTATTTTACCACCTTAGATCTAGCGTCGGGATTCCACCAAATTGAGATGGACCCTAAAAGCATTCCAAAAACTGCTTTCACTGTTGACAACGGACACTACGAGTACACTAGAATGCCGTTCGGTTTAAAAAACGCGCCAGCAACCTTTCAGCGGGTTATGGACGATGTTCTTCGCGACTTACAAGGACGAGTGTGCCTAGTTTACGTTGATGACATTATCATATTTTCCACCTCCCTTGATGAACACATTAATAATCTGAAATTAGTCTTTCAAAAATTGCGAGAATATAATTTAAAAATACAACCGGATAAATCGGAATTCCTTCGTAAAGAAGTAGAGTTCCTGGGGCACATCGTGACTCCACAAGGGGTAAAACCTAACCCAAAAAAGGTCGAGGCAATTCAGAAATTTCCTATACCCAAAACTGTCAAAGAAATCAAATCTTTTCTCGGACTTGTAGGATACTACCGAAAGTTCATTAAGGATTTTGCAAAAATAACCAAACCATTGACTAAATGTCTGAAAAAAGGCGACAAAATAATCCATAATGATGCATTCCTTCAATCTTTTAATCTTTGCAAAAAAAATCTTACCAATGATCCAATTCTAAAATATCCTGACCTGTCCAAGCCATTTAACTTAACTACAGACGCGTCAAATTACGCCGTGGGCGCCGTCCTTTCACAAGGCCCCGTAGGCAACGACCTACCCGTAGCATATGCTTCGCGGACATTGAATCCGGCAGAACTCAATTACTCGACTATTGAGAAAGAATTGCTCGCGATAATCTGGGCAACAACCTACTTTCGGCCATATCTTTTCGGAAATAGATTCAAAATTGTTACAGATCACAAACCTCTCATATATTTATTTTCTCTTAAAGACCCCGTATCACGCCTTACACGATGGAGACTTAAACTTTCAGAATACCAATTTGACATAGTTTATAAAAAGGGCAAAGCAAATACAAATGCTGATGCACTTTCTCGAATAGAGATAAATGCTATAGAAAAAGTGGCAGAAAACGAATCAATAATAGTACATTCTGGAGATTCTGATGATGAAATTAACGATTTTTTTACAAAATTTAGATAACCTAGAACTACCTGAAATTTGTAGTGAAGACTTAAGTGAAATTTTAGGACAAATTTCTGATGAATCAGAAGCAAAATCAAAACCAAAAATTAATATAATCTCCGACATATTAATTAGACCGGCTAACCAACAACCCGCTCAAAATAACACCCACTCACAGTTTCTACAAACTGAAAACGCCACCAAAAATACCCAAAATGACTCAGACACAAATGAAACTGTCCACACGGCAGCAGAACACCCTGTCTTTACAATGCCAATAACCGAAAAGTGCGTTAATTCGTTTAAAAATCAAATTATTGTTTCTTCTAATGACAAAATGATACGTAGATATGTAATTAGGTCACGACCTTTTAACGAAAATTCACGAATAACAGTGTCACTACCTTTAAGAAATTTGGAACCAGAAGTTATTAGTTTTATTAAAGAATATGTAGAACACAAAAAGACTTATTGCCTATATTTTAAGACACCTGAAATAATTCCTGACTTTTCTAATATTATTCGCAAAACTTTTCAAAACTCTTCTTTCAAATTTATTCAAAGTCCAACATATTTAGACGACGTTATTACTTACGAAGAACAACAAGAAAAATTAAAATACCATCACGAGGGCAAAGTATGCCATAGAGGCATTAACGAAACCGAAATGTCTCTCAAAAAACGCTATTTTTGGCCTAAACTTAAGATCGATGTAGAAAAATACATAAACAACTGCGATATCTGCCAGTTATCTAAATACGATAGGAATCCCCCGGTAGTGAAATTTAATATAACACCCACGAGCTCCAAGCCATTCGAAGTTATACATTTGGACACGTTTCAGATGGAAAATCAAAAATTTTTGACCGCAATAGACTCGTTCTCGCGATATGCGCAAGCATATAAAATTACAGGAGCGTCAGCAATAAATACTATTGACTGCCTTTTACAATTTGCAACTCACCACGGGTTACCACGGACAATTGTGTGCGGCAACGGCACCGAATTCAATAATACCACCCTAAAAGACTTTATAAAATTACACAAAATTAACATCCATTTCACAACACCGAATAATTCTAATAGTAACAGTCTAGTTGAGCGTCTACATTCCACCCTCATAGAGCATATAAGATGCCTAAGATTGTCAGACAAAGAAAGTCGCATAGATAAGCTTATGCTTTATGCCATTTTAGCGTACAATATTCATTCTGTTACTAAGCAAACCCCTTTTGACGTTGTAAGCGGCCACACAGACAGTGTAAATGCATTCGATACAACTGCCGAAATGTTGATTAATGAATATATAAATGAACACAAAAACAAGACATCCTTACTTTATGACAAAATTCATCAAATTAGTCAAAGTATGAAAGAAAAGGTCATCCGAAAGCGCAACGAAAAACGCGAAGATCCGATATCCTATAGAGAAAATGCCACCGCCTTTGAAAAGAACCCCCTTCGATCAAAAATCAAACCTCGTTTCAAAAAGGTAACAATTGTTAAAGATCTAGGTATAAAAGCTAAACTACCTAACAAAATAGTACATAAGAAAAACCTCAAACGTCCAAGGAAATTCACAAATCAATCTCTCTTACAGGATGACAAATCGAAAAACGATGACGAACCTCCCGACATTCCTGATAATCCTAACCCTGACATCCCAAGCACTAGTGCTGGAAGTAAAAATTAACGACCTTAAAGATACCCCGGGCATTTTACCCTTTAAATTAGGAAATGCTCAGATAATAACTAAAAAACATACTTTTCTCCATTATGTGCAAACTAAACCGCTAAAGAACGAAGTGAAAAATTTAATTTCTATATATAATAATCTCAATCAATCAATTTTTAATGAGACAGAATATGTTTTCACATCTAGCTTAAGAAATAATTACGAAAATTTAAAACCCCTAATCTTAGAAGTAGAGAATAAGATAAAGGGTATAAGCTTTAATAAACGTAGTAAACGCGGCCTTTTTAATATCATTGGTACCATAAACAAGTGGTTTACAGGGTCTCTCGATGCGAATGATGGAGTAAAATACGATAATGCTATACGCACTCTCGAAAAGAACCAACAGAAAATTTTATCGCAAACTAATAACCAAATTTCACTATTTAAAAAGTTGATTGACCATTACAGCAATTCGATAGAAACAATAATTAATAATCAACAAAAGATTTCAGAGTATATGGAACGCTTCTATGAACGAGTTCAACATGAAACAGATATTTTCTACAAGTATACCGTATACCTCAGTATACTAAATCAAATTTTCATCAATGCAAATGTCATTATTACTTTTATCGATAATTTAGAAAATGCTATAACATTTTCCCATTTGCACACAATTCACCCGGACATTCTAAGTATTGACGATTTAAAAGAAATACTAAAAGAGCTAAATACACACTATTCTTCTGACGAAATTGTTGACTTAAGTCTATACGACTGGTACTCGGTTATAAAAACAAGCTGTTTTATCTCAAATAATCAAATAATATTCTCCTTAGATGTTCCTTTGGTCCACCCAAATAAATTCGAATATTATCACTTATATCCTATCCCCTCATCGGACAATTCCATAATTTTACCCCTAAAACCCTACTTGGCTCTGAGCAACACCAACTACCAATATATGGATAGCCCCTGCGAAGGAGTCAACGGAACTCACATTTGCCTTCAAGAACACCTGATTTCCAACCCCAAAGAAGATTGCGTTACTGCTCTGACCACTGGAGAAGAATCAAGCTGCAATATGGTCAAGATACAAATTCACAACCAAATAGTAGAGAAAGTTAACGACGAGTTCATAATCGTGATCCCAAAGGACAACATGAAAATAAAATCAACCTGCAAGGATACTGAATACCACGTATTGCAAACTCCGCACCTTATCTGGTTACCAACGAATTGTAAAATTGAAATCAATGGAATTATATACAGGGTGTTCCTTAATAACATGCTAATACTTAAGGGGGTTATTTTTGGGCCCATTTTAAGAAAAAAACTTCATATGAACGTATGTCGTAAACGTCCTAACTTTTGAGGTATAGGGCGTTAAAGTTCATTTTTTTAAATTGAATTTTGGCTACATCTCCCGAAATAATCAAGCTGCGGAACTGAAATTTGGCACTGCTATGTTTTTGGGGATGGAGAATAAGCTGAAAATGTCAATTTCACCGTATCTCACAGAGGGCGCCACTTGCGCTGTTTTTTGATCACGCTTTTACGCGTAACTTTTTTGAGGTTATCTTTTTGGTCCTGCAGGTCCATCATTTTAGTGCATCTTTTCATTCTGCAAGAAAAAGGTACTCTTGTTTCATAACGATTAAATCGACCGTTTGCGTTGAAATTACCAAAACGTGCCCCAAAACACCTGTTGATTCCAATATTCGAAACATAAAATGTTCACCTACTGCTTTCAAATGTTACAGATCAACTGTACATTCAAAATGATGAAAAAAATGCCAAATGGGCATTGGTCAAAACACCATTGGTTTTCTTGAAATAGAGTGCCCAAATTTTGTCAAATTCAATCCTTTCCATTTTGAAAGCGAATAATTTTTGGTACATTGTTCATAGGAATTTTTTTCTCAGTTTAAATGGAACAGTTGATCTGTAAAACTTGAAGGTGGTAGGTGAAAATTTTATGTTTCGAATATTGAAGTCAACAGGTGTTTTGGAGAACGTTTTGGCAATTTCAAAGCAAACGGTTGATTTAATCGTTATGAAACAAGAGTACCTTTTTCTTGTAGAATGAAAATATGCACTAAAATGATGGACCTGCAGGACCAAAAAGATAACCTCAAAAAAGTTACGCGTAAAAGCGTGATCAAAAAACAGCGCAAGTGGCGCCCTCTGTGAGATACGGTGAAATTGACATTTTCAGCTTATTCTCCATCCCCAAAAACATAGCAGTGCCAAATTTCAGTTCAGCAGCTTGATTATTTCGGGAGATGTAGCCAAAATTCAATTTAAAAAAAATGAACTTTAACGCCCTGTATCTCAAAAGTTGGGACGTTTACGACATACGTTCATATGAAGTTTTTTTTTTAAAATGGGCCCAAAAATAACCCCCTTAAGTATTAGCATGTTATTAAGGAACACCCTGTATAGCGACGAAAAATCCAACAGCAAGACGCACTCCTTGATACTACCCGCAATTAAAACTAGTATGACAAAGGAAAGCCAAAGTTTTGGAAAACTACATATAAAAAATATATCTCTCAACGAACTGCATACTCTCCGAAAACACATCGATTCAATCAGCCCAGTTGTCATGGAACAATTTCAAGAAACAAATAATAATTGGGTTTTATGGATAATTATAACAACCATAATAATAATATTGATTGGGTATGGAATCTACAAATTCCGAAAGCTTTGGATACGTTCGACGAACTCAAAGAAGAAGAAAGAAGAACAAGAAGAAAAGGTGCCTACTTCAGTCCTTTTCATCCCTGAAGTAGCCTCTTGAGGATGGAGGAGTTACGTACATAGAAGTTCCTGATACATCAAAAGAAGAAGTGCAAGAACAGCTGCCACATCAGCAAAAACGATTTTATAAAAACTTTGTATAACATTCGCGAGAGACAGATTGAAGCCGTACTCCTTGTAACGCGTTTACCCAAATAAACGATTTTTAAAAAGCCTACTGCTGCGTTGATACATGTAATTACCCTCAACAATTCGGTAGTAGAATCCAAGACGCTTGCAGTCTCATAATATCTAAACTAAACGCTACAAATTTCGCGGACAATAATGAAAAAATTTTGCATTTGAAAAATTACAAAGATTTGGCTCTAAAAACCTTCATTAGAGGCTTACCACCACGAATACAAGATATTATTAGGCTTAAATCGCCCGCAACTCTCGAAAACGCTATAGGTTTAGTAATAGAAGAAGAAAATTTCCATTACGCACAAAATCAACTCCGTATAATACCTAATCAACCTCCAAAATCTGTACCAACACAAGTGTCTAAACCACCCACACAATATTATTCCAATTAATTTCCCTAACCCGAATCCTGAAATTCGAAACCCAGGACCAAATCCACACAATGTACGTATGCTAAATCCTATGCAACTGCCATCTCAATTTCCAGGAAGTCGCTTTCCTTCGGCACCTATAAATATAACACCAAAACCAAATGTTCCACAACAGAGATTTTACACAAACAAAGATGTTTTTGGACCCCCGAAAACTAATGTATTTAGACCCACAGGCAAGACTCCCGACCATAAGCCTACCCCAATGTCGACGAATTCCCGAAATCCCACTATACATGCCCAAAACCAGAAACAAATACCCCACTATATACCTAACTACTTCCAATCAACGGGCCCTCGTAACTTTTCTTCTCAAGAATTATACAATTTTTATTGTGAACAACCTTCCGAAAATCCATACCCTAATCCTTACTATCCCGAAGACGAATCTAACCCAAATTTTGACTACGACTACGACTTTAATTTTTATGAACCTAATACCGAAAATCCACCTACAATCACCGAAATAACTGAAGTTGACGACTCTAACAACGACGAAAATTTTCATTTACCTGCCTCTACAACTCCCAAGGGGAACCCTTAATTAATAACTTTTCTTTCCATAACCCAATTCGCACAATAATAGAACTTAATAATACTAAAGATTTAAACACTCTACCATATATTCAAACGTTAAATCCACCTTTAAGACTTCTAATAGATACTGGCGCAACAAAATCTCTTCTATATCCTAGCCTAGCTGAAAAATTCTATCCAGATTGCATTTATCACGACCCATTTTCTGTCAAAACTATCCACGGAATAAATGATTGCCGTTTTAAAGCTGATATAGACTTAAATTCTCTTTTCAACTTGAATAACGCTATCACTTTCCATTTATTTTCTTTCCACGATTTCTTCCATGGCTTAATTGGCTTCGAAGACATAAAGAAATTTAAAATTCACATAGACACCGAAAACGACATAATTTACAACAAAGATTTTTCTCTTCCTATATATTACCGCAAGAAAAACAACGGCATTATTTTTAAAACAGAAATAAATTCTCTAGAAATCCAGAAAGTAAGAATTCCAGTTAACATGTACTCGGGTGATATCATCATCCCAGAGCAGCAATTCGGAGAAGATTGTGTTTTGCCAGAAACGCTAACCACAGCTAACAAAGGCTTTGCTTTCGCAGAAATTCAAAATCGCTCAAATAAAAACGAAAAACTAAGCTTTACTAACGTTGTTAAACACGAAATCAAGACAAAAGACGAAATTCCTGTCCACACACAATCCTATCGTTACCCGTTCGTACACAAAATAGAAGTACAAAATCAAATAAACAAAATGTTGGAAGATGGAATTATTCGACCCTCTAACAGTCCATGGTCATCGCCCATATGGATTGTACCGAAAAAACAAGACGCCTCCGGTAAAGTCAAATGGCGAATTGTAGTAGATTACAGACGTGTAAATGACAAAACTATACACGATCGTTACCCGATTCCTAATATAAACGACATTCTAGATAAACTCGGTCGATGTCAGTATTTTTCGACCCTAGACTTGGCGTCAGGATTCCATCAAATAGAAATGGATCCTGATAGCATAGAAAAAACGGCATTCACAGTTGAAAACGGTCATTATGAATACAACCGTATGCCTTTTGGACTTAAAAACTCTCCCGCGACTTTCCAACGCGTCATGGATAACGTGCTTAAAGATCTCCAAAATAAAATCTGCCTTGTGTATTTGGATGATATAATTTTGGTTTCTAGTAGTCTCGAAGAACATATTTCCAATTTACGTCTAGTTTTCCAAAGATTAAAAGAGTCTAAATTAAAGATACAGTTAGATAAGTCAGAATTCCTACGAAAAGAGGTAGAATTTCTTGGTCATGTTATCACTCCCGACGGAATAAAACCAAACCCGCGAAAAATCGAAGTAATCAAAAAGTTTCCATTACCTAAAACAACACGAGACATAAAATCATTCTTAGGCCTTCTCGGCTACTATCGGAAATTCATAAAAAAATTTGCAAAAAAAAACGAAACCTTTTACTCAGTGTCTAAAGAAAGGCGAAAAAATTGTTCATGACGAAAATGTTATAAAAACTTTCGAATACTGCAAAAATCTTCTTTCAAACGATCCTATTCTTCAATATCCGGACTTTTCGCGACCATTTAATTTGACAACCGACGCATCCAATTACGCACTCGGAGCTATCTTATCGCAAGGACCCATAGGACAAGACCGACCAATCGCTTATGCCTCAAGGACACTTAACCCCGCAGAAATTAACTATAGTGTAATAGAGAAAGAGCTACTAGCCATAATTTGGTCCGTAAAATATTTTAGGCCATATTTATTCGGAAAAAAAATTCACAATCTATAGTGACCACAAACCACTCCAGTGGTTATTTTCCTTAAAAGACCCCAACTCACGACTTATTCGATGGAGACTAAAACTCGAAGAGTACGACTATGAGATCTGCTATAAAAAAGGCAAATTTAACACGAACGCTGACGCACTATCCCGCATAGAGATAAATGCTGTCGAAAAGCAATCTGTTGTAGCAGATCCCGGCGACATAAATAAAGACATATCCGATTTCCTAGAAAACGCGAATGAACTCCCTATAATATCAGATGATATTATACAGGACGTCTTAAGCGAACCAGTAGTAAGAAATAAACCCAAAATCAAAATCCTTTCTGACATACAAATTAGGCCCCCATTCAATGTTCCACCGATACAAAACAACGATAATGACAATACTAGTGACGATGACACTGTTCACACAGCCCTCAAAGACCCTGTTTTGACAATCCCTATAACTGAAAAATCAATAAACTCGTACCAAAACCAAATTATAATCTCTGCTAATAACACATTAAACAAAAAATATGTTATTCGATCTAAACATTTTCAAGAAAAGACTCGCTTAAAAGTTTCACTACCCTTTCAAAATTTTGAATCAGAAGTTATCTCCTTAATAAAAGAGTACGTCGAAAACAAAAACACATACTGCCTATTTTTCAAAACCCTAGAAATCATCGATAAATTTTGTGTTATAGTTCAAAACACTTTCAAAAATTCATCTTTTAAACTTTTAAGAAGTACCAAATTTTTGACAGACATAGAAGACTTTGACGAACAACAACTAAAAATAAAGTACACCCATGAAACGAAAACCTGCCACAGGGGCATAAATGAAACTGAAATGTCTCTTAAATCTAAATTCTATTGGCCAAAAATAAGACAAGACGTTGAAAAATATATTAATAATTGTCAAATTTGTCAAATGTCTAAATATGACAGGAACCCCCCAAAGATAAAATTTAACCTAACTCCTAATATTTCTAAACCCCTTCAAACAATACACGTGGATACCTTCCAAATCGAAGGCCAAAAATTTCTCACGTTAATTGATACCTTCTCACGTTACGCACAGGCTTACAAAATTGAAGGGTGCAGTGGAATAAACACCATCGATTGTTTTTTGCAATTTGCTTCACATCATGGTTTACCCCGCCGTATCATATCGGATGGAGGTCCAGAATTCAACAATAGCGTAGTAAAGGACTTTATCAATCTACACAAAATCGAACTTCACGTGACCACCCCGTATAATCCAAATAGTAATAGCCCGGTTGAGAGGTTACACTCCACGCTTTCTGAAACAATTCGATGTTTAAGACTTACAGACCAAAATAGTAGGGTAGATCAGCTAATTCTCTATGCCATCTTGGCCTACAATAACTCTATACATAGTGTTACGAAACAGACACCATTTAATATCATAAGTGGACATACTGATAATCTCGATCCATTTGACATCACACAAGAAATGCTAATGAACGAATACGTTCAAGAACATAGAAATAAAACTAAAATTTTATATCAAAAAATTCAAGAACTAAACGAAAATAGAAAAGAAAAAGTTATTGCTAAACGAAACGAAACGCGAGAAGATCCTATAGAATACCCCGCGAACACCACTGTTTATTTGAAACAAAATTTGAGGTCAAAATCCAAACCTAAATACAAAAAAGCGACGTTACTTTCAAATGACGATATTAAAGCAAAACTTGATACTACAACAGTCCATAAAGGTAAATTAAAAAGACCAAAAAAATTATCAAACACTCAATTGTTACAGGAACATCATGAAGACGACGCTGACAATAACCCTGACGATAATAACTAACCTATTCCTAACCCTAGCCCTTCCTACAGTTGAGATCATTCCTATAAATGATACTCCTGGTATATTACCCTTTTCATTAGGAAAAGCCAAAATAATTTCAGGTAGACACACATTTTTACATTATGTAAAATTTCAAGAATTGGAGAAACAAATTAATAACCTTAGGGAAAGCTACAGTAACTTTAATAAATCAATTACTAAAGAAACTAAATTCATATTCACTGCTAGTTTGCAAAATAACTATAATAATTTAGAACCCATGCTCAATGAAATTGAAACCAAACTCTTAAATGTAATTTATTCACCTCGAGAAAAAATTCCTAGAACAAGACGTGGTTTATTTAATGTCATTGGCACAATAAACAAGTGGTTTACAGGAACTTTAGATGCGAATGATGGCGAACGGTATAATAAGGCAATCACGACTCTAGAAAATAATCAGCAAAAAATTGTTAATGAAGTAAATACGAAAATTTCTCTTTTCAAAAAACTAACCAAAAACTATGAGAAAACTATTGATTCAATTGTTAATAACCAACAGAGAATATTGGAATATTTTGAAAGATACGAAGAAATCTTAAATTCAGAAACTGACATTTTATACAAATACACCGTATATTTAAGCATATTAAATCAAATGTTTATAAATGCAAACGTAATTACAACATTTTTGGACAACATAGAAAATGCAGTGACTTTCGCTAGGTTGCATACTGCACACCCCGATATTTTGACGATAAATGATTTGTATGATATATTAAAGCAACTAACTCAAATTTATACAAAAGAAGAAATTTTAGATATCGAAGTATTTGATTGGTACTCAGTAATAAAAACTAATTGTTTCTTTGTGAACGAAGAATTAATATTTGCTTTAGAGGTCCCAATAACCAATCCAGATACATATCAATACTTCCATCTGATTCCAATTCCCACAAAAAATCACACCATTATTTTGCCCCAAAAACCCTATTTAGCACTTGGCGAGAAGAACTACCAGTATATGAACAACCCATGTGAAGAAATCAATGGAACGTTTGTCTGCCTACACGAATCGGTTATCGACAACCCCGAGACTGACTGTACAACAGCTCTTATCAATGGAAAAGAAAGAGAAAACAACTGCCAATCAATCAATATTCGACCACCAAAGGAAGCTGTAGAGAAAATAAGCAACGAATACTTAATAGTCATCGCCGCACATCGATCGAAGCTAGAAACAAATTTTCATCGACCTGAATACAAAATTATTGACGGAACAAACCTAATAAAAATAGGAAAAAACTGCACAGTGAAAATCAACAGAACAACATATGGAAACAGAGAAACTTCAGGAACAACGCACCCGTTGGTGCTGCCAAATGTGTACCAAATAAAAACCAGTCAAAAACAAAATCATCAAAAATTGGTATTAGATAACATCCCTTTAGAAGAACTACACAACCTTCAAACAAGCATCGATTCAATTGATCCAATATTTATCCAAGACATCGAAACCAATACAATCTCTCAATGGATTCAATGGTTTTTCATCGGCTCAATACTTTCGTCAATCGCCGCATATATTGTTTACCAGCTGTTCAAGAAATTTAAGAAGTCTCAACCCAGTAGAGAAGAAAAGAAGAAAGAAAACTTGCCCCCTTCGGTTGTCTTCGACCCCTCAGTGGTCATCTAAAGGAGGGAGAAGTTACATACACCATTATTCCTTATTTCACATAAAAAATGCCTTGTTCTCGAAATGTTTAGTTTGCAAATTTACCCCTATAAAATGTTCATCACGTATGTTTTACGGCATTAAGATTCTGTCCGTCGCTGTAGCTTTTCTAAATAAACGTTTTTAAAAAGCAGACTGTGTCAGCCGGTTATTTAACTCTCTTTTGCATTTTCTTCGATCGATTATCGTCTGTTTTTAGAAAGGATGTTCAAAATGTACGAATTTGTGTAAAAAAAGTATCCCTAGAGACTAGAGAGCATTCCCACAGGTTTTGAAAACGCACTCTTTGACAAATCCGAGGTAAAAATTATATATTAAAAATCAAAAACTATCCTTCCGAATTCCTTTAAAAAAATACTTTCCCATTGTTGTCTCAGTCCTAGCAAGGGCATTTAGAATAATCTCAGATGCACGAAATCATGCTTGCAGAGATAAGAAAGCGATAATGCACTCAAAATGAGTAGTAACCATGTACACTTGTTTCATGCTATTTGCCAATCATCAGTATAGTATAACGTTGACCAAATAAAAAAACTACAAATTAACATGGTTTTGGCTCCATCCTAGGTCGTTTCTAGCAAAGCAAAAATAATATCAGATGAATTCGTGGAAAAAAAAATTCGGTAAAAACCACCCCCTCCAGACTCCCCGAGAATTGTTTTTGATCTGATTTTCATAAGTTTTCTGAAACATTACCTAAAGTTATTGTTACCCAATCTGTGAGAAAAAAAAGTTGACATAGCAAAACCTACACTTTGCATCCCTTTAAGGAAAACAAGTTCATCATCGATTTCAACATGGACATTCAAATGATCCCCAATAGGAGAAAAATTAATGAGGTACAACGTTCAAAAATTGCATTAAAAAATTCCTTGTGAATGTGGATAGTTCTATGTTGGGGAGACTTGTATGCCATTTAAAGTTCGCTTAAAAGAAAATAAAAATTATATGAGGCAAAATAAAATTTCGTCAAAAATATTAATAATAATAATAATAAATAATAATTCTCACCCTCACAATACTCCAAACGAGAAGTACTCCAGAAGCAAATGCTTGTGCGGGGAGGAGGGCAATTACTATTACTTCGTTGCCATTTGCGGCTAGGATCAACTTTCCTTATAGAACTAGGATAGCATTCGCTCAAGTACTACGGAAAACCCTCGAAAACCATAGTAATCCCAGTGAGTGTAAGACAATTAGTAAATCACACGGATAAAGCTATTTAGGAGCAATACCGTGAACCCACATTTGTCCAGCGCTCTTGGCCATAGCGGTGTTTTTCTTTAAAGACATGTGCATGCCCTTGCATCGACATCAACCAAGGTTGATCGAAGGCAGAAAAACATGCAGTCTATAAAAAGTCAGCGCCGGTACGAGCGTCGCCACCGCAGCCCCATATGTGAACACTCTTTTAATAACAAATATAGAATTTTGTGGGATAGGTACAAACCAAAGAAAAATCAAAGATGAAAAATTAAAGAATCAGCATTTATTCTAGGAAATATGGACAACTGAATGTTGCTGAATGTTCAGTGAAATTCAGTAAAATATTATTGTCAGATATTCAAAGAGAAGTTAGTATAGATAATTAGAACACTGGGTGCAGTATCAGACAGGTGGCTAGACAATTGTTTCTGTCATGACATTTTAACTTTACATATATTAATAATTCATTTCACTTTGATGTGACATGATCTTTGAGAAAGGAGGAAGATTTTTTATCCTCTGAAAGTTCAGAAAAACAAATTTGTTGAAGTTATTTTTGAGTTCAAAGTTTCGTTCATTTACTGTTAAGGATTTTTGAATTTTCCAGGCAACTTGAAAAAGTTGTAACCAAATTTGTAACCACTGTAGGAAACCATGGGACGTAGGGAAAAATTGATAAAATAATATACATCTAAATACTTACCACTATTTATAAAAAATGACTAATGACTATACATATTAAAAACCGTCTCCAATGAAATCAATACTTTCACGTTACTCTCTTAAATCCATTATTTAATAGTAAATTCCAATATTGTCTAGAAATTCCGCTATATGCTGATATATATTTTAATTTTCTCATCCCTGGTAACCGCTCTCACTTATTTTCTTTCTACAAATTAATACCAAAATTCCTTCATCTTAAAAAAAACATACGACACATATCACTCGCTGTCACTTCCTTTCTATAAAATCAAAATGCCCTAAAATTAAGAAATTTTTGTTTCTGATTTACCTCTTTTTTTCTTGCTTTATTACATGCACATGTAATATCTAATAATTGTTCAGGATTACTTTGTTTCAAGGCAATAATTATTACTGACATCCATAAAAACATACACACACTTTCGACCTGTTATTCAACTAACCAAACTGTTAAAAAAAAGTCAAAAAAGTTAATATTTTATGTTTATTTCAATTTTTAACCGAGTATATGACAGCGTCTCTAAGAAAGGTATAAAATTTTTCTTAAAAACTTGGGAAAATTCTTCACTTAGTAGTAGTTTATAATTGTTTTGTTAGAAACTTGATGGGTGATAATGGTGTTCTAAAAAAATTATTAGTCCAGAAAAAGTTAATATTGTGTTTAGAATTGTATAAAATTTTGAAATAGCATCTAATAACCTTCCTGAGAAGCCTTAGTTAAAAAACTTCCTTGAGACATTCGGAAACTTTTTTCCTTTCTTCGATAGTTTATGACTGTTTTGGCTAAACATTTTTACTAAAACTTAATAGGTGATAGTCGTGTTGTCGAAAATTATAGTCTAGAGAAAACGCTAATATTTTGTTTAAAAATGGTAAAAAACGATAACACCAAAGTATATGCTAACATTTTATGCTTTTCAGGGTTTAAGTAATAAAAATTCTCACTCTCACAGTACCCAAAAACTAAGATTACCCCCAGAAGCAATTTGAGGGGTGAAAATTACTATTACTTCGTTAGCATTTGCGTCTAGAGCTGACTTTCCTTATAGAACTGGGATAGTACTGCTCAAGTACTACTAGAAAACTGTAGTGATTAAAAAACATTTAGCATTGGAGATAAAAAACACTATGTAGGATATTTTTAGTGTATTTTTGCTTTTAAGGGAGGTTTAATATTTTGAAAGACATCTTAATTTATTTTAATTATTTTGGGTTGAAGTTAAAGTCTTTGTAGAATTTTGTGAGAGTATTTTTTTAATTTTCAGGAAGGTTTTAGTATTTTTAAAAAATTCGTAAACTTTGTGCGATAGTTTACAACTGTTTTTGCTACACATTTTTACTAAAAAACTTAACGGGTGATAGTTGTATTCTAAAAAATTATAGTCCAGAACAAGTTAATATTTTGTTTAGAATAGTGTAATAATTTTGAAACAGCGTCTAACAACATTCCTGAGAAACGTCTCAGTAAAAACTTCCTTTTGAATCCACAGAAATTAATTTAAAAAAATTGCTTTATGCTTTTCAGCGGTTTAATCGATCGCAATAACTTAATGACATTAAGTTTCCAGTATAGAATTCACAAATTAGCATTGAATCTTACGGAAAACACACACAAATTTCGTCTTATTGAGGGGCCTTTGCAGCCCTAGAAAACAAGCTTTGTTCTGATTGGTTGAGCATCTCATAGGGCGAGACTATAAAAGGGGGTGTTCATCCCCAATTTTTTCAGTCGTGTTGATACTGTTGTAAGGTGAAGTCGACTTTGTGAAGTGAACAACACATTTTGACAAATTTTTACGATAAAACCTTTTTTGTTTGAATTAGCTTAACATTTTAAGTTTTATGAGAATTATAAACATTTTCTTGGAATTTCTTGAACGTATAAAAGGGAAAACCCATTTCATCAGTCGTGCTGTTTCTCTTGAGGGGTGAAGTTGTGTTTGTGAATTGGACAACACATTTTGTGAAAAGTTTTTCCGAGAAACGTAATCTTTTTCTTAGAATTTTATGAACGGGTTTATAAAAAAGGAGTTCCCTCCACCCATTTTCTCAGTGGTGTTGTCACTTGTCTAAGGTGAAGTCGATATTGTGAATTGGGCACCGTTTTTCATAAAACGTAAGCAAATAGCGAATCAACGTGTATATTCATATTTTTCTAGTGAAATATAAAAATTTAACATCCTTATTCCCCAGGTTGAAGCGTGTACAATTTAGAAAATCATTCCTTTCTAGGTTGAGCTAAGGAGAAAAAGAACTACACAGGTTGGTGAGTAAGTAAAAATCAAAGAGGACGCTTGTTGGTGAGTACGGATTGGAAAACACGAATTCTGTCTTACCGTTGGTTGCACGTCTGATAAAGTAAATTGTTGTGCTTGGGAGAACCATGCCTCCCACAGTTGTACTAAAGTCCATATACTTCAAGATAGCCAGTATATTGAGTCTACTTCGATCACCATATAGTGGTGAAACAGCTCAAGATGGTCTTCGTGAATGTACGAAGGCAGTTCGGCAAATAAAGCGCCAACTAAAATCAGCCAAGGGCATAGGCGAGAAACAAAAACTGTTAACAACTCTGGCCAATGTAAAAACACTGCGTACTAAAATTAAATGTGAAATTAAACATGGTGCTGGGGCATCTATAAAAGAGACGGCAAAAAAACGCGTGAGCTGGTGCGATTCGGAAACCGCATTTTCATGCCGTATTCGAACTGGTGTCATCTCTAATCTTAAGCACAAGGACCCAGGCGATTTTCTCGAAGACTGTTTTGCTTTGTTCAAGCGACGTGTTACCAATGTCCTTAAAAAGGAAGAGGCGGTTAAAATCAATGCAGTGTTCTGCGGACTATTTGTGTTGCAAAAGGCTGACAGAATTATCGAGGAGTTGAAATATTTTACAACATCTAACGCACCGGTCTACCGAGACACAAACTTAATCCAATGGTTCGATCAGCACATAGCAACACCGATTTTAACTCAGCTTCAGGAATTTCAAGAAAGATACTCTGGTTGGGCGCTGAAGGCTATAGTGAATTTGGGGATAAATATAAATAAATATACTCCCCTGTTAGGATCTTCATACATAGAGCTACCTGAACCAATCATGGCAAAACAGGGATGTATTAACTTGAAGAACGAGGATGAGCTGTGCTTTGCCTGGGCTGTGACTTCCGCCTTGTATCCAGTTCAGAAAGACTCCCAGCGTATAACCAAGTACCCCCACCCTTCATCTGTTTTGTGTTTGGACGGACTACGTTTTCCAATGACCATTAAACAGATTCAAAAATTCGAAAATCTTAACAACATGTCTGTAAATGTTTATATTCTGCGAAAGCATCTAAACAAGTTCCACACCCTACCTACTTATATCACTAAAAATAAATTACACAAACATGTTAATCTTCTGATGGTGCAGAATATTTATTATGATGATGATAGTGAAAAAGGAAGTAATGATAGCTCACCTATTCGATATCATTTTTGTTGGATCAAGGATCTCTCTCGTCTAGTTTCAACTCAACTTAGCGGACATAAAACAAAAAAATTCATCTGCGATCGATGCTTACATTACTTTTATTCTGAAGAAAAACTAACAACGCATTACGAAGATTGCAAAAACATGAATGACTGCAAAGTTAGGATGCCAAGTGAAGATAGAAAATTCCTCAAATTTGCTAATTACAAAAATAAGGAAATGGCTCCATTTACAATTTATGCTGATCTGGAGAGCCTCCTTAAGGGAACAGGCGATAATAATAAGTATCAAGAACACGTTCCCTGCAGCATTGGATATTATATTAAATGCAGTTATGATGAGAGCTTGTCATTCTACAAATCATACACCGGACTCGATTGCATGGAATGGTTTTCCAAAGAACTAAGGGGAGTTGCTGAGGATATAGAGACAGTTTTTCTGTGTCCTCTACCTATGGATAGGCTAACAGCATATGAGAAGATGAGCTTCAAGTTAACTACCATATGCCACGTTTGTGAGAAGCCGTTTAGAGCGCAGCAAAGAAAAGTTCGGGATCATTGTCATCTGACTGGAAAATTTAGAGGAGCCGCACATGAAGACTGCAACATAAACTATCAAGATACCCATGTTGTACCAGTTGTATTTCACAATTTAAGCGGATATGATTCACATTTTGTTATTAAAAGCATAGCCAAGGATATCGAAGGTCGTGTGGTGCTCCTTCCCATTAACAAAGAGAAGTATATATCATTTACGGAAAGCATACCGGAAAATTTGGTAAGGTTCAGATTTATCGATAGTTTTCGTTTTATGGCAGGAAGCTTAGACTCTTTAGCCACCAATCTTTGCGAATACCCAATCCTTAGGAGCCATTTTTTCGATCTCCCAGAATCTCGTTTTAAACTTCTTACTCGAAAAGGTGTATTCCCATATGATTTTATGGATTGTATGGAGAAATTAGACCACAGTCACTTACCACCTAAAGACTCTTTTTATAACAAACTCTAAGAAAGATCGATATATGAAAAAGAGTATGCTCACGCGCAGAAAGTGTGGAACGAATTTGGTTGTAAAAATTTAAAAGAATATACCGACCTGTATTTAAAAACAGATATATTAGCAGATCTTCTAGCAGATGTATTCTAGCAGATGTATTTGAAGCATTTAGAGCGAGTTGTATGAGAACCCATAAACTGGATCCCGCTCACTACTATACATTACCTGGGTACACTTGGGATTCGATGTTGAAGTACACAAAAATCGAGTTAGAGTTGCTTACGGATATCGATCAAGTAATGTTTGTCGAGAGAGGAATCCGCGGAGGACTCAGCCAATGCTCTAAACGACGCGCCACTGCAAAAAATAAATACATGCCCGATTATGATCCACAGAAACCTGCAGTATTTTTAAGTTACTTTGATATTAATAATCAATATGGATGGGCTATGTCCCAGGCTCTCCCTTTCGGTGGGTTTAGATGGTTAGATGATAAGGAGATTCAAGGATTGAATATAGGAAAATTGACGGACAATTCTGATACGGGGTATTTCCTAGAAGTCGATCTAGAGTACCCTGAGAAACTTCACGATAAACATAAAGATTTACCTTTCTGTCCACAACATAGACAAGGGGATAAAACAGGGAAAAAATTAATGGCTACCCTCCACAACAAAGAAAAGTACGTGATTCATTACAGGGCACTTAAACAAGTTTTAGCAAACGGTCTTGGGCTGAAGAAAGTACGACGTGTACTCGAATTTAAGCAAAGTGCTTGGTTGAAAAGTTACATAGATCTAAATACCAGACTTCGTGCCCAAGCCACCAGTGCCTTTGAGAAAGATCTTTACAAGCTTCTGAATAACGCAGTCTTCGGGAAAACGATGGAAAATGTCCGCAAATATTCCGTGGTAAAGCTGGTTAACAAGTGGGACGGACGATATGGGGCGGAGGCACTTATCGCCAAACCTGAGTTCAAGTCTGCACTGATTTTTGATGAAAACCTCGTAGTAATCGAATTAAATAAATGCGAAGTATTCATGAATAAACCAATTTACGTTGGGATGAGTGTTTTGGATCTAGCAAAAACAACTATATATGATTTCCATTATGGGTACATGCAGCCCCAGTTAGGTGACAATTATTGCACTGTTTTATACACGGACACTGACTCCCTAATTTATGAAATTCGAAATAATGATATTTACGAAGTTATGCGTAGAGACTGTTATACATATTTTGACACGAGTGATTATTCAACAGATAACATTTATGGTATACCTCTAGTAAACAAAAAAGTTTTGGGCATGATGAAGGATGAAAACAATGGGCGCATTATGACGGATTTTGTGGGTCTGCGGTCAAAATGTATACATTTAAAGTTTTAAAAGATAGTGAAGATATTGAAATACATATACTGCGGGGAGAGGGATTTACTGAAGATGAAATATTCGAAATAATGTTACACGGTGGAGTTACAAAGAAAGTGAAGGGTGTCAAGAAATCCGTTATTAAAAACAAAATCACCTTCGACAATTATGTACAGTGTCTGGAGGAAAATAGGGAAAAAACAGTTGACCAGAATTTGATTCGATCGGAAAAACATACCGTTTACTCCATAACTCAGACGAAAATCGCATTAAGTCCCAACGACGACAAAAGAGAAATTTTACCAGGATATGAAACACACCCGTGGGGCCACTATTCACAGATGCAAATGGGATAGTTTTAATTATAGAAATAGGTTACTGTAATAGGTTTATAATGTATTATTACATATTCTTAGTTATAATAATGGTTATACATAATAGGTTTTGTAATGTATTATTACATATACTTAGTTATATTAATGATTATACATAATAGGTTTATAATGTATTATAGTTATTATCACCAATAAATTTATTAAATAAGTATGTTGTTTCATTTTTTATTCTGGCCTGTTGAAGCATATATCATGTGAAAGTTTGCATGAGTTAGTGTTTTAATTATCTCCGAGCTGTCCTAAACCAAAAAGCTCTCCTTGTTATATTTGCTACTACTGGGACAATTAAATTAATTATGTTGTTTAATTAAACATGGATTAGGCCTATGAGGGAAACCATGTAAAAAAAAGCGCACCTTGCATTCTACCTCTAGGGTGGTGGGGAAACGGATGCATATGAACCACGTACGATTGCTTATCGCAATTGTTAAGTTATATATTGGGTATAAGATGAATAGAAGGCAGAAATCTTCAAAAATTAAGTGAAGCTTTTACTTATTATTTTTACCCACGATCACTACTGTAACAGATAAACAAACTAGTTGATGATGTAAATACAATCTTGTTCGATATGTAAAATGTATGGAACATATAGCAGATGAAACCATAGGCATCTATTAAAATAAACACAAATACTTTTAAAACCTGATTTGTTGAACCTATCGAAAAATAGTAATAATCAACAATTGTTTGTATATTTTTAGGTCACTCTCATTAATACCTTGTGGTTTGTTCTTCAAAAGCAGTTGAGACAGACCTGGTGTAAGGGTAATTTTTGATCTCCAATACATAACAACAGTTACTGGTATTTGACCCATTACTAATCCGTCATTGGCGTGTTAGATATCATAATTGCTAGGTTCAATCTCAAGTAATAAAGACATGTCTCTAACTGAGCGTGATGGTAATTATCAAATGCTTATATATCTTTCAATCACAGAGCATCTATCACGGTATCGATAATTCCTTTATGCTCGCCCCGTGGCAAAATTTTTTAAGGGTATCCAAGACCATTTATGGTATTCCATGGTGTTCGATGGTATTCCATAGTATGTCTCTTTTCAAGTTGCTTCGAGTTACTTTTCGAGTCGTCTAGTCGTTTTCCAGAGTCGTTTAGTCATTTTTCCGTGTGGTCTAGTCGTTTTTTCAAGTCGTCTAGTCGTTTTTTCATTCGTCTAGTCGTTTTTTGATTCGTCTAGTCGTTTTTCAGAGTCGTCTAGTCGTTTTTCAGAGTCGTCTAGTCGTTTTTCAGAGTCCTTTAGTAGTTTTTCCGAGTCGTTTAGTCGTTTTTCCGAATCGTCTAGTCATTTTTCGAGTCGTCTAGTCGTTTTTCAAAGTCGTCTAGTCGTTTTTCAAAGTCGTTTAGTCGTTTTTACGAGTCGTCTAGTCGTTTAGTCGTTTTTTCAAGTCGTCTAGTCGTTTTTCTAGTCGCTTAGACGCTTTAAGCTTTTTCTTGGTAGGATAATGGACAGTCAAAAATGAACATTGTTGTAATTTTTAATTTTCATTATTGAAGAACATGTTGTATGCCCTCATTTTATTCCATATATAGACCGTTTAAGGGTTTTAAACCCTTAATTCAACCCTTTTTCCACACGCTACACTTATGCCTTTGGGTTTTCGAGGTCGGAATAGTATAAAAATCATACGGTGAACATGGCATAAGTGAGAATTAGAACCTTTTTTTTGTTTTGAAAAATCGAATTTTTCATAAGTTTTCCCCGGGGGCCAAACTTAAAATTACTATTTTCCGACTCAGCATCGATTTACCTTTCAACCCTCTCCAAGGCATAAATGAGAAAATGAGTAAGGAAAATCTGTCACTGTCTGACGGTCTAATAATTTGTCTACACAACGGGCACGTATTTGTTTAAGCTGAACATTCCATGCTTAATTTGAAGCAGTGGATCATAATGTTGGACCTCGAAGGAGTAAATCGTGTAAAATAATCAGGGTTAAAAGCCATTTCCGTATGCATTTTATTTTAAGTAATGAAAGAAGTGGTATTCAAAATTATTATACAGGAAAAATAATTTGTCTCTTGTCCAATTAGTGGATTTTAAGAATGAAAAGTGTTATAAAATTTTGTTGCTCACACTCCAATTTTGATATATTACTTGGAGTATTTTCTCTAAATATTGAAAATAACTATAAAGTCTCTTTGATTAATACGTCATGTGAATTTTAACTAATATGAGGTCTCGTTGGTTTACAATAAATTATATAAGAATTAGCTGTATTCATTAAGAAATAACTACACAGAGAAAAATCAACTAATACAACAGTTTTGCTAAGAATTCACTTATGGCAGTTACTAAAAATTTTGTTACTGGTATAAAGAGTGGCAACTCTAAGAATTTAGTTTTCTAAACAAATGAACACCGTTTTATTACCGCGCAGCTTATAACAGGTATTATTTTAAATTTCTAGCTTTATAATCCTATTTTATAAGATCTTATTTCTAATAATATTTTTTTAGTACAAATAAAAGCGGTTTAATAACATAATTGGTTTAGGGTCCCAAAAACGCATTTTGTTGCCGCAGCTATTCCGTGTACTTGCAACAACAAAACGTTTCATTGTGGTTATAAGACATAATCCAAAATGGTGCGGAGTGGGGGAAGTCTACGAACTTGGTTGCGCCGGTCTCCCTTTCTCGTTCCCAGTTGTCCGGTAGAATTCGATGAGGATGTAGTGCAACACCCACGTCTT
Organism: Pseudeuparius sepicola; assembly: GCA_963920635.1. NCBI lineage: Eukaryota > Metazoa > Arthropoda > Insecta > Coleoptera > Anthribidae > Pseudeuparius > Pseudeuparius sepicola. Next base: position 25,758,695 of record OY987304.1, on the reverse strand, counting down.
GGATTAGCCATAGGTACTTGTGCGTCAATAGACTCTCTGTGACAACTGTGCACGAGTTCAAAGATACTGTGGACATTTAAGAAGTATCTAGGTAGTTAATTGATTGTGCTCTTTTTACGAGTCAAGAGGAGCTATTTTATGAAAAATGAAGAAACATTGGTTTTCGTCAGTGATCGCCACCGATGTGGTACAGCCCCACCAGACTAGCGCGGTAGATATATATAGGTAATTAATTTTCAATCGGTAAGACTGTTACCCTGAAGCTATCGGATTAATATTGCAATTTAACAAATTATTCTGAAATAATGGACTATTTTTACCGAAGTAAATTGTTACTGTTTGCTAAAACCTTCAGGTTATTCAAGGACAATTTTGCGTCTTTTCATGAATTTTAGGCGATTTAATTGTTTTTAATTTCAAGTACTTCAGACAACAGATAATTTTATAATCACGTTTCCAATGGGCAAGCTTGCCCCCTATGATTTTATATAATTGGTTTCCTGTCACCAGTGTATTTTTTTTAAATAAAACTGTTCTTTATTTAATACATTCAGGTCTCTTATTTAGCCCCAAATATACGCTTTTTTTCACTGTTTACATGCATAGGCCTAGAAGTTCACGCCTATTTGAATTTTTTCACCCATAAAATTTGTTATAAAAGTAATTTAAATTCTTAAGCCTTATAATAAATACAACACTCGCCCAGACTTTTTCAAACAATACCTATATTGCTGTTGTGAAAATTATTATAATGTATACCTACCTACCTGTTTACAGGTATTTTCAATATTTTTTCTTTAGAGATTGATTTTCGCCCATCTTGAACATGGTGTCCCAAATTGGACGCTTTTGGGGGTATGTCCTACTTTCCGAAGAGATAGACAAAAAGTAGAGAGGTGCCCAAAGGTCGATTTTCGAAAAAAGTTGAATACCGCAAACTGCATCTCTACATCTTGATTAATTTAGGAGATACACCGCGTTTTTCGATTTCCGCGTTTCTTATGTGTCATAATGTTTTTGTTTGTGAAGATCTTTGATTTAAGTAAATAACGGCTAAACACGTTCTTTGTTCATTTTTTTACATAGGTATAATCCTTGATACAGAGAGATATTTTCTTTGGTTAGTTGCTTAAAAAAAAAACAAAAAAATATTATCAAAATATTTGCTAACAAAAAATTATGACACATTTCAGAAACGCGAGAAACGACACACTGTATACCTATCTGCTAAATTAATCAAGGTATCGAAATGCCTTCTCGGGCATAAAACTTTTTTCAAAAATCGAGCTGTAGACACCGGGGCCACAAGAAAATTACTTTTTTATACGATCGTTATAAAAACTTTACTTTTTTTAACCTTTTTAAATGCCTAAAGTATATATTTTTTTAACAAGTTAAAAAAAACTTAACTTAACTTTTTTTCACTCTAAACTGCTCAGAGTGAAAAAAAGTTAACTTTTTTTCACTCTAAACTTCCTTACTACGTTTACATGGAGTTTGGAATCGAATTCAGTGTAATGCAGTTTGGTGTTTTCATAAATGGTAAATGTGGCGTTAAATCCCGAAAATAAGAAAATTTATTTTGAGATTCAAATCAATCTCAAAATCTCTTCTTGCGGTTTTCAATAATTCTAGAAACAGATTCAAATCGATTTCAATACTATGTGTAAACGTATAGTTAGACCGCGATCTAAATATTATAATCCTCGTAATTGAAAACCATAGTGCATTTATATGCCCTTTAGTAGGTATATAACACAAAAATCCCATCCCAAATATTTCAATGTTTAAGCACGATCGTATAAAAAATAATGTATGAAACTCATGCATAAAGTGTATTTTTTCATTCATGGGAACTTTCTCATTCATGAAAAAAAGTACTACTTTATGCACTTGTTGCATAAATAACTATATAACCATCATGAGACAAGATTATATGGGCTATTGGAACGGATAGTTACAGCAATGCAGCAGTTTTACATTTCTAATGATCCGTTTTATATAACGAATTATAAGGGCAATATGATTAATTAATGAGGGCTATACACTAAGTTAGTAAGCGGTATAAAGCATTATTAAACCTCTTATGAAACACTAAGTAGCCCTGTGCAACTCTTGCTGTATTGCTACTATAAATTGTCTTAGCAATCCTTGTCATGTGACGGTAATGAGCACGAATTGCTGTCCCAAATCGTATAAAATGGTTTTATAATGGATTTAATTTTTTTTTATAAAGAATAAAGCGCATTTCGCTCAGTGTAGTTTCAAAATTTAATTGATAACTAATTTATCCAAATATATTAAGGACAACAGATTTTGTTAAATAGTTTACATTTAATTCACATTTAATAGCAGATCAGTTGGAACACACATAATTTAAATTGTCGGAATGACGTCATACTTTGGATGTTGGTACCTGTTTTTTAATTTAATAACCTGGTTTTTATTAGAACCTCTAAGAACAGATTTTCAGTCTAGTATTTTATATTATCGTGATTTATACAATCCCAAGGGCAATTTTAGTCGAAAAAATGTTTCCAGTGCCAGTTGAATTCTTTGGGGACTTTTCACATTTAGTTTTAACTTAAATTTCAACGCGTAAACAGCCTCTTCTCATCTAGACACTTTCATTAAACTTATTTTTAATTAAAATTTTCACCTGTTTTTTACCATTTTTTAACGATTGAAAGAACTGGCATCTAAATTATCATGCGGGTTGGGGGGTTTTGACTGACAAACTAATATTAGCTGTCATCATTTTAGTTCATCTTGCTTTGCAACGTTTTGGGGACGGGTTGCTGGGCGAAAAACAATTTTAAACTGGAAACGTGTTGCACAAGATCGGATTTTGCAGCTAGTGGTACTTTGTTGATAATGACGTCGGGATATTTCTAAAAGTCAAAAACTGGTGAACGGGATCTGGCTTTCTCGGATTGAAGTCGGGACCTTCTTTAAAATTTACTTACCTAAATTAGATGGTTATAAACTCAACTAAAATTGGTTAATTTGTGTCAAAATTTAATGCCCACTTTTCCTTTTGAGAAACAGTCCTATTCTCTAAATATACGAATATATATTTTTTTAAGTTACACATTTTCAGGTATTTAAGAAAATTTATACTCTCATATAATGTTTCTCGTGTTTGAAACTAATACACATTTCAAACGACTGAAAGAAAGTACTTTTTTCCGAGGAATTACGTCACGTACATATTGCAAGCTAGAATATTTTCTATAGGTGTTAGGCTTTTTATTAGTTGCGAGTCTCGACATGTTCCGGCGTCGCGGCTGGGTCAATGGTCGGTGAAAGCCGGGCACCTTCGGCACCCCTCGCTGTCGGGGGTCTCGCGAAGTCGCGGCGGTTGGTCACGTTTTTGACCACGTTTTAGGTCCCATAAGAAATACATGGGGAAATTGCGCTCGTAGCCCCATAGCTATACTACTAGTTTTTTTTGGGCTCGGTTTTACCTTTCCGCCTTTATCCATTTATCCATTTACCCAGTTTCGGGGACCATGCCATCGATACGTGGTTACACGTCCCCCTTTATTAATTGTCTGGTTCGTTTATTTATTTAATATATATATATACGTCTGTATGTCATTTCTGCGTCCATACATTATGGTTTGCGCATGTAATTCTGCGTCCTGTGTAATTCGACGTCCGTATACGGACGCAGAAATGGAAAAGTCGCCAAAGTGCTCAGAACTGTGAGAAGTGTCTATATACGAATTTTCAGGTGGACGTCGAATTGTCGTTGAGATGAAAAAAACGTGTATATTTTAGTTCGTGGAATCCGCCACGAGGGCGCTGCTGAAGCCACCGGTAATATACGCGTTCGTGTATAGGTATTTATTACATGTCTTGACGTTTTCTGCATCCAAGAAAGTTTTATTATTATGATATAAAGAATATACAGTGCCCGCCAAAAAGTTGGAACCATAAGGGATTTTTTTTTAATTTTTGGGCTAAGATGAAACTAGTCTAGGGCGATCATCTCTGCTTCCAAAAAGATTCGAAATGAGATCATTAAATGTCGTGACGTCATTTGACATACCTGTTAAAAATGACATTTAATTAAATAAACGGCCAAAATAGGGAAGACTGGGTAACAGTGAGACACTTTTTTTCTTTTTATGATAACTCGAAATTCGAATAATTTTTTAAAAATATTTTTTAGCAATTTGTTTCTATATGATTCCCAAACCTATATGAAAAGCAGCATAGTCATACTATCGTCCTTTAAAAGTCTAAAGTAAATTGAAAGTACACTTGACATTTGTCTCACTGTTACCCAGGGGTGAGGAAGAGTGAGACACTATATAGAAGTAACTGTTTACTTTTAGTTGAAGAGGTAAGTATACACAGATTGTATGCAATTTTATGAATAACTAAATAGAAAACCTTCTATTTTTTAGCACATTGTAAGTATACAAATGTAAGCAATATTTATCTTTTATATGGGGAACAGTGAGACATACCTATGGGTAGTAATAAGTCTCATTGTTCCCCTGATGGCATTGTCTCACTGTTACCCATGGTATTGCGAAATGAAAATATGATAACAATACTAATTTCAAATATTATTTTTAAATTTTAACTGTACCAAACACTGTTCAACACCATAGGATACAGCCCTTATTTAATAAAAAAACCGTCGCAGTTTTCTGACAGTTCCTGCAGAAGCTCAATCCAACCGTTAAAAATTAGAATTAGTGTGCAATCTTCACAGCAACATCACAACTTCTAAACTGAATGGGCGGGAACAGTGAAAGTAGTGGAGAAGGCTGACCTTGGGTCTTGACATTATGCACACCTAGTGTTATGAGTTATTTATAGGAGCAGGGATATTTTGAATGTCTCACTGTTACCCATGTCTCACTGTTACCCAGGTTCCCCTACGCTTTATTTGTGTTGTCACTTTTATCTTACCAAAGTCGCTCACGTTGATATACTTTAATGATGTTCCCACACTGGCTAGTTTTGACTCTTTCCAATAACATTCAACTTCCTTAGGAGAAGGTTCTTCGTTACGCCTATGCAGCCACATTAAGAATGCCACGGAATGTTTGCAAGCGATTTTCAGAAATCAACGCCGGAAACCACGCCCCTTGACCTTGAACCACAATTCCCAGAAACGCGATTTAACCTTGAAGCCACACCGCGACCTCGCAACTTCTAAGCCCCGCCCCTTGACCTTGAACGCCAATTCCCAGAAACTTCGAAAGCTATTTGAACCCCCCACCGCGACTTCGCAACCTTCAACCGTCGACCTTAGAAACAGCGACCATTTTGGACTAGGACCCGCTTTGCATCACTACTAAATTTGTCTAGAGAAACTAAACATTAAAAGTGTGGAGTGCTAGTGGGACATTCCAATCCCTGTACATTAAAATCAATAGTTATTTTATAAAGCATTCAACGCAAATTGTTACACATCAAATTAGTCACAGATTGGAGATTTTAAATTAAGAAATCATAGAAATAAGAATTTTATAAGAGTGTGAAATCGGGCGAAATTCATGGACCAAATGTTCCAAATTTGGTAAAAGCCTGGTGCTCGACGATCACTCGTAAACCACAGACAAAGAGGTTGCTCCTAATAGTAGGGGAGCCCAATAGGGGATTTTGGGATTTACTCAAGCGCGACAGATTAACATATGGGGGGATACCTTGCACCCTATTGAGTACCTCCACCATATCTAAGCCCTCTATACAGGGCCGCGCCTGATGGGTTAATTACATGTTGAAAAGTGTGCATTTCAATAATCTGACGATTTGAGCGTGACATAAGAGGGTGGGAGGGTCACAAACTTGCAAAAAAAAACGTTACCTCGACTTTCTCGAGCGCGGTCGAATATTTTTTTATTTCGAAGGGAATAATTCAAGGATAACGGGAAAAATATAATCTGCCGATTTCCACAAGCCGAAGTAACAAAAATCGTCAATAAAGTTTAGCGCGTGCAGCTAGCTGCAGTGAAGCATGTATGTATTTCCCACTCCACGCCTCTCTCTCCCTTTCACTCTCTCTCACACCGTCCCCAGTGTCCCCACACGCCAGCCATCCCTGGCCTATTGTGGGTAAACGAAAAAAGAAAAAATATATCTGCTTCCGGGGTCTTAAATGGGACCAAACGAAGACTAAATTAAGAAAAAAATGAGAATATTTGACAAACGACGCCCTGCGTTGCGGCGCTATTCGATTTTTGTAACAAATGTACATTTTTTATTTGATATTTGCATAGACCTGCTTTTTATCTATAAGTTTTATTTTAGACGTTTTGTCAAATTTTGTTTAATTTAAGAAATATAGGTATATGTAATACAATATTTGAAAAGTCCACGTTCAACACCCTGTAATATAGGTATAGAAAATAAATTATTAAGAGCATATGTTTATAGACAAAAATTCCTTAATTTTTAACAGACAACATATTTTTCTTAGAAAACGCAAATATTCATTAAAAAAAAATAATGATTTTTTTTTCAAATCATCAGATTTTGGATTATGGATCAGCACAACCATTTTTCCTTTCCGTACGTCCGCCCCCACCATACAAACCGGCAGATTAACATACCTACATCATCGGAGACACGTGGGGCATATACACTATCAATATCTGACGCGCTCGAGTATCTCCATGTGACTATGTGGAAGGGTATATATATCATAGATAGGTATATAGGTCCCCACGACGCTCGAGTAAATCCCCATTTAGCATCATGGGCTCCTCTACTATGATTTGTTCCCGAGATCCAAACGGAGACAATTGCCTTCCGATAATAGTTTATAACTTCGTCATCCTGCAGCTAAAAAAATACATAAAACCCTTAGTCGGGAGCAAAGCGGCTGCGCGCGCTCTCTCCAGCTGTTGCCCTGTTGCAGCTGCACGCGAGCTTCTGGCACTCCGGCTGGCGCCTCAGATTCATTTGCTGCGCCCCCTTATCATGCCTGGCGCGATATTTTCTGGGCCCGCGGGTGTTCGGGTAAGAGTCATTAACGAAACCGGCCCACTTTCGTAGGGAAAAGCGCTCCGCCGTAGAGGACTTGTTGATTTAGAGTACTCGTAATAGTGAAACTGAATGGGTACCCGATACATCGCGACGTTTATGTAGTTAAGGTGAGTTTGCTGTTTTTGTAGCAGTGGCCAATATTTTTTATGTAAGGTCGCACATACAGCATAGGTATAATTTTTTAGAAGCAGGGAAATATGAAAATGACAGTAATCTAAGAGTGGCGACTATATCTCCACTCGATGGTGAAGATAAAGCCTATTTCTGAGGAGAAAACCATTCTAATAATTTTGTGGTTTAGACCAACTGCATATATTTTGGGCCAAAAATATGCCTTATAGAAATGTTATTTGATTAAGAGAAGTTCATTTTTTAAAATAAATTATGGCTACATCTTCCAAAACAATCAAGCTGCTGATCTGAAATTTGGCATTTCTGTGTTTTTAGGGATGGAGAATAAGCTGAAGATTTCAATTTCTACTTATCTCACACTTGCGTTGTTTTTGGATGGAGCTTTTACTCGTAACTTTTTTGGGGTTATCTTTTTGGTGTTGCAGGTCATCATCTCAGTGCATCTTTTCATTCTGCAATAAACAGGCACTCCTGTTTCATAACGATAAAATCAACTGTTTGCGTTGTAATTGGTAAAATGTGCCCCCCTGTTAACTCCAACATTCGAAACAAACAAATCAGATCCCGATTTCAAATGTTACAGGTCAACTGTATCCGTTCTATTTTGAAAGCGAAACATATTTGGGACATTGTTCATAAGGATTTTTTTCTCAACAGGTGCTTTGGTGCACATTTTGCTATTTTCAACGCGAAGGGTTAATTTTATCGTTATGAAACAAGAGTAGGTACCTTTTTGTAACAGAATGAACAGGTGCACCAAAATGATGGAAAAAAGTTACGAGTTAAAGCACGATCCAAAACAGCGCAAGTGGCGCCCTCTGTTACATACGTAGAAATTGATATCTTCAGCTTATTCTCCATCCCCAAAAACACAGCAATGCCAAATTTCAGTTCAGCAGCTTGATTATTTTGGAAGAAGTAGCCATAATTTAATTAATTAATCTCTTAAACAAATAAAATTTCTATAAGGCATATAGTCCGGCAGCCACGGGGGTAAACCCAAAAATATGGGACGAAGTCTTTTTCAAAACGGATTTGACATCTCTAGGACTCCTAGTTTTGATATCCAAGTGATGACAAACTGTCCTCCTTGAGCAATTTGAGATACAAGGTGTCCTTTTAATAGGTACCATGTGATCACATATATTTTTACACCCCCTTATTTTATATATTTTTGAGGTTAGGAAAAAAGTTTCAGATACCAAAAAGGAAGCTTTTTTCAGCGTTTATTTATTTTTATACAGGTTGTTCAGAAAAGCAGTGCCAAACCAAACTTTTGTTTCTTTAAATCGAATACCCTTCATATTTATAGATATTTGAAATCTGCTCATTGTCACAGTTTCCATGATGTACATGTACATGCAATATGTTTGTTTCAAGCGTTTGTAAAGTATTCGACCTTGAAACTTTAAATTTTGCACTTTTGATGTTTATTTTTTCGGAAATGAACCTGGCGGGTATCGTTCTTATTTTTTAATTAATTTATTAAAACAGCTATAAAAAACGAAAGACAACTTTTTCTGCTCTACATGCTTTTTAAAAGCATTTTTATATACAGGGTGCGATTACAGGTTCCTCTCTAGAAATTATGAAGATTTAGTGAAGCGGCCCCATGTGGAGCTATGATCCCTCAAAGGGGCTCCACGAAGGCACTTTTTCTTAACTTCAGAACCGTTTAACTGAACGCCCTCAAATTTTGTACACCACCTTTAAATGGACCACCTGGTATACAAAGTTTCTGTTTTTTAGGTGACTCATTACTATTCACTGTAACAGCAACCCATCGTAATCGAACATCAGCAGCCCAGGTATCATTCTGTTCCACACATGTTTGTAAAATAGCTTGCTTTTTCGTATTCTTTTTCGTATTCTTGTCTTCCACGACTCTGAACGATCGCCATCGTTGAAGATATTTTAATTTTTTTTCTAAATCGCACTTTTGCCCACAGTACAAACCTTGATCTCTAAAATATAACTTTGTCACTTCTGAATGCCGCTGCATTTTTACAGTTGGAGTTCCAGTATCTGAGAAACAAAACCCTATTATAGCTGTGCCACAAGACACGATAAGGCTGTTTAAATAAACAACTAAAGTCTATCCAAGTTACAGAGGCAGTGGATCAAAACATTGACCACCACGTGACCTATAATCTTATTGGTCTGGCCGTCATAAAATATCAAGTGTTTACGCGGCGAGCATAATGCAGGGCCGACTCTTCCCTCCGTCGAGTTTCCTGCATATTTTAGATCGGATCGCGAGCAGTATATTCTGTAAATTTATTTTGCTACTTAATTTAAGGAAATTTATAAAGATCCACGAAAGGTAGAAACACAAATTTTAGAACTTCTAAAAGAATTAGTTCAGAATTACAAGCCACTTGGAATCTCCTATTAGTCCAACCCTGGTAATCGATCGCAAGGCGGTCATGTGACTTTGTTTATATTTACTGCCGCTGTAACTTGGATAGACTTTAGACGCGAGCTGTTTTCCAAGGCATCCAACTACTTCTCTTAAATCTGCATTGCACAATGACACTCCCGCACAGTTTGCTGTGGCAACCCGTGCACAAAACATTCCCGCACCGGTTGCTAAAATGATATTGATATTATACACAATGACTTACATTTCTCAATTAAAAACGAACATACAATGCAATGAGGCAATTTCCTTAGAGTCTTAGAAAAAGCGCGTTTTTTTGTTTCTTAATATAAATAATATAATAAATTAAAAAAGCATTCTTCTTAAGCACTAAAATTAAAATATAGTAAACGCAAACTGAGAAGGTGAGTTTTGGAAAGGGGATGAGGGACTAATAATATAACACAGGAAATAAATAAACCAATAAAAGGGTTTTATACATAGGCCTAATTGCTATTAGTCCTTTCCCATAATTCTCATCTCATTTCTGGATATTATAATATACCGAGTAGCGAATGCCATTAAATTAAGTACATTAAATTACACTAAAGTAAAAAATTGTAATTTCTTTATTGTAGTAATGCCCATATTGGTGGCGAAGTGTACCTATAATTACACACAATTAGGAAAAATTACATAATTTTAATGTACAACTTTGAGTTTATACAAAATGCTCATTTGGCTGCAGAGTGGACAGAGCATCAAATTTAAGACACCCTGTATCTGGCATGTAGCTTTATCTCTAAACATACACATTTTTATAATTTTATTAGTTTTTTAACTTAGATAGGAATGTTCTAATACAGAGAAATTCATGAATATTTTAAATTCATAACACATGTTTTTAAAACACCTTATATATTAATGATAACTGTAACGAAATTAATTTATATAATAATATAATAATAACAACAATTTTACAGCTAAATAGTAAGATTTAGAGTAGAAATTCCATATATTATCTAATATTTACTGTCTAATATTTGAGATACCCTGTATATCAAATTGCTCAAAGACGCCAGCATGTCATCAGTCGGATATGGTTAATAGATATACAAATCTGCAAGAATCCTTTTAAAAAAGAACTTCGTCCCAAATTTCGCACTTCAGGCAAAAAACCCGGTTCCGCTGCCGGACTAATATTTTTGGCCTGAATTGTCATATTTTGGCCCAAAATTTATGCGGTTGCTATATCTATATGGACCATTATTAACTGGACACCAATCGATGTTAAGATAACTGAAAATACTTAAGTATGTATGTGTAATTTGTTCGCGTAAGTAGGTCGAAGACATCAAAATATTACGATTGAGCTTAACAACTACGGGTCAAATCTTAATAGTTACAGAGATACAGGGCGTTGTAATTCTTTTTTTGAGATTGAATTATGGCAATAACTCCCACAATAATCAAGCTGATGAACTGAAATTTAGTACTATTATGTTTTTGGGGATGGAAAATAAGCTGAAAATGTCAATTTCTATGTGTCTCACAGAGGGCGCAACTTGCGCTGTTTTTGGATCGCGCTTTTATTCGTAACTTTTTTAGGGTTATCTTTTAGGGCCTGCGGGTCCATCATTTCAGTGCATCTTTACTCTTGTTTCATAACGATAAAATCAACCGTTTGCGTTTAAATTTGCAAAATGTGCCCAAAAACACCTGATGACTCCAATATTCGAAACATAAAATTTTCACCGACCGCTTTCAAATGCTACAGATCAACTGTACATTTAAAACGAAGAAAAAAATGCTAAATGGATATTGGTCAAAACACCATTGGTTTTCTTGAAATAGGGTGTTCAAATTTTGTCAAATTCAATCCTTTCCATTTTGAAAGCGAATAATTTTTGGTACATTGTACAGGGTGATCCCTCAAAGAGTACCACCCCCCTTTATTTTCTTAATATTAGGGTATTCTAACAGAAGAAAAGGCATTTCTTTACTAATTTTCTCCAAATTTTCAGAATCTGCTGTCAAAAAAACAATTGAGCATCAAACAAAAAAGTTACGGACCTAACCTCATTTTTTTTTAAATTGAAGCCCAACTCTTTTATCCATAGTTGGATAGGCAATTGAAATCTCTATACGACGATATATAAATATATATACAGGGTGAGGTTTTTTCGATGACCACTGTGGGGATATCGGAAACTAGCAGGGCTAGAACAAAGGTTAAATGGGGATAGAATTGCGATTTTGAATGCTCAATGTAATGCCCCTTTTGGATTTTTAAAAAAGTTCATGGCTAACTAGATATTTTGAAAAGAGTGATTTTTTGCTATTTCAACAGATCTCTGTAGCTCCGTTATTTCTGATTATGCAGAAAAACTGTAGAGACGAAAATTGTAGATAATTTTGGGCTTAATAAGATAATATGATCCAATTTTTTTTGTGTCGTTTGTGACTTTTGAGATATGACATAAACCTGTGTTTTTTTAAATGTAAATCATAGTTGGCTGTGACCTTATCAAATCGGCAATTTTTTGAGCTTTCCAAAGATATAATACTCCTCATACCTAGTTATTATAAAAAATAAAAGAGCTATGGCTAATTTTGTGATTTTTTTTTCAAATTTTCAGTCAGCCATAGAATATTTCATAATTACGTTCTATTTTATAAGTAATTAGACATACTTCAAACTTTCTAATATTTTGTTTTTAGCTGGTAACAAAATGTAACAAAATAAAACAAAAATTGAAAAACTTGACCCTGTACAAGACAAAATTGATGTGGAGAAAATGGCATATCGACAAGTTGCTGAAATTTTTAAATCACACCCGAAAAAAAAAGTACATAACTCGACTATGAGTGTAATTTTAGTAAAATTTAAAATAGTTTTAAATACTTTTAAAAAACCTCACAACCATTGGGAAAATACTGAAGAAGTGCGATATAATGTTTGTTTAGACGTGACACAACATGAAGGATCCAGTATTTCCCAAATTAGCGGAAGAATTATAAGATCAACTGACTTACCTCTAAGGAAGTTTGAGTTGAATTATACCTCAGTCTCATCCGACATTACAAAGAACACACGTAGTTGCTTCACTCTGTACAAACTGCCTACAAACGTTAAAAGAAAAGGTGTTTTTTCTCCAACCTCCGCATTATCTAACCACGCTCCAATATTCAGTGCTTATTTTGTGACCGGTTGATAGATCGTTAAGGGTGGGTCTTCAGGGAGGGTTTGTATTGTCGGATGAGACTGAGGTACAATTCAGCTCAAACTTCCTTACAGGTAAGTCAGTTGATCTTATAATTATACCTCAGTCTTATCCTCAATTACAAAGAACACGCGTAGATGTTTAAATAATAACAACGATCGGTCTTTTGAACATGGGTCTATGCTAGCGTGAAGGTTAATATACGCACTGTAGGTAGATACGTATAATTATGTCCACGGGTTGAGCTTATGCGTCTATGGAGGAAGGAAAAGATTAGCTTCCTAATGCAAAATAGCGATCCACCCAATACTGCTCGGAAGAAGATGGAGCCACCGTCGAATACTTCTCGGCGTGGTGGGGGAAACGAGGCTTCCCAGACCGACACGTTTGTTCGGTAGATGGCGCACTTGCACCACCCTCGGAACGAGGCTTCCCACACCGAGATTCTGTCCGGTAGATGGCGCACTTGGAATGCGCCGTCCCAAAACAAACTTCTGTTCGGCAGATGGCGCGCTTCGCGGCTTCCCAAATCTGTTGATTTGACTTTGGCCGTTTGCGTTTTTTGTGCTGTACGAATGAGTCATCGCATCGACGGCTGGAAGATTATTTTAGATTTTGTATTCGAGCTTTCGATTCGAGTCGCCCAGTCGCCCGACCGCGGCCTTGCCCTCCTCTTTGCCTATGGAGGCGGTTTTTTTAAAGTAGCGAATAACGTTATTAATTGTTAATGACAAATTTCTCGAGTCTTTTTAAAATAATCATTTTATAATGGAGTTATAACGTTGATTGATTCCTTCCTCCATCGACGGTTATAATATTCATATATACAGGGTGACAGGTGACCGTACTTCGAGTGACATGTTTCAAATTTATTATTCCTCAAATATAAATGATGAGGGAGAAAAACGTAAAAACGACAATTTTCAGTTTTTTCGCATTATTTTCAAAACGAGAAGGGCCGGCCAAATTTTTTTTTACCATGTTACTCGGCATCAAATTCCGCAACTTTGTTCCAATTTAACCGACCTCGTATCTCTAATTAAGATAACCAAGATCAAGATCCCCATGCATATAGACTCGAAATACAACAAAATATATAGTTTTATTAGATGCGAAAGGTAATAATATAGGTATACATATAGGTATAGTGACCGACAGACGGCGACAGAAAGTTATGGACACAAAAAATGAGATTTTTAAGCACTAATTATATAATTAATTAATTAAAATTTCTAGCTGTAAAAGAACAAAATTCCACTTTGGTATGGTAGTTTGTTTGTAATATACACAGGGATGGTCGAAAAAAAAATTGTAAAAAAAGTTTTTCGAGTAGGCAGCTATGATTTGATATTTGACATCCCTTCTGAATTTACAGATAACTTTTGTAAATAATTTTTTAAATATTGATATTGAAAATGCACCAACTTTTATCAAGAATAAAATTTTCTCAGAAAGCTTTCTCAGAAAATTGTATTCATGATAAAAGATAATACAAAAGTTTCCCATTTGTGTCCAACATTCTACCGGTCACTGTATCTATATACACAGGCTGTTCCCTAATGATTTTCCAACATCATATTAGGTATGATGACCGAACAACTTTTTATACCCATCATATTTTATAATATTATTTATATATTACTTTGTCCATTTTATTTTTATAATTTTGCATATGCCTGCTGAGATAATGGGAAATTTTCCTGCAACTTTCATCTAATAGTTATTTAGGTATGGTACCAAGGCACTGAAGTTAAACTTTTTATGACTCATGTGGAATTTAGTTGCAGAGGCCTTTGGCCGGGGCAAATATACCACATGAGTCATTAAAAGAACTTCAGTGCCGAGGTACATATTACATTTTGTTTGAAATTGAAAAATTGCAACGATTTCGGGCAGTTTCTATACAGGGTGGCCCACCACGAACTGCATCGATCTAGATATGGAAAACTAAAAGTAAGAAAAATCTGAAAATTTGGCACCTCACCAATGCCGATGGACGCTGCTCAACTAAAATATTTTGGTGAATCTGGCACTTCCGGTTATACCGGAAGTTGATATCAACTTTCTTATTTCAAATGGAATACCCTGTATATTATTGCATTTTTGGATTCTAGGCATCATTTTGGAACAAAAACATGCAACATGTCCTATGTCTAAATCCAACCGTTTTTGAGATATTTGCATTTTTCCGAAAAAAATGACAGGTGCAGACCTAAAGTCAATTAGCAATTTATACGAGGAAACCGCGAAATTTCAAAACGAATTTTTGACATCGTGTAACAGAAGCCCTGACCTAGTGACCTCTGCTGAGAAATAAATCCGTTCTTATACAGGGTGTTCACAAAATATGAATAAAAATTACATTCAAAATGTGCTTAAATCTCAAAATTTTCAAATGGAAACCCCCATTTTTTTTAATGCGATCTTATTCACCACTAAAAATAATGACAACTTTGTGTAAGGTTTCCTATACCTAAATGCCGTAATTTTCGATTAATTTACGAAAAACCCACTTTTCGTCCATAAAATGCGGGGTTTGTTTAACGCTTGGAAAATCATATTAGCCGTGGACGTTGAAAAGACAATCACGGCTGAGGATATGTCACTTGGTTTATAAATTATTGTCAACAATAATGCCGGCGCGCTTAAATTACACAAACGAAGATTATTTAAATTTGTTTATTATCTACGGAAATGCAACATAAAGTAATATCAAGAACGTGCGATACATTTGGTGCTCGCTCTGCACAAAAACAAAACCATTGCCAAGCACAAGTACAAAATTTTAAACTATATGGACGTGTCAGAGAAAAATCACTTAAAAATAAGCCTATTGTTACTGGCTTAAATTACACTACATTAAAACACTAAGAGACTAATAGTTAAAGAAATAACAAAGTTTTAAACAGTAACATAAAGTAATATCAAGAACGTGCGATACATTTGGTGCTCGCTCTGCACAAAAACAAAACCATTGCCAAGCACAAGTACAAAATTTTAAACTATATGGACGTGTCAGAGAAAAATCACTTAAAAATAAGCCTATTGTTACTGGCTTAAATTACACTACATTAAAACACTAAGAGACTAATAGTTAAAGAAATAACAAAGTTTTAAACAGTAAGGATGTATCAAAGCAAAAATACAGTGTTAAAGGCAAGCAGAGACTAGAGAAGAAACCTTCCTCTTGTTCGTGTTAATTTAATAAATGTTCAAATTGTCTTCCTTGAACGTCTAAACACTTTTAGTAGTAGTTCTTCATGCGTAGCCCTTCTAATAGAGAGTGGATTTAAATTGGCAAACGCATGTCGCACTCTGTCCATGCAATCTTCCATTGTTATTAATGGAGTACTGTAAACTTGATTCTTTATTGTGCCCCAAATAAAGTAGTCAAGAACTGTGGATAGCGAGCCCCAAATGTATCGCACTTTCTTGATATTACTTTGTTGCATTCTCCGTAGATAATAAACAAATTTAAATAATCTTCGTTTGTGTAATTTAAGCGCACCGGCATTATTGTTGACAATAATTTATAAACCAAGTGACATTTCCTCAGCCGTGATTGTCTTTTCAACGTCCACGGCTAATATGATTTTCCAAGCGTTAAACAAACCCCGCATTTTATGGACGAAAAGTGGGTTTTTCGTAAATTAATCGAAAATTACGGCATTTAGGTATAGGAAACCTTACACAAAGTTGTCATTATTTTGGTGAATAAGATCGCATTAAAAAAAATGGGGGTTTCCATTTGAAAATTTCGAGATTTAAGCACATTTTGAATGTAATTTTTATTCATATTTTGTGAACACCCTGTATAAGAACGGATTTATTTCTCAGCAGCGGTATAACCGGAAGTGCCAGATTCACCAAAATATTTTAGTTGAGCAGCGCCCATCGGCATTGGTAAGGTGCCAAATTTTCAGAATTTTCCTACTTTTAGTTTTCCATATATAGATCGATGCATTTCGTGGTGGGCCACCCTGTATATGTATTTTCATTCGATTGTACGGTTGGCGTCAGACAAAACCGAACGCTAAAAATCCATTTCCTTGGGATATTTGAATTATGTTCTGACATTTGGCAACGTCGCGTTCGTCGGTCGGTTCGTCTCTCGGTCTGAGCTTAAATCCGTTGTTGGTTGAATGGATTTTGGGCATCACTACTTCAAAAGTCTCAAGAAAATGGCTTTACGTCGTTCGGTTTCATCTGACGTCAACTGTACCAACATTGTGCAGCTACGTTTGGGATGTCAGCTGGCTAGGGGCGATGGGGGTAGTTGCTAGAGGGAGATTTTTTCATACAAACATGTATCGAATCCTAGCGGTTTTAATTATATATACAGTGACCGGCAGAAAGTTGGACACAAATGGAAAACTTTTTTATTATAAATTTCTCAGAAAATTTTATTCTTGATAAAAGTTGGTGCATCATTTCAAACTCAAAACGCATATACCAAAATTTAAATATCTCTTTTTGGATACGAGGTAGATTCAAAAATGTCAAAATAGCTCAAGAGTAAAGTACCCTTATTTTTTAAAATACGGTAAAAAGTTACTTACAAAAGTTGTTTGTAATCAAAAGTGGATGTCAGATTTAAAGTCACAGCCACCTAGTAAAAAAAAAATAAATTTAACTTTTTTGTATTTTTTCGATCACCCTGTGTATTACAAAAAAAAAAACAAAATACCGCAAGCGCAACTTATTATCGGATAACACATGAATTTGCTACTTAACTTTAATTTTGTTCGATTAGCAGCTAGAAATTTAAATTAATCGAAATCAGAGCTTAAAAATATTAAATTTTTGTGTCCATTGAATAAAATAAGTCGTTTTTTTGGCAAATTTTAATAATAAGTAATTTAAATGAAAACAGTAACTAAAAATAAATTTAGCAAAAAATTTTTTCAACTCTGTTTGCCTTTGGGACAGCGGCATTTTAGGATTCTTAACAACGGAGAGGACAATATCCATTTCATTATCTTCGTTACCTGTTACATTTCTTCTATGTGGTACTTGACATTTATTTTGCACTGAACTGAACTGCTTAAAACTCCTAAGAATTTTTGCTACAGTTGAGTAGTTGACGTTTTTGTCTGGATGTCGTTCATTGATAATATCTGATGTTTCTCGACAAATATGATAATTATCACCGTGTATTAAAACAATTTCCACTTTATCTTGAACACTAAGTGCAGGCATAGTTGCAGAATGACAATAACGGAGTTTGACATGTTAAATAATTCTTCGCCGACAATTATTGATTTCAAAGCCAACTTTGCAAGAGTTATTATTGGCCATAGCATGGATTATCCTATTAATCTCGTATTTTGTTCGATAGGTACCTCTAAGCAAATTTGCACGTTTTCACTTGTAGGCAGACGACGTTTTCAAGGTCACTTGAATGTCTACTGTGTTTTTTACTGTTAAAGGCATATCTTTAGTTAAAGAATGTGATTCGGCACGTTTTCTGTAGGTATAGTGTATTGCTGGCTTAAAAGTTCTGCAAAATTATGTTTAGTTTTTTCAATGAAATGAAACATGGTCCTTTATGTGTACATAAGGTGTTTCTTCGTTTCTATTAACACTACATTCAAACACACATTTTAGGTAACGCAATAATTAAGATAAATACATATCTCGAAAATAAAAAATGAAAAAAGAAAACGATATATTGATGCGAAAGAACATCTTCTGTATTTTTTGAGGCAAATTAATGATTTAAAAACCAGTTTGTTGCAGTTTTTTCCAAACAATGTAATGTCGTTTGGAAAAAAACAATCGAACGTCAAACAAAAGTTATAACCAAAAAACCTTTTTGGAAAAAATGAAGATGGTGCAAAATGTATCTTTTTATTAATTTAAACATATTTTTTTATTAACGGATAATAATAGAACACATATGCAGTTAACTTTGGGGTTACCTTTCGATTAAAAACAAGGAAAAATAACCGACTCAAACGTGGCCAAGTGACTTTCGCTATCTGTCAAAAATTATATTTAAAAAATACAATCCCTAAAAATTGGCTTATTTGTTACAATTTCAAAACGTTTAACTTGAAAAAGTCGTTTCTATTTTAATGTTACATAAGCGCCTATTTCCTATTTATAAAATTTCTTAAAATTTTAAAAAGTCATTACTTCGTAAAAACTATTTTATATCACTAGCTATACAACATAATATACGAGTATCATTCTATAATTTTATTAACTTTTTATTATTACTAAAAAATATTGATAAGAATATGTCTTTTTCAAAAGAAAATTATATTAACGCTTTAAAATTCTATTATGTTTGACACAAAGTTGATGTACCGGCAAGCATTTAGGTAGTACCATAGAAGAATCTACTACGTAAATTCTTCTATGGTAGTACCTATATAGTATATTTTCTAACAAGTGCGGAAAGTGCCACTTTTCCGCACGCGATTGCAGTTGGCTGAACGACGCGTAGCGGAGTTCAGCCAAGAAATCGAGTGTGGAAAAGACACTTTCCGCAAGAGTTAGGAACACTATTTTTTCTACAAGCGTGCGGAAAAGTAAGACACTTTTCCGCACGCATTTACTTTTCCGCACGCATTTTAGTTTAGAATGTGTCACTTTTCCGCACTACTTTTCCGCACTAGTGCGGAAAAGTGACACTTTCTAAACTAAAATGCGTACGGAAAAGTGTACTTTTCCGCACGCTTGTAGAAAAAATTTATTTACATTACATTTTCCATTACTCTAAATGTATGCCAAAATAATACATATATTAAGATATCAGCAAATAGTAGGTATTTCACATGTAACAAAATTCACAACTTTACTTCAACTTTGGATCAAATACAACAGAATTTTAATTTCTTTCGGTTTATCAATATTAAGTACTTAATGAAAAGTTAATAGAATGATAAAAAATAAAACTATAGTGACATAAATTCTAAATGTCAGTTAGGGTAAGTATTGTGATCATTCATGCGGTTTTGAGGGAGAATTATTATGTCATGACAGTATATTTGACAGCCGGTAGGTAGTACTCTTACTTAATATTTTACTCAACAATATTCTTAATAACTATGACAAAATATAGAAAAATAAAGGAGCGTAAATATTCATATTATTATTTTGTGTTTAACAATTCACAGTTTCAATGCCAAAATACGCCAGGATGGGAGCGATGTGCTGTTATTTGTATAAAAAAGGGGGTCGGTCCGCCTGCCTCCCCCTAGACCCCTGGTTCCGACCAACGACCTTGCTTGCCGGGCAACAAAACAACTATAAGGAACGGAAACTTATTTTAGCGCGAAACATTACTTTTTATTCTCGCTCTGTACCAATGGCCGCTCTCCAACTCCAGCGCCATCTTACAGACACTTGCGGAATTTTTGCACTCCAGTAAACAATTTCTGTTTTAGCAACATTTATCCTAGTTAGGAACACGGTCAAATGAAGGTCGTCGCGAGGTGATGACGTTTTATTTCCGTCCTTAATTTAAATTTCTAGCTGCTAATCGAACAAAATTAAAGTTAAGTAGCAAATTCATGTGTTATCCGATGATAAGTTGCGCTTGCGGTATTTTGTTTTTTTGTAATACACAGGGTGATCGAAAAAAATACAAAAAAGTTAAATTTCTTTTTTTTTACTAGGTGGCTGTGACTTTAAATCTGACATCCACTTTTGATTACAAACAACTTTTGTAAGTAACTTTTTACCGTATTTTAAAAAATAAGGGTACTTTACTCTTGAGCTATTTTTACATTTTTGAATCTACCTCGTATCCAAAAAGATATATTTAAATTTTGGTATGTGCGTCTTGAGTTTGAAATGATGCACCAACTTTTATCAAGAATAAAATTTTCTGAGAAATTAATAATAAAAAAGTTTTCCATTTGTGTCCAACTTTCTAACTTTCTGCCGGTCACTGTATATTCAATTTTTTTTAACTTTTCTTTTATTTTTCCTAAAGGACGGTAGCTAACGGCAGACATATTTGGCACAGTTTAGACACACATTAAGTTCTATAAATTAAAAATAATTTGACCTCTACTTCCACCAGGGATGAAATTTCATATTGGACCGATTTCGATGATTTTCTTTCTTTATTGAAAAGGGGGTACCTTAGGTGTGGTTCCAAAAGAAAAAATTCCACCCCTAAGGGTAGATAAATAGGGGATGAAAGTTCATATTGGACCGATTTGGATGATTCTTATTTTATTAGAAAGGGGTTACCTTAGAGGTGGTCACATTTAAATTTGAAGAGAAAAATTTCAATCCTCAGGGTGGACAAATAGGGGATGGAATTTAATATTGGACCCCCCCCCCCCGAATAGAAAACTTAAAATAATGTTGATTTACATAAAAAAACATTTATTTCATAAACTAAAAGCAAATTAATACTTGTCTAACTCTAACAAAAAATAATGTGAAATTTTTTGTTTATCAGTCATAAAGTATCATTTAAATAATAAAAAATTAAACAAAAAAAAAGTATTTCTCTAATTCTAATAACGTGAATGCCTTGGTGAATCACTCATAAAATAACATGCCTATATACTATACAGGATGATTTTTTTATGACTACCATCGCGATTTTCTCCCTTATTTTGCGCCTTAACAAGAAAAAACCTAAGGAACAAAAATGTGGCAATTTTGGACAGATAAGTGGTGCTGAAAAAGAAATCGGAATCCATGGCCAACTTGTCGCGCAATATAAGAAACCTCAAATTGATCAACACTACTAATAGCCGTGGAATGTTTATTTTAAGAGACATAGGAAAACTTTTATACTGAAAATTGATGGCACTGAGAAGCTTTCCCCATCCACGTATTCAGTTAGTTTTAACAAATTACATAGGGTCTTCGGCTCTCTTGAGGGCATGAACATTTTTGTCGATTTGAAGTTTTTTTAGCACAGCGCGAAAATTTGGGCATGGAGGCCCATTCCTTTTTTTAACGTCACCTGGCTGGCCAATATCGCCATATTTTATTTTCTTATCTATTTTCTGTGCGGCCTAAAATAACCGAGAAAATCGCTTAATAAGAAATAAACAAAAAAATACATAGCCTCAAGAGAGCCGAACACCCTGTGTAATTTTCTGAAACTATCTGAGTACCCAGTTGCAAAAAGCTTCTTAGTGCCATCAATTTTCAATATGATAGTTTTCCTCTATCTCTTAAAATAAATATACTAGGGCTATGAAATTGTTTTGCTCAATTTGAGGTATTTTTTATATTGCGCGTCAAGCTGGCTATATGGATGCCTATTTCTTTTGCAGCACCACTTAGCTGTCCAAAATTGCCACATTTTTGTTTCTTCACGATTTTTTATTGTAGTTGATCACTTATATAAAATTTATAAAAAATTATTACAAAAAGTAAAGTATGAAACAAACATTAAAAAAAGCTATAAGTTTTAAGTACAGGGTAGACCAATGTTTGCCACCCTGCCGGAGGGGTCGCCCATGGGGACCCTGGCTATGATGTATGTAGGATATGATGTATTCATATCTAAATAGATGTAAATTCTTTGCCTTGACTGTCACCAAATCCAAAGGTAACTCAATTTAGAAAGAGAAAAATAGAAAAATTTTAGTTGAAATGTGTCGGTTTTAATTTTTTCGTTAATGTTTTGTTATATTATTTATGCTCTAAACCGTTGATTGAATCTTCCATCGACGTCTAAACCAAATTTTCTGTATGAATGACAACTATATAAATTTAGCTAGACATCATATTTTTATGCTTAGGTATGTCAGTGTTAATACTTATGCTTATGAAATATTGTGTATAATAAACGACATGCTTTACTAGGTATGCTACTTCAGTACCTATATCATATAGATAATCGAATAGCAAAACGTGAAGATAATATTATAGGTATATTCCGTTGTTTGAGAATCGACGATATAATCTTTGTTTATATACCTATTATAAACAAGGATTAAAAGTATCAAAGCGTTGATGTAGAACTTTAGAGAACAGTTAGATACGTCGTTGTTCCTTCCTCCATCGGCTGCGAATATGAAAAAATACTAAGAGATACTTTTTGTTAAACATTGGAGTCACCACTCAAAACAAATAATTTAAAAAATGTTATTATACAGGGTATTCATATTTTTCTGAAGTAATAAATTCTAATAACACCCCGTATCTCCGCAATTGGGGGTCTCAGAAGCTTCATTTCAACCTTAAGTTTGACGGCTCATCCGATCATGTGACACGACAAGTTTGAAGAAAATATCTCGTATAATTCTAGAGATACTAAAATATATTTTTCTCTAAACTTATACGCTCTGTATAAAAGCAACTATGGCCCGTAGGAGAAAAAAATATATGAAGAAGTGCCCTTATTTTGACTCCAAGAATTCGTGGTTTCATTTTTGACCATCAGTTCAGTTACACCCTGTCCACAGTGTCTGACAGAAAGTTGGACACAAATGGGAATTTTCTTTATTTGAAGTTTCTCAAAACAAATTATTCTTGATAAAAGTTGGTGCTTGTGCTTAAACTCAAAATCCATCCGTAAAAAATTTTAAAATTTCTATTCGTATACAAGGAAGGTTGAAAATATGAAAATTCCTCAAGAGTAAAGTACCCTTATTTTTATATATAGATATCAAATATGAATTCACAGCCACCTACTCAAAAGAAGAAGAAAAATCACACATTTTTTATTCACTGTATAATAGATAATATTAATATTAGCTATGCATTTTGAGGCACATCTTTGAGTATCTCTGAGGAGCATCTTAAAAACACTTAATAACTGAAACTTCTGCAAAGTTTATCGTTTTTTGGGTTCAGGTAAAATACTACTACAATTTCAAACATAACTTAGCAACTAATCTGTGGAATACAAAAATATTTTAATAGAGCAACAATTTAAGTTATTTAATAAATGATAATTCAACAATAAAAATATCACAACAAAAAAATTATTACGAGAATAAACATTTCAGTGACTACTCTACATGTGACCCTTCCTTCGCAACCAGCGACTATCCCACTAGGCAATATAACAAATTTTTGAGGTAATTATGGAACGTAGTGTATGCACCGCCCGATTTTCTTGAAATTTTGGCTACCCCCCTATTTTCCCTGAACAAGAATCTAACCTCAGTTTTTTGAGGCCGGACGTAGTTTCCGAGAAAATGAATTTTCAAATTTCCTTTTGACACCCCATTTTTCAAGGCGATATTTGTGATTATAATCCAGATAAATTTTTAGTGTACGCAGCTCAAACTGATCACTACCCTATGCTGCAGAAGGTGCAAAATAGGGTGGTGATCAATTTGAGCTGAATTTCAAGAAAATCGGGCGGTGCATACACTACGCTCCATAATTGCCATTTTTGAATACGCTTCCTCAATGTTTGAATACGATTTTGCAGACTTCTAAGCTTCACAACTCACAACACTTTCGGCTATGGCTTTTTCAACCTGTCCAAGTTCAATTTTTTTTTTATTTGGGCCCTTCCCTACGACTCGTGCTCGATTTGGACAAATAACTTGGGCAACCTGGTAACTTACAAGGTATTGCACCTAAAAAAGTAAGTATATTTTGTAATGAAAATAACTAGCCACGAAATTTTAAAACCTTCAGCTAAACGTTGAATTTTTAAAGGTGCACGTAAAGTTTCACCAGTCGATTCTACAACACACCGTTGATTGAGGACCATCGACGAACACACGTAGTCTCCCTTTCAATGTCTTGTGTTAAAAAGTGTTGTTCACAGACCTACAATAACCCGAAGCTTTATGAAAAATATATAAAAAATGTAACATATAACATACCTTAGAATGTTTCTTGACTACAAAGTAAGCCCTTTTTATGGCTTGCACCCTTGTTTGTATAAATAAGGCTTGCACCCATTTTGCCCTCAAAACTGGATCCTTAGGAAAGGCAAAAACGGACACTTTTGGCTTTGGCCCCGTTAGGTAATTGCCTTTCCAATTTGGGCGTCGATTGATTCATTCCTCCATCGACGAATTTGGGACACAACACTTCTCGGGCATGGCTACAACCGTTGATTTCCATCGATTCTACAACCACAAGAAAACACTCATTTTGATACAACAAAACACATTTTCACTTCCTAACCTCTGTACCTATTTATCGTTTATCTGATGGCTCAAAACATGAAATGTTTTTTATATGCACACACTAATTTATCGGACTAGAACACCACCGCACACTACCGTATTCACCAAATGCACGTAACAATAATATAAGTGGAAATAAGAAAACGAGAATCACAGCAAATTAATAACCGGCAGCAAAAAGCAAAAACAGCTGGACTTCGGAGGGGACAATGCCTGATGACTAAGCGCTGGGTCGATCGATACCCGCGTACGTACATACAGTTTCCTGCCCTGTAAAATTTAACCTTCTTCCATCGACGCGTTGCTCGAACCATTGATTGCGGATTCCTTCCTCCATCGATGGCTCGAACGGTGGTTTCGGAATTTGGCGCCACCGTAAGGACGCGTCTCGGTGAAATGTAAGAGAACGAGACATAAACATTTAGTAACAAGTGGGAATGTGACAGAAAGACCATAAGGGTCATATTTGCATGCCACCCTAAGGTAGGATATCTTCCCCTTGCTCAATCAACGCTAATAGGTACATTGAAAACCCATCTTCAACTCTAATGTTGATCTGCAAGTAAGTATTCAATATTTCGACCATTAATATTAAAATTCTGTCATTAAACTTTGAAGAAATTCTATGTTGCAAGCTTATTATTATTAGGTTTACAGCTGCGACGAGCTACAGTTATTTACTCTCTCAAAAGACTAAGGGCTCCTTAGGAAAACTTAGGTCTTAGAATTACAACTAAAGTCACTGAAGACAATTAGACTTCTAAAAACTCCCCCTGATAAAGAACTCAAAGATGCTTTCAAAAGTTCCAGTTTTTTTTTGATAGCGATAATGGATTATTAATAGGATAAAATTAGTAAATTATGTTTAGTGGCATATCAGGTAAAGGATATAAATTGAAAAAAATGCACTCCATCCGGGACTCGAAATCGGGACTCCTACTGTGACCGTAGGCACTTTAACCAACTAAGCTACCGGAGATACGGGTTCCATCGGCTAGGTGTTATTTATTCCAATTGATATATAGTTAGTAGCGGTTGAGATGTAGGAGACTTCGGCGTCTTAATCTAGTAAGCGATTCTGTTCAGAAAGACTCACTGTGAATTCGATCACTTTTATTCGCTAGACCCATCCAGCATTCCAAAAATTTGCTGTTGTGAGTGTACTACCAAAAACAAACAATTTTTTGCATATTCATCAACCTGGCAACATGCTTTTATTCAGGAATAATTGTTAGATATCACGTAGTCATCAGGATATGCAATAAAATTGTGTTCTTCTCTCTCTTATAACAAATGTATTAGGCAGAAGTTGTCGTTCGAAAGCGACGAGTGTGAAAACAGCCACGGTTTTTCATCCACGGTTTTGTAAAAATCCCGTCCACGAGTAAATTTGGCAACAGTGCATTTATCACGCGAAACGCACTCTCCACGGTCATCCACGGTTCTGTTTTAATCATAGAACGTCCGAGAGGTTTCAACGTCGCGGGAGGACTCGAAGACATTCTTGTGCCACAATTTTGTTTACGCCAGTGCGTAAAGGGTGCAAAGGGAAATCTACCACTATGTGTCAATTTTTCCTGTCGGCCGTGGTAAGCTGGGAAAAACGCGTTTTCTCGCGAATTTCGGGTATTCGGGGTGCTCGAGAGGGCGGGAGGACTCGAAGACATTCTTGTGCCACAATTTTGATTACCCCAGTGGGTAGAGGGTGCAAAGGGCAATCTACCACTATGTTTCAATTTTTCCTGTCGGCCGTGGTAAGGTATGAAAAACGCGTTTTCTGGCGAATTTCAGGTTTTCGGGGTGCTCGAGTGGGCGGGAGGACTCGAAGACATTCTTGTGCCACAATTTTGATTACACCAGTGGGTAGAGGGTGCAAAGGGCAATCTACCACTATGCTTCAATTTTTCCTGTCGGCCGTGGTAAGGTGGGAAAAACGCGTTTTCTCGCGAATTTCAGGTCTTCGGGGTGCTCGAGAGGGCGGGAGGACTCGAAGACATTCTTGTGCCACAATTTTGTTTACGCCGGTGCGTAAAGGGTGCAAAGGGCAATCTACCACTATGTGTCAATTTTTCCTGTCGGCCGTGGTAAGCTGGGAAAAACGCGTTTTCTCGCGAATTTCGGGTACTCGGGGTGCTCGAGAGGGCAGGAGGACTCGAAGACATTCTTGTGCCACAATTTTGATTACCCCAGTGGGTAGAGGGTGCAAAGGGAAATCTACCACTATGTTTCAATTTTTCCTGTCGGCCGTGGTAAGGTATGAAAAATGCGTTTTCTGGCGAATTTCAGGTTTTCGGGGTGCTCGAGAGGGCGGGAGGACTAGAAGATATTCTTGTGAAACAATTTTGATTACACCAGTGGGTAGAAGGTGCAAAGGGCAATCTACCACTATGTTTTAATTTTTCCTGTCGGCCGTGGTAAGGTGGGAAAAACGCGTTTTCTCAAGAATTTCGGGTATTCGAGGTGCTCGAGAAGGCGGGAGGACTCGAAGACATTCGTGTGCCACAATTTTGATTACACCAGTGGGTAGAGGGTGCAAAGGGCAATCTACCACTATGTTTCAATTTTTCCTGTCGGCCGTGGTAAGGTGGAAAAAACGCGTTTTCTCGCGAATTTCGGGTATTAGAAGTGCTCGAGGAGGCGGGAGGACTCGAAGGCATTCTTGTGCCACAATTTTGATTACACCAGTGGGTAGAGGGTGCAAAGGGCAATCTACCCCTATGTTTCAATTTTTCCTGTCGGCCGTGGTAAGGTGGGAAAAACGCGTTTTCTCGCGAATTTCGGGTATTCGAGGTGCTCGAGGGGGCGGGAGGACTCGAAGACATTCTTGTGCCACCATTTTGATTACACCAGTGGGTAGAGGGTGCAAAGGGAAATCTACCACTATGTTTCAATTTTTCCTGTCGGCCGTGGTAAGCTGGGAAAAACGCGTTTTCTCGCGAATTTCAGGTCTCGCCGAACAACTTTTTCTTCCCTTTCTCGAGTTGGGTTCACTTAATAAGAAATCCGACCAAGTCCTGATTTACGATTGTTTTCGGATTTCCGCAAAAAAGTATACTTTTCGTGTATTTTCGGCCTCGCCGAACAACTTTTTCAAGTGACATTTTTCAAAATTCCGACGTTTTTCTTCCCATTCTCGAGTTGGGCTCACTCAATAAAAAAAACCGTCCCGATTTACTTTTAAAAAGTATACTTTTCCGCTATTTTCGGTCTCGCCGAACAACTTTTTCAAGTGACATTTTTCAAAATTTCGACGTTTTTCTTTTCATTGTCGAGTTTGCCGCACCGACATTTTTATCTTTTCCTTTGTTTTTAATCTGAGCGAACTACTCTTTCCGGAGAAAATTTTCCAAATCGAGGAAAGGGGTGAAGTTGTTTACTTTTTAAGCAATTTAGTTTGAGTTACCTACCTACATACTTGTATTTCAAAATATCCGACAGCTACTATGACCTTTCAAATAGATAATTTAGCTGCATTTTTCAACCAATACTATCCCGATAGAACTTTTGAACAATTAAAAAAGCTAAAAGTTGACTCTGCTATCATCGAACATGCGGCTGTATTATTATTTTCGAGTTCAGAGTATCGCTAAAGAACCATATATTAAAAGTGCTCCAAAGGAATACTGGCAAAATAGAATTTTTACTGAATAATAGTGGTGGTAACGGCGAATCACATGAGCATGACTTCCTTGGGAAACTTCAAAACTGCTTTGCGAAAAGAACATTCGCTCCTGAAATATTTGCGCAAAGTTACCATTCGGAACAATCAGAATATGGTTGTTTATGTAAAGTAATGAATATGAAAAACAATTTAAAAAATAGAAAGAGGATATCATTTGCGATAATGAGACATATGGAAAAATTTATTCCTGTACCTGAATCCAATTCACTGGACGTATCTTTGGAACAAGCACGTGAACCATTTTGTAACGCAAATAATAATTCTGATTTTAATATTTTGCCAAAAGAATCCGAATTTCAAGAACTAACAGTTGTCCTGACTCGATTACCCATAAACGCAGATATATCTGAAAATGTAGAGAATGGTCATTCTGCTAATCTCTTGGAATGCGAGCCCGCGATATCATCAATCATTGAATTGGAAAATATCAATAATGTTTCTACTAACGACGCTGAAACAGGCGCTTCTTCCGATGTATCAATTAGCTTCAACAATCTTTTGGAACAGGAGTCCACGCGATTATCCATTGAATTGAGAAATTTTAATAATTATTCTCCTAATAAAGCCAAAATAGATACTTCTAGCTTTTCCGACGTATCAACCGCCAGCACACAGAAAAAAGTCTCATCAGAATTCGCAGAGATACCTCGTGTGGCTTTAGATATGGATATGGCGCCAGAACACCCGACACTGCTCCCTCGTGGTTCCAAAAATTATAACGACAAAAGCTTAGTTCGGTCTTCATACTCGGATTGTGCTGTATAAGAGGGAAGTTTCAATTTGACCGTTGAATAATTCAAATTTATGTTTTACTCGGATTTGAAACTGATACCAACAAATTGGACTGTCATGCTTACCAAGAAATTTAGGCAAGTTAATAACGTCTGTATTTTTTGTGTTAGGCAAAGAAGGTTTTTGGCAAAGAAAAACCTTCTTAAAGTATATGGCTACTGTACACACAAAAAATGCAAAGTATTTATTATTTTAATAAAAAAATTACAGTTACAGATGAAACACACGAAGTTTCAGTTAACAGTTCTTCGTTAAATTATAACCATTTGAAACCTTTAACAAAGTATTTGAAAGGGGTAGAAAGACATCTAGCTATGAACTAGCTAGGGTTAACAAAGGCATCTAAATATCGTGAAAGTGTAGTTTCTGCAGCAAGAACTGACTTAATCGTTGCCGGAAACCTTCAAAATATTAAATCGGACTCGGTATTGCGGAAAGCTAGATCCGAGGATTTGGGTAGGAATGACAGGCATAGAGACGATATTTTCGACATGTGTCTAATGGAAAGAGAACATCCTTCATTTATAAAAGCAGTTGGTCAACCATTTTTTGTACATATATGTAGTGAAGAGCAACTTCAGTTGGTTATTTTAAATGGAACTGATACTGTCTTGCATCTAGATGCAACAGGTAATGTTGTAGGGAAGCCGCCTTTTGTAAGAAAGCGCATTTTTTATTATGCGGCAGTAATTAGAACGTCTTTTAACTCCAGAATATGTCCGATATTCGAAATGTTTAGTTCCAGCCATGACGCCACCTCAATAGGAATGTGGATGGCAAAATTTAAGTCATTCGTAATTGCTGAACATAGAAAGTGGACAATTTTTTCTAGGGTCGTTACGGATTATAGTTTGGCGTTAATTAATGCCACAATGTACTTCTGGAATAACATGAGTCTTGCCGAATAAAAAAATAAAGACATAAGTCTTTATTATTATTCGTTGCATTTTTTTTTATATTATCTAATAATAACCGGTTTAACTATATTGACAATATGTTGTTCGCATTTTTTTTAAATTGTGTGTAATGATATAAAAAAGTTCTACAACAACCCCAAAGTAGAAAAATTTCTGAAGGAATGTTTTGCCGCTGCACTAAATTTCTCATCATTGGAAACATGCTCGCAATGGTTCATATACTTATGTGTTATTTTAATAACCCCGAAAAATAACATTTATGTAGAGAACGCACTTTTCAAGTTGACAAAGGTTTGCCTTGAATATCGAGAGCATCAGCATAATAACGACTTGGAAGATTTCGAAGCGTTATTTGAACATATAGACTGCAGGGAACGCAAAAATCGCGAACAATCGAATTATAAAAAAAGCCCATACTTTCAACATTTCAAGATTATTTTGGAGGAGGTGGATGCAGAAAATCCCGATGAAAACGATGAGGGCAAGTCCCACAATCTTTACTTTAGCAGGGAGTATTTGCAACTAGTATTAAAGAAGTATATGGCATTTTTGCCTTTGTGGAGTGGAATAATGGTTTCAAGTGGACGCGAAAGCAATGCTTCCGTTGAGAACTGGTTTGGATTGGTGAAACATTTAATTCTTGGTGGACGAAAATCTCGTTAGACTTATTAGAAGGCGCGTTCTTTCTATTTTTAAGGAAATAAAGTTAAGAATACCGAAATCTCATTGCACAACGAGAACTCCGGTTGTTAGACAAAACGACATTAACTCGACCTCCTATGTGCATGGTTTGAGTCACAAAGAGCGGTGGAACAAAAAGCGACCAGTCACTGACAGCAATTTTAAAGGAACGCATCAGAATCTTAAGCGAATTTCATCAAAACTCGAAAGCACACAGCGTCGAACGATTACAGATCCCATTGCTATTCCCGCCGGTTACGAAAATTTGTCGTTTTTTGACAACGGATTAGTAAATCTGAAAGGTTATTACAAAGAGTTGCCTACTAAATCCAATTACATCCTAGGCCGTTATGAAGGATTTGAAGTAAAATTTGATGATTTCAAATCCTTATACGGAAAAGGTTGGTTGGAAGATACAATAATAGACATCTGCATGAAAAGCGTACTGAGAAAATTTCAAAATTCGAATTATTTGTCACTGAATACTGCAAATGCTCATGCATCATTTTATATGTTTGATTTGTTGCATACAGATTTTTTAGTGATTTACCTTCCATTAACAATTCATCTGTATTATTTATTCCGTTGAATCCCAATAGGAATCATTGGTGTCTCGCTGTAGCCAACTTTAAGGACAACACATTTATCTATCTGGATCCAACACAGTGATATTAACAAAACTGAAACATATAAAATTAAATTTTAAAATTTTCTGTCAGAATACGTCAAAATTACCGGCGCCAGTAATTTAAATACCGAAAATTGGACATCTAAAGTACTGAAACATGTAAAGCAGAGGGACACTTACAATTGCGGAGTATTTATAATATATTTCATGCAGCAGATGATAGAAAACGGTTCTTTAAATGCTGTTATAGATATCGATGAATACAGACAGAGTTTAGAAGCTGTAATATTACGAGATCTTAATACCACAAATCAGAACTGCCTAATTTGTGGTGAAACCGACAAATATCGTTCAAAATGTTGTACGATTTGTAAAAAAATGTACCATGAGAAATGCCACTATTTTTCAGGGGACACGTCATGTTACCTATGTCAGCATATCGCATAGTATTTTACTCCCCTTTAAGATTTTTTGACATAACTGATAGGAACTTTGCTTGCACTTTTGAATATCGAATAAAATTGTGTAGTATTTGTTATATTTACTTCCAATAGTTTTTGAAACCTTGAACTTTAATATTTTTGGCTTTTACTTTTAAACTTTGAACTTTAAAAAGAATGATAAAAAATGAATGTTTCGATCAATTTCAAAATCATGTTATCTCATTTGTCTCCTCTATACTATTATGAACAAGAAAGATGAAAACTAAAATTTTTAAAATTTCAAATTTTATTCCATTAGCCGACTGACCTCGGAAGTAATAAAAGTCTTTCCACTTAGACAGGTCCAAGCTGGGCCAACTACACATTGGCGCAGCCAGCCCAGCCTGGCCATGTAGTGATACCGCGAGACGAGACTGAGGGGTCGTCTCGTCTAACAGCCAAATTGGTCTCGTGTGGTGCCGGCTTAATAGAACGACATTAGACATATTCTCACAAGCAGTCCCCAACTAGTCAGAGCCAATCAGCAGGCATCAAAACCATGATACAATAAACACAATAAGATATGATATTGCGCGATTTTTACTTCTACGCTTATCATAACACCTATCATCGAGTTAAATTACAAGAAATGCTTCACTTGTCCGATCAATTTCTATGTAAGAACGCCGAGAGCGGTCTCCGAGTGACGTAATGCGCAGTAGCGTTTCAAATCGGTCCCTCACTCCATCATATCTTGTGCTATTGTGTCATGAACAATCAGAACAGTCATAGAATTTAAAATCTGCCAGTCAGATTTTTCACGGCCGGCAGGAAAAATTGAAACATAGTGGTAGATTGCCCTTCGCACCCTCTACCCACTGGTGTGATCAAAATTGTGGCACAAGAATGTCTTCGAGTCCTCCCGCCCTCTCGAGCACCCCGAAGACCCGAAATTCGCCAGAAAACGCGTTTTTCCCACTTTACCACGGCCGACAGGAAAAATTGAATCATAGTAGTAGATTGCCCTTTGCACCCTCTACCCACTGGTGTAATCAAAATTGTGGCACAAGAATGTCTTCGAGTCCTCCCGCCCTCTCGAGCACCCCGAAGACCCGAAATTCGCCAGAAAACGCGTTTTTCCCACCTTACCACGGCCGACAGGAAAAATTGAAACATAGTGGTAGATTGCCCTTTGCACCCTCTACCCACTGGTGTAATCAAAATTGTGGCACAAGATTGTCTTCGAGTCCTCCCGCCCTCTCGAGCAACCGGAAGACCTGAAATTCGCCAGAAAACGCGTTTTTCATATCTTACCACGGCCGACAGGAAAAATTGAAACATAGTGGTAGATTGCCCTTTGCACCCTCTACCCACTGGTGTAATCAAAATTGTGGCACAAGAATGTCTTCGAGTCCTCCCGCCCTCTCGAGCACCCCGAAGACCCGAAATTCGCCAGAAAACGCGTTTTTCCCACCTTACCACGGCCGACAGGAAAAATTGAAACATAGTGGTAGATTGCCCTTTGCACCCTCTACCCACTGGTGTAATCAAAATTGTGGCACAAGATTGTCTTCGAGTCCTCCCGCCCTCTAGAGCACCCGGAAGACCTGAAATTCGCCAGAAAACGCGTTTTTCATATCTTACCACGGCCGACAGGAAAAATTGAAACATAGTGGTAGATTGCCTTTTGCACCCTTTACGCACCGGCGTAAACAAAATTGTGGCACAAGAACGTCTTCGAGTCCTCCCGCCCTCTCGAGCACCCCGAAGACCTGAAATTCGCGAGAAAACGCGTTTTTCCCACCTTACCACGGCCGACAGGAAAAATTGAAACATAGTGGTAGATTGCCCTTTGCACCCTTTACCCACTGGTGTAATCAAAATTGTGGCACAAGAATGTCTTCGGGTCTCCCGCGACGTTGAAACCTCTCGGACGTTCTATGATTAAAACAGAACCGTGGATGACCGTGGAGAGTGCGTTTCGCGTGATAAATGCACTGTTGCCAAATTTACTCGTGGACGGGATTTTTACAAAACCGTGGATGAAAAACCGTGGCTGTTTTCACACTCGTTCGAAAGCGAATAAACAACGTTTGCATGAGCATTTCTTTTGTTGATCAGCATTTAGGATGATTATATGATTTGCTTGGTTGGCATTCAAATAGGCTGCGGCAGCAAAAATACTATACGGCACTTTGTAACTCCTTAACCCTCTACAATAGCAGATACTAGCTTTTGTCGTATGATGTTACACCTATGTGGTTCTAGCAATGTAATTTTTGCCATTATTAAATGTAGTTTTTTTTGTCGGGACATTTAGTGAATTTTCGGAGACCATGGCGTTTTTGTGTTGCGTTCCCGCTCTTTACATTATACTATAACCAAAATGGTTATATTTGAGCACCAGAAGCTTGAACTATTTAATGGTTAAATAAAAAGCACATTTTCGAATTTACAATATATTTGCAATTGAAATTTGTACATATAACTGGTTACAACCAAGTGAAGTAGATAAACTGAGTAGTTAAATTTTATTGGTTACAATTTAGATTTGTTACTGTTGAAAAGTAAAGAAAACGCTATGAAAAATGTTCAGTTCTTAAAGATACAAAATCAGAGATGTTCGTGAGCTTAATACGACAACACTACTAGCACGAAAAGTTCACGTGAGCATTTAAAGTTTTATTTACGAGCACTTAGAAAATTTGGACTATTGGATTTCACAGAGTACCTCGAAACCTTCCCAAATTAAAGCTGAGTAGTTGCCACCACCGCTCCAAGCTCCTGTTTCGTGGAATACGACATCGGCTAGGCCTCGAGTGCATGTAAAAGAAAACACAACGAACAGTCTCCGAAAAACTGCAGTCGACACGTCGACGCTTTTACAAGGTATATTTAAATCCCTTAATTGCAAAATATGGTTGAAAATAGACAAATTTATAACCTTATAATGGACTGAACATGTAGTTTTGACTTAATGAACTCGACTATGTGACTATGAAATAGATTAAAAAATTAATACCTAACCCAAAAGCGATCAATTATCTTGACTAAACCTGTCCTCTAAATTTACTGTATAATATTTACAAGATAAAAGGTAACATTAATAAAATATAAAATGTTTGGCGACTTCCCCGTTTGATCTCGAAACACAACACGAAAAAATATAACAGCCCAAAAGCTAGATAACAGAAAAAGGAAACATGGCAGACTCCACGTCAATCTCGGACAACTTAAGGGTTCGTTCCGATAAATCTGTGCTAACAAACAAATTTATAACCAAAATAAGTGGCCACACCTCGCAGCGTGATGCCCATAGAGAAAAGGGGTGAACAGGCCTAGGTGAGAGTAGCTCAAGAAGTCGTCAAAATGACGTTATTAATAAGAAATTATTAAAAATTGAGCAGCTAACTCACCCAGACTGTATTCCCTGGTGGAACTCGAAAAATGCATGGAAATCGTCCACTCCCACAGCTTAATGCCACGTGCTCGCAAGACACATGTAAAAACAGAAAACCTCAATTAGCACAGCGAAAATAAATCTACACCGCGTACAGTACAGAACCACTTAAGCCGTCCGTAAGGCTGAAAGTTAGGCTTTGAAAAGAGTTTTTACACGGAAATCTTTTAGACAGAAAATCAAAACCGAACTTTCACCTGACGTGAATTCACCACGAGTCTTCGATAGAGAAGTGCCTCGACTTCTTGTCGTGGGGTCTATTTATAAACTCCTCTGCAAGGATGACGACTTCCGGCTTCTAGAATGGTCTAGAAGGTCTGGAAAGCTAAATCTATGTAGAAAATCAATCGGAAACCGCCACATCAAGATCGAGATGACAGGTCACTGTCAATTCTGCCAAACTTCTACCACTGATATTAAACCAGTAAGAATTGTCGGAAACAAAGAGTGTCGTTAGTACACGGAATCAACACTGCAATGCAATGCAATGCAATGCAATGCAATTGTTCTAGTAATACATACCTTCAATTGATGAATAAAATTTAAACTCTTGCGACCGGCACATACCATTTAATCAACAGTTTGTTTGGAAACACAATCTACATCGAGTAGGCAACATATTATACATCAGCTCGTATAGGTGGTTGCAGATATTAGGGCAACATTTTTAAAAATGGTACGTGTATACGGGGTGTGACGAATTAATAGGAATGAAACAATGCACTTAAAACGTCGTAACGCAAACTAGACAAAATTTTCATTACAATACTATTAGTTACTATTAGACCATATAGTTACTTGATAATAGGCTAGGTAATATTATTATTACTGGGATCATCGGATCTCTATGGACAGTAGACGTTATGGCGATTCAAGCAGGTAGGTAAGTGTCTGAACAGAGAAAATGATAAAATACATTATCTATGTTATTCCATATTAATAAACTGAAAACTATTATCGTATTTTTTCAGTTGTCATTACTGATTACGTCAGATGGCATTTATAAATTTGGTAGCCCTTTTCATTTCAATAATAATTATGTACCTATAGTTTTTTTTACTTATATCGATTATGGATACATTATGTATAGTGAAAACTAAGTGTCCTATAGAAGGAAAACTAGGAGGTGCAATTACCTACCTATCTGAATCGCCATATCTAAAATTACATATGTATGTGGTCGATGTCTTACAAGGTTAAGCAAGACTTAGTACTTAGTACTTGCTCTTGCTCTTCCATGCTACATAATATTATAACCACTTTACTATGTAGAACTCAGATTTCCTCTAAGTAGACTTTGTTTTTGCGGTCATCTGCCTGACTCGTCCCTTTATTAGGGAAATAAATGAGAAAGAAAATAAATGAGAAGTCTCAGTGCCGGCGTTAGGTACGTCTTCTTGCTGTCATAATAATCGATTCTCCTTGAATGCCTATGGAGATGAGGCTATCAGAGTTCATGGATTGATACCAAATTGTCGAGCCTTCGAGAATTTCCACACTATAATTGTTTTATTTCTATTATTTACCCCGAAAGGGATTTATAGCTTTAACCGTTGGGTAAGAATAAACTCCACTCAATAGTTTAACTGGGATTTCTATTGTTATTAATCTCCGGCGTGATACTCCTTAACAACAACTTAACAGCTTTTATACCAATAAAAATCTTGAGTGCTGTAATAGAGCCGGAAAACGTTTTTGATAAAGGGTCCTTTTTAAGGCTTGGAGGATACTTATATATCTATTTACATATACCTACTAGTATTTTAACATAGGTGCTTGGAAAGTAAGGCTGTAGCTACTATTGCCCTTCAACATGGAAACTATACCCTGAAAGGGAAGTTTCTGATCTTACCTGCCTCCTATGCCCCCCTTGTTGCATATACAGTGTGTCCACAGCAAAGCGGTATTATAGGTGTAATATGACAATTTTGTTTGTATTACAAACACAATTTTTTGTATTCTGCTCTTGCTTCAGCCAAAAACTATTTTTAGTACCTTGGACTTTAAAAAATTTATAGAGGGCGCTGGTAGCAGCTTAAAAATAAAAATTGCATCAGGTAAAGTGCCTTTTCTGTGCGAAATATTGAAAAATTTTATTAGAAAAACTTACTCAGAATTAAAAAATATGACGTTGTATTAAATTACAGAACTAAATATTTGTTATTATTTATATATTTTTTAATATTTTAAATGTAATCATATTTTAAATTTATTTATTCTACCCATGATCCTCCATTTTCTCATCTCAACTCTGTTCTTAAATTCTTTGTAGCTATTTTGAATGACTGAAGGTCAATTAAATTTATAGCATTTGTAATTTTAATGTTTTAAGAAGAGTATGCCATGGAAACAAAAATAAAAGTGATCCGTCTTTGTGTCAGAATAGTTGTTTGTTGCAGGAACATTGGTAGAATAAATAATAAATACCTAACCCTGCTCTTGCGCCACTTTTTGTAACGTAATAAGCACTATTACTTTTTTGCTTACGATTTTGATAGATCTGTAATAGTTTTCGTTACAATTTTGACGCTTTTTATGGGAATAGAAAGATGTTAGTTTGTGGAGGACGGTGCCTCTCTTTTGTTCTTCAGTTTGCTCAGGCGCCAGTTTTTTATAATGGTATTAGTCCAGTAAATTTAAGGGTTAATATTGCAATTCATTGGGTAAGAAATTTTTTTTTATCCATCGCTAGTACACCATATAGAAAGCTTAAATCCGAGTTTTCGACCATCTAATCCATGCAGGTTTTCCGCCATCTTGAATTTAGTGGTAAATTAGTTTTTCGCCAATAACAGCTGTATTTTTAATTTTACCTAAAAAATAGTCGACACCATTTTTGAAGGAAAAAAGGTGCTCCGCAAATTTGTTCTCTGGACATTTTCTTGAATTTTGCATATATAACAAGTTATAAGAAAATAATCGAGAAAAAAGGGGTTGCAATTTTTTTCACATCTAATATATTTTTTATGCTAACGACAGCGCCAAATTTTCTTAACAAAAGTTGTTCACTACAAAATCACCTATGATATTTGTCTGAAAAAGTTTTCTCTATCAGCAATAGTTTATTTCCGGTAGCATATCAAAGTTGGGCGCAACGTCTCCTAGCACCTCGTAGCGCCCAAGTACGCGCGCTATACCTTGCCTGTACCTTGCAAAATTTCCAAGGTTTTTTTTATACCTGACTGTACTTTGACATATATTATTATTATCGGTAGTATGGGTCCAGGTAGAGCATAATAATTACTTGTGTCCGCGCGTCGTAGTTTTTTATCCAAAATATTAAATTCCATCCCCTATTTGTCCATTTTTTCTTCAAATTTAAATGGGGCCACTCCTAAAGTAATCCCTTTTTAATAAAAAGGGAATCATCGAAATAATTGGCCCAATATGAAATTTCATCCCCTATTTTTCCACCCTTTGGGGTGGAATTTTTTCTTCAAATTCAAATGGGGCCACCTCTAAGGTACTCCCTTTCTAATAAAAAAAAAGAATCATCGAAGTCGGTTCAATATGAAATTTCATCCCCTATTTGTCCACTCTTAGGAGTTAAATTTTTTCTTCAAATTTAAATGGGACCATTCTGTAGGTGTACCCTTTCAAATAAAAAAGAATTGTCCAAATCGGTTGATAAATGAGTTTTGAGGCAACAAACATAAAAAAAAATATAAACCGAATTGATAACCTCCTCCTTTTTTGAAGTCGGTTAAAAATAGGAATTTTAAAGACATCATCTGGCAAGTCAATAAGTATGTGCCATGGAATCCCCTTAAAACAGTCGAATGGTCAACAGGACCACTCAAAATGTTGGTGTGTAAAAGATCCAATAGAAAATATGTCTTTCTCTGTGCCATCTCAAAATGCTACATTTTTGGGGTAAAAAATCGAGTATTCAAAACCGCCGCAGACATAGACGTAACTAGGTCGTATTTTTAGGGGGGGCTGATCAGGACCGGCTCAAGATTTTGCGGAGCCGGGTGCCGCATGAAAATGCGAGGCCCCGACAAGGAATTATTTAATCCTTTTTGAAAGTCGGTACGCTACTTACAAAGATATATTTTTTACATGGCATTCTGTAAAATGGTAGGCCGGGGAGTTTGTATCACTTCTGTAACGTATATAGGAATTAATTTCGAGTGGTGGAGGGACAATTTTTGTGTCTTTTTTTTTTAAGCAAGGGCATTTAAAATAATTCTAAAAAATGCGCCGCAGGCGAAATTTTTTAAAAATTTGAAGAAAACTTACATAAAATTAGTCTTGGGAAATCCCAATATCTTCAAATTAACAAGCTGGAGTGAATATTTTCAAATTCCGAAATGGGTTTGGTCCCGCCCTTCTAAATACGTTACTGATTGGATCACCCTGTACCACCCTTGAGGTGCCACACCCAAAAACGTTAATTTTAGGGCTTCAAAAAATAATGTATAGGTCTATCTACTGGTAATTTTGAATCATATCTTTAATTCATTTAAGAAAAAACATTATGAAAAAATAAAGGTTTCCGATTAGAAACCAGAGAAAAAATGTTGGGAATGTCTGCTATTTTGTGATGCAAGATTATTTACATAGTACATATTATAACGAAACAACAATACACTGGATGAATAACAAAATAAAAGTCTGGAGTCTGGCACAGCAAAAGTACATTCTCCGACGCCCGTCTCGTCTCTCTTTCTCTCGGCAGCAGGCACGGTGTGTTCGCTCTCGCTTGCGCGTTTAAATTTCAGTCGGATTTTGTGGGGGCACAAGGCGCAAGATTCCGTAAGAGCAAGCGATTCGTCGAAACTGGTGAATTTAAAAAGGCGCGTGCGGTGTTCGCCGTGTTGCGTAACGTTGCGTTGTCAGAATGTTAGATCTATTCTGTTTACGAGAAGCATATCTTCGCACATCCTTTACATTTTAGGGAGGGCTAATAGAAATGTAGGGGGGCTAAGCCCCCCCTAGCCCCCCCTAGTTACGTCTAAAAATAATATAGAAGCCTGAGAGTTGGTAAATCCATATGAGTTAAGGTTGCTGGTAACAGGAAACGTAAAGAAAATCTACTTATCATCTTTGATAGTGACTTTATTAATAAAGCTGCAACAATTTAAATTATTTTTATTTGTTGGTTGGCATTTTGTAAAGAAATAAATTACTTTTGTGATTATTAATATTTTTTCAATGATTCTAGGGCACTCTTGATCCGTATAAAGTTTCATAAAAATTCAGCATTTTGAGATGGCCCAGAGAAAAATACCCTGTACATTTTTGTATTGAATCTTTGCACACCAACACTTTGAGTAGTCCTGTTCACTATACCACTGTTTTGACGAGATTCCATGGTACACTTGACTCTCCAGATGCCTTTAAAATTAATATTTTGCTCAACTGTGACAAACTCCCGAATGGAACTCCCTGTATAATTTTTGTTCAAATTATTATGCTCTACATAACTATATGTCAAAGTACAGTCAGGTATAAAAAAAACTTGGGAAATTTTGGAAGGTACAGGCAAGGAATAGCCCGCGTACTTGGACGCTACGAGGTGCTAGGAGACGTTGCGCGCAACTTTGTGACGCTATCGGAAATAAACTATTGCTGATAGAAAAAAGTGGTTCAGACAAATATCATAGATGATT
Organism: Pseudeuparius sepicola; assembly: GCA_963920635.1. NCBI lineage: Eukaryota > Metazoa > Arthropoda > Insecta > Coleoptera > Anthribidae > Pseudeuparius > Pseudeuparius sepicola. The sequence goes on along the minus strand of OY987304.1, from coordinate 25,717,692 downwards.
TTGTAGGGAACAACTTTTGTTAAGAAAATTTTGCGCTGTCGTTATCAGAAAAATGATATGAAAGATGTGAAAAAACTTGCATCTACTTTTTTCTCGATTATTTTATTATAACTTGTTATATATGCAAAATTCATGAAAATGTCAAAAGAACAAATTTGTAGAGAACCTTTTTTTCTTCAAAAATGGTGTAGACTATTTTTTAGTTAAAACTAAAAATACACCTGTTATTGGCGAAAAACTAATTAACTCCTAAATTCAAGATGGCGGAAAACCTGCATGGGGTTGATGGTCGAAAACTCGAATTTAAGCTTTCACTATGGTGTACTATCGATGGATAAAAAAATTTCTTACCCAATGAATTGCATTATTACCCATATAAATCCGATTAAATTTACTGGATTATATGCTCCACTTGTCTTTTCACGGATAGTTCAGTGAAGAAAAAAATTGCAAAGTTCGTTTAGCTATTTTGTTTTGTTTGTTCTCTTGGGGACTAGGGAGTAAATAACACAATAGACAAGTTTTTACAATTTATTTACCAATATTATGTACAACACGCTACCAGTTTATTATTCTCAATAGATTAGTAATACTTGAAAATCAACAACAACAGAATCAACTAATTATTACAAAATCATACACTACAACTAAAGTTGAACTGTGCCACAACGAGGAAAATAAAGCATTTTTAGCAAATGAAAACTTCTAATTTATTGTTGCGGCGAAATAATAATATACATACACCTGTGAAAAAATATGATTAATTTTTGTATTGGCTGCAACGGAAAGTCTATTGTGTGAGACGCGGTAGGTACTAGGCGTAGAAAATGCGACGAAGACAACTAAATAATCTAACTAGTATAGAAACGGTGATCTACCAACGCGGCGAGTAATTATGAAATGATTGATAATAAGAGAAAATTGAAAAATTGTGAAATCTACGGTTATAAGCAAGAAACTCTCTCCGTATTAAACAATCTGGCCCATACTTTACTATAGGCCTTTAGGTGACGGCGGCAGATTTTAGAAAAGAAAAATAGATAAAACGGATTCAGTGTTGCCGTCTGACAAGCGCGGTTTATTATTTCTTTAATTCCCAGGATTTCTAGAAGGACCAGGCCTCTTGCCTAGCAGTACCAAAAATTGGCACTCAACGGACAATGGCCGGCAGCTAGACCTGAGATCAAGTGGAAAAATAGTCTGTAGTCGACTTTTCAGGTTACGTAACGGCCCGGCCGTACAAGTACTCAACAATAGCAATGGCCGGCAACGAATACTGTCTGAATTTGTAGGCTAATGAAATTTAAATATTGTATCCTAACACAAACGTAGGCTAAAATGGCGGCCAGTCTCAGAGAACTCCGCCTAGGTAGGACATTGCATATCTGTCCGCGGTGCAATAACTTATTATTATTGTTGTGAAATAACAATAGAAAGAGAATGAAGTAGGCTGTCAGATTGATAGATGACGCCCCCCGCTCGAAGAAGTTGTACACGTTAATAAATTGACGAAAATTTAATTTAACGCAGTTTGAATCAACCTATGGATGCTCGAAATAATATTTTGTCTTTCTAACAACATTTGGCGACTTCGAGACGGATTTTTGATGGAATGGACAAGTATACTTAGGAATGAAAAATAATTGTTTGCCTTGGAAATTGTAAAACATGTCTAGATAATCACGGAACCCCACCAACAGATTTTTTTCCCATTAGTTTGCTCAAAAATTGAAAAAAACGGTCGCAAAAGTAGGGAATGTGACGTCACGATCCCTAATTTCAATAAGTACCTGCTAATTTTGTAGTACTTATTTCGTCTTTTTTTATATAACCAAGCACTCCCAGGCAAATTATTAGATTCAGTTTGTATGCTCCTGATGAGAAATAATCAAATTTCGTAGCATTTAAACGAAATATTTGGATTTTACTGATCCCATTCTGAACTTATTAGATGCCCCCTATAAAATATGACAGATGACATATTACTCAATTCTTTAAGGAGAATCGTCGGCAACGCCGCACTTTGCAGAGTTTGTGCGTTGTGCGTTTATAACCTCACTTTCGCCCGCGGAACGCGGAAACCAAGGTTAATAACCTTGGCGAAAACGAAAACTATTCTCAGTTCTAAAAGAAACTTGCTGTGAATACTTTATTTTTTCGGTTTATAATGAAGACAAGATTTGTTAAAGCTTGTCCTGATAACTTGCCTTGCATATATTTTGATATGGTGTCAATTTTATCAATAAAAACGGGGCGCAAAACATGGAGAAATTAAGAGGTATGTTTGTTATTTGATTTGTATATTGTTTGAATATTGCTTAATGATGATGATATAGCTTAAATTCTGGTTTTAGGTAGACTAGAGAATAAATATTATGGTAACAATGTTATTGGAGACACGCAGAGGAAAGAACATAACAATGAATGCATAATGCATGGTTAAGGCAAAAATTACCCCTGAGCACAAAATTATTAGGAAAAATGTTAATGATACTGTGGTTAAAAATGAAGAAATTCAACTGAATAGTTGTGGAAGTAGGTATATTATGTTGTAATTACCCAACATACGCAGATTAGTCCTAAATTATGCACATACCACGATGTACGAGGAACTATAGTTAAGATATGGGGGAGGGGCGTGGGGGTGTCGCACACCCCAATGTTGAAATCGATTATCAAAACAAGAAATCATGCGTTTATAAAAACAATCGTTGATACCTACATGTGAAAACCATGATTCAGAACTAATTTAAATAATCTAAAGACAATGCAAGTTCGACAGCAGAGTTTCATTCGATATCAAGTGCTTGACCGTCAATGACTACTTTTTGCGGGTATTTTTTCTTGTATCATCTAATGAAGTATTTAAGTAATTAAGTTCGTAGTAGTACACTTTGTCGCATCCATTTTGATGCGGAAAGTTGTACTTCTCCGCACTAGTGACATTAACTTTGTCAACTAATAATAGAACTACGCTTGTAAAATTTTTGCAGGTACATATTAATGGAAAACTTATTTTAGATGAATGTAAGCAAAGGTATTGCTTTTCTTTGCTGACTTCCTGGAAAAAGCGAAGAATCATGGACAACATCAGCAGATTGTTATATTGGAAAAAGTCAACACAAGTGCAATAAAAAATATGAAAGTCTACCTTACAGGATTTAGTTGACAAAGACATACCTCAATAATTATTATAGATTGGAGTATTATGAAAGAAGTTTTTTAGCAAAAATCAAAACGTATTACAAGGAGGGACTGTCTGACATGTTAAAAAACGAAAAATGCCCTGTATCTCCCAAACGAATCGAGATTTGGAGATTCAACTGCCCTCCAAAATCGAGCACAGTACACCTACCTTTTTAATGGATAATATTGGAAATATATGCTGATATCAAAATAGGTAGGTAGCTTACCTAAACAAAAATATTTTGTTATAAGTTTTGTCAATAAGATTTGAAAAAGTAATACAATAAGTAACTATTTTATCATTATGTACTCTGTCATTATAACGGTATGGTAAATAATATATTATTTGTATTTTCCTTTAGCAAGATATATAAGGTGAATTTAAATTCTCCAAAAATTAATTTGGAATATCTCAGTAATGAAGAGTGTTCCATCTGTTAAAACCAAAAAATCTAAAGATATTATTTTCCAGAAAAGATATATAATATGTATAGTGAAAAAATTCTAAAGAATTATGTCATTTTTTATGAGGATGCTTCGGCAATCACAATATAATTTACCTAAATGGGTCTAAAATAGTTGAAGCTATGACCTACTATAAAAGTTTTTCGACTGAAAACATTGCTTTATTGCGTTTTACATAAGTTATATTTCTAACATCACCAAGAACTGGCACCTTCTCCAATATTCTAGCATTACATTTTTGAACCGATGCAGGTCTAACTAGGTACTAACTTACATTCTGTAAGTAAGGGCTCGTGAAATTAAAGTAATAATTTTTTATATTCGGACCAGGTAAGTGCTTGACGTCTATAGGATTGACTTTTCTCAGTTTAGTTTATAACCAATCAATGCTGTTGATTAACACTAGGTATTGAGGCTAAAAGATCATCAGTTTCTTCAAACAACTAGCAATCGGTGCCATCGGTGGAATATACTTGATAACAAGTAAAAAATCGTTTGGCAGATCCACTAATCTAAAATCGTCAGCTAAAATGTTACACCTGGTTGGTTCTTTATTGTCTTTAATATATCAGCAAGTCTAGATATCTAATTTGTGCAACTTCAGATAGGTACTTACGAATTGTGTCTTTTGTACACCTCTTATAGATAAAATCGACTTGTTTCCAATAAAAAAAGTTTTGTAAACCAACCAGCATAACGTTTGAATCATCAATACCAATACCTAGTGTTCTCAGCATTTTCCTCAGCAAAATAGAATGGTTCATTTGCGTCATGGATTATTAGAATGAATGGTGAAAATAGTTCAAATCATAAAAACGAAAAGCTTGTAAAACACGCGGGGCCGCGGGATCCGATAATCCGATTTGTGACGCCACAAAATAGGTTACGTTCATGTTCTCGCAGGCTGACAGGCTTGGCATTGAGGTGCGGCGTTGCCAAACATGGTGCCATGGCGGTAAATTTAGGGAAAAATAAAATCCAACAGGTAGTTACGTATATTGAACTTTAAAAATTAATTGCGGCAAAACGGAGGCGAAAAAAAATAATTTAAAAAATACAGCAAGTATATCTCACCCAATACTATCCGATGAGCAAATAAAAGAAAGTGGTGTATTAGTCCATTGCATGGGACAACAAGGACGTCAACGATCATCGAAAACCAGTGAGTCCGTTCCTAGCTATCCTATCCCGAAAGTTTAAGCACGGCTTTTATTTGCATGTTTGCATTTTTTCTCGGTTATTATAATACAATTTCACGTATTTATCGAACATTTTCACATTATCTCGAAGTTCTCGAAGTTTCTCATAAGTGGTTGAATTTCACTTCGAATTTTTCGCAGTTCTCGAGCATAAGGTCAATTTCTCGGAAGTTCAAACAATTTCTCGAATATTCTGTAAGGTTAGCCATAATTTTCACGAATAAAAGAATACGACGATATTACGAAACTCGGAATTTCACGCTGGTTCTCGTAGTGCTCCCGCGTTGGGGTAGAATAAAATTGAAGTTCACGTCAATTTTCACGAAACAATTTAAGTTTTGCCATGGAGGGTGATAATAACAAAGAAAAGGTGGTAGAAAAATAAATAAATTAAAATTTGACCGCGGAGTATTAAAGGGAAAATTAAAGCGCATATAAACATATTTAGGTAGCGAAATTAACAGAAAAACAATCTACATCTCGAAACTAGGTTAAAAATGGCAGAAGATGATTTTTCTGTATTCAACCAACTGAAAACCGAATTAGAATATTTAGATGAAGCAAGTAGTAATGATAGGGAAGAATTAGAAAATAGATATTTTAATATAATCGCGGAAATAAAAAATTATATTCAGATAAATAACCAAAAGTTAATTGAAGTAAAAACTTCAGATAACTCGAGTGTGTCGGGTTCATCACAGGTGACAAATGAAGCGGTTAAGCTACCAGATATAAATTTACCAACGTTTTACGGAAATTATGAAACTTGGTTCACCTTTATTGTCAGTTTCAACTCAGTTATAGGTACGAGAAAGGATTTATCAGATTTACAAAAGCTCTATTATTTAAAATCGTGTTGTAAAAATAATGCTTTAAAACTAGTTGAACAATTAGAAGCTACACCAGAGAGCTATTCCGTTGCATTATAACTTTTAAAATCACGGTTTAAAAATAAACGTGCATTCTTAGATCACCATATAAACGGAATATTGTTCAATTTACCGGAGGTAACAAAAGAGTCATTTATTGGTCTCAGAGATTTGTTAGACAAATTAAATTCACATTTAAGTAGTTTAAATAAGCAAGGGCACCCTACAGACCATTGGGGTGCACTGTTAGTAACTCTCGTAATCGAAAAGTTAGATATTCATACACGACGCGACTGGGAACAAAAAAAATCGGACGAAGGCTTGCCATCACTTTTGGAATTAACCCAATTTTTAAATAAATGATGTTATGCACTCGAAGTACTTTACTCAAAAATAAGTCAAAACAGGCAAACACCCATAATTATTCATCTACAACCACTTCACAAAAATAAATTTAATTCTACATCGTATTACATCTCGAAAGAAAGAAAACCAGTGCAAGTAAATGCAAGTATTTCAGCTAAACACAGTTCTGAAGATAATGATTATTATACTAAAATAACCATTTTGTAAACACAAAGGCCATTTTAATTATAAATGCTTTAAATTCAAACAATTACCATTAAACGAAAAATACCAAGAACTCGAAAAACTTAAACTTTGTCAAAATTGTCTTCGTTAAGGACATACTTCTGATGTTTGCAACTCACTATATTGCCAACATTGCTCACAAAATCATAATTCATTGTTGTGTAACAACAATAATGATTCACGACCACTTCGAAATCGACCGTCTCATCAATCATACAATCACAATAACGCCACACGTGAATTATATCACCCTTAATCCAGCCTGCCATATAAAATACGAAGAAGACACCTCGCCGACTCAGCAGCTTCACCGATGTTATAAATTCTTTGTAGACACCTCTTGTAGTCAGTCTGTATTGTTCGTTCGCAATTGTTGTAACCCAAAAGAAATAATTTTTTTTAAAAAGGAATCCTCTGCGTCCGATAAGTTATTTGGCGCAGTCGGTAGGATTCTGCGGGTCGCGATCGTATCGCACGTTGCGCGATTTTCGTTGGTTCCGATTAACCGTAGAATCGAACTGTTGTTTCAAGTTCCAAGGACAGTTTTTGGAGTGGCCCCTTGAACTTCAGGCAGCCCATCCGATCGACGGACCAAGGACCCCCTGGAAGGAGATACATCGGAGGCCGCGACATCAATTGCCCGACCTCGCGAGGAAGATTGGTTTTGGTGAAGACACAAATCGCTGATCCAGCCGTCGTCCTTATAGATACTGCTATGCAGAGGTTCCTCTTGATTTTGTAAGTGCAAATTTGTAGAATTTTGTTCTTTTTTATTGTTTAATGAGTGATATCAACGATCTATCGAATATTTTTGAAAATATGAATTTAACAATTCCTTCAGCTGACTCAAACCCTGTTCTCGAAGATATTGTCGAAGAAAACTCGTTCATTGAAAATTCTCTTGTTCAAACTCAAACAATGGCTCAGAATCAATTTAAATCTGAATATCTAAATTGCGTTCCACAATTTGATGGCAATCCCAATGACTTAAATATATTTTTGGCAGTATGTGATTCAATCATAAATACTTTTTACAATGCGGAAAATCCAGGTGATTTTCATAATGTATATTTGCTTAATTCACTAGTATCAAAATTATGTGGAAATGCTAAAGTAGTCGTGAACATTCAAAGCTGTTCTACTTGGACAGATCTAAAAAATACACTTCTAAATAATTTTGGAGACCAGCGCGATGAGACTTGCTTAAACCGTGGCAACAGCCGACAGAAAAACCACACAATTTTTATGAAAGAATTTTAAATATCTTAAATTTACTATGCAGTTATGTTGATGCGCACGAACAGGACGAAAATTCAGAAATTTTGAAAAGAAATTTATACAACAATTTAGCTTTAAGGACATTCGTATCAGGTTTAAAAGAACCCTTAGGTACGACTATTAGATGTATGAAACCAAATTTTTTAAGTGAAGCAATGCAGATGGTCATACAAGAAGACAACGTACAATATTTCCAAAATAACCCTTCTCCTAGGGCACCGAATATGTCACAACCTCGACCAAATAATGCATACAATGCACCTCGTAATACACCTTTTAATTCCCATACACCAAACAATTTATTTAGACAACGACCGTCATTCCCTTCACAACCTATACCAGTGCAACCTAGAGCACCCCCTCAACCTCAACGTTACTTTACAAATTCACATGTTTTTCGACAACACCAGCAAAACAGAAATGTTTTCAAGCCAAATCAAAATAGATTTTTAAATAAAGCTACTCCAATGAGCGCTATGACTAGTCGCTATCCCCCAAGCTCCATCCACTTCTCAATATCAACCCCAAAGAAACTTCCAACCCGAACCTATGGAACTACATAATACAGAAACAAACCAAACAAACCCCAATTTATATGAAGACCAATAACAAACACCTGATTTTGACCCCCAAACCGAATGTGACACATATTTTTATGACGACACAGAAAGTTACCCTATACCTAATCCTGATCCCGAAAATTTTTCGAAGTCGCCTCAAAACGACGACCAGACGTAGAATACAAACTAATTCACTTTAATTTTATAGATTCTAACATTTTATCGTACATAATTTTCCCAAAATACAATATAAAAATGTTACTCGATTGTGGCTCAACAAAATCTTTTACTAATCCCGAAATAGTCAAAAAATATGTTACGAATTTTATAAAAAATGATCCTTTTATAGTTCAAACTGCTTTTCAAAGTTATATATATATAAGTTGTTAATATTATTATTATTCTTATTTATATTATAGTGACTGACGAAGTATTTGATAAAATACGAAAGCTTTCAAAAGAAAAAAGAGTCTTTACTAAAGGATTGGCTACATCTCCACTGATATATTAACAACTGGTATTCAATTATAATTCATAGCCACGAATATTGTTATAATTTTATATATATATATATAGAAAATACTGATGTCCCGGTTTTCGTCAGCCAGGAGTTGGTCACCTTGAGGGATGCCACTTTCTAGTCAATCACGGAAGTCTTTTCAACGTTTTTATTAAGTAGAGTCGTGTTATCGGTTGACGTCAACTATACAGGGTGTATCTTTGATAGGTACAGAAATTTTAACCACGTAATCGGGGACGTTCATAAAACCGAAAAATGAAAAAAAAATTTTTTTAATCGATGTTTAGAAAATGGGGCAAATCAATCTTTATCCGTGCTCAATGCACGCCGCTGGATCGTCACTAGAAGCGCTGAGAGGGGAGGTCTAACCTCTCCCTAGGAGATGGAGGGGAATAACGTTAGATTAGGAAGGGGAATACCGCGACGTTGCCGCATGTCAGAGTGGAATAAATCTGCTTGCAGAATTAGGTACCTAGGTACCTTTGAAAATTACTGCTGGTAGGTATCCACGTTTTTTTATGATGTCGGTTGCTGTGACGAACTGTTTATTGCTTTCTTCACAGGCGCACACAATAATTTAACAAACACGTCAGTTTTTATCACTTTACTGTTATTTTAAGTCCCTAGGCAGCAGAAATGTATCCGAGCGCCGCTCGGAGAAGTCATTGCTAGAAAACTCATTGCTGATTTCACACTCATAATTTTTTGACAAGTCTTTTGTGGAGTAGGTATCTACCTACCTACCTATTTTACAACTGATTTTCAGGCCGCAATTTTTTTATACTAATAATTAGCCATCTCTTGGGACACCTTGGGATAATAAATTTCTGATCGGCAATCAACTGAATAAAGTATTTGTTTTAAAATACAAATTATCTGTAAAAATTGCAAATTTCCACAACCACCCATAGGGTAGAGCGTAGAGCAGCGGCGCGTTACTTTTTTTTAGCGAGTGTTCGCCTGTAGCCCTATCATCTCGAAAAAAGTGGGGGAAGACTGTAATTTGACGTGAATTTAACGCGCGGCTTCGATTTGTTCATAGTTTTTAATATTTTTCAACCCTTGCCCGATAGTGCGCCACCTTTAAACCCCCTCAGGGTTGTGGTCCTATGTATTATCTACTTTTAAAAATTATTCGTTTCCGAAAAAAGTGGGGGAAGACTGTCATTTGATGTGAATTTAACGCGCGGCCCCGATTTGTTCATCGTTTTTAATATTTTTCTACCCTTGCCTGATGGTGCGCCACTTTTAAACCCCCTCAGGGTTGTTGTCCTGTCTATTGTCTACTTTTAATAGTATATTACACACCGAGGTGTCTCGAGATAAAGTAAACTTTCCACCCGGGCGGGAGGGCGGGAAGTAAAAGTCAAAAAATTGACACTTTCAAACTTCTAAAAAGTCAGAAATGTCGATATTACATACATGGTTGTAAATAAAAAATTATTCGGTTCCGAAAATAGTTGGGGAAGACTGTCAAATTGGCGTGCTTATCATTTCCGCATTTTTTAACCCTTTGCCGTTTCGGAACTCTCTCAAGTTAATTCCTTACCATTCCTCTTACTACTACCTTACCGAAAAACAGCGACTCCTCCTGGTGAATTTAAGCTTCTGCGTGCCCTTGACTACTGCCCGACATTCCTTCGCCGAGATTCGCATATGACGTTGGCGTCGGGCGCTGGCGTCCGACGCCAACTTCACACAAAAACGACGCCGCGCCGAATCGCGCAATAATTACAATTACGAATGAATTCACTGGCACTGATTCACTCGATTTTGCTCCATTTCCACGCCGCCCGGCCCGGCCGACCTACTAAATTACAGCTGGGCGAGGAGCGCAAGCGCGGGGCGCCACTTGACATCGACACTACAGGTGATCCCCACTACTCATAACTAGTGCGCGATATTAGCCAATCGCGGCTCGCGGCCCCTACTTCTCTCGGGGCGGCGCTACTATGTTGCCAAGTGTGCTGAAAATTTACCTGATTTAGTAATTTAATTCCGTATAAATTTAATTGTGTAGTGGATTTTTACATGGATTTACCCGTTTTTGTGCGTAATAATTATACGAGATAGTAGATTAACTTATAACGAAAGAAACCCCGTATAAATCCGCGAAAATCAAAAATCGGATTTAAGGGACTTTAAGTCAGTTTGGGGACATGTCGGCATAAACGGCAACACCGAATAGTGGTATTGAATGGTATGGGGGAAAGCTTGTGCGCCGTCACCGTACCGCCGCGCCGTAGCCGACGCGCTAGTCGAAGATCGTCCGTCCGATTATTATGGGATTTAACAGCTGATTGATATCGATCCGCGTCCGCCTGTAATTTTTGGGAGCGCCAGCTTCAACAAGCAATTTATTATTATACAGAATGCCTTACGTGTGGCTATTCTGTGGTATAACAATTCTGTTTCCAAAACGTGGACGCGTATGCAAACGTCGCGTCTCGCTAACCGATATTGTTCCGTTACTTTGCTTTGTTTTACGAACTGTCGTCGGAACTGAACCTGCTTCTGTACATTTTTCCAGATCCGTTCGCCATTTTTTTGGACCAGCAGTGATGTCCAAACCTGTTGCAATTGCCGCTACGAATTTGCAGTGAAATAACAAGTGATTTTTTCATATTTCCGTTAAGAAATGCAGTGTTAAACGTTCGCGGCCTTCGTATGAAAACAGTGCTAGATAGGTTCCTACTAGGTACCCCAATTACGCGCGAGGATAAAAGAAGCAGCTTCAAGGGTTCGCGAAAATTCGGGTTTTATTAGACGCATACGGTATGGATCTAATTGTACAATCCACCTAGTCGAGTCCCCGTTGGAATAAATCAGCTGAGGGAAACCGAGACGTCCCTAATATTTGGCATCGCGCCGCTTTAAGTGTGCAGTGAAAAAAAAAACAAGTGTTTTGTTCGTATTTCCGTAAAAAGAGACTATGAAGTGTTATACCTTCGCGACCATCGTATAAAAACAGTGCCACTAGTTAGGTAGGTACTTAGTGCTTTATGTGATTTTGTGAAGATTTTTGGATAGTATCTAAACACAAGAAAATAGTAAAAATAATCGATGCATCTCAAAGGTAGGCTTTTTCATGCTATTCGTCGAGCTATTCGCTAAAAGAACCTTTAAGGAGTTGTCCAAAAATTATTTATTTATTTATTTAATCTCCACATACACCAAATGATACATGGTTGCGTCAATATTCTTCAAATACTGCGAAAAAGCCTCGGAAAAAGCGATTCGACTGGCAACCAGTTACCTAGTGCTTCTTGTGATTTTCGAGAGGATTTTTGGATAACATAAGAAAGGAGTACGACACCCGCAAGGAAAATCATCCAGGCATCCGAAAGGTAGTTTTTTTGCATGCTATTCGCTAAAAGAACCATTAAAGATTTGTTCAAAAACTAGTTGAAAGACTATTCCTGAAATACTGTGAAAGAGCTATAGGTCTGACAACGCTGCACGGCGGAATTGGGGGGGATCCGCCGGAACCGGCCTCAGTTCCAGCTGGTCCCGGCAAGGTCAAGGACCCATGGCCGTAGCGTCGGAAAAAGGGGTTTTAATAGCGTTTTAAAAAAAATTATTTCTGACGTTAATATGCATTTTAGAAAAATTTTAATTGCATAGGCGTAACAAGTGCATTTTTCCCGACCTGCCCTTAAAATTTCTGTACTTATCAAAGTTACACCCTGTATATATATATATATATATATATATATATATATATATATATATATATATATACAAAAGGTGATAATGGGCAAACACTCAAAGTTAACAAAAAGAAAAAACTAGTAACCGCATACACGTGTTTCATGCTATTTGGCAATCATCAGTACGGTGTAACATTAACCAAATCAAAAGATAGGCATGATTTGGGAAGCAACAAATGAAGTCCAGGCAGGAGCCAACAGCACATTTGCAGCTTCAGTCAGCACATCCCCTATTTTGGGGCTTGTACTAACATCGCCACGGAGGCTGCTAAAGCGACCTGCGTGGAAATCTTCATAACCCAAGATACAATGACAATAAGGATGTAAGATTAGCGAGTGTAAATGTAACAATTACAAGAAAAGGTGATAATGGGCAAACACTCAAAGTTAACAAAAAGAAAAAACTAGTAACCGCATACACGTGTTTCATGCTATTTGGCAATCATCAGTACGGTGTAACATTAACCAAATCAAAAGATAGGCATGATTTGGGAAGCAACAAATGAAGTCCAGGCAGGAGCCAACAGCACATTTGCAGCTTCAGTCAGCACATCCCCTATTTTGGGGCTTGTACTAACATCGCCACGGAGGCTGCTAAAGCGACCTGCGTGGAAATCTTCATAACCCAAGATACAATGACAATAAGGATGTAAGATTAGCGAGTGTAAATGTAACAATTACAAGAAAAGGTGATAATGGGCAAACACTCAAAGTTAACAAAAAGAAAAAACTAGTAACCGCATACACGTGTTTCATGCTATTTGGCAATCATCAGTACGGTGTAACATTAACCAAATCAAAAGATAGGCATGATTTGGGAAGCAACAAATGAAGTCCAGGCAGGAGCCAACAGCACATTTGCAGCTTCAGTCAGCACATCCCCTATTTTGGGGCTTGTACTAACATCGCCACGGAGGCTGCTAAAGCGACCTGCGACCTTTCCTTGTAATTGTTACATTTACACTCGCTAATCTTACATCCTTATTGTCATTGTATCTTGGGTTATGAAGATTTCCACGCAGGTCGCTTTAGCAGCCTCCGTGGCGATGTTAGTACAAGCCCCAAAATAGGGGATGTGCTGACTGAAGCTGCAAATGTGCTGTTGGCTCCTGCCTGGACTTCATTTGTTGCTTCCCAAATCATGCCTATCTTTTGATTTGGTTAATGTTACACCGTACTGATGATTGCCAAATAGCATGAAACACGTGTATGCGGTTACTAGTTTTTTCTTTTTGTTAACTTTGAGTGTTTGCCCATTATCACCTTTTCTTGTAATTGTTACATTTACACTCGCTAATCTTACATCCTTATTGTCATTGTATCTTGGGTTATGAAGATTTCCACGCAGGTCGCTTTAGCAGCCTCCGTGGCGATGTTAGTACAAGCCCCAAAATAGGGGATGTGCTGACTGAAGCTGCAAATGTGCTGTTGGCTCCTGCCTGGACTTCATTTGTTGCTTCCCAAATCATGCCTATCTTTTGATTTGGTTAATGTTACACCGTACTGATGATTGCCAAATAGCATGAAACACGTGTATCCGGTTACTAGTTTTTTCTTTTTGTTAACTTTGAGTGTTTGCCCATTATCACCTTTTCTTGTAATTGTTACATTTACACTCGCTAATCTTACATCCTTATTATATATATATATATATATAAAATTATAACAATATTCGTGGCTATGAATTATAATTGAATACCAGTTGTTAATATATCAGTGGAGATGTAGCCAATCCTTTAGTAAAGACTCTTTTTTCTTTTGAAAGCTTTCGTATTTTATTAAATACTTCGTCAGTCACTATAATATAAATAAGAATAATAATAATATTAACAACTTCTATATATAACTTTGAAAAGCAGTTTGAACTATAAAAGGATCATTTTTTATAAAATTCGTAACATATTTTTTGACTATTTCGGGATTAGTAAAAGATTTTGTTGAGCCACAATCGAGTAACATTTTTATATTGTATTTTGGGAAAATTATGTACGATAAAATGTTAGAATCTATAAAATTAAAGTGAATTAGTTTGTATTCTACGTCTGGTCGTCGTTTTGAGGCGACTTCGAAAAATTTTCGGGATCAGGATTAGGTATAGGGTAACTTTCTGTGTCGTCATAAAAATATGTGTCACATTCGGTTTGGGGGTCAAAATCAGGTGTTTGTTATTGGTCTTCATATAAATTGGGGTTTGTCTGGTTTGTTTCTGTATTATGTAGTTCCATAGGTTCGGGTTGGAAGTTTCTTTGGGGTTGATATTGAGAAGTGGATGGAGCTTGGGGGATAGCGACTAGTCATAGCGCTCATTGGAGTAGCTTTATTTAAAAATCTATTTTGATTTGGCTTGAAAACATTTCTGTTTTGCTGGTGTTGTCGAAAAACATGTGAATTTGTAAAGTAACGTTGAGGTTGAGGGGGTGCTCTAGGTTGCACTGGTATAGGTTGTGAAGGGAATGACGGTCGTTGTCTAAATAAATTGTTTGGTGTATGGGAATTAAAAGGTGTATTACGAGGTGCATTGTATGCATTATTTGGTCGAGGTTGTGACATATTCGGTGCCCTAGGAGAAGGGTTATTTTGGAAATATTGTACGTTGTCTTCTTGTATGACCATCTGCATTGCTTCACTTAAAAAATTTGGTTTCATACATCTAATAGTCGTACCTAAGGGTTCTTTTAAACCTGATACGAATGTCCTTAAAGCTAAATTGTTGTATAAATTTCTTTTCAAAATTTTTGAATTTTCGTCCTGTTCGTGCGCATCAACATAACTGCATAGTAAATTTAAGATATTTAAAATTCTTTCATAAAAATTGTGTGGTTTTTCTGTCGGCTGTTGCCACGGTTTAAGCAAGTCTCATCGCGCTGGTCTCCAAAATTATTTAGAAGTGTATTTTTTAGATCTGTCCAAGTAGAACAGCTTTGAATGTTCACGACTACTTTAGCATTTCCACATAATTTTGATACTAGTGAATTAAGCAAATATACATTATGAAAATCACCTGGATTTTCCGCATTGTAAAAAGTATTTATGATTGAATCACATACTGCCAAAAATATATTTAAGTCATTGGGATTGCCATTAAATTGTGGAACGCAATTTAGATATTCAGATTTAAATTGATTCTGAGCCATTGTTTGAGTTTGAACAAGAGAATTTTCAATGAACGAGTTTTCTTCGAGAATATCTTCGAGAACAGGGTTTGAGTCAGCTGAAGGAATTGTTAAATTCATATTTTCAAAAATATTCGATAGATCGTTAATATCACTCATTAAACAATAAAAAAGAACAAAATTCTACAAATTTGCACTTACAAAATCAAGAGGAACCTCTGCATAGCAGTATCTATAAGGACGACGGCTGGATCAGCGATTTGTGTCTTCACCAAAACCAATCTTCCTCGCGAGGTCGGGCAATTGATGTCGCGGCCTCCGATGTACCTCCTTCCAGGGGGTCCTTGGTCCGTCGATCGGATGGGCTGCCTGAAGTTCAAGGGGCCACTCCAAAAACTGTCCTTGGAACTTGAAACAACAGTTCGATTCTACGGTTAATCGGAACCAACGAAAATCGCGCAACGTGCGATACGATCGCGACTCGCAGAATCCTACCGACTGCGCCAAATAACTTATCGGACGCAGAGGATTCCTTTTTAAAAAAAATTATTTCTTTTGGGTTACAACAATTGCGAACGAACAATACAGACTGACTACAAGAGGTGTCTACAAAGAATTTATAACATCGGTGAAGCTGCTGAGTCGGCGAGGTGTCTTCTTCGTATTTTATATGGCAGGCTGGATTAAGGGTGATATAATTCACGTGTGGCGTTATTGTGATTGTATGATTGATGAGACGGTCGATTTCGAAGTGGTCGTGAATCATTATTGTTGTTGCAATGTTGGCAATATAGTGAGTTGCAAACATCAGAAGTATGTCCTTAACGAAGACAATTTTGACAAAGTTTAAGTTTTTCGAGTTCTTGGTATTTTTCGTTTAATGGTAATTGTTTGAATTTAAAGCATTTATAATTAAAATGGCCTTTGTGTTTACAAAATGGTTATTTTAGTATAATAATCATTATCTTCAGAACTGTGTTTAGCTGAAATACTTGCATTTACTTGCACTGGTTTTCTTTCTTTCGAGATGTAATACGATGTAGAATTAAATTTATTTTTGTGAAGTGGTTGTAGATGAATAATTATGGGTGTTTGCCTGTTTTGACTTATTTTTGAGTAAAGTACTTCGAGTGCATAACATCATTTATTTAAAAATTGGGTTAATTCCAAAAGTGATGGCAAGCCTTCGTCCGATTTTTTTTGTTCCCAGTCGCGTCGTGTATGAATATCTAACTTTTCGATTACGAGAGTTACTAACAGTGCACCCCAATGGTCTGTAGGGTGCCCTTGCTTATTTAAACTACTTAAATGTGAATTTAATTTGTCTAACAAATCTCTGAGACCAATAAATGACTCTTTTGTTACCTCCGGTAAATTGAACAATATTCCGTTTATATGGTGATCTAAGAATGCACGTTTATTTTTAAACCGTGATTTTAAAAGTTATAATGCAACGGAATAGCTCTCTGGTGTAGCTTCTAATTGTTCAACTAGTTTTAAAGCATTATTTTTACAACACGATTTTAAATAATAGAGCTTTTGTAAATCTGATAAATCCTTTCTCGTACCTATAACAGAGTTGAAACTGACAATAAAGGTGAACCAAGTTTCATAATTTCCGTAAAATGTTGGTAAATTTATATCTGGTAGCTTAACCGCTTCATTTGTCACCTGTGATGAACCCGACACACTCGAGTTATCTGAAGTTTTTACTTCAATTAACTTTTGGTTATTTATCTGAATATAATTTTTTATTTCCGCGATTATATTAAAATATCTATTTTCTAATTCTTCCCTATCATTACTACTTGCTTCATCTAAATATTCTAATTCGGTTTTCAGTTGGTTGAATACAGAAAAATCATCTTCTGCCATTTTTAACCTAGTTTCGAGATGTAGATTGTTTTTCTGTTAATTTCGCTACCTAAATATGTTTATATGCGCTTTAATTTTCCCTTTAATACTCCGCGGTCAAATTTTAATTTATTTATTTTTCTACCACCTTTTCTTTGTTATTATCACCCTCCATGGCAAAACTTAAATTGTTTCGTGAAAATTGACGTGAACTTCAATTTTATTCTACCCCAACGCGGGAGCACTACGAGAACCAGCGTGAAATTCCGAGTTTCGTAATATCGTCGTATTCTTTTATTCGTGAAAATTATGGCTAACCTTACAGAATATTCGAGAAATTGTTTGAACTTCCGAGAAATTGACCTTATGCTCGAGAACTGCGAAAAATTCGAAGTGAAATTCAACCACTTATGAGAAACTTCGAGAACTTCGAGATAATGTGAAAATGTTCGATAAATACGTGAAATTGTATTATAATAACCGAGAAAAAATGCAAACATGCAAATAAAAGCCGTGCTTAAACTTTCGGGATAGGATAGCTAGGAACGGACTCACTGGTTTTCGATGATCGTTGACGTCCTTGTTGTCCCATGCAATGGACTAATACACCACTTTATTTTATTTGCTCATCGGATAGTATTGGGTGAGATATACTTGCTGTATTTTTTAAATTATTTTTTTTCGCCTCCGTTTTGCCGCAATTAATTTTTAAAGTTCAATATACGTAACTACCTGTTGGATTTTATTTTTCCCTAAATTTACCGCCATGGCACCATGTTTGGCAACGCCGCACCTCAATGCCAAGCCTGTCAGCCTGCGAGAACATGAACGTAACCTATTTTGTGGCGTCACAAATCGGATTATCGGATCCCGCGGCCCCGCGTGTTTTACAAGCTTTTCGTTTTTATGATTTGAACTATTTTCACCATTCATTCTAATAATCCATGACGCAAATGAACCATTCTATTTTGCTGAGGAAAATGCTGAGAACACTAGGTATTGGTATTGATGATTCAAACGTTATGCTGGTTGGTTTACAAAACTTTTTTTATTGGAAACAAGTCGATTTTATCTATAAGAGGTGTACAAAAGACACAATTCGTAAGTACCTATCTGAAGTTGCACAAATTAGATATCTAGACTTGCTGATATATTAAAGACAATAAAGAACCAACCAGGTGTAACATTTTAGCTGACGATTTTAGATTAGTGGATCTGCCAAACGATTTTTTACTTGTTATCAAGTATATTCCACCGATGGCACCGATTGCTAGTTGTTTGAAGAAACTGATGATATTTTAGCCTCAATACCTAGTGTTAATCAACAGCATTGATTGGTTATAAACTAAACTGAGAAAAGTCAATCCTATAGACGTCAAGCACTTACCTGGTCCGAATATAAAAAATTATTACTTTAATTTCACGAGCCCTTACTTACAGAATGTAAGTTAGTACCTAGTTAGACCTGCATCGGTTCAAAAATGTAATGCTAGAATATTGGAGAAGGTGCCAGTTCTTGGTGATGTTAGAAATATAACTTATGTAAAACGCAATAAAGCAATGTTTTCAGTCGAAAAACTTTTATAGTAGGTCATAGCTTCAACTATTTTAGACCCATTTAGGTAAATTATATTGTGATTGCCGAAGCATCCTCATAAAAAATGACATAATTCTTTAGAATTTTTTCACTATACATATTATATATCTTTTCTGGAAAATAATATCTTTAGATTTTTTGGTTTTAACAGATGGAACACTCTTCATTACTGAGATATTCCAAATTAATTTTTGGAGAATTTAAATTCACCTTATATATCTTGCTAAAGGAAAATACAAATAATATATTATTTACCATACCGTTATAATGACAGAGTACATAATGATAAAATAGTTACTTATTGTATTACTTTTTCAAATCTTATTGACAAAACTTATAACAAAATATTTTTGTTTAGGTAAGCTACCTACCTATTTTGATATCAGCATATATTTCCAATATTATCCATTAAAAAGGTAGGTGTACTGTGCTCGATTTTGGAGGGCAGTTGAATCTCCAAATCTCGATTCGTTTGGGAGATACAGGGCATTTTTCGTTTTTTAACATGTCAGACAGTCCCTCCTTGTAATACGTTTTGATTTTTGCTAAAAAACTTCTTTCATAATACTCCAATCTATAATAATTATTGAGGTATGTCTTTGTCAACTAAATCCTGTAAGGTAGACTTTCATATTTTTTATTGCACTTGTGTTGACTTTTTCCAATATAACAATCTGCTGATGTTGTCCATGATTCTTCGCTTTTTCCAGGAAGTCAGCAAAGAAAAGCAATACCTTTGCTTACATTCATCTAAAATAAGTTTTCCATTAATATGTACCTGCAAAAATTTTACAAGCGTAGTTCTATTATTAGTTGACAAAGTTAATGTCACTAGTGCGGAGAAGTACAACTTTCCGCATCAAAATGGATGCGACAAAGTGTACTACTACGAACTTAATTACTTAAATACTTCATTAGATGATACAAGAAAAAATACCCGCAAAAAGTAGTCATTGACGGTCAAGCACTTGATATCGAATGAAACTCTGCTGTCGAACTTGCATTGTCTTTAGATTATTTAAATTAGTTCTGAATCATGGTTTTCACATGTAGGTATCAACGATTGTTTTTATAAACGCATGATTTCTTGTTTTGATAATCGATTTCAACATTGGGGTGTGCGACACCCCCACGCCCCTCCCCCATATCTTAACTATAGTTCCTCGTACATCGTGGTATGTGCATAATTTAGGACTAATCTGCGTATGTTGGGTAATTACAACATAATATACCTACTTCCACAACTATTCAGTTGAATTTCTTCATTTTTAACCACAGTATCATTAACATTTTTCCTAATAATTTTGTGCTCAGGGGTAATTTTTGCCTTAACCATGCATTATGCATTCATTGTTATGTTCTTTCCTCTGCGTGTCTCCAATAACATTGTTACCATAATATTTATTCTCTAGTCTACCTAAAACCAGAATTTAAGCTATATCATCATCATTAAGCAATATTCAAACAATATACAAATCAAATAACAAACATACCTCTTAATTTCTCCATGTTTTGCGCCCCGTTTTTATTGATAAAATTGACACCATATCAAAATATATGCAAGGCAAGTTATCAGGACAAGCTTTAACAAATCTTGTCTTCATTATAAACCGAAAAAATAAAGTATTCACAGCAAGTTTCTTTTAGAACTGAGAATAGTTTTCGTTTTCGCCAAGGTTATTAACCTTGGTTTCCGCGTTCCGCGGGCGAAAGTGAGGTTATAAACGCACAACGCACAAACTCTGCAAAGTGCGGCGTTGCCGACGATTCTCCTTAAAGAATTGAGTAATATGTCATCTGTCATATTTTATAGGGGGCATCTAATAAGTTCAGAATGGGATCAGTAAAATCCAAATATTTCGTTTAAATGCTACGAAATTTGATTATTTCTCATCAGGAGCATACAAACTGAATCTAATAATTTGCCTGGGAGTGCTTGGTTATATAAAAAAAGACGAAATAAGTACTACAAAATTAGCAGGTACTTATTGAAATTAGGGATCGTGACGTCACATTCCCTACTTTTGCGACCGTTTTTTTCAATTTTTGAGCAAACTAATGGGAAAAAAATCTGTTGGTGGGGTTCCGTGATTATCTAGACATGTTTTACAATTTCCAAGGCAAACAATTATTTTTCATTCCTAAGTATACTTGTCCATTCCATCAAAAATCCGTCTCGAAGTCGCCAAATGTTGTTAGAAAGACAAAATATTATTTCGAGCATCCATAGGTTGATTCAAACTGCGTTAAATTAAATTTTCGTCAATTTATTAACGTGTACAACTTCTTCGAGCGGGGGGCGTCATCTATCAATCTGACAGCCTACTTCATTCTCTTTCTATTGTTATTTCACAACAATAATAATAAGTTATTGCACCGCGGACAGATATGCAATGTCCTACCTAGGCGGAGTTCTCTGAGACTGGCCGCCATTTTAGCCTACGTTTGTGTTAGGATACAATATTTAAATTTCATTAGCCTACAAATTCAGACAGTATTCGTTGCCGGCCATTGCTATTGTTGAGTACTTGTACGGCCGGGCCGTTACGTAACCTGAAAAGTCGACTACAGACTATTTTTCCACTTGATCTCAGGTCTAGCTGCCGGCCATTGTCCGTTGAGTGCCAATTTTTGGTACTGCTAGGCAAGAGGCCTGGTCCTTCTAGACGTCAACCGATAACACGACTCTACTTAATAAAAACGTTGAAAAGACTTCCGTGATTGACTAGAAAGTGGCATCCCTCAAGGTGACCAACTCCTGGCTGACGAAAACCGGGACATCAGTATTTTCTATATATATATATATATATATAATTTTATTTTTGTTATATTACTTGATCATAAATTCTTTTATGTTTGGGTAATATTTATATATATATATATATATATATATATATATATATATATATATAGATTCGACCACCATACCTTGTGACATCAAAACGTAAAAATCTCACCGGAGCTGTGACATCCATCGACGCTGTGAGATCCAAAATCGGGTGCCACAACGTTTTCCAATGCTAATCGTGTTATAATGTTTGTAGAATCGTACCCTACGAATTCTGGCCGGATGTCAAAAATGCGTTGTAAAAATTTTGTATATTTTTAGTTCCGGTGTATATATACCAGGTGGCGCGCGAGTTGCGCGGTTTTGTATATTAAATATACTCTGGATAATTTTACTCCATCGACTCGTGACATCCAGAACGTTTCTGGTGTATATTAGTTCTTACACGTTAGATTAAGTGGCATCCGAAATTTGACAACATCGCAAGAATAGCGGTCGCATCGCGTTATTTTCCTATCGCTTCTGATGTTCTAAAGAACGGCACGCGGCTTAGGCAATAAACTCGGGCAGTGCGGTCATGAAGGTGACTGGTGATTTTTGTGCGTTATGATCAGTGGACCAGGGGGGGGCTTGGGGCTTTAGCCCCCCCCCCCCCAAAGATCTGCCGCCTAGTATTTATTTCTAAATAAAATTAATTTTAAAACAATACTTTTGCCGTAAATATTACCGAACGATTTTTTAAAATAATTAGCCTCCACTCTGAACTTTACTACAAAACTTTAAATTCTGGTTACTGGTTATGATATATGATAAAAGTTTTTAGTAGATATTTCTAATAGTGCTTTTGCTCTTTTGTGTTGCATCAGCAACGGCCTTTTTCGGAGGTAATCAATATGAATAATTTATAAATTTTAAAAACTCAATATAACTGGCTTTGAATCAGAGTATTAGTATTCTGTAGCTTTCAGTTTACCTCTGTTTAAAGGAATTTGTAAAATACAAAATTTGTATTGCCCAATCGAATAGAACACACAAAAATTGTTTTATCTGTACTAATACTATAAAGAGAAAATATTTGTATTTTTGTTTGTAATGAATAAACTCAATAACTACTAGACCAATATTAAAAATTCTTTCACTAATAGAATGCTACATTACCACTGAGTAACATAGGCTATATTGTTAATCGAGTTAAATTAGGCATCCCTACGAAAACTCCAATAATGTAACCCAAGATGTAAAAAGTTTACAAATGTTTGCCCGTGGGAAGCCGAGAAGGGCCGCTAGTTTTTTTTTAAGAAAAATGACAACAATAAATCTAGTCCTATTTTCTCTTAGTTTACTCAGAATATATTAATGAAAAAATCATTAGAGAAAAAAGTTTTACGAAAACTGAAGCTAAAATTTTTAGAAAAATTGGGAAAACAACATACCTAACGTCTAATTCTTTTAATAGAAAATACCTTTAGAAAATTTATCTCCGAAGAAACCATTGGAGCCTATTTCAGGTTGTAATTTCGATGAAATTCATTTAGACAAGTTGAAAAATATATATTGTAATGGTACCTAAGTCTCTATAAAATAAGTAATATTTTCTTAGTTCAAATTAAGCTATATCTAGAGGACTTTGGGAAATAAGTAATACCAAGGAGACCATATATTAAAAATGCCTTTTATCAATAATTCTTAAGTATCTTTGGCGCAAGATCATACCCATGTAAATAAAATTGTATACAGGGGGTCCTAATTATGCATTTTTCTCCAGCCGATGCCGGTGGGCAAGCCCGTAGCGGCCCGAGCGGTCAAATCTAGGCAAGCCATACGTCTGCGACAAGAGCTAACGCGCCCGAGCTGCGCGAAGATATAAACGTAGGTTACGCATATGTTCGGCCTTTAATCATTATTGTGGTGGGCGAGCCCAGCCGACCCAGCGGCGAGCGTCCCGAAACAGCGACCGAACGAGGCCGTCCGCGTCTGTTATTTAATTTACATATAGGTTAAATCGAGTCGTGAAAATTCAGAAAAAATGAATCCATGTTGCATATCTTCAAAAATAACAGGTAGTATTTTAAGCGCAGAAATGATCGAAAATAGAATAAGCAATGAAAAAAATTATAAGTGCACTTCAAACGAAAAATAATGCATAATGAATAATAATGATAATAATAGTGGAAATGTAGCGTCCTCACTATTTGAGTTGATGGGCAAAATATCAGGTTGAGGACAAAAACAACAATATCTGTTTTTTTTTAGAAAGTGCCGACGTTTCGACGTATATTTTTCGTCTTCTTCAGGGCTAAAAATATATACAATGCTGACTATAGTGTAATGTATGACACAACAATAAATTACATAAACATATAACAACTATGTATATAGGTACGCTTGGAAAGTTGGAATTTTTCGTACTACAGTTTTTGTCGAAACAAAAACGCTTAAACTTTGGCGTACAATGTGTGGTATCATTGAGTAAAGGAATAAAATTATTCCTTTACTCAATGGTGGTATGGATTCTTGGGAAGAAAATATATGGGAAGCCAGTTGTCGTTTACTGAAGTCCATCCATAAGATCCAGGATCTTCAAGTTGTGACTTCGCAACATTACTTGAATATTTTTAACTGCTACGGGCACCTGCAACTGCCAATAATTAAACAATCCAATATATAATTTCAAACTAGTAATACCTCAAAAAATGTTGATAAAAAGCACAATCAGTAGGGGGAAGATCGAAGAAGGTTTATTAGATTTGGTGGCCATTGCGTTTAGTGACTATGGCCACATTTTTATGTTTACAGCTCTTTGTTTTTGCGTGATTTTAAAAAGTCACGAAACGTATGCACCTATCTACTACTATGCACGTTAAAATCTAAAATCTATAAAATAAATAAACATTTCATTTCCATAAACAAAATTGTACAAAAATTCTTACGAATTTTCCCCTACTAACATTTTTTGAGGTATTACAAGTTTGAAATTATATATTATATAATCAACATTTTTTGAGGTATTACAAGTTTGAAATTATATATTGGATTGTCTCACTATTGGCAATTGCAGGTGCACGTACAGTTAAAAAGATGGTATTCAAGTAACGTTGCGAAGTTGCAACTTGAAGATCCTTTATCTTATGGATATAGACTTCAGTAAATGACAATTGAATTCGCATATTTTCATCTCAAGAATCCATACCAAACATTGTACGCCAAAGCTTAAGCCTTTTTGTTCCGACAAAAAGTGTAATGCAAAAAAGTGCAAATTTAATATTATTATAAAAAATCAATATAATTTTTTTTTTATTTTGCAGTTCATTAAATAAATGGTGACTTTAAACAGATACATAAAATAAGCAGGTGGTTGTTTGTTCATCTGGCAACTGCTCAAAAATTGCCAAAAATCAACTATTTGGTTATTTTATTTCTTATTTTATTTTATTGGTCTGCTTGAACCCACATTATTTGGTCAAAAATTAATAATTAATTTTACCAGCCATCTGTTATAGAATAGTCCACACGGAGAGGTAAAACTACCACAAGTCGTATATCTGAGAGTACTTCCAAATAGTTTATGTAAACGCTCCCAGAGACTTACCTACTCTTTGTCTTTTAGAGATCGTTTACAATGGCAGTGAGTTCTCCCTGAGAGGGTTTACATTGGCAAACTATTAGGAAGTACTCTAAGATATTTATACTTGTGATAGTTTCACTTGCGCGTGTAAACTACGCATTAGTTGTTGAGACATGCCTGCCACGCGTGGATATTCTCACGCAAGGGATTAATTTTGCGTTCCACGTGAGTAGCGTGCGCCACAAAAAAATTCACAGTTCAAAAACTATAGGCGCTATAGGTAATTTTTTTTGCCAAAAACTTCTTTTATGTTTTGGGCACATTTCCCTTGCAGCATGTATATAAAAATTTCCGCAAATAAAAAAGTTTCTCGCTTAGTGAAAATTTCATGACACTTTTTATAACCTTGCAATTTTGTTGCTACTTAAAGTGGTTAATAAACAATATTGGACAATAACAATGGCATTCGTTGTAAGCGCTCATATGTTAACTTCAATTTAAAAAAAAAATCGAGTCAATAGCTCCACTACTCTCAAAGATATGACGATGGAAACGTAAAAAACACAATTTCCGTTTTTTCGAAATAAAAAAGGTCTCGACCACAAAAAAATGTCTTAAATCGCCATTTCGTATGCAGAGTGATGTACTTAACAACACCTATGGGGTCTGATCTAGTCTGATCTACCCACAATTTTTTTTTTGAGAACGGAGCGACTTTTTAGCCCGATTTCGCTCCACTAGTAGGTACCTTTCTTAAAACTGTATGTTGATGACATAATTTTAGCCATTCCAAAAAACCATGAATCTGAGTTGCTACAGATATTTATAGTCGAATTAAATTACGGACTTAAGCTTGCAAAAAATTGTAACATTATGAATTAAAGCGAATCCTATGTATTTTGAGGTCTTTCCGAAAAAAGTAAAAAAAAAATGTAGCCCCGGGTCGAAATTGCCCAAATTTGGGGTTATGTTCATTTTTCGATTTTGCGCAGGCGTATCTTGGAAATGAATCAATATTTTGAAACGGGGTTTACACCATTTTAAAGCATAGGAAAAATGGTAATTTTCATGTCCCTTGAAAAATTTTGATCCGAGGCACCGTTCCCGAGATATAAACGATTGAAATGTATGTAGTATTTTGAGAAAAAATTGGGTGCTGAAGGCCGAAAATTTGAATGTTCGAACACTAAAGTTTTCATAACTTTGGTAAAAATTAAGATATTTGAAAAAACAAAAATGCGTTTTGAATGTAAGGGACGAGACTATTGATATCCAGAGGGACGCAAGAAAAATCCCAAAATTGGGCATATGGCGGAGGGGCAAATGACCTAATTTCATTGGTTGCCTGTAACAGGCAAACTATTTGAAATTTTTTAATGCCACTGACAGAGCTTACTCTTGAATGTCCATTCTTATGTTTGTATGAGTTTTACCGAAATCGGACTATAATTGGCCAAGATATCAAAGAATTAAATTTTTTTTTCCCCAAAAAAATATATTTTTTTGAAAATGAAATGCCAAAAATGCACCCAATGACTAGAATTTTTTTATTTTTTAGTACCTCAATGTGTCTAGAATACCACTACGTTATAGAAAATTCGTCAAAAATATTTTGTCTATTTTTCTGACATTGTTCATTGTGTGAGTACCAAAAAAACATGGTTTTTGGGAAAAGTTGCCTAAATTGGCAATTTTCAATTACTTGGTCTGAAAGGTGGGCAAACCTAAATTGGATGTCGTCTCAACATGTGTACGAAGTTACAAGTCTGTATGTCTATTCTAAGTTTTAGAATTCCCCCGACAAAAGTCCCGTTACACGCGCTCCGCGGGATCCAAAAATCGTACAGTGTCACTATTGAAGCAGGCACCATTTGGATAAAATGTTAATTTGACTTTGTCATCGATTTGTGCTTGTCAGAGGATGAAAATGACGTCGCAAGAGTCGACCACGTGACTTGCGGTATCTGTCAAAATTGACATTTTTTTCAAAAATTATCCAAAATCGGCTTTATTTGACACATTTTCGATAAGTTATTAGAAAAAGTTGTTTCTTTTGCAATTTTTGGCCTACATACCAATTTTCAGAGACCCTTGATAACATTTAACTTTTTACGTGTTTTTGTAAAAAAATTTCCAAACATTTCAACTGAAATGTATTTATTGAAAGTTGAATTTTTACCTAACCTAACCAGTTGATTTCTTAAACAATCTCTATTTGGTTTAAAAAATTATGTTAAGCTTGGTGCAAAGTTGATTTAATTTCAAAGGTTTGATGAACACAAACCTAGTCTATTTTTCACGTCGTTAACTACTTTCATCTAAAAAGAGTTATGTAAAGAGAATACAAATAAATGAACACATTTGGTTCATTTGGAAATTAAATTAGCGGTTCCCGATGGAAATTTGATCTGATAACAGTTTAAGTAAAAAAAATGAGTAGGCTATGGAGACAGAAATCTTGCATTCCATTTGCGCGCTTTGAGTGCCGAACATTGCCAGAGAAATGTATACAAAATGGTTTCTATTGACAATCATCCCAAAAGTAAATGTTCAGGTTCTCGTTGAGATAAAGGCCATTGCTTTCCAGATATTCTGCCGTCTTCTTTTAAATGGAGGAAAATATAGTTGAATAACAATGACTTGTCGATTTACTGAAAGAGAGAGAAAAAATGGGGAAAAAAATTCAGAAAAAACTTGTTGTCATATTTTTGCATACTATTGCAGATTTGGGCATGCGACTTATCACATTCAAAATATATCCGAAAAATACTCATTTTTTGGTCTTAGGAAATTGCTCATAAAACAAAAGTGGTTTTCTCTTAAATCCAAAATTTTCAATTTTTTCGAGTAAGAACAAGCACACTGTCGACCTTTTCCGTAATTTGGGCACCTTACAGACATTAGCGCAATTTCGTTTTGTTTCCATCTACAAGAGTGCCTGAAAATACGTAATAATCAGTAGGTCAAAAAATTTATGTTTTGCAAATTTTTCGCAAAATATTACAGATTTCGCCACCCGACCTCATTCGAAAGGTAACCAGAAAATACGCATTTTTTGTTTAGCATATATATCTTCTCGTATTTCAAGTTTTTTTTTGAAATCACGAAAAACCAGATTTTAGAGAACAAAAAACAAACTTATCTTATCACCAAGTTGGAACTTACACACAGGCTTAGGATTAATTTCCTAAAATTATTTACAGTATATTTTTTGTGTATTGTTTTTGCGTTCTTTCCGAAGGTGAAGTAAGCTTTCTACCAAAAAAATTTTTTTTAGATAGTCCCGGAAAACCGCGCCAAAATCGCATGAGAAAGAATTTCAAAAAATTTCCCTTTCCGGTTTTTTGCAAATTTCCGAAAAACTATGGCAGATTTCACCGCAGGACCTATTTTGTTTGAAAGCCAAAAAAAAAACCAAAATCTCTCATAGGCACATATTATGGCCTAACACTTATAGTTTCGCCACAAATTCAACGTGAATTTCGTGTTCATGGTTCTGATCAAAAAAACGAAAAAACCAACTTTTTGGTATAAGCGCCTCTGGCGGCGAGAAATACGCCTTAAAAATATGGGTATATGAATTTCCGAACTATTTTTGCCTCCTCTTTCGACTGGTGCATTTATTTTTACCATAGGGGTAGTACTTGGCGAGATAATTAGCAATTTTCCTTTGATGAAGTAAAGATTCTAGACAGAGAGCCATATTATTATAAAAGAACTATTAGTGAGATGATTCACATATCTACCAAGTCAACGGTGAATTTTAGAACTGATGTAGCAGGTCTAAGTATCTAATATTTGTAAAGGCCTGTTAACGATATACATCAAATTTGCAAAAGTAAAAGATAATGGTTACAGGTAGTAAAATGAATACACCCAGTATATAACTGTAAAATAAGTAGTTAAATTATAAAAAAATAAATAAAAAATAATCCATAACTTGATATCTACCGAACTAATTTTTTGTTGTAACATACTGAGGTTTTTTTGGAGAAAAAATCTAATTATATAGCTGTTCTCGTTGACGTCCCGACCATAAATATATTTACGTTCTACATTGATCGCCAACTTTGACTAACAAATGATTTGGTTTCGTTTCTGTATCATTTTATCCTGTGATACCTATGTGCTCTATGAAATTTTGTATAATTGACTTAAATATCTGTGATATAGAATAGGTGAGTAGGTACTCTGTATTTTTGTATTGTTTCTTTTACGTTTGTTTGTACACATAGTTATGGTTGTTCTCAAGTTATCCTAACTTTCCAAGCGTACCTATATAGTTGTTATATGTTTATGTAATTTATTGTTGTATCATATACACTATAGTTAGCATTTTTAGCCCTGAAGAAGACGAAAAATATACTTCGAAAAGTCGGCACATTCTAAAAAAACAGATATTGTTGTTTTTGTCCTCAACCTGATATTTTGCCCATCAAATGATAATAATAATGTGAATTTACCTAGTTTATCAAATTTTTATCCCGCTTTATAAAATTTGATTTTAGCTCCAAAGGAACTGTGAAATTTTGTCCAATAGATACGATTATTATGGCTTATACCGGCAAAATTAGCATACCTACTAAAAAACATGTTTGTACCAAGACATAACCAAAATTCGATTAAGTATCTCAAAAACAAAAAAACTAGGAAAAGACCATTATTTTGTTACATTCTATTTGTACCAGAAATTATGGCACCTTGTTTTTAAACACCCCTTTCTATTGTTTATATTAATAAATAAATTATGTTAGGTATACAAGTAGTGAATCATATAATAATGTCAATACAGGGCCGTAGCCAGACAGAAACTTCAGGCAGGACAAAGGACTTTCCTGTCAGGGCAGTACACATTTGAGAAGTGAGGGATAGGTACATATAGGGCGTTACTTTGTTGGTGGGGAGAGGAGGGGAGGGGGAGGGTAAAAAAATGAATATAATTTTTGTTATAAAAAATGCGCCGCAGGCGAAAATTCCTGAAATTTTCAAGGTCAAATATAATATGAATATACAATTTTAAGTCAATGGTAGGTAATTTTTTTTGCTAATTATGCGGGCGCATAATCATTTGTGCAGTAAGCAAGAATACTCTGTTTTCTTTCATAGAGCAGGAGACAAAAATGTGTTAGGTATCAAATTTCTATTTTATTGTTGATTTTTAACTGACAAAAATCCAGCAAAAATTATCAATAACAACAATGAACACCGCCTTTTGTGATGTGGAAGTAAAAATAAAAGTTAGTGCTCATAGTGCCCTATAAATTATCATATTTTTTCAAAGGGACACATTATGTCTATAATTTTTGCAAAAATTTTCTGGCTGGCCAATGTAGTAGGTAGGTATGGGTAAATTGCAATTTGTTTGAAGGTGGGGCAATAAAGATTGTTGTTTTTTAAGCGGGTAATAAAAAGAGTACCTACTTAGAGGTGTCTGCTTACTAAAATGCGCCGCAGACAATTTTTTTTTCGAAGATAAGGACCAATTCAGTTTAAATGAAGTATAATAAATTGAAAAATCATCATGAGTCAATAGCAAAATTTTCCTAACAGAAATCCTCCTGCTTTTCGGTTCTCTTCGCGACCTTTTATAGCCAACGTTAAGTCAACAATATGATAACAAAACAACAACACTAACAGCAAAAATAACAGCGGCAATGTCAAAAACAAAACAACAAAATGTTCAAAAAGAACGTATCAACAAAACAACACAATAATAACACCAAAGCATACACGAAATATCGGAAATCCGTCGCTGTTAAACCGACGAACCACTTCCTGAGCTAATTCTGGAACGACGAAATTATCATATTTTTTAAAAAGCAATAAAAACTGCATCGCCTATGATGTCCGCTGCCTAGAGAGGAGAGGTACAAGTCACGTACGACCCCGGCGATGCCCCTCTCCGCGTTCCATACGTAGGGGAGTACGCCAGCCGAATAAAATGAAAGGAAATGTCACTAAATCCCATTTTTACTGTCATTTTTCACTTTATTGCCGATTTAAAAAAAGAAAACTGTTTAGAGACGTTGTACCGATCGATTGATGGTTTTAGAATTTTGATTTTCGGCCTAGAAAACCGATTTTTGAATAAATAAATCAGAATATGAAAAAGGTAAAACCATCAATCTCTTGCTATTACTTTTCTAAATACAGTGAAAAAAAAATCATCAAAATTGGTTGGAAAATAACGGAAAAAAACGGGTCCAAAAGATTGCTACTTTAATACACTGCGAGTTCCACCTTAAAATAAATAAATAGTTTTCCGGGCCTACATTTATGTCCATTTCAAATAATAATTGTCCCAAAATTTTCTTTAAATGGTTTTATGTCTTTTTACTTGTTACTTTATTTTTAGTATTTATATATATATTTTTTTATATTATTATTTATATATTATATATTTATATATTATATATTTATATTTTATTTATATTTAGTATATATATATATATATATATATATATACTTCGGTATTAACAAAAATATGTGTATACCTATCGTTCTCCTCTTTAGTAGTTATACGAGGGTCATCGTAGAAAATTAAATCGTAGAGTCCCTCGGTACCTTTATAGCGGTGCCCATCAATCAAAATGTCTCCGCTACTTTTATCGAAGTCCATAACTTTTTTCCTAGCATCCATTTTGACTGTGGCGCGTCGTAAAGGGGTCCATAAACTGCATCAATTTTCGGAAGTTTGTCGTTGTGTTCTAAAATATACTTCTTAGCTATTTCGGGATAGGCATCCAAGTACTCCTCCAAAACCTCCGGTCGAAATTGACTCATGTTAACTGATTCGTTAAAAACGTCATCGTTATCAGTTGGTACAGTAGCTTCATAATGTGACTCATTGAGGGATTGTTGCTTGCTTTTATTAATGCTTGCTATTAACTAATCGAGTTTCTTGCTGATTCTGTCCTCGACGTTTTCTTCCTCCTTTTTCTCGACGCTTCCTTCCTTTTTCTCAACCTTACCTAAACCATCATTATCTCTTTTGAGTTGTTCACACTTCATGTTGTCTGCTTTTTCATTTTTATATTTTTTTTAATTTTTGTAATAGATAGAAGAGGTTGAAATACCTTTTCCAAGACCTCATCTTCTTAAAATCTACCTAATTTTAAAGCCGTATACTTTTTCCTGATAGAGCGAGTAAGATCCTTAATTTTTTTGAGCGTTGGGCTTCAGCAATTTGCTCTTGAGGTGTTAATGGCATATCGTCAGATGCGCTAATGATCCGTAGATGCTATTGTCCAGACCTTATATATTTGTCGAATCACTGTCGATAACGTCACTCGTTTATGCTAAAGTCTTTCACGATCACCAAAGAGCCATAATTATCATTCCAACACTGACGACATATATCTTTAAGCTGTTCGAAGGTTAGGTCAGGTGACACGTGCTCTTCATACACATGTCTGAGATTTGTCTCATCCTGCTTAAAAAGTTCTATAAAGTTGCAAATATCTCGAATCAACTGCTTGGGTATCTTGGAGTAAGTCTGACAAAAATACACCGCGTCAATACCCTTATGTCTGCACATAGAATAATACTCCCTGATTTTATTTTTCTTGTCGCAAGCCACATTGTCGAAAACAATGAGGGTATTTTCCCGAGCATCCGATGGCTTTGAATGGAAAATATCCGATACAATCAATATTTTTTAGAACATCTTGTAGTAGCCGATATTTTTCCTCATAGAGTGATTTGCTATATACATACACGTTTTCAAATTTAAAGTGCGTTCAAGTTAAAACTGCGTTTGTTTTTCCACATCCACTGGGACCACAAAAATTGCACGAATTGAATTTGGAAATAGTTTACCATGTTTCGACTTAAGCTGCTTCTCAGTCAGAACATCTAAGTTCTCAATAGGGAGCGATGTTTGCTCTTGTTCGATTTGCATTATGAATCAGTTTGACTGATCCGACTTAGATACATCAGTATTTATAGTTTCGAGTCGCCTTGACTTGTCTAGTCGTTTTCCGAGTCGTCTAGTCGTTTCTCCAGTCGCTTAGTCGTTTTTAGAGTCATTTTTCGAGACGTCTAGTCGTTTTTTCGAGTCGCTCAGTCGTTTTTTCAAGTAAGTCGTCTAGTCGTTTTTTCAAGTCGCTTAGAGGCTTTAAGCTCTTCCTTGGTAGGCTAAGGGGCAGTCAAAAATGAACATCGTTGTAATTTTATTTTTATTAATGAAAAAATACAATGTTTTCATGGAAGGTATGCCCTCATTTTATTCCATATAACTCGTTTTTTTTTTCAAGTCGTCTAGTCGTTTTTTCAAGTCGCTTAGACGCTTTAAGCTCTTCCTTGGTAGGATAAGGAGCAGTCAAAAATGAACATCGTTGTAATTTTATTTTTATTAATGAAAAAATACAATGTTTTCATGGAAGGTATGCCCTCATTTTATTCCATATAACTTGTCTACACAACGGACACTTATTTATTGATGTTGAACATTCCATACAAAAAACTAAATGCCCGCAAGGAGACATTAACACCCCTATGGAGTTAGAGAAACAAATTTTACATAAATTTTTTAATTCATCTTTACAAGTTTGCTTTGTTTGAGAATAAGCATCAACTTTTCGAGTCCACACCTCATCTTCTGGAACGGCATTCTGGCGAATTTCAATCGGTAACTCTGCATCAGTATCGCCACCTTTTAACACAAAGGAACAGTTCGGAGACCAACTTGCGTGATCGAGCATAGGATTATCTTCAGGTTCCCAATGATATCCTTCGATATGACAGTATAGACACTCAACCACATCTTCGTTATTTTTTATAGAAAAAACCAGCTTCCGCAAGTTTTCTCCCCGCAATCACACTACTTGATGGCCAAGACTCAAACGATTTGAGTCTGTCATCAATATTTTTATATGACACTAATTCCATTTTTAATACACGATTCGCGTACCTACCACGATAAACTCACAACGGTATGCCGATTGCCGCTTCAAATTTCGTCCAGTCTGCCCATCTACGTCACGCGGGAATCTTGTTTTGACGCGTCGCGACTTTTAAATTTTAAATTCAATCGATTCGCTTATTAGAATCTTGTTTATCTACTGTGTTACTGTTATTAATGTTATTTAATCGTGTTTTTAATAACCAAGAATAATAAAAACGAGATTAAAATGCCGGGTTGTGCTGTGGCCACTTGCAAAAACACAAATAAAAAACTAAAGGTTCTGATGTTAAATACTTCAGATTTCCACAAAATGGGGATTTGTCGAAGCAGTGGGTAAATGTGTGCCGAAGAAATGACAAAATTAATTTAAAAAATGGTGAGTAAAATTGATGAAGCGAATTTTAAACGCCGCTCGCGTGCAGAAGGGTGTCCAGTTCAATTTTCCGTTTGAATGAAAAATCGATGTCTTCGAACGATTTTCAAATGCATGCCAATATATTGTATGATAAATTTGAACTACCAAACGACGATTTACCGATTGGCATGCAGTTCTGTGATGTAGAACATTGTCAAAAGTTAAAGCGAAAAGTGCAAAAAATTTCAGGTTTTTTCAGATATGAGCAACCTTATGACAAGAACTTACAGAAGTGGATAAAGCCTAGTGGGTAAAGGCGTGTGCCTGCGAAAAATTCATTTATTTCGTCGTAGGTTCAAATCCCACGCAATACTTTGCCTTTTTTTTAATTATCAAAGAAAATTCAGATTTTTTTTTTATTATATACTATGATATAATATTATAATAGTAAACAATAAATCTGCATTTTTGTTGATAATAATAATAATCGTTCGGAGACATCGCTTTTTCAAGCAAACAAAAAATTGAATTGCATACCTACCCTTCTGCACGCGAGCGGCGCTTAAAATTCGCTTCTTTGGCTTATCCATGGCATTTATATTATAAGATATATAATTGGCATGCATTTGAAAAACGTTTCATCTGACTGGTCGTGTACCGACGGTCTATTATTATATGAGCCGTTGAAAACCAGAGTGGTCCAACTACAAAAAAAGTGTTTTGAGATATTGGACTTTAAAGTTTGTGAGCTATGTGAAAATCCTGAAAGGAGATATTGAGTTATTACTGTAAAGGTGGTTTGTAAAAAGCATAAACTTAAATTTTTATGCAGAGAACCAATATATATTTTTTTCAAAATTCCTTCTTTTGTTGCTATTTTATGACTTAGACCATTTTGGGTTATAATGAATAATGGTTTAAAGGGTACCTACTGCAGTTTTAATAAAGTTTCTAATTCTTGTCCTGCAGTTTCACTCTGAATTTCCTCTAAAATTACATTTAGATTAGGTATACCATTTTGATATAATTTTAGAGGTCATCACTTACCCAAAATCGACGATTCGGAATCCTCAGTTTCATCTGGATTATACTCGCTTTCAGTAGCACTGAATGGCTCTTTATCCGGTTCAGAACTACTCATTTTCAACTTATTTCTAATTATGTTAAAAAGCACTGGCAATATTGTCATTTATTGACGCATAACCTCAAAATAAACAATGCGTTACGTGTTGCGTTTTCAGCTAGAATGGTCCAAGTCGGACTTGTACCAGTCTGCCGTTAAATAGCTTCACGGATCTGTTGTAGGCTGAAGTAAAGTGGTGACACCTACTGCTAAAGTTGGAACAATATGCCTTATTTTCAATTTAGAAAATAGAACTCTTTATAAAGGATAGAATTTCACAATAAATCACAAAACATGATTTTCTGACTTAGACTACTCTGGTTTTCAACGGCTCATATCACAATAAATCACAAAACATGATTTTCTGACTTAGACCACTCTGGTTTTCAACGGCTCATATGTTTTGTTTTTATTTATTTCAGCAAGAATCTGTTCCATACATTTTGAGCAAAGTTGCTTTGAAATTCCTCTTAGACAAAGATTGCTGCAATACAATCCGAAAAACAGCCGAACTTTAAAGTGTGATGCTATGCCCACTTTACATGTACCAGGTTCTTCATACAAAGCAATGAAAAATAAGGAAAGGTAAGCACGATGCAGAAAAAGAGAACAAAAAAATATTCTAACAGAGTTACTAGAGGAAAACGTTGAACTTCAGCCGTCAACTTTTTGGAAAAATTTCCTCAAAGATTATCCAGAAATTGAGGTTTTTTGCGTGTGATTCAGCGAAGCAGAGAAACTGGCAAAACAAAAAACAAAACTAAACGGGTGGATCGTGGGGGGGCCTTTATGAATTCGCAGGGCTCAACTGTGTATCGACAATCAAGGAAATAACTTTGAACAGTTATTATGATGAGCTAACTTCATTTTTATTTTATTACACTAAATTCTAGTTCTGTGTTTTTAATTTGAAATAAATTGATATAATCTCCAAAACAAAAAATATTTTATTACATGTTTTTTCGATAATTGGCCATTATTTGTCCTCTGCTACAATTTCCCAAGTTTATGCGTATAGGTTAGGAACACCCTGAGTAGTTAAGCAAAGCGGGCATCAGGACAGTGACGTCACGGCCTCGGCCGCTACGTGGCAGATGTTTATTTCCGACAGGTGAGGACTTGCATTTTGACCTGGCGTGACCCCCGGGAGGTTATTAACCTTTTCCGACAGGTGCGGACTTGCATTTTGACCTGACGTAACCCCGGACGGGACTTGACCTCGATAGGTTATTAAGAATTGTTATGACATGTTCAGCTCCCCCTCTCTACCACTAGGTTAGGATATAAGGTGGTCCGTTCTAGCTGGAGAACTCAGTTTAGTTTGAAAGCAGACAACATGGATCTACAAGCAATCAACAAGTTGACGTGCCTCAATCGGAAATCCAGCATCAAGTTGGCGGAATTACCGCAAGATTTGCCATTGAAAATATATTCAGGCAAGCTGGTGAAGACAAAATTCGGGGAATGCGTCTTCACCTGGAATTGGAGGAGAATGTTGTATTCCTACCGCAGAGAGTCACGGTAGCATTCAAGCCACACTTGGAGGATTTCTCATCTGAAAGATATTCCCTCGTGTTTAAGGGACAACTCAACACAGGAAAACTTCACCCGGCAAATCAGTTTGAGATTGTAGAAAATAAAAATATTTAAACGAAAAAAAATTTTTTTAATTATTCAACCTAAACCAACTAATATGATAAATATTAATAATAGGAACTACAGAAAAATATAAATACATGATATTTAGAGAGAATCGACTTCAGTCTAATGTTATCATTCACTGGAGAAGGGTTATTTAACTCGTTAATAAATAAATTACCAATTGAGTTCCACATTCCCGGATATCAATATTGTGGACCTGGTACTAGACTAGAAAAAAGATTAGCAAGGGGTGACAGTGGAATTAATAAATTAGATACTTTATGTAAAAAACACGATATATTCTACTCAAAAACCGGGTTGCTGGAAGATCGACATAAAGCTGACTTGGAATTGGAAAATCAAGCTTGGGAAAGAGTTAAAAGCAAAAACGCAAAATTAAGTGAAAAAGCTGCTGCTTGGTTTGTAACAACGGCAATGAAAGCTAAACGGAAGTTAGGTATGGGTCTAAAAAAGCGTCCCAATTCATTCAGGCGAGATATAGTACGAAAAGTTGAAAAATCGTTGAAAAAAATCATTTAACAACAATCAGCTGAATAACGTTAACAATATTAAAAATATAACATTAGCTGCCATCAAAGCTGCACGACTAGCTGTTAAAAGAGTGGGAGGAAAAAGAAAGGTGCGAAAAAACCGGTGGGTTTCTACCATTGATTCCAATCCTAGCTGCATTGGGAGCTCTTGGATCGGTAGCTGGAGGTGCTAGTGCTGTTGCTAAAACTATAATCGATGCCAAAAATGCTCAAAAAAAGATGGTTGAAGAAAAACGACATAATCGAGCAATAGAAGCTATTGGAAAAAAAGGATCAGGTCTTTATATGCGATCGTGGTGGATTTGGTTTGTTTTAAAAAAAAAAAACTTAGTTCAAAAACTTCCTCTAAAGCTTCCTAATAGACCATTAACAGATGTTGACCTAAATAAATTTGCTAGAAAAATAAAAGTGCCGCATTTTAAAGGTATATTTATGAGAGACACGCTTCCAAAAACAAAACCAAATGCAAATGAGTCTGCAATTATAAATTTGGATATTCAAAGCAATAAGGGAACACACTGGGTAGCATATATAAAAATGAATAATTTTGTACAGTATTTTGATAGTTTTGGTAACTTAAAACCACCTACAGAACTTATTCGTTACTTAGGTAAGGGGGTTAAGATTTTATACAACAACGAGTCCTATCAAAAATTTCATGAAATAAATTGTGGTCACCTGTGCCTCGCATTTCTCTATAAAAAGCAGAGGTCAGCTTAGAGTCAACTCAGTCATGTCACTGATATTCACCCTACATGGTTTCACTTCAACGCTAAGTATTGACTTTAATAATACAATATATTTAGATCCTGATGTTCAGTATGGTCTAGCATTGTTAGGATTTCATTCATACAATACTATTCCTAATATTGAGGCGCCTAATAACAAATTTTATGTTGTCAATGAAAACAATGAACGAAAAATTATAGAAATTCCTACTGGGTCATATGAAATTAGTGCTATAGAAAGACAAATATTGAAATCTTTAAAAAAGTTAGATAACAATCCAAATATATTTTCATTGAAAGCTAACAATAGTTCGCTTCAGTGTGAAATTTATAGTGATCAATACAGCATTGATTTTCAGCAGGATTCAATAGGAAAATTGTTAGGTTTCTCTAACCGCTTACTACAAT
This sequence comes from Pseudeuparius sepicola, assembly GCA_963920635.1. Lineage (NCBI taxonomy): Eukaryota > Metazoa > Arthropoda > Insecta > Coleoptera > Anthribidae > Pseudeuparius > Pseudeuparius sepicola. The sequence continues at coordinate 25,678,686 of OY987304.1, read as the reverse complement.
CAAAGAAACTTCACATATCAGATTTACCTGTAAGCATTGTTAAAGTTAGATAGTAATATAACGGCTGGAGCATACTATAATAATAAACCATCGCATACTATTTACGAATTTGCTGTGGGGACCGACCCCGGTTACGCGATAGACGAAACTCCAGGAAATTTGCTATACGTACCCGTTACCAAACGTGAAATTAATAATTTATCATTATCAATTTTTGATCAAAATTCCCAGTTGGTAAATTTCAGAGGTGAAGAAATAATTGTAAGATTAGAATTAAAAAAGTTGTTATAAAATGGGTCTAGTTTTTGATGACGCTAGATATCAACCGTATAAAAGGAGATCACAATATTCTCAAAAATCACTCCCTCAAAGGTCTCATAAGTGTGAACCTCGTGAGAAGAATCTTATACCTACACCTGAAAATCTAAAGTTTTTAAAATCTCTTGGGTACGATGTCGTTAACACCTCAAGTGTTCGACGTGTATCGCTCACCAAAATTCGATGAATCAATTCAACGATTGGAGACACGTACCTATTACCCATTTGTTAAGTCTTTTATGAATAACGATATAGTGGAAATAACTATCAATCAAGGTGATGCCTGGCTATTAATGTACGATGCCGCGATATTTATTAAAGGAAAAATAGAGAAAACAGGCGGAGCAGGTACTTTCAGCCTTGTCAATAATGGTGCTGCTTTTTTCTTTGAATCTATATCTTATGAACTGAATGGTAAAGAAATGGATGCTGTTAGAGATCCTGGTATCATGAGTTCGATTAGAGCATATTTGTGTTACACTCCTAATGATCATAAACATATGATGACTTCGAGTTGGACCTATCCAGAAAAATTTTCTGTTTTGAATAAGGATGGTTCGTTCAGGTTAAGAATCCCTCTTAAGCACTTATTTGGTATTTTTAATGACTATCAATATGCTATTTGAGGTAAGCAAACCATAAGACTCATAAGATCCCGAAGTGATGCCAACTGTTTGCTATTAAAAGAAACTCCAGGAATAATCCCAGAATTAACTGCAGAACTAACCATTAGCAGTATCGAGCTGAAGGTAAAGCATATTCAACCCAATGACATGATTAGACTGGATCTGTTGAAAGCAATCAAAAGCAATAAACCTATTTTAATTCCGTTTCGTAAATGGGAATTACACGAATTACCAAATCTCACCGAAAATGCCACTAGAGAAATATGGTCGGTGAAAACATCTACAGCAGTCGAGAGTCCGAGATTTGTTATAGTTGGATTTCAGACAGATCGTAAAGAGAACTCAAAAGAAGATCCTACACAGTTCGATCATATAGATATCTCGGACGTTAGGTTAATCTTAAACGGTGATTATTATCCATTTGAACGGCTAAGGCAAGATTTCAATAAGGATTATGTAGAATCATACAATAATTATACTGATTTTCATCCAAGTTTTATGAATACTCGAGACAAGCGTCCTATTCTCAGTTACAAAGACTTTAAAGAACATGCAACGCTTTTTGTTATCGATTGTTCCAAAAGAAACGAGTCCGTAAAAACCAGCACGGTTGACGTAAAGTTAGATATCGAGAGCACCAAAGGATTTCCAGCTAAAACTAGAGTTTATTGTATAATTATTCATGATTGTATACTAGAATATTTACCGTTGAGCGAAACTGTTAGAAATATAATGATTTAAATAACAAACCCCCTCTCCTTTGCTTAACTATCAATTGGATATAAAAACGTATCGGTTAGTAAAGAAAACCATTCTCTGTAAAAGTATAGATAAAACGTAACCATGAAAATTGCAGTTATTGACATTCAAGTCTTCATGGTGGAAAATGAATTCCATCCTAAAGAGCTGACAATTAAAATTAACGAACAAATATTAAACGTATTATTAAAACAGTTCAGAGATTTTAATTCACTTAGTAAATTCGATAAAAGACATGTTAGAAATCTTGAAAAAAATCGTTTAGGGATCAAATATTCCAGTGGATATGTGGACTATAGTGAATTACCCAAAATAGTAGATAATATTTTGTTCAACGTCAATTCAGTCTACGTTAAAGGTGATCAAAAGGCAAGATTTTTACGTAATGTTATCGACAAGAAAATAGTTGATGTTGGAGATCTTCAGAACAATTGGATTCAGGTACCAAAGTTTGAGAAGGAGATACCATCATGCTTGTGTCACACAGAACATAAGAAATGGTTATGCAGTTTAAGTAATTGTGAAAAACTATATAGTTGGCTACAAACATTTTTACCATAATATATTATGTTAGTTTAATCTGTAATGTAGTATAAAAATAATTAAATTTTTAATAATACTTAGTTGTTTATTTTAATTACCCCCTCCAAATACATATAGGTATAAATTACAAAATCTTAACAAATATCCTACAGTTTTATGATGATGTTGTTAAAAGCAGAATACATTTTTTTGCATGCTATAATTAACAACGTGTTCTATATTTATAAACCAACCTATGTAGACGAATTTGCAATTTGTGTGGATAAACATCCTATAAAATGGATTCCTTTTATACCTGCACCTGATACTAAGGATATTGTAATGGTAAATCTGCCTAGAAGTTTTGCATACTACAAAATTAGAATGACATTTAAAAATCGAACAATTGCTGATACGGAATGGTTAATCCATTGCTCAAAAATCTATAACAAAACTAATCTAACATCTAATAATACACAAGGAACTCAGCAAGGATCTCAACGGTGTATGGGAGAAGTGAACCTGCTGTACATTATCTATTTTATAACAACATGTTCATCGTTATTAGTCGTGAAATTGCTTATTAAACTTATTCAGAGACTACTTAGTGAACGAAAATGGTATACAACAATATTAAGAAAAAACTAAAATCACAATCTGTCATTGTATCGTACGTATTAAATAAAAAGTTAAAAATATATCAAGTATTTCATTTACACCCTATCTATAATTTCCATAATCTGTTGCAGAGCAACATTTTTATCTTATTCAAGTTAGAAGAGCAAAGTATGATGATATTTATTGACGGTGGTTTTAGAGTATTAAACGCTAAAAAGTAGTATACTTACCTGTAAAGTTATCTTTCATGATTGTTTTAACACTATCTTTATACTTAGCACTTCTCAACATTTTTATGTTGCAACTTTTTGTAGTAGGTAAATTGAGAGAAAAATAAAAATTAATAACATAAATTTGATGATACATGTATATTAAAATAAAAATTAAAACAAGAGTTAACATAAAAGTAAGACTAAAAATAGGAATACAGATTAAAATAAAAATAAAATACAAATATAAACTAACTATATACAAATGTTAAGAAGTAATGTTAAATCAAGTTACGTTAAGTCAAGTCAAAGCCTATTCTAAAGCAAAAAGAGGTAATGTGCAGTTGACCCGAGAACTAAGTTATTTTGTTCTTATCCTCTGCAAAAGTTTAGTAGTTAATAATTTATCTCTTTGAATTTTTTCTTGTCGTTTTAATAACATTTTTTTCCGTTTCTCTAATTGAACCTGTTGTTTCTCTATCTGAATTAGTTCCCGGGTCAACTGTACATTATCTCTTCTAGACTTAGAATTTGCTCTCCTCAAGAAGTTTGTCGTATTCATCAGATATTGGCTTACACTAACATCCTCTTTCATAACATCCACCTCAAACTCATCTCCACTATCATCCATTGGGTCAATAATAGTCTGACTCACCGACAGTAAACTGAGGTCATCGTCAGAGTCGTCATTGTCATTGTCATGTGTTTGGTCGTAGCAACTCGCCAACACCTTGCCCTTTCCCTTGCCCTTTCCGTATCCCGAAGGACCAGGTTGTGGCTCCGCGACGACGGTAGTGGCAGCAGGGATACGTCGCAGACTAAGGGATGGTCGTGTCCTGGGCGGCTTCGCGGGAGCGGCGAACGGTGATGCTGCTTCTGAGGCTGCAAAGCGTCTAGCGGACCTAGAAGACTCCGGCAACAACAGAGATGGGCTTCCAGCGATACTCCTGGTGAGCTTAGACGGTCCCGGTAGCAATAGGGCTGGGCTTTTGGTGGAGCACCTAGCGGGGCTGGAGGGTCCCGGCGATCTGACGTCAACGGAACTGACCGGGCTGTATGCTTGATCCGGACGCCACTGCGAGGCTTCCTGATCATTCATAATCTCCCCCAAATTCATTCCAGGCGGCTGTAAAATAAAATTATATTTCATATAACTGAAAAACTTCTACTTACGAAGCTTATATCATTCTAATAAATTCAATATTAAAAATACACTTTTTAGAAGCTCCTACTTCCTAAACTACTCTCATAAAACAAAAAAATTAAAAAAATACTTACAATCACTAATTTATCCAGGATGTTAATTTTGTTGTTTCCAAAATCCATTGTGGTTCCTGGATAGTAAATATAAAAACAATGAAAGTATTATTTTTTTTAATTAATAAATGATCTATGTAAAATTAATTCTAACATTTTTATTTTACTCCCTTTTACCCATTTGCAAATAAAATAACCAAGTTCAAATAAAGTTGAAAAAATAATGTGAAGAATGTAACAGCTCACTAGTTGTAAAACACATAAAAGATAATATTACCTACCGATATTTTATTAATATATGTTTATCCACCGTCAATACTAACAAAAAACATCTAATAAAACAAAAGTATTCAGAACAAATAAACAGGATAAGCATAAAAATTTGCTTGATTCACTCGTTACCAAAAATAATAATTATAATAATCATGATATTCTCAAATTTGAATTAATCATCGTTAGCAATAATTACTAATAATTAATTATTAATAGGTGAGACAGTCAAATATTTTTAATTGAAATTTAGAATGCAGAAATAAGGTTTCAAAGTTTTATAATCAATTATATCATTCATCTTTTACTAATTATGTTTATCGCATTAAAATTCTCATTTCAAATTCATTATATATTTTTAGATGATAAGGTAAATTAAAATAGGTACTTTCATTTATTTTTTATTATAATTTTTATTATATTTTTTTTACATTAACATTAATCCTTAAATTTCCGAAACACGGTTACTGAATTTATAGTACCACAAATAGGTGGGGGAAGAACAGTTATACAACATTTAAACTGGTGTAAGGTTTTCATATGCGTTTACATTTCCGAGAGATATACATCACGGTATAGATCAACTTAGAAATGTCTGACGAAGTTTCTGACGTGAGTGACAACATTATCAACGTTTGTGAAAAAGGGTTTAGACTTTTTCGAAGAAACACAAATCAACGAACTGTAGAGTATTGGAAAAAGATAATAAACGCAAACATTAAGTTAATTCGTAGGGCATTAAAGAAGAAAATTTACAATCATGGTACCTTAATAAAATTGGAGACAAATTTAGGGCATCTAATTAGGTTCAGAACTTATTTGAAAGCATATAGACACGAGGGGGAAGGTAAAGGTAGGATAGAAAATAGAAATGACCGGGTAAAATGGGAGGATACAAAATCGGTGTTTCAAAGTCGCATTCGCTCAGCCATTATAGTAAACTTAAAACACAAAGATATCCTACAATTTTTTAATGATGCTTTTTTCTTATTCAAAAACCGTATCAGCAGAATCCTAAAAACTCTTAGAATTATTAAAGTTAACACAGTGTTTTGTGGTGAATTTATTAAAAAAATAGGAGAAGATGAAGTGTTAGAAAATAAATATTTTAATACGAAAAACGAAATAATTGATCAAAGTACGGAGCTTAAAAAATGGTTTCAAAACTGTGTTATAGATAAAATCTTAAACAAACTAAAATCTTTTCAGGAAAGAGATTCCGGTTGGGCTTTACATAAAATTTTGAGCTTGGAAATCAATATCAACAAAATTGAAATAATGATGATCTTTGTTTTTTATGGGCTGTAGTTTCCGCTCTATACACCCCTCATGGAAAAAAGGTACCGTCCCGCACTTCTTCATATCCACACCCTTCGACGGTATTAAATTGAAGGGGCTTGAAATTTCCCTTAACTTTAAATCAAATTCCGAAATTTGAAAAATTAAATAATATATCTGTAAATGTGTACATATTAGATCTACTAAAACACGATCAGTCTGCAACGTTTATTACTTCACCTGGGCGAATTACAAAAAGTAAAATGCAAAAACATGTAAATCTCCTTTTAATTCAAGATAAATATTTTCCAAAAATTAATGATCATGAAGCTGTTCCTATCGATGAGTCAATAGTAGACATTCACTACCATTATTGTTGGATTAAAGATTTATCTAGGTTGATTTTAAGGCAAACAAATAAACAATAAGGTAAAATGTTTATATGTGACAGGTGTCTTAATTATTATTCTTCTCAAGAAAAGCTCGACGAACATATAAGCTACTGTCAAGATATAAATAATTGTAAAATATCCTTCCCTAAAGATAAATATATCGAGTTCAAAAATTATGTTCATAGAGAAAAAGTACCCTTTGTTATTTTAGCGGATTTTGAATCCATTCTGAAACCCTACAATGACCCACAAATAATGACTAAAACAGCTAGATATCAAAAACATGAAGCTTTTAGTGCTGGATATTATTTTAAATGTAGTTACGATAACACATTATCTTTTTACAAAAGTTACCGCGGAGCTGATTGTATGACTTGGTTTGCAGATCAGCTAGATGAAATTGCAAATTTAGTTTCATCGAAATTAAAAAACATCGAACCGATGAAAGAAGCTGTCAATCTAAAAGACTCAACACCGACATGTCATATTTGTGAAAGAGAATTTAACCCTAATGATATAATTGTACGTGATCATTGTCATCTAACATCTCATTTCAGAGGTTATGCGCACCAATAATGTAATTTAAATTATAGAAATTCATTTGTAGTACCGATTGTATTTCATAATCTCAGTGGGTACGACAGTCATTTTATTATTAGAGATCTGTCTAAAAGACACAACACAACTTTGCTTCCAATTAATAAGGAAAAATACATTAGTTTTACTATTTTGAATAATAACACAAACGTCAAATTTCGATTCGTTTAGATTCTTAGGTTTCTCCCTAGACACCCTAGCCTCGTCTCTCAATAGTGAAGACTTTGTTAATACTCGTAAAGAATTTTGTGGTATATCTCAAGATAGATTTAAACTGCTAACCAAGAAAGGTATATTTTGCTATGATTATATCGATAACTTAGATAAATTGACTGAAAATTCTTTACCTTCCATAGAACAGTTTTATATTAAATTAAATGATATTGGGATCGATGAAGATGCTTATAGACATGCTCAATTAGTTTGGGACGCATTTGAAATACAAAATTTAGGTGAATACTCAGACTTGTACCTAAAGACTGGCATTATGTTACTTACAGATATTTTTGAAAATTTCAGAAATACCTGTCTAAAAAATTATCGTTTAGATCCAGCTTGGTACTATACTCTCCCAGGTTTTACATGGGATTGCATGCTTAAATGTACAGGTTGTAAGTTAGAAACCTTTCAAGATATCGATATTTTAATGTTTTTCGAAAAGGGTATACGGGGTGGTATAAGTCAGTGCTGCAATCGATTTTCACAAGCGAATAATAAATATATGAATAACTATGATCCTAGTGAACCTTCCAAGTACTTATTATACCTAGATGTTAACAACTTGTACGGTTGGGCGATGTGTTAACACCTTCCTTACGGTGGGTTTCAATGGGTAGATACAACTATTGACGTTACCACTATTCCAGGTGATGCTCGTGAGGGATATATTTTAGAGGTTGATGTAGACTACCCTGAATACTTACATGATTTGCATAGAGATTTACCTTTTTGTGCCGAACATGGTGTACCTCCAAATTCAAAATTGTCTAAATTTATGACAACCCTATATCCGAAAGAAAAATATGTCATACATTATAGAGCACTTAAACAAGCTCTGCGAAATGGTTTAGTCTTAAATAAAATTTATAGGGTTTTGAAATTTGAATAGGCTGCATGGTTAGCACCTTATATTACAAATTACAAATCCGTTAAAACAAATTCTTTATCAAAAGAGAGAAGCTCGAATATACAATATGTTTCAATACTAAACGATAAGTTACATACAGACATTATAATATCTACAGGATCCATAACATAATTACATTTTCTTAGCAACTCATTAACTTGATCTAAAATATTATGATAATGTTCAAGATAGTTACATTTTAGCAATAAGTTGATCTTTAAACTAATACTCTCGTCAATGGTGAGTAGCTCCAATACTTCGTTTTCGGTGAAATAATGACAGTCATCATTCTTGCAGAGTATAACCATCTTGAGGTTGTTAAAACCCAGCATTGTTCTCAATTCCAGGTTGGAGCCGAACTTCATTGATGACTGTGCAATATCAGGATTAAAGAGATATTGTTCTGCGAGTTTATTTAATTGTAGTATAAACTCATTCCATTCAAAGCGGTCCATAGAAATCATACCTTGTGTTAGTTCATGTACAATTTTGACTGCTGGTCGGAAGAAGCGTACGGGACTCAACCCACAATGAACCGTAAACAAATTCTCTGGTTTTATCACAAATCGTGTACTTAAGAGCATGTGCTTTTCATTTCGAATAGCCTCTTCATAAAGCTCTAGGATTCGATTAATTTCATTGTTTTCTTCACTTCTTGTTCTGTATCCAGAGTCACTCATCTTCGAATTTTGATTTACACAACCAACAACTCACAGAACGTTTGTGGCACTTATCCATGAGTCGTGTGTTTTATCTAGACCAAGCCAGCGCACCAACACTTTTCCCCCCCTCCTACGTAGTACCCTCTCTACTAAGTAAATATCTGGATCTGCCGTTTTTTGTAATTCCTCTGTATAGAATCCTCCTTTTATAGGATTTCCTCTTACATCTTCGAGTACATATGTTACAGGATTAGTTATTTGTATTTTAATAATTTTAAAGACTTCTGTCGTCCAGTTAGGAATATAACCCTTTTCAAAAATATGTTTAGCTTTACTAATTCTCACCATATCACCCACATTAAATTTTGGTTTGTTAAAAATCTTTAAGTGACTATAAACACTTTTAAGTAAATGACTTTCGGTACTCTTATTTACATCCTTAGGCTTCATATGTATAGTACAATGTCTCCTATTATTATATTCGTCGACTATTGAAAGTAACATATCAATGCATTTATATTTACCATTCAAACTAAAATATTTGAACATTTGCTCTTTCAGGGTGCGTATAACCCTCTCCACAATTGCAACTTTTTTAATACTAAATGAACTATAATGATTTATATTAAATTGTTTCATGAGTTTCTTAAAATGCGTATTGTAAAATTCCTTTCCTAGGTCAGTTTGTAGATTTCGAGGTTGTCGTTTGTGATATCTTTTCAGAATATTTGTAAAAGCTTTCCCCAGACTTTGATTTCAGCGGTTCGCACCAAACGTATTTTGAAAAACAATCAATTACTACCAATATGAATTTAAAATTTTTATTAACTGTCGCATACTGATCCATTTGCGCAAGATCAGCTTGCCAGAGATCGTCTAATCCATTGATAATAGTTCGCCGGCGAGAATAATTTTTTCTAGCCGGTGTATGTAGTTCCTTAACCAACTGATTTTTTTCTTTGCTGTGCTGTGTTTTCATTATTATATTTGTAAAATGGTTTTAGATTATCAATTTTATTCGATAGTTCCACTATCTTTTTATCTTTCTCTTCGATACACAATTTTAGTCTATTTACTTCACTATGCAATTCTTCCTTAAAATTTTTGATGAGTGTATTTTCATGTACCGTAGCAGTAGTTATTTTATGTAACTGTCTGTGAATATAATCGAAAATTTTGGTTCTTATTTCATTAACAGTTTGATCAACATATCGCTTGTTTGTTGCGTCACTATTTTCGTTTGGAGTTTGAAGATTACTAATCTTCAAATTCTTTACATCTATATTACCATTCGGAGTAAACTCGAAAATAGTGTTACTTGTATGGATCGATGAAGATAAATGTGATGAATAAATTTTAGAATTAGAATATTGTCCAAACTTATTGACACTCATAGTGGATATGATGATAATTTTGGCTCGCCCTTATATTTATATTAGCGAATAATGTTAGCTTCTGTTAACTCATTGATAATAGCAACAATTTCATTATCGTGAGAGGTGTTTCCAGCTTGTTTAGAGGCTACGAGGAGCCTTAATCTATCTATCAACTCATTTACATCATCCCAATAAACGAATTCGATAGGCTTTTTATTGTAGGTAAGGTTCATGCCGGTACCACATACCGCCGATTGTGAACGTGTTTTAGGTTTAGGTATTTCAGTTTCTTGTTCACCTCTAACTAGAGGCTTGATAATATCACTATACTTAAATCGATTTTAACCTTTTAATTTACCCGCTGAGTTGAGGTGGACACTAGTTAAAGTTAAAATCTTTTTATAATTTTTTCTGTCTTCAAGGTTGCACTGTGGATCATCATAAAAAATTAAATTGTAAAGTCCTTCTGTACCCGGAAACCGATACAACCCATCAACGAGTATGTCTCCTGTAGGCTTATCAAAGTCAATAAATTTCCTTCCAAGTATCCATTTTGATTTAGAAGCATCGTAAACAGGTCCGTATACGTTATCAATTTTAGATGACTTGTCCCCATGTTCACGGATATATGGTCTTAGTATTTCCGGATAAGATTCTAGGTATTCGTCTATAACATCCTGAGGGTAGTTCGACATATCATTACCATCATCTTCTTCAAAAACGTTTCCCGGATTGGGTTCATTAGAATTTTCCCAATGACTCTTGGGTAGTGTAAACGATGGCTTAAAAAATTTCTCGAGCGACTCATCTTCTTCAAGTCTCCCTAATTTTAACGCAGTATATTTTTTTCTAATCGAGCGTGTGAGTTCTCTAATTTTCTTCGCGCGTTGCGCATTTGCAATTTGATCTTGCGATGTTAGCGGCATCTTTCCAAATTAACTTATGACACTAACTTACAGCTTTATATACTTATCGAAACCACTTCTATACCGTCCGGTATTCAACCCAAAATCCTTAACGATTACTAATGTTCCGTAAGAATCACTCCAACATCGACGACACAAATCCTTAAATTGTTCATAAGTTAAATCTGGAGTTACATGCTCGTCATATACATGTCTTAAATTGATATCGTCTTGCTTAAAAAGCACAATCATGTTGCAGTTATCTCATATCAACTCTTTAGGTATCTTTGAATAGGTTTGACAAAGATATGTTACATCAATACTTTTGTGACGACCCATTGAATAGAATTCTCGTATTTTATCTTGCTTGTCGCAAGCTACATCGTCAAAAATAAAAACAGAATTTTCCAGAGCCTCCGATGGATCAATAACATCATCGTTAGCTTTGAATGGAAAATATTTAATTTTATCACCAACCTTTTCTAAGACATTTTGTAATAGTTGATATTTTGGTTGGAATAGCGATTTACTGTATACATATATATTCTCAAATTTAAGACCATTTTCACTGAATATAAGACTGAGAAGGGCATTGGTTTTACCACAGTTACTCGGTCCGCAAAAAATTGCTCTAATAGAATTTGGAAGTAGTTCACCATGTTTAGATTTTTGGTGATGTCCTGCATCTGCAATATCCAAATTTTCAATGGGTAAAGTCCTTTGCTGTCGCATTTTAATGATGTTTGAAGTCACTGTATACATACGTACTTATTTATACTATCTTTTTATGGTGGGGGTTTAACTTACTGCTCTTTAATAATCAAACTGTGAAGTTCATACTTACGTAAGCAAATATTATACTAACTAGTGGGGGCAAGATTGGAGGGAGCAGCCGCATAGATCTATATATACGGCAGACAAATTTAATACAATAGTAAAGTAATAATGGATTTCATTAAAATTGAAGTAGATGCATACGTTGCTTCTCAAAAAGTGTACAACCGTTCCTGTAGTGGTGAAAAATTAATATATTTGCTTGGTAAACCAGATTTTATAATACCGAATGAAAGCTTCACAGAAGTTGCTGAAGGAGCATGTAGTGTTGCGGAGTGTTGCCTAATGTTGGAAAAGAAGCGAAAAATTGATAATTATATTAAGATCATAATCAACATTTGTGATCAAGAAAATATTGAAGAAATGAATTTTACCACAGTCGAAAAGCTTATGAAGGATCATTGCCTGGAAGATAGCATTGCATATAAAGTACACGTTTCTAGTTTAATATCAAATTTTAATCTATACTATTTCGAGGACTCTTATCCAGTGAAAAACATAATAAAAAACTACAAGGGATTGGAAGATTGCTGTGATGCTTTTATATATCAAGCTGCCTACTTAGCGAAACATAAAAATTTAAAAATATTTGTTGAAGCTTTAACTGCTATGAAATTATCATATAAGTTTCAACCATCTAAAAACAAAAATCATTTAGGAATCTTGAATTAATTGGAAGAAAACGTAAGAAAATATAAGGCAAACCCAAAAGCTCTTTTAGGATCGGATTGTGGACCAGACTCCGGTCACTGGCCATCTACCAAAGTGAAGGATTATAAGAAGACAATTTTGTTCTTATCAACTCTCACAGATAAGTAAACATTATTAACGTAAATATATTGTTTTATTTTCAACATTCACTTTTGTGAAGTTTCGTTGACTTTTCGTTAACGTTTCGTTGACGTTCCGTCGACGTTCGTTGACGTTTCGTTAATGTTTCGTCGACGCTTCGTCGACGTTTCGTCGACGTCCGTCAACGTTTCGTCGACGTTCGTCGACGTTTCGTTGACGTTTCGTCGACGTTCGTCGACGTTTCGTTGACGTTTCTTCGACGTTTCGTTGACGTTTCGTCCACGTTTCGTCGACGTTCGTCGACGTTTCGTCCACGTTTCGTCGACGTTTCGTTGACGTTTCGTTGACGCCTTCGTTAACGTTTCATCGACGCTAGTAACAGATTTAGGTTTAATAAATAAAAAAATATTTTCATTTAAATATTTTTATTTTCTACAATCTCAAACTGATTCGCTGGATAATGCTTTCCCGTGTTGAGTTGTCCCTTAAACATGAAGAAATATCTTTCAGATGAGAAATCCTCCAAGTGTGTCTTGAATGCTACCGTGACTCTCTGCGGTAGGAATACAACATTCTCCTTCAATTCCAGTAAGACGCATTCCCCGAATTTTGTCTTCACCAGCTTGCCTGAATATATTTTCAATTCAAATTTGGATATTGCAATTTCCGCCAACTTGATGCTGGATTTCCGATTGAGGCACGTCAACTTGTTGATTGCTTGTAGATCCATGTTGTCTGCTTTCAAACTAAACTGAGTTCTCCAGCTAGAACGGACCACCTTATATCCTAACCTAGTGGTAGAGAGGGCGAGCTGAACATGTCATAACAATTCTTAATAACCTATCGAGGTCAAGTCCCGTCCGGGGTTACGTTAGGTCAAAATGCAAGTCCGCACCTGTCGGAAAAGGTTAATAACCTCCCGGGGGTCAAGCCAGGTCAAAATGCAAGTCCTCACCTGTCGGAAATAAACATCGGCCACGTAGCGACATACGTACGTACATATCTATGTAATCCCGTTTTGTACATTATTAATTCCCAGCATCCTACTATTTATCAAAAAAAGGAAACTGAATTACAAATTTCATTACTTTCTGAATTTGAAATCACTTGTTTTTATTGTAATATTTCATATCATGTTTAATAAAACATGTTACATTTAGATAATCATTCAAAAAAACGTGGAAATATGCAAAAATATTAACCAAAAAGAGTATTTCCCATACACTTATATCGTCCTCAATCAACGCTTATATTGCGAATAGATTCCCACGTGAAGTCACACGCTAGTGGCTTCATGTGCGAGAACATACCATTGTGAGTGTATTGTGGTACCTACTACTACCTAGAGACTCCGCAGATCGTTATTTATATATAAGTATTGTTGGAGGGGGGCAACGAAAGTGCTGAGTTCATTTGTTCTCAAATTTCAAGTGTAAGGTGAAATATGAGGAGGGGGGAAGTGTCGAGTTCATTTGTTCTCAAATTTCAAGTATAAGGTGAAATATGAAACAACAATTAAAAATTGCTTTGCTTTATTTTTAACATTTTTTAAATATTACATTCTACACTTAAATATATATTAAAAAACATTTTTTCATTTACTCCTTCCATCATTGTGAAGTCGTCGCTTCGCTATTCCTTTTTAATAGAAAATTATTCAACCAGCTGTCCAACTTTTCACAATTTCTCAAACTGCACATATTTTCTTATTTTTATAATTTCAGTAAATTAAAATTATTCTTCAATTTCTCAATATTGATTATTTTCGTAGGATCCATGTCGATAGTCTGCAAGAATTTTTCTTTCTGATATTCTTTGATGTAGATGATGTCGGCATCAAAAAGAAACTCTTCTAAAATTTCTCGCACAAGATTGCACTCCACATACATATTGGAACACCATAAACCATGAAAATTGTGCTCCAAATAAGATACTTGCTTTCTATCCACCGCAGTTAGCAAATAATAATCCTTAGGGGGTTTTATCAGCAGGTGTAAAATTTGATTTTTAATTTTGATTGACAATTCTTTGAGGTAGAAAAGTCCGTCAATTATAAACCCTTGAGTGTCTACCGCTGCGATCTTCATTCTTCCGAATCAAACTAGCAACTGGGAGTTTGTTCAGGTAAGTAGATAAGCTATGAGTGTTCCGCCTCACGATCCCCATGTTAATCGCCCATAAGAGATTTTTGCGCCGAAATCGTACCATAACCTCACTTTTTCACCCAACTTTGCAGTAGATACTAATACAGGGTTAACTATCACTTAGTACAAAATTTTTTATGGCAGATAAAGAAAAATTAGACTTGCCAAAATAAATTTTCTAACATTTGTCTTAAGCCTAAAAAATTTTTTTTTCAAATTGTATTAAACCCCTCAAAAAACGCCACCTATGGACGCCCTCGTGACGTGTCAATTTCGCGTATGTCAATGGTAGTGACGGGAAGTGAAATAGCGCGGCGTTGCCACGTCTATCAATTTATCCGAGGATTCACCACAAAATTTCGATTTCCTTTTAAAAACGATTACTTTCTAAGGAACATGTGGAATGCCTATGAAACACCTACCTTACTGACATTTCCAGGATTGTATTGCACCATTTTCTGTTTTTTCTTGCTTTTTTACATTAAAAGTCACACAACACAACATTCACATTTTCTAAATCTGTTGGGGATCTCTTGGTTTCCCTCGGCTATTCCTTTTATTTGAAGCGAGGTACTCAGCCTGACGACCACGACGAGGTGGATCCCCCTTCGCCAGGAAAACCCCGAAGGGTAACCAAAAAATCACAACTGCACTAGCACACATTGCACATGCAAAGCACTACAGTAGCTGTTCAAAGAGGCCGCCGTTAACTTCGATGCACAAATTCACTCGGTTAACTAAAGAAGTCCGGATACGTGCAAAAAGTCCATGATTATTCCGGATTTGAACAGCTGCACCTTCAATTCGTTCACGTAACTGCTGCTCGTTGTCGATTTCCTGCTCGTACACAATCGCCTTCATGAATCCCCAAATACAAAAATCTATTGGATTCAAGTCTGGTAATCGCGGCGGCCATGCAATTGGCCCTCCTCGTCCGATCCAACGGTTGGGGCATTGGTTGTCTAAAAGTGCACGAACAGGT
Organism: Pseudeuparius sepicola; assembly: GCA_963920635.1. Taxonomy (NCBI): domain Eukaryota; kingdom Metazoa; phylum Arthropoda; class Insecta; order Coleoptera; family Anthribidae; genus Pseudeuparius; species Pseudeuparius sepicola. Next base: position 25,663,019 of record OY987304.1, on the reverse strand, counting down.
CTCGCAAAATGGGCTGGTGCACCATCGTGCATAAACCACATGTCATGCAGTACTTGTAGTGGCAAATTATCAAACAAAAAAAACATTTGTCAGAAAATCCAAGTATCGTTCAGTGTTTAAATTTTCCGGTAGAATGTATGGTCCAATTAATCGATCTTCATAAAGTCCTGTCCAAACATTGATGGAAAACCGACGTTGGAAATTAAACCGCCGAACCGCATGTGGGTTCTCATCGGACCAAATATGGCTGTTGTGTCTAAAAAAACAGAAATTATAAATATTTACAATTTTGGCGAATGCGTTAGGATTGACAGCCAATTTTATAATAAATAAAAAAGATAATATGGAAGAGAAAAAGCTAAGTAAGTGAAAATGTACATACGTGTTTAAAACCCCAGCACGTGTGAAGCAGCATTCATCTGTCCAAAGAATGTTGAAAAAAAAGTTTGGATCTTGGTCGATTCGAGCACGTAGCCAAGTGCAGTAGGTCATTCTCACCGGAAAATCATTTGCTTCTAATGCTTGGACCTTTTGTATGTGATAAGGGTGAAGGCCGTTTTCCCTTAGAATCCTCCATGCCTGTCAATAATTTTATTGTTACATTTTAAATTTTATGTAGGTATTAGGTGCAAGCAAAGACAATCCCATCACATGGGATAGTATTTGGTAGAAGTCAGTTTTATTGGTTTTATTTTACTTGCCTTGTTCTGAGATATTCCTAATCTCCTTGCAATAACTGTAATGCTTATGGAAGGTTGCTCTTCCACCAAATCAAGCACTGACTCAACATCGTCCATATTCATTTGCCCGCCAGGTCCACCCCTTCGAGCTTACAAAACACCAGTGTTTCGCATACGTTGTACAACGTTCACGAAAGTACGTGGGTTAGGCATATTGCCCTATTAGGAAAACGAATACGGTATTCTGCTGCAGCTCGATGTGCACTTTCATTGCATCTCCCGTACATTATAACCATGTCCGTTAACTCGGCGTTCGAATACTCCGGCATTTTCACAAAGACGCTGAACGATTTGCCGCGAAAATCAAGACTAAACTGGGAAATAACGCGAGGTTACATTCGCAAATGCCCTCCGTCGGCTACTAGCGAAACTAGTGTGAACTGTCACGCAATATTAGATTAGAGATGCGACGTCGAACAAAACTATGTATCGATTCGATACACACAGACGTTCGGTCTGTATTGCAAAGCGTTCAGTCCAATAACGCCGGCATTAAGAAATCACAGAATGCTTTTCGTTTCGTTTAGAAGATTTTCAGTAAGATTGCTTATGAAAGTTATTTTTTTTTTGAAGACACAATCGATATCGATATCGATAATTATTATGCACCACGCCAACCTCTCTACTTGTCCCATCCATGCGGCACCGTCGCAATGATAAGCGACGGTGCCGATCCATGCCCATCATAATGTATGTACAGTTGCCTAGCTAGTAAGTTGTGAAGTGACGAACGGGGAGCAGTCGAAAAAACGTTTCATAGACTCGACCCGGCCGATACGTCGCTTAATTCATAGCGCCGAGGCTTCAGAAGAGGTTAAATGGTGGACAAGAATTCATCAGAGGAGCTCCGGGGTATTAAGGGAGACGGCTTGTGGTGTCACGCGGTACTCCGCTTTCCGCGAGACTATTAGGGACCGGTCCGGATACGAGCTAAAGTAAGGGGAATCTAATAGCGCTGCTTCTGTACAGATTCAAATCGATTGTTACTTATGTATTTTTTAAATTTGTTTGAGTAAAAAGGTATTTTCACCGTTCCTAAATCAACGGCGACACCGCGGAAAATTACTTACAGCTGCCAAATTGGATGACGTCATTAAAGGCGGAGATTTACAGGGAAAATAGGGGTTTTTACCCTTTTTTTAAAGATCGTTAAAAAAACCTTAAAAAATTTTTTCTATGTTTTCTTAAGCCACCCTGCGCACGTGGTAAAATTTTTTGTATTAAGTCATAGTATACGTGGCGTTCGTCGTGTGCGTGGCGCGCGTGCATGACGAGCGTGGCGCCCGTGAGCACGCCACGCATATTAGTATCTACTGCAAAGTTGGGTGAAAAAGTGAGGTTATGGTACGATTTCGGCGCAAAAATCTCTTATGAGCGATTAACATGGGGATCGTGAGGCCGAACTCTTATAGCTTATCTACTGAGGTAAGCGGTCTTACATCAAGTTTCTGTCTACTTCGCTTAGCGGCAGATATTCCATAAGACTGTCGTGAATAATTAAGCAATATGCTCGAGTGTTTTTTGAAAAACCGACATAACTTTCTATGTCTAGTTTGACGTCAACAGTGGTGTTAAGGGTCTCATTTCTTCTAGAACAGTCGATAACAAACAGAGTTACGTTATCTTTGTAATCCTTGTAATCTAGCAGTGGACGTTTCTCACGAACACCCATAAAACTTGAATAAAATTCAATGTAACTATTGTAAGCTTCTAAGTAATCATTATTTTGGAAATCCAGCCTCTGCCTTTCAAATGGGAAATATTCACAGTTTAGAATTAACCTCACGTCTGATATATTTATGTGATCGAATTTTGTGGGATCCCTTTTACTATTTACTGTGCGATTAGTTTGAAAACCAACTACAACAAACCTAGGAGATTCCACTGCTGCAGATATTTTCACTGACCAAATTTCTTTCAAACGAGAGTTTGAGTAAGAGTTGGCAATTCATGTAATTCCCACTTTCTAAAGGGTATAATAATCTGTTGATCTCGCTTTATGGATTGCAGGAGATCTAATGTAATCATATCGCTTGGCTGAATATGTTTCACTTTTAGTTCTATATTGGTAATTAATAATCCTGCTGTGAACTCTGTAGTAGCGTCGACGGTTTTTGTTTTTACTACAATATCTATCGTTTCTGTCGCCTTCATCTCCTCTTACTTATAATACCAGGTGCGGTTTAATATGGTTAAAAAAGTGTTTTGACTCGTATTTTATTGCCTGTTCTCTAGCTACCCTGGTAAAATATAAATGAACTCACTTGGAACACAGTGATATACGAGGCGCGATCTATTTCATAGCTTTTACCACGCTCCGCTACTGGTAAAAATTGCAGACTGATCAGCCGAAATCACCAGTATAAAATTCACAGGTTTTTATGCTGTTCCAAGTGACTTTAGAAATACTATACCGCTCTGCTGGTTGTGAACTTCTCGGCCGACCGGCACTCCTTTTATATATAAGATAACGACTTCCGGTGCGGTCTTATCGCTACTTTTGGTCTGTCTCTCTCGTCCGTAGTCTCGGCGCGGCGTTCGCGGCGTTGCCGGATCCTCGATTTTGTCGTGTAGGTGCGACGTTGCCTTTTCCTGGAATGCAATAAAAAAAGCCCGTGTGTGGAATCGAACCGGTTCCGTTCGTGTCCCGATCCCGTCGCCTTGACCACTCGTCCACCCGTCCATATTCTAATCGCACCGTAGAAATGGCAAGGTTCTGTCTCGCCGACGTCATCCGTTCGGGCGCGCGCGCGCTTGCACCTCGAGGGACGCCTGTCAGGTAGCGTGAAAGGATCCGGATCCGGGGGCCTGACAGGGAGGGGAGTCTTGAGCCTGAGAAAAAATTAAGAGAAAAAATGCAGTTAGAGAAAAAATATGATCAAAAGTTAGGTATGAGAAAAAATATAGAGTGATCAAAAGTTAGGTTTAAATATGAGAAAAATATACTGGATGGAACAAAAAGAGAAATATGTGAAAATATTAAGAGAAAAAATATACAGGGTGACAAAAAGTTCGATTATGTTGAGAAAAATAGTAACCAAAAGGTAGCTAAATATATGCGATGTCTTAGAAGAAAAATGTCTTGGAAAGAGTTTCTTAAAGGTGGAGAAAAAGTTGGAGGGTGGACAAATTGTTCACAGAAAACATTTAAGCGGTTTTAGGTGGAATGAATAATAATTGATGCAAAGTATATGTTTTCTTTGTTCGTTAAAAATAGAATGCGATGTAATGTTTCCGGAGACATTTGATAAAGCTCCATAAAATCAAAGTCTTCATTTAGTCTCGTTGTTTCTTTGCGACAAAATGGGTAAAGTAATGAGAAAGTTTCCTAAAAATTAATCGTCTAATCAATTTTTTTGTTTCAGAATTTATACAATTCATTAAGCAAAGGGTCCAAACCTTACCAGTAAGTTGTAAAATTAAAACTATACCATAATTTATTCGTATTTTGTAGCCAGATGGGCAGTATGTTGTTATGATTGGAAAAAAGGGGGATGCCCCCTTTGGAAAGGAGGGAGCACCCCCTTTCATAGGGGAACACGCGTCCCACCACGTATTTTTTTATGTGGAGGGGCCCCTGGGGGTTGTTTGGGCGTTCCCCAAATGGTATAACAATAATTCTTGTTATTTAACTCCTGTATAACCACTAAATTTGTTTCAGATTTGGTACTGACCTCTCGCATTTCGGTATTTCCAACCAATTACCATTCACTAGATTCTCCACATTTATTATTTTGACTGTTTGGTCGACGACGGATCGTAGGAATGTTTCCTTCACTTTCCCCTTGACATAGACGCAGTCAACATTGAACAAAAACTTTTCTATTATTTCTCGTAGAAGTTCGTACGCTACATAGCCGCTCGAGTACCAAAAACCCAATAAATTTTGTTCCAAATATCGCACCTGTTTTTTATCTGAATCACCGAGTGTTAGAAAATCCCTGGGTGGTTTCAATAGCACATGTAACGTTTGTTTATTGATTTTAATTGACAATTCTTTGGGGTAAAAACACCCCTCCAACGTGAAACCCTGAACATCTACTACCGCCACTTTCATCGTCTCATCACCAACTAGTTAGCAATTTCTAGATCACGTTCCTAACAATTTCACTTAACGGCAAATAATCCATGACGCAATCGTGCACGATGACGCAATAGACTCCAGTTTTTTCCGGAAAACTTTTAGTGCTCTCTATGTCTAGTTTTACGTCGACCGTATTGGATTTCATTGATTCATTTCTTCGGGAACAATCGATGACAAAGAGGGGAGCATCTTCCCCAAAATCATTATAGCTTAGTAGAGGTTGTTTGTCTCGAACGTTCGTAAAACTGGGATAAAATTCCACATAGTTATGGTAGGCGTCCACGTAGTCGTTTTTTGCAAAATTCAATCTGAGCCGCTCGAACGGATAATAGTCACCGTTCAATATTAATCTTACATCAGATATGTCCACGTGATCGAATCTTGACGAATCCTTTTTAGCGTTCTCCTTACGATCAGTTTGAAACCCTACGATAACATAACGGGGACTTTCCACGGCCGCCGAAGTTTTGACAGACCAGATTTCTCTTTGTGAGTCCTTGGTGAGAGCCGGAAGCTCGTGCACTTCCCATTTTCGAAATGGAATTATTATAGGTTTATCCAGTTTGATTGATTCCAACAGATCTAACCTAATCATGTCGTTTGGTTGAATATGTTTCACTTTTAATTCAATGTTATTAATTGTCAATTCTGCCGTTAATTCTACCGTCGTGTCTGGCGTTTGTTTCAACATCAAGGAGTTGTTATTATTGCGGGATCTTATTAGTCTTATGGTTTGCTTCCCACAAATAGCGTATTGATAATCGTTAAAAATTCCAAATAAATGTTTAAGTGGCATTCTTATATTGAACGTTCCAGCATCGTTTACTGCTAAACCTTCATGGGGATAAGACCATCCTGAAGTTATCAGATATCTGTCAGAGTTGGGGGGATAACACAAATACGCTCTTATGGCGCTTACAATTCCCGGGTCTCGCACGCTCTCCAATTCCTTACTATTTATTTCGTAGGAGACAGAGTCAAATAAAAATCCGGCGGCGTTATTGGCGAGTTTACACGAACCAGTTTCGCCGGTCTTAGTTAACTTTCCCTTAATACAAATTGCCGCATCATACATTAATAGCCAGGAATCACCTTGATTAATAGTAATCTCCACTATATCATTGTTCATGAATGATTTAACAAAGGGATAGTAGGTGCGCGTCTCCAGCCGTTGAATGGATTCGTCAAAATTTGGGTTTCGATGCACGTCGAAAACTTGGGGCGTTAGAGACATTGTAACCGAGAGATTCCAAAAATAGACGGTTCTCGAGAGTAAGATTTTTACCACGATCTAAACACTTCAAAGGTGCGGCAGGTTGTGATCCTCGCGAATAGGGTAATATTATTGATGTCTCTCTTAGTCACCAGTACGTAGAGAAGATTTCTTGGCGTTTCGTCAATGGCGTAACCGGGATCGGCTCCTATCGCAAACTCGTATATCGTATGCGTGGGACGATTATTATAATAAGCTCCGACTGTTATATTACTGTCTATATGCACGGTTCTAACTTTAACGATGTTTACGGGTAAATCCGACGAATGCAGTATGCCCGGCTTTAATATACGTTCCGAGAATCCCAAAATTTTTCCTATCGAACCTTCTGTTTGAAAATCTATCGAATCGTTTTGACTATAAATCTCACACTGGAGAGTGCTATTGTTGGCCTTCAACGAAAACTCGTTTTGAGGTTTGTCTCCTTTGACAAAATTTAATGATTTAATTATCTGAGATTCTATAACACTAATCTCATATGAACCGGTGGGAATTTCTATGGTCTTTCTCTGATTATTTTTATCGATGAAGTAAAATTTGTTTATGCCCGCGCTCTTGTCAATATTCGGTATGCTGTTGTAGGAGTGAAATCCTAAAAGAGCTAATCCGTATTCGGCGCCCTGATCTAAATAGATTGGTGTGTCGAAATCAATAGATAACGTGGAGGAGGTACCGTGCACAGTGAATATCAGCGAGGACATGACTGAAAGTTTTTCACATGAAACCGCATCTTTTATAGAGAAACTCCAAACAAAGATGGCCGCAATTTATTTCACTGTATTTTTGGTAGGGACTATTATTATATGCAATTTTCACACCTTTCCCTAAATAGGTAATCAGTTCGGGGGGCGGTTTTAATCCGCCAAAACTGTCAAAATATTCCACATGATTGTCGCATTTCTTATAAGCTACCCAATGCGTGCTACGCACCACGTCTAAATTTACAATTGCCGATTCGTTCTTATGTGGACCGTTTCGTGGAAGAGTGTCTCGCATAAAGACCCCTCTAAAATTTCTTAATTTTAACTTTTTGCCAAAATTTATCAAATCTCTGTCTGACAGCGGTCTATTAGGTAGCTTTATTGGTAGTTTTTTTGCTGTTTTTTGAGAAAAGACCAAATCCTCCACGATTATTTTTTCGTAGGTATAGTCCCGAACCGTCTTTTCCAATCTTTTCCATGGCTGTGTTGTGCCTTTTTTCCTCTTCCAACTTCTTTTGCGCTTGTTTCGCGTCTAGTATAGTTCTTACAACAGAACTAGTTCCTCCTGCCACCGACCCCAGAGCTCCTAAGGCCCCAAGTAGAGGTAAAAGCGGTAGAAACCCACCAGTTTTTCGCTCGAACGCGGCGGCCTTCTCTCCAAATTTAGCGTCTTTCGATTTGACCCTATCCCAGGCGCGATTTTCCAATTCCCAGTCTGCCTTGTGTCGCTCTTCCACAGATTTATTTTTCAAATACGCCAAGTCGTGAATTCTACAGGCTGAGTCAAGTTTATTTACGCCGGAATCACCCCTTTCGATTCTTTCCCGTAATTTTGTTCCTGGCCCACAAAACTGATAGCCGGGGATATGCAATTCGACGGGTAGTTTGTTAATTAAACTGTTTACTAGACCTTCACCGGTGACTAGCAACATCGAAATGAATATATTGCCACTCGCGCACTCATATTTATAAACGAACATCGAATTCGTGTTCCCGACATTGACACGAGTCCAACGAGGTGTCGCAAAGACATTTTTTCTCTTAATATTTGTCCACACTGTATATCTTCCATCCTTTTTTCTCTTAATGTTCGATCACTCTCTCGCCTTCCCCATCCTGTATATTTTTTCTCATACCTAACTTTTGATCATATTTTTTCTCTAACTGCATTTTTTCTCTTAATTTTTTCTCTTAATATTTTTCACATATTTCTCTTCTTGTTCCATCCTGTATATTTTTGACAGGCTCAAGACTCCCCTCCCTGTCAGGCCCCCGGATCCGGATCCTTTCACGCTACCTGACAGGCGTCCCTCGAGGTGCAAGCGCGCGCGCGCCCGAACGGATGACGTCGGCGAGACAGAACCTTGCCATTTCTACGGTGCGATTAGAATATGGACGGGTGGACGAGTGGTCAAGGCGACGGGATCGGGACACGAACGGAACCGGTTCGATTCCACACACGGGCTTTTTTTATTGCATTCCAGGAAAAGGCAACGTCGCACCTACACGACAAAATCGAGGATCCGGCAACGCCGCGAACGCCGCGCCGAGACTACGGACGAGAGAGACAGACCAAAAGTAGCGATAAGACCGCACCGGAAGTCGTTATCTTATATGGGAAAATACATGAGTGCGAGTGAGATGGAAGATGGATCGACCCCTTTACCTCACTACTATTATATTCCTTGGTTCGATATTGATACTGTATCCCGGGCCTACTGTAGGCATAAACCCAAAAAGAGTATGCGAAGGTGCGTTGTTGTAATATGATCCAGAAATTAAATTGCACTCCACTCTTATTGTTACCACTTGCACAATCTATACTCGGAGGTCTGACTGATGTAAATCTCCGGATTTCAATATTTTATTGGAAAAGCCAAGCAGTTTAGCTATAGTATAGGGCGGTATAAAATTTACGTTATACAGAGGATTTAAGTTCACATTTTAAAGTATTATTGTGTAACAATAATTTTGTTGTCCGGGTTCTGGAGTGGTAAATAACAGGCGTAAGTGTGCTAGGTACACTTTAATGGATTGCTTTTACCTTAGGTTACAACAGGTATATGTCAAAATTAGTATTATTTGATACAATTTTCGCAACGCACCACAGGCTCACACTGTTGAACACCACGGTTCGGCTCGGAATCAAGGTTGGGTATAAAGTCGCAAAATATTGGGCCGGCTAAGAAAAAAACCCGCGAATAAACACCGTATATTATACCTGCAAACCGAAATATAGAAACAAGAAAAATGAGAAAATGATTCAGGCTATTTTTCGTTACAACTGCCCCCTCTTAATTCTTTTTGAGATCTACAGTAGTTGATATCAAGAATTAGTTGTAGCATGATAAGGTTTAATGTGGAATTCGTGGAATGCTCCCCTCTCTTTTTGTGTGCTAGTGTCTGCTAAAATAAAAGTGGCAGAACTAATTTGCTTTTTTATGGAGTAGGGTCCCTCTAACAAAAAGCAAATTTCTTAATTTCCGAATCTAAAACAAACGAAGTGGGATTCGCCCGCAACAACACTAGATCTCCCACGTTATAAATTGGATAAGGGCGACCAGGGTTACGCAATTTTCTTTTTTCTGCCAGAGACTCCAGAGTCTCCCGAGATAATACTAATTTTTCTTGGTGAGGAACTTCTAGTGTTGCCTCCTGAGGATAATCTAAATAGAATCGGAGTACAGAAGATGCAGGTTCGCCTAACTGTAACTCTCTAGGGGCGAATCCAGTATTCTCGTATTTGAACAATATGTTCGGAAAAGAGGAGAGAGGTTTCGCATACTTCTCTCAACGGGGTTGCTTTGAGGGTGTCTTATAGATGAAAACATCGTTTTAATTCCTAATTCGTCGAGTGTGGCACTCCACGCTTTGGCCGTAAATTGGCTACCATGATCGGTTAGTACACTTGATACACGACCAAATTTTGGAAAGGAATCCAATATTAAAGGGTTTGGAATAGCTTTAATAGAAGCTTTCCTTAAAGCATACATAGTGATATACTTCGAAAATATATCGATCATAACGCACAAATACTGGACACTTCCTCTGGATGTAGGTAAAGGACCATATAAGTCGATTGACAGTATACCGTTTATTTTTTCCGGTACAATGGGCATCAATGGTGGCTTAGGCATTATTGAATGCTTCGATTTCTGACACAATAGACAGTTTTTTATGACCAATTAAATACTTTTGAACATACCTTTCCGCCATAAATCTTTTTTCTAGCCATCCATGTTTTATACACACCGAAATGTCCGATAGTGGTATGATACAACATAACATATTCAGGCACTGGTACTTTTGGTATGCATAAAGTGTACGGTTCGTCTTCAGAACGCCGAGCGAAAAGAAAATCATTGTGAAATACAAAATTATTCCAACGGGAATCTTCTATTTCGGAAAGTAAATCTCTGATGATAGGACCTAGTTTTTCTTCCTCTTGTTGCGATTTCGATAATTTTTTGAAATCTTGTTTTGATAAAGGGAATGATTCCTTTAAATACATCAACTTAAAACAACGGTTCCCAGGAGTAGACAAACGTGAGTAGTTAAGCAAAGCGGGCATCAGGACAGTGACGTCACGGCCTCGGCCGCTACGTGGCAGATGTTTATTTCCGACAGGTGAGGACTTGCATTTTGACCTGGCGTGACCCTCGGGAGGTTATTAACCTTTTCCGACAGGTGCGGACTTGCATTTTGACCTGACGTAACCCCGGACGGGACTTGACCTCGATAGGTTATTAAGAATTGTTATGACATGTTCAGCTCCCCCTCTCTACCACTAGGTTAGGATATAAGGTGGTCCGTTCTAGCTGGAGAACTCAGTTTAGTTTGAAAGCAGACAACATGGATCTACAAGCAATCAACAAGTTGACGTGCCTCAATCGGAAATCCAGCATCAAGTTAGCGGAATTACCGCAAGATTTGCCATTGAAAATATATTCAGGCAAGCTGGTGAAGACAAAATTCGGGGAATGCGTCTTCACCTGGAATTGGAGGAGAATGTTGTATTCCTACCGCAGAGAGTCACGGTAGCATTCAAGCCACACTTGGAGGATTTCTCATCTGAAAGATATTCCCTCGTGTTTAAGGGACAACTCAACACAGGAAAACTTCACCCGGCAAATCAGTTTGAGATTGTAGAAAATAAAAATATTTAAACGAAAAAAAAATTTTTTTAATTATTCAACCTAAACCAACTAATATGATAAATATTAATAATAGGAACTACAGAAAAATATAAATACATGATATTTAGAGAGAATCGACTTCAGTCTAATGTTATCATTCACTGGAGAAGGGTTATTTAACTCGTTAATAAATAAATTACCAATTGAGTTCCACATTCCCGGATATCAATATTGTGGACCTGGTACTAGACTAGAAAAAAGATTAGCAAGGGGTGACAGTGGAATTAATAGATTAGATACTTTATGTAAAAAACACGATATATTCTACTCAAAAACCGGGTTGCTGGAAGATCGACATAAAGCTGACTTGGAATTGGAAAATCAAGCTTGGGAAAGAGTTAAAAGCAAAAACGCAAAATTAAGTGAAAAAGCTGCTGCTTGGTTTGTAACAACGGCAATGAAAGCTAAACGGAAGTTAGGTATGGGTCTAAAAAAGCGTCCCAACTCATTCAGGCGAGATATAGTTCGAAAAGTTGAAAAATCGCTGAAAAAATCATTTAACAACAATCAGCTGAATAACGTTAACAATATTAAAAATACAACATTAGCTGCCATCAAAGCTGCACGACTAGCTGTTAAAACAGTGGGAGGAAAAAGAAAGGTGCGAATACCAAGAATTATCCCATTTCAGCACAAAACCGGTGGGTTTCTACCGTTGATTCCAATCCTAGCTGAATTGGGAGCTCTTGGATCGGTAGCTGGAGGTGCTAGTGCGGTTGCTAAAACCATAATCGATGCCAAAAATGCTCAAAAAAAGATGGTTGAAGAAAAACGACATAATCGAGTAATAGAAGCTATTGGAAAAAAAGGATCAGGTCTTTATATGCGATCGTGGTGGATTTGGTTTGTTTTTTTTTAAAAAAAAACTTAGTTCAAAAACTTCCTCTAAAGCTTCCTAATAGACCATTAACAGATGTTGACCTAAATAAATTTGCTAGAAAAATAAAAGTGCCGCATTTTAAAGGTATATTTATGAGAGACACGCTTCCAAAAACAAAACCAAATGCAAATGAGTCTGCAATTATAAATTTAGATATTCAAAGCAATAAGGGAACACACTGGGTAGCATATATAAAAATGAATAATTTTGTACAGTATTTTGATAGTTTTGGTAACTTAAAACCACCTACAGAACTTATTCGTTACTTAGGTAAGGGGGTTAAGATTTTATACAACGAGTCCTATCAAAAATTTAATGAAATAAATTGTGGTCACCTGTGCCTCGCATTTCTCTATAAAAAGCAGAGGTCAGCTTAGAGTCAACTCAGTCATGTCACTGATATTCACCCTACATGGATTCACTTCAACGCTAAGTATTGACTTTAATAATACAATATATTTAGATCCTGATGTTCAGTATGGTCTAGCATTGTTAGGATTTCATACAATACTATTCCTAATATTGAGGCGCCTAATAACAAATTTTATGTTGTCAATGAAAACAATGAACGAAAAATTATAGAAATTCCTACTGGGTCATATGAAATTAGTGCTATAGAAAGACAAATATTGAAATCTTTGAAAAAGTTAGATAACAATCCAAATATATTTTCATTGAAAGCTACCAATAGTACGCTTCAGTGTGAAATTTATAGTGATCAATACAGCATTGATTTTCAGCAGGATTCAATAGGAAAATTGTTAGGTTTCTCTAACCGCTTACTACAATCAAAGAAACTTCACATATCAGATTTACCTGTAAGCATTGTTAAAGTTAGATAGTAATATAACGGCTGGAGCATACTATAATAATAAACCATCGCATACTATTTACGAATTTGCTGTGGGGACCGACCCCGGTTACGCGATAGACGAAACTCCAGGAAATTTGCTATACGTACCCGTTACCAAACGTGAAATTAATAATTTATCATTATCAATTTTTGATCAAAATTCCCAGTTGGTAAATTTCAGAGGTGAAGAAATAATTGTAAGATTAGAATTAAAAAAGTTGTTATAAAATGGGTCTAGTTTTTGATGACGCTAGATATCAACCGTATAAAAGGAGATCACAATATTCTCAAAAATCACTCCCTCAAAGGTCTCATAAGTGTGAACCTCGTGAGAAGAATCTTATACCTACACCTGAAAATCTAAAGTTTTTAAAATCTCTTGGGTACGATGTCGTTAACACCTCAAGTGTTCGACGTGTATCGCTCACCAAAATTCGATGAATCAATTCAACGATTGGAGACACGTACCTATTACCCATTTGTTAAGTCTTTTATGAATAACGATATAGTGGAAATAACTATCAATCAAGGTGATGCCTGGCTATTAATGTACGATGCCGCGATATTTATTAAAGGAAAAATAGAGAAAACAGGCGGAGCAGGTACTTTCAGCCTTGTCAATAATGGTGCTGCTTTTTTCTTTGAATCTATATCTTATGAACTGAATGGTAAAGAAATGGATGCTGTTAGAGATCCTGGTATCATGAGTTCGATTAGAGCATATTTGTGTTACACTCCTAATGATCATAAACATATGATGACTTCGAGTTGGACCTATCCAGAAAAATTTTCTGTTTTGAATAAGGATGGTTCGTTCAGGTTAAGAATCCCTCTTAAGCACTTATTTGGTATTTTTAATGACTATCAATATGCTATTTGAGGTAAGCAAACCATAAGACTCATAAGATCCCGAAGTGATGCCAACTGTTTGCTATTAAAAGAAACTCCAGGAATAATCCCAGAATTAACTGCAGAACTAACCATTAGCAGTATCGAGCTGAAGGTAAAGCATATTCAACCCAATGACATGATTAGACTGGATCTGTTGAAAGCAATCAAAAGCAATAAACCTATTTTAATTCCGTTTCGTAAATGGGAATTACACGAATTACCAAATCTCACCGAAAATGCCACTAGAGAAATATGGTCGGTGAAAACATCTACAGCAGTCGAGAGTCCGAGATTTGTTATAGTTGGATTTCAGACAGATCGTAAAGAGAACTCAAAAGAAGATCCTACACAGTTCGATCATATAGATATCTCGGACGTTAGGTTAATCTTAAACGGTGATTATTATCCATTTGAACGGCTAAGGCAAGATTTCAATAAGGATTATGTAGAATCATACAATAATTATACTGATTTTCATCCAAGTTTTATGAATACTCGAGACAAGCGTCCTATTCTCAGTTACAAAGACTTTAAAGAACATGCAACGCTTTTTGTTATCGATTGTTCCAAAAGAAACGAGTCCGTAAAAACCAGCACGGTTGACGTAAAGTTAGATATCGAGAGCACCAAAGGATTTCCAGCTAAAACTAGAGTTTATTGTATAATTATTCATGATTGTATACTAGAATATTTACCGTTGAGCGAAACTGTTAGAAATATAATGATTTAAATAACAAACCCCCTCTCCTTTGCTTAACTATCAATTGGATATAAAAACGTATCGGTTAGTAAAGAAAACCATTCTCTGTAAAAGTATAGATAAAACGTAACCATGAAAATTGCAGTTATTGACATTCAAGGCTTCATGGTGGAAAATGAATTCCATCCTAAAGAGCTGACAATTAAAATTAACGAACAAATATTACACGTATTATTAAAACCGTTCAGAGATTTTAATTCACTTAGTAAATTCGATAAAAGACATGTTAGAAATCTTGAAAAAAATCGTTTAGGGATTAAATATTCCAGTGGATATGTGGACTATAGTGAATTACCCAAAATAGTAGAAAATATTTTGTTCAACGTCAATTCAGTCTACGTTAAAGGTGATCAAAAGGCAAGATTTTTACGTAATGTTATCGACAAGAAAATAGTTGATGTTGGAGATCTTCAGAACAATTGGATTCAAGTACCAAAGTTTGAGAAGGAGATACCATCATGCTTGTGTCACACAGAACATAAGAAATGGTTATGCAGTTTAAGTAATTGTGAAAAACTATATAGTTGGCTACAAACATTTTTACCATAATATATTATGTTAGTTTAATCTGTAATGTAGTATAAAAATAATTAAATTTTTAATAATACTTAGTTGTTTATTTTAATTACCCCCTCCAAATACATATAGGTATAAATTACAAAATCTTAACAAATATCCTACAGTTTTATTCAAGATGTTGTTAAAAGCAGAATACATTTTTTTGCATGCTATAATTAACAACGTGTTCTATATTTATAAACCAACCTATGTAGACGAATTTGCAATTTGTGTGGATAAACATCCTATAAAATGGATTCCTTTTATACCTGTACCTGATACTAAGGATATTGTAATGGTAAATCTACCTAGAAGTTTTGCATACTACAAAATTAGAATGACATTTAAAAATCGAACAATTGCTGATGCGGAATGGTTAATCCATTGCTCAAAAATCTATAACAATAAAACTACTCTGACTTCTAATAACGTACAAGGAAGTCAGCAGGAATCTTCAGGGTGTATGAGAGAAGTGAACGTGCTGTACATGATCTACTTTATAACAACATGTTCGTCATTATTAGTCGTGAAATTGCTTATTAAACTTAATCAGAGACTACTTAGTGAACGAAAATGGTATACAACAATATTAAGAAAAAACTAAAACCAAATCTGTCATTGTATCATACGTATTAAATAAAAAAGTTAAAAATATACCAAGTATTTCATTTACACCCTATCTATAATTTCTATAATTTGTTGCAGAGCGACATTTTTATTTTATTCAAGTTGAAAGAGCAAAGTATAAGATATTTATTGATGGTGGTTTTTGAGTATTAAACGCTAAAAAGTATTATACTTACCTGTAAAGTTATCTTTTCATGATTGTCTTAACACTATCTTTATACTTAACACTTTTTAATTTTTTTATTTCAACTTTTTGGATTAAGAATAGGGATAAAAATAAAAGTTATTAGCATAAATTTAATATATGTATTGAAAATAAAATATAGGTATATTTACAAAAATCTAATCATAATAATATATATATAAAATAAGACTAAGACTATATATAAAATAAGACTAAAGAAAACTATAATAAAAAAATTAAAACTGACTATATACAAAAATTTATGTGAAGTCCCGTTTTGTCAAGTCGCTATTTGTCAAGTCACGTTATGTAAAGTCATTTTGCTACCAAAAAGGAATTGTGTGCGCTATGAGAGAACTAATTTTATTTGTATTTTAATCGCTGTAAAAGTTTAGTACATAATTTATCGTCCTTTTTGTGTTGATCAATTTCCTTTAATAAAGTTTTCTTGCGTTTTTCTAATTGGTTTAGTTCTCTCGTAGCGCGCATAACTCCTTTTTTGGCCACAGAACTTTTCTTTCGCAAAAATGTCAGAGTCTTGAACAGATATTGGGTCACGCCTAGAACTTCTTTCATACTCTCACTGTCCTCAAATTCATCTGCACTATCAACTTCATCCTGTCTAGACGTGACACCAACAGTCTGTATAGATAGTAGGCTGTAGGTATCGTCATTGTCAGAGTCATTGTCATTGTTATTATCATTATCATTGTTATTGTCCCTATACAAATTCGATAGATTCTTAGCATGTTGTCCATGTTGCCCATGTTGTTGAGGGGGTAACTGTATCGCCAACTGCTTGCCTTTGCCCTTGCCCTTGCCTTTACAGAGCCCCGACGGACCGGCTTGGGGTTCCACGGCAACGGCGTCGGGAGCAGAAGTTCGCACCATTGACAGCGACAACCGGGATCTGGTTGGCTTCGAGGGAGCGGTGAACCGGCCTTCCATCGATGCGACAGCGGCGGAGCAGACGGGTGGTCCAAGAGCGGAGCAGGGCGGCGGCGTGGCAGCGGCGACGACGGCTGATGATGAGTCTGGGAGCGGTGATGGTATGGAACTCGTTGCAGTCCTGGCGGACCTGAACGGTCCCGGTAGCAATATTGGACTTCCCCTAGCCGAACTGGACGGACCTGGCGATATTGCGTCCGCGGCGCTGATCGGACTGAAACCCCGATCCGCATACCATTGAGATGGATCGATCTCACCCAGAGTCATGCCAGGTGGCTGTAAATTAAAATTATCTTTAATACACATGTGTATAAAGCAAATAGTTAAAAGTAGGTATACAAAAACATACTTTTATTAGAAAAACCGAAAACCTTCTACACAAATATTAAAAATGCACCTTTAATTAGAAAATGAAAAGTATTTTTTTTAACTGAAAATGATAATTTTTACTTACAATCACAATCTGGTCAACGATATTAATTTTCCTTCCAGAATCCATTACAACAAACAACACAAACACAAGCACGAAGATGCACGGAGCACGAAGATGCACGGAGCACGCGGAGGTACAAGGAATCGTTTTGATGTTCAGCGAACACTGAAGAAATAAGCTAACAGTGAATTATTATATTGATACAAACTGCAGTGTCCACAATATGTATAGGTAGGGGATTCCTTTCTATACAGCTTACTCTCAGAGTTCATCAACACAGGCGTAGAGTTACTTCCTGCAGTATCCACAATTTGTATAGGTATACGATTGCATCCTGTGCTATATAACTGCTTACTCGCAGAGTTCATTAACACAGGCATAGGGTTACTTCCTGAGAACTGATGAGTCGACAAAAGAGAATGCAATCTTGCATTCACACGAACAATAGAACCATGAAGTATGATACCAGAAACGTGTAATCCGACACTGGAGTATCAAATTACATTCGATTGAAACCCGACACCCGAAACGTGTAATCTGACACTGGGATATCAAATTTCATTCGATTGAAACCCGACACCGGAAACGTGTAATCTGACACCGGGGTATCAAATTACATTCGATTGAAACCCGACACCGGAAACATGTAATCTGACACCGGTGTATCAAATTACATTCGATTGAAACCCGACACCGGAAACATGTAATCTGACACCGGGGTATCAAATTACAAGCCCAAAATTGTCGCCTGCGGCGGACTCGGCGCTTCGCGCCGGCGGCTCTCCGCGCCGAATCGAGTTAACGGGAGCTCAGCGCCGGCGGCGCTCCGCGCCGGTTACCGGTACACCACGCCAAGATTACAAGTACCGGAAATTTTATCAATAATTTTTCGAAAGCTTTAAAACCCCCAGAGCGAAGCTCGAGGGCGAAGTTCTGGGGGTTTTATCAAAAATAAAAGACCAATTTGTACTCGTGATCTTTCCAGGCAAAATCGCAGGAATTTTATTGAAATAAACGATTAAGTATTACCTAAAATTTATTTTTATACTACATTACAGATTAAAATAACACACATATATATTATATTTACGGTAGAAATGCTCGCACCCTATTGGTTACAATTTGTCTACACAACGGACATGTTTCTATCGATGGTGAACACTTCATACAAAATACTAGATGTCCACAAGGTATCATCAGGATTTCTATATTATTTTCGTAACAGATTTTACATAACATGTTACTCATATACTCAGTTTCTGGAGTAGGTTTGGTGATATATACATTTTCTGGAGCAGGCTTAGAGAAAAAACTTTCATCTTCTGTAACGGCATTAGGACGAATTTCGATACCGCAAACTTCACTATCTCCACGATTTGTGATAAATGGACAATTCGGACTCCAACTTCTGTGGTCTTGCATAGGGTCATCATCAACCTTCCATTGGTAACCCTCGATGAAGCAATAGGGACATTGTACTGTATCATCGGAGCTCGTATAAAAAAAGCCTGCCTCCGCCAGGTTTCTCGTTGCCTTAAACACATGCTCTTGCGGCCAATTTTCGAACGATTTTAGTCTATTATCAAATTTTTTATATTCCGAAATTAATTCCATTTCTGTACGTAACAAACAAACTGCTAGATTTTTATGTCTATTATATCAATTTATATCAAAATCGAAGAGTGGGGACTTAAAATGACCTGAAATAACCTTGACCGTATTTTGAAAACGGATTAATATTCTATAGAAATTCCATAAAGTTGACGATGCTCTAAATCTGTTAATCAAGCAGAATATATTTTACGTTGTAAGGGGGAATTGACTATAAAAAGGTATGAATTTAGATGGATATCATTCAGTTAACCAATAAAATGAATTCAGCACTACAGAAGGCGATTGATGAAGAGACGAAGTCATGGAAGCAGGACGAGGAAAATAATAAAGCAGCAATAGAAATGGAGAAGAAGAAAGTAAAGCAGGGTTACTGGGACGCATGGGGGAACGACGATGAACCAACAAACATGAGTTCAGTACTGCAGAGAGCGATAATGGAAGAGACGTGGTTATGGAAGCAAGACGAGGATAATAATAAAAAAATAATAGAAATGGAGAAGGAAAAGGAAGAGCAGGATTACTGGAATGCATGGGGAAAAGATGGTGAAACAATGTATCGACCACAACTCGATGAAAAAAATATAATAAGGTTTCCTGCAAAAAGAAGTAAGAGTGAAAAAAGGGCCTTTCGTGATCGTGAACGTGTTCGAATGGCAAAGTTCGTTGATAGTAAATATCATAACGATAAAAATATTGTTTTTTTAATTAATAAATGATCTATGCAAAATTAATTCTAACATTTTTATTTTACTCCCTTTTACCCATTTACAAATAAAATAACCAAGTTTAAATAAAGTTTTAAAAATAATGTGAAGAATGCAACAGCTCACTAGTTGTAAAACACATAAAAGATAATATTACCTACCGATATATTATTAATATATGTTTATTCACCATCATACTAACAAAAAACATATAATAAAACAAAAGTATTCAGAACAAATAAACAGGATAAGCATAAAAATTTGTTTGATTCACTCGTTACCAAAAATAATAATTATAATAATCATGATATTCTCAAATTTGAATTAATCATAGTTAGCAATAATTACTAACAATAGGTGAGACAGTCAAATATTTTTAATTGAAATTTAGTATGCACAAATAAGGTTTCAAAAGTTTTATAATCAATTATATCATTAATCATTTACTAATTATGTTTATCGCATTAAAATTCTCATTTCAAATTCATTGTATATTTTTTAGATGATAAGGTAAATTAAAATAGGTACTTTCATTTATTTTTTTATTATAATTTTTGCATTAACAATAATCCTTAATCTAATTTAATATTATCAACTTTCTTATTTAATTCATATAATATAATTTCAAATTTTAATTCTTGTAAAGATTTTATATATATTTCTAATTTTCTTCTATAGTACAGTCTATTCGACCTCCTTTTGGATTCCGTTAGAGTCATTCGTAAGACGAAAATTCTATGTTGGTTGTTCTACCTGGTGCTGGTCCAAGACTTGCCAAAAAAATGTTTCTCCACTTTCGATCTTCTTGTTTATTTCTGCGATACGTTGGGGGGTAAATTCTTCAGTAAATCTACGTGGTAACAAAGTACGTTACTCCAAAAATTCTACTAACACTTTCTCTCCAAACCTTGTATGGATTTTACTAAAAGATGATATTCTATACTTTTCTCCAATTTCCATATCTCGCACACTTACGAACTTCTTCACTAATAAATTCTTGTTGAAATAACTTAGGAATAAGTTCATGTTTTTAATAAGTATAGTGTTCAACAATAGTGGAATACTAATAAATTTCAGAAACACCGTCACTGAATTTATAGTACCGCAAATAGGTGGGGGGAAGAACAGTTATACAACATTTAAACTGGTGTAAGGTTTTCATATGCGTTTACATTTCCGAGAGATATACATCACGGTATAGATCAACTTAGAAATGTCTTACGAAGTTTCTGACGTGAGTGACAACATTATCAACGTTTGTGAAAAAGGGTTTAGACTTTTTCGAAGAAATACAAATCAACGAACTATAGAGTATTGGAAAAAGATAATAAACGCAAACATTAAGTTAATTCGTAGGGCATTAAAGAAGAAAATTTACAATCATGGTACCTTAATAAAATTGGAGACAAATTTAGGACATCTAATTAGGTTCAGAACTTATTTGAAAGCATATAGACACGAGGGGGCAGGTAAAGGTAGGATAGAAAATAGAAATGACCGGGTAAAATGGGAGGATACAAAATCGGTGTTTCAAAGTCGCATTCGCTCAGCCATTATAGTAAACTTAAAACACAAAGATATCCTACAATTTTTTAATGATGCTTTTTTCTTATTCAAAAACCGTATCAGCAGAATCCTAAAAACTCTTAGAATTATTAAAGTTAACACAGTGTTTTGTGGTGAATTTATTAAAAAAATAGGAGAAGATGAAGTGTTAGAAAATAAATATTTTAATACGAAAAACGAAATAATTGATCAAAGTACAGAGCTTAAAAAATGGTTTCAAAACTGTGTTATAGATAAAATCTTGAACAAACTAGAGTCTTTTCAGGAAATAGATTCCGGTTGGGCTTTACATAAAATTTTGAGCTTGGAAATCAATATCAACAAAATTGAAGTAGGAAACGGCGGTAAGTCTTATATTAAGCTTCCGGAATCCATAGCAGCTAAGCGAGCGTGCGTAAATGTTAAAAATAATGATGATCTTTGTTTCTTATGGGCTGTAGTTTCCGCTCTATACACCCCTCATGGAAAAAAGGTACCGTCCCACACTTCTTCATATCCACACCCTTCGGCGGTATTAAATTTAAGGGGCTTGAAATTTCCCTTAACTTTAAATCAAATTCCAAAATTTGAAAAATTAAATAATATATCTGTAAATGTGTACATATTAGATCTACTAAAACACGATCAGTCTGCAACGTTTATTACTTCACCTGGGCGAATTACAAAAAGTAAAATGCAAAAACATGTAAATCTCCTTTTAATTCAAGATAAATATTTTCCAAAAATTAATGATCATGAAGCTGTTCCTATCGATGAGTCAATAGTAGACATTCACTACCATTATTGTTGGATTAAAGATTTATCTAGGTTGATTTCAAGGCAAACAAATAAACATAAAGGTAAAATGTTTATATGTGACAGGTGTCTTAATTATTATTCTTCTCAAGAAAAGCTCGACGAACATATAAGCTACTGTCAAGATATAAATAATTGTAAAATATCCTTCCCTAAAGATAAATATATCGAGTTCAAAAATTATGTTCATAGAGAAAAAGTACCCTTTGTTATTTTAGCGGATTTTGAATCCATTCTGAAACCCTACAATGACCCACAAATAATGACTAAAACAGCTAGATATCAAAAACATGAAGCTTTTAGTGCTGGATATTATTTTAAATGTAGTTACGATAACACATTATCTTTTTACAAAAGTTACCGCGGAGCTGATTGTATGACTTGGTTTGCAGATCAGCTAGATGAAATTGCAAATTTAGTTTCATCGAAATTAAAAAACATCGAACCGATGAAAGAAGCTGTCAATCTAAAAGACACAATACCGACATGTCATATTTGTGAAAGAGAATTTAACCCTAATGATATAATTGTACGTGATCATTGTCATCTAACATCTCATTTCAGAGGTTATGCGCACCAATCATGTAATTTAAATTATAGAAATTCATTTGTAGTACCGATTGTATTTCATAATCTCAGTGGGTACGACAGTCATTTTATTATTAGAGATCTATCTAAAAGACACAACACAACTTTGCTTCCAACTAATAAGGAAAAATACATTAGTTTTACTATTTTTAATAATAACACAAACGTCAAATTTCGATTCATTGACTCGTTTAGATTCTTAGGTTTCTCCCTAGACACCCTAGCCTCGTCTCTCGATAGTGAAGACTTTGTTAATACTCGTAAAGAATTTTGTGGTATATCTCAAGATAGATTTAAACTGCTAACCAAGAAAGGTGTATTTTGCTATGATTACATCGATAACTTAGATAAATTGACTGAAAATTCTTTACCTTCCATAGAACAGTTTTATAATAAATTAAATGATATTGGGATCGATGAAGATGCTTATAGACATGCTCAATTAGTTTGGGACACATTTGAAATACAAAATTTAGGTGAATACTCAGACTTGTACCTAAAGACTGACATTATGTTACTTACTGAAAATTTCAGAAATACCTGTCTAAAAAATTATGGTTTAGATCCAGCTTGGTACTATACTCTCCCAGGTTTTACCTGGGATTGCATGCTTAAATGTACAGGTTGTAAGTTAGAAACCTTTCAAGATATCGATATTTTAATGTTTTTCGAAAAGGGTATACGGGGTGGTATAAGTCAGTGCTGCAATCGATTTTCACAAGCGAATAATAAATATATTAATAACTATGATCCTAGTGAACCTTCCAAGTACTTATTATACCTAGATGTTAACAACTTGCAACAACGGTTGGGCGATGTGTGAACACCTTCCTTACGGTGGGTTTCAATGGGTAGATACAACTATTGACGTTACCACTGTTCCAGATGATGCTCGTGAGGGATATATTTTAGAGGTTGATTTAGACTACCCTGAATACTTACATGATTTGCATAGAGATTTACCTTTTTGTGCCGAACATGGTGTACCTCCAAATTCAAAATTATCTAAACTTATGACAACCCTATATCCGAAAGAAAAATATGTCATACATTATAGAGCACTTAAACAAGCTCTGCGAAATGGTTTAGTCTTAAATAAAATTTATAGGGTTTTGAAACTTGAACAGGCTGCATGGTTAGCACCTTATATTAAATTTAATACACAGTTAAGAGCAAAGGCAACATTTGATTTTGAAAAAACTATAATTAAACTGATGAATAACGCAGTTTACGGAAAGACTATGGAAAATATTCGAAAGCATAGAATCGTTAAATTAGTTAGGAAATGGAATGGGAGATACGGAGCAAAGAATCTAATGTTAGCCCAGTTTTTAAAAGCAGATTAATATTTGATGAAGACTTAGTAGCTATTGAACTAAATAAAACTGAAATAGTATTTAATAAGCCTTTGTATATAGGTATGGCAATTCTCGATATTTCTAAAACTTGTGTATACGAATTTCATTATGATTATATGCTTCCAAAATTTTCATCGGAAAGTTGTAAACTACTTTATACAGATACGGATAGTTTGATTTACGAAGTAAAATGTAACGATGTCTATGGTGAGACTATCAAAAGTGATTTACATCGTTTTGATACCAGCGACTACCCAATTGACAATAGATATAATATTCCACTAACAAATAAGAAAGTGCCAGGCTTGATGAAAGACGAACTTAATGGTACTGTTATGACTCATTTCGTTGGTCTCAGATCTAAAATGTATACGTATTTGATTGAGGGGGAGAAAAAATGTGTTAAAAAATCAAAAGGAATTAAACATAGTGTTATTAAAAATCATATAACATTTGATGATTATGTGAATTGTTTATTTAAGAAGAAGGAAAAGACTGCCACCCAATGCTCTATCCGTTCGTTTGCTCACAACGTGTTTAGCATAAAACAAACTAAGATTGCTCTCAGCCCTTTTGACGATAAACGATATTTGGTAAATAATGTTGTCACTCTACCTTGGGGTCATAAAGATATAATGGATGCTGTACCAGTATAGATTTCACATGTACTTATGATATATGTAATGTATTTATTTAGGTAAGAATAAATAAAAGTCATATTAATTTTAATATTATTTTATTTCTTAAACCCTTCTTCTATACAAATCCGTTAAAACAAATTCTTTATCAAAAGAGAGAAGCTCGAATATACAATATGTTTCAATACTAAACGATAAGTTACATACAGACATTATAATATCTACAGGATCCATAACATAATTACATTTTCTTAGCAACTCATTAACTTGATCTAAAATATTATGATAATGTTCAAGATAGTTACATTTTAGCAATAAGTTGATCTTTAAACTAATACTCTCGTCAATGGTGAGTAGCTCCAATACTTCGTTTTCGGTGAAATAATGACAGTCATCATTCTTACAGAGTATAACCATCTTGAGGTTGTTAAAACCCAGCATTGTTCTCAATTCCAGGTTGGAGCCGAACTTCATTGATGACTGTGCAATATCAGGATTAAAGAGATATTGTTCTGGTTTATTTAATTGTAGTATAAACTCATTCCATTCAAAGCGGTCCATAGAAATTATACCTTGTGTTAGTTCATGTACAATTTTGACTGCTGGTCGGAAGAAGCGTACGGGACTCAACCCACAATGAACCGTAAACAAATTCTCTGGTTTTATCACAAATCGTGTACTTAAGAGCATGTGCTTTTCATTTCGAATAGCCTCTTCATAAAGCTCTAGGATTCGATTAATTTCATTGTTTTCTTCACTTCTTGTGCTGTATCCAGAGTCACTCATCTTCGAATTTTGATTTACACAACCAACAACTCACAGAACGTTTGTGGCACTTATCCAAGAGTCGTGTGTTTTATCTAGACCAAGCCAGCGCACCAACAGTTTTCCCCCCCTCCTACGTAGTACTCTCTCTACTAAGTAAATATCTGGATCTGCCGTTTTTTGTAATTCCTCTGTATAGAATCCTCCTTTTATAGGATTTCCTCTTACATCTTCGAGTACATATGTTACAGGATTAGTTATTTGTATTTTAATAATTTTAAAGACTTCTGTCGTCCAGTTAGGAATATAACCCTTTTCAAAAATATGTTTAGCTTTACTAATTCTCACCATATCACCCACATTAAATTTTGGTTTGTTAAAAATCTTTAAGTGACTATAAACACTTTTAAGTAAATGACTTTCGGTACTCTTATTTACATCCTTAGGCTTCATATGTATAGTACGATGTCTCCTATTATTATATTCGTCGACTATTGAAAGTAACATATCAATCCATTTATATTTACCATTCAAACTAAAATATTTGAACATTTGCTCTTTCAGGGTGCGTATAACCCTCTCCACAATTGCAGCTTTTTTAATACTAAATGAACTATAATGATTTATATTAAATTGTTTCATGAGTTTCTTAAAATGCGTATTGTAAAATTCCTTTCGAGGTTGTCGTTTGTGAGATCTTTTCAGAATATTTGTAAAAGCTTTCGTAACCTCTTCCCCAGACTTTGATTTCAGCGGTTCGCACCAAACGTATTTTGAAAAAAAATCAATTACTACCAATATGAATTTAAAATTTTTATTAACTGTCGCATACTGATCCATTTGCGCAAGATCAGCTTGCCAGAGATCGTCTAATCCTGTACGTATAATGTAGTTCCTTAACCAACTGAATTTTTTCTTTGCTGTGCTGTGTTTTCATTATTATATTTGTAAAATGGTTTTAGATTATCAATTTTATTCGATAGTTCCACTATCTTTTTATCTTTCTCTTCGATACACAATTGTAGTCTATTTACTTCACTATGCAATTCTTCCTTAAAATTTTTGATGAGTGTATTTTCATGTACCTTAGCAGTAGTTATTTTATGTAACTGTCTGTGAATATAATCGAAAATTTTGGTTCTTATTTCATTAACAGTTTGATCAACATATCGCTTGTTTGTTGCGTCACTATTTTCGTTTGGAGTTTGAAGATTACTAATCTTCAAATTCTTTACATCTATATTACCATTCGGAGTAAACTCGAAAATAGTGTTACTTGTATGGATCGATGAAGATAAATGTGATGAATAAATTTTAGAATTAGAATATTGTCCAAACTTATTGACACTCATAGTGGATATGATGATAATTTTGGCTCGCCCTTATATTTATATTAGCGAATAATGTTAGCTTCTGTTAACTCATTATAATAGCAACAATTTCATTATCGTGAGAGGTGTTTCCAGCTTGTTTAGAGGCTACGAGGAGCCTTAATCTATCTATCAACTCATTTACATCATCCCAATAAACGAATTCGATAGGCTTTTTATTGTAGGTAAGGTTCATGCCGGTACCACATACCGCCGATTGTGAACGTGTTTTAGGTTTAGGTATTTCAGTTTCTTGTTCACCTCTAACTAGAGGCTTGATAATATCACTATACTTAAATCGATTTTAACCTTTTAATTTACCCGCTGAGTTGAGGTGGACACTAGTTAAAGTTAAAATCTTTTTATAATTTTTTCTGTCTTCAAGGTTGCACTGTGGATCATCATAAAAAATTAAATTGTAAAGTCCTTCTGTACCCGGAAACCGATACAACCCATCAACGAGTATGTCTCCTGTAGGCTTATCAAAGTCAATAAATTTCCTTCCAAGTATCCATTTTGATTTAGAAGCATCGTAAACAGGTCCGTATACGTTATCAATTTTAGATGACTTGTCCCCATGTTCACGGATATATGGTCTTAGTATTTCCGGATAAGATTCTAGGTATTCGTCTATAACATCCTGAGGGTAGTTCGACATATCATTACCATCATCTTCTTCAAAAACGTTTCCCGGATTGGGTTCATTAGAATTTTCCCAATGACTCTCGGGTAGTGTAAACGGATCCCTGTAATTTATTAATGCCCAACTTCAGCGCATCAAGCTTTTTGTTGATTCTATCTTCAATTCCATCTTGTATTAATTTTGTTTGTTTATCTAAATCAATATTATCATCCTCATCTTCTTCTTTAAGTTCTAGTTTGATATCATTTTCATTCCTGGATTTTATCATTTTTTCTAAAGATTTTGTTACTGGCTTAAAAACTTTCTCGAGCGACTCATCTTCTTCAAGTCTCCCTAATTTTAACGCAGTATATTTTTTTCTAATCGAGCGTGTGAGTTCTCTAATTTTCTTCGCGCGTTGCGCATTTGCAATTTGATCTTGCGATGTTAGCGGCATCTTTCCAAATTAACTTATGACACTAACTTACAGCTTTATATACTTATCGAAACCACTTCTATAACGTCCGGTATTCAACCCAAAATCCTTAACGATTACTAATGTTCCGTAAGAATCACTCCAACATCGATGACACAAATCCTTAAATTGTTCATAAGTTAAATCTGGAGTTACATGCTCGTCATATACATGTCTTAAATTGATATCGTCTTGCTTTGACAAAGATATGTTACATCAATACTTTTGTGATGACCCATTGAATAGAATTCTCGTATTTTATCTTGCTTGTCGCAAGCTACATCGTCAAAAATAAAAACAGAATTTTCCAGAGCCTCCGATGGATCAATAACATCATCGTTAGCTTTGAATGGAAAATATTTAATTTTATCACCAACCTTTTCTAAGACATTTTGTAATAGTTGATATTTTGGTTGGAATAGCGATTTACTGTATACATATATATTCTCAAATTTAAGACCATTTTCACTGAATATAAGACTGAGAAGGGCATTGGTTTTACCACAGTTACTCGGTCCGCAAAAAATTGCTCTAATAGAATTTGGAAGTAGTTCACCATGTTTAGATTTTTGGTGATGTCCTGCATCTGCAATATCCAAATTTTCAATGGGTAAAGTCCTTTGCTGTCGCATTTTAATGATGTTTGAAGTCACTGTATACATACGTACTTATTTATACTATCTTTTTATGGTGGGGGTTTAACTTACCGCTCTTTAATAATCAAACTGTGAAGTTCATACTTACGTAAGCAAATATTATACTAACTAGTGGGGGCAAGATTGGAGGGAGCAGCCGCATAGATCTATATATACGGCAGACAAATTTAATACAATAGTAAAGTAATAATGGATTTCATTAAAATTGAAGTAGATGCATACGTTGCTTCTCAAAAAGTGTACAACCGTACCTGTAGTGGTGAAAAATTAATATATTTGCTTGGTAAACCAGATTTTATAATACCGAATGAAAGCTTCACAGAAGTTGCTGAAGGAGCATGTAGTGTTACGGAGTGTTGCCTAATGTTGGAAAAGAAGCGAAAAATTGATAATTATATTAAGATCATAATCAACATTTGTGATCAAGAAAATATTGAAGAAATGAATTTTACCACAGTCGAAAAGCTTATGAAGGATCATTGCCTGGAAGATAGCATTGCATATAAAGTACACGTTTTTAGTTTAATATCAAATTTTAATCTATACTATTTGGAGGACTCTTATCCAGTGAAAAACATAATAAAAAACTACAAATGATTGGAAGATTGCTGTGATGATTTTATATGTCAAGCTGCCTACTTAGCGAAACATAAAAATTTAAAAATATTTGTCGAAGCTTTAACTGCTATGAAATTATCATATAAGTTTCAACCATCTAAAAACAAAAATCATTTAAGAATCTTGAATTGGTTGGAAGAAAACGTAAGAAAATATAAGGCAAACCCAAAAGCTCTTTTAGGATGGGATTGTGGACCAGACTCCGGTCACTGGCCATCTACCAAAGTGAAGGATTATAAGAAGACAATTTTGTTCTTATCAACTCTCACAGATAAATAAACATTATTAACGTAAATATATTGTTTTATTTTCAACATTCACTTTTGTGAAGTTTCGTTGACTTTTCGTTAACGTTTCGTTGACGTTCCGTCGACGTTCGTTGACGTTTCGTTAATGTTTCGTCGACGCTTCGTCGACGTTTCGTCGACGTCCGTCAACGTTTCGTCGACGTTCGTCGACGTTTCGTTGACGTTTCGTCGACGTTCGTCGACGTTTCGTTGACGTTTCTTCGACGTTTCGTTAACGTTTCGTCGACGTTTCGTCCAAGCGTCGACATTTCGTTGACGTCCGTCGACGTTTCGTCCACGTTTCGTCGACGTTTCGTTGACGTTTCATCGACGCTAGTAACAGATTTAGGTTTAATAAATAAAGAAATATTTTCATTTAAATATTTTTATTTTCTACAATCTCAAACTGATTCGCTGGATAATGCTTTCCTGTGTTGAGTTGTCCCTTAAACACGAGGGAATATCTTTCAGATGAGAAATCCTCCAAGTGTGGCTTGAAT
Organism: Pseudeuparius sepicola; assembly: GCA_963920635.1. Classification (NCBI taxonomy): domain Eukaryota; kingdom Metazoa; phylum Arthropoda; class Insecta; order Coleoptera; family Anthribidae; genus Pseudeuparius; species Pseudeuparius sepicola. The sequence goes on along the minus strand of OY987304.1, from coordinate 25,633,335 downwards.
GCTACCGTGACTCTCTGCGGTAGGAATACAACATTCTCCTCCAATTCCAGTAAGACGCATTCCCCGAATTTTGTCTTCACCAGCTTGCCTGAATATATTTTCAATGGCAAATCTTGCGGTAATTCCGCCAACTTGATGCTGGATTTCCGATTGAGGCACGTCAACTTGTTGATTGCTTGTAGATCCATGTTGTCTGCTTTCAAACTAAACTGAGTTCTCCAGCTAGAACGGACCACCTTATATCCTAACCTAGTGGTAGAGAGGGGGAGCTGACATGTCATAACAATTCTTAATAACCTATCGAGGTCAAGTCCCGTCCGGGGTTACGTCAGGTCAAAATGCAAGTCCGCACCTGTCGGAAATAAACATCTGCCACGTAGCGGCCGAGGCCGTGACGTCACTGTCCTGATGCCCGCTTTGCTTAACTACTAACGTGTGGAAGGAAATCTGGACAAGAAATCGGCAAATATATTTTCCGAACCTTTTATATAATAAACTGTGAAGTCAAACTCCTGCATGGCTAATGCACATCTAGAAATTCGAGGGGTTAATAAACGGCAAGTTTTAATATAAATTAAGACCTTATGGTCCCTGTAAACCTTGAAATGACGTCCTAATCGGAAAGTTCGCCATCTTTGTAAGGAGAAAACTAATGCCAAGACCTCCTTTCCACAGCTACTATAATTCCTTTCTCGGTCCAGCAATAAACGGCTCGCAAAAGCAATCACCTGACGCCTTCCCTCCAGTCGTTGGTATAATTAAGCACCTAAGCCGAAATCACTGGTGTCAATTTCCACACAATATTCTACATCAGGATCGGGATGATATAAAAGCACGGATTTGGCTATTTTCAATTTTATATCATCGAACGACTTTTATTGTTCTTGCGCCCATGCCCATTTCTCGTTCTTCCGAAGTAAACAAGTCAGCGGTTCCGTTATTGCCGCAAAATTTTCACAAAAAGCCCTATCATAGTTACAGAATCCCAAAAATGATTGTGACTCTTTGGCATTTTTCGGGGCGGGAAATTTTAAAATAGCTTCAGTACGAGAGGGATCAGGTTTTATACCCCTGTCATCGAGCAAAAACCCCAGATATGGCAACACCTCAGGTACAAAATTACATTTAAAAAATTTTAAGGTAAGCCCCGCTTCAACAAGTCTACTCAGAACCCTTTCTAAATGAATAATATGATCGTCGAAAGTTTTGGAAAAAATAAGTAGGTCGTCTACATAGGGCAAAACAAAATCTTCAAACTCGGGTCCTAAAATGAGAGAAATGGCCCTTGCAAAAGACGACACGGCAGTCGTTATGCCGAACGGTAAAACCGTAAATCGATAACTTTTTGTGCCCACAACAAACCCTGTATAGTTTTTATCTTCTTGGCGCAATGGAACTTGCCAGTATCCCGAGGATAAATCTATGCAACTTTTATATCTCGCGCCAGATAAACACTTTAGTATTTCCTCTATAGGTTTGGGACGTTCGTAATCGGGTTCCATACGGCTGTTTAAATACCTTGCGTCTAGGCAGACCCGCACTCAACCGTCTTTTTTAACTGTAGCTAACAATGGGTTGATATAAGGTGTGGAAGCACGTTCTATTACACCCCAGGCTTCCATTTTTTTTTAATTTCTTCAAAAACAGCACCCCGAAAAGCAATTGGAATTGGATAATGCTTGACGCAAAAAGGATCTTTATTTTTTAAAATAATTTTATGTTCGTATAAATTAGTCCGGCCCGGTTTATCAGAAAATACTTTCTTATATTTATTCCAGATATTTTTTAATAAAAGATTTTGTTCGGAACTTAAATTACCCAGTTGTTCGAGAAAACCCGTGCTAAAGTTTATTTTTTGTTCTGTTTCTTTTGTACTCGATACGCAAACGTCTTGTTTTACCGAGACGGTTCGCAAATTTAATCTCTCCTCGGGAGGTTTATATTCGTGTACGTTCTCAATTTCTCTAACATACACGGTTTTTTCATTTAAAATAAATTTTAGCTGTTTGGTCATTAACTTTATTTCTGAACAACATGTCCGCAAAAAGTCTGACCCCCAATATAATAGGAAATACTAAATCTTGGACCTCTAGAAATTCGTGAAAAAAGTGGCAACTTTAAAATTTAAAAGCAATTGATGGGTCACTCGCCGCTCATTCGTTTTAAATGCTCCTGTGGTTCTCACACCACTAACTGGGAACCTAGGAATCTCTTTTACAAAATCCGAAAGCTGGTTGCATACGTCTCCTGAAACACACGAACATTCCGACCCGCTATCTATGAGTGCTGGGAAATTAAAATTAAAAATACAAATTGCAATGACGGGAGATCGTCTGCTAATTTCGTCATGATCATAATCACACTCTAAAAGATCTTCTACCGGGTAGTTATTAATTATGGCGGTTCTGAAATTTAGGTTTTGTTTTACACTAACCCCAGAACCTAGAATTAGTGTAAGGTCTCGTTTTCCGTGATCGGCAAATTTTCATCTTCTGCCGCAATGTTAATTTGCGCTACTGTTTTTCGCTGATATTAAAAATTATTGCTACTGTTTACTTGCCTCCTATCGTTTCGAAAAACAGTATCGTTTCGATGATAGTAGTCTGCCTGTTGTAATCGCAACATTGCATCGAAAAGGGTTTGAATTCCTACTAAAACGGTCGATATAGTAGGTGGAAAATGTCTTGCAATTAAACTTATCAATATGAAATCTGAAAACAGAGGTTGAAGATGTCTCGCCTTGGCTACACACTTCGCAAAATACTCAACATAGGATTCCCTCTCGTAACGTCCCGATTCAAGTTGGAGTAATTGTTGGATGTAATTGTTTCATTCCAATATGAAGTTAGAAAGGCCTGCTCAAACATCAAGATTTTGCTCTACCTAAAAAATTTTTTGTTAGCAAGAAACTATACCTCTGGAAATGTTGGGTATTTTGATTTAAAATTAATTTTAGTTGAGCCAGAAAATCAACAGGGTGAATACTACCCTCATTGTCGAATGGGGTAAGATCTTGAAAAATATCTATTTTATTTAAATTGCTTGAAAACTCATTATTTGCTTCTGAGTGACCACAGTATCTCATATTTGATTGCCAATTTGGAATATTATTTGTTAACACCGGTTGATTTTGTGCAATATAATTCTTAAAAGTGTCTGAAACGGTTTTTTGAACACAATCCCAAATTAATCGCTGCAAATCGTGTTGTTGTGCTTGTAGATAATTCGGAGGAGGGCACTGAACAGGTCCACGAAACGTCTCTTGATGATTCCTAAATGAACTTGGAATTCTCTTACCTTGCATTTGACCTGTAGGGGCTGACAGTTGCGTACCGGATGGAACAGAGTACGGCGGCAAACCTTGGGCAGCCGGAGAGAGCCCCGGATTCGTATTTTGCCACTCACGTTGTCTTGGAATTGCCCCCGTATTTTGCTGCATAGTAACGTCGATGCTGCTAATTAGTCCATCGGCGCCAATATTCGCTGCGACGGCGCTTCCCACTGCTCCTTCATTTTATTCGTTTATCGAGTCCATTTGGTTTTTCTAGTCCTACTCATGAATCTTGTAATTAGTGGGCTAGTTCTCCCTTGATGTTGGGGGGTTATCTTCGCTTGTTGGTGTACGAAACATTCCTCTAGCCTGCTACACTCCGCCTCTGTTGGGTGCCAAGTTGTAACAAAATTTTGTTGTCCGGGTTCTGGAGTGGTAAATAGCGTAAGTCTGCTAGGTACACTTTAATGGATTGCTTTTACCTTAGGTTACAACAGTCTAAGCAGGTATATGCCAAAATTAGTATTATTTGATACATTTTTGGCAACGCACCACAGGCTCACACTGTTGAACACCACGGTTCGGCTCGGAATCAAGGTTGGATATAAAGTCGCAAAATATTGGGCCGGCTAAGAAAAAAACCCGCGAATAAACACCGTATATTATACCTGCAAACCGAAATATAGAAACAAGAAAAATGAGAAAATGATTCAGGCTATTTTTCGTTACAATTGTTAGGTTTCAACGAAAAAATTTCATTTAGTTCTTGCTGATTATCCAGCGAACTTCCTAGTTGTTTCTGAACGTAATTCTCAATATCCCGAATCTCTTATGCTCCTGTCGGGATCTCAATTTCTAATTCGCTTCCTCTGTGATCTACGAAATATAGCTTTTCCTGTCCTCTCTCTATATTTGAAATTGATTTCCAAGTAGATAGAGAAATTAATGCTAGCGAATGTTCGTACTGAGGTTCTAGCTCAAGGGGCGGAAAAAACGATTTGGAGATGTAGCTACCGTTACCCGTCAAAGTAAACGTCTGCGACATGATTGAGCAAAAATACGATAAGTTCTTCTGTTTTATAGGGTTTTTCCACGTAAAAATTCTAAACAGAGGTGTCAGCAATTTATTTCATCGTATGTTTGATATGAGTTATTGTTGTATACGATATTAGCATGTTTCCCAAGTATAGAATCAGTTCTTTCGGTGGATTCAACGCCCCGAAACTATCGAAATACTCAACGTTGTTACCTCTTTTCTCATATGCTACCCAATGTGTTCCAGCATTACTTTTGACATCTAAATTGAAAATTGCCGATTCGTTTTTGTTTGGACCTAGTTTTGAAAGCGTGTCTCTCATAAAGACACCTCTAAAATAAGGTATTTTTATCTTTTTAGTGTAAAAAAATAAATCTTTATCCGTTAGAGGTCTATTGGGTAGCATCAATGGGAGTTTTTTTTTCTTTAAATATAATCCAAATCCTCCGTGATTATTTTTCTTTAAATAAAGCCCAGATCCCGTTTTTCCAATTGCTTCAATTGCCCTATTATGGCGTATTTGTTCATCCATTTTTTTCTGCGCATTTTTTGCGTCTATAACGGTTTTCGCAACAGCGCTAGCACCACCAGCTACCAAACCGAGGGCCCTCAAAGCTCCTAGCAGGGGCAGTAGTGGTAAAAAACCTCCTGTTTTCCTTTCAAAGAGAATCACTCTCGGTACTCGAATTTTTCGTTTCCCTCCTACCTTCTTGATGGGTAATCGTCCAGTTCGCAGAGGTGCCAATGAAGTTTTTTTTTAAATTCCTGACATCATTAAGCTGATCTCTATTAAATATTTTTTTCAATGATCTCGTGACTTTTCCCACGATATCTTTTTAAAACTTTTTTTTTACCTTTTTTCGGCTTTATTCCCATTCCCAATTTTCGTTTAGTTTTCATTGCGGTGGTGACTAGAAGAGCGGCAGCCTTTTCACCAAATTTTGCGTCTTTTGATTTAACACGTCCCCAAGCTCTATTTTCCAATTCTAAATCGGCTGCGTGTCTCTCTCTTAAAGATCTATTTTCTGAATATGCAATATCGTGCTCCTTGCACGCAGCGTCTAACTATCTAACTAACTATCGTCACCTCATCAGCGTCACCTCTATCAATTCTTTTTTGTAATTTTGTGCCAGGACCACAAAACTGATATCTAGGAAGATGTAATTCGACGGGCAACTTATTTATTAGCGTGTTCACCAACCCTTCACCTGTGAAGGATGACATTGAACTGATTCCAGTCAAATGTACTTGGACGTATTTAGATGTTCTGCGCTCAGAATCAATCTAAACATTCAGATTTGAGTTTAAACTTTATATGTAGGGGTAAATAAAAGTATGACTAGGTTTCATATTTTATTTTTTATTGTTCGAACTAAGGTTCTTTTATGTCAACTTAATTCTCTTAATTTGTTTAATTACTAATTTCGAATTTGGTGGATCCTGTAGGAAATTAAATTTGACCACCATATCCGTTTGGTTTTTTGAAAAATGTAATGCCATGACAACAATAAAAAATAGTAATTACAAAAAAAAGAATCATATAAATGGAAACAGGAAGAATTGGGCCCCATTAAGAGTGTCAAGACTGGTTTCTCCAAAGTGAAATGATAATCTATAATTAATGCCCAAAACACAAGAACCCACATCAAGAAAAGGTAGGTAAAATTTAATATTTTGCAGTACCTGCCAAATCTTACATGTCAAATTTCATAAATATATATATAGGGAAATAGAACGAATCCAACTGGTCCACAACTCTTCTTAAGCTATCGAAGACGCTTTAAATTATAATATTTTTAAATTCTACTTTTATCGCACATAATTTTGGTCCGGTTCGATCCGGATAGTTGGATTCATTCGATAAAATTTCCACTTTTCTTTGAATTTTGGTTATGACAATTTGTGTGTGGAGGTTGTTTAATTATTTATTATAATTTGAATATTTTTCTTAAATTTTCGAACGCATCGCAAGCCTCCACATTGCATTATTTCAAATTATTTATTAAAAGTTTCATTTGTTTGTTAACATTCATCGTTCATCTATAGATCAGACACGCTTGAACACCTGACTTATAAACCTTGTGTTTTGGGGTTCTAATTATTTCCTACACATTCAGTTGCATTTGCCCAATTTACTACGCATTTTCGCATTTGATTACGCATTTGAGCTTTTGATTTAAAGGTTATACGACATTTTATAGTTCATAAAACCATAAACGCATTGGCAGAATTTACTATAGTAAAGATTATCGCTACGTAGTAACTATTTGAGCCCTCTAAATAAAATAGAATTTTGAAACGGCTGAAAAACTTCGATTTGCAAAGGGTTCGCGGGCTTCTTGCGTTGATGATCTAAACGTATTATTTAACATTGCAAATCAAGCAATCAAAACAATCAAAGCACACAAAACACAAAACAAAGCAATCAAAACACACCAATTTTAAAATTCGATATGACGACTTGGTTCAGATTTTCGACGAATTTAATAAACAAAATTCATTCATTATGACCGCATCGTCTAAAGACGAAAATCAAAATTTTACAACAGAAGATGAAATTCGCACCGCATTTTTTGATAAATTTTATATGATAAAAACAATATATACGGATCTTTTTTATAATGTTGCACAAGTGGACACGCAAACTAAAGTAGAAATAAATCAGGAACCAAACCATACACGTGTGAGACTAGGACCTAAAATCGAATTAAAAACATTTTCAGGCGATTTTGCTAAATTTACTACTTACATTGATTTATTTAACGCACTTGTGCACAATAATACATCTTTATCTTCAATAGAAAAATTTAATTATTTATTAACCTCTTTGGAGGGCGAAGCGCTTTCATTGGCAAAGGGTGTACCAATGACGTCATCGCATTATCAAGTGGCTTATGATAATCTTATTGCTCGATATTCGAACAAACGCTTAAAGGCATTGGCTCATTGGAATGCTATCGAAAATAGTTCAAAGTTTTCATCATCTTCCTCATTTAACGAAAACATTGCCGCGCTTGAACTTTTGGGATTCCCTGTACATAGTTGGGATTTTGTTTTATTTAATATGCTTCTAAAACGCTTAGATAGTGAGACTGTGACTAAATTCCAACTACAGTTTAGCGCATCTCATCTCAACACAGAAGTTCCAACTTTTGAACAGCTA